>JAJTUV010000017.1:1385000-2770000 GCA_021653895.1 Mastomys natalensis | reverse complement strand
AAATGGTTGTGGATTTAAAGCTACATGTATTGAAGATTAATTAGTTTGTTCATAGCTGTGATTTGTTCTTAGTGATGTTCATTTGCACTATACATCCTCAAGGGAGTTAACTTCACACACAAAATTCCACATTTACATGACCAGGAGACCATCCTTCAGCGGTATTCAGAATATCTATGACCTATGTGCAAGCTAAGAGCTCCCAACAGGAGAAAGGAACTACACACACTAACATTTTAAATTTTTGAGAAACACTTCTTACGTATACATTTAAAGGCAATAAAAGTGAGTTATCAGTTTATTTACAAATCAAATTCCCACTGACATTGTCAACTCACACCAAATTTACGAATCAGAAATTATTAGACTCTAACAAAGTACTTGACTTACCCAACAAAAAATAATGATGAATATAGATATAATATATATAGTATGAGATATATATATATATATAGTATTCCATATCATGTGTTGTCATTACGGAATAGAGTTCCCATCGAAAAAGTTGTACTAGTAAATCTAAATTGAAGTGTTAATCCAGAAAGAAGTATGTCTACTCCCACTAGTAAGCCTTACCTTTAACCAGTTTAATCTTCTCATGCTGATTTCAGGCTTAAATTCTTTCTTTGGTTTCAATCCAAATGGCAGGTTTAATGGAAAAGAGCTTTGCCCACCTAGAAATCCCAGGGAGGTGGTGGTGGTATGGAGCCACCAAATGGCATTGTCATTCCTGGAAGTGGTGGAGGTGGTGGAGGAGGGGGCGGTGGGGGAGGCGGCACTCCTGCACCCAGTGCTGGTGGGGCAGGAGGAAGGGCTGAAGGGCCAGCTTCACCTTCTGCTGAAGTTACCAAAGGAATTTTTGTACCAGGTGGCAAGGCACCAAACTGGAGAAGAGAAAATAAAATAGAAAAATACTAAGAATGTGTGCACAAACAGTAAAAGTACTTTGTTTTCAAAATTAAGTTATTAAATTTAAAATGCCATTATTTAGCAACTGCTTATAAAATTCTAAAAACATTTCTTACAATTTTTCATCCTCCAGAAAATGTAATTTCCTCATTTTGAAGCAGTTAATGATAGAAATAGTTGCATGAAGCTAGAAGACTTAACTGTCAGGAGTCTCCAAGTAATACTAGAAGCTTTATGATGAAGTAAGTCCACTCAGGGTATGCAGAGAGTATACAGCAGCAACCACCGTACAGACTGTGTTATATACTATATACATACAGATGTTTTATATATATATATATATATATATATATATATATATATATATATACAACACACACACACATACATATGAAACATTATTACACTGTTACATTTTCTCAGAATACAAAAAGGATAGTAAATGTCTATGTTTCCTATAGATAATAAGATTTCACATATGAGAAGATTCAGGAAAATAT
This sequence comes from Mastomys natalensis, assembly GCA_021653895.1. NCBI lineage: Eukaryota > Metazoa > Chordata > Mammalia > Rodentia > Muridae > Mastomys > Mastomys natalensis. The sequence continues at coordinate 2,768,591 of JAJTUV010000017.1, read as the reverse complement.
ATATGCACATTATTACCAACGTTAGTACCTTTGCTCCAGTCTTCTCCATAGTGTTCAAATACATGTCAGGTGGAGGGAAGGAAATTTAAATTCTAGTAGAGCCTACAAGGCACACCATTGATTGTCTCCTGAACACCATTAGGAGATGTACATTTAATTCAATGTATGTGCCAAACTCAAATATTTATATAGAATATACTAATATCAGGTTCCAAATAGCAGTTGTCCCACTTGCCCAGAACATTCATTACCCTGTCTTCTACCTGCTCTTCCAATCTGAACTAATAGGTCCTTTCTCCAGACAACTTGTCTTGCCCACTCCATCATGTCCTAGTGTACCCCATTCTTCTCTCAAGCTCTCAGCAAAGCTGTGATGCAATTATGGACGGGACCACTGAGATATCAAAAGGACTAAAGCAATGATTATCTCACTGATTTGTTAGGGATGTGACTATGCTCTTTCTGTCTATCATGCAAAGGCTGTGACAGGTACACACAGTGACTAAAGAAACAAAATGGGTAAATGAATAAAAAACAAAGAAAAATGGAAGCAAGGGGCACAATCAGGAAGTAAGGGAATATCAAATTTCTTAGGGAATGGGGCTTTTGACTGTCAAATGTCACAAATAAAATAAAACCAGAGCTTGCAGAGAACCCAGTGTCTACTCCTCATTTTGAAGTCACATTCCCACAGTATACATAGAGTGGAATGAATGGATTGTAACTGTGCAGAAGAGCTCTGAGCTAATTTTGATAACATGACAATTTCTTGAAATTACGAACAATCTATTAGGTATATAAAATATAATCCAGATATATCAGAATACACATAAAACACATATGTAACATGGGTTACAGTGTTGGGAAGAAAAGAAGGAAAATATAAACAAATGTCCTAAGTTGTTAAAGAATGACTATGCATGGGAATCTTATATTACTACAGCAAGTTTCTACTCCAATACCCATGAACAGACTGTCACTGCATAAGATTTAAAACAATCTAGGGATTCCTTCATTTTATTTCAGTTTTACAGCATACATTTCCACAATTTACAAAAAAAAAAAAAAAAAAAAATCCAGCAATAACATTTCCAAAGATCATGAATATATATTTTAATCCTGAATTTTCAAGAAGTAATCATTCAAATGGATAACTTCAAAATAATATTCTGAAATTTTTATTAGGCATAGACAGGAAAAAAAGTCACAAATATTTTAGCTATTGTCTTTAAGTCAGTAATCGATAAAAAAGACACACTCATACACACACACACACACACACACACACACACACACAATATTTCACTTAATATAAAAAGAAACGTCTCTTTACCAGAGCCTTGCTGAACATGGTACTTCATACAAGAAAATGAGAACAGTATTTTCTTTTTAGAGTCATACTCTGTAGCACAGCCTGGCCTCAAACTCTCATCAATTCTCCTGCCTCAGACTCTGAAAACCTAAGACTATAGCCATCAAGTACCATGCCTGGCTAATAGTTTTCTTGTTTACAAAAGGTTTTACATTTAGCAAAAGATAGGATCTTATAGAATTTTTCTAGAAGTTTTAGTGACAAAGTGAGCACTGCATACGCAAAAGAAAACAAAAAAGCCAGTAATGTTGGAAACAATGCGCCTGAGACTATTTCCATCCAGTCATAAATTAGCATGAGAGAGAAATGTCAGAAGAGGATCCTTGCTCTGGATTGCATATGGAGGCCTGTAGGAAGCAATGTAGCTGTGAATGGCCGTGCACTGAATGCAGATGATATACTTGCCATCTCACGTCTTATGTGTACAGTGTGCAAAGGAGCTATCTGTTCATAATCCAGATTTTCTCCTTTTTGTCATGTTTAAATCTATTTACTTTTAGAAATTGAAAAATTATCAGAAAATGTTCCCATTCAGCTAGGGGTTATCTTTTACTGCAAGGAAACCCATAGGCTGAGGTTTAAAAAAATAAATAGCTTGAGCAATAATTTCCTGCAGTAGGATAAAGATCGGTGATGGATGACAAATGTAAGAGTAAAGACTTTCTTAACCTTTATGCTTAATTACTTAGGAAGCATGTGATTTTAACACACAACCCAAGTGAAGCATAAGAAACCAGTTAATTAGGAAAAGCCTGGATATCCATAAAAACACAAGGAAGAAAAGTGTGACGAAGAATACCTTTAGAGTATACACAGCAGCCTAGAGACACACATGGATAATAATGGAAATGTACAAGAAGAAGTAAAGTTTATACATTTTGAGACTGTGAAGATCTAAGATGACCTTTGTTCCCCTGGTATGATTTCAAAATCAAATTCCCTCGAGATGGTATTTTACCTGGGATTTAAAAGCTTGTAACTCTGCTTGAAGCTCATTAATCTTTGCCTCTTTTTTCTGCAGTTGAGCCTGGGTTTCTTGGTGGTCAGTACACTCTTTTTCAAACTGAAAAGGAATAAAAGAGAGGGAAAGATGGAAATAAAAAGCATTATTCCTCATATAAAAATATGGCTCTAATGATCTGTCAATAAAACACTTCTGAATCGGTTTCATAAAAGGAGTGGCATATTCCTGACAAGTCGCCCACCAGCCTTTCTCTAAGTCTCTCCAGGTCCCTGAAAAATCATTTATTCAGGAGGGAAGAGACAAAACCTGAAGTGGACGACCATGACCTTCTTTTCCCAACAGAGCAAACAGGCCCATAGTTATCTACAACGCTGGCATTTTTCTTAAAAGTCCGTAAATATCATGGCGATTTTGAATAAAGCAACAGAAAGCAAAGCATTGTATTGCTGTCACTGCCAACCTCCACCTGCAGAACCTGACACTTGAAATGTAGCTGAAGTTCATCAGTATGATTTAGAACTACTCCCTTTTAATAGTTTTAGTGGTTGGTAACTTCAATCTATAAACACATTAACTGTTCGGTTTGTTTTTCTTATAGCTTATCTCTTGCTATCGTACAGAGATTAATGATAAATTAGTTTTTCAAAGTCCCTGTTGCAATACCTTCTGGGAGGAAGGCAAATAATAAAATCTGGTGTTCCAATGAGTTTTCTAATTTATATAGCCACTCATCACAGGTTCCCATCTTGCATTCAAATAGTTTCACTTTCCCATCATCAAGATTCAAAATCTATCCTGAGGGAACTGAATTTAAATAGAGCATTGTCTCATAATCAAGAACAAGTATGTGGCACTTTTTCAAAGGAAAAAAAAAAAAAAACAAAACACAGAAAGATGCAAGTTCCTTGTGCCTCCAGACTGTCCATATTGTTCACCACAACTGGGACCACAGTGTGGTATGGACCTATGTCTTAAGGCTTCTGATGCTGCAACAAAATACCATGACCAAAAAAACAAGCTGGGGAGGGAAGGGTTTATTCCGCTTATACTTGCTCATCACTGTGCATCATTGAAGGAAGTTAGGACAGGAACTCAGGGCAGGATCTTGGAGGCAGGAGCTGATGCAGAGGCCATAGAGAGGAGCTGCTTACTGCCTTGCTTCTCATACTTTGTTCATGCTCCTTTCTTCTGGAATCCAGGACTACCTGCCCAGAGATGGCACCACTCACCATGGGCTTGGCCCTCTCCCAGTGATCACTAATTTCAAAAATGCCTTATGATGGGATTTCATGGAGGCATTTCTTCAACTGAGACTCTTGGAGAGGAATTTTAACCCAGCAACATGACTGCTCTGCCAAGGGATAATATCCAAAGACCTAGGTCTCTATGATCCTGTTGGAATGCAAACCCACCATACACCTTTAATACCTCTAGCTAGAATACAAACATGTCCTTAGTACAACCTTTCATCCCAAACAATGAAGGTACAGTTAGTTTGTAAAAGGATGTAGTCATGTTTGAAAATGACATCTAATTGAAGAGTAGAGAAAGTGACAAATCAGAGAAAGGTTTAATAGAATGAGTCAAAGATGGGATACACCCAGCTCTCATGAAAACAGGACAGGAAAGAGGTGACATACAAGCAAGTAGCACGGAGAGAGGAAGAAAGGAGGCAGTTTACCATGACCGTTTAACAGAGACAGATTGCAGGTGAAGACAGAATAAGCCAGAGAATGAGAAGGAGCCAGAAGATTAGAACAGATTTCCAGAATTAGTTTGAGACCAAGCAGAACAATTCAGTGAGAAGCTGAGACAAGCAAGATTGAATCAGTCAGCTTGGAAAGGAGTTTGGGCGAGAACACCTTGAGTTGAACCAGCCAGCCTGAATTCAGAAAGAACTAGAAAGGGTGAGTTTATTCAGTAGTAAGTCTCCAAGATGACAACTGCATCTAGTGAATAAAAATTACCTTACTCTAGCTTGGGACAACTTGACACACTAAGTCAGCCAATACAGCCACTAAGCTTACCAAAGGCTGTTACCTCTATTTTGTTTACAGGGAAGTTGTTGTTTTCTCCATAACATGGAAAGGCAGGAAAGAGTCTGTATTAAGTAAATGATCTGAGATTTAAAAAAAGAACAGTTTCTGTTTTCACAATCTGAGTTACTCAGGTGAAATCACTACACATTCTGATAAGGAATGCTTTTATAATGATTATCAATTCCTTAATAAAAGTTTAGAGCAGTTTAGGTTCCCAGGAACAGGCAGAAACCATACACAGACTCACGTCCCCACATCTGCATGGAATCCCAGTTCTTTAGTCTTTGAAGTACAAAAGTATCTTTAGGTTTCATAACCTAAATTCCTTGAGTTAAAAAAGTTACTTTCATTTCTACCATCCAAGTGAGAAAAATATACTGCAGACTACAAGTCCTCATTTCATACCCAGTATCACTGTAATGATAATGAGGGAAGGGAAGAAGGAAGGGAGGGAGGGAGAGAGGAAAGGAGGGGAAGGGGGGAAGGACTATAAGAATAGGCCAGTGAGTAATGGAATTTGCTGCCAGACCAGAGTTTGGTGACTGGGACTAAAGGCTGGAGAGAAATGATGTCCACCAGTTGTCCTCTGACCTACATATGTGTGCCATGGCATACATGTACATGCATAAAGAAATGAATGAAATTTTTAAAATGGTTTAAAACAGGCAAATAATAAAAGAATATTCTATAAAAAAATCAATTTTTAAAATAATAAAAAATAATAAAAATAAAATTGTGCAAATGCCCTTCCTTCTCCCCAATACACATCACCATGATCAGCAGTACTGTGAAGACTCCAACAAACACATCCTCTATTAGAAAATTAACTAAAGATATTAACGCCAAGCTCAATGAAGTAAGCAATTCACCAATTAAATCCCAGTTAGGCTTAGAGTTTCACCTGCTTCCCTTTAAGTTGCTTTTGCAGATATTATCTATAGAAAGGATGGAGCTTCACTGAGACTTTCTCAGATGCACAGCAAGTACTTTAATTACCCCATGCAATCCTCCTAGCCCGCCCACCTTGTCCCTCTCCATCTAGCAACTGCATTCTTCAGTCAGTCGTCTATTTATCTCCTAGGTTCCACTCAAGAGAAAACACACAATACACACTTTATGCTTCTTGTCTCATCTCCCAAAACAAGTATTTTGTGGGGTATTCCTACAGAACTGTTACAGCCGCTCTGGACTCTGGTCCTTCATCTATCCCTAACTAGTCCTCTGGGAGCTGAGGTTTACTTCTAACATAGTGTTACCAGCATGCATTTTCTCTCATACTCTCAGCTTTTCTAGCCGACTGAACATCATATGCTTTCTCATCCACAATATGACACGATTCCTATACTACAAAAAACATCGGCTTCCAAATTCCAAATCAAATGACTGTGTCACAGCCTCACGGTCACCACTCCATTGCTTCCTTACTTAATGTCATGACCAGTGCCATCGTTTTAAAATGTAAACATAAACAACTAAACACTAAGTTAATTCAGAATATCCTCAATATCATAAGAAATAATACCAAGAACAAGCAAATAGTGCTAACTGAAATTAACAATCTTTTACACAGTAATGAAAATCATCAGCTAAGTGAAGAGACAATATACAGAACATGAGAGAATCTTTACATGTCCAGCAAGAGTATAATATCTAGAATCTATCAGCAAGTTCAAATTTAAAGACTAAAATCAAATTTTCTAATCAACAAATGGATGAAAGCAGTGAACAGACATATCTCAAAAGAAGAAATACAAAGGTCAAATAAATATTTTAAAACATATCGAATGTCCTAAGCCAGCAATAAAATGCAAAATCCAACTGTATTGAGATTATACTTCACTCCTGGTAAAATGGTTACTGTCAAAAAAAAAAAAAAATCAATTCTAGTGTGTATGGATAGTAAGAGAAGTCCTTAATACTGCTGGTGGGAGTGTAAAGCAGGGCAGACACTGGAAATTCATAAGGCAGATTCTCAAACTAAAAACCAGACCAGAAAGACAGCTGAGCAGGTAAGGTATATGCTTCCAAGCCTGATAATCTGAGTTCAATCCATGGAATCCACATAGTATAAGGAGAGAACTGATTCTCAAAAACCCAAAATGGTACACATGAATCTTTCTCTCCCTCTCCCTCTCCCTCTCCCTCTCTCTCTCTCTCTCTCTCTCTCTCTCTCTCACACACACACACACACACACACACACACACACGCTCAAGAGTGTATACACACATACACACACACACACACCCCACAAGAATCAAAAATCCTTGTGGAAGAGGAGACTGAAAATTGAAGAGCCAGAAGTAAAAGAAAACTACAGTGAAGTGGTGTTCTCCAGATACAGGGTAACTGCTCAAACAACCTTGCAGTAGTTGTGGACAACATATGCAAGACTTTGACAGCCAAACAAATCCCAGAATGGATGAAGTCAGTGGGCACAAAGTCTCACTGTTTAGCTGAGGAGCTGCTGACAATTGAGAATGGCTAAGGGACTGAGAGTCAGTTTTCTTTCAGGTCGAAACACCTGGTAGATCAACTATGACCCAGGAAAGGTCCTACAGCCAAGAGAATTTGGTCAACATACTCTGGACTTAAAACAAATGAGCAAGGGAGACAGGACGATGAGTAGATAGGGATGTAGAAACGGATGGGACACAGGGAGTATGATTAAAATGCGGTGCATGAAGTTCACAACCATTAATATTTATTTACAGTTTTTTCAAATTAAAAGTTTTCAAATGAAGAGCATCTTCAGCCTTGCCAAGCATATATTTGTGTATTGTGATGGTTTATTTTGTTGACTTGACACAACTGGAGTCTCCAGAACTAAGAATTCTTCCATCAGATGGGCTGTAGGCATTCTGTGAGACACTTTTTTGGTCATCAGGCTACCTACTTTCCATTGCAGAATAAATATGTCACAGTATGCCTACAGTATGTTCCTCAAAAGTGTTAGGTTGTGGAGAGAGGTTGCTTAACAGAGCATAGTCAGACTTTCTGGTGAGAACATCTCTTACTTAAAAGCAAACTTTCCACCCTGAATGCATCAAGTCTGCCAACAATAAAGACAGGAGACCACAAAGACAATGAGTCACAGAGAAGTGAGACCTTGAGGAGGGAGTAGAAAAGTGTCAGTAAAATTTCAAGACTAGGCCATTAAATGGTGTGCAAACTGCTGAGAGTTCTAAAGGAAAGCATATTAAGAAAGTAATATACCAAGCTAGCACGTTGAAAAACCCAACCGGCAACTATGTGAATTATTAAATGAAAAAAAAATACTAGGCACAGAAATTAGGTTTGAGTCTACTGCAGTTGTAAAAGCAATGATAGGGTAAAGGAAAGGATACCAGAAGACAATAAGGATAGAAATCCAAAAGACTTTATAACTGAGCATAGGAAATTTAAACTACACAATGGTAGAGAATGCCTTTAATCTTAGCATTCAGAAGCCAAAGGCAGGCAGAACTGTAATTTGAGCCCAGGCTAGTCTAAAGAGCAAGGGGGACACTAGGCCTCTGAGGCAGGAGAGGGCTGGCAGGTGGGGGAGCACCCTCATAGAAGCAGGGGGAGGGAGAAGGGGATACAAGTCTTGTGGAGGGGAAATTGGGAAGGAGGGTAACATTTGAAATGTAAATCAATAAAATAACTAATAAAAATGAAAAAAAGAAAAAGGAGGGGAATTTCCAGGGCAGCCAGAACTACATAAAAAAAAAAAAAAAAAAAAAAAAACACATCTCAAAGAAACAAACAAACATTTTTAAAAGAAATGAAATTAAAAGGAGAAATTAGGAAGCACTGTATATTTAAGATAAATACAACTATTTTGCAAAAAAGTTAAAAATAGCAAGCACAGAGAAAATTGTTTTCTTTAATTAACATTAATTATTGGACAAAGTCTACTTATGAAAGAAGACGTATATTGCTCACAGCTTCAGAGGCTCAAAGTGCAAAAGAAACAGAACAGGAATTATGATGAAGTGCAACTCTTGGTTCCATCCATTTGTAGTCAAGGGCAGTCATGAAAGCACTGTGTGAGGTAAGCACACAACTAGATGGAGAATCAGCAGCATGAGAGAGGAGAGGAACTGGGCTTGATCCTTAATCTAGGACCCTCTGCCTCACAGGAGAACCACAGGACGAAAGAGTTAAGTAAGCCTACTGCTTATTTAATAAATGCCCTCTCAGTGAGCTTCACCGCTGGCAAACCTTTTCTACCTGAGTAATGTTAGCCACCTTAACAGCACTCAACAAATAAGCTCACAAAAGTGAAAACCTTTTCTAACTAACTTTTCACTCCCTTAAATGTATAATTAAATTCAGTAAATATTTATTAAATGATAAGCCAACTCCTGCCAAATCCAAACCCTGAATGACTACATCAATATCATTGATTAAATTTCTCAGCATCCAAACTCCTTTTTCATTTTTACATGAAATCAAATTTCACAACCAGAAAAATGTAAGCAAAATTAAACAAACCAAACAAGCAAACTTGCTGTCAGAGTAACAATAGGGAGGTTTTCTTTTTGGGGACATAAAATACAGACAGAAAGGATATACTTGACGACTATAGAAAAAAAAAATCAAGTGGATAATAATTAGTATAGTCTATAAAATTTATTAAATTGACTTGGTGATACAAAAAACATCACCATTTCTTACTAAGAGATAAATATCCATTCCCTCACTTACAAAAGAATCAGATGAATTATAAACCTTGTTTGCCATTTTTATAGTATCTCCAGTGAAATTCCAGTAGCCTTGGGGATAAACCTATGTCTCCTAAAGTATATCTTAGGAAACTGGTATGAAAGTGCTCTTCCCTTAACTCCCCTCAAAAAAAAAAAAAAAAAAGAAAAAATTTGCTAGAACAATATTATACTAACAAAATTACACTCAAAATGTCAAGAAATACAGTTAAGGTTGAGTTTTTGCTTAATTTCATTGCCTGGGTAAATATATTAGTGCCTCTATACAAGAAGGTTGATAATTCAATACACTCTATATACTTTCTGACATCTCTGCTCTTCATTTTTCAAATTTATGCACCTAAATAAAAAATGTACCTAGAAACTATGATAGCTTCCTGCCTAAAGCAAAGTATTTACATGTGTCCTTACAAAGCGATCAGAGCAAAGTTTCTGCTGATAGATACAAGATGGTATGGCAATAGAAATCTTTTATGAAACAAGAGTATTTTCTGAATACATGTAACATACAACTTCTGGCTTTAAAAAAGCAGCTAACCTTGAACAAGTTCTTTTATTTACTTAGCTTGCTATTTAAAGAAGAAGAAAAAAGTCTATCAAGTACTTTTGTATTCAACTCTATTGATATTACCTACACATCAACAAAACATAAGTTCAGGCCCTATTATTCCTGATGTATCTGCCTCTAATACTTAAAACTTAGTACTACATGAATGAAAAGTGCAGGTACTAACTAAGCTTACAATACAGTTCTAGCTGAGAGAATGGTCACACTGTATCTAACAGTTATTAACCATTGTAGACCATTTGGAAGTTTAAATAATCTAACCATTTCATTCTTTCATCAAACCAAACTTCATATTCATGGCTGTAACCCTAGTGTGCTGCTGGTTGTGTTTGGTAAACTTGACATAAACAAGAGTCCTCAAGAAACAGATAACATCATCTGCTTGCCTCCATCAACTTGCCCTGTGGGCATGTCTGTGTGTTATCTTTGAAACTGATGAGTGATGTAGGAGGCCCAGCTCACTGTGGCAGTACCAACCTTGCTCAGGTGACTCTGAGTTTTATAGGACAGCAGGCTGAGTTACCACTGAGAAGGAAGATAGTGTCCCTGCATGGTCTCAACTGCAGTTCCTACATTGATAATTTCGCTCAATGAGGAACATATAAGACAAATGAGCCCTTAATACTCCTCGTTGTTATTGGTCAGTATTTTATCACAGCAACAGAAATCTAACCAGGACACCTAGCAAGCAGCCAATGGTCTGGAAGGGTTTGCTTCATTCTAACCCTTAGGGCATCAAAAACATCACAAGCATAAAATTCAGCAGAAGTTCTTCTAATTGGAAGAAGGTTCAATTTGGAAATTATGTGTGATCATCAAGATTACAGGAAAATAGAAATCTCTTCAGGCATTCTTAGGTCCTACTCCATTAACAATGTATACTTCATGAGACAGTGCCTAACATAAAGGCTCCTAAGGAAATAGCTATATGGTTTGGTTATACGGCAGTAGTTGTTATTTCTTCATCAACATCAGAAGCTAGATCCAAGAATTCAACTCTGAATGACTACTTCAAACATCAATCATCCAACCAAGAAACTGTCTAAAACAGAAATCCTAAGTCAATAAAAAGAAGACAAAACTGTACAAAAGAAAAGCAAAGATGAGCAGAGTCAGAAAATTGCTAGGCTAAAACAACTGAAGCTGACAGTATCCCATAGTTTGTTCTTTTTATTTAAAGAAACAATTGAGACAGTATCCCTCTGTGCTGCCCTGATTGTCGGGGAACACACTGTATACATCAGGTCATCCAGAAACATCTGCCTGCCTCTAGGACCACACATGGCTACTTAAAAAAAATTTTTTTTTTAATTTTTTGAGATTAGAAGATATACATTGTCTTCCGCTCTTTCTTCTCTCCAACCATTTATTCATTAATTCTTTCAAGAAGTATTTCTTTGTTTGCTTATAAACAAAGAACAGAAAAATTGTTCATGGTGTAGAGTGTAATGAAAGAAAATAAAAGTCCCAGGTTCACTCTGGAAGAAGAATACCTAACACATCTTATGTACATAGTTAAACACATGGCATCTCTGATGACAATATAAAGCAAGAAAGGAAGTGGCGAGGTGGAGCATATTTCCAATAACAAACTGGTCTAGCTGGTACTCCATGGGGCGGCCCTCTCACACAGCCTGAGGGACATGAGTCTGAGGCAGTAACAAGCACCCAGAAAGGGAGTGCCCCCAGCAGCTCCGACACAGGCCTGCAGAGTAAAGCAGTTACTTACTTTCTTGCAATGTTCTGATGCTTTCTCTTCCCACTCTTCTAGTTTTGCCTGATCTATGCAAACATCTAAAATTAGAAAAACAAAAATTAAATTGAAGTTTTATGCAAACTGTTGATCTTATGAAAAAAATCACAGAAAACATAATCAATGATAATGAAAGTAAAGTGGAGGAAAATAGCACAATGTTACAAAGAGGCTCTTTAAAGTGTGATGCCAGAGGAATTCATATTGAACTTTAAACTTCCATCAAGGAGGAAGAGATGCATCAATGATAATGTGCAACATGGAATGATTTCCATTATCAATGTGGATATGGAAAGAAGAGATGGTAAGACCCAACACCAATCAGGAAAATAGGCTGCAGTGAGAAACAAAGTTAGGGGAAAAGATGCAACAGACAAATATTTCTTTTCCCACCTACTATGATCATATATAAATTCAATGAGAAATCATAATAAAAGGTATGTACTCCATTATGTGGGGCGTTAGAGCTTGCATACATGAACCAATCATCCTATAGAATAATTGACATATATGCTTTACTGATGAAAAATTAGGTAATACTTAAGATTTAATTTGGGTTTCCATTCATCTAAAAAATCTATTCTCTAGAACTTTGCATTTAGACAAGACTACTCATCTAAATGTCACCATGTTCATAAGCACTGGAAATAATATCAACAACCAACAATAATGGACTAAGTTATTATATACATCCATCTGTCGAATGCTAGTTATAACAAATTATTCAAGTTTATTTATCATAATATACTGTGTTCCTATTAATAAAACCAATATGCAAATGAGTTTAAGGAAACAATTGTGTAATAAGAGAAAGAGTAAAATAAAATATCAGTTCTATTTCATATATACAACTTATAATCTTGCTGTTTTTGCATGATTCTGCTGGCTATTTTATTTAAAACTAAATGTTACACAATATAAGCCATTTTAAGTAATTTTCAATTAGACAAGATTAAAACAAATCTCACCCATCTAGTTCTAATACTTTTACCATTTTACTTACAAAATTGACCGTGTGTGTGTGTGTGTGTGTGTGTGTGTGTGTGTGTGTGTGTATAGATAGAGAGATAGATAGATAGATAGATAGATAGATAGATAGATAGATAGATAGATAGATAGATAGATAAACAGACAGATAGATAGATAGAGTGAGGGGGTTCTGATTCCTACATAATATCCCTTTATTCTTACTATAATATGCCAACGTGTATTAGCTCACCTCCTGCACCTCAGCAACTTTAATTTTTAATCTACAAAGAAAGCAAGCACTTTGTTTCTAAATGTCACTAAGTCTCCAGGAGTTCCTTACTTCCTGACCATCCTCCAATCTCCTTGCATAAAGGCCTGACATGTTTTAAAAGCCTTTTTCGATTGCTGATTATTTTTCATTGGGTTGTACTAACAATTAGTAAATGCTGCTATTTAAGAAGATAATCTGTGGAATAATTTATAAATGAAGTTTTGGAAGAGTTATAACTTATAGACCCATGAATGAGGTGGCACTGTTAGTAGATCTTGATTGTCTATGCTAAGTCTGTATCAGCCAGCACTGGTCATTAGGAACACTGCAGTTTGCTGAGCCATGCACAGCTTCAAAGTATTGACATCTCTCAGTATACAATACTGAAAGAATCACATAGGTTAATACCCTCAATGGCCTTGGAAGAAAGGAAATGATTTAGTATTGAGTACTATCAAACTAACAGTTCATAAAGCATTCAAAATTCAAATTCTCACTTAAATGTTCTAGATCTTTTATTTGAAAGAATTTCTGTTGATCATTTTCTCTGAAATACATCTTTATTTCATTTTGTCTCTTAATAAGTGTGCACTGGGACCCAGAGGGGTGGCTCTGGAGTTATCAGCACTCCCAAAGAAGACAAATTTGGAAGTGAATGAATGTGTGGTGTATGCACCAGAGTTTATGTAGACAGATCCACTTTCTTATAACTCTAGTTGCAGTTCCAGTGACCATTTCTTTCCTCTGCAAGCTCCAGGCAAGCATAAGGTACACAAATATACATTTGGACAAAACTTTTACACATAAAATAAAATTAAATAAATCCTAAAAGTGGATTGCACCCTTGAAGCTAGCATTGGGAGTTTAGTTTGTATGATAGAAAGGGAGCTGAAGAGATGCTTGCTGTCTAGGAGCAGCTGCTGTGCAAGCACCATACAAGAGTTTGGTTCCTAGAACCGAGATACAAGCTTCCCATACATGTACATAACCCCGACAAACAGGAGAATAAAGACAAAGAAGATTACCAAGGCTTGGTGACTTCCAGCTGGCCACAAAACACAAGTTCAAGTTTCAGCAAGAACCTCTGTGCATTTCCCTATCCATGCATGCATACACAGCACACTCTCTCACAAATATACACACCAATCAACAAAGAAATGCATACACAGCACACTCACTCACAAATATACACACCACATCAACAAAGAAATGATCAAAAGAGTAAAAAAAAAAAGCCAGTTCTGCTTATCATTCAAATAATGTCTGTTTTCTCAATGTACTCTGAAATGCACATTCTTTGTATAACACAGAATATTAAAAAGGCATACATTCATACATATGAATGAATATTTGATAAATTAATATTAGTCAAAAATTCTCAAATTCCTTGTTCCAGTGTACTGAAAGAAAAGTATACAATGACTACCACTAGAGTTTGGTGCCAACATAGTGATATCAGGATTCACCTGTTTTACAAACCATTGTTTGGAATCATCAGTTCTAGATACCAACACACAAAGGTTGGTATGAATATAGCTTTGACATTTAAGACTTCATGATAGAAGATCAAGAGTTCCAGGACATCTCCAGCAAAATGAAGAAAACCAATATCTTAGAGCTAACCCATGGGACTAAACTCAATGTAGCTCTACTTAATTAACAAAGAAATACTCACCTACAAACTGACTTAAGTCCAAATCTAGTCTTTTTCTGTATGTGAAGTCAGGGTCCATTCCATCTCTATGCAATACAATCTGTGACACACACTCATCAATTAATTTGAAGTACTGCTGTCTAAAACCAAAGAGAGCAAATATATACTCAATAAATACACTCAATAAAGGAGCAGAATTTTACATCAAAAGAGTATACTTGATATAAGTCTGGCATCAAATTTAAAATTATACTCAGCATAATTCAAGAGGTGGCATAACATAGCATGGGAAAATCATCTATCTAATAACATTGTGACATATTTTAATGACATGTCAGGAAGTACACTGTAAACTGAGGGTAATTTTCTTATAAAAGTCAGACATTTATTTCATTGATTTTCATTAAAAAGAGATAATATTACATAGTAAGAGGTATTTGAAGCCACCCTCAGAGCACAGTTACTGAATGGCTACCAGGAATTCATCTTATTAGTATAAGCCGATCAAATGTCTTCTCTAAGAATTTCTACTGGAGCTTCTTAATATCATGTTGTAGAAAGAAATTCAGAGTTGATAACTCTAAAAGATATGAAACCAAATTAATATATCTTAGTCAAGGAAGACTGAAAAATTTAATATAATATCAATATACAAAGATCAAAGTTTAGGTAAAAGCTTCAAAAAAATGGATGTGCTATTGATACAATTCAATCCATTTGGGAATCAGATGAAGAGACTCAAAGCCAAACAATAGACAGAGCTGGAGAATGTACTGAAAGAGGGGGGCTGCGCTGGGGGCAGAGATTGAAGGATCTGGAGGGGTCAAGAACACCACAAGAAGACCTACAGGTTCAACTAACCTAGGCCCATGGGGCTCACAGAGACTGGACCACCAACCAAGTAGCATACAGGGGCTGGACCTAGGCTCCCTGCACAGATGTGCAGCTCAATCCTCACGTGGATCCCCTAACAGAGTGGGGGCAGTCTCAGACTCTGTTGTTTGCCTTTGGACCCACTTAACACAGCTGCACTGCTTTATATGGTCTCAGTGGGATAGGATGCCCACAGTCATGCTGTCTTAATGTACCAGGTGGGTTGGTAATCATGGGAGACCTCTCCTTCTCTGAGAAAAAAGGGATAGAGGAATCGGGGAGGGGGTGTGAGGCAGGGACTGGGAGGAGAGGAAGGAGAGAGTCCATGATCAAGCTGCAATGTGAATAAATAAATTAATGAAGAAAAAAAACAATTCAATCTATCTGCATTTCTACAACTAGGAATATCTCCTTACTTTGCAGTGTGAAGAAAATACAAAGATAAAAAATAAATGATACTTATTGCAAAGGCATTTAAGCATCAGGTGGTTTATAATAAGGAACCTACATCACTTGTGAATTGATTCCTTTCCAGTGATTTATAAGCAGTTTTATTTTCTCCAAACCAATTCTTCATATGTGATGGCCTCTGGCATTTCAGCTTTCTTCCCAATGAACCATATATTAGTACTACTATCTGTGTACTAAAAACTTACACTAATAAACCATTTATAATGCTGAATAAAATTGCTTCAGCTGAACACAATAACAACCTAAATCATGGGGCTAACATCGTTTACCAACCAGAGGTTGACATAGCTACATGTGTTGATCAAAAAATGCATGAAAATTCTTTATACAGATGTTTCATGACATTTTACATAAATTTAGAGTAAAATTACAACATTTATTAACAAGTTACCCTATTATTTTTAATTTAATCAGTTAGTAATTCAGGAACATTTATTAGTGCTAGATATTTAGTCTCCTTTTTTAAACAAAGTTCCAAAAAAATTGGCATTAATTAGTACATTTAAACAACATACACAGATTAATTCATGGTTCAGGTAACATAATGAGTTTTATATCCTTTAAGAAATCTTAAACTGATGTACAAAAGATTAGGTAAATATTTTACTTAAGACTTATGTGAATATTAAAGTAAGTGAAACTGATATGAAGACCATTTACTGGGCATACATTGTATATGAAGAATTCAACTCCAATTTTCCTCACATAACATATTTAATCATTATAGTATAGTCTTTTGGGTACTCATGTCTACATAGAACCACATTATGTTCTATGTGAAGAAAACAAAGAACAATTTGCCAAACTCAGACAGCCAAGATAAAATCAAGGTTGAAAGGCATTTATATAATTTTACTAATAGATTAAAAACATTAAACATGCAAATATTAATAATACAGATTCAGACAATTTAAACACTACTAAAAACAATTATTAATACTCTGTCTATGACTTATAAAATCTAATCTACCTATAGCATTCCTGGTGATTAAGAAACAATCACAAAATATTACACACCATAATAAATTAATACGCTGTCAATGGTTCCAACTTTTTTCATTTATTATAGATTGTAATTACATAATTTCTCCCTTTTCCTCCATCCAAACTGTTAGATATAGCCCCTTTCTCTCTAAAATACATTGCCTTTCTTTAATTGATTTTACATGAATGTATGTAAGTATAAATATATGTATATACAGAGACACACATAGAGACAACATATATACAGATCCACAAGCAGACTTCTAAATATAACCTGATCAGTCTGCATGTTACCCACATGTAACCCAGTGGATCTACAAAACACTCCCACACCTAAGGTTCAAGGATCATTGTGGAAGATGAGGCTGAAAGAGTGTAAGAGCCAGTGGATAAGGGAGATTGCTGGGAGACTGTGTGTCCTAGAGTATCAGAATTTATACCCATCTCACCAACATGACTGCCTCAATGTGAACAAGAAATAAACATGGCTTTGACTTTCATCCACAGAAGAGGATACAACTGTGAAATTTCTGGAATTTAAAAAGGCAACAACAATAATGGCACTGTAGCCACAGCTATGTAAATTCATGCCTGAAGGAAACAACATAGTCTATAGACCACTATCATGAAAGAAAGAAAAATAATTTGCTTATCTGAATAAACTATCAGTTGAACATCACAAGTACTAGTTTTATCAGGTAAACATTAGAATATAGATTCCCCTTACCTTATAAAACGATCATTTCGAATGAGCAAAAGATGCTGAAGAATAGAAACAAAATGTCCTTCTGCTCTAGTTTCCTTAACTGTGTCCCATACCATACTGTAAACATCAGACGCTTCAGTGAGCTGATTAAGGACCATATGAATTTATTCAAACCCTACACCAAACAGCTAACATAACACAGTGTATGCTTTAGGAAGGCTTGGAAGACTTGTGTACAAACAACTGTCTAGTAATGATTGTTTTTAAAGGGCTATCTAGGAATTGAGTGTAGAGACACCAGAGATGGCAAGTTGACATGAAACTTTTTCACCCTTCACAATCAACTGTGCTAGAAAAAAATACAGTGGGCACACAGCCAATAGCTTGTTGGAAACACCCACTAAATGCTAAGGACATTCTGAGCAACAAAGCAAGTGCATCAGTGAGTAGCCATAGTACAAAATAGGATTCTGGTGTGTCTCATAAACAGTCCAGACACTTTCACGCCCATCAACTTACATGAGGCCTCCAAGGTATTGCATCCATTGTAGAGAAAGGAGGGTTCAATAGGTGAAGGTTATCTCAAATCCAATACTACAAAGAAAATAGGCAACAACCATACTGACAACAGATTGTACACATAATGTAACAATCCAGTCTAAGGGCAGTCTTCCTTTCCACAAATACACAGACAAAAGGATAAACTTAAGCTACTGAAACAGTGACACTATTATACTACATCCACATTTGATTTCATGTTTCTATAGAAGGACTTAAATGTTTCCTGGGGTAAAGTTCATTACTATGGATGAAAGAGTCATTTTTCCATCTCTTCTGACTGGGACTCAATGCAAAAGGATATTCAAGTTCAGCTCTAATGTCTTCAAGGCGATGGGAGAACTCGCTCAAATCTTCTTCTTTATGCTCATCAAATACTTTAAGTTGTATATCCAGGCCATCATTCTTAATCCCCTTTAAGTTCTATAGAAATTAGATAAAAAATTATGATGGATTATGCTTTCAGTATGGGTAAATTGTCAATAACATAAACAATAAACCAATCATTCAACCCTGACTTGCAGAATTCAAACACTTAAAGTGTTAAAACTTAAATCTTACCATCTATATTTCAAAACTAGATTTTTATACTCAAGTCTTTTCCCGCAGATAAATTATTCTTGAGAGTAATTTATCTAAATTTCCCTCACTCAAGTACACTTCTAATTTAAATATTAATGAGGAGACTGCAGGGCACTTACTGGCAATATCTCTTTCAATCCACAACGCATAAATTCATTTCTGAGGTGAAGCCTCAAGTCCAAATCATCAGGAGATGTAACAAGGGCATTTATGAGCTGCATACAAGCTACCTACAACAGATTACACGGGAGACACAGAAAAGGTTTACGGCATTGAAAACAAAAGGAGCAAATGGAAAGAAATCAAGCTGCATTCCAACGATTATCAAATCTCTCTCACAGGAAAGCCTAATAAGATAAATAAATATTTATATATATAAATATGCATACACATATAAAACAAAAATTTATAGTTTCAACTAAACTCTCATTGATTTGTGAATGATATGCAGAAAACCATTTTCTTTTCACAGAAACTTCATGTATAACTGAAATTCTTGCCTAATACCATTCTAAACACATACAATACAAACAGAAAATATGGTAAATAAAAACTGTAAGCATGTGAATAAAAAAGAAAAATAGAACAGTACAATAATTTTCCACTCCTCTAAAGAAGCCAAATTCCAAAAACCTCAAGTTCAACAAGATCCTAAATATGGCTGATAAGGCTACTATAAAATTAACTATTAAATAAACTGGGCACACAGTCGGGCACACCTTTAATCCCAGAACTCTGAAGGCAGAAGCAAGGGGAACTCTGTCAGTTCTAGGCCAGAGTGGTCTACAAAGCAACTTCCAAGACAACCAGACTATTACACAGAGAAACAAACAAACAAAAAAATGATGGGTGGATAGGTAGGTGGATAGGTAGGTGGATGGGTAGGTGGAGGGTAAGTGGAGGGTGGGAGGATGGATGGATGGATATATACATAGATGCATAGATATATAGGTATATAGATAATAGATAAGAATAATTAAATAAGGTGAAAAAAATAACTGACATTGCCTAAGTAAGGATTGTCAGGCAATCACTCTTATACTTCCTTGAAAATTCAAGCTGAATGCACATTGTATTTATGAACAATGTAAATTATATAGTTACCACACCCCATTAATCGGTTATAGAGGTAAAGTAATCAATTTTTTCACTTTGTGAAAGCATTCCTACTTTTATATTCTTGACTTTTTAATCCCGGGATAAAAGACACCTTTTTCCGCCATCACAAATCCATACTTTAAAAGGAGAAAATGCTGTTCCTTAGAGAAGCAATGTATTTTTGATGTTGTGGGTAGTGTTACACTTGTATATCTAAATTCTACCTCAAATCCAGCAAGAACTACTCAACTACCTATCAGAGACAGACAGACAGACACAGACAAAGAGACAGAGACAGAGTGAGAGAAAGGGAGAGAGAACAAAACAGAAAAACTTTACGATACTAATTCCATGTATAAACATACTTATATAGTTTTAATGAATTTTTCTCATCTAGGCTGACAATGCTTGCTCCAAGAGGCAAAGACTCCCTTAAAAAACTACAATAGCAGACATGAGAAGACCTCTTTTGAGTAGGCTAGAACTATCAAGGAACTCTTAAAACATCCAGCCTACTGATGTTGCCCTTGGTTGCCCCTACAAGTGCTGAAGACACCATGCAGTTGAGAACCAGGTCCCAGAGACACCTAAGATGACTTGAACATTCCCTCCCTGAGGACTAGCTGTCATGGTAGCACAAGGCACCATACAAACTTCCAAAGGAGGGAGGCAGCCAGCAATTGCACGCAGCTATGATTCCTATAAACTATATAAATGACCTAAATGGTACTGGAACCCGAATTGTGCAGTAGTGGCATGCAAATGTTGATGACAACAAGTGGATCTCTAATTGGAATTAAGACATACTCAACAAGGTGGAAACCATGTCTGTTACCAAAAAGCTATCCAACTAGTCAGTGCTAGTGAAGTAACAGCCACTGGAGGAGAATCTAGAGCCACTAATTTACTAAAGCAAACTAATCTCTAACAACAATCTAAACATCAGTCCTTAAGTATCTACAGGTAAGTGTATCTCCACCTTCATCAGGTAAAATTCTCTTTGAAACAGATGGAGACCACTACCATAAACACACACACACACAAAAAATCATAACTAACCAAAATAAAAAGCTGTAGAGCCCAGCACCAATGAATATACCCAAAACTCACTCCCATATCTAAGGCACAGGAAATGCAGCAGAAGAAGGGACAATGGAACAATTATAAGAGCCAGGAGCTCAGGGAGATTCTTCTGAGAGCACCTCAGAATATCCCAAGCTAAAGTCTCACCAATAGGAATGTCGAAATGTGAGCCATAGAGGACAGTAGTAATGGAGATGCCAAAAAAAATAGTAAAAAGCTGACTAGGACACAACACTGTTCAAAGAACCATAGGCAAGAAAGGAAAGCTGGGAGAACAGGAAGTGGCCTTCCCCACAGAAGAACACACCAATTAATTGGTTGTCCAGTACCAAATTGTCAGCCCTGAAAACACACATACGAGGAACACTATACAAACTGAACAGATTATACTCAGAAACACAATTATATATACATATAATCATGGAATAAAAATTAGTTAAAAAAAAAGATTACAAATTTGAAAGAGAGCAAAGACTGGTATATGAGGGAGTAAAAAGGAAGGAGGGAATATGTTATAACTATAATCACAAAAATGAAAGAGAAAAGCAAGAGTTTCTCGCTGGAGAAGTATTCTTTGTTGTTGATAATGTTATTTTTCCACGTCTGCATTCTACCCCAGGTCTAGCAACAACGACTGGACTACTGATCAATATGTCTGACCTCACGCTGTTCCCTAAATTGTCTTTTCTCCATCCCTTAAGGCAAGGTTTATGTGAATTTAAAATGCTAGTTTTGGATTAAGACACCAACAGGGGTCTCAGTTCCTGCTGGTTGAAAAACATAGTAGTAACTTTTATATTTGATATCTAAACACTAAAATCTGACCAGCATGGTTCGACTGTCAAAACGTATTTTTTTTTAAAGTGGAGATGGGAAATATAGCAGAAAAGTAGAAAAAAATGAGAAAAAACACAGACTTTAAAAAATAGAAAACATTAAACAGTCAACCTTTTCAGTACATATTCACTCAGCTGTGGCCAGTTCATGTCAAAAAGTCAAGTTTAAATGTTTTTTTTTTTCTCCTCCCTTGCCTTTCCGTACTTGGTACACACACTTTCCTTCTAAGAAATAGAATGTAATTTTCAAGACTCTAAACAAAGAGGGGGTAAAGAGAGAGAAGATACAGGAGAAAGTGGATGATTTTTGTTAACTTTTCTATGCTTATCTATGTTCAGGGAAGCTACGTCAGACTCACTTACCAAGGTTGTAGAAAAATAAAAACTTTACAAAAATATAAAAATAAACAAAATTAATAGAAAATAGTGTCTAAGCAGGACACAGACAAGTTAACAGTAGTATGAAATTAAAAAGCATGAAGGCATAGAATGATCCAAATCATTTCTCAGAAGGATTCACAAAGACAACTTGCCTGAGAAGGAAAAGTTAATAGTTAAATTTTATGCTAAATCTACAAAATCTTTTCCCAATTCTAATAATTGCTTCATGGCTTCCAATTGCACTTCAATTAATCTAGATCACTCAATATCTCTGTAAATATAAATCTATACCAAATCATATTGATTTGTGTTAAAGAACAACAATTCAATAACCGAAGGATATGGGTCTATCTTTATGCTTCAAACTGCAGGTCTCTATATTATTGGTTCATAGCTTCTAGCCTAACTGGTACCTATTCTGTACTAGACACTGTTCTAGATGTTAGATTTAGCTATGACAAAGGGCAGAAGTTGTTTATGTAGTCCTGTATTAGTCAGAGTTAGTGTTACTGTGATGAAATACCATCACCAAAAGCAACATGGGCGAAGAAAAAATTTGTTTTGGCTTACATATTCAGAGTCACAGTCCACTGAGTGAAGCCAAGGCAAGAACTCAAATGGAGCAGGAACTTAGAGGCAGGAGCTGATGCAGAGACAATGGAGGAGTTGGGCATACTAGCTTACTGTCTTACAGAAACCAGGACCAGCCTAAGGTAGGCAATACTACTAGAAAAAGAGTTTTCTATACAGTTGCACGTGAAAACCAGTATCTCAAATGGATCATTTGGAAGACAGAGAAAAAAAAGACATTTAAGGAATAGATTTAATCTGTGTATTGTGCAAAACAAAAGAAAGGGGAACTAGAAAACTGGAAAGGGAGAGGGAGAATCCTAGAATCTAGAAGAAAGGAAGTATGATGAAAGTGTCAAATGGAACTATAGGACAACAAAAACCTTTTCTACAAAAGGACAGTGTGACTTACTGCTCAACTGTAAAATACCGACCTTCTCCGGTATACCATAAACAGGCAGAAAACAAAGCATACAATTCAAATTGACTCCAAAATATTCTCTTCCTTACTCCAAGTGCATCATTATACATGAGAACCACTGCTCTTTAACCTTGGTTTAAGCACTCCTACATAAGGACAATTATCTTTAATTGTTACAGAAAAGATTCAATTCTAAAGTTTCAAAACCAAATACTATAAGCTCACTTGATTATTCTCTTCCCAATTATCAAAAAAAAATCATCTTTCATGAACATAGGTGTCTTTAACAACAAAATTACTCTGGGAGGATTTGGTGGGGAGGTCAAGTCTCATTCTTAAAGTAAGTACAATGGATTTGTTCTAGTGCAGCTGCAGCACAAGGACACACCACAAGGAAGGGAGATAAACTGAACTTGCATTAGCAAGACAACTCCTACTACTGTCATGAGCTAGAGGCATAACCAGAGACAACAAAATAAATACAATAAGCCAGCCAACCCAAAATTACATAATACAAAGGATGAAATCCACAAAAAGCAATGTCAAGAACAAGGCAAACAGTAAAGAAAAATCATTAGAATTAGAAAGAGGTTGACAGGACAGAGGAACTGGGCCACTGCTCACACAAAGACGTTTCCTGAACTTGAATGTGATGGAAAGTTTCTCCAAATACAGATGCATACCACTAAATTCCTTTGGGTACACAATTTACTACTATGTCTCACTCAGCTCAACACACAATATGAGAAAAAATAAACAATTTATGTACATTTAACCTTTGTCTTCTGAACCTATGTATACAAATATGCTTAAAACACAAAATTCAAGGTACAGTAACACATGTGATGTCCAATTTTTCTAAGGCCACCAGAACAGAGATAACTATGCTGAGAGAATTCAGAATATACTCTAATGAGAGGGAAAGTGAGCTGTCATTAGAAATGTCAGCTCGGAGTCAACATGTTCTTTCTGGATATAAGTAGGTATTTTGGTAAATAAACCTGTGGCTAGACCATACTGTGAAAAGTGTACTTTCATGAGCTCAAACAAGACTGAAAACAAGTACCAGGAAATAATCAAATGAGAATTCAGTCATATCTGTGACTATTCACTATCTAAGTCTGGAAAACACAGTTTCAACAGTTATTCATCTTCCCTAACAGACAGCAGAAACCGTCTCTCAGTGCATAATCAAATGTCAAGTTAAGATGAGTAAATGATGCTTATAGATAAGGAAGTTACCTCCAGTATACAAAAAGCTTTAAAAATTTTTAAATAATATATGTGCATTAATTCAGAAACTAAATAGACTACGTAATGTAGATAAACCCCAAAACAGTAATGTGAATCAAAGTAAATCTCTATAATCTTATTTATACTCCCAATTGGATGTTCAATAAATGATAGATATGGTTAGAGAACAAGCCAAAACTTGAAAAATGCAAATGCCCTACCCACAAATTCAGAAAAATGAATTACAATACTCAGGGCTAGAATTTGCATTAACAGAAAGATGAAACACAAACTTACATTTTAGAAACATTTACTCCCCTTGAGACATCATTAATTTCTGCCACGTCCTCCAGTGCATTTTGTAGAAACTACTAGTAATATGGATTTTTTTATATCAAGTGGTAGATAGCTGTAAATAATGGTGCATAAGCCTCTTAAGGGTGTGTGTGTGTGTGTGTGTGTGTGTGTGTGTGTGTGTGTGTGTGTGTATATATATATATATATATATATATATATATATATATATATATACACACATACATACATACATACATACATATATGCTTCATTTTCTGCAGGTCTGATGAAATTCTAAGATCTGAGTTAGAAGCCCAGAAACTAAAGCTACAGATTCACAACAATGAATCAAAGACACTAAACTCTGCATCTCTCAGAAACGTTCCCCAATCTTTCCCTTTACCCAGACTCATTCTAACGAAACATTTCTTTCTTCATAATTCAGAAACTTGGAACAATATGCTTTCTTTTTATTGAGTAACTAATGTAGAGAAAGTTGTCTTGTACCACATAAGCCAAAGTAGTGAGGGCTTCATTCTATCTGAACTGAATCTGGAAGATAATGAATACATTAAAGAACTCTAGAAACATCAAGAATGAAGGCAAAGCAAGAAAAAAGGGTGACA
The DNA here is from genome assembly GCA_021653895.1 of Mastomys natalensis. Classification (NCBI taxonomy): domain Eukaryota; kingdom Metazoa; phylum Chordata; class Mammalia; order Rodentia; family Muridae; genus Mastomys; species Mastomys natalensis. The sequence continues at coordinate 2,743,575 of JAJTUV010000017.1, read as the reverse complement.
TTCTTTGGATCAATAGTTTGATCTCTACTGCAAACAATTCCCCGGAGTCATTCTCGATTCTGCAGAATTTACAGTAGAGGCATTGGCATGTTTTAATCCACACAAGTCTTAGCTCATAGTGCCTTAGAAAGCAGAAACAATATCTTCTTCCAAGCCAAGGACAAGTAAGCCCCTGATTCAATGTCCCCCTTGGCAATACTTACAGCTCATTTGAAAAGACAACTGTTCTGTAATCTCAATGGCCCTCTCTTAGAGCAAAATCTGTCATCACCACCAAAACCTTTCTCTCATTTGTAAAAGAGAACTCCTTCAAACCTCATGTAAAGCATGTTCCCACACCCTTGGGTGTCTACCCACACAGCTATTTGTGTATCTGCCATCTGTGAGATGAGGAATCACATAGACAAAAATGATACACTGGACTGTCTTCACAGATGCTCCAATTTGATAGGAGAACTGGGCATTGGAAGGTGGTGTCTCCATACAGCCCCTTTCATTTAAGGCCCCAAGTGGGAGGTCTTAAGGAAAATGATACTTTCTAAGAGTACCAGGTATGCCTTCACAACTAAACGTATTAGGTTGGAAGCAAACATTAATTTGATGATACATTATAAGTAATCATAAAAGATGTTGAAATATTTATGGAGCCCTCAGATAACTCTGTAGAAATTCTAGCTACTTTAGCTACACTGAGAAGCTTCCACAAAGGAAAGATTATTCACTGAGTATATCACATAATCAGTTATCCTTACTATAGACAACAGTCAAGATGATATGACTTTGTCACAATTTAAGCTGAAGTGGCCAATGCTATCACATTAACCACAGACAGCATTCTGGTCAGCTTCAACTCTCTGTCCAGGATTAATGTGAAGACTGCATGAGATTTGTTTCCTCAAACGCGGTCTACAAATAAGCCCTAGGCAAATCATAGGTAGTATGAGCTTCACAGGATGGGAAAGGGGGCTCAGAGAGCTCATACTGTGCCTACTGCTATCAAGTCTTCTGTGGGCTGAGGAGACAATTCAAGGAATAAAGCCCTTTCCATACAAGCATAAAGACTAGAGGTCAGATGCCCAGCATCCAGCACCTTACAATCCCGGCTCTAAGGAGAGATCAGGAGCCCCTGAGTAACCTGGTCAGCAGACTAGCTGGAATGAGAGACCTATAGGTTCAGTGAAAGGCCTTGCCTTATATAGAAAGCAGAGTGTTGGATTTCCAGTATAGAATATAGATACAAAGGACAGGAAAGAAAACATTGTCTAATCTCCACAGATGCCGCTTATCAGAGCACAGACAGTGACGGGCATTGTCTTTCATACGGGAATGGAGGGTCTGTGGAAAGGGAAGGGAGAATTCGTAATTTATATAGAGGCTTGGAAATTGGAAAATTGATCAACTGTGGAGGGCTAGGTTAGGGTCTGGGTCTCTTCTTCCTGGAACTGTTTACTCAAGCAAGACAGGCTATCTGATGAAACAGGTTGTCTCAGCAAACAGTCCTCTCTGGGTTGTGGCCTAATGGCAATGGTTGAACAAGCTCAGCTGTAATCTCATAGGACTCAAGTTTTTACAACCAAGGTATGCTATCAGACACAGATTAAGAAAGATACTCTTAAAAAAAAAAAAAAAAAAAAAAAAAGAGAAGAAAAGAAAAAGAAAAAGGAGGAAGAAGGAGAGGGAGGGAGGGAGGGAGGGAGGGAGGAGGGAGGAAGGAAGGAAGGAAGGAAGAGAAGAAAGAAGAAAGAAAAGAAGAAAGAAAGAAAAGAAAGAAAGAAAGAAAGAAAGAAAGAAAGAAAGAAAGAAAGAAAGAAGAAAGAAAGAAAGAAAGAAAGTCTATCAAACTTCAGGCCTCCACAAGTATGTACACATATGAAACCAAAGACTCACACACACATCTGCCTACAAATGCTAATACATATACATATATTACATATATAAAGAAAGAAGGGGGCAACTTTCTAATTTTACTAGGAGATTTTGTCTGAGACAGGTACACATTAAACTGCCTAACTGACTATGTTAGTCTATATTCTTAAAATTCCCAGACACAGGTTCAGAAAGAAGGGATGGGGCACATCCCTGGGGTGGGGAGGGGAGTTGTAGTTCTCACCACAGTGTAGAGGACATATTCACAGAAGAAAAGTCAAATATCTACCACAAAATCTGAGACTCTCTTTGAATCCTGTCCTAAAAACCAGTCAGTCCTGATTAACAAAAAAATTTCCATAGACTCTCCAACCCGGAATATTCCTTCTGATGCTCCTGCAGAGAACAGATTTGGCTAAAGATAACAAAGATCCATGTACAGAAAAAGACCAAGGGAAAGGAGAAACTGTGGCATGAATCCGAGACTACTTAGTCTACACTGATCCTAGATGTCCTCAAAGAAAGATGTGGCCAACAAGAATGGACATTACTGTGACAGGCACTTCGGCTTTTCCAAGGGAGCTATAGCAGGTTCACCTGTCCAAGCATCCCCAAGGACCAGTTTGAACCACATCAGAACTGGTTTCACTACTGGGGCATTGCTGTGACCTAACATTTCTCCTCTGTATTACATTGAGTGGTAAGTTACTTACATAACCTCCCTGGGCACTCTAGAAATCCTATAAAGCACTCGGTATCATTTTCTGCATAAATGGTCCAAAATGGATTAGGCAGTTTGCAGCTGAAAGGTTCTTTCTGATATATTTGAAAAGGGAAAATATTCTATGTTTATTTCAAGCCTAATGTTTTTTACTTTTAATCTATTTCCTAAAAATAAAACTAAGGCCTGAAAGATAATCGTTAAATCATCCTAGGCTTACAGTTGGACTTTCTTTCCTGACTATATCAAAAGGAGAAAAGCATGCTACATTCTATCATAGCCACAATCAGAGAAACTATCTTTATTATCAGAATAAAATCTAAAATTTCCCTTTAAGACAGATATTTTCAGAAATATGCATATCAATAAAAGATCCTCATTATTCTTTATTAAGCCCCATTTTCTCCAATTTAGAAGCAAACAATTCGTTTCTACTTTATTTAGTAACAAAAAAGTTTTATTTTTAATTTGGTGATTGCTAATGTCACTCACACTAGTACATTTTAATAAATGTAAATTACACATCTAATAGAATGAAGTGGGCACTTAGAACAAAAAGCTTTATGGGAAACATAGCTGGAGCACTCTAAGATGTGCTTTATTGGTGGAAGATTCAGAAATACACCAGAGACAAGAGTGTTTAATATTATATTACTATATATCTATAATACTATAATATGCTTGATTAGAAAGAGCACACCCAGTAATATCTGCCCCAAAAAGAGTAAAACTGCTTTATCTTTTTATATGAAAATATGGGTAGCTAACTGACTTTCTGGAAGATGATACCTTCTAGTCTTAAGCTTGCCACTTGTTAGGTACTTTATACCTTAGATTTAATAAGCAGAAGCCTCCATCATGAAGTAAAATACTTTGCCAGGCATGGTGGAACACACCTTTAATCCCAGCACTACAGAGGCAGAAGCAGACAGATATCTCCAAGTAAAAGGCCAGCATAGGATGGATGGAGGAGGGAGGGAGGGAGGGAGGGAGGGAGGGAGGGAGGGAGGGAGGGAGGGAGGGAGGAGGAAAAAAGAGAAGAGAGAGAGAGAGAGAGAGAGAGAGAGAGAAGAGCACACAAAAACCTGGGCTATAAGGAGATGGCTAAGTAGATAAAGCCTTTACTGAGCAAGCATAAGGATCTAAGTTCCGAGTTCCAGAACCCACATACAGATGTACACAGTGGCACATGTATCTCTAACCCCAATGTTTCTACATCAAGTTGGCAGTTAAGAGACAGACGAATCCTTGGAAGCTCACAAGCCAGCCAGCCTGTCAGAGCTGTGAACAAGAAACCCTTTCTCAAACAAGGGGGTTGCGGACAGGACGTAAAGATATTCTCTGACTTCCACAAATGTGCTGTGATCCAGCAAGGCTTGTGCATTCAATAAGCCAGCGCTGTTAGACTGAGACTGGTGTCTGAGTGGTTTGTGCAGTGATTCCCACATCCTAGGGACAAAGAGACACACAAAGAATTATAGAAGAGATAAGAAGGAAAAGTAAGAGAGTCAATGGAAAAGCAGGACAGCAGGTAGAAGAGAAGAGACAAAAGAAAGCAAAAAGATGAGAAGAAGAAAGGCAAGGGGTCAGGAATCAAAACAAGCAACCCTGGCTGTGAGGTGTACAGGTCAGTACAGGATGCTGGTGAACCCCAACTTATTATCCCCTCAGCAAAGTAAGAAGCTGGTTCCGGAAGCCGGACACAAGCAATAGGTATCCTTTTTCCTGATCTTCAAGTCCTGCATACTGACATAACTATGAATCCAAGAACAGGGTTTCAAAGGAGAGAATCTTAGCGTGTCATGTGACATAACAGAAAACACTCATTAATTTTACAGTTCAAATATCATCGGATTTTTCTTGAAATATCATGTATAAAATTTAATTGTAACTTGACGCTGTTAAGTTTTCAGTTCTGCTTTTCTCCTCCTTTCATACTTAGAAACAAATCAACATGAGCCGCACCGCATAGATGCCTCTTTTTTAAAGCACCCATAATATTTTACATATATAGAAACTGTTATATAGTTTCAATCAGATTTCTGTCATATCATTCAGCATACTAGTATCCGAGCACTCACTATTACTCACACACACTCCCAATATCAGTTATAAAATCTACAATGACAAATTAGAATTCATGTAACTAAAAAAGGGGCTTAAATTAAAAATAATTACCAAACAATCACAGGACTTTGCGACATGGTTTGAAGAAAATTTTGTAAGTTTACAGTTGGAAAGTAAACCTAAGGAAGGAACCATAGGTATTCACCAAGACATTTGTAAGATATTCTAAGAATACAAACTGGAATCTTATACATTCATTATATAGAAACACAGAATGACATTTGCAGTTATATGATGTTTACATAAAATTCAATCACAAGACAGTTCCAAACAATACACATGGTATGTCACTCAAAACTAGACTTTCAAACAGGAAACCTACTTGCAGTTGCACTGAATTATGCCGGAGACCTTCCACAATGGAAAAGAATCTGTCAATTTTTCTTTCTTCTCCAGCTGAAGTCAAGGCTTCTAACACTTCTTCGAGGCTATCAGAAATTTAGACTCTATTAATTAAATTGCAACAATCAAATAACAAAAACAGCCAAATACAACCAGTTTATCCTATTAATTAAATCAATGTGCCCAGGCAACAGTGGTATTTCTCAGTAGCTCAATGAGTTCCTGTCATTACTGCAAGTGTGAGCCAGCTGTACAGATCAGTGGATGCCCTGGGCCATCTCCAATCACATCCATCTACGCTGCACGTGCCTTGCCCCACTTCTCCCCGCCTCAGGCCCTCAGCCTCTTCCCTATGTTCACAGTCTTCTACTCTTACATTAGCTCCCTTCCCCGATGGCACCCACTAGAGGAAAGTACAGTGTCTTTCTGTCTGGAATAAGACGATACCCTAAGGACATATTTTGATTTTTTTTTTCCTGCCAATAACTTGTGAAGGTGTCCGTCAAAAATCTATAAATCACCAAATAGCAAGGACTATTTGAACAATTTTTACCAATACAACCTCATATAGGACCTTTTACTGTTTAATTGATAAAAACTGTACAACATGATACGATGTTTCAATGCATGTTGGAGCCAAATAATGATAAGTCAGGAAAAGCATATCTACCTCCCACATATGACATTATCTCATGACAAAAGCATTTAAAACTCCTTCTACCTTTTTTAAAACATACATTATCATTTTCAATAATCAACATATCCTGGATTTTAATGTACATAATTATATGAAGTGGATATGTTAGTGCATCTGAAGCCCTGAGTCTCATTCCCAGCACTGAAAGAAATAGGAACTGAACAAAATCTGTTGCTACTCAGGAGGAGGAAAAGGGTGAGAAGGAGGAGGAAAAGGAGGAGGAGGAGGAAAGAAGGAAGGGGGAAGAAAATGGAAAAAGTAGGGAAAGAGAAGGAAGAAGGGAGGACAAAAGAAAAGCGAAGGAGAAGGAAAGTCTAAGAGGAAGAGGAGCAAACAGAGAAAGAATGAGGAGGGGAGAAGAGGAAAGAGGAAGTAGAAGGAAGGGCTAACAAAGACTAAAAGGGAAGACAGGAAGAAGTGCTCAGAACCACACATCAACTCTTAGATTTGTATACGAAATCCAAACAACCTCTCTTAGTTGGGGAAAGTAATGAAATCGGATGCTTGGCATTCTCCATGCCTGGGACCACAGTCGGATTAGCTAAACAACCGCTACAGGCACATGGGCACAAGGAGCCAGGTTTCAGAGTGGTGTCTAACAGGATAACTCCAGTCACACTGAGGCAGTCAGTGGCGGCTGCTCTGGCAGGAATGCCCCAAGGCTGACTCTCAGGAGATCATGGAAGTTCTACCAAATGTCCTCAGGTTAAGATCACATCTAACTGTGACCAGGAGCGCTGTGGGTGCATGCTGAGAGATGCACAGCTCCTACTGTCAAAGAGGAGCTCATCTCCCAGGAAGAACATTCCAGCAGCTCTGACCCCAAGACTCAAGAGTGTTTCGATTCTGCACATTTCTTGCTCAGCATGTCAGTTCTTCCTCTATGTAAGCATAAAGCTAACATCCAGTAACCTACAGATAACATGGGATCCATCACTGGATGCTGTTGCCAGTAGACATCTTGATGAACTCTCCTTTCTCTGGGTTTTACCATCTCGTTAAATGGCTTATTGAAACCAGGCCCAAACCTAGGCCTTTCAAAATAATCTAGCCAGGACTGTTTCAATTCTCTGATAACTATAAGCACTGTCTTTGTTCTTCATTGTTTAGTTTTCTCATTTAAAAAAAAAAAAAAAAAACATTTTAAAGGCTTTCTTGTAAATTAGAATCCTAATCTTCTTAAGGAAAGGTTGTATATCTTATCATTAGGATATATGTTGAGGAGTTGATTAGTTGCAACCATAATAAATGTAACCACATGCCTAAAGGTTTTAGTGAGTTTTTAGTACTATTACATATTCAGCTTGTCACATCTTACATAGAAATTTCCAAACACTAATGCACGTGTTTTTAGAAAAGGTCAGCGTGACTCACAGCCTCGATTAATTGCGCATAAACCAGAGTCAGATAATAAAGAACCCACTTGTATATTTTCACCCTCCCTTTAGAATTTTTATTAAGAGTTGAGCTTAAAGCAGTTTAAAATATAATGAGGAAATCAGTTGTTCATAGGATTATTTTCAGACCCCTAACTAATAATTTGCTTAACAAAATGACTGGACAAATATTACAATTATGCAAATAAGAAACTGAACAAACTACCTGCAAATAAGTCATGATTTAAACTGTAAATTTCTGTAAATCACCAGACGCAGTGGTCACAGTGGGAACTTACATGCTTTCCTCCCCAACAATGCACACAGCAGAAAGAAGCTTCACCACGTCTGCCATCATACTGGGCTGCTTGGGATCCATGGCTTTTGCCAACAAGGAAAGACTCCTCTCGTCACTCATAATTCTTTCTAAGCCATACTGTCACATTCAAAAATAAGTTAAATGTTAGGAGGGATTCCAAAAGAAAGTGAATATATTTTTAAGATTACATTTACATGTAAGAAAGACAATGTATGAAGATCTTCTAACATCATAAAAGTTTCCAAAGTATACACTTTATGGTAAGAGCTATGAAATCTGCCAAATGCAAAGAACCTATGGAGAAATGAGGAATTCTCAAGTGACATACAAAACAAATAGACAAATATTAAAATAGCCGCTGAGGACAAGAGCGTCTCTGCTCTGAGAAAGTCGGTAAAGGAGCTACAAGCAAGCACACAGATCAGCACTGTCCAAGAGAAAGGTAAGGGTAGCAAAATCATGCATCATTTTCATGAAAAATTAAGCAATTTTAGATAGTTAACCCAGTACATAGGTTAAATGCATATTATTTTAAAGATGTATAATCTTTTAGCATAACAAAATCTGCATCAGTATAAAAATGCATACAACAGAAAACAGCAAATAATGCTCTCGTAATTCAAAGGATCCTTCTACATAGTATGGCACTTATGGAGCAAGTCACTACTTAAATGAACACAGGAGACTTAATCCCAATTATATACCTATCAGTTACAGCTGAAAATTGGCAATAAATATAAGTATAAAAGGCAAAACTCTAACAAGCTTAAACCAAAATTCTTTTTTATAAATCATATTTATAACTTTATTATCTCTTATATAAGCATTTATGTAAAGACAGAAAACAAACAAAATTGACACTGTGCTTAACTTTACACTTGCTGGAACCACTAAGTAGACACAGATGTCAGAGGAAGTACAATCAGAGGAGCCAAAGCCAGAGAAACAGCAGTGGGAAAAGCTCTCTTTCTCCTTACTAATGGGAGAAAGCTTACTGACAATTAAACTGGTCAGGAAAGGCTTGCTTTTATAATGTACTGAACTGTTTCATAACTAGAAGCTAAGACTTTAAATGCTGGTGTACAGCTAAAAGCCTCATGCCTTGGCAATATTACAGAAAATTGTCAGTAGTCTATAAAGCACCAGGACCTGACACAGAAAGTCAAAGGTTACCAAGTACGAAAGGCAGGCTTTGGCCTAACAAATCTGTAGGCTGGGTAAAGCTTGTCTCTGGAGCCTGCCTTCCAGATTCAGAATAAGGTGGTTTCCCCAGACTCAAGACGATCTGCCATGTGCGCAGGCAGACTTTCTGGCTTTCTATCCAACTTTATGGTTTGAACTACAGTGGAGGAAGGCTAGAATGCGATCATACTCTGATTTCATGCTTTGATTACCACCCTGTAATAACAGACCATGTTCTCTAATTTTCTCAATGTAAAAATTAAAAATTAAAAATAAAATAAATAAAAATAGAATGAGGCCAGATTAGCCCTTTTCTGTAACTACTACTAAACAGGGAACTGTTATATACTTCAATAAAATAATGTATGCCATGACTTAGAAAAAAAGAGACCAACTGTGGGAAATAGTTCACTTACCAGTGCTAACATCAAAGTGCTTTAATGAAGGTTTTTACAAGGGAGAATGCTACCATCAATTTACGAAGGTCTAAAAAAGTATCTTTCCTGAATGCCAAGGACCCACTTGGGGTAATATAATTGGCCTATTCTATACCCAGGACCAAGGCTGAGTTCTATTTGTATTCCACAGGAGTCCTATTGTTACCTAACAGAATTCCAGGCTGCTGAAAATGAGGAGTAAAGGAACAAGAATACTGTCACCCCTGAAAAAACACCCACCATCACTACTGTATGACTATGGAGATAAGCAATGGTCGATGGTGAGTGTATCCCCACAGCAGAGAGAATATGAGTGATGGGGAAGACTAAGGCAAGAGTCCCTTGCTAATGGGCACACAATTGAAACCCCAAACATCTGAGGAAAAGCAAGTCTTTTTTACTGCCTCAGTGCTTTAAAAGATCCAGTTAGAAAATATTTTAGCTACATTTAATGTGATAAAAGAAATTCATTTCCATAGGATGTCACAGTTGTACATATCAATGACATACTTAATTGTTGATACCAAATTGCTTAAAAGACTGTATTTCCAGCAAAGACTTCACAGTGACAGTCGGCAAAATATGCACCTGTATATTCAATGAAGTGCCGAGAGCTAACTGCAGCCACAGGCTGGTAATCTTACCAACAATACTGTATACGAGAATCTAGACATTAAAATATTAATCCCAAGCATCGTTAGCCTAAGTGCCACTATCAAATTCAAAAGCAGTACGTTTATGGCTCTACATTAACAAGCTACAAGAAATAAAATCTACTATGATATAACAGACTGAGAAAGAGTATAGATATGTTACCCTCAAAAGGTGAAGAAAACCAAGTAGGGATGTTATTTTGTTACTACTAATTCATTTAAACCTTAGTCTTCTGAAACTCAATTTTGGCCACATACAGACTTTTGGTTTGAATAAGGCACACCTGCATTTCCTCTCCTATGAGCTTCATGTCGCCAGCAAAATTGCCTTTCAACTTCCTCACTTTAAAAGCGGCTCATGCAGGCTGGGAAACATTTTCAAATCCTCACTCTAAGTCTAGGTTGTCTTATACTTCCAAGAACATACAAATAGCCTACTTCAATGTGTCTACTCATCAGGCAGTCTCACTGAAAAGTACCAGAGTGGCCAGGGAGGAAAGATGACTCGCACATAAAGACACGTGGGCCAAGCCTGAGGACCTGGGTTCAGTCCCAAGAAGCCACATGGTAAAAGAAGAGAGCTGATGTCCATGGGCTGTCGTCTGACCTCCACATTTACTCTGAGGTAAATGGGACGCTTACAGACAACATAAATGCAACATAAACATGTGTTTAAAAAACTTAACAATGCTTCCACATAAACCACAAATAATTAAAAAAAAACATTTGCTATAATAAAATTAAATAGTAATGATTTAAACATTTATATATTTAACCCTGTGAATGTTTATTGTTAAAGAAAAGGGCAAAAAATTCCACATTAGAAAAATGTACCATTTTCTATATAACAGGTATCACATATCACAACACCCAAAGGTAATCTTTCCTATACATAACCTGATGTCCAACAATAACTAACATACCCGTCATTATTTCACTCATTGTGAGGTAGGGGAGATCACATTCAGAGCTAAAGAAATGGCAGGAAATTAATTTGATATCAGCAATTAGCAAAATGGGGATGGGCTAGGCAGTGAAGGTCTGAAGTATTCTGTTTCATTGAAATTTACTACACACATGCTACAGATGTGCCATATGCTGCGTCAATAATAAATGTATCACTACTGCATTTCTAGAGTCTTCTCTCGCTTGTATATATTAATTTTATATTCTTAAGATAAGAAACATGAGTCTTCACAAAACTTGAATCTCTGGTAACATATGACAGCATATAGCTAGTAACTGTGTTGTATACTAAGGCTTTGATCCTGCTGAGGTTTTGAAAATCAAGAGGGAAAGAAGCAAAAGAAGAGTCAAAGTGGGAGAGAAAGAAAGTTCATCTCCAGAAAAGAGTTTAAGCTTTAAGAGTGAGCCTGTTCACTGCCAAGCTTCTCCTAAGATCTGCTGCTCCATCAAACTGGAAGGAAATCTAGTATCACCCCATAATCTGCAAACAGAGCCCTCAAAGGTAACGCTCTGGTTCACATGAGACCCTGTGTGAGCAAGCAGCAGCTTCCTCGGCTTACCTGTGTGTTCATCAGGGCTCTCAGACACTGGACAACTTTGTGCTGAGTCTTCTTCACAACTTTTTCTTGGCTGCATTAAGATAAAAGGTAACAATATTGGATTACAGTTGGACATACTAAGATAGCTTAATTAAAAATTATTAGCAATACTCACATTTGCGCATTAATTAGTTTTTCTAAAATGTCCAGTAATAATCCGAGTCCCTCATGTCCAAAGCTTTGCACCCAACTGAAAAAAAAAAAAAAGGTGAGTTGTACGATAAGTTGGAACTTAGCAAAAATAACAAATGCTGTATACAAATCTTGTTCCTTCCTGAGTTAAGGAACAAGACAGCAGTGGGCTAACACAGTTCACTCTGGATGCTGAGACCTGAGTCTCACCATGCTCCATGTTCAATGTGTTGGTAACTATAAGTCCTCCACTGAAACACAAGTTATTTGTACCAAAAACCTGGGAACACCATCAAGCAGAGCGTCACTCAATCCATCAAGACAACACTGGATGAGCCTCAGACTGCTCTACCACAAAGAGCAAGCATAGGGCAGAGAATGGACAACTCCAGAGAGAGGCCATTGAACAGAACAGAAGTGAAGATTAAGAGGAAAGTGAAAAGGGATATGTTAGGAGAACGGCCCAAGCTACAGAAATGCAGATCTGTAACTGTTAAAACATCCCAAGTTTCCAAATTCAATTTCTTTACAAATTACCGGGGAAATTAAAAACTTCTCATGTATTTCTGTCATGACTGAATGACACCTGATATATGAATCAGTGTGGCAATTATGACGTGTAAAGAACTAGAACAGTATTGACATTAGACAACAGATCATACTGACCACAGAAAATTCACTTTGAAGCAAACAAACCACAAGTGGAAACCTGTGTCAGTAAAGAACAGAATGGTAACTGTATCTCAAAAAAAAAAAAAAAAAAAGTAAAGGGAAAGGCAAGAGGATTTCTGTGTATATTTCTTTTTTTTCTTTTTTAATTTTTATTTTCAGCAAATCAAAAAAATTTAAAAAGCATTCAAACAGAATAAAATGAAAAGAAACAAACAAGCAAAAAACCAAGGGTCAGATATACTTATACAAGAATTCTATAGGGCCTTCAAACAAGCAATACTTTTTGAGTTATGTTTAAAAAAATTCAGAACCACAATAAGCTCCTTCACAAAGCAAATAATATTGAAATAGTGAAATCAAGTGTAAACCCAACAAAAATATATAAGTTATAGTCCAGTATCCCTCATGAATATACATACAAAAATTCTCAATGAAGTAGTTGCAAACTGAATACAAGACATATAAAAAAATAATATTCCATGATAACTGAACAACTGTTTTTTTTTTGTTTTTGTTTTTTTTTTAGAAGACCATACTCCATATACAGGCTGCATGTTTTGGGATAGCCCCCACTCCAGATGTTTGAGACCTACATGAAAACCAAGCTGCACATTTACAACATATGTGCAGGGAGGCCTAGGTTCAGCCCATGGAGGTAGATCTGTGTAGACTAGGTATGCTCCACGGTTGGTGATTCAGTCTCTGAGAGTTCCAAGGGTTCAGGTTCGTTTACTCTGTTGATCTTCCTGTGCAGTTCCTATCTCCTTAGGGCCCACAATCCTTCCACCTATTCTTCTTTAAGAGTCCTCAAGCTCCATCCACTGTTTGGCTCTGGATGTCTGTATCTGTTTGAGTCAGCTGCTGGTTAGAGCCTCTCAGAGGACAGCTTGCCCCTGTCTGTTCTCAGGCTGGAGGTTTAGATCCTGGGAGCTCTGGTTGAATCTTTTGATACTCGTTCTAAAAAGGACAAAAGCACCCTCACTTTGGTCTTCCTCCTTCTTCTTGAGTTTCATGAGGTTTATGCGTTGCATCTTAGGTATTGTGTGTTTTGGGGCTAATATCCGCTTATCAGTTCTGTGTATATTTCCTTCTGTGCTGTTTTCATGTCCTGTTTTCCATGTGTAAAGGGTATGAGAGCTAAATGGTAAAAATAAAGCTTTCATCTAACAAGCAAAAGTAACAGCATAAAAAAAAAAAACCTAAGTCAGATAGAGTCTGACATACTCAGAGGCAGATGCTCACAACTAACCATTAAACTGATCATGGGGTTCCCAATGGAGGAGTTAGAGTGAAGACTGAAGGAGTTGAAAGGATTCGAGACACCATGAGGAAAACAATACCCACCAACCAGAGCCCCCAGGGTCTAAACCACCAGCCTGGGAGCGCTTAGGGAGGGACCCATGGCTCCCCCTATATATGCAAGGGAGCTATAAATAAGTGGGAGAAGAGATCCTTGGTCCCATGAAGGCTGGATGGGGGGGGGGAGTATTCAAGGGTGGGGAGGTGAGATATGGGGGGGGGGGGGGTAGGTGGGGGTAAACCATCATAGAAGCAAGAGAAGGGGGAAAGGGATAGTGAGTTCCTGGGAGTGGGGGGGGGGGGGAAATGGGGCAAGGGGAGAACATGTAAAATGTAAATAAAATTTCCAATAAAAAAAAAAAAAAAACCTAAGTCACATCCCAGAACACACTGCAGCTTTCTCAATTATGATACAAAGTAAGTTCTCCACTGGAAACAAGTATAAGCAAGAGTGATCCCAGCCTAAAAACAGAAAAGTAACTGCCTGGGTAATGCATAAAGCCTAGAAGTAACCCTTTACTTCCACACTCAAGAAATTTTCTGCAAGGCAATTTTAAGCACACTCAGGGGAAAATGTCTTTCCCATAAATGCTGTTGGGAACCTTAACATCCATACGCAGAATGAGGCCAGATACAGCTTATGTCTAGTTACAAAAGCTGACTATAATTTGATGAAAGACTTATATATAAGAGTTGAAACAATAAAGCTACTGGGTTACAAAAAATAAAAAGTGCTTCTGGGCACTGGAATGGCAAGAATTTTTTGTGTCAGGTTCTCAGAGTTACAGGAAACAAAAGCAGACGTAACCAAATATGATTACATCAAACCAAAGGCATCTGTACCACCATGGCACAGGAGGCAGCAGAGAGCAAAGACAGGCAACACACCTGGGAAAGCACTAGCAAACAAGACATCTCACAAGAGGCTAATACTCACACTAGAGAAAGGATTCCTGAAACTCATAACAATAACCTGATTAATGAGTAGGGAAACAATCTATATGATACTTCTTAAAAGAAAACGAAGAAATAGTCAACAAGTAAAGGAAATATGCTCAGCATGGCTAACAGTCAGGAAAAGAACAAGGCGGAGAAAAGGAAACTACCTTGCCATTCCATAAAGAACAACTCTTTAAGAAAAAGACAAGAGGAAGACCATCTGTCAAGAATTGGGGGTAAAGAGAAGGCTTACACATCGCTGGTAGGAATGTAAATTAGTACAACCATTAAAAGAAACAGGGAGAGGTCTCTTGACTATTTAATAAGCTACAATATGAATAATCAATTATGATGAATCAATTGCCCTATTCGAAGGACTGAAGAAGCTGAAGAGGAGGTGGGCCTATAGGAAGATGACCAGCAGTCTCCACTAACCCAGACCCCTGAGAGCTCTCAGAGACTGAGCCACCAACCAGGCAGCATACACTGGCTAGTCTGAGGCCTCTGGCACGCATGCGCACACCACACACACACACACACACACACACACACACACACACACACACTATACATATATAGCAGGGACTACCTGGTCTGGCCTCAGTGGGAGAAGATGTTCCTAATCCTGGAGAGACTTGAGGCCCCAGGGAAGCTGGGGCTGTTGAGGGCAGGAGCACCTTCACAGAGACAAGGGGGAGGAGGATTTGAATGCGAAACTGTGGGAGGGGAACAGGGAGGGAGGGCATTGGCTGGAATGTAAAAAAATAATAAAAGAAAAAGAATTCTATCTAAAGGAAATACAAAAAACATTAATAGGGCATAAAAAAATGAAGTCTTTATATTTGCAACCACATGGGTACATCTGAATGTTGGGAGCAACTTTGTTTACACACTGAAGGCCTAAATCAGCCATAGGCCTAAGTCAGCCATATATGTCCGCTAACACAAAGTCTGTGGAAAACAAAACAAACTCTGTGGGAAAACACTAGCCCTAGAACAGATAGCTAAGGATCTTGTAGACAGGTAGCCTTGGTGGAAAACTACCAACCTAGATAAGAACAAGTAGTCATAGGTCTTGTGGATAGATAGCCTTGGTAGAGGGTACCAGCTTAGATAAGAACAAATGAATCATAGACAGAGTCATAGTGACCTATTCCGCCCTGCTTCTAGAGGATATCTGTACTCCCCCTGAGAACACCTACGCTCGTGTGTCATCCCTCTCCCCACATCCTGCCTCTATACACATATACACATGTAACCCCTATGTGAAAAAAATTAAAATAATGGTTTGATCAGACTATAGACAAGCCATCATTCTTTGGGTACCCGTGTCCTCCGTTCTCTCTTCCAGGTCACCACCCCATGGGCCAGGGCACCTGAACATCCTTATATTTATTAAGTGAAATGGGCCAGGCACAGAAAGGTAAGCACTGTAGCATCTCCCTTTCAAGTAGAATTTAGAAAGGCTGATGTCACTCAATCTGAGATACTAACAGTGGATCTCAGAGTACAGTAGGGGGAAGCATGGATGATTTGATGAATGGGTATTGACAGAGAGGAACAGAGCTTCTGGTGTGTCAAAGGGGGATTTCAGCTAACTTTCTCTAAAGTCAGAAGAAAGACTTTTAAATATAGGTGCCTGGAGAAATGATAAATGTTTAAGAGGGCATATGTTTAACCTAAATATCACACTGTAGATAGGTATTAAAACAGCACACAATACACCCCTTATCATGTATAATTTTCCAGTCTGTTTTACAACAAACTATGTACATTGTTTAAAACTCATCTTCTATATTTAACACTTTGTGGACACAACTTCACCACCTATAATCTTTGAGAATTTCTGACATCACAAAAAGTCAAATATAATCCTAAACTGTACAAAGTAAACGCACTTTACAATTACACAGGCTGTCTCCAGTCAGACTACCATCCTCATCTCTTCTCTGCCCAGTGAAAGCCATGAAATACGTAACTCAACAATGACAGGAACCAGAAAGACACTCCCCATCAAAAACTGAAGACCATTATTAAGGCTGAGATGAGGAAAATAGCTAACTAGACACTGCTGCTTTCAAATGAAGATGCCACTTCAAAAGAGACAAGTTCACTTTCCACTATCAGCTACAGACAGATTACCCATGGGCATTTGAAATCTGGCTTTCATGTTTCATGAAAATAACCTACAGCATCCACTTCGCTGTTTCCCTCGTTGACATCTTACACTGTGTTTATTCTTATTTCACATGCAGTGCAGAAGCTTGAAATCAAACATGTAAAAGTAATTTGTGAGAATTATTTGACTGGTATTTGGATGTGCAGAGTCTCCCTGCTTATCGTGACCTCTTGTGTTAGTACTTCCCAATGGGGCTTCAGTATTTTAATGAAAGTGAATTCCAAACCATCTACATATTCAAAAGCATATCCATGGTGCTGGAGAGATAGCTCAGCCATTAAGAGCACTGACTGCTCTTCCACAGGTCCCAAGTTCAATTTCTAGCAACCACATGGTGGCTTACAACTATCTGTAATGGTATCCAATGCCGCCTTCTGGTGTGTTTGAAAGACAGTTACATATGATAAAGCTAATATGAATGATTTGAAATTATTCATATTGTTATCACATTCAATCACTGGTGAATAAAGTTACTATTCACAAAATTGCCTTTATTAAAATATAGAGAGAAATTTTAAACTATGTTAATGTAACAAAAAACAGTTGCTAATGTGATACAGAATGAAATTGAGGAAGCATACAAACTTTTGCAAAGCAGAAAGTTCTCTGATCTAAGTAATGAATAGAACATAACTATGGGAGGTTTATCAATCCAAACACAATTATAAGTAGAAAAAACAGGACCCAGAGTTCTTAAATATACTATTTCTAGATATCCTGGATATGTCTTTTCTAGATTATACAGTCATTAAATTTCTCAAGCACTCACACTACATATAAATTAACTGTCCATGAAACAAAACTTAAGGTACCAGGAGAATAAGCAAATCTCATATCACAATCATATAATCTTTTCATTATGGGAATTGATTTCTCAGCAATAACGAAGTCAAGGTGAGCCCACTATTAGTGAACAGTATAGGATGGAATACAATAACTTGTCACTCTGTCAGACTAAGGAAAACTTTGAGATAGAACTAGTGACGGTTTTCTGAGAACCACCAAATTGACTTCCAGAGTGGTTGTACAAGTTTGCACTCCCACCAGCAATGGAGGAGTGTTCTCCTTGCTTAACAACCTTGCCAGCACATGCTATCATTGAGGTGTTGATCTTAGCCACCCTGATTGGTGTAGATGGAATCACAGAGTTCTTTTGATTTGCATTTCCCTGATGACTAAAACCTTTGAATATTTCTTTAAGTGTTTCTCAGACATTCAAGATTCCTCTGTTGAGAATTCTGTTTAACTCTGTACCCCATTTTTAATTGCGTTACTTGTTTGTTGGTGTTTAACTTCTTGTTATAAATTTTGGATATTAGCTCTCTGTCAGATGTAGGGTTGGTAAAGAGCCTTTCCCAATCTGTAGGCCTCCGGTTTATCCTATTGACAGTGTTTATTGTCTTACAAAAGCTTTTTAAGTTTCATGAGTTTATCAATTGTTGATCTTTGCACCTGATCCATTGGTATTCTGTTCAGAAAGTTCTTTTCTGTACCAAGGAGTTCAAGGATATTTCTTTCAACTAGAAAATAGCATCCTGAGGGAAGTAACCTAGTCACAAAAGGATATGCATGGTATATACTCATATTTTTTTTTTTTTGCTGCTTAAGTCCTATATAAACTTAATTGTATGTGTGTGTGTCTGTGTTCCTTTTTGGTTTTATTATCATTATTATTATTATTATTATTATTATTATTATCTTTAATATTTTTTTTACGGTCCAGTCGGTATTCCCCTCCTGTTCTGCCTTCAGACACTTCCTCATCCCATTCCTCCTCCCCCATCTCCAAGAGAATGTTCCCAACCCTCTACACTCCTCATACCCTACCAGACCTCCTCACTCCCTGAGGAGCCAAGTCTCTCAAGGGGTAGGTGTTTCTTCTCTCACTGAGGCTAGATCTGGGTTTTTAGTTTTCCCATATGAAACCTCATATGATAGCCCATAGTTCCCATCCCAGCAGTGGAAAGGAATACACAGGTCTACATAGAAATTTCCAGGCCAGCCAGGTAATGGAATGAGACTATTTCAAAAAAAAAAAAAAAAAAAAAAAAAAATTTCCTTTGTGACATTTGCAATGTTTGTTCTAATAGGTGGCCTTCCTTAGCAATCTCAAGATCACATTACACCCCAATTCTAACTAATTCCATCAGTCATTATTTAGGGATGTAAATAACCACAATTTGTGTTCTGACTACACAGCTGTGTAGTCTTGACAGGGCTACTTGAAATTCACAGATTTCTACAAAAGCGGAAAGTTTCTTATCATTCGAGAAAAAAATTGTTGGGTTAAAGTGTATCCCGCATCTGCCCCACCACAGGACTAGGGCCACTCAGGGGGACAGAGGTGTGGGAAGTTTGACTGTGCTCTCCCCACGCCAGCGCTGGGTGGGCATCAAACTATAGGAAGCTGCAGGACTGCTGGGGGTGGGGAGCACAGTCTGAGGTCCCTGGGGACTGCCACAGTTGGCTGTGGGGGTTCTCAGGCCAAAAGGCAGCCAGGACCAGCTGGTTCTCAGGCTCTAGGGCCTCCAGGCACCACTGGGAGCTGCAAAAGAGCTGAGAACGAAGTGGGGGCTAAGGGGTAGATTGGCCCACAGCCAAAGGGGAGAGAAATGGAGAGAAGTTCCAGCTGTGTCCTGCGGGATGAGAGTTTTTCAGGAGCATGCTTGGCTTCCGTTGGTGGTCACCATGGCTGGGAAAGCAAAGAGGTCTTCTGAGATTAGACTGTGGCTCTATAGGTGAAAACCTTCTCCACTGTTCCCCACTGCTCCCGATGAAAGAAAACAGTCCATAGTCTTAAGATGTTTATTGTCATGGCAGAAAGTAGATGAGAAACTGTACCCTAGTTTTTTCAGGACAAGCCTGAGGTTAAATACCTTTTTCTGGGAGGAGAGTCTGGGAAGGAATGCTTAATTGGCTACACCCTTCTGGCTTTTAGGTACCTCATTAATACGGAGATCTGTCTTGCAGCTCCATGGCCTGTAGTCTTGTCCTCTATCTGTGGAAGGGCTAGCAGCATTGCTTTTACTGACTGAAGGACACAAATCTATGGAGGGCTGCAACTTCCTGTAAGGAGCCTGAAGTCTAGGGGAGTGGCAAAAGGCCTGCTGTCACTCAGTATCACCTGGTCCCACCTGGGACGCCTCAAGATGACCTGGGGTCTCCTATGGTTTCTAGCCTGGGCTTAATCAGAAACCATGCTGCCTTTCACAGTCCTACAAAAAAAAAATAACTGGAAAAACACTACCAACTGATCTACAAATGATCAATCTTCGGGAAACACAAGGAGCAGGTTTTGCTCTGGTCTGGTAGCAAAGTACCATCAGACATAAATATACTGTCAATGAGGATGTATGAGGAACATATAAACCTTGCTTGTTCATGAATGGAAATTACAGAGTGATTATGACATCTGTACTGTGAAAAAAAATGCCTTACAGTAGAAATTGATCCATGTGGTAGACACTAACATGCCTCTTAAAACTCTGTAACAGAAGATAATCAAATTCTCGAACCCTTAAAGAAAGCTAGGTAACGGCCATGTAGAACTTCCTAGTAGGGGTTTCAGTGTAGAAGAAAAGGAGGAGTAGTGAACCTCAGCATAGAGATAGAAGGAGAGGGAACAGGATTCTAATTCTCTAGAATTATAGTCCAAACAACCTTTAAATATTCAAAAGCACTTTAGGATGCAAAAATCAGTTACTGCTTCCAGGGACACAGGATGAAATCAAAAGCAAATAAAAAAATGGTATCTTCAGACACACCAGAAGAGGGCATAAAATCCCATTATAGATGATTGTGAGCCGCCATGTGGTTGCTGGAAATTGTACTCAGGACCTCTGGAAGAGTTGTTCAGTACTCTTAACTGGTGAGCCATGAGCCACCAACCAGGCAGCATACATGAGCTGGTCCGAGGCCACCAACACATATACATCAGAGGACTGCCTGGTCTGGCCTCAGTCGAGAGACTTGAGGCCCAAGGGAGTGAGGAGGCCTGGCGGGGAACATCCTCTTGGAGACAAGGAGAGGAAGAATGGGATAAGGAACTGTGGAGGGAGTATCAAGAGAGCAGCAACAGCTGGACTGTAAAAAATAAAAGTAATAAAAAAAAAGAGAAAGAAAGAAAGCACATATACTTGGTCACCTCAATGAACTCAACAAACAGTGGGGACAACAGTCAGATTTCAGAGTGGTCACACAGATATTCACAAATACTCTCTCACCATCGGCCTGCTTTGCTTAAAGTTACTGCTGCCTCTCTTCCTTATATGTATCCTGAGGAAAGGAAGAGAAAATGAGCAGAGCTCTGATAGTAATACCAGATCATAAAGATAACATAAATGCAAGTTTTTTAAGGCTAGAAACCATTTCTCATTTTGCCTCAACTTGGCTATAAACTAAGGATGCAATAAGTTGTTGGGAATGAAATTAAAGGTGCTTTGCTTGCTGTTCTCTCAGAATACTCAACTTTAGGTTCCAGAAGCCACACCAAGCTGTTCACAACTGTCAATTCAGTTCCAGGGGAATCAAGGTATCTAGCCTCCCTGGACATCTGTACTCACATGTATATATCTTAGTTTTTTGTAAATTAAAAAAACAAAAAATAAAAATTGAAAAATAAATTAAAATTTAAAAAGGAGCCTATAAAATGAAACAAAACCATATTTGCTAATTTCATGGAACAGAAGGCTTATGTAGCAAGAAGCAAAGGTCACTTAAATGGCAATGCAGCCTCCTCTTGCTGGTGGCCAGACCTTTTACTTTTACATATGGAGAAGGCAGCACAAGGAGATAGTGTCTTTGCAGCAATGCTGAGCTGGTCCCAGCCTCCATGCTCCGAAACATCAATTCAGCTTTCAGATTGAGTAAGCATCCACATTGAACCAAGAATGATGGATCTGGAGTCTCTGTCCTAATTCACAGTTTAGGACTTGCCTGACTGCCACTCCAAGGGTGATGTTTCCTTACTATTAAGCCTCAAGTGTTCATTAACAAAGGCAGCAGCATTTTTTAGGGGCTCACTGTGTGCATGATTCTGCATTAAGTATGAGAAAACAAAAAATGAATAAAATATGTTCTTTGTCCTTGAAGCGATCACAGATTACTGTCTGAAACAAATGCTGGAACAAAATTATTTCCATAAGGTAGTAAGCACTATCACTGTGGTACTTCGGGAATGGAAAGACTTCATGGTAACTGATGTCTGACCTAAGTATTAAAGGTTAAGTCACAGAACAGGAGTTTTAATACAGGTGAAAATACACAGAGGTATTGGCTGTAAAAGGGGTCCCAGTGATGAGTACCACAGAAAGCTCTATCAGAAGTTACACAGATGGGCACTGAGCATTTACTGGAAAACTGTATACACCATGGATAACAACAAGGCACCAAACAACTAGGCATGTGGAGAGTGTATTATGTTTTAGGGCCTCAGAAGATACGGCATATTTCAGATAGAGGCTGAGTCCAGTCACTCCTCAGTCAAAAGCATTTGCACTGCACAGCACAATGGAGTTTGATGAAGTTTCAGACCCGTCTACAGAAAGCTGCCCAAGGTCTCTGAGGAGTAGAGATGGGATGGAGTGAGTAGTGTTATCAACAGGAAGTGGGTTCAAGGTTTGCAAACAGCATTGACTAGGCTAAAAGGAACTATAGGGTTTTTTGTTGTTTGTTTGTTTCCTGACTAAGCCAGGTTCCAAAACCCCATGGACATTACTGAATAAGGAGCATCTGGGCCATAGTGTTATGTAACATAACAATGGTCAGCCATCTTGCCTGCTCTCCTTCTCTACCTAAAGCCTGCTATCTGAAAGGGTCTCTCCCAAGAGATGGAGGAATACGGAACACTGGTTCTCTGCCCGTCTTGACAGACAGTATATTCATCCTCCCTGCCTACCTAGACAAATGTGCATTCTAACAACAGGAACTATGAATATGCCATAACATGCTAGCAAAGGGATTAAGGAGAATAAACCCTAGCCAGATGATTTTTAAATAAAGAGACTCCAGCCTAATCGTATGACACTTAGAAACTATGATTCAGTAGAATTAGAAGATCAAAGTGAAAGATACAAAACATGAAAAGGAATCAACCCACCCTTGTTTGTCATAAGTGTGGAGTCTCTTGGATTTATTCACTGTTTCATAGCTTTCAGTATAAACATACTGAACTGTATTCATTAGAATTACAATATTTAAGAAATTATAAATGATCTTTTATTTTTCCCAAGTTAACAGCTAACACATAGAAATAAAATTGATTTTTATATGTACACCTTGGATCCTTCATCCTGCTGAAATTACTGATAAAAATCTAAGAACACTTGGTAATTTTGAAATTCTCCTTTTAAACAATCTTGCCTTCAGCAGAGACTTTCAGTTTTCCATTGGTAACCAGTGTGCTTTTCCTTTGCTCCTCTTGCCTCTGTGCTCTGGATACAACCTACAGTGTAGATAAGAAACGCACGTAGGCATCCTTGTACTCACAATCTTACAGGCGAAAGATTTTTGTCTTTCATCATTAAATATAACTTTAATGTGTAGGGTGTTTCCTGAATTTTTATTTTGTAATACTATTATACATGAATAGATTATCGTATCTAATGTATGTCAGTACATAAGGTGTAAACCTGGACCCTATGGAGGCATAAAGAAGACACCAAATCCCCTGTAACTGGAATGTCAAATGGTTATTAGCCAGTATGTGAGTGCTCGAAATCAAATGCAGGGCCTCTGAAAGAGCAGCCAGTGCTCTTACCTGCTGAGCCATCTCTCCAGCCACTCATAAGCAGCACTTTATTTACTATCAAGTGGACAGAAGTTAATGAGTATAGTATTTCCCTAGAGCTGTGACAATAAAGCAAGAAAATGTGGGTGGTTTAAAACATAGGTACTCGCTTTTGCCACGAACAGTCTATTCATAGACTATTAATTGTTGTTTAAGCTCACTAAAAAGTTGTCTCTTGGGCTGGAGAGATGGCTCAGGGGTTAAGAGCACTGACTGCTCTATCAGAGGTCCGAAGTTCAATTCCCAATAACCACACAGTGGCTCACAACCATGTGTAATGGGATCTGATGCCCTCTTCTGGTGTATCTGAAGATAGCTACAGTGTACCCATCTAAATAAAATAAATGGTTTTTTTAAAGTTGCTTCTTGAAGCAACATTGTCATGTGTCTTACTTTAGACCTAAGTATATTTGCTTTAATGATTTATAAAGCCATTTATTTGAAGATAGGCTGTGCCACACCAACTTTGTGACCCAGAAGGAATAACACAAGGACCCAAGTATAGAAATGTCATATCCATAAGAATAACTGAATAATAAACCATTTTAACAATTATATAAGGATGAGAATATTAACAATTGAATAAGGATTGGGTCAGAGGGACAGTGATTACCTAGCATGTATTAAGCTACACAAAATCTAGGTGTTTCAAGTGAGAGACGATAGAAGTTCAGCCATGGGAGGCTCACTGTGGCGAGAAAGCTCAATGGAAAACTCCAAGTGGCTGCTGTACCTTTCCCAGTGGCAGTGGGTGTCTACTGGATGAAGTGAGCACCGGTGTGATAAAGTTACTCTACATTTTACAATTCTTTTTTTTATTTAGAGGCCTCACCTAAGGCGACACACTGCTCTTCCCAGGACTCTCTGAGTTGGAACTCTAGCTAGTTGTCATAACAGAGCTTCCCTGGTGGCTTCGGCTTGGTGTTTGTAAGCCCCCTCTGGTGACATTACCTTCCTGCTGTTACTTTTTCTTTTACTTGAAAGCTTCACTGGAGGGGACTCTCTAACAAAAGTGCACCTGAACAGATAAAAGAGACTACCCAATCGATTTTTATTGATACTCTGAACATTCAATTGGATGATGTTTTACTATCTCTGAGTTGTTGCTATTTATTATTTTAGCTTGCTGTACACTCATTAAAAACCCATCCATTCAAAACCAAAATTATGTTTATCATAAACCATTCTCCACACTCTTCAAAAAATTTGTCCTTCCAGAGGATAGAAGTGCAAGAATAAGATGTCACCCAAAAGATGGCATCTTGTGGGTACCATTTCTTAATTCCCAGAGTTAGCACTCCTGCTATTCCTGTTCCTGGCTCTCCACACCAGAACTGTGTCTCTGCTCTACTGAGTACAGAGTCAATGTCATGTTCATAGTTTGCTTTCCCAATACTGTGATAAAACATTCTGACAAAAGCAACTTGGAAAAGGAAAAGGGTTATTTGGCTTCTGCTTTCTGATCACAGTCCTTCATTACGGAAAACCAGGACAAGAACTCAAGCAGAAACCTGGAGGCTGAAACTGGAGCAGACACCATAAAGGAATGGAGCTAACTGCCTTGCTCTCACGGCTTGCACAATTTACTGTTTTATACAACCCAGGTCCAACTGCCCAGAGCAGACTAGGCCCTTTACACATCAAATATTAATCAAGAAAATGTGTCTCCTGCTTGCCTATATGCCAATCTGATGGAGGCAATTCCTCAACTGACAGATCCTCTTCCTTGGCAATTCTAGCTTATGTCCAGTTGACAAGCTCCATCATACTTCCACATTAATTATATCAACTTTTCTAAAGTGAAAGTGACTATGTCAACACAATTAAAGTTGTCACCGTACCCTCTGTCCAACTTTTTCCTCAGGTTTTGGCCAGTGGTTGTTCTGGAATAATCCATTTGATCATATAACTTTTCTTCTTTGGCTTAAGATACAGTATTTTAACTGAACCTTTGTATACTATCTAAGATAGATACTGGTCTACAGTCTATTCAGTATATTTCACATTTGCACGGTCTTCATCTGGTTTAACTATCTGGCTAACAACTTAATGAAATAAACTAAAATATTTCCTAATGCTCTACTTCCGTGAAGAGACTTACAGATTTGGTAATAATTTTTCATTAAATGTGTGACACATTCTCAAGACAAATCATTTGTACCTAAACATGTTGGGTAGACATTTTAATTACGAATGTCATTGACTCAGTACTTACAAAACTCTCTAAATTTTTTACTTTTTATATTCTATTGCACACTAAGTAATGGTCTAATACTTTTAAAAGATTAGTTTCATTCAACTTATTCAACTTGTGTACTTACAGGTGTTTACAATCGTACTAATCTATTTTGTGTTACTCTACCAATTGCCTGATGCTTCAGGACCTCATGAAGAGAGGGTCTATTTAGTTCATAGGAGACAGAAAGTCCTATATTAGACAGCCTCATGTGTTCAGTTTCTGGTAAAAGTCACAGCAGATGGCACCACATGGGACATGCCTGAGGGGAAAACAACACAGGGAGACAGAAAGCTTTAAAAAAAAATTTCATATTATTTCAAGTTTGTAAATTAATCACTTCCAACAACCCATTCTTTGTTTCAATGACTGCCTTTACAGTTTCTGTCTTCACTTTCATTTATATTTTCATGTTGATTATTTTCATGCCTTTACTTGCTTGACTTGTTTTTCTTTTGTTGGCTTGATTTCCCCTTTTTTCCCTGTTGTTGCCAATGGGAAATCATAAGGAAGCACAGATGTTCACTTGAGCTTTGCCTCTTTCCAAATCTGTCTGGTGCTATACATTGCCCTCTGAGTACTTCTTTAGCTTTATCACACATTTTAAAACGTCTTATGTGTAATAGTAAAATGTATATTCTATTTCCCTAGAAACTACTTTATGTATAGAAACAGTTCTATGAATCATAAATTGTTTATGTATTTTTGGTTTACAAGGGTATAATAATCTTTTTAAATATGTATAACTGAGTTCCATGTCTTTTGTAGTGTTTTTAAATTGATCAGAATTACTTTAAGGCATGGGATATGGCTTCTCTTGATCTCTGCTTCATGGCCATTATTAGAAAAGCTGGTTCTATGAGTCTGTTTGTCAACACTTAAATATGTTTTATATTCTGTCACTTAACGGTATTGAGCTCTGCCAATCTGTTGGCTTTCAGAACATCCAATGGGAACATAAAATAGCATCAGATCCCTTTGTAAGGTATCAGCTACCTGCCCAGCACTGCTTGTGTTAGAGACCTCTCATGACCCAAGATGCTTGGAAGCACATATAGTGTGTGAGATGCTTTTACTTTGCAGATTTACTAGGCATGAATTCTGGCTTCTTGCTTGTATTTCTGGTATTCAACTGTACCTGAGTGTGGATTTAACCATAGGCACACTCCTTTTATTTCCCAGAGTGAACTGCTCTGATAAAACTGTAGTCATGGAGCAGATGACCCTGAGTCAGCATTATGTCACCTTCCTCTCTAGTGACTCTTCTCCTCAAGGTCTAAGCCAGCCCCAGTCACATACTTCAGAACTGTAGAATTCTATAGACAGGCCTAGGAATTCTCCTTAACAGGGCTAACTGTGGTCATTTCAGTTAATTACCTATTGCAAATAGATCACTTCATCCCTGTTATATATCATATATGACTTTGCTTCAGTGAGAAGAATAAAGATAGGCACGGAGTGTGATATAACTTGTCTTTTTCTCAAGGTAAACATTTTCTCCTGTAGATACTCATCCCTTTAACACACACACACACACACACACACACACACACACCAGGAGGAAATAAAGCGTACTATATTATTCTTAGTTATAATTCTATATTAACCATCAAGAGCACACTGATCCTAGTACCTGTCCACCTTTTACCTTTAATTCTTCCCAACAATTCCTTTCCTATACACCCTTTAACTACACAGAGAGCTCACATAAACTTCCCTACACGGCTTCCTCTGGAGTCGCTAATTCACGTATTTCCACGCTTTCACCAGTGAACACCTGAATGGTATGTTCACCTTCTCCAAACACTTTCGACATTTCACAGAATTGGTAGCCTTCACCACTGGCTCACTCTAAACACTGCTGTCTTGAGCAAGTATAAGGAACCCTTTTGTGCACATCTCTGTGCTCGGAGTTCACCTGCTGCCATCCTGGAATAACACACTGCTTCTTATCCTGAGTCAACCATCTTCTTCGCAGTCTGGTCTGCAGTGCCCAATGATGCACCCATTGCATAGGAAGTGCTTTTCTCTGGCTGTCCTTTCTTTCTGCTTTTCGGACTTTTCACACCTACTGTAATGTTGCATAATTGCCTTAAAGGCTCACGTTGGATAATTCTAGAATTTTGGTGTCTACTGATTTTTTTTTCTTCATTCCATTTGGAATGTTCTGGTATGAGAAGTTATGCTAAAAACATTGAGATTTAAGGTATAAGACACAGGAACATAGTTAAATTTCTCATTTTAGCTGATTTTAGTATAGTGCCACTGGTAGAGGAGAAGGCACCTCAGCTGTCAAGTAGGAATAGGATTCTTGTGTGTACGCCATAGGCAAACAGAGGAAGATGGTCCAATGACTGGAAATTTGGCCTCTACAGAGATTGATCCTAGCAGACAGGAGCATGACTGCGTTGTTAATCTTTACCACATAACTTCTATTGGCAAGGAGGAAGTGGGATAAGAGGGTGTTACCAAGGTGCTGGTGAACCAGGCTGGGAGTGGGAACAAGTATCCACTCTATGGTAGAAATGAAGGTCCACAATTCCTGCTGTGCTTTTCACATGTGAGGAGGAAAGACCCATAGGTTTCCTCTGTGGTGGTTTTTCAGATAAACTGATGCTTACTTAAGTCTACCTGACCTCATAGGAGGCCAGAGATAAACCCAATTACCAGAAAACTCGAGCTACAATCAATACAGAAAAATACTTCTGTAAGTTAGATTTTAAAATACAGATTATACTACTATTTTTATTTTACAATGTGTTTATTCCCACACAGAAGGGTATACAAATATATGTAGCTACACAACATTCTTAACTATCCTCTACCTATGCAGATAACTCAATTATGTATATGAAATATTTATTAATGCCTGTGGCTAAAATTCAGAACTAATGTTCTATTTACTAACACATCGCCACACTTTGGTTCCACAAAAAGTCAATGGAATTTGTTTCCAGATGTTATTAGCAATGCGCTGCTTCTGTGAATGATGATGATGATGATGGTGGTGGAGGAGGTGATGATAAGCTATAAAAGCACATAAGCACATAATATACCATGTGGGGGGAAAGCTATTGCTTTTATAATACCTAGCCTGAGGCTCTGAAAAGCACGAATTTTCCCTATTTTTTAAATTTTTCCACATTTTAAATTGCTACAGAAGCAGGTATGAGTGCTACTATGAGTAAGTAGAACACAAAACCTAAAACATTATTGCAAACAACAGGAATTTTGTGCTCAGATTCATCTGCATAGAATTTCCTAGGTTAATGTTCCAGGTGAAAGCACCAAAATCAGGAAGGTAATGGATAAAGTGTATGGCTCATGCAATCAGTGTACTCACCTATACCAAAACAAATCCTAGGTCCCACATGACATGTCTAGACAACAGGGATGGGGATGGGGGAGCAAGAACTGAGACTAGACAGGCCAGGGACAACCAAACACTACTGTTCTGCTAAGGGATCACAGCCATAAAATGACACCTACATTCTGCTATACTCGTCAATCAAGATCTTGCTCCGCCATCCTCAGAAAAGCTTCTTCCTGTAGTAACTGGGAACAAATAGACACACAGCTGGGCAAAGTAGGGACAAAGCAACTCTGGAACACACAATCATACATGAAAGGCCCCCATCGAACGCTTTCCCTCAGGGCTCAGGGAATGCTGCAGAAGGGGAGACAGGAAATGTGGAAAAGCCAGAGTGGAACGGAAAACAAAGAGGAAACAAGGCCTTCTAATCCCAGCAGGACGGATGAACATATAAACTCACAGAGGCTGCAGCATGTACACAGGACCTGCACAGATATGGGCCAGATGGGATCATGAGCCTCAGGAGACACTGGCATCCAATTTCCAACGCAGCCACTCTCTCCAATTAACAACTGTTTGCAGGGAAAGATTAGTTTTCTCCAATAGAATCTCACTGGGGATACAAACCACAAGGGCAGGCCTCACGCCCAGAAGTAGATGGTCAACACAAAATGAATTCAATGGCACTTTTGGAAGTTCTTTGCCAGGTGTTGTTTTTTGTATGTTTTGGTTTTGGGTGGTTTCTTTTTTTTTTTTAATCCTTATGTCAGGAATGAGGAGGTAGACATTTTGAAGGAAAAAGTGGAATGGAAAGCAAGGCACCACAGGCTCCTTGACTTCTTGAAGGATCTTCGATTCTTGATAAATGTTTTGACCCAGATCGTGCTGTTTCGAATCTAACGGGCAATGATCTCTGAGATGTCAGCAGCAAGGTTCATTCAATGGATTGGCAAGACAAACAAAATAGGACTTGAAGGCCAGGTATATCTTGCACCTGATGCTGGACCTCAGGAGCTGACTTCGGATTATGCATGATCATAGCTTTCATTACAACCTTGTGTGAGTTAAATTTGCCTTTGGTTTATGTGATGTAATATTTGAACCTGTGTATCTGAGTATATATCCATTTGATGTTCATCTCAGCCCTGTCATACGCTTTTGGTTAAGCTTATTTTATTCTCTCTCTCCCTCCCCCCCCCCCCACCCCCCACTTGTTTTCTAAGAACAGAAGAAAGAAAGGGTTTAAATGGAAGGGGATCTGTGAGAAGCTGAGGGAGTGAAAGCTGTAATCAGAATATATTGTATAGAAAAATCTGTGTTAAAAATGAAATTTAAAAATGGAAAAATAAATAAATAAAACTGTCTATATGAGTGTTCTCAACCTTCCTAATTCTGTGACCCTTTAATACAGTTCCTCATGCTGTGGTGACCCCCCACAGATAAACTGTAAGTTATCTACTGTTATGAATCATGATGTAAATATCTGATATGCAAGATATCTGATATTCAGCACGCCTATGAAAGGGTCATTCAATCCACAGGTGTAAATAAAGAATGTTTATGTTTTGAACTATAAAAATAGTTTAGAGTATTTGAATCATTTTTTAATGACATCATGCTCTCAGAAACTCTTCAAATCACTAAGCAATGGCATTGAGCAGTAGGACTCTTTTGTGGAACTGTCTTCTTTCTTTCATTCACACGAAATCACATGAAGTCACTATGTATAAACAGGTATCAGATAGTCTTCATTATCTTATATTATAAGGTCATATTTACTTCATATAAGGAAAAAAGGAGGTCACAACAAGGGAAATTCTAATTTTTAATTACCAAAAAAAAGGTAACATGAATATATACAAAGACAAAGTATACTTTGCTAAAGATCCACAGAAACTTCATAACAAGAGAAGGATGTGGGACTTGGCGGCATTGTACACATGTGACAAACTAACAAACTTCATACCTTAAACTTGGAAGGTCAGCTTTAATCCTGTATAATATCCAGATCCAATTTACATTCCTCAGTCAGCACAATCCATCACTGATGCTGAATATAATTATAGCTGATTTTAGCTTTCACTTTCACCATACCCTGAGCAAGGTGACTAAATACTTAAAATGAGCTGCTCTGAGGGGACATGGAAAGCAATTAGCATGTTCTGTAGGGCAAAACACTCAAACACACCCCATTCAATGTCCAGGTCACAAAAAGATTACAGTAAATTAGAAAAGAATCTCCCCCCACCCCAAGAAGATCCGAAACTAAATAATGTCCTTGTTGTAAAAACATACTAAACTTCAAAATGCAACTGTTATTATTTGAATCAACTTTCTGGAATAAATGACACATTTAAAATAACCACTTATGCCTACATTGCACATTAAACGAGACTCTAGAGGAACAAGCAGCAATACATTCTTATTGTGGCTTTACAACTGATTCAAACCTGTGATATATGTGGGGGAATATTGCAAGTCAGAGAAAAAGGAACCAGGTGAACAGCAATGCTGAGGTAATACACCTATAGGTGAAAGCACAGGTCTGCTGAGAGCAGCACACTGCACACATCCAATCACAAAACTCCGAGAAGCACCAGAACAAAAGTGTTTCCACAGTACAAAAACTCAGAGCAAGTAAGCTTCTAGCTGTCAAAAGGAGGAGCATCAGTAGTTCCTGAAAAGACTAAATTAAGCACCTTCAACTTACATGGAAGAAATCTCTATTACATTTCAGGCCCACTATCCTATGTTACAGTCTTACATCCATGTCAATACAGACCAACGTCCACGTCAGTACAGCCCAATGTGAGTTCCATCAGTCCTGATTAAATCCGAGATCTGCCGTTAATTCTACAAATTCATGGCTTCTTTTGTGTCTTCAGCCATAAAGCCAGTCTGTCCACAGTCCATCTCCCACGTAACACACAAATCAATTTCATCTATCAAGGGCCCTCTACTTTTCCTTCCTTAAGCCGTCACTAATTTAAACCCACATCCATTCCTGTCAGCGCCCACTTCTCTTAGGGAATTTCACTCCAAAATCATCAACCTCTTTTAAACCCATGTGTTAATCAATATTCAGTCTGGCTTTTTCCAACCATATCACCAACAACTGTTCTTCTGAAAAGTCACCAACACCACTGTTAGCAGGAGCAGTGCTACACCCCATGTCACGTGGCTTCCTTCTGAATCTTTCTTCTTTGGTTCAGAGAATCATCCTTTTGCATTCTCATTCTCCCACACTAACTATACTTCATCTGTTATTCTGGCAATCCTTGCTGTACTCAACTGTTTCTGGATGCTTCTGAACCTGGAATCCTTGTAGCATTTATCTTTGCTCTCTGACCTTGTGCATGATACCTGGACTGACATGTCATTCATTAAAGGAGTGTTTTAATTAACAATTTCCATTACAACTACCAACACTACTGTCTACCCATTTGTTCAAGGCAGAAAGCTTGGTACCACTCGTGAGTCCTCCTTTCCATCCACAATCTGTATAAGTTCACCAGTATGTCCCACAGTTTCTACCCCCAATTTATCTACCCACTCCTTTGTCACCCACATTTCTACAACCTTCCTCCAAGATATCATTAGCTTTCCCGTCACTAGTGTGTCATACTGCTGAGGTCCTTACTTCGTGTGCATGAGAAAGTGAGGAAAGATGGTGGCTACTAGTAAAGGAACCTAGAGTGCTAGGAAATACTCTACAGCAGGAGCTGCAATTCCAGTTACCAAGAAGTACATGTGTTCCTTGAAAAAATTAGTTGACTATCAGTATTCTGTAACTTTAATTTTTTTTCAAACCCTCTTTTTTTTCCCCCCACGGGAGAAAGTGGATTTATTTGGATAGAGGATGGGGGAAGAAGTGAGGAGGAAGAGGTGAGAGAGAGAGAGAGAGTCAAACCCTCTTTTTAATGATGGTTCTTAAACACTATAACCTCCCTTCAAGTGTACCACTCACCAGAGGTAGTGGAGAAGAAAGCATACAAGGGAAATGCATCTATTTAGAAAGGTTCTTTGGAGCAACTCTCGTCTGTGTCGTCCGGAAATTGGCAGCTCAGTTCACAGGTTACCAGTGGCAGCTTGATCCACTCACAAACACTCACAGATACACCAGCAGTCCAGTTCAATAAGTCAGGACAGCAAACATGAATCAGCAGCAGTGGCACTACCTAGCAGAGACAGGCAGGCCTCAGCTTCGGCCCTAAGTCAGCAGGGACCAGGTGGGACACCAGGAAAAGGTCTTGACTATGCCTCTCTCGGGGAAGTGAAGATCAGCAAAGACATGAGACAAACAAGAGGTGCACTACTGGCTCTATAAGTAAGCCTAGCTCAACCTACATCACTGTCCCTCAAGTCCTTTTTATACTCCCTCCAAACATCACGTGTCCTCCACAGGTCTTGCCTCTCTCAGCAGTGTATTCTCTCAGGATGTGGGTCTGTCTCAGCTGACATTACTCTGCCAATCAGACTCAGTCCGCAGAAATGACAAGAAGTTGCAGCACACCATCAGAAGTTTCTTGGTGCTTTTCTGCATATGGAGTCTGGACAAATGGAGCTCAACTACGCAATGTAAGGCAGACCAGTAAGTGCATGCATGTCATCAGTGAAGAATCCTTCATCACACGTCCTTTTATGTGCTTGCTTTAGCAGAACATCCTTTTACCTGTGTCTGCTTCAGTGAAATGTTCCTTTAGAAGTCTATCTTAGCCTTTCACATGTATCCGCTTCAGGAAAACACCCCTTCATGTGTTTGCCCCAGAAAAAAACCCATCCAACACAGCTGACTATCCAAAGAACCCTTAGTTTCCACTTCAGCATTTATCTTCTTGAAAAAATTCAATGATTTCAAACTGATTTAAAGAAAAAAAAAAACCAATATCTTCATCAAGACCTAGCAACTGCCTACCTCCAAAAGTCTGTCAGACTCTCACTCCTCTCCCCACTGCCCTGTTACACTGCTCAGAGGCTCTCCCAACAAAGGTCCAGCCAATCCAGCATTTGCATTCATTTGCTCTCTTAAACAGCAACAGTTTGTGACCAGCTTGCATCAAAAAAGCTCTCAAGTTTCTGGTCTTGGCTCCTTTATTTTTCTTTAGTAAATTAAGACCCTTTGTTCACTTATACAATGCTTTTCCAGATCAAAAGCATTCATATTCTGCCTACCTGTTCACTTCCATCCACTCCATATCATCATGATTTCTATCTCATACTTTCGATGCCTCTTGTTTACTGTGTTCACTAGCATAGGCGTAAGAATACAAACACATGGGTAGATTGACAAGTTCCTCCCTGTAATCTAATAGTGTGTTATTCTACTATGTATCCCAGTTTTTATTAGATAAGAGTTTGTGGTGTCACATATTATTTCACATAGGTTAGGTATTTCTTTTTACTTGAAATCACTAAATGAGCAGAAAAGCCCTTGCATCTCCTCTATTTTTCTCCTAGGAGACTGTATAAAGGTATACTAAATATTTGATCTCCTGTCCCATAAAATGAGCAGTATAGGTTTTTGCATTTCTCTTTATTTCATGTATCAATTTCCCATTCTCATGTTACTATTTAAATCTATTTAACATGTACTTTGATCTTCTGGGTTCCACATTAAAATTCCAGAAAAACATATTTCTCAGAAGTGTACATTATCATAAGAACAGCAGCCATAGGGGTAAATCAGGAGTATAAAGGCTCTAAACCACTGCACATGGGAAATCAATTGGAGAAGGGTGGGATTAGAACTGAACCCGAGCTGTCATACATGCTAGACAAGTAATGTTTTGACATTAGACGTAGGGCTAAGAGATGGAGGTGCTAAGACAGCCCAAGTTCTATTTCCTATGTGGACAACCTGACTATCTACTGGCCACAGCCTGTCTACATAGCAAAACAACTTAAAAAGAGGATGTCTTGTTTAACATCATCTCAACAAGAACAAGAGGTAACCATCAACAATCTTTCGTGAAATCAGTTCATGAGTCACCACAAAGGAAGCAAGACAATTTTAGATTCAGTCCATTTGTAGATGAGAACACATGCTATGGGGAACAAACTGTAAATGCAGCTTACTTTTAGACCACTCATCTGAATGGTCAGGGAAGAATGAAATGGTAAAGTACAGTGGGGGAAAGATAACTGAGCAACCTGAGACTCTACAGAACATTCTCCAGTGCAGGATCTACTCATAGCCATTGCAAATGTACTTTCCCTTTAAAACCTCTCTGCTATTCCTTCCCTTATATTCTGTCAAATACTTCCTAATGAAGATGCAAATCTGATAACACTATCATAGGGCCACATCCTGAGCAGAGAAAACAAGTTTTCAGTTGTTAAAACTGTATAGTCCAACAGGGTTGCCAACAGGTGGCAATTTCAATTTCATGTTAAATTGCTCAGTCAACCTGGCACATATTAAGCATTCACAAGCCACATTTTATAGGGGGCTCAGTACTAAACAGCATAAACAAACTTTGATTCCATTGTTGCATAAGGTTCTGCTGGGCAAAAGTCTGATTCTTCCCTATTCCTACAGAAGTGCTGCAGGCCATCTCAGTTACTCTAAGACTCATTTGGGTGTTCTGCTGTGTTGTTTTTACTGTCACTCCTATAAATCTTAACAATGACAATAGGTAGCACCTGTTTCTTTTCAACGTGCACTGTCCAAGTAACATAAGAAAGTACAAATCCATGGCCAATACAGATACTAAAATGGAACTTTTACTTTTATACTGTCCCCTCCTCTACTCAACATTCTGCTCACCTCGTGTTATATTAGTAGTGTATATACATGATAGTATAGATAAGTGCATGTAATAAGCATTATATAATATAATACTGTTTATAGAAAGAGAAGAGTAAGACAAACGTTTTCATTAAGTCCTTTACACACCGTAACTAGCAATACACTAAAACACAGTAGAAAGCTCAAACAATTAGCCTGAAAATAATTATGCCAAGTCTCTGTAAGACAGTGTTTGAAGTTCAATATCTTTTGTTACTATCTCTTTAACAGTAAGTTATCTTTAGTTTTCATGTACAAGTTCTACTTAATTATGTGTAACTAACAACCTAAGATATTCATTGGTCAAGCCCAATCATCTATAACTCAACCACACCATCCACTTTGCAAAAACCCAGTAACCACATGTGGAAGTGGCTACTTCATCTCACAGTGTGGACACACCATGCCTATCAATCAATGCAGAAGGTTTACTAACAACATAATTACGGAAGCTTTGAACTCTCTTATATTGTCACTGACTTTGTGTTAATGCATTTTTCTTTAAAGAAGTCTATCCTGGTCATCCAAACAGCAATTTATATTTTATATTAAATAAACTGGAAGAAGATACAAGCATATGTATGTGTTGGTTCTTACAATACACTAGAAAACTTTACAATTCTAGGAGCTTTAGAGTCAAGTATAAATTGAGCTAAATGGCTCTATTTCACCATCTACAGAATATGCATATTTATTTGTTAAAAGCAACTTCAGAATTTCCAGTGTGCTCTACTTTGATTGTCAAGTTTGTGTTCAAAGTCAAACCTTTTAAAGCACAGGTAAAGTTAGTTCAGAGACCAAGTATTTAAAACACATTTTGTTATGCTGAAAAAGTCAGAATAAAACTGCTGTATGACAATAAACAAAGATGAAGCCTCCTGGGGGTGGGGGGAGTTTCAGTCCTCTTGGGTCTCAAAATTAGCTTACCAAGGCAGGAAAAGCAGCAGCATGCCCTCTGAGAACATGGGAGATCAACATGGGGTTTACATGGAAACACTAACATACATTCTCTTCCAACACATTTGTCATTAATATTTGACTCATTTAAAGCACTTTTACAAAGGACTTCAAAACTGTCTGAAAATAAAGGATATCTTCAACAAATATTCTTATAAGCAGTAATAGATGCTATAAAAATTATGAAGCCTGAATATTAAGACATAAATAATGAAAGGCATATTCTAAGATACATGGCTCTATCTAAAGAAAGAGGCAAAAATAAATATTAACACCATACATTATAGTTTTTTACTACTCATAAAACAATTCTTTAAAATGTTTTTAAGAAGTAAAAGTAGGCACATCTCTCTGAGGAAAACACTGCTTAAGAAAAAAATGAATCACGCTAAAATTTTTAACCTACCTAAGGGGATGTTTCTATCACTATTAGTATATTAATTCCTGGCTCTCAGCAGCCATCCTGAGGGCATCAAAAGACTGCAGCTATATCCCTGCCTGGCGGGCATGCCTCCTTTCTCCTTTTTTTTGTCCTTCATAACTGACAGAAAGCCCATTCAATCTTTATTCTTCAAAAAGGACTTCTTGCCAAAAGCAACCTCCCCAAACTACTTTTTCCTCCTCTCAGGGCCCTCTTGATATGGATGCCCAATTATCCTCCGGAGGTTTTAAAACTGTTCTTGGCACATTAATTGTTTTTTTATGAAATATGACCATACTGAATTGAACACTGAGTTTGGATAACCACGAAGACTGTGTAAACAGAGTCAGGGAACATGCATAAGAGCTAAGTTTCCTAGACAGCGCTGCCTAATAGAATTCTCATCATGACAGAAATGGTCTCTACATACTGTCCGGTACAGCAGCCAGCATTCACATGTGGCTCCTGAGCAATTAAAGAGGTGGCACTTTCTAATTTGAAGTTAATTAATTAAATATAAAAAACCACAGTGACTAGCACCTCTTGTGCTAATAGAAGGAACCAGTCTAAGTGTTTATAAAGAGAGACACAGAAGAAGAGCACAAGAACGTGGGTCACCTAGGGAACTTCTAGAGCACCATTTCAGAAACCATCATTACAGACACTACCATAAACTTGGGTATATATTCTCAGATGTTTTTATCATTAATATTTTTTAAATATGCATCTTGTACCTTAATTTAAAACATATCACTAAAAGAAAAACCGCCTAGGACGGTTTATAATAAGGAGGGAATACTGAGTAACATAAAACAAAATTGAAAAATGCTAATGCATAGCCATAAAAAACAGAAACACACACACACACAAAAAAAAAAAAAAACTCGTTTCTGTGAATGTTCCTAGCAATTTATTGGCCAAAAGAAGTTTTCAATTTTCTAGTGCATTAATCAAAGAAATTAGGACTTAATGAGTATATTTATAGTTTAAAATTTCACATTCATTATTCTTTTCTTGTCTTAAAGATATGTTCTCAATAGCCCTCCTAACATTCACTAAACTACAACTTGAAATTCCTACCTACAGTGTTAAGAAAAAGTTTCCTTTCTTTGTAAATACAAGTCAAATATATAATGGGACACTCCTGTGACTCCAGCACTGATTCCAGTTTAAAGCCAGTTTGGACTACAAGGTGAGACTTTGTCTCAATTATAATAAACATTATGATGGTGGTGATGGTGGTGATGGTGGTTTCAATGAGAAGTAAACACAGAGAGTAAAAGAGAAACGCCAGCCTCAAGACTCTTGTACTCCACTGAACATGTATAAAGCTCCAGACAGCTAATGCCCTCTGTGAGACAACTGTAATTTAGAGGGCACCATCAAGCCTGAACAGACTAGAAAATTCTAGAGTCTCAAAGATATACACCTTCAGTAAGATGGTCAACTAACAGTCCCATGAAAGTAGACTGCAAGAAATCTGGTTCTGAGAACTCAGAACCAAAAATGTAATAGAGAGAAAAAATGGCAAGGAGAAATGGCAGGATTAGAAAAGGGGGTGTATATAGTAAAAAGAGTCTGATGTACGTTCCCTGAATAGGAACTTGAAACAATCTCTTAAAAAGTAAATTCTATCATTAGAAAAATACTCTGTAACACCGAGGACATAGAAAAGAGCCAGGAGAGATATGGCAGATGTCCTACAAAGGAGTGTGCTTTAGATGGGCTTCAAACACTTGAGAAACTATGGACATGCTAAGAAAACATATGTAAGACGTATGTCTTCTTCATCATGAGATCCTCCCTTCCAAAGCACATGCAAATAAAACTTCAGGAAAGAATTAGTCATAGAAAGACATTGCCATCAACAAAGTCTAAGGAACTCTAAGTAGGTACCTGAATTAATATCTACCTATACTATTAAAAAGAAAAGGATACAATTAAAATTTCACTCAAATTACTATCTAAATTAGTAATTGATATTCAAGTATTCCTTAACTCAAAAGGAAACTAAAAATTGGTAATTACTTCTCTCCCTTTTTAACTACGTGCTTATGTAGTTAAAATAAACTTTGGTCTATTATAAAATCAGAAAAGACTCATGCTTTCAATAAAGAAAAGATAAATGAGAAATCAAAATTCTATACAAAATAAAGATAAAGGAGAAGAAGGCACAAGAACAGAAGGAAATGAGGAAAGCAAACATGCAGCAGCTAAACAGAGGGCTCAATGTAGAAATTCAAAAGCAAATGCTGGATAGTAATTCCAATGCATTTTTAAGTGAATGCAAAAAAAAAATAAAACTACCAGTTAAGAACAAAGATTATCAAGCTATGAACAAAGCAAATTATTGCTTGTGGTAGGCATGCACAGCTACACACACTAACATGAGCAAATGTAGGAACTGCAATAGTGAAGGAAAACATAACCTCTAGAGAGAGATGTAGAAGAGAAATCCACTTCAGTCATGTTAGAAAAGACAAAAGAAAGACAGACAAGTCATCAGATTGGTGAAATGGCTTCTTTATTAGAGGAGCTTGGGATCCCCAGATCACAAAAGACAGCAGGAGAGAACCAACTCCAGAGATGACACACGTGACTGTGGCTGCATGTGTCCATGTGCACATGTCACACACAGTGACGAGGGAATAAAATTTTTAAAATGAATTAAACCAAGTTACGCGAATAATGAAAATGCAGTGGAAAGAAAAGGAATGGCAAATTCAAATATCAGGACAGAACTTGCCACAGGGTAGGGGTTTATGATTGTTTTTTTCTAGGGACATGAACTTTTCAAGGCCACAATAGTGCATAAACCAACACTGTTGGCAGGTGTTTTACTATAACCACAAATAGTCCTTTCAATATTTTTAATATTTTGCTTTTAAAAAATTAAAACAGATCAAATATACTAGTGACCTCAAAACTTTTGTCTTAAATAAAGACTTCTTCAGGTCATGTTGGTCCCAGTGAGCACCCTGCTTGCCACCAGCTTTAAACACTAAGGGAACATGCTTTGTTTTACCCAGCAAAGAATGTTGACAAATGACACTATGGAATTAACACTCAATGTACTAAATAATGATAAACAAACACGTTT
The DNA here is from genome assembly GCA_021653895.1 of Mastomys natalensis. Lineage (NCBI taxonomy): Eukaryota > Metazoa > Chordata > Mammalia > Rodentia > Muridae > Mastomys > Mastomys natalensis. Next base: position 2,703,468 of record JAJTUV010000017.1, on the reverse strand, counting down.
ACTTGTTTAGGTGGAAACATATTTCCCTGCAAAATTCACTGAAATGATTTTCTCAAAGTTTTATCAAGACAATCAAACCTACCTTTTAAATAGACTAAGAAAATGTCTGGAAAATGAGAAAACATCCCTTATAAAACTGAAAAGGCAAAATGTATATACAAAAAAAAATGACTTCATTATACTGAGTACACTTGACAGGCATACCAAAATTAGAAAACAAAGATGTATCCTATAGCTAATCTGACATATGCATAAGTGGGTAAGAACTATAAATGCTTGAAATCAATCATAACGATGTTAGTGTCTACCTGCTTCTGTTTTTATCCAATGTATTCAATCACTCAAACAGAACTATTGTCAAGATTCACTGAAAGTTATATTTGGTAATTTGAAAAAATTAATCTTTTCACTAGTGTTCAAAACTAGCTACAAACTGTCACAAAGAATACTGAATAATCAATGAACTTCCTCAAACAGAAGAGCTTTACAGACTTCACATCAAATCTTCATAAAAGTGAGTCAAACGAGCAGGTCTTTAATACCTGGTTTTCACATATTTCTCTATCTGCGTGATGAAAGATTAATATTGCTCATATTTGTCAAGCAGTTTCCATAATTTGATGAGCAGTTCTGAGAAATTCCATGGCCAGTTTGGGGGAGGCAGGACTAATCTGAATGGCAGAAAGGCTAGATTTCCCTAAATTTGGTTTAACTAAATTCTAATTCTGAAGCAGTACTGTAGACAAACTATTGATCAGTTCACTGCACTTTATCCATAGCATTCAAGAATTTTAAGTGCTGTGTGGAGACAAACATTTATATACTTGGAACTTGGGAGACCGAAGCAGGAAGATTGTAAGTTCCAGGATAGCGAGACCCATCTAGACTAATAAGAAAACAAATCACCACAATAGGAAGAGACTCTTATCTGTCCAGTGAAAGCTGATATCTAATAATGGTCCAAAACGCTTAACTGGATGAGTCACACGCTGTATGGATAGCAGCAGACATGGAAAGCTGACTTTCTGGGTAGATCAATCTGATAGGTCATACGAGGAAAGAAGAAGTGGAAAGGTGGTCATGGGCATACAGCACATTGTTACAAGGCATTCCTCTAGTGAACGATGGGGAGAACAAATAATCAAGAAAATTCAAGAAAGATTGCTCCATCTAAACTATTAATTATTTTCACTTAAAAGAACTTCATAAACATATAGTGAATTGCAATAATACGTCACAAAAATCTCTATAGCCGGAGAAAACAATGTCTACAAGTATTTAATGGTATTTTAATGATTTTCTTTGAATGAGAATACAGAATATAATTTCTCAGTATTTTAAGGTAAAATTTCAACAGGTTATCCAACCCATCGATCGCATTGATTTTTTTTTTTTTTTAGTTTTTTTTTTTTTTTTTGAAAATTTTTATTTTTTTCAGATGTTCTCCTTACCATTCCCCCCTCGGACTCAATCCCCCCCTTCCGCTCCATTGTGTACCCCACCCTCCCGTACTCACTCCACCTGAGTATCCCCCACGACGTCAGCCTTAGGTCAAAGATCTCTTCTCCATAAATGCTCCTATATAATCCTTCCTTATCTCCTTGGTTGATAAAAGTATCTTATTGGTATCTTATCTGGTTGGCCAGAATCTGAGGAGGTGCTCTTGGTTCTAAATCCTCAGTGCCAGACACCAGCTACACATGACCATATCCTGTCTTTTACATGGGCATTGGGAATGCTAGCTCAGGTCCTCATACTTGAATCCCAAACACTTACTAACGGTGTCATCTCCCCAGGCTCTAATAAACATGCTTAAATCTATATATTTTACAAGTGTAAATTGAGCTAGAAACACAAGTTACTCATTTTACAAATATGTCTATTAAATTCTCTATTCAATCTCTTTCTATAATACACAAGCTAAAACAAGACAAAAAAGGGACAATTAAATTAAGCTTCATTTTTTTCAGTCAACAACTCTCTTGCATTTCCACATGTTTAAGAACAGACTGATGAAAAGCATGAACAGCATACAGGAAAGCCTTCATCCATCCCCCAGTCATCTTTAGGCCACAGTCTAACAAACACACCAGAAGGAAAAGCCCATAAAACTGAACTATAACAGAGATTGTGTGATGCTTGTCCCTACTTGCCTCCATGTCGTAAAACCTAAGGCTTTTGTATCAATATTTTGGGCAAAGCTTTCTCCTCTTACAGTCAAACTAAACATGTCCAGTAAAGTACTTATCACAGAGAATACTCAAGGACATTATTCTTCATACCAACACCAACCAACTGCACTATTCCATCGCGGCTTTCCACTTCTTTACCAATATTATGGACATAAATATGCACACATACATTCTATCTAAAAAACAACTACTTACATAACAAAAAGCCAATGACCATCTTTCTCAGATGCATTTTCAAACTTTGACTACTCAAATATTTACTGACAACTGCTTAAGTTATTTCAAGGATATTCTAGTAAAGACAACCACTTAATTCTGAATTAGCATAAAGTCTCCATGAAAACTGAATTTTGTCCTGTAATCTAGCAAAATTTTAAATGGAGTCAGTTTGTCACCATTACTTTGACGTTTAAATTTTTAACACAATATTTCTCAAATCAAAATTTCTCAATGGCACCAAAATGTAGCCCAATCTGAATATGCAAATTTGATCTATAGAAAAAGATATGGTATGAATGTCACATAAAAGACACCCAGCTAAATTTGGATTTCAGGTGAGTTTTGTTGTTTTGGTTTTGTTTGGTTCTCCTGGTTGGTTGCTTATTTGTTAAATATAGCAGCATTAATCTATGGTCATTTTAAAAAGAGGAAATAATGAACAAGTGGTATGCCTGGATGTGCCAAATAAGAATCAGCATTCATTTTAACAATGTGAAAGTAAAACATTCATATTAAATTAATAACTTTTTATTATGATTGTTCTCTCACAAAACAAGTTTTTAAGAATTTTATAAAACTATTTTAAGTCCATCAGTTATGATTTTCTCACTAAGTGAGACCTTTTGTTCATGAATATATTTTATATTCTTTCCCTAATAATCTTTTTTTAGTTTGAGACTATATTATTGCACCATTTCTTCCCTTCCCTTTCATCCCCACCCAAACCCTCTCATGATCAAGCCCCGTGCTCTCTTTCAAATTCAAGGCTTTCTTCTTTTGTTACATAGGTATGTGTGTGTATGGGGGTGTGTGTGTGTGTTTATTTGTGTGTAACTGTGTGAGTGTTCCTAAAAACATAATTCAACATGCATAGTCTGTATGTTACTTGTATGTATATGTTTTCATAGTGAACATTTGGTATGGGTTTTGACCTTGAGAAACTGGTAATTTATACTAGCTATTTGAATTTGAACTGAATAAAAATGGCATTGGTGATGTGTGTTCAATTAAGTAACATGCTACAGTGACATCCAGAGATGAGTTACCTCACAGGATTACTGGTCAATGATACTCGAAGTGACTCCAGATATGTGAACAGTCTCTCATCTGTGTACCCCATTTTCAGCTCATGGATAAATTCCTGAGGTGAGATCTGTCGGCTACTTCTAAGACTTCCCTGTAAAACAAATCAAAAGAAAGTTTTTTAACTCATGTTTCATGAAGATTATCTGTAAAATATGAAAATCATCACACCTTTCCTAGTAACAGCTAGATACAACTAAAAAAAATTACTATTTTGAGGTGACATTATTCTAACTAAAAGATATAAATTCATAATTTTATTCACAAATGATTATTAAGAACAACACTGAATGTTTTGAGAATGAAAATAATTGTTTTATCAAATATAACATGTCATGGAGAGGTATTAAGTACATACTATTAGAAACAATAAAGTAACATTTAGGCACATTTGACTATTGAAACTCAATAAAAAAACAATTATTTTCAGTCTCAAGACCTTCAATTTATTTTTTAATGTCATTAGTGAATCTCAAGACATCCTCTGACCAACAATTCAATAGGAGGTACCCAAACCTGGTTTTAAATTTGGCAAATCTATAGCTTCTAGGATAAGTATAAAGCCCTGTGCAATGTAACTCCAAGGAAACTTTTATGTGAAAAAAAATTTATGTGTGTGTGCTCGCACATACACACACACACACACACACACACACACACAATTTTTATATATATATCTCATAAAGGTCGATTCCAATATCCTTTTGCAAACATCCCTCTCCAACCTCCTTTTCCTGCCCTGTCCCACTAAACTTCCCACCTAAACCTCCTGTCTCTTTATTCTCCTTTCCCATTCTTCTCTATGTTCCAGCATATACACCCCCACCCCTTAAGATCATTCTTACTCTTGCCCACAAATGGTTCCTGTCTACTTGGCTGGTTCTACAGGTACTCCATATTGCACACATATACAAACATATACACAAACACACAAATTACACAGTAATACATAAAACAATAGCACAAGCATGTACAAAGAAAAAATAATCAGCTGATGAAAAAAAAAGACAATAAACTGGTAAAGTCCCATTATACTCGTAATATTCCAGAGGGGATTTTGGAAAAAACTCATGTATAGAAAATATGGGTTCAAAGACCTAGAATTCTTTCCTTACTTGAAGCACATGAAATGCCTACTAAATGTGAGCACATCCCATTGGCTTGGTTTTAATTGTTGAGAAGGCTAGCACACCTTTGGGTACAATCCCCAGTACCATCAAATACACACACACACACAACACACACACACTGTACTATAAATAGTAAGTACATTAGTGAGAAAAATCAGCAAATGGGAGAAACGAGCATAGTATGAGATATAATATCATAGTATGAGCATAGCATACACTTTTGACTACGGTGGTCAATGAAAGCCCCGCAGGTGGGAATTCAAAGGCCTCCGTCATGCCTGGTGGACTTAGAGTCTAAGGAAACAAAAGAGCTGGCACTGGGGCTGAAAGCTTCCAGGCTACTAAAATAGCTTAGAAATACTGTGGACATACAACCTAAGATCAACAGCAGAGACCTGTTCAGAAGGTATGAATGGATTCCAGATGGGAAATGAGAAAGACATCAAGGTAACAATAAGGAAAACTCTGAGATTAGATGTACAAAGAAAAGGAATTGAGCACATTCAAACACAAGTTAAAAATCTAGTACTTCTTTTGTCTGTTTCTTTTGCTTTATTAATTTGCCAAAACCTTATACAATAAGACATAACTAGCAATGAAAGGCAAATTTCTTTTAGGGAAACTGTTTTTACTCTTGATGATATCACAGAACAATACATACTATAACTCACTATACTACATACTGTAATACTCATCATATCTACTCACTATAACTGTATCTAAAATCTCAGACTTAGTCTCAAAATAAAATCAAAGGCTCATTTTCTCATTTACGTATCAGTTCTAGAGATGACTGGGATAACAAAGTGAAGTGGTGGATGGATCATCTCTGTAGGGAAGTCATTAAAGACAATGGTGCTGCTTAGTTACAGGAAGAAAAATCAATGAGCTAAAAAGCCAAATCTCCTAGAAACAAGAAAGACTATTAGTAAATGTTAACATCTCTGTGTGATGCACCCTAGTAGGGCAACAGCCCATTCTGACTAATTCACAAGTCCTTAACAAGATGCCTGCACTCAGTGAATAGATGTGGTTACAATAAAATGCAAATAAAAGAATGGAAATAAGAACAGAAAAGGAAATCAATCACCCAGAAAATATCCATATTACATACAAGAGATTCTGAAACAAATGCTCACTTCCAAACATTTCAGATAAAGCACAGGAAAGAAACCAACTAATTGGGAAATTAATTTAAAAAACAACTCCCCTACCAAAATAAAAATAAAAGTATAAAGGAAATAAAATTGAAGTGAGGAAAATGTATACAGAAAGAGAAAGTTTCCCTTCCTTCTCAACCCAGGTCTCCAGCTCCTTTCACTTCACCTGACTTCAAAGGAAGCAGAGGCAGAGGGAGATGGGAAGGACGCTTGCTGCCGCATATCTTGAAATCCATTAGCCATAAAGATGAAAATACTTGAAAAGCTTTATCCCCTGTGGTATCAAAACACATTAGTGAGATAAGGATGTCTGCCTGACATCACAAAAATTAGAAGGTATTTATCCCACATAATTTTTAAATCTTTTTTAATCCCTTGATGAAATTTATTCTAAAATACCAAATGCAAGATGGAGAAAAGTACAGAGATTATGCCGTTCATATTCTTTACTAAGGATATCCAAGGGCATAAAAGGTAACAAGCACACATTTATTCATACGCTACCCTTGCTATTCATCTAAACCCAAGCAGTCTCGTTCTTGCTAAGTGACTATTAAAGGTAATAGTAGCCATTTCCTTTGACCTGTCTTGACCAGACTCTTTTTTTGTTCCTGCCTGAGGACCTCCCTCCTTTCATCTCAGTTTAGCTAAAAGGCAAATTCACCAGCCTAGATCATTTCTTTGTACAGTAAGTCAGAATCCCATGTCTGACAAAATAGCCATGTACAGTTACCAATGGAGAGTAGTGACGGAGTGGCCTGCTCACCTCTGTCAAACAATTCAATGATTTTTATACAACGTTGAAGAAGCTATCATTTAATGCTGACTTATTTTTTAAATTATGAAGTAAAATCCATGGTCTAACATATATATACAAACTCTGCAGGGAAATGGCACCTGGAAATACCAACAAGGACTCATCTCTGACCTCTGTGTACCAAATACTGTTCATTATAATGGCTTCTAACGACCGGAGACATACTTCCACAACTCGCTCTTTTCCTCACTAAAACATCCCTCAATCCTCAGTGAAAATACCCAAAATTCACCATGTAGCATTCTCTATTGTACTTAATACATTGTCTTTTAACTTTCCTTAAAAGAGTGCCAATTTTAAATATAAATATCCAAAATATATAGCGGCTAAAGATTAACAAAATCGCTGAGGTAAAGTTAGTTATTAGAATAAGGCCTTCTCTTTGTCACATACCTTGTTTTTTTTTTTTTTTTTTTTGTTTTTTTTTTTTTTTTTTTTTTTTTGTTTTTCGAGACAGGTTTCTTGTGTAGCCCTGCTGTCTGGACTCACCTGTAGACCAGGCTGGCTCGAACTCAGAAATCCGCTGCTCTGCTCCAGTGTGGATTAAAGGCGTGCGCCACCACCGCCGGCCACATCCTTGTATTTAAAGCAGAAAGTAAAAAAAAGAAAGCAGCCATTGATATCAGTAGAATACATGTAATGTCCAATTCTTCGATGTCTTACATAGCTGCATGTATCTACCTCTAGGACTTCTAAGTCTATAACCATAAGTTAACTAGTTCTGTTCCTTCAGTCTTACATTTTCTTAATTCCAGATAGATAGATAGATAGATAGATAGATAGATAGATAGATAGATAGATAGATAGACAGACATAGATTCCCAATACCAAGAATAATTTTAATGAGTTTATGTTAATAATTTAAGAAGAGAGCAGAGTCACCACAAGGGTAGTCAGCACATCACTGCCAAGAGGACAATTACGACCTAACTACTACCATGTATGCTATTATTCAAATGCATTGCAATAATTCTCTTGAATTTTTAAATGATTTAAAGCATGTCTAATGTCACTGACCAACAGAAACACTAAGCTGTGTCAGCAGCATAAATTACTCATTTTCGTAACATCTACAACTCAAACCAACTTGTAGAACCAATAAAATCTGTTAACCTCACATGATTTTATACAGACTCAAAACAGAAACATGGAAGCTTAAAGTACCAGAGACAGATCACTGACCACCCAAACTACATTTCTTAGGGAATCTCCCTTGTTAAATCAAGCATTTAATGAGCAGTATTATTTATCAAACCCCTGCTTATAGCTCTGAAAACCTGTTTATCTATACATTTAAAATAGCACGCGTTGGGGCTGGAAAGGTAGCTCAGCAGTAAGAGCACATAATGTTCTTGCAGAGAACTTGAGTTCAGTGCCAGCGTTCACATCAGGTGCTCAGCGCCAACTGCAACTCCAGCTCCAGGAGACCCATCCTCACTGTCTTCGGAACTCCACAGACAGCTGCGCTCAGTACACTTACCCACACTGATGTACACTACACATGATTAAAATTAGTTAAAATACTTTTTTAAAATAGTGCATGCTAAAAGTTTAGACATACCAAGTAAAAGTTACAAAGATATATAATAATAACAAAGGTGCCTATTTAGTTTCTAAATACTCCACAAAGAAAAATGTTATAGCCTAACAAATATTAACTTTAGAAAGTTATATATTAATTTGAAACAACCTTTAAAAATTCAACACCTTTATAGTTTCATTATCTATCAGTACTTACAATATAACCTCTATTGTACGTGTTTTCTACATTGGCCATTATCTTCAATAATATACTTATTTCTTCCCTATGTGTGTATAGATTTCTTTGCCTATTTGTGGACATGTCCTAATGTGTGCATGTGTTTGGGTGGTCGAATTTGTCTGATCAGGTACACACCATTCTCGCATCTTCCTTGATTGCTCTCCATCTTCAACATGATTAGGGTCCCTTGATGAATGTGAGGCACTGATTCCAACACTCAACACACACAGTCTACCCCGGGGATACTCATCCCTGTCTGCTGCACTAGCACAGGACGACAGCTGTGCTGCCATGTCTAGCTTGCTTTTAAGTGGCCACTGGGGATCCAAATTCCTGTTCCTCACCTTCAAATGTGCATGGGAAATGCCTTACCTGCTGAGCTATCTCCCTAGCTCTACCAGTTTCTTCATACATATATGCACACATGGCACGCACACGCACACACATACACACACACACACACAATCATGTATGTATACAGGAGGGATACCGGCCAGGAGTCAGAGGAAAACTTGCAGGACCAAGTTTTCTCCTTTCACCATGTGAGTTGGGAAGATCACAATAAGGTCATCAGGCAAGGAGGCAGATACCCTTAACTGCTGAACCATCTTGCAATCATTTATACTTGCTTTTTGTTACTGAAGGAACATTTTTCAGCAAATAATGTATACTAGTTAACAGACAAAAAATTACACAAAACTGTTCAAATATGAAAAGAAAAAAAGGCAATAGAAGCAAGTAAGAAAGAGAAAAAAATGAAAATTTTGAAAGGGAAGAAATTTAAAAATGCAATAAATCCAAACTAAAGGGTCTTTCAGTCAGATAAACAAGTAGTATATTAGCATATTGAAGGTACAATGAATCTACAATATTAGATTGCAAGTTACCAATATGAATTTTCCTCCCCCTTCTCTCTCCCCGTTTGTGTGTGTGTAGAGACAGACAGACAGACAAAAAAAGAAATGGGAGTGAGTTAGGGATTCTACAGAAAGGGAAATGAAAACATAAAAATGTGTGCATGCATTCATACATGTTTTCCATATACAGATACACAATCAGCTCTCCAAATCTTCAGTCCATGCCCTAAAATTCTACCAACAGTCTATCAAGTATTTTTGCAATAGATCTCTTCTGTACTGAACATGATCAGACTTTTCTTGATATTTATCTTATTATTTCTTAAACAATAAAATATAACGACAAATTAATTATTCTTTGGAAACACAGAATATTCAACTGATTTAAATTCATCAATATATTATCGATTAGTAAAAGCAAAATTACAAGATATGGGTGGATACAAATAGGTCATTTGTTATGTTTAGTCAGTGAAAGTTCATCAAGTGGTGTGCTTATCTGGATGTTGCTATATGAATATAAACTAAATATTGCAAAACATTTTTAATTTTAATAACTTTTCCGAATTTTTCACTATTTCTAAAATTGCATGCTTTTATGTTAAATTCTGAAATATCATGTGTTTCCTGGTTGAATAATAAAAGGTAAATTTACGTGGAGTCACATAGGCCAGTTGCCTCCACTCACCATCTTCAGAGCATGCTCAGAAAGGAAAGATGTTTAGTTTCATCTGAGCAAAACTGATTAAGGACAAAATGAGCCCAAGGATGGGGGTGGAGGAGTTGATTAGATAAACATACATGTTCTAATTTGCCAGCTTCTATTTGATGGTTCAATGAAGAATACAGATCTGCTTGGCACATCTGAGCAGACAGAATACCAGAGTGATGCTCTTAGTCATTGGTTCATTATCTTCTTTATTATGTTGATTACATTTATATAAAAAAAGAAAATCACAACAAAACTTCTTTGGGCATTTACTATAAGGGGACAGGGGCTGAGAAAACACCAGATGTTCCAGTCTTCAAAATTAGGCAATTTGCTTTCAGTTCCTCCAGGTAATTGTGCAATTATTTGCCTCTGTGATTCTGAGCTGTACTTACAAGTGTCACAGAGAACACTGACAGCTGAAGTCGTCCTTCCTTTTTCTTGATTTAGAAAGAAACCATTTGCCTCTCTTATATACCTACCATTCTAGACATCGAAGTTCCTATGAGTCAGCACATTTGTAAAAACCAATACAGCATTTGTAGCAATGGTTCAGTGGTTCAGAGCAGGGTATGCGCTTTCAGGGACTGAACTTTGATTCCCAGCAACCACATGACAGGTCATAACCACCTGCAATTCCAGCATGAGTGATCCAACACCCGCCTTTGACCTCCACAGACACTGCTTGCAAGTGGTGCATGGATATGTATGGAGGCATTTCCATACACATTAAAAATAAAAACAAAAGGGAAAAGTACAAACTCTTACACTAGATACTTAGTGATAGATAGATAGATAGATAGATAGATAGATAGATAGATAGATAATAGATAGATAGAGGATGAGTGTAGGAGGATACATAAAGAAGAAAACAAAGATATTTGAATCATATCCTGCCATAACCAGTTAGGAGACAGGAAAGTCAGAGCTTCTCTATGTAAGAAAGGTATTCTGTGGTTACAGATTACTGGCAGCTGCAAAACTAAAAGACATTTTGAATACACTTCTATCACTATCACTGTAAGTATTTCTTGTTTGCAATGAACACCTCTTAAAGTGCAGTTCTAAATCAAACCACAAAGAAAGGTAGGGCCTGCAGACTGCAAGCTAGAGATAAGCTGGAAACACTCAATTATCAAATCAGAAGCAGCTGGAGCCCAGCACCAGACTGTTATTCTAATGTTCATCTCACAACCAAGGTGATATGGGAAAAGCAAAACATTGCAGTATTTCCCCAAATGTGTTATTACGAACAGACATATGAATAATCCTTAAATGAGAGGTTAACAGACCTAAATTTAGTGAACTACTATGTCTCATCTAAGAAAATTAACAAAGTAGCCATCTAACACTGGTAGACTCCTAACATCCTTTTAAACTGATCATTTCTAAGGTGCTCAATATAACACAATTTTCCACCTAAAGAGACAATTAGAATGTACCTATATCTGCCATGCATCATTATACTGTGTACTAAATTCCACAATGAATAAAAGTCTATCGATGAGATGGGTGGGAAACGGCATGCAGTGGTTGCAAAATATGACTAGATATAATCTAATCTTCTGCAAGCAAAGAAAAAAAAGATGAGAATATACAAATTATTGCCATTTTACACAACAGCCTTGAGATGAGACTATACAATAATATAGAAATAAAGGTGAGTACTTTCCTACTAGATATGATTGAAAACTAGCTCAGTTATATGAGTACTTGAATCTGTGTGTCTCCAAGTGTGTATGCAGGTAAGTATATGTGCACATGTAAATGTCCTGTGGAAGTCAGAGAACAACCTAGCGTATTGTTCTCAAAGACTGTCTACATTGGGTTGTTGTTTTTAATATTTATCTATTTTAATTTTATGTATATGGGTGTACTGCACATATTTCTGTGTATCACATATGTGCACTGTGCACAAAAGATGGTTGATGATAAATGCTCTGGTACTAGAGATACAAAGGACTGTAAACTACCATGTGAGTGCTGGGAACAGTCTGATCCTTGGGAAAAATAATCACTGCTCAAAACTGCTAAGTAATTTCTCCAATCACTTGAATTTTTTGAGACAGGATCATCTGGCTGGCCAGGAAGCCTGAGGTATCAACCAGTCTCCGCCTCCGATGTGCTGGGATTTCAAGCGCCGGCCACCGTGCCCAGCATTTTTATTATGGGCTCTTGAGATCAACCAGTTCTCCAAGCTTACAAAGTGCTTTAGTTGCTTTTCTACTGCTGTGATAAAACCCAAGACCATGGACAACTTATAGAAGAAAGAACAGGGAAGCAGAAAAGAGCACACTTAAAATGGCATTGCATCTTTTGAAATTTCAAAGCCCACTTGTAGTGACACACTTCCAGCAAGGTCATACCTCATAAGACCAGCTAAACAGCTACCAACTGTGGAGCAAAACTTCAAAATCTTTGACTATGGGGGTCATCACATTCAAACCATCACACAAGACAAGCACTTGATGAACTGACTACGTCTCCAGCCCTCAAAACCAGGTCTTGGAGAGATGGGGACTAGACAGGAGAATGGCACTAACACAGGACAAGGCAGATTGCTGAGACAGCTGGAGCATTTTAGGAACACCATAATTACATTATAAATTATAAACATGGAAAGAATGGACACAGAGAAGGCACAGAATGTGAAATACACACACCCCATACCCCACACTAAGGAAGTAACTTCTACCCACTGGGTTAGTCAGGTTTCTACTCATTATATGTCTACCGTAAATCAATTTTCAAAGAGGAAGGTTTATCTAGGCTGAATTTCAGAAATTTCAGTCTGTGATCACTTGGTCTTGTTTCTTTAGGCACATGATAGAAAAGGAAACTGCTCATCTCTCAGGACTAGAAGTAAAAGAAGAGGGGAGGCTGAGAGAGACAGTAATCCCTCCAAGGCACAGTAACAGTCTTTTTTCTTTTATACTTGGACCCACATCCTAAAGTTTCCTCCACCTCTCAATAACATCATGGGCTGGGAACTAAGATCTAAACAAAGGTGTCCAAGATACATTCAAGTCCATATCACAGTAACCATAGGTAACAGGAATTCACTGTAGAAAGACAAATACAGTTAATACACTCATGCAACTATAAGGAAGACACACATGAGCCTCAGAGGACACAAAGCCAAGAAGGAAGTTCAGGAAGACTTCTATGAAAGAATACAACGTTCACATTCTTAAAATGTAATCAAGAAGGAATAAGGTTATAAGAATGGTTCAAAAAAGTATGCTCTCATCACTCAAGAAATCCAAAATATTATATCCACAAGGTTCTTTAAAAGATAAAATATAAATAATGAATCAGATATGATGGCCCACATCTGCAATCCAGCACCCAGGATGCTGAGCACAAGTTATTTGAGTTCAGGGGTAGCCTAGGCAATGTAACTGCAGGGCAAGCCTATAATATATCATGATGCTTTGTCTCAATTTTTTAATCCATAAAAAGACAAAGCATAGACAGAAACTTCCTGTTAGTAGGCAGGCACAAAAGATCTTCTAGCAAAAACCTGAAAATCATTTAGTTTGTGAACTATTTCAAAATCTCAACATTTCCAAACTATTGCTTTCCAACTTCATTTCCTAATACTTTCCTGTTTAATGGCTTCTTCGCTCTAGACAAGAGACAGCACCTTATCCAACTAAATAGACTGGCTTTTTCTACGTGTATACATCTTCATGAGAAAGACACTACACATGCTCACATCCTACCTGCCCTCAACATATCTATCTCCTTTTCCTTCTGCGTCTTCTTGCTTTTTGAGACAAATGTTGTACACCATCATGGCTCTCCTCACGCTCCAAACAATCCCCCTGGTTCAGGGTCTGCAGTTCTGCGATCACAGTCATGTACCACCAGACCTGGCTGCGCTCCTTCCAAAGGGTATTTCAAATACCCACAATTCTAACCTCCAGTTCCTGCTTAATTAATTCTCCTGGACATACTACCACCAGTTAATTGGTAATTTGTGCATTCCAGAAGAACTTATAATTATCTAGAAGAATTGTGAAAGCCTGGCTTTTACAATGCCCACATAAGGACTGTTAGTCTAAAACATGCACTACACTGTCCACTATGCATTTTGCTGCACATCTAACGTGTTCTACAGGTTGAAAAATGCAGAAGAAATAAAGCCAGCAGAACTTATGCTAGTTTCCCAGTGCGTAGGGAACAGATCTAGATCCTAGATCTTCAGTTCCCTGCTATGCAGGACACTGCTTCTGCATCCTATTGACTGTAGCGCCTGAACCTTGACATCTGAACCAAACAAGCATACCTTCTGATGGCCAGCAGGAGAAACAAGGAGATACACCGAGGTGGAACACATGTCCTCTACTCAAGTACTAAGACACAGAGGAGGAATCTGAATAGAAATATTAACAGTTACAAGTAACCACAGGAACTCTTTTACACTCAGACCTGCTATTACTACACATATTACTGATTGTGCAAGCCGCAAAGTAGTAAGTATCTGGTCAGTATTGTTCATCACAGTACCACCCCTGGCTACCTATAGAAAGCAGAAAAGCTGCTCCTAGGGCCATGAGAGCAGGAGAGCTGGCCCTGCACTTCACCTGCTACAGAACTCAGGATAGTGGGCCCCGAAACCATACCTGGGCAACACAACAGAGGTAGCCATGGAATGTGGGGGATGCAGGTGTGCCAAAGGTTCAGCACAGGAGAGCATGGCCTGCCTCTTGTCTGCTAAGTGGTATCCCATCCCTCATCCCTTGCCATCTGTAGCAGACAAGAGAACTGGCCAAGTCCCTTACCAGCTGCAACACTGAGGAGAGCAGGTCCTGTACCTCGCCTAGGCAGCAGGGGAGACGTGGCCCTGGTTGTAGGATTGCTGGTGAACTGGACCAAGGTAAGCATAGGAGAGGCAGTGGGCTGACCAGGTCAGATACCTCTTGGGCCCAGACCCAGAGCTTTGAATTGGCCCAGCCCCAACTCAACCCCATCAGTGAACTGCGGGTGTACATGAAGGAGCTAGTGCCACAGATCCAAAACTACAGGATCTCCATGACACAGGCCAACAACAGGATATCAGAGAGGCATCCCAGTGAGGGTCCAGTACTGGTAGTGTAGCAGAAGCCAGAGGCCTCATACCAAACCAAGAATCATTGCAATTAACATTTCCAAGCAAAGAAGTATGGACAACAGTCTGTTGTGGGACACACTGTGACACACTACAGCTTCCACAATGAGATTTTTTTTTCTCAGTTATGGAGTAGGTTTCTAGGGTAGAGGGCAGGTATGAGAGGAGAGAGAGATGACTGTTATTTGGTGCATATGTGAAAATCACAAAGTATCAATACAAAGTTTAAAAACATTACACTGCTGTTGAGAAGGCCTAAAAGTAAAACTGATGACAGGAATACTTGTCCTGCATCTACCTACGAGTGTCATCCCAAGATGATCTTAAAGCAGTTATCATTGAATCCTACAGCCATTTATTTCTATACAGGCTACCTTCATAGTGTTATCCAAAGTTAAATCAGCTACCAAACTAATGTGAAGGGAAAACCCACCAACCGATGCTCTTAGCAACCTACATGGGAAGCTACAAAAGTGTACAATGGACAGCATAAACTCAGGTATAGACAGAAAAGGAAGCATAATTAAGTATCTTTCTAACTGATCAACAGAAAAGTGAACATATACAGTGGTCACTAAGATAAAAAGGTATTAATAAAACATTGCTTCACATGGTGTATTTAAAAATGAACAATTATGTATAGATATAAATTATGCATGAGATATTTAGAAAATTAAGACATTATTCTTCATAAACCACATTAAGAAAACTCAAAGATCCTGTAAATTTATTTTTCTTATTTTATGTATTTAGGTATTTTGCCTGCAGATATGTCTGTGCACCACATGTGTGCCTAACGTCCACAGAGGCAAACAGTACTGGATATTCTGGAACTGTAATTGCAAGTAGTTGTGAGATACTAAGTGAGTGCTGGGAACCAAACCCAGGTTCTCTGAAGCCAGTGCTCCGGACTGCATAAAATGTAATAATTCATTGTTACACATTTGTATGTAGCAGAAGCAATAAGTCATTTATTTCAAAGAGAAACTAGGCTATCCTATACTCGATTCTGATAAGACAGGTTATCAATAGCTTGAATAGATTCTATACATAAAATATTAAATAAAAATAAGTATCTTGCATGCTGTATTTCATACTTAAATTTTTAATAAATCACACTTAAATGTTGGAGTTTAACATCCACTTTCTAATTAATGTCTAATCACCTCAGCAACAGTGATGACTCAACTAAATGAGATCACATTGCTGGTAAACTTCTAGAAATCACCTCCTCCTGAGAATAGAGACCACAGTGGTAGTAACATAGAAAATATTCTCATCTAGTGCATCCGAAGCCACCAATCCGACATCACTGAGCGAGAACAAGAAACTGAGTCTAGAACACACTGGCAAACAACACTATGCCAAGTTCTCTGTGTCTGACACACTGTGTTCATACTCAGAATGCTCATCAAAAACATTCCTCAAATGATATGTTCCAACCCACCTGAGAAAACATAACCAGAAATACAACTGCTTTCTGGGATGAAATTCTAGACATGTGAAGAGTGTGACCCAGTATGAATTTCACAACCTCTAAAATCGGGCTGCTGCTTGTCTCTGATCCTCAATGGACATTTACCTTTACTCTAACTAGGCTCAGCTATCAGTATTATGTCATACATGTTTCCATAAATAAGTATAAAGTTAACCAAAACATAACAAAATGAATGATTTAATAGCTTTCCTACAGGGATAATATGCTTAATATATGCATAAAATTATTATCAAAGATATGCTTAAAAGCTGAGTTCTTATTAAAAATCTGTTTATTGTTTTCTACATCTTCCAGTCTCTGTAACTGTTAGGTAGTGTACCTGATATGTTTGTATAATAGGTATTCATCTTTTCGAACCACTGTTTAATCAAAGCAAGGTATATATGTATAAATAGTGAGGTGAGAAATCACACAAATAACCAAGATTAGTTCAAATAGTGCTTTTCTACATTGAAACTCAAACTACAGCAACTTATATGATTTTAAGAGCAATTTTTCTACCATATTGGCTTCGGAAAGGAAACAAATGTCCCATTCATTGGCTTATTTAAGCAGTCCTTCTACATCTTACTAGTGCATAGTTACAAAATCCTCCACTGGTTTATATATTTCCTGTCACATCATAAGGTACAAACATGACCGACACACTTATATTTTGATAACCATGCTTATGATACAATTACCATTTATTTATATACACATACTACAAATAAAAAAGGTCTGGAAACTTCCTCAAATGTACATTTAATTTTCCATATCATACTTTCCTCAATAATTTATGCCTCGTGAAGGTTTTATCCAGTTGTTACTCTAGGCATACTAGTCCAAGCCATGGATAGTTATAAACTTTTTAGCAAATCCAACATTGTTACCATACCTTCAACTACTAGTAACTTTATTCCAGATCATAAAGCCTTGAGAGTAAAACTTTTAAAATCAAAAAGATATAATTTTGTTTGTTCAATAGCTTTTCAAAACTACTATGTGACTTTATAGTTCGGTCAGTCACAAATGACTGCTCTTTCCATACTAAGACCAATGAGATTTTAAAAGGTGCAACATAACTTTACTTTGAATATCTGGAACTTACAATCTTTAAGTATTTATTTGGATTTACTCATAAATTAGTATTTTTCTACAGACTATTATTCCTCCTTTGAAGCTTCATTTCTAATCAAAACACAAAAGCCATTTCAGGTCTATATACTAATTCTTTGTTAAAATCATTAGAAATATTTTCCATTGTCTTCTCTCATCTGTAATTTATCATATAACCAACATGAGTTTTCTAAATATCTGATTATGCCTGTGAATTCTTTCATACTTTCAAGACTTACAAATGAACAAAGCTACTTTGCAGTGAAAGAATGGAGCATCTTTGTTAAGAAAGAGGCAAAAGATGAAGAAAGGGCACGATGGGCAAAGACTCGTAGCATCAGCACCATTCCCCAGACAGTTTTTCCTGCCAGGCTTCTGTCTATGACAATGCATGAAGACTTCACACAGTGTCATGTACTTATTTACCCCCTCGAACTGGAGCTTGAATGTTCCACCACTTCCATATCAGTACAAGAAACTTAGGACCAATGAATCTACCTAACATTATTATTGATATCAGTCTTCTCAGTCTATATATGGCCATAAAAGAAAATATCACTAAGCACTACATACTGTATTTTAAAGAAAATGAAATCTAACTATTCCTCAAAGTACTATTCCAAAGATTTTGAAATGCCTATGACTGAAAGTATCATTTAAATTATTCCTAAGAACTAAAGTGACAATATTGAGTTTCATTTGACAAGTGTCTTTTTCTTAACCAACGTTTATTAAAATTTATACTTTAATATTTTATCTTTTTATGCCTTAAGGTGAAGTAAACCTCACTTCCATCGACACTGAGCTTTCAAAAGTTAAGGAACTGAGAGTTAACTCTGAATTTTATAATGTACTTACTGTTTTCTCCGTTTGTTCTCTGGCCATAAACTTCAGAATCACTTCTGGGTAGTGTTGCAGAGCAGGAATGCTCTGACCTGTCCACAGCCTGGAGCAGCTGACAGCAAGGTCCTGACTTCTCTACTTACCCTGCTTTTTCTGTGTACTGTGTTCCTCAACCATCAGCAAAGTCCAAACTAGTCTCCACTATATCACTCAAAACTCTAGGATTCCATAAGAGAGGCCGGAGACCTAGCCACTAAGAGGGCTGACCATAGTACCATGGCTCCACACCCTTTGAAAAGTTTGGGCAAGATCCATTCTTTCCTTCTTATCAACAAAGCCGGCCAGATTGATGCACAGTCACTACTTACTTTTCTCACTACACATTCATCCTGTTTTCTCCTAATCTTACAGGTCTTGACACCAATGTCCATGTTCCTCTTCCCATTACACTCCTCCAGCTCATTTTCTATTCAGTATTTATGGGTGCTGATACAACTAAAGCAGCTGCCTACTGTCCTGGGTTTCTGCTTCCCCGCCCCCCCATCAGAACCTTTCACTTTTGCTCCACTTTTTAGTCTCTCCTTACTAACTGAATTCAGGTGTGTCAACTGACACTTGAAAACTTACTTCTGGCAAGCTTTTAACAAGCTTCATAAATTTTAGGGGGAAAAAAAACAGACTTCTACTTTTTACAAGTAAGTATTCTCTATGAGACTTAACTATTCTAACACTGTTTTTATAGTTATGTATTCAGTGTGTGTCCGTGTTTAGCAAGGTGGTAGAAACTTGAAGGAATTAGTAACACTGACAGTCAAGCAAAGAAAAAACTAGCAGTAGTTGGTTATCTTCTAGGTTCCATGGCCTCACCAGCCACAGACAGTTGCATCAGTGTAAAAGAACTAGGCATGAATTCTCTCTGATTGTGCAGACCTTATGACTAATTATGTAACTGGTGTACCCAGGACACATGTCCCACTACTGCACCTTTTGGAAAATCTGATCACTGACATTCCAGCATGTGGCACCATGAAAGGATAGCTTGGTTTCTTGTGGAGCGCTGGCTAGAGATGGCTGGAGACCCAACAGGTATCCCTGCAAGGGACAGCATGCATTTCGTCATGCTCCCAGACTCCAGGTTCTTGACACACAGCCAAAGACCTCCATTGACCCTCGCTTTTCAGTCACGTAGGCAACGCCTTTACCAGCCCCTCCAGGGTAGAGGGTGTGACTACAGGCCAAGGAGCCTCAAGAGAGCTCCATATTAATGAGATACCTAAAGGCCAGAGGGCATAGCCAATTAAGCATTCCTTCCCAGACCCTCCTCCCTTCTCCCTCCCTATTTAACTCAGGTCTGTCCTAAGGTGTGTGTGTGGAGGGGGGGGGGAGTGGCAGTGTGTGTGTGTGTGTGTGTGTGTGTGTGTGTGTGTCAGATTCATCCACTTTCTGCCATGACAATAAACCTTTTAAAACCATGACTTCCTCATGTCTTTGAGGCCCTGCCATAGGGAACCACAGAGAAGGCCTTTGACTACTGAGCCGCTGCTTAATCTCCCACTAGAAGACCTCTCTACTTCCCACCACAGAGGCTGCCAACTCAAGCAAGCTAGCCAAGCAAGCCCCAGTAACCAACAGTCTCTACCCCGCGGGGCATCGCCGGATCTTCTCTCCCTCTCATCCCTCTCAGCTGTGGGTCGGTCCAGCCAATATGCCGACTCTATCTCAGTTCTTCTGCGGCTCCCAACAGCAACTGGGAGCCCAAGGACAAAGACCACCAGTCTCCCAGTCAGTCACATCGGCCCAGAGACCCCCAAACCAGGAGCTCTGCTACTGCAGGACTTCAGGGTGAGACCTCTCCATGCCTGGGCAGAGCCCTGCGGCTTCCCAGCCCATCATCCGCCTGACGCCACACGAGTGAACTGAGTCAAATTTCTGCGCTTCTGCCTCCCTGAGCTGTGACAGATACATGGAATCCATAACTCCACCCAACAGGACCCATGCCCACATGCAAGCTACAGCCCCATATCAGCATGGATTGTAGAAGATCTTAAAAGGCCTCATATGCCTAGATGAAGAACTACAGGTAAGCAGTGGCTGCTGACAGAGAAAGAATTGGTCTTCTCCAAGTACCACTTGGGATAGATTATCTAATCCAAGAAGTCAGCTCTAAATACAAATATGAGCAACATTTAAGGAACTCAGAAGGTTGTAGTTACATATTTATTCATTTGTATACATGAGGCGGGGAGAGAATAGGGTAGTAGGGCACTGAAAGGGTTGGAGAGAGGAAATTATATAAATACAAAACATACATATATAATTTAAAATAAAATCTAAAAGAGGAAGTAAACACATGCATATTTATGCAGAGCTTGCTTTATCTACATTAATACAGTTCAGGACTGCCTTGTTAGGTTCTCAGTGTGTGTGTGTGTGTGTGTGTGGGGTGTGTGTGTGTGTGTATGTGTGTGTGTCTGTGTCTGTGTATCTGTGTCTGTGTAATATCTGTACCACAGCACACATGTGGAGGTCAGTTTGCAGAATTCAATTTTCTCCATCCAAAATGACCAAACACAGGCCATCAGGCTTACCTGATAAACCATTTTACCATAAGCAAAACCAAACTTTCATATGCCTGTGTGTATATGTGGGTACATAGACACTCATGTGTCTCTCTATTGTGTGAAAGAGTCTTACTTAGCTATCAACTACCAACTTGACACAGACTAGATTCATCTGCAGAATAGTCAACTGATTACATCTGCCAAGACAGAGTAATCAGGCCTTAAAAATTCTGCATTACTAGGTCTGTCAGATGATCCTGGGCCAGAAGGCTGAAGACCAGATGCTCCAATGTTTTGAAGTAAGGGATTGTCCAGGTGTTCAGCAGTCTATATAAATTGGATAAGTTTTGGAAGCCATGCTTTGTGCTTCCCATATCTTCAGTTAATTTAGTCATTCTGGATTTCTGATGGGGTTGAAGATTTATAGTCTCACAGCCAACCAAGGTTCTTTACTTTGAGAGGATGGTTTTCAGATGGCAATCTTTGTAAAGCCAAGAAAAAAGCCAGGTTCAGAACTAAGTCTTTTAGTTAGGAGAGATGACAGAGGTTCTGTTTAGTCACCAAATGAGGGACTGGGTATTAGGTCTATCTTGTACCTTACTGATACAAATTGGTGTAGTTATGCTCTATTGTATTTTGAGAGAAAGGTTTTTTTTATTTTATTTTAACAGAAAGGGTGATAGGTAGGAGGAGCTAAGGTGGGAGGAGTTAGAGGAGGAAGAGGAGGAATAAGGAGGAGAGGAGGAAAAGGAAGAGGAGGAGACAGGAGAGGAGGAAGAGAGGAGAGAGAGAGAGAGAGAGAGAGAGAGAGAGAGAGAGAGAGAGAGAGAGATGGACGCAGATGTTCATGTGTCTGTAACAGTCAAAGGTAGTTGGTATATCTAGGCTGGGTATTGGGTTACACTTCTGATTGTATGGATATCTTCTTACTGATCATTATCAAATATATAAGTCTTTGATTAATCTTTAAGCATTAGAGTCTCATTTTTCTACTGAGCCCACTTGGATGGCAGGATGGCCTGGACAATGCCCAGCCTTGCAGAGACAGCGTGGGAGATTGAACCATCTCCTATGCTGATGTCTTGTGGGTGGCAAATCTTTCTAGTTGGCCATTTCTAGCTGCAGCACGCACGTGGCCTCCGGCCAAGAAACATGGTGGCAGGGCTAGGCAGAGTGCTGCAGCTTAGATAGTTGGCCTGACTCAGAGGCCAATTTAAATAATTACTTCAACATCTGGGAAGGAATGCTTAATTGGCTACACCCTTCGGGTCTTTAGGCACCTCATTAATATGGAGATCTGTCTTTGAGGCTACTTGACCAGTGATCACACCCTCTACCTGTAGAGGAGCTAGTAGAAGCATTGACCTACATGACTAAAGGACACAAATCTATGGAGGGCTGCTGACTCCTGTGAGGAGTCTGGAGTCTGAGAGCCTGGTGAAAGGCCTACTGTCCCTTACAGGGGTCCCCTGCTGAGTCACCAGGATTTCAAATCTAGCTCAACCAGAAATGGGCTACCTTTCAAGGTCCTACAACTGGTAACTGAGTGGAATTGCCAAGTACAAGAAGGAATCAAAAACATGGAAAGTAACTTGATGTCATCAGCTCTGGTCCTCAGAATCTTCTGACTGAAAGTCAGTTTACTTAACAGAAGCATTCTGAAGCAGGCAAAAATCTAACACTAAGCATCATTCTCTGCAGGTTTAGTGGTTACAGGATTGAATGCTAGTCTCCACACCTCCTACACTTCTCAGTTTCACAGTGTTTACAACACCCAGCATTCTCACGATCCGGCAAATGCTTAAGAAACACTATTTGGCAATGATCACAAATTGAAGACTTAAATTATTCATAGATTTATCCAGATGTTTCCAAAACTAAGTTCTGTAAATAAAAGTGATTATTAAATGAGTACCAATTTACTACAAG
Source organism: Mastomys natalensis (assembly GCA_021653895.1). Lineage (NCBI taxonomy): Eukaryota > Metazoa > Chordata > Mammalia > Rodentia > Muridae > Mastomys > Mastomys natalensis. The sequence continues at coordinate 2,680,497 of JAJTUV010000017.1, read as the reverse complement.
AATATAAAATGACTCTGCAAGCTATTCCTAGTCACAGTGAAAGCTTTGCAGACAGCACACTATTAGCTCTGCTGATTTGTTTTTATTTTTCCTAATTGAAATGTGGTCCGTGTTATCAGGCCATCTGCACCATAACAAAACAACTCAGTAAACAAGACCAAGATAGTGTTCTTTGTTAGGAGCAACATCAGAATTTGCTCTTGCTAAAAAACATTTTTCTAAAAGGGTACTTTTTGCTATAAAGACTGAAAACTTGAAAAACAAATACATACACAAGATGCTGCTCTCTCATTTAAATTATCTGAGAACAAAATGCACACCAACTTTCTTTAGATAAACTCATGGTACCAAACACACTTATAATTCTACACTGCTTTTTGTATCGGAGCTTGACAGCTGTGCCTAACTCTTCAGTTGCATGAATGTACATTATTTAATAATCTCACTATCAACAGACATTCTGTTATTCTGTCTTGATGCTTCACCCCTGATATAATCCCTCCATGTATACATCTTTGTTTTTCTAGCTAATTTTTAAGATAAACTTGAAAGAAGAGGCTTGTTACATGAGTGTATTTCTATGTACACATGTATTCATTGCTATGTATAATCAAATATATTTCTATGTCCTCTCCAATACTACCAACAATCTTTTCAGTTTCTGATTTTGACAGATTAAAAATGTTTTCCATATCTGTTTTAATTTATATATCAAGATTGGACATCTTCTCCAATATGTCTGCCTTAGTAATCTGTGGGTAAACTGCCTACACAAAAAGAGGAGTAATTCCTTTGGGTTTGTCGTCTTCATCTTAGTGATATGTAGGTATTCTTTACAGACTGATATGTACCAATATTTTCTATAAAGTTTTTAATTTCTTGAGACTTTATTTACTGATCGCCTTTACTACCCTACAATTTTTATTAGTAAATGTATTCCTCTTTTAAATAATTTCTAATTTAAATGAAAGAAGTGTTACTCTGATACTGCTTTTTTGCAATATCACCTCAATAATATTCTAAATATTATATTATCTAAACTTGTAAGAAAAATCTTTATGAATAGAGAATCCAGTATTAAAGCTTCATATCAGTGTTTCTCATGCTTCTCAATATAGACCTGCTCTAACGATTACATATACAGGCATGAGTACAAATGCACATGTTCAACTTGTTTTCACTTGTTCTTCAATCTCTCCATCCCAACTTAACAGCTTCTGGGGGTACACCTTCAGAGCTGAACACAGTGGGGAGGAAGGAGAAGCTGAAGAAAAGTACCTGTACTTAGACATGACTGTCACCTGCACTACCACAACCCTTTGGAAGAGGCTGATAGCCAAGCGCTGCCCATGACTTCTAAGAGAAACTTGTGTGATCCCTTCCTTATTAATACTGTAAATATACTCCTGCTGTCTGAGTAACGCACGTATTCAACAACAATTCTCCATGCAGGCCATTTTTAACAGTAATGAGACCTTACTTCTAAACAACATTTTACATAAATCTGGTGCCAACACTAGTCTAATCTTTCTCCTTGCTTTACAACCAAAGCAATTTACATGGCTTTGTAGTAAGCATGTTGGTTTTCAGCTGGGGTTCCATGCTCTCCCGGTCAGACTGTCCAGTAGCTGCACACAGGGCTGGAAGGAAGAAGTGGAGTCTAAATAGATAGGCTCCAGCTGGGAGTGCCAAGGATTCTAATGGGACAGCTCTTAGACAATCTTAGCTTGTAAGCATACCTTTATTCAGGGTAGGCTTGTACACATTTTATTCAGAGTGAATCAGGTCTACATATGAAACTTGGAGAGTGGGAAGAAGTTGTTCTTAGGGTAATATTTCCCTGGCTAGAGTTTAAAGTATTGAGAATTCAAGTGTGGGAGGCAGATCTCCCCAGACAAGGTCAGAGAAAGGGATACTGTGCTGGTAAAGTGAGTACTCCGTTCTGTACAGAGCTCAGAGGAGCTATCTGAACATGGTACACTCCAACCTTAATTAGCAGGGTTTCACCACATGGCTTCTCTTTATCCTTAAAACTTATCAACTGCAAATAGTACCATGCATGGCATACATGCAGAGACATGTCTGTGTCTGTAAACTAGAGGCACACATTCATCTCTAAGACGAACATCCTAATCTCAGAGGAAAGAATGAGCCGTATCATCCAACATCCTTGGAGGCCTATCACTCAGTTATCTGCATAGTCTCAAAGGAATGGCAACTAATACTAGCAAAGTCCATTTAACAGTCCCCCCATAGCTGTGTTGTTCAGGTTTTAACCTAGACTTCACACTTCTCTGAAAACATCGTTAGTAAAAGAAAAAGAGCAATTTTCCTCAAATCTTAGTTTTACTGTAACAAAAATCACTTCCATGTACATTTTCAGAATCAAGACAAGCATAATATTTTAGTTATGCCTCATTTTTGATTAGGACTTGTTTCCTTTGACATACTATCTTCTAAATACTAAATTTTGTACTTTGATGAGAACAAAGAGAATGAGTTCCATTCAATCCTCCATCACTATCCCCTTTATTCTCATTGCTACCTTGATTTTATATTAAGAATAAATAAGTACTATGTAAATATAATTATTTAAAGCCTTTCTACCCATTCATCTTCTTTATTGTGCATTAATTTTATTTGAATGCTTTCTGACCATATATCACAAGAAAAGTATTCCTTCCACAAGCACTGGTCAAATGAAAAGTATTTTTAAATCAAAGGCTTTTTTTTCCTTTTAAGTAGACCAAACAGAGCAATAAGACAGTAAAAAAATCATTCTACATTAGAGACTTCTTCAATAAATGATACTTTATCTTTTTTAAGTTGAATCGTTGATTTTAATAATTTTAAATATGAACAGCTGAATAAATGAATGGTGCTTGGGATGTCACTTGATTACTAAACAAGTTGATCTTAGAATATGTAATCATTTTCTTTTGATTATTGAAATAACGTTTCTGTCCTAAGAAAAATTTCAAAAATGATAAAAGAAAATGTATAAAGATCATGAGTTATGAAATCTAAATAGTAAGAAAACAGAATGAGACACAAAACCAGTCCATGGTCAATTCTCCCCTAAAGATAACAGGTAGGATGGGCAATATAGGGGCATAAATTTAACAACTGTAAGTTACCACCAGATCGTATTATAAGTAACTTCAGGTAATTAGAGAAAACTCAAAATACATGAAACTATATAAACCCCCATTAAGATGGCTCATATATATTAAGATAGGGAATAAATTCAACGATTACAACTAAAAGGCACAAATATATCTATTTAAAAGTACTCTAATGCATAGTAAGTGTACCAAGAGGAGGAACAACATTACAACATGTGAAGAGGCCACAGACATGGCATTCTGCAGTCTCCAAGACTTCCCATAAGAAGGAAAACCACAAACAAAAACACATACATCCACTATTTATCACAGTAGGTATTCCTTGCCCTCATGAAGATTCACATCAAGAAAAATGGACAAATATATGAAGTTTGAGACAATTAAGACATCATATAGTGTTAAGGACATTCACAGTAACAGGACGTTAGTCTAAATATCTGGCCAGTAGTTTCTATAAACCATCCATAAATTAAGTAAACAATTCATAGGACTTCTACATAGAAAGGCCTGTAAGAAAAAGTGATAAGAATGCTTTTATTTCTAATTCTAAATTATGAAGATGCTTTCATTTGTAAATACCATTGTATATTAGCTTATTTATATATTTTTTCATGAAATACATACTAATCTTATTATGTTGAACAACTGAGTTTGTGACCCTCTAAGAATCACATATAAACAGTGATAAATTTGCAAAGGTGACATTCTCAAAGAGGTCCATCTTGTCTGGACAATTCATGAACATGACTCCTGACTTTATGTTTGTGACCTCCAAGTGTAACATGCAAAGGCAGAGGCAGTGCATCCTTCACTCTGGATACTAGCTCTTTAATGCTGTTGGCAAACAAAGTGGCAAGACTGGAATCAAATAGCTAATTCAACCAGAGTCTTTAAGGTATATGGCTAATTAGAGGGCAGGAGCTGAGTACTGCTGACAAAAATGAGGAACCAGAGCACAGAAGAATAAGAAAGGATTAAACAGTAGTGTGTCCTTGGGTCACCAAGGTTATCTACATGGCACAAGTATCTGGTTAAATACTCAGCTTCACAATTCAATAAATGAGAAAAATAATAAATAAGATTTTTGTAAAAATATAAGAGGAGGCTGGAGAGGTGGCTCAGTGGTTAAGAGCAATGGCTGCTCTTCAAGAGGCCCTGAGTTCAATTCCCAGCAATTACATAGTGGCTCACAACCATCTGTAATGGGATCCAGGCCCTCTTCTGGTGTGTCTGAAGACAGCTACAATATGTGTGTGTGTGTGTGTGTGTGTGTGTGTGTGTGTGTGTGTGTGTGTGTGTGTGTTTGTGTCTGTGTGTATTAAATGTGTGCTTATATATAAGTATACTTATATATATTTAATATATATATTAAATAAATCTAAAAAATAATAAAATAAATAAAACAACAAAATATTTTTTTAAAAAGAGAATGTGCTGGTCTTGCCCAGGACCCAGGTACCATTCCTAACACCCAACATTTTTTTTTAAACTGGATATTTTATTTACATTTCAGATGTTATCCCCTTTCCCCATTTATCCTTCTCCCAGGAAACCCACACCCTATCCCCACTCTTCCTGTTTCTATGAGGACATGGCCCACCCACCTACTCCACCTCCCCACTCTAAAATTTCCCCAAACTGGGGCATCCAGTCTTCACAGGACCAAGGATCTCTTCTTTCACCTACGCCCAACAAGGCCATCTTCCTCTACATATACAGCTGGAGCCATGGGTCCCTCCCTATGTGCTCCCAGGCTGGTGGTTTAGACCCTGGGAGCTCTGGTTGGTTGGTATTGTTGCTCTCCCCATGGGGCCACAAAGCCTTTCAGTTCCTTCAGTCTTCTCTCTAACTCCTCCACTGGGAAGCCCTTGATCAATTCAATGGTTATCTGTGAGCATCTGCCTCTGAATATGTCAGACTCTTGCAGACCTCTAAGGAAACAGCTATATCAGGCTCCTGTCAGCATGCACTCCCTGACATCCTCATCAGCATCCACCTTTGGTGACTGCAAATGGGATCGATACCCAGGTGGAACAATCTCCAGACAGGTCCTCCTTCAGTTTCTGCCCCACACTTTGCCTCCATATTTGCTCCCATGAGTATTTTGTTACTCCTAAGAAGGATCAAAGCACCCCACTTTGGTCTTCCTTCTTCATGAGATTCATGTGGTCTGTGAGTTGTATCTTGGGTATTGCTACCTTTTGGGCTAATATTCAATTATCAGTGAGTGCATACCATGTGTGTTATTTTGTGATTGGGCTACCTCACTCAGGATGATATTTTCCAGTTCCACCCATTTACCTAAAAATTTCACAAATTCATTGTTTTTAATAGTGAGTATACTCCATTGTGTAAAAGTACCATATTTTCTGTATCCATTCCTCTGTTGAAGGACATCTGGATTCTTTCTAGCTTCTGACTATTATAAATAAGGGTGCTATGAACATAGTGGAGCATATGTCCTTATTATATGTTGGAGCATTTTCTGGGTATATGCCCAGGAGTGGTATAGCTGGGTCCTCAGGTAATGCTATATCCAATTTTCTGAGGAACTGCCAGACTGACTGCCAGAGTGGTTGTACCAGCTTGCAATCCCACCAACAATGGAGAAGTGTTCCTCTTTCTACACATCCTCGCCAGTATCTGCTGTCACCTTAGTTTTTGATCTTAGCCATTCTGACTGGTGTGAGGTAGAATCTCAGGGTTGTTTTGATTTGCATTTCCCTGATGACTAAGGATATTGAACATTTCTTTAGGTGCTTCTCAGCCATTCGAGTTTTCTCAGTTGAGAATTATTTGTTTAGCGCTGTACCCACTTTTAATAGGGTTATTTGGTTGTCTGTAGTCTAATTTCTTGAGTTCTTTGTATAAATTGAATATTAGCCCTCTATCGGATGTAGGATTCGTAAAGATCTTTTCCGGATCTGTTGGTTGCTGCTTTTTCCTATTAACGTGTCCTTTACCTTACAGAAGCTTTGCAATTTTATGAGGTCCCACTTGTCAATTCTTGATCTTAGAGCATAAGTCATTGGTGTTCTGTTCAGGAACTTTTCCCCTGAGCCCAGGTATTTGAGGTTCTTCCCTACCTTCTCTTCTATTAATTTCAGTGTGTCTGGTTTTATGTGAAGGTCCGTTATCCACTTGGACTTGAGTTTTGTACAAGGAGAAAAGAATGGATCGATTTGCATTCTTCTACATGCTAATCTCCAGTTAAACCAGCACCATTTGTTGAAAATGCTGTCCTTTTTCCACTGGATGGTTTTAGCTCCTTTGTCAAAGATCAACTGACCATAGGTGTCTGGGTTCATTTCTGGGTCTTCAATTCTATTCCATTGATCTTCCTGACTGTCTCTGTACCAATACCATGCAGTTTTTATCACTACTGCTCTGTAGTACAGCTTGAGGTCAGGGATGGTGATTCCCCAGAAGTTCTTTTATTGTTGAGAATAATTTTCAGTATCCTGGGTTTTTTGTTATTCCAAATGAATTTGCAAACTGCTCTTTCCATCTCTATGAAGAATTGAGTTGGAATTTTGAAGGGGATTGCACTGAATCTGTAGATTGCTTTTGGCAAGATGGCCATTTTTACTATATTAGTCCTGCCAATCCATGAGCATGGGACATCTTTTAATCTTCTGAGATGCGCTTTAATTTCTTTCTTCAGGGACTTGAAGTTATTGTCATACAGATCTGTCACTTGCTTGGTTAGATTCACACCAAGGTATTTTATATTATTTGTGACTATTGTGAAGGGTGTCATTTCCCTAATTTCTTTCTCAACCTGTTTATTCTTCGAGTAGAGGAAGGCTGCTGATTTGTTTGAGTTGATTTTATAACCAGACACTTTGCTAAAGTTGTTTATCAGGTTTAGGAGATTCTCTGGTGGGAGTTTTGGGGTCACTTAGTATACTATCAATCATCTGCAAATTGTGATATTTTTGACTTCTTCCTTTCCTATTTGTATCCCTTTGACTTCTTTTTGTTGTCTAATTGCTCTGGCTAAGACTTCCAGTACTATATTGAATAGGTAGGGAGAGAGTGGGCAGACTTGTCTACTCCCTGATTTTAGTGAACACACATTTTAATAATATAAATAAATAAATAAATAAATAAATAATAAATAAATAAATAAAAGACAGGTTGATATCTTTCAAGAAATCAAGAGTTACCATCAAGTTTGGAAAAACACAATCATGACAGCACTCTGCAAAGTACAAAACATTCCTCAATGACTACAATAAACTCTGCTGTAAAGGATAAAATGAAAGGCAGCTAAGCTTAGAGTTAGTAGGAGAAGGAAAAGTATTGCCTTTTGGAAAAAAATGGTAAAGTACAAAGGGTTGCAATAGTCTACATCTTTCATAATTTAAAAATTAAGTCATCAATAATGTGTAGTCCGCATAAGAATATTTTAGAGTAGAAAAAAAAGATGTTCCATTTTAGGTCACAATCATCACAGCCAAATATAATAAAAACCAAAAGATAATACTACAAAAGCTGATTTTGTATGTAAAGATGCAGGAAAGTTTTTCAATAAAATACTAATATATAATTAAATTATATTTTCAAATCTCAAATTTTAAATTATATTAATACATTATTCTTTGTTATACATGAAATAAAAGGTAAGCATTAAGCCAGGCATACTAGCTTAAGGACATACATGATTTTTAAGCCAATGTGGGACATTTTCTCGAGCTTGTGAGGACCACAAATCAAAAGAAAGAAATGAAGCCATCATAACCTTCTGTGTATACTAAGTAAAGAAGATGGACAAATAAACCAACTCACAGAAGACATAGCTACAAGATATAGAAAGAATAGATCCTTAATCACTGGAGAACTTGAATCTGGGCCAATCAAAATACAGTCATTTTCTCAGGTGCACAAGCCAGTAAGATCCATTTGCTTTGACTCATATCCAACTAAATTAGCAATTCCTAAGACAATAAGGGTAGAATCATTAAAGGACAGAGTATAACATACTACAGAAAAACAAATCTCCATGACATTACTAAAGAGGTAAAAATGGAGATATAAACAAATTTAGTGCTAAGATTCTGCAGACAGACATCTGTAAGACTAGGCAACAATGTTGAGAAATATATGTGGTAGCTAAATATATCTACTCTGTGTACTGAATTCTAGGAAGGCCAAGGGTGGATTTTATTTTTAATGATAGCAAACAGTTTGTGTTATGTCATAGTATCTATGCTTAATGTAATCACAGTGAGTTAAAAGAAAATATGTTTCACAGAGATGGCTCAGTGGGTAACATCGCTACCGTGCAAACCAAAGGACTTTTATTTGAATCCTCAGCACAATAAATAAACAAACAAACAAACAAAATAATCTGAGAACATTGGTAAACATCTATGATACCAGAACTGGGAGGGAGAAGGGATTATGACAGTCAGATACTGAGCCTGACAAGCTAGTCTGGCCAAAATGGTGAGCTCCAGATTCAAAAGAGGTCATATCAAAAACTAAAGGGAGACCCCAGTACAAGAAGATAGCCAACATCAACCTCGTATTTCCACATATGCATATATACATGGTGAGTGTATCAATATATGCACATTTAAATGCCACCACACACATACACACACACCAGAGATGGGGAAGCACTTAATTATATTCAATGTTAGGGAGGGTAGGATTAGTAATCACTTCAAAAGAAATTGTTTCAAATTAGGTACAGCTAAAACAACTAAAAATGTTATACTGTAAAAACCATACAGGCACTTTATAAGCCTAAACATATATTGCTGACACTATATTCAAAAACAGGTAGATTATTATATAAATATAAATATATATATATATATATATATATATAAAGATGAGGAGAGAGAGAGAGAGGAGAGAGAGAGAGAGAGAGAGACTGAATGCTTCTATCACAACATTTATTCACTATACTCCATTTTCTACTTTACTTTTAACTTCAATAAGGCATAGAAAACAGTAGAAAAAAAACTATTAGGAGCTTTTAAATGCTGCCTCTATCAAACACACACACACAGAGAGAGAGGAGAGAGAGGAGAGAGAGAGAGAGAGAGAGAGAGAGAGAGAGAGAGAAAGAGAGACCTGTAATTTTTTTATAATTTAATTAGACCTTGAATTTAATAATTTGAGCTACATTAATTACTCCTAAAATAGTACTGCTATATAATAAAATCAAAAAGCTTCCATATAGTATTGTAAAACAAAGCTTTAACATGTAACATCTATAGAAAAAACTGTATTCTTTGTTTCCAGTCATTAATATTACTATTCTTCAGATATTTTCAGCAATTTTTAGTTTCTCAAAGTTGTACTTACATGATTCCTCACTATTTTGGTATTTCACTTTACTATGCATGTAATAAAGTCTTAATGTCCATAACATTTTACAATGTTAGAGAAATATAGCATAGTTACTTAAGTTGTGTATTAATTTTGAGACAAACTGAAAATGAGCTAGCTTAACATATACTTCATTTCATTTATTCCCATCTTGCTTCAAAACCTGATGCTAGATTATAGATTTACAAGTATAATGCTACTTTTAAACACAAGTAGGTTTTTCTTTTAGGCTTCTGCTGTGGGAGTCTAGGTAACTAGATGGAGTTGCACCAGCAGAGGTCTGGAATCTAAATGTTGGTCTTTGCCTGTACTTACTCTAATTTTTCAACTTAAAAATTTGGGGTCAAGTAACTTTGCATTTTTCTCTACTTATAGAATACTATTTTTATTGAATTACAGACACAAAAAGAGATAAAGCCAACGGTAGAAAAGTAAAATAATGAAAGATAATCAGCATCAATTCCTGTGGATAAGGATATCATAGAACTAAGGACTTCAAACTAATACATATTTATTTTCGGTGATTCAGGTATCTGTGTAAGGGGTCACATATCACTTTTCATGTTCCTGAAGCATTTGAAAACAGAAGGTGATTAACAACTCTCAGATGCCTATGAATCCCATTTACATGGAGCACATCACTGTAATTTTTTTAAATGCATTCATATTCAAATCTGAGAACCATGATTCTTAGCTCATCAGGCCTGCTTAATTGCACTAACATCTGCAATCAATTTAAATTCTTTAAGATAGTCTTTCACAGTGCTTGAAGTGATTTCATGCTGTGATAGATTTAACACACTCACTAATTTATAGACACACACAAGCAGATGAGACCTAGTTTTCTATGGGTGAGGTACAACACTGAAGGGCAGTATGCATTTTCCACATAGCTAGGATACAGCAAATGACACATCCTGTACAGCTTACTGGAAATACATGAGACAACTGTACCATGCAAGCATAGCAGAAAGTAAAGCCAAAACTAGCATTTCATCTAAATCTATTTGTAAGTCATGGACCATTTAGTGGTTTGATGAGAGTTTACAAATGCAATAAACTGCAAAACTAGAGCTACCAGGTGAAGTTATACAAAATACTGGTTTCCCTCAATAAATCATCACTACTTCCTGGAAAATGGAGGAGGAGGGGATGAGAGAACCATTTTTAAACCTAAATTAAAACTCCCCATAAAACAAAAACAAAAAACAAAGGACTGGAAAATCTGGATACGTGGCAGAAGTACTACAGTTCTGGAAGCCTCCTAGGTTCTCAAAAGAAAATAAAGACAAAAACAAGTGTTAAATACAAAAAATGGATAACAAAATATCACTGGATAGCAAGATTGTACATACACACACACACACACACACGCACAACACCAATGTGAGCATACATGTGAGAAAAATTAAAAAAAAAAAAGAAATCTTAGCTTGTAGTTTTAGCTAACTTGACTAATTACTAACTTGACTTCACATATTATTTGGACCTTTCTCTTATTTGCAAACCTCAAGATATAGATATAGTTCAGATCTTAAAGTAAATAAAAGCAATCTAATAACTACTAAATGTATCTACCAATTAGGAGTGTAACAATGTTATCCTTAAGAAATCTGATGCCAAGAAATGAGTTTATATTTTATTCAAACTGTAAGATACAGCTTTCCCATAAAACTTTCCTAGTATAGCAAATACACACTAGAACACACAGAAGCTTCAGATTGTCTGCGTTTACTTGTGAACTGCTTTCTTTACAAACTGTAATAAATTACACAGATTCCTCACTTTCTGAATATCCCCTGAAAAATGTTTTTAAATAATGAAATGATGTAAAATAACATATAATACATTCAGGAGGCAAAAACAAATTTCTGCTCTTCAAGTTTAGGGGCTACCACTATACAGCAAACATCAAGAAATAATAACTGTCTTTTGCATGTCAAAAGATGAGCCCCATTGAGCCTGTGTAGAATTCACCCCATGTAGGGAAAACTGTAACTGAAGGATATCACCAATGAAGAAAGAAGTACACTGTGGCTAAACAGCATCTGCTTCTCCTCCCTGATAATGGTGTGTTTGTTTGTTTGTTTGACTCTTTTTCTGAAGAGAAGCACAGTCTTTTCTTTGATATAAACCTATTTCCATGTGATGATCTCTGCCAATGGGCAGATGTTCCTGAGAACGTCTTAGCAGATACAGTAAACCTATCTACTACCACTGGGGCCCACTGAGATGCATAAGCACATCACACTCGAAGCCACAATGTGAACGTTTATTAGTAATATTCACCAAGTTGAAGATTACATAGCACAATACCTTGGCTCCATTAGATTAGTGTTACACTATGAGGTGCAGGGTGAAGAACAGCATAGTCTACAACCCAGGAGTCTTACTCGTGGCCCACATAGGAATGTCGGAGAACCTCATTGGGTTCAAATAAATGCCTGACCTCCACATGCAGTAATTCTGGTCCAAATGTTTCATAGCACAGCCTGGACATAGTGATATCTAAATGGGTCTAACTGACTCTAGTGTATACTCAGGTAAGAAGCTACTGTTGAGGGATACTTTATTTTCCTTCGCCAAGTATCTGTTTATAGAACTCTTGTGCTTTTTCCTTCCGAAATGTTCCTTCTTTCAGAAAGTTCACTCCATATGGTCATTTCCTCATCATTTTCATCTCTATAGCAAATAACATGGCTCCTCTAACTAGTGCTTTCTAAGATGTGATTAAAATATGGACCTGTGAGATGGCTCAGTGAGTAAAGGCAACAGCCACCAACCTTGATACCTTGATTTTTGATCCCGAGACTCTACAGGAGGGAAGGGAAGAACTCATTCTTCCAAGCTGTCTTCTAACCTTTACCCACATACCACCTACAGACAGACAGACAGACAGATGGACGGACAGACAGATTCTTCCAAGCTGTCTTCTGACCTTTACCACATACCCTCCACAGACAGACAGAAAGAGACAGACAGAAACAGACACACAACAAAAAAAAGTTTTTAAATGTTTTTTTAAAACCTGGAAGAAATCACCATAATAAAACACTTTAGAGCAAGAAACAGCTCAACAACCACGAAACGAACACCTCTGAAGACCCTGATACCAATAAACTGGTATAAATACTATTGAACAATTCAGTGTCTAAAATTCAGCAGTTATTATTTCCTACATGGAATGAGTTCTTAAAATATAAAATAAAATCCTCTCCAAAAAGGCCATATTTACATAAGGTCTTAAGACCAGTAATGTTGAATTCAATTTAAACCTTAAAAAAAAAAAAAAAACAAAACCACTCTCCTACAAGAAAAAGTGATTGGATTTGTTTATTCCCATATCCTCCTTGAGTAATACTCCCCAGACAGTAATGAAATAGAGCAGTCAAGTTGTTACCTGGTTCTGCCCACAACAATCAAGAGGATGCTGTATTAATTTGGCTCTTAAAGATCGTTTAATTCTACATAAATAAAATCTGTATATATGTTATATGCAGAAAATTGAATATTATAAGTGGTAATAAGATTATAAAGAAAAATGCTTACAAGAAATGGTTTGCTGCCCTTAGGCACTGAAATTTCTCTGATCAGCAAACAGAGCAGGAGAGAAACAAGCCAAGGACAACCAGCAAGGGTGCTGCTGAGATTAACCCGCCAAATGCCAAGCAGAGAATCGCATTATGCTTTTGTATCACGAGAGGTGCTTTAGAACCATAACCTAAAATACATGCAAAACAATCCGTGTTAAATTTAACAAGCAGAAAGTGTGAAACTGATTCATCTAAGTTTCTATATAAGCTCTCTTAAACAAAAGGGAAATCAAAACCTTGCTTTATTTGTATCTAACATATTTCCTAAAATTAACACTAACTAACGGGTCAGAGAAATGATACAGCAACTTAATGCACTTGCTGCTCTCGAAGGAGTTCAGCGTGTAGCTCCCAGCACCCACATCAGGAAGCATACAACCATCAGGAACTTCAAGTCTAGAGCATCTGAGCCATCTTCTGACCTCCTCAGGCACCTGCACCCACATAGATGTACATGCACACACATATTAAAATGAATGAAAAATAAATAAAGCCAACACTTAAATCCTAAACCAAAAAAAAAAGAGAGAAAAATGGAAAGCACAGAAATTTCCTCATAGTGTCATAAAATTAATAATTCAAGGCTAAAACAAATTAATTCTCGTTTTGCCACCTAGAAAGAAAAATCAAACTGAATGTCTAATACATTCTCAAAATATTTCCATTGAGGCCTAGGACAACATGCTGGAGAATATATGCTCCCCATATTTTGAGAGCATGAGTCGAGATAAAACTAGTGGCACCATGACAAGACCACTCAACACCTTTAAACACTGTATCATGAACCTGTAACACACATACAAATAAATACACTTACATACATGTGCAGCACACAAATATAAATAGGTACTTCATACACATGCACCTATATGCATAAACACAACTGTACACATGGATTTGGATGTACATGCATACATGTACTTACATACACAATTCTACAATCCTACACTTAGAAACTCAAATTAGAACTCAACATCATTTAGTTTTGATATTTAAAACTTTATTGTTTTTTCTATGTCTCTTTAAAGGTTCTAAAATGCTTGGAATTTAGCCTTAGTTTCTTGTTTTTAAAAATCGGGCACTAATTCAGCAATATTTAAGGAAGAAACATAGCAGTTAGAGTATCTGAACTTTCCTAGTAAATGCACTGAAATCCTTACAGTCACACAGAAATGAGATGGACTACGAACAGACAAGGAAAACGAGAGCTAGCCAATTCCCATGAGTCATAGACCCACGCTACTCCTCCTAAGAAAGTAAACTTGTCTTGTAAACTCGTCTCCCTAATCAGCTCTTCCCCACCTCTATGCTCTCCACTCCTTTCATGGGTCTGCTATCTCGTCTATGGGATACAGCCTGGTCACAACGTCTTTGGTGGTCGAACAACCCTTTACATGGGTCACCAAAGACCATCAGAAAACACAGATATTTACTTTATAATTCATAACAGTAGCAAAATTACAGTTATAAAGAAGCAACAAAAATTGGAGGTCACTACAGTATGAGGAATACATTAAAGGGTCTCAGCATTAGGACGGCTGAGAACCAAGGGCCTCACTTTTCTACAACTGTTAATTACTATGAAAAACCTTACAACTCAAACATTGGAAGATTCTCTTCTCTTGAAAAATTAAAAAGGAATAGTGTTATGTTTAATTTTTACAAATCTTTTATGATAGAAGAAAAGATATCTATTCTAAATTCTATTCTAAACCAAAATTCTTTTAATACATTTTTTAATTGTTTAAAACCTCATCTATGGTCTCCTTGGCCTCTGTCATTAACTTTTATTATCAAGCCATGGAGAAAGTGTAGCCTGAATATAAACTCAACCAACCACAACAAAGTAAGCCCTACTGTAAACACTGGAATCACAGACCTAGTGTGACTGCAAAATCCAAAGAGAAAAAAAGGAGAGAAAGCCGGGTGAAGGTAGCCACTCAAGGGAGGAGGTCTCCAAACCTACTTAATCCACATAAGGCCTAAGAATCTTGATGACAAAAACCATCTTCTGACAATGTCTGTCCTTTTAGGACAAGCCAAATATTCCACACACTAAGTTAATGTTACACTCACACTCCAGACAACTAATCTTTTCAGTCCTGATCATTGTCATAAATTCCAACCTTGGTTCAAAATAATTAAAGGACTAAGTTTTAAATCATTAAAAGAAAACTCATACAGATCTACCATTACAAAGTTCAGTAGACAAGGCAATCCTCGACTACATATGTGCCAGGGGCCTCGGACCAGCCATGTGTGTGCTCTTTGGTTGCTTGTTCAGTGTCACAGCAGCTGAATCAAGAGCCTGTTTATACCAGGCTGGGAAAGGCATAGACTACTCATAGTGATTTCTATAACTGAAGATGAGCCTGCCAAAACAAGAGATATGTTTAAAAATTAAACATCACTTGAGTCTTTCCTCCAAAAGAAATAGCACTGAGTTACAGACTGTCTAGTAGATAAACAGAGATGAGGTATAAATAATTTATGTTCTCATAGTTTGGCCTAAGGTTAAAGTATCCTGTGAAAAATCAGTGTATAAGCTACTTCTTTCTAATCCTATTATAAATTCAGCCAAAAGCACTCTGTCCTGCCTTTCAGTTCTTGGTTAGCCTCCTGTCACAGTTAACCTGAGTTCTCGGCTTGACACACTTGGTAAAGGTGGATGGAACCTTACTTGAGAAAGTGTTTTTATCAGACTGGCCTTTATTGTTAACAGGTAAAGAAGACCTAATCCCCTGAGGGCTCTAATACCATACTTGGGTACTTGGGCCTGGGCTGCATAAGAAAGCAGGCGGACAAGCCATGAAGAGCAAGCCAGTAGGCAGCATCCCTCCATGGCCTCTGCTTTACTTCCTGCCTCCAGGATCCTGCCTTAGCTTCACTCTGAAGATGGGCTGTAATTTGTAAGCTTAAAAAAAAAGGAAGCCCTGCCCTCCCCAAGTTGGTTTTGGTCTTTGTTTTATTACAGAAAAACAAATCAAACTAAAACACCTCCATGTTATATTTTTCATCCAATCCCCACTTTTCACATCCTCTATTAAGCTCATTGGTTTCTCAATAAATTAATACAACACATCCTATGTGACAATTATACTTTACTAGACACTTAGTAGTTCCACTCCTTTTCAAGTTTCCCTAGAGAACTGGTCACTATGGGGAGATGATGTTCCTTTCAATACTTACATTTATACTGGGTTCCAAGATGATCTGCCCACAGGAAAATGCACAATATGGAATTGACTACTGTGAATCCTAACTTAGACAAGTAAAGTTCTACAGTGCAAATATGATCTTCATTTATAAATGACACTGGAAATCAATGACCATCTTAATTCACTAAGTAAGTATGATCTCAGGACACACTACCGTACTACCATGCTTCTTAGCAGTGACACTAGTCAAAACACACACACACACACACACAAAGTTTAAGAGAATACTAGAGAAATATCTTAAGCTAATTTATTATGATACTTGTTTCTAATTATGCATTCAAAGCCTTCCGGTTGCAGTTTTGCACAAGCATAAGCACTTCATTAGACAAATGCATTGTTTCCCACACTGCACGCTGCAGCATTATTTTTCACACTGACAGCTTTACTTACTGTCTTAGAAGCAGTATTAATGTACTGCATCACCATTTCTTTTTTGATACTGAAGTCTTTTTCCCGCAATGGTGCCTTTTTATCTTCATTTAAATTCATATCTTCCTGGAAAACACAATTAAAATGCCTGATTTTAGAATCTAAGTAGAACATCAGTTCCCCGTATACTCTATGAAACAGAAAAATCAATAATTTGTGACTAAAGCAGCATTAATTGTTTTGGAATGATTTACACACGGCTCTGCCTAAAGGAGAGCTGGGTAGACAGACAGCATTCTAGATCATTTAACAGGTAAAACACTTACCAGAAAAGCTTTAAACTCACAGCAGGCTATTAAAATTATATTCACATCACTATAGATAATTAGACAGTTGCAGATTTCTGCCTTTCATAAGGTCATTAGAATTCAAAATTTCAATATATTTATTTATTTTACAACAGCTGCACCTGAAGCTATCTTGTACTGTTTTAAAGAGATAATCTGCATATTATAAAAATAAAAAAGTAAATAAACCACTGCCTTCCAGGATAGTTACAAGCACATGCATAATAACAGATACCTACTACTAATGCAAGAAAAAGGTATAACATTCTATGGTTTTAATCCTTTCTGTCTTTCCTTATCAAAAATATTAAGTAATTTCTAAATGATTTAAATAACATACAAATGGAGCCTCTGAATGAATACAAGAGCTTATGAATTAGATCAAAATAAAAGTCTAACATTTCTCAACGTCAAACATAACAAGGGTCTAAGCATCCTATACTTTGCTATAAGACTAATTTTGACTAATAACCCAAGTCTAAAATAACCACATAATTATATTAATTCCATGAATTGTTTAAGCGGTTATTCTGGTAAAAGATAGGAGGCTGAAGAAAAAAGAGACTGGTGGAGAAGAACAGCACCAGTGATTTCCCAGGGACCATAGAGGATAATTCATAAAGTATTTGCATGTAAGTTCTAGATCTACTATAAATGAACACATAAAAATCAGAATTTCAGGTCACCTATACAACCCAGCAAGCCAAATTTCCCCCAAATTTCATTCTTCAACAATGCAGATCACAAATTTATCTAACATCAAACAATTCAAAGACCACAACTCCTTTCATTTCACAGATAGAAATATTCCAATGGATGGGTATTCTGGGCACTAGTGAGGTTGAAGCAAGAGGATCAGAAGTTCAAGACCAGCTTAGAATACACAGCAAGACCCTGTAGAGAGGAAGAAGAAGGAGGAAGAGAGGTAAGAAATTTTGAGATTTGAGAACTTCCCATTTAATAGGCTGACAAAAGGAAGTAATCAGTAATGTCCTTCTTGGTCTAGTTAAAAACAGCCTAGGTAAATAAATGCATTTGCTTCATTTCTCCCCTCTAAGCTAATCTCTCAGTAGGCTTTACCCTCACATACAAGTTTGAGGAATCACCCAAATGGCTCAGAGGCCTGCTACCTAGCCTGACAACTTGAGTTTAAGCTCAATGATTCAAACTCCAGGGGCTTTTGAAACCTGAAAGTTCATGGTGGAGAGAACTGACCACCATGAGTTCTCTGCCCCCGACACACACACCCATGTGCACACATGCATTCAAAAATAAAATGTTGGGGGGGGGGATTTTAAGAATCTTTAGAATTCCTGGGAGATTTGATAGTGGCAATGACAAGGATGATGTCATCATTCAAAAGGAGATACTTTAGGAGGTAGTCTTCACTTAACCCTGTAGAATAAAAAAGAAGGCTGATGTAAGGAGACGCCCCTTTAAGAGAAGGCGGACTTTGTAATAGTGTCTGCTGTGCAAGCCTGGAGACCTGTATTAGATCCCCAGGTAAGCGGCCAGAAAGAATCATCTCACAGAGTTGTCCTCTGATCTCCACATGAATGCTGTGGTACAGGTATCCACCTTGTAGTGTTTGGGATGAGAATGGCCTCCACTGTCTGATAGGTTTGAATGCTTTGTCACTAGGGAGTGGCTCTAGGTGAAAGGATTAGGTGAGCAAAGGAGTGAGCTTTGAGGTTTCGAAAACCCATGGAGTCTCTCTTCCTCTCTTCCTGCTGCCTTCTCATCTGGGTGTAGAACTCCAAGTTCCTTCTCCAGCACCATGCCTGCCTGTAGGTCATGCTTCCCACCACAGTAATGGACTAAAACCTCTAAAACTGTCAGAAAGCCTCCAATTAAATGCTTTCTCCTATAAGAATTGCCTCAGTCATAGTGTTTCTTTACAGTAATAGAATACTAAGATACATCATATACACACAAGATGGTCGTGATGATGACGATGATGATGATGATGATGATGCCAGAAATCAAAGCTCTGGCACTGGATCATCCAATGGGATTAGACACAAAATGAAAAACTGTAAGTAATAATGTAAACTCACATAGTAAATAGTATTATAGGAGTTTAATGTACATTAAATATGCCAGGAATCAACTATTCCATAGTTACACTACCCTTTTCAATGTATACCCAATACTGTGCTTTGTTTCAGAAATGTACACCAGCAATGAAGCAGACAATCAGGAATGTATCTTCATGGAAGCATTGAAGATACATGTTATACTATGGCATTATACTAGATTCTCAATTATGAATATAGGTAACTCATTTTTATGTATAGAAAATTTTACTGGCCATAAGCCAGGCCCAAAAAAAAATAAATAAATAAAGACAAACAGTGCTTGTTGTCACTCATAAGAGGAAGTTAAAAGAGTTGGTCTCCAAGGACACACACAGGAGAGCAGGGCTTGCCAGAGGCTAGTAGGGTAGAGAGAAGAAAGAGAGCTGGTTAGGTGCAGAAAATATAGTAAGTTTTAGCATTCCACATCACAGTTGAGTGACTGTAATAATTCATTTATTAACATTCCAAAATGAAAAAGAATTTAAGTGTTTCTAACACAGAGAATGATAAATGAAGTTATGGATATATTAATTCCCTTGCTTTGATCATTGCATATTGGATCTATGTGTTGAATTCACACTGGAGCTCATGACAATGTACAATTATTAGGTGACAATTACATAAGAAGAACTATACTGGGAGAAAGAGGAGTTAGGGAACAACTGTTATAAAAAAGTGGGAGAGCTAGCAGCATCTAGGATCTGTATTAAATTACTTACAACAGCAAATTAAAATATTTAAGAGACACAGAATACTGAGAAACAGATAACTTATTAGTTGAGCTGAAATCAAATTAAAATTTCAAGAACGATAGCTGAAAGGAAAAAAATTTAAAGCCAGTGCTTTCTTTTCAAAGAGGTGTTACCAGATAACATCCATTTACAACTAAGGATCATTGTGATACTTAATTTTAGTTGAGAGTTAAGTTTAGAATAATTCTTTAGATGGAAAACTAGCCAGACAGCTACCATAGAGTGTCTGGGAGAGTATTTTATAAACAAATTGGCCACATGAATCTATGGACTGATTAAGATTCACCCTCAACCAACAGGGGCAAGCACTATGTAATCATAATCAGTTGATGGCCCAGATCATCAAGGGGCAAAGGAAATGTGAATTTATTCTATACATGTGTACTCTTCTTTCCTAACCTTGGGTCTACAGCCTTCCAACTCTAAACATTGGGGTCATGTCTCCTCCAGTTCCACACTCCAAGTTCTCAGGTCCTGGGCACTGCACTACAAACCACTGTGTCCACACCAGCCCCTCACATTCTCCACTTGTAGAAGGCCTTGCTAGGAATGAGGCTCCATAATCTTAAGGCAAGTCCCTTAATAAAGGCCTTTCCATATGCCACTGTAGCATTAGTATTCCTATTGGCTCGGACTCTCTAGAGACCAGAGTATCTAGTGTAGTTGTGTGAGGACAGGTCTCACTACTTTCCTCTGGTTTATGGCAACTCTCTTGTCTCATTATGCAGTCATTTTCCTAAGAAATGTGGGATGACAGAATCCCAATGTTTTGGTTTGCTTAAAGGAAGAAGATGATAAAGAAAATTGGATTTAATTAACTACCAAATCGCAGCAAAGCTTGATGCAGCACCCTCCAAGTATATGACTACACATAGCAAGTTATTATTCTACACAAGGAGGAAAAGGCACTGGAAAGAGAAACGAGAAGGAATGGGGAAAAATAATTATATGGAAATATATAATGCAAGATTTTTAAAATAGATTTTTATCTACAGAAAACAGTGCTATGATTAAAAAAAAAAAAAAAGAAAAAAGAAGAAAAAGGAAAAAAAAAACCAACCTCCTGAAGCAACAGCACACAGCTTTGAGAAGTAATGAAGTCCCTGAAAAACACCTAGGGACAGCTATGTCTTGAGTTACAATTCCAGGGAGTTTGGACCTCCAGACTATCTAAAAAAAGTGAGCAGGGTATGATTGGGAAAGATAGAAGAACATCACATCAATATTTCTCAGTTCATATTCTCTCAAAATAATCAAGCCTCCATCTCTTAGTTAATTTCAATAAAGGCACAGAGTACATGACCAAAGGCAATGCATTAAGTGGGCAATCTCAGGATAAAGGAAGATGAGGAAGCAAACCAGAAGCAAAAATGGTACCAACTGTGAAGTGATACATTGTGAACTAAACTGCAACACAGTGTGCACCAGCTGGAGATGTCAGTCTCAATAGGTTGGCCAGGTCTGGGAGTTAGGATTCTAGTTTGAGCTGGGTGTAAATACTTGAAAGATAACAATAAATCATTTGAGGGACCCTCATCACCGCTAGAACCCTGGATAAACACAAATAGGGGTAGGTGGAGCATCAGCCAGAATCCACTGTGACATCTAAAACTAATTTCCTTCATTAAAATGAGGCTTACAATACAACTAAAAAAAGAACTCAGAGATTGCCTAAATGAGTACTATAAATCATTATGAATTAACTAATTCATCCTTCCAAATTTAATATGCAATACCTTCTACACTGTAAATAAAGGCAGAAAATGATAACTACAGATCTTTTTACAGACCCCGATATGGCAGCTTGTTGCAACGTATTATTTGTTTCATCAAATACATCTTGTAGACAAAGTGCTGAAGACAAACTATATGGAAGACATAATTATAAGGTTTAGCAAGTAATTTGTTTAGACTGTTCAAAACTCCTGCTAATAAAAGGAAAAATAGTAATTTTATAAAAGATAAACTCCCAGCAGGGCAGTGGTGGCATACAACTTTAATCCCAGCTCTCGGGAGGCAGAGGCAGGAAGATATCTAAGTTCAAGCCCTGCCTGGTTACAGGGTGAGTTCCAGGACAGCCAGGGCTCCACAGAAGTGAGGACCCCACTTCATAGGCATTACTATGACATATCCCCTGATAATGATCTATTGGGAAGGACACATCAGCACTAGGATATTCTTCCCAAAGCATTTCTCAATCTACTGGTAGGGAAGGACATAAGGGAGAAGGAAATGAGATAAACCCAAATTGAGAGCACTCTACAAAATGAACAGGATTCTTCAAAAGACTATCACTGAGTGGAAGAGACATGGGGACAAAATGTAAACTGTGACTGGATCCTGGATAGGACAGAAGGGTGGCTAGAAATACAGTCTATAAAGCATTAAATGTTCATTCCATGGATATTTAATAATTATCCATATATTATAGAAGATATTCACAAGGAAATACTGAGTAAAGGATACAAATATAAAAACTCTACTGTTTATTTCACTTCTCTAAGTTTTAAGTTTAAAATAAAGTTGTTGGACAAAGCAAAACTATATTTATTAAGTTCTTTTTTAATTTTTTATTGGATATTTTATTTATATCTCAGATGTAATTCCCTTTCCCCCCCACCTAGAAATCCCCTATCCCATCCCCCCTCCTCCTGCTTCTATGAAGATGTGCCTCCACCCACCTGCTCACTCCCTCCTCCTCACCCACAATTTCCCCCACACTGAGGCATCCAGCCTTCATGGGACCAAGGACCTCCTCTCCCACCTACGCCCAACAAGGCCATCCTCCCTTACATATACATCTGGAGCCATGGGTCCCTCCCTGTGTGCTCCCAGGCGGGTGGCTTAGATCCTGGGAGCTCTGGTTGGTTGGGATAAGTTTTAATAAACAATTTTGAAAAAAGTTGGAACAGCCTTCATAAGAATGGAAGGAAGGAAGGAGAAAAGGAAGGAGGGAAAGAAGGAAGGAAAGAAGGGAAGGAAGGGAAGGAAGGAAAATAAAGAAAAAGAAAGGAAAACAAAATAAGTTCTCTAAACTTATCGAAACAGACGTTAGAGTATGTGTCCTAAATAAATAGATGAAGAAATAAGGACAAATTCAAGACTCCAAAGAAGAGTTCAATCACAGATATCCAAACTCCATTCACAACTCAGGGCCCAGGCACCCAATGAGTCTTTGCCCAAACACAAAGCCTAAGGTAATTCCAGTTGCTCCTGCTTTGGCCTTCAAGTCTGCTCTGTGAGTTCTGTATCTGGCCCCTTCTCCAAACAACCTATCCACAAAAGACTCCTCAAACTTCTTTGATCTTAGATAAGAATTAAATGGCCAGGTCAGGCTCCATATTAAACATTAATAAACACCATTTTATTTTTGAGATAATCCCTCTATTGATGCAATTCATGGGGAATTCTTAAAGTTGACTGTGGTCCTGCAACCTGCACCTGAACTCTCATCTGTCTAGCTTGCCATGCCTGTTTCCACATTTTTTGTCTGCAAAGTCCATTTCCTAGGGTTCAATACTAGATGAGTCATACTCGTGCCCCCAACATCCCATGCTGGCACCCGAATCCCCATGCCTAGCCATCACCCTATGAAGGCCCTGGATGTCACTGGCATTCTTGCCAGCAGCAACCTTCACTTTCATTTTCCTCAGCCCCCATCCTTCGGGACACGCCCTGTTTTCTCACCTAAAAGCTGCCTCCCCTCAAAGGCCACATCCACACTCCTGCCCTGACCTCAATCTCCCATCCTCCAGCTTTACTTGTTGCAAACCTTTTTCTTTATCCTACTGAAATCTCCACTTCAGTATTTTCCGTCCCCATACATTCCAGTTGTTTAAGCTATCAATTATTTCTACATTTGTTAGGTTCCCCACTAGTCTCTCCTTCTCCCAGTATCTTGTATACAACATTTAACATGTTTGCTTTACTCCATGGGACCTCCTTTCTCAGCTTACAGGTCAGTTTTGGTTTAATGCAATTTGCTGCACATATCACAATGAACAGACCTCATTAGTCACTTTTAAATGCATATAACTTGCCAATCCTGTTTTATAACAATCATGAGATAGGATAAAGTTCTAGAACACAGAGCTGGAGCCTGAATATTAGCAGGTCTAGCCTAGAACCCTAAGCAACCACTACTCCATAAGACTCTCAAGAGCCTTCAGAAAACAGTGTACTTGCTTTTTTGGCAGCAGAAATCCGCTCCAAAAGTGCTATAAATTGCTCTGCATCACTCCTGCAAAGGAGCATAGGAGAACTACACACCCACTGGTGACATCAGGGTCAGTGTGTGACTGAGCTCTGTACAACAGCATCTGCACAGAGTAAATGATGATGAGACTCCTCCCAAATATCCCTAACTTTTGTGACTGTCTGGTGCTATGACCACCCAAAAAATACACCTTCCACTTTGTACAAAGGTACTAAATGGATCAAGGGCAGGTTTCCAACTTGGAAACCAGATTACATCAGTAGTTGCAGAGAGACTCCAAAAATGTTTCTCTATCAGTTGGAGACGACCAGAGGGTCCTATATACCAAAACTTCACCATTTTGCTGCTACTGTTTTTAGACACACTGACTCCATCATATGCTGATAAAATATTGGCACAAAGTAAATATTTTGACACTATCTCCAGCAAAAATGAGAAACAAAAAGATGTAAACATAATATATGAGCATATTTAGACAGTAAAGAGCAATTGAGCAGAGAACAGCAACCAGAGAGGAAGCATTTTTTTCAACTGAATTACAAACACTAGACTCAATAATTTCATTCATGAATGTAGATTTTATAAGACAGCATACTCATTAAATTTACATACATCAAGTTGAGTGGGATAGTTAACACCATGGAGAGTCAGATTATATTTAAAATGACGGACTATTTGAGCACTGGGCAAATGCAAACAAGCCGCGAGTGGAAGATGGTCAGGTGTGAAGGACTTCTGCTAGAAAGCAAAACAAGCACTTGATAGACAGAGGCTACAGTCAGAAAACGGACATAGGAAAGATGTTATAAATGATCAATACACTTTGGGAATCAATTAGAACACTGGAAGATAAAAATTAACACAGCAACAGCAAAACTAAATATTCACTGTTAAGGCAAAAGATATCACTGGATTTAAAGAGTGTTTGCGTATTGTTTTTGGGTTTGCAAGGTGTTTATTAATATCACATCACTGCAGCCACAAACTGGCTAAACATCTTAAGAGGAGGTACACATGACAGCCTAATTATACATCTTGGGACTATGAAGCTCACCATCCTAAAAGCATAATTTTACCCAAATATCTTCAAAAAGCATGACACTAGGTTTTAAGCACATTTTTATGACTCTTCCAAACTATACAATATCAAATGGTCCTTTTGGTGTTTATCCCCACACTGAGATGTATTTTCACCACCATGAATGGTTTCACAGCAACTGGAAAAAAAGAAAGATTCATGGTCTTATTCGAATACTAGTGAAATCTATCTTACTTTGGCAATACAGTAACTCTTCATTTTAGATTTGGTTTAGACATAAAGAGTGGAAGATAAACACCAGCAACAACTTGAGAGCTGTGGAGATGCCACAGTCAATAAAGGGCTTGCTATACTACATGAAGACCTGAGTTAGATCCCAGCACTCAAGTCAGGAGCAAGGCATTATGTCATTGGCATGTAATCAGAGCACTGAGAAGACAAGAGACTGGAGTGTCCCTGAGGCTTACAGGTCAGCAAACCTAGCCTGAAAACAGCAAAGGCAGAAAGATGCCTCCTACAAACTGACACCTGACCTCTGACCTCTAACCCCTGACCTCCACGTAAAGACACACTGGCACATCTACAGATATACATACATTAAAATGAAATAGGAGATAAAATGAAATGGGAAATAGGATAGAAATGCTTGCAAGAATTAATGTTATGCCAGGCAGTGGTGGCACACACCTTTAATCCCAGCACTTGGGAGGCAGAGGCAGGCGGATTTCTGAGTTCGAGGCCAGCCTGGTCTACAGAGTGAGTTCCAAGATAGCCCGGGCTACACAGAGAAACCCTGCCTCAAAAAAAAAAAAGAAAAAAAAAAAAGATTTAATGTTATTACTACCTTACTATTATTTACTATTAATAAGCTTTTTATTTTGCCTATCAATTTTATGTATACAGTGAGCAGTGTAAACTATCTCAATTGAAAACTAAATTCCAATGTGTCTTCATGCCAACATCAAGCACCAATAAGAAAAATCAATTAAGTATCACTTTTATTGTATAAAGTCTAATTTTAATAGAAAAAACAAAAAGTATAATGAATATGCAAGGTGATTCCAAGTGTGATTTACTTAGGGATAATGTCTAGCCAGAACTATCAAGCATATTCAGAATCACCTACCGGCACAGACATCCACCATTGATTCAAAAGTGTCTCATTCACTTACTTTGAAACTTTTAAAAACACCAGGCATTTCCTCATAAATTACACTACAGATTAAACAGTCACTTAACCTCAGACATAAAGGCTGACTTTCCCACTGTGACAGAGAAGGAGGTCTTTGGAGATGTAAGAAAGAAAAAAGGAAAAAATGGTTTTGAAAGCAAAACACGAAAGGAGGACAATTTGTCTATGGTGGTTTTGACTATGTTTTCTATACTGTTCCATATGCTTGAAACATTATATAATTAGGAAAACACAAGTAGGTCTACAGGTCTATCATATACTGAACACTGTTTCAAATACAAATGTAATACCTTTAGTATCTTTCTTATTTCCCTTCAATAAAAATGCCAGCATATGCATTAGATAGGAGGTCACCGAAGCTCTACTGCCAGGAGACACTTCAAGTATAAGCTTTCAAGATGCTGTATTGTACAAATGGGTTTTCACCTTCTTCTATGCTACCACGAAGACTGATAAATATCTTCGCAGAAAGTGATTACAGAACCTCAATTAATATGTAAGTATTAAAGCAACTTTACTAAACTGTTCTCTCTGCACAATTCTAGAGAGCATTCTAGAATTTAATTACTGACAGAATGATTCTATTATCTCTGGCACTCACTTAATGCCAGTTGCTGACAGCACCCTGACAGATGACCTGTCTCACATGGTACAAATCCTCTCAATAATAAACATGAGGAAACAAAAAAAGATAAATGCACGAAAAAGCTCTTCACTTTCTTAATATTTCTGTGTTACTGGGTTGCTGGACAGACTAGCAATGCCAGCTAGCCTCCATCCAACCTGACGGTTTCAGGCAGAGAAACACATGATCTCTTTTAGACTCTTAAATGTTTCCTGGCTTGGTACTTGCCTTTGATTGTAGCACCCTGGAGACAGAGGCAGATAGATCTCAGTGGGTTTGAGGCCAGGCTGTAACACAGCAACTCCAGGCCAGCAAAAACTACATAAAAAAGTCTTAAGGGTTGAGAAGTTTCATATATTCAGTGGACATTTATTTGGAATTATGATATTAGGTAGTTAATCTAGGAGGGACACAGATATCCAAATAATAGAGGACAAATTCTGTAAGGCATTCATGTATCACAGGGGAAGATTTTAAAGACTGATTACCCTAAGACATGAGGTGTATGAGAGTTCTCAAATAGAAACATGGCGAGACAAACAGAAGAGGCCACTGTAATTGCCTCTTTAGTATAATAGAGAGAAAAATACAGACAGAGATAATAAAGACTAAAGAAGTTAATCAATATAGACAAGTGCCCCAGTGAGATCAAGATGACTGTAGTGGTTTGAAGAGGTTTGGCCCCCACAGACTCATGTGTCTAAATGCTTGGCCCATGGGAAATGTCACTACTAGGAGGTATGGCCTTATTGTAGGAAGTGAGTGACTATGGGGGTGGGCTTTGATGTCCTATGCACTCTGTTCAGTACTGAAGGGTAGTCTCTCTCCTAGTGCCTTCAGACCAGGATATGTAACTCTCAGCTCCGTCTCCAGCACCATGTCTGTCTGGATGTTGCCATGTTCCCTACCATGATGATAATAAGGACTGAACTTCTGAAACTGTAAGTCAGCCTCAATTAATGTTGTACTTTATAAAAATTGCCTTAGTCACAGTGTCTGTTCACCGCAATGAAAAACAAACTAAGACAATGACAAAGTCTCTCATACTTCAGTGAGAGCTTTCCAAAGAGAGAACCAAAGTAGAAATGGGAATTTGATGTAATTTTTTTAAGGAATATGTATATCTCATTTCTAGGTTTTGAGATTTGACATCTTTTAGATAGCTAATTTTAACTTGTCTTCTATAAGAGGCATATGGGAGATATTATACAACACGAACAGCTCCAAAGCTATGGAGGGAGTGTAGAGAAACCAAGAATATAAAGAAAGTCAAGAGAGGTCGATGCAACAGTAAGGAAAGAAAAGGGCAGAAGGAAGAGAAGATGTAAAAAGAGAGGATGTAGATAAGGACCAGAAAAGAGGCATCACTCTATCCACAGCAAAAATATAAATCAATATAACTGATTATTGATTAAAAACCTGTTTGCAATCACACAAGTACACAACCCAAAGGAAAAGCTGCAAAAGTGTAAACTATTATAGAAACATTCTGAATAAACTATTCTCTGCAGAAGTTAGAGTATATTAAGTTGAACAAACTTAAGAATATATTGGCTTTCCATTAACAGAATATGCAAACCAATTAGATTCAAAACTGAACCATTGGTAAATGCAGTAGAGCAGACTCAGAAGAGAGTGGATGAAGTAACAATATAAAGGACAGTCATCAGTGACATGGGAAGAGTGGGTGATATCTAAGGAAAGCAAAGACACAATACCAGCAAAACAGTGTCAGCACTTGAAATCTTCTATGCCGATGGTATGCAGCACAGGAATCCACAGAAAAACTCAGAGAGACTATACCTACATATAATTAAAGCAATGAATCTCAAAATAGGAAAACTTTCTTGGGCTGTCTGGGAGAGCCTGGTATAACATGAACCATTAAAGCAGGTAAGTTTCTCTGAATGAAGACAGAAGACTGACACATAACAAGAAGTGAGAGATTCTCTAAGCATGAAAGATTCAGCGGAGTACACACAGAAGACAAGAGAAAGGCCTCCAGAAACTGAGTGCCCTGCCCACTAACCAAGAAAGGGTACATCAGTCTTACAATCTCAAGGGACAGAATTCTACCAACAATCTAAATGAGTGAAAAGTAAACATGTCAGCTGGCACTAGCTTCAACCTCATGAAGCATTCAGAACCAGGTTGTATTTCCAACCTATATACTCATAACATTTGTGTTGTTGTAAATTCAGAGATTTGTTTTAGCAGCAATATTCCAGAAACCAAGACAATCCCATATGACACCAATGGCAGGTTATAAACAATCCAAGCCAACAAGTGCTTGGTTCTCCACTCGAGTCTAACCCTAGAGTAGACAGACTCATTAAGAAAAGCAAGGAGGGGAATGGAGGGCAACTGTCTTCTACCAATGGCACCTATAGTCATCTCCAAACACAGCAAGTTTGGAATGTGAAGAAAGATAAGCTTTCTTTTGATGGCGTTAAATTATATATAGTAAGATAGACATTTCTATTATTTGAAGACAAGGAAAAAACTAACTTAAGTTAGGAAAGGACTAACTCTAAGAGGACATCAACAAATCACTTTTAGTTGTATGTACCCACTGAGTTCATATCCTTCAAAAGGCCAGTTTCATTACAGTTAATAAAGCAGGCAAGACTATTCAATGATGTTGGTTTCAGATATCAAGGCTGTATATATATGCAATGTTGATTCCAACTAGTTCATACATGTAAGATTCATAGAAAACCAAGACAGTCTTTCAGTATATACCAAAATATAAGCATGAAGCTATTAGGAAGTTTAGCTGAGGGTAGGCGAGGTGGCTCAGCAAGTAAACTGTTTGACACCAAGCCTAGCAACCTGAGTTCTATCCAGAAACCCACATGGTGGAAGGAGAACCAAGGCCTGGAAGTTGTCCTCTGACCTTTAGTCATGCACTGTGGCATAATCACCCACACATGTATGTGTACACCATTAAATAAACATTTTAAATGTATAACTAAAAATTCATCACTGTTTTAGAAATTAGACCATTATGAGACCAAGAAAATCAATTCTCTAAGCAAAAATGAAATGTTGAAGTATTACACTATACTTTGCATTCATTAAATAATCAAGTCAGTAATATTTTAGAGGACTATCTTAAGGAAGAAAAACAAGTGTTCTTCAAAATAAAGTTGCTACTTCATGTACAAATTAAATACTTTACATAATTGGTAAATAGGAATAATTGTTTTTAAAACTGTACAATTGTGACACAAAGACCCTACATATAAATTTTAAATATGATAAAACCTTTACAAGCACAAATGCCAAAAGGTTAATATAGCTGATTTCTAAATGTTTCTGTCAGGAGTATTTTGTTGTTGTTGTTGTTAATAAAAAGTTCTGCTCAGCTGTGCCTTTTTATCTTTATCTTCTTTCTCCATCCAGGGCTCAAGACTCAGAACAATCCTATGAGTTGGAAATCTGGGAGGATCTAGACAACAGTGTCTTCTGGACATGAGAGGAGCAATGCATGCTTCAACTCTCAGTTGTTGTGGCTGCCTGTACAAGAGCTATACAGGATCAAGCCATTCCAATCCAGGATGGAGGACAGAGAGGTTCATGAGGCCCATTTATAAGTGAGGAGTTGTTTGACAACTGATGACTGGCTGCTAGAAAAAAGGGAATTTTTTCAGCCCTTAGTAGCTTGACCATTCTCACGATTCCAATACATGAGCAACACAAATTGAATTCAATGAATAACAAACATTATATAGTTGTTATAAATATAAATATTCTCTGTGTGTATACACATTTTAGGCACTGAACGCATATTTGATATTCACAACAAATAAAGAATATATACAAATCTATATTTTAGAATAGCACTGATCAATTCCAGTAGAGTGAAATTCTAGCAGTCATTGTATCTAGAATAAATACTAGAAGGAAATAGCTGTTTTTCACTGTCTCTAGGACAGATATCAGAATGAGTAGTTGTTTTCTAGAAGTTCTTTGACCTTGAAGAAATCATTGCAGAAAACATTCAGTGTTTCTCTACAGCGTTGTTCTCTGCTAGAGCTTTACAGCCTTTGCCTGACTCTGCCTTGGCACATCCACAATGCCTTGCATCGGAGAGTACTGAAGCAGACTAAAGGGCAGGAGCAGACTGGTTTGCTTCACAAAACATATAGATTAGATGGAGGGCTTTGTATTGAGAAGCTTGTTTTACCCAAAAAACAATATTTGTGTACCAATCAATACAATCATACATGGCTGTTAGAGGTCAATTTTTCAATTCTGGACCTTCCTGTTGCTTTAGACCTTGATTACATTTTGGAAAGACCCTCTTATATTTTTGGTTGTGAGCCTAGCCTTTAACAGCTGAGCCATCTCTCCATCTTTCTTTGATAGTCCTGTGACTAAACACTGACAGTTCAATGTAAACAAACAAACAATGGTGCCCAGAAAAATATCTCTAACTCACACTAAAGACAAGATACACTTCCTCGTGACTTCAGCTTCAGAGACAAGAGCAGGTTTTGTATTCAAGGTACTCTAATATAACCAAGGATTCAAAGAGAAGGAAAGAATCTGTTCTGTATGTTTGAAAAAGAACTTAGCAATGACTCATCCCTCGAATATTTAACAGCCTCAGCAAAGAAGCACTTCCATTCTACTTCTGCTAAATAAAACATATGTTTTATTATCAAGCAGACCTGCCTTAGATTAAACAAGTGATCTGGCCCAGTTACTCATCAACTATCTATAATTACTTCAAATTGTCCAGATCCAACTGACCTGCACATACTTCCCTGAATTTATAAGCAATGGCAGCAGTCTCCAAAAGAATAGTATATCCTACATTCACTATTGCTTGGATGTTTGTCCTTTTAACTAATCGCATGTAATCATAAAATGTGTTCTCCATAATTTTTAACAGCAATGGGCTGCTTTCTCTACTTATTCGAATGGTACTCACAATTATAATTTAAGAAAATTTTACTATAGTTAGAAGAGCCGTAATCGTACCATTCCAAAGCTTCAGAGGTAATTAATGTACATGGCATGTTCAGAGCATGAGAAGAAAGGGCCCTCTGCCATTGCAATTCAGCAAAGGTGATACTGAAGAGAGCTACCTTCATACAAGCCTCATTAATGGTCGCAAAGGATAGCAAAAAGCTTTTCTTTTGTCCCTGGTAAAGATTATAGCAGCTCACAGTGTCAATATGAAAGAAATTCCAAATTGCAGGCAAAAAACAAAAAACAAAACAAAAAAAAGTAACACTTCATTAGGAACTGATATAACAACAGATCTGCTTCCCAAGTCTAGAGTTTGTACAACATTAAAAGTATATTCAAAATCACTAGTACTTATTAAAAATCCTCTGAAAACAAGCTAGGCTTTTATTTTCTTTCCAGGATCTTCTGAGACTCTAGGTGTTAACACTAAATCAAATATTTGTGACAAATAAAAAGTAAGGCAGTAAAGTAAAATACAACACTCCTCTTGAACAACTATAGAAGAGCTATTAACAGTATACAAATTTCATACACAATAGGCCATTAACTAATTAGCAAATGCAGTAACTTCCATTTAAAAAATAGGTAAAGCTGCCAAAACTGATAGACAAATGGACAAACATATACAGAATATATCATGACTTGGAAATACACACAGCACCTCAGAAGGATTTAGAATATCCTTTCATAATTGGCCCCAAGTTATCTTTCCAATCTAACTTTTCAGCCCTCTCACTGGTCCCAGGAGCTCTTCAGAGACTAGCTCTGTAATTTTGCTTACTGCTATTCCCTCCATAGCAAGAGACTGCCCTTCCCTCTGCCTATACAATCTCAATTGCCACTTGGCCCAGGCTGACTTTCTCTGCAAATTTCCCAAAAATACTGTAATTTGCTAATTTTCCTTGAAGTTAATTAGGTATCTCAAAAAAACTAAAGTAGTTTCTTCCTACTCGGAACTCATAAAAAACTGAATTATTAAACACTACCTTCTGGCATTGCTTCTGCAATTTTTCAAATATTTGTTTTGAATCATAATAGATATGAACTTGAAAGTAGCAACTTTATAGATAAAAATCTATTTATATAAAATTAGCATCCATTTGGAGAAAGTGGCTTGAACTTTCTTAACATACATGGATTGCTAATCAAATCAGCTCATTTAGATTAGAAACCAGACCTAAATCTGACAGTGAAAGACTAAAGACCAAATGACGAAGATGTGGGACAGTGAAAAGGATAGCTTAGTTTCTGGTAGAGCACTGGCCTCCAGGTCAGCCATCGGCCTGGAGACCCTCTCTCAGAAGTCCTACCCCCGTGGGACCTCAGACTGAGATCTCCCCATATCCAGGCGGAGCCCCGCAGCGTCCATCCAGTGCGCCTGGAGGGAACTCAGTCAAACGCCTGCACTTCTGCTCCCCTGAGCCAAGGGATTCACAACTCCGCCCAAGTAGGACCCATGCCCGCCCACGCAAGAGCTAACCACCCCACAGGAAGACACCAAGGGACAGGTTCAGTTCTACAAGCTGATAGAGTGCCATAAATAACAGGAGGAAACTGAGGCTGGAAATGGAATGACACAGCACTAAGAAACAACCCAGAGCCCCGATGACATGGCAACACTGGACTACCTGAGAAGCACATGAGCTCAGACCGCACAGCTATGCAATATGAAAGATGCCCTTTGAGACATCACTCTTAATATAGTCTGAGTAAAACTGAGAACCAAAACAGAACCAAACCTCTTACCATCATCTTCTCAAAAAGTTTCAAGACTTCACTCTCTGACAGCGACTTTGGATTGTTTTCCATTGTCTCTGAAGACACTGCAGAGCAGTCACTGCTTCCAGACACAGTCTTCAGGTGGGGAAGAGGAGGTCTCTCTTTCTTGCTCCCTGGAATTCTTATGCTGGCAAATTTGTCCAGCTATGAAGAAAGATAAAATAACAAAAAAGTAAGTACTTCCTCATACAGGAACTGTTATCTAGTTCTGAAAACAGGGCAAAACTACCGGGCCAATCAATTATATTGTCACTAATGAAGCTTTAAACTTAACAACATTGACCATCAGTGTTGAGAAGGTTCCAGCAGGAATCTCATGTAAAGGCAGACGGGAAATCACACAGCCTCACGAGATCTCAGGCCTCTGCAATGTGTAGTGCACACTAACGTATACATTTTGAAGCCTCTGTTTCTGTACGAGGTGGATGGCTCACACTCAGGTCATCCAGCTTGTTGGCCAGTGCCTTTACCTACTGAGCCAATGTTTTTGGTCCCTTATTCATGTTACAGTGAAAACAATGGGTTTATATTTTATAGATATAAAGTTCAGATCTTAAAAAACAAAATCACAAAATTTTACATGACAGATTCTGGTGGCAGATGACCTGTTTTTATAGATAAGCAAACTGAACAGTTTCACAAAAGCAAGTCAGCCAAGTAGTGATGGCACCAACTGTTACTTCTTGCCCTGCAAGCCTGCCCCTGTCCTTCACCAGTGCCCTCAAGCATACTGTCCCCTAGTAGGGGACAAGGAAGGGCACAACAGGACATGGATTAGGTATTTAGGCTTTTAACTGTAATGCTTCTGAAGCTCTAGACAATTGAATACCTGATAACGTCTTTTTTTGCACATGCCAGCCTATACCTGAATCTTGTGGACATCTGCAGAGCAAGGCCTTACTTAATACAGCTAGACGTTGGTTATAACAGGCTGTCTTCCATAACAAGATCAAACAGCTAACTGCTATTTGAAATATATTAGTCTAGAAAGCTAATTATCTATTCATTCAAAATGTTTCTCCTCACAAGGGGGAAAAAAACATTATAAAAAAAAAGGACAAAAATCTTAAAGGAGCTTCAAATATTTTATTGAAAGCATAATCATAAAAATCATATAAATTTTTCATCATTTATATAAATATAAGCCTATTGTTTTCCTATACTATGAATAGAGGGCCAACAAGAATGACCCATCCACTTACATACAAAAATAACAAATGCTTAAAATGTATCGGTTATAGAAGTACACTACACCCTACAGTAGCAATAGCTACATATGGTTAATGAGTTAAATATTTACTTCATTAGCTGCATAAACAAATTTAAGTGCTCAAGGGACATATATAGTTAGTGGCTAAACACTTGTAAATCCACATTCACAGTATTTCTATTATTGTAGAAAGCCCTATTAAAAGACCAAGTAGAAGTATTAAAGATATCTAATACCTAGAAATCTTTATTTTTAAAAATAGCATTAAATTATGTTATTAGTTAATTCACTAAAGAAATAGGTCAACTAACAATGTAAACAAATGTTTACATGTAAAATGTGGGCCTATGAATTATCTATGAAGATAATGTCTAGGGAAAATATTATGCACTGTACTTACACACAGTCCATTTATCATAAGCTAGACTTCTAAGACTAGTCACAACATAGCATTGCTCGCATCCTAACAAGCAAGCCACAAAAGTTGTAAAATGATAGTTGCTGTGTTTTTAACTCATCTGAAAGCTGAAGACACAGGAAAGGAAAAGAAGAGTCACTGAGAGGGAAAAGGAGGACAAAGAAATAGAGGGAATAGGGACATTATACATGAACTGGGCATGGACAAACGTTTTTTTTCCTGTCCATGTGCCCTGAATAATAATACAGTGTTTTCATTGTATCAAGTATTATTATAAGTAATAAAAGAGTATATATCTAACCTCAGCAACTTAAGTCTTAAATTTGTTTCATTTCACCAGTACTTCAAAGTTGAATTTAATATATTTCTCAAAACTAGGGAAAACTTGTTATCTGTCTCCCAGCTTCTGTGAATGGAGTTCAACAGTCTATGAATGTCTGTAAGGACAAGCCATGGTTCCCTCTTTAGCCTTACATGATGGCATATAATTCAAGACAAATATACTATTAATTAAATGAAATAAGGTTTGGAAGAAATTTCTTTAGAGTAAACCAGATGGTGAGGGCACAAAGAATGAAATGCCAAGAGGTAACAGAGGTCCTTTCTTCATGACTGTTTGAGTTTACAAAGGTGCCCTTACTGGGCCCCACCACTGGTCAGAGATAGGCAAATGAACAGCAGTGAGTGTCCAGTGAGCTACCGTGGTGCATGGTTACTGGCTCAGTGATTAGAAAACCAGTAAATTCTCTCAAAAAACCTAGACATAAAACAAATCTGCTACCAACTCTTCCCCTCAATCCTTTCTTGGCCACATGTGCAGTATGTTGAAGTTAGTACCAGGAAGAGTACATGGTATCCTTCCTCAGGCACAGAAGGCTCTCAGCAACTGCAAGCTGTCCTCCTATGATATAGAGCGGGGAAGAACCTGAGTGAAATGTCCACGATACAGCCCACACCTTGAAGAGATCCTGACAGCCACTCTCTGAAGGCGAAGAGCAGCAGGCCAGGTCAGTTTCCGAAGAAGCAGAGAGCAAACTTGAAATGCTTAACAGAAGACAACTCAGCACTACCCTAAAAGCAGACATAGATTTAAAACAGAGGGCTCTTCCAGAGATCTGACACTCACTAGTTCAGTGGCTAAGAAAAACTTGACCGCCATGGCTGGGCATCTGCTGCAAAACAAGGTCTGAGTTCAAATCCCCAGAACCCACATGGGAAGCCAGGTGTTGTTTTAGGAATGCCTGCAGCCCCAGCTACTCGAGGTTTTAGGCAAGTGGGGACAAGAGATCATTTGGGCTTGCTGGCCCTCACCATAACTCTAGGTTCAGTTAAAGAACCAAACCAAAGAAGAAAAGTCTCAAAATGCCTAGCAGGTAAAAAGAGCAGACAGCTCTTGCAGACCACATTTAGTTACCATCATCCATGTCAGGTTACTCAGGACCACCTGTAATTCTAGCATCAGAGGATCTGATATCCAGATCCTACTTAGATGTCTATTAAAAGTTAGATATCTATAGATCATAGATACATACATACACAGACCATAGACATAGAGGCAGACAGTGGTAACACAAGGCACGCAATATCCTTCTCTGGCTGACGTGGGTCTGCGTAAACGTGTACAACACACACACACACACACACACACTCCCCACATGCAGCCAGAATATCACGTACACACTCACACATACAAACACACACTAAAAAATAAATAAATAAAAAGTAGTTTGTCAGATTTTCAGTGTCATTCAGATCCCAAGTATACAAATCATGTGAAGCCATAGAAGAGCTGAATCCAAACTAAAGAAACAAGGTCCAGGTGAGCCTTATTCTCAACGGACGGAGGGCCTCTTACTCCAATCGCCTGGAAGAAGAGACCTTTCTCTTCTGAGGAGAAATGAAATGACACCTTTTGACTTATGAAAGAAAAGTTCTACCGTACTGAAATGCTCTATAAAAATTCCTTTCATAAGTAAAAGCAAAATAAAGACAATGCAGACAAAAGCTGAGAGAGACTGGCTCCAGAAGACCTACAGGTAAAACAAAAACTATTAAGCTTTAAGCTTTTCAATCTAAAAGGCAATAGTGAGACATGGAATTCCAGATCCAAAAAAAAAAAAAAGGACAATGTATCAGTTAGCTGCTGCTAGGATCACTCAAAGGTGGAATACGAGTAATTACAAATTATCTTGCCATACATATGGAGCACGGAGAACCATGTATGTTAGGAGAATGCCAGCAAGGAGAATACATGTATGTAAAACCCTGGCATCTACCTCACCAAGTAAATATTATCTATTATAAAAGAAGCAAGAAATAGAACATGTGTCCAGAAGCTACAGTCCCTGGGTGTATTTGTACTCTTAATTGTTCTTAATTGTTCTTTGAAAACAGGCAGGAGATACCAAAGTAATTTCTGTAAGCCAAGGATTGGTTAGCCTCCTGTCAGTCATTGCTGCGGCGCTCTAACCTCTGTACTTGTAGCATCAATGCCTGAGTATAAAAACGATCCCACTTCTTATCACACACGAAGTGTAATGAACTGTGACACTTATCCTGAAGTGACGTTAAACGCAGCATCACTGATGCAGCATCAATATTACAACTGTAAACATGCCAATAAGTGGGGAAAGGGAACTGAACAAAGCATTCACAAGATGGGAAATGCACAGCCTACGGCTCCACTGGTGACACAAGAGTTCACAAAATGTTTGTTTTTAACAAAAGCCTGTACTTTTAAAAATAAAAATCCATAAATGTACTGAAACTTGGACGCCCTCTCCCCACCATCACTGCCATCACTGGTGTGCTGCCGTAAGTGAGAGTGAGGTGGAAGACACCCATGCCTTTGGCCCATGTTACCACTATGAGCCATGAAGAAGCCCCTGGTCTGAGCTACCATCTGGGGCCATGTTAATGTCGGAGGGTTGCTAAACATAGTTGACCTGGGTAGGGAGGGATAGCTGGCCAAACCCCTCACCTGCCGAGGTCTGTACCTGGCCTGAGCAGCACACTAGAGATGGCCCTGCTGGCTTGGCCATGGGAGAGCCAGCATGAGGGTATGAGGGTGTGCAAGAGAGCTAGCTGACTCCGTCCCTCGTCCCTCGCCAGGGCAGTGCTAGAGAGCTTGCCCTAGTAGCACAGTTGCAGGAGAGCTGGCAGGCTGACCAACTCAGCTACCATGCAGACCCACATCCAGGGCTTGAGTTGGCCCACCCCAAAATCCACTCCATCTATGGAGCATATGAAGGGGTCAGTCCTGCAGAACCAAAGCTGCAGAATCTCCCTGACACAGGACAACTACAGGATTTCTGAAAAGAAGTCCTGGTGAGGATCCAGTATTAACGGTGTAGCAGAAACCAGAGGCCTCTAACCAGATTCACTGCAATGAACATCTGCAAGTAAAGCAGTTTTGGCAAAGGGATATATACTGTGTGACATACCATGTCACACCACAGCAAAGTTTTGGTTTGGTTTTGGTTTAGGTTTTGTTGTCTTTTGTTTTCAGGGAGGGGATTTACAAGGGCAGAGGGCTGATACAGAGCGATGGGAAGATGAATGGGAATGCAGTCCATGATGTAAAATTCACAAAGAATCAATAAAAAGATGTTTTAAAAAGTAATAAATCTCACTGGGATGAGCATTTAGTGACCCCTCTGCATGTCAGGTATGAGGGTACAAGCATAAAAGGCAGAATAGGATAGATAATGTTCACTTAGTCTGAACAATGAAGAAAACACATGTCTAAACAGAAGACAAGCATAACAAATTTCATAGTAATTCGCTTATCTATAGAACAGCACAAAGAAACTTGACCCAATATTGTAGTAAAAAACTACATTTGTATCAGTAAACAAAAA
This sequence comes from Mastomys natalensis, assembly GCA_021653895.1. NCBI lineage: Eukaryota > Metazoa > Chordata > Mammalia > Rodentia > Muridae > Mastomys > Mastomys natalensis. Next base: position 2,641,348 of record JAJTUV010000017.1, on the reverse strand, counting down.
CTTACAGAAATTATAAGTAAATAAATAATGAAGTAAAATCACACATCTCCCCTGAATGTTTAGAATTAAGCTCTAAGGAAAGCCTGATGTGGAAAAGCAAACCTTCACCTTACCATCTTATAGCTAGTATGGTAAAATGAGGAAAATGAGCACGTCCTCTTTCCAAATTCTAAATCCACAAAGGTCAGACAGTAATAGGAGCTACAAAAGGATCAGCATCTCAGGCTCCTAATGTAATACTTTTTCTTCTTAATTAGAAAGACAAAAGACAATATATGAGAAGACCCAGGACGGGAGGGATGCTGAGTAGATGAAGGGTACTTGTCCCAAACCTGAAGAACTCAATCCCCAGGTCCTTCACGGTGGAAGGTGAGAACCAACTCCCACAAGTTGTCCTCTGGCCTCAATACACAGTTAATGACACCTACACACAGAGAGAGATATACACATGAAAAAATAGATAAGTAGGAAGATAGAAGGTAAGAAGATAGATACACAGAGACACATAGATACAGATTATAGAATAGATAGATAGATAGATAGATAGATAGATAGATAGGCAGGCAGACAGATACAGAAGGTTGATAGAGATGGAAGGATGATAGATGATAGATAGATAGATAGATAGATAGATAGATAGATAGATAGATAGGCAGGCAGACAGATACAGAAGTTGATAGAGGAGATAAGATGATAGTGGGGGAACATAATAATAGTTTAGATAGATAGATAGATAGATAGATAGATAGATAGATAGATAGATAGACAGAGCAGATGTATAGATAGATGAATAGATATAAATACATAAATGAGTATATTTTTAAAAGCAATACAAGAATGCATTTTCTTCTTTGTATACTAGGATTAATTCTTGATTAGCTAAACTTAAAAGTAGAGCTTACAAGCCTACCCAAGTATGCTCTACTGAGCACTCCAGGTAAATTCTAAGTACAAAAGCTGAGCACTGTAACAAAGCTAGATCAAAGTGATCTTGACTATCGAATTGTTTTACATGTGCTTGACAAGTTTCATTTTTTAAAATAAACTGATGCTAGAGTGATTTCACATAAAAACAGACAAATCATTCCTAATTTATCTTTGATGGGATTGCACGTATTATTTGCTTTTGAAGCAAAGCACAATAGAACACATAGTCAAACTCTAAAAATATTTTGTACTTAAAATCATTGTAGAAATTGCCTTTAGACTGTCAGCAAATTCACTATTGTTATATTTTCCAATTTACCTGAAGATGGTTTCTTTTACAACTTATGTACTTTATATAAAAAACAAATAATTTATATGGAATTTTCCCCAAAAAGACAAACTAGAAACTCAACTTAGGCAGGTAAAATACACAAGCAATTCACATTGGTTGAAGAATTGACTAAACGCACACAAGCCTGGGGAATTCTATTACACAGCTATTTAGAGGTAGAACACCACACTTAATTAACAAGGCTTTGCCTGTGTCTGGGTATACTAAGTTTTATAAATTAATATCACTTATCTTCAGGGGAAGTTAAATGAGCACCCTACTGAGTATTATCTCATGCTGAGTAATCACACTGATAATCAGTAATGACAGCTTAAATAAATTAATTAAACAAAAAGGGTTCTAAAAAACTATCTGGATTTTCAGTTATAACATTTTGATAGTAAAATCTCATTATTTAAAGTTCCCGTTGTTACAGCATTGTAAATGTCAACAGCAGGTTTGGTTTGTTTTTTTTCATTTACAAGGGCAGTGTAATTTTCAGGTATTTTACAATTTTTAGTAGTTTTACATATGGCTAGAAACACACTTTCCTAGAACCAAAAAGAAAGTTGAGGTTTTCATATAATCCAGGAGAAATAAGCAAACAGAAGCTCCTTCTAACAATAAAATCAATTATACCCAAATACACACCTAAGATATAAAATGTATTATTCAAAGCTCTGTCAATTTTCACGCAATTGTATATTAGACTTCAGGAACTAATAAGCAACTAAAAAAGTGTGGGTTAATCATTACTGACTCAGCAACTTGCTGATTAAAACTATGACCCCAGAATCTGACTGCTGAATCCTGCCAGCCACTGGCTTGCTGTGGTCTCACAACCAAGGCAGTCACAACAGTGTCTGTCACAGATACTTGCTAACAAGAAACAAAACTGTGAACTCCTTTCAGCCACAAGTCAAGGCACTTAGCCCTTCCCCCACCCCTTGTCATTCAAGACTCACTCTATTCTCATGTCTCTTCAAATTAGTTATAAAATTCTGTTCAATTCATTGATTTGGTAACCACTGACATTCTCTCTTTCCTACTGCAATTTAATGGCCCTACCAGATCCATCATCATCTAAGTCTTTGTGTACCAATTCTCTGAAACTACATGTGATCCTCTGACTTGTGTAACCAACAGGAAATTACCTATTCTGGCTTACAGAACAGATCATTAATGGCACCAGCTTCTTTCTTGTAGCACTCATTCTGGCAAATGCCATCTGCCAAAACTCACAAAAGACAGGCCCACATGACACAGAACTAAGACACTACTTATGTTACCAACAGAAAAAGGTATCTACTTACACAGCCCAGGATGGTCATCTTGGAAGTCCCTGCCAAGCCTAAAGGTCAGCATAGCTCTCTCCATTAGCAAACCTCTACATTACAGTTTCATAAGACCCTGAGCTAGCACCATTTACCTAAGCAACTACTGACTCCTGGCCCACAGAAAGTATTTGAGAAAACACTGTTGTGTGCCACTCAGTTTGGGAACCATTTGTCCCATACTAAAAGACAAATACCGCAGTGTCTGGTATATATTCAGCCTGCATAACAGTGTCTGACAGACAGCAGTCTACTAATGTCAACAGATGGGCTTGCTAAAGTTATAAATGAGGAATTCCTAAATTATAAAATCATGTGAAAAATAATACCACCCCTGCAATGTTTCACAACTTAGAGAAAATGTTTTGACCAAAAAAATAAAAATAAAAATAAAAAACAGAAAGAAGTGACAGTTTCTGGAACAAAGAAAGTTGTCCATGCCCAAGAGACGCATTACAAACACAGTATATTAGGGAACCATGTGAGGCTGAAACAAGAATGATGAAAGAGAAGGTTAACAGCTAAGCAGTGTGCCTATTTGCCCAATAGCCCTTTGAGGTGGATTGATTAAATATGGTCCCCACAGGCTTAGTCACCAGGGAGTATCACTATTTGAAAAGATTAAGAGGACTAGGAGGTGTGGTATTGGAGTAAGTGTGTCACTGGGGATGGACTTTAAGGTTTCAAAAGCCCTTCCAGGCCAAAGCCGCCCATCTCCCATCTCCCGTCTCCCACCTCCCCCCTCCCATCTCCCCCTCCCCTGTCTTTCCCCCCCTCTCTCTTTCTCCATATGGCTCTCAGCTGCTTCTTCAGCACCTGCATACCGCCATGCTCCTTGCCATAATAATGGACTCAGCCTGTGAAACTGTAAACACGCCCTGAATAAAATGCTTTCTTTTATAAAAGTTGTCTTGGTCATGGTGTCTCTTCATAGCACTAGATCAGTGACTAAGACACCCTTGCTAAATGCTAGTGACATCCACACACAGAGAAATATACCACATTGGGTCTGGTTCAGGGGGCAGTGAAGAGCACTGACAACTCTTCCAAAGAACCCCAGCACCCACATGGCAGCTCACAAGCATTTGTAACTCAAGTGCCAGTGTCTCTGACTCCCTTACACAACTTATGTGCAGGCCAAACACAAATGCACATGAAATAAAAATTTTTAAAAACATACACCATATTAAGAGGAAAAGATGTTCACTGATCCTTTCAGGTGGGATAAGCCTACCATATCTTAGGCACAATCTTAACAACTACTCTAATCTAACTTCAATATCCTCAAAATCACAAAAGGGCCTTCCAGCTGTTAATCTACATTTTATGAATTCTGTAAGTTAGTCAAAGCCTCCTTTGAAAATTTACTGCCACTCCTCTAAAAAAGTTAATCAACTTAAATATTTTATTCATATTTAACTTTCACATTTTTTAAACTTGCCAAATGAGGAACATTCTTAATTATGCTCATAAAACTTCTTTAATGTCTTGAAAAAAAAAACTCATATAAGCAAGCATTCTACACCCAGTAGCTCTGTGTGGGAGCTGTCTGCGCAGACCCTACAGAGGGACAAATTGAAGTCTGCAAACAATGGGCAACAGCCTTGCTGTCAAGAAATGGACATGATGGGGAAAGATAAACACTGTAGGATTTCAGAGTGGTCTAAACCAACATTTTAGCTTAAAAGACTGCAAAATCAGAACCATTATGCTACACTGTCTCTTATATCTGACACAAGAACCTAAGATCACTTTAATTTATGCCATGACACTTGGAGAATATGTACTATATAGCAATAAATGTTTAGTATAAAGATCTTTCCAAAATACTTTTGAATGACATAAATATGTGATATGTATACATATTGTGTAGCTATACAATACATATATCATTTATGTAGTTATACAAACACACACAAGGAAAACTAAAGTAAAATGGAGCCAGGCAAAAATGTAACAAGCTTTAATATATCTGCCATACAGAACTAAATGAGAGTTGAAGGCAAGTCTAATTTTAAGAAATATTGACTATAAGCCATATTTAGAAGTATTTAATAACTATAATGTAGTTTTAAAACATCTGATTTTTTTTGGGGGGGAAGGGGTCATAGGTAAAATACTCTGTGGTACTGTTTTGTTTGGTGCACTAATAAATGTTATTTCTTCCCCATCTTCACAATATAGAAAAACATCAAATTTGTCTTAAAGTTTAACAAAAATAAAGATTCAACCTTTCTAAATATATCATAAAATCTTCCCTAAGTTACCTGGTGATGCACAGGCCCCAGGTTAAGATCCCTGCCTCGTGGGTGGATACAGCATGCTAACAGAAAACGATGGTCAAAGGGAAGAAAGTCACTCAGGTTCTGAGGCCATCAGTGAAACAGAGGGAGGGATGGAAGACCTACCTGTGAGACCAACAGGAGTGCAACAGGCTGCACACTCTGACGGCTCTTACTCAAAAGGAACTGGGAGCTTTTGAAGGAAGAAGCCACCAGGAAAATAAAGCCATCAAAGACCCTCTAGACTCCAATTAGAGAAAGAAGGAAAGAAAGGATTAGATGACTTTTGAGTCCCAAAGGGCAAAGTAGGAGGGTCTGGGAAGTCTGGAGGAGTTGAGAAAAATAAATAGACCTGAGGAGAGACAGAGGCAAGGGATTCTTACTGGTTATAGGAATTGATTGTGACTTCTGACTGATGTTGATTTGTGTAAGCTGAAAGCTGACCTGTTTCTTATGTTGACTAATGGTGTCTTGAATTGTGATAATAAGAATCCAAAATGAATCACAAGGCACCGTGGTTTAGATCTTATCAAGGTATCTATACCCTGACTGTCATCACCCTAGTACAGGCCCTTTGTATCACTAATGCAGGCTCCTTCCTGATCATCCAAGTGTTCCCTGCTTCTCTATGCCTGTTAATCCAACAATTCCCACACCTGATTTTTATCTTACTAAACACAAAGCAAGTCATTACCCTCATCTCTCCCAATGTTTCCCCATCAGTCAAAAGATTACATTCAAATGTCTTAGCATGATTCTTACATCGAGTTTGACCCCAACTTTTCTCCCTTACCAAATAATCTCTTTACCATTCTCCATCTACAACATGAGATCTAGATGTAATGACTAGCCCAGTCTCCTGAACATGCATGCTCAATGTCATCTCTTCTTTGTATCTAGAATTTATCACATCTTCTCTGCCTAATATGTCAATTCAATCTTCAGCTCCCAGTTTGTGGGCCAGTTCATATAGTAGTCTTTCCAGCAGATACCTCCAGATGTAGAACTTGCAATTCCATGGCAAGTATACTAATCTGAATCTGTATGTTAGCATATGCACTTACTGAAAGAGGTAATAAATCCTGAAGGAAGGGATTGGTATTCTACTCACAAAATGACCCTGAAACTTAACATGGTTTTAAGCACACACAGAGTGTGATTGTGAGTTTTACATTTTGAATAAGAAATCAATACTAATCCCAACAACTGATAATTCACAGCATAGTCCTCCTCCTACAAACAACACACACACACACACACACACACACGCACACACACACACAAACACAAACTCAAAAGAAAAAAAAGTATAAAGAAGCATGATGCAAGGGAATGTTGTAATTTGTATTTTTTTTTTAAATCTCTCTCCTTTTTTTGGATTTATTTATTCATTTTAATGTATTAGTACACTGTTGCTGTCTTCAGACATACCAGAAGAGGGCATCGGATCCCATTTCAGATGGTTGTGAGCCACCATGTGGTTGCTGGGAATTGAACTCATGACCTCTGGAAGAGCAGTCAGTGCTCTTAACCACTGAGCCATCTCGCCAGCCTGTAATTTGTATTTTGAATGTCTCACAAACCCACATGTTTTAAGGTTTGGTTTTGCTCGTGGCAAAGGTATGACCATAAGGAAAGAGGACCCAAGCAGAAGTTAGGTCGCTGGAAGTACATTTGAACCCCTTTCTTTTCTCTTTGCCTCTTGGCTATCATGGAGCAAAAAGTCCGCCTCTTATATACACTGCTGCCGTAGGCATTGTGCTGTCACAGGCCCAAAGCATTAGGCCAAGTCGCCATGAAAATCTCTCAAACTGTGAGACAAAAATGAACTCCCTCCTAAGTGCATAATTTCAAGTACCTTGGTATAGTAACCCAAAACTAACGTCAGCAGTAATGAAACTGGGCACAAGAGAGACCTAGAGCACTAAAAACCAATTTAATAACCCCGAATTCTAACTCAAATATGGTTATACATGAAATGTAAATTAGCTCTGTAAATAAATATTGCACTTTGAGTGAAATAGTTCAGTATTATTCACACACAAATATCATCTAACAATACCAGCAATTGCTTCCTAACTACCGAGTTTACATACTTCAACTAGCAATCCATTCTGTTCATACCTAGGAAACAAACTTATTACTGGGTAAAAGTTCACAGCCAATCTTGCAACCTATCCTTCAAAACTCAGCTGAAAAGTCATCCTCTCTGCAGTCTTGCCAAGATCAAGTTGACCTTGCTACTTCCACGGAAGTGATACTGCTTCCCTATCTGCAGTAGCATCCACCATCAAGCCACACTGCAAGTCCTGAATGGCCATCTATTGCCCCAGCGTTCCCAGGCAGACATTCTTACAAACTTTTATATTCTATAAGAGTATTAGACACTCAATAAATGCTTAATGAAGAGGTAGACAAAAAATGAATAAACAAGTGCGCACACTCATTGCATCTTTGTTACATCTGAAAGCTCTTGATCTTATCCCCACATTTCTTCTGATTTGAGGAGATGCTCTCTAAATCAGTCCATAAATATTTAAAAATCCTAAGATAGCACTTAAGAGCTACTGCTGAAAACCTAAGTACAGGAAGTCATAATTAACTCATATTAATGGGCTCTGGAAGGCCCACCTGACTCAGTAAACACTTGAAATCATATAGAACTTGTTTCAATATATTGTCTCACACGTACAGAGCTGCCCTAGCCCATCCTAGTAATTTCTATTTTACCTAAGAGTAACATACAGCTTGGTAGAATAACTATGAAAATAAAATCACACTTTTATCACTTGCTTTTAACAAAGGAAAACATAAAAATTTAGTAAAAATGTAAAATGAAGTTTTAGTAAAGAAAGACTTCTACTAGGACAGTAAAATTAAAATAATTATTAAGGTTGAGCTCTTATATATTAAAGCTAACAAAAGCTAGGCAAAAATTCAAATAAACTGAATTAAATTTTCTTCCTTTATACAAATGAAATCTGCTTCCACATATATCTTAGAATACTTAGAATATCTCGTGGTAGACTGAACCTACCCTATGAAGCTACACTTTTCTCGGAATGTTTTTGGAGAGGAAAAAAATCAGAAAATACTCAGAATCTGCAGAAGTGGTCTGGCAACAGAACTGTCAGAAGCAAGGGACCAGAAGAGATGAGCTTCTCAAAGAACTCATGAGAATCCACCCCAAACCAAGCAAGATCATGCTGGCTCCAAGACCCTTGTCTCCATGGGAGCTTTAGAGGGAATCGGGAACCACAGCTGTTGCCAGAATCATGACAAGACGTTCTTAGACAAGTTGCTTTTTCTTACATCCAAAACAAATCTCACATCCTTTACCTATTGGCATATCTCAAATATCATTCATTATTCCTTTGGGATAAAGATTCTCAGCTTTATCTGAAATGTTGGAAATAATAGATTTCTCATCATATAGCTCTTTAGATACAGTAGGCCATCACAATTACAAAAACTTTCTCTGGATTAAGGTTAACGGCTGTGATACAATTTTAAAAATGACACATCCTATATAGACATGGCTTGAGAGACAAAATAAAATCTACTTCTGGAGTTTACACTTAGCACTCTGGTTAGGGGAAGGAAGACTCCTCCAGCATCAGCATAAGGTTCCTCATAAACACGTTCTCTGGGACAGGCCTACCAGAATTTCCCTGGCTACCACTGTGATTGTGAACAGGCCACTTGAACTCTTGTTTTTGTGTCCCCATCATGTAAAATGTAATAATAGTACTAAGACACTTAAGTGAATAGCATTTACATAGCTAGTATATTCTAAGTACAAGCTAACGATTATACAGTACTAAATGTTTATTTCATATAGGGGGAATAATCATAATTCCCTAGTTATGAATTTTCTTTAGTTCTTTAAAGTTGTATCTTAAATGTATTTGGAGCACAAAAAGCCAGAAGGCCGTATCAGCAGGCTGGGGACATGTATTCCACTGAAGAGCTCCAAGCCTCTAGCATAAGCTTACAGCGGTTACTGTATTCCCTAAGTAGCCATTCTATTACATGAAGAGCCACATATTGTCTGAGGCCTTTATATCAAGTTACAAAACAGGATCCTACTCCAGAAGGCTTATAAATCATGTTAAACAAGCAAAAGGAACAGTCTCGTTCCCAGCCTTGTAGCAGACCTCATTCAGGAGCCTGCCCTCCCAACTTACCCCATTCCCTGGGGACTCTGCCAAAAGTTTCTGTGGACTGAGCTTTCCTCCATCCCTGCCCCACCCACCTCCTTGTGTCAGTCACCTGTACCTAGCAACACTACCTGAGAACCGAGTGGACTCACTGACTGGGAGTCAGGTAGCGAATTTTCATTCTCTCTCCTGTCTACCATTACATTGGTTCCAGTCACGTAACAGACCACTTGCAGAGGCCTGTCCTTTCACCATATCCCCATTCACTGGGGACTTCACAGAAGCCACAACTTGACAAAGTCCAGAGAGTGACAGACTTTAGAACACTCGGTCCTAAATGGGAGAGATTTTCAACAAACCACTCCCCCCAAGGCACAGGGAACTCTGCAGAAGAGGAGGCAGAGAGACTAACAGCCAGTGAGAATGAAGACACCAAGCAAACAGAGCCTTCAAGACAAAACAGGACAGAAATACGAACTCACAGACTGTGGCAGCAGGCCCAGGTCCAAGCCTGTGAGAAGAGGACATGAGTTCCCATCTCTAACTCCGAAGCTACCTCAATTGGCAATTGCCAGAAAAGGAAAAGTCAGGTTTCTCTATCTCACTGGGGATACAAACCCCAGTTAAGGACAGACTTCACGCCAATCAATAGATTCCAACATCAAATAACACAACGGTATTTATGGAGATCCTTTGTTACACAGTGCTTTCTTTGGACATTTCTACCCAAAGACGTTGTCTTTTGCTTATTTATAATGGTAGACATTATTTGTCTTTTGCTTATTTATAATGGTTTCCTGTGTTCTTATGAGAGGTGTGTGTGTGTTGTGTGTGTGTGTGTGTGTGTGTGCTTTTTCTTTGTTTTGTTTTGTTTTTCTTGTTTTTTGTGTTTGCTTTGTTTTATTCTGGTTTGTTTTCTTATTCATCCATTTTCGGAGAGAACAGTGGCATGGAGTGGAATGGATAGGGAGGTAGGGAGGGTTCAGTATGAGTCAAGGAAGGGAAACTGATCAGAATTTACTATAGAAAAAATATTTTCAATAGAAAAGGCTAAGGAACAATCTATAGACAACAGGCACAAATAAGAAATCTCAACTGGGTATAATATGTGCAATTCAATATAGATAGATAACTCTGGTTGCTGTGCAAGCCACAGCTTCCTGGGGAGAAAGAAGAAGTGGTCAAAGAGTCCAAACAGGTGAAAATGAGGACAGTGGCAGAAAGAATGTAGAGTCAAGGAATAATCAAAAGGAAACACTGGGAGGATAACGCTCCCTCATAAGAGACTGTGAGAATAAAAACAAGTGTGGAGGTAAGGCAGGGGTCTACGGAAGGGCATCAGTCCCTAGAATAAATGGGACAGCCATATGAAGGTATCCAGTAGGCCCGCACATCATCTGTCTCGAATGAAGGAAAGGTCAGAGGTATCAATGGCAGTTACAATCTTCAGAGGTGATCATCCAAGTGAGGCACCACATGGAGAGGAGAGCGGGGGCTGCAGAAAAGAAACTGCAGAAATAACAGCTGAAGACAGGAAGACAAAACACACACGCACACAATAGAAATGAAAAAGAAAGGTCAGATGAGTAAGAAACTGGGAAATTTGGTCTCCCCAAAGACAAGAAATCTCTGTTCTTCAAAGAGAAAACCAATAATTACATCAAGTAACATAGATATCCCTAGTAAATATGCAAGATGTAAAAATTAATGACTAATACTATGAACTTGAAAAAGTCATTTCATAATGATTACCAAGTCACAACTATGCTGCAAGGTCAGCCCTCCACAGGCAAATAGCTGTAGAGGAAAACTTGCCTAGAACTACAAGTTGGCTTTGTTTGGTGTTTTCTTTTGTTTTGTTTTTGTTTTTGTTTCTCCTTTAAAAGTGTCTTAGTCCAGCAGGTACTGACAACCTGAGTTCAATGCCTGGAACCTACAGGGTAGAGAAGGGGATCAACCCCCATTCCTGTACGGCACACACGCATGTGTGCTCACTCAAATGAAAAGACAATAAATAAAGCAAACAGCATATTGCCTCTTTGTGGACTGTGGACAGATTTGTTTCTCATCATTGTCCTCTAGCCAGGGCCACAGCCAAGAGGGAAGACCCAGAGCCCAAGCTTCTTTCTCACTGAGCTTGGCCTTTGAACTCTGGAATTCCAAAAGAAGGAAAATGATATCCTCTTCTCTACCTGAGTTGTGCTTGCAGAGATGTCTGTATTCTGAGGTCACACAACTACCTCCTTACTCCTATGGACAGGATACACACCATATCCTTCCCATCCCTCCCTCCCAGGTCCTTGGGCTCAGCTCTTGCCAGGAAAGTGGGGAGGCCATGAAGGAGGAAAACTATGGCTTTCATTTTCCCCTGATGTCCTTATCATTAAAGTATAAGGGAGAATATGCACAGGTTCTACACGAGTAACTGAGCATCTGTAGATTTGGGAATCTGCAGGGTTACGTGGAAACAATTATGATGGATATGAAGGGACAACAACATGCTCTAACCTACAAAGCTCAAACACAGAAAGTAAAAGTGACAGAAATGAAATGAGAAAATAAAACCCAAAGCTATTAGAAAAGCCAAAAAAACAAGGATGAAGAAAACGTGAACAACAATTCTCAGGATATATGTACTATCTAGATGCATTCAGCAGAAGAAAAATACACACGGACAGTCCACAATGTGAGACATAAAGCAAAACATACTGGGAAGGCTGGAAATCACACATGCTATAGCCTGTCAATAAGAAAATTACAAATTGGACGAAGATGTTAAGAAAATTCCAACCATTTGAGATTTAAACAATAAGTGACTAAAGGAGATGTTAACTGGGAATTATAAACTATTTCCAACTGCAGAACAGTGGTAGCACATGTACTTAATCCCAGCACTCAAGATCAAAAAGCAGAGCTCTGTGAGTTCAAGACCATCCTGATCTACACAGCAAGTTCCAGAACGGCCAAGTCTATCCAGTGACACCCTGTCTCAAAAAATGAAAACAAATTTCCAACTGAATGAAAATTAAGTATCTAGTTATCTTTTCTGTTACTGTGATAAAACCAACACAAAGAAACTTGAGGAAGGAAAGGGTTTATTTGACAAAACAATACAGTCTCTCATAGAGGGAAGCCAAGGCAGGAACTGAGGAAAACCTCTTCCTGCTGGTTCCCCATGGCCAATGTAGTATAAGGAAGCAAGCTACCATCTACCCAGGAATGGCCTGGGCCCTCCCACATGAACCACCAATCAAGAAAACTGCCCCACAAACTTGCCCACAGGAAAGTCTGATAGAATTCCTCAAGTGCAGTTCCTTCTTAACACTCTAGTATGTATCACCCTGATCAAAACTAACTAGCCCATGAAGACATCAGTCAGCCGAGAGACACTATCATATTTCGCAAATAGAAACTTAAAGAATGAGGTTTCTATATGAGCAACCAAAGCCAAATATAGGTATAGAAATGAACAATAAATATAGTCACTAGTCAAAATACCGGTTCTTCGAATAATCAGTAACACTCACACACTTCAACCAGACTAAACAAGAAAGAAAAAAAATTAGAGAACACAAAATATCATTATCAGCTTTGAAAAACAGAATATACCCTACATTAAAAAGATAAGAAAATACCATAAGTATCATTAAGTCTTTAAACTCGAAAACAAAGTTTTAAAAAGAAATTCTTTGAAAGATAAACTAGCATGACTCTCTTAAATGAAAAGAAGCTTGAATACTTGAATAGTTGTTATTTAGTGATAGATATTGCAAACAACAATGAGAAATAAGCACACAAACAGACTGTCACCATCATCAGGCATCAGGGGAAACTGTCAGTTTCTTTTAAGGTTAAACTTATACTTAGCACATGATCCCCTTCTAAGCATGTCTACAAGAAAGAGCAATAAGCAAATGCTCACTGTGACTTTATTCACAAAGTAATCACAAAGTCAGAAGAGCCAAGCCTTCTGTAGTATTGTCAAAATAATGAGGCAGACACAGTCGAACACACCATGAGATTCTACTTATGTGAATCCTCAATCTGAACTGTAGCTCAGATATCTGATAACTGTTTGTCAAGACTATGATAGAGGAGTAACAGTAGCCACAAATGAGCATACACGTAACTTTTTGGGTACAAAGGTGTTTCAAATTATGACTGTAGTATATGCGTAATTATAAATACTTTCAAATATCAGACTTTAGCCTTAAAAATGGAATATTATATTATGTATATATCATGCATCCAGTTGAAACATGCAAGGTACTTATCAAACCTACTTTTACATCTGCATTGGTCTGCCAAGCACTTTTACTTAATTGTCCCTTGAACAATACCTATAAACAAATATCAAATCGTAAAAGCTAATTACTTACACAAACTGGCATTGCTAACTGGAGATAGCTCTCATTCTAACCCACCTCTCCACAGGGAAACCCCTGGCAACCAGAAACAGAAGCTAATGGAAAGGCCTGTGGCTTCCTCCAGCATCGCTGCGGGCCAATGTTTGTTTTCTAGCTCTAGCTACTATTAGTGGGTCATCAAATCCACCTAGATCACCATTCTGTTTTTTAAGTATTAGAGCAGAGCGAAGAAAAGTGGTAAGAAATGGAGAGAAAAAAATCAGAGTTCAGTACGATTAGAAAAATCATATACTGGTTATAAAAAACTTTGGTTCCAATTGAGAATCAGCCTGTAGGTTTATGTGGGCTGAAACACAAAAGCAAACCTTAAACCCTACCATGGTTCCTAGTCAAAAAGACATTTGAATACCATTGCTACAACCAAAAATGGGTAACAGAAAAAATGTTAAACATGTATCTTACACAGTAGCAGAAGAGAACTAAGGAGTCCAGTAGAAGTACTGAAAACAGCTGTGAGAAACAAGTGCAAACTTCCTAAAGCCAGAAGAACTCAGTGAACGGCCATCTGGGCAATTCAGCAAGAGCCCACGTCCAGCTCTTCCTCCTTACTCTCCCATGCCCATCTCCTCCTCCCCTCCCCCTCCCTCCTCCCTACCTCTCCACTTCTGAGAAAAACCTTACAAGCTCAAGTCTTCAAAGGAAACAGTGGTGCACTGGTTCATCTCTTTAGCCACAGGACCTATTCTCTTAAATGTGGAAGGTGTTCACATCTGTTTTTAAAGGATGCTGCTTAAAGTTTACTTACGGAGAAACCAACACTGCAATAATCCTTTGTTCCTATAACAAGACTGCTGCCTGAGGAATTCAATTCTGATAACTCACAAAATAGCCTTGAAATGAGAAGTACCCTTGCTGACCTTTAACAAAACAACCTAAAGGGCTGAGTTTATTTTCTCTGTACATAGGAGAGGGGTGTGACACGCGCATCTATGCAGGTTCATTCACCCCTGCAGAGGGCCGAGGCCGTGGAGGCCAGCGGGTGACTTGAGTGTTTTCCTCTATTTCTCCACCACCTTATGTTTTTTTTGAAGTCCCAAGGATTGCTCTGTCTCCACCCATTTCCCTTGATTTGCATCCCTGACCCCAAGGTTAGGCCAAGCACTCCCTCTCCCAGCATTTAGAGTGCTGGTGATCTACACTTAGTCTTCTTCATGCTTGCACAGGAAACCCTTTATCCCGAGCCATCTCCCCAGCCAAAGGGCAGGGTTTCTAACATTGGTGCTGTGACAGTTTTATGTTTCTAAGATACTGATTGTTGATTTAATGTAGGACCACAGAAAAATGCTATTCTTCTGACTTTTCTCCTGTTCTGTCCCCAAAACAGCTATTCACATTAAGAAATTCTGCATTAAAGCACATATGGAGCATATATGCTCTGAAGAAGCCCAAATCTAATTACAACCATCCTTCCAGCGTGACATCAATGCATCAGCAGCAACGCTTCCCTAAACTCTAACAAGCCAGGCACCCTTTAAAGTGCCCTCAAAATACCCCTACACCCATTCCCCTACCATAGTTCAACCATCATGTATACACTTCCCCTGTATAGCCCCGCAGCAAATGTGGCACACTGTGTTTCTGTTTGCACACCAGGAGGCAATTATAAAAAGAGACAAGAAGGACAGGAAAGCACAGAACTGGGAGCAGAGCTTCAATGCGCTTCAGACTATATGGAAGCCACCAGAACCCCAAGAGAAAGAAGAGAAGATATAACAAGCTGCGCTTTACAAATAAATGATCAAGCAAGTGCTTAGCTTATCAAGGTCACAGAGCAAGGCAGGAGGGAAGCTCCAACTGCCAACAAGGCTCTCCTGCCTCCAAGTGCACTGCTCTCTCCCTGTATCCATTACCAACACGGAAAAAAGGGATCTTTTCTTCTCCTGTTCAAGACAGTCATGATCATTCTCCTCCTCAAAGACAAGGGCCAGTTCACCCTTCTCCAGACCACTGGCCCAGCCTTCGCAGAGGACAAGACAAAGCACGAGATGAGAAAAGTGCCAAGGAGACGCTGCAGTCAGGTGCCCAGGTGAAGAGATGAGCTAGCCATCCAGGAGACAGCCATGTGCACAGCCGAGATGAAAGTGGGATCAAGGCAATCAATAGAGACCAAGCAGGTAGATGGTCAGAGTAACTAGGACAGGGCCAACATCAGAGAAAATTGTAAGGCTTGCTACAGAGCCAGGACATGGAGGTTCTGCCTGTAATATCACCAGCCCGCAGGAGGCTGAGGCAGATAAATGGCTTTGAGTTTAGGATCAGTGAGGTCCAGACTACCAAGTGAAATCCTGTCAAAAACACAATTACCCAGTAAAAGACATAGCAGATGCTTTAGAAAAGTATGAAACATGTCTTGTCTCACTGTCTCTGCCTTTCAAAAGTTTAAACTGGTGACAACAGGAAATAGTGCCACATTAAAGATGCACTTAGCTACCAAATATTTTGATCTTGCCAAAATCAAGCATAAAACGAGAAGTAGCAGCAAGGAATGGGAGCAGGAAGGAGAAAAGAACGAAACAAGTTTTCACTGAGGACGAATCCACCTTTAACACAGCAGACACCAAGGATGTATTCTAGAGTGGCCTATTAATGCTACTCCATGACTGTTTCTAAACTCAAGTAAAGGCTGTGTGGCTTTGGAGTGTGCAAGGAAGGCCATGTAATGAAAGAACAGCATCTGAAACAAAAGCACACTGTGTCTAAAGTCTGAACAAACCTCAAAAGTATATAGATTATGATCTAAATGAAAGGAAGGATGCATTGTGTCCAAACCTCAGCCTACAGTTGGCCACATCCAAGAAGAGGATAGACTCAGCACAACATAAATATCATAAACCTCCTTATAATATTAGGGTGTGTGTGTGTACATGAAGGCCAGAGATCAACTTCAGGTGAGATCAACTTCAGGTGTGTTCCTCCTGTAGGCTTTCCATCTTAATTTTTGAGACAAAGTCTATCACTGAACCTGGAGGTCACCAATTAAGCTTTAATAGGTCAATGAATTTTAAAGGTATCTGCCTGTCTCTGCTGAGGTGATAAACACACACCATCACTTGAAGCTTTTCATAGAGGGGCTAGGATCCAACTCAGTCCTCATTCTTAACATAGCAGGCAATTTACCAGCCGAGCCATCTCTTTATCTTTAATCCATTTTATAAGATTTTTGTTCTACTATGCTTTGTAACTTGAATATGTTGGATTCATAAAACATTATGAATGAACCTTGAACAAATTAAAAATTACCACGACTGTTCCATTTATTTGAAATATCAAAAATAGGTAAAACACAGAGTAGACTGGTGGTTACCCAGAGCTGGTAAGCTGAAGGGAATTAGGTAGTAAGTATTTACAGGCACAGAGCTTTCTTCTGAAGATTTTGGAAATGTTCTAAACTAGATTATAGTGGTGGGTAATTTTTGGGAATATGCTAGAAACCACTTAATTATAAACTTTTAGTGGGTAAAATGAATGCTATGTAAATTGTATCTCAATAAAGCTATTACAGCATGGTACATTCTCATAAAATCCAAATATAAAACATAAAAATTACAGTTGGTTTTATTGCTGACTTTAAGAAGTCATTCATTTATGGAGGCTGAGTATGCATCTTAGTGGTTAGCATGATTATCCTGGGTTCAATTCTCACAAACACAAAAAACCAGAGGTGGGGAGAGAAAAAGGTATTCATGTAAAAAACAAAGTGAGAGTCAGCGCAGTAAGTATATGGGAATTGAAAGAAAGTAGAACAACATTCAAGCTACAGCACAGCAGGCCCCCTTGGACAAGGTACTAGACCCTTCTCGGCTTCCATGCCTCAACTGTGAAATAAAAATAACATCTACTCAACAGGTAGAGAAGCTACTGTATGGCCTATGTCAGTGTTCTATATTATTGTCCTTTTTCTAAGCACGAGGCTGGTCACTCCATCTGACATTACAGTCAATGACGGAATGCATATAGAATGACATATACTGCGCAGGCTATGTGTGTAACAGACCATACCATTGTGGTTCATACCTAAGGAGGAAATCACCTACTTCTTTGTGTGTGTGGCAGAGGCTTCACGGTGGTCAACCTCAGGTGTCTTCCTCTATTGCTCCCATCTATGACTGAGTAAATTCTAAGCCCGAAGCTCACACTTAGCCTAGATTAGACTGGTGTTAGATGTCATGACTATGCACTGCACTGCTGAGAAAATTCACATAAATATTTTTCTTTTTTAGATACTTAATACTAAAAAATGTTTTTCTTAAGATACTTACTATTCAGGAAAATATACCAACACTATACTTCATTTTTTAAATTGTTCATGTCAAGATCTATGTCTCTTTTGTTTTCACACACCTACCTCATCCAGGTATTACAGCCAGCACTCTGGGTACTTAAGGTGACAAACATTCTGACTGCACTCCACGTCGCACTTACTGTCAGTGATGCTGAATACCAAGCCTGGCTGGTGAGGTACTGTGTTTCTTCCTCTCCATTGTGCTCACAGATTCTTCTATTTTCATTATTTGTGGCTGGTACTGTTATCAATGCTTTACATTTACACAATGTGTATTTGTGTCCCAAAAGTATAATTCTCAAGAAGAATCATTTGACCTCAAAGCTAAGGCATTAGTTACTTAGAAGAAGCCATACTACTAACCTGAAAGTCAAGCAGGTATACCTGCTTCTCAGTTTTAAACAGAATTTCTCAAATACATGCATGGCATTTCAACCTGGCTTACTTTAATTAGCAACTACATTTTTCTAGCAAGCCACCAGGTCGTTAGCTGCTTTTCCTCCCTCTTTTTGAAATATGCAACTCATCCTCAAAGAATGAGAGCTGATTTGAATGATTCAAAGTTGACTAACAATTTGTAATTAAACACAATTTTTATATTAACATGTTGACTATTCCTTTTCACAGCATACAAGCAACAATTTAAATTTTACCAGTTCTAACTCGCATGGTAGCACTATACAAACATTCTTAGCACATGCTGGTTTGGGCATTTTTAGAGATGCTAATATAGCATGCCAAGAGCAGTACACAGTTAAAATACATGACAAAGGGAAAGTTGAAGACAGCCTTACCATATCATCTGTCAGTGTTCTAATATTTAAATGCTGCAAATGAAAAAAAAAAAAAAATCAGTCAGTAATTTATAACAGCTTTTTTAATTTTAGTTAATAAGTACATTCTACAATGCTAACTTGAGGTAATTAAATTCCTGACAGTGAAATAAAAGTATATTATGTATTGTTTTAATCTATTTGTCAATAAGACAGACAAAAGTTACCCTGTACGCAATAGTTTTAAATATTTACTAAAATCTCTTGGTTTTATGAACCTCACAAACTAGAAACCTAATAGGGGTTCAATAAATATATTCTCCCAATTAATAATTAGTACTATTCAATATCCAGACTCACACCATAATGATCTAAAGATTTAAATATGACTTTCAGAAATTTTTTTGTATTATAAAATACTGTAGCTTTAAATTTACCATTAGTATGCAGCATAATAGATAATGAAGTACTTTGCTGGCTTAATGAACTTAAATAATTCTAGGAACGATGAAGAGTGTACTGGAATGATTATCTGCATCTTTAACAACACTTTGATGTATCACCAGTGGTGACAGTAGACACTTTTCAATTTCATTGTCGCTTATTTGAGACCTCTTTGGCTGATTTCCTTACTAGACAAACAAGGCCACTTTAGAAAAATGAATAAATTAGTTTCACACAAAGCACAGTTCAAAGGAAAAAAGTATTTAGGAAGAAAAATATCAGTTTTAGTAATCAAGGGCAGGGCAGCAATTTGTATTCAGGTAGTTGTATTCAATTTCCAATTCTCCTTCTTTATTCATTGGAGCATTGGAGCTTTCAAAGACAGAAAGGGTCAAACATTTTTAAATAGCAAACTAGATCTATTCATTCACAGCTATAAAGGAAGATGTGCTAACAATTGTCACCTAACACGTTAGTGTTACATAGTTAAATCTGACATTTATTGAACAGAATAAAATTTGCACTCATTCTGTTCTACTGAAACAGATTTATATTCATTACTTTACCATAATGATGATCTCAACTAAAAATTTGTCAGTGTAAATAGTACTCCATATTATCTGCCTATACCAACGTGTCCCTTCCTAATGAAGGGGGAGGGAGGAATGTACCTGAAAGAACCATAAATAAACTGTGTATACCAAGGTGGCCATGTTAATGACCGTGATTGGCCACTCCACTAAGTTTCAGACTCAACTACCTGCTGAATTAAAGCAATTTACTATGACCTAAGAAAAAGCAGCAATAATGCTGTACTATGTACTACTGTTGAAAATCTTGGTTTATAATATATGGTTTTTAATAATACTACCATGTGATTATTAACAAGCCTGTAAAGTTTACCACCAATGTCATCCCAGAGACAGATACCACAATTAAATACCAAAACTACATAGTTCCCAAAGAAGGTGCAGATCCTACCTGCTCTATGTGTACCTTCCAAAGGAACAGGTTTATGCACGTTGACTTTGGTTAAATAAATCTATTTGCTATTACTCTACAACGGGAGGGATCACCCCAATTACAACTAAGCTGGCTCCTAAAAGGGGTCATTTCAAGCACCTGTGACAAAAGAGGCTCTGAGAGTAGCATGTCACATGATCTAATTCTTAAAAGGCAAAGTCAAGGAAATCAAGTATAAAGCTGCAATCCTATTTAGAATAGTACGCAAACTGCTAACCCAATGGAAATACTACCAACACGAGTAGTTTCAGGAAAACACCATACAAGTGGTAGGTTTTATATGTTTTTTTATCATTTTTTATGTGCATTAGCGCTTTGTCTGCATGTGAGGGTATCAGATATCCTAGAGCTGTTGATACAGACAGCTGTGAGCCACCACATGAGTACTAAAAATTGAACTTGGGTCCTCAGGAAGAGTAGCCAGTGCTCTTAACTGCTGAGTCATCTCTCTAGCCTCAAGTGAGAAATTTTTAAGAGCAAACAATAAAAATAGACAAATTTAAGAGAAATAAAAGGTTTCTAAAACCTATAAAGGAGCCGGGCGATAGTGGCGCACGTCTTTAATCCCAGCACTTGGGAGGCAGAGGCAGGCGAATTTCTGAGTTCGAGGCCAGCCTGGTCTACAGAGTGAGTTCCAGGACAGCCCAGGCTACACAGAGAAACCCTGTCTGAAAAAACCAAAAAAAAAACTATAAAGGAGGTGTAGAAGATCACTATGCTGTGGTACCTGTAATCCAAACATTTGGGAGGTAAAGGGTGAAGGATTAAGAATTTAATGGCCAGCCTAGAACACATAACAAATCTGAGGCCATGGGCTGAGAGATGGCTCAGTAGTTTAGAACACTGGCTACTTGCTCTTCTAGAGGTCCTGAGTTCAATTCCCAGCAACCACATGGTGGCTCACAACCATCTGTAATGAGATCTGATGCCTTCTTCTGGTGTGTCTGAAGACAGCTACAATGTACTCATATAAATGAAATAAATAAATCTTTAAAAAAAAAATCAAAGTAGAAGTCATATAAGAAAAGTCACATGCTATAAAATCAAAAGATGCAAACACCCAAAAAAAAAAAAAAAAAAAAAAAAAAAAACCACATGTATATATCTTCAATGGTCAAGAACTGGACAGACTTTTAAATTAGAATTATATGCTGAATGTGTTAGCACACAACTGTAAATCCAATACTTAGGAAACTGAGGCAAGAAGACAATAAGATCAAGACAGACTGGACTACACTGCCAAAAGAAGCCTAAATAATTAAATAAATTGTACACACAACTTTCATTTAAG
The DNA here is from genome assembly GCA_021653895.1 of Mastomys natalensis. Taxonomy (NCBI): domain Eukaryota; kingdom Metazoa; phylum Chordata; class Mammalia; order Rodentia; family Muridae; genus Mastomys; species Mastomys natalensis. The sequence goes on along the minus strand of JAJTUV010000017.1, from coordinate 2,620,074 downwards.
TGGGCAGATACTTGTGTAAAAACCAGGTATCTTTTTCCATCTCTTTCCTAGTTCTGAGCTTGTTTTCTTAAGCTATCTCATTGTAGTGGTTTCCAATGTAATTTAAGTACAAATTTGATCTTAGACTATGCAGATATACATAAACCCAGAGACAGCATATTATTAAATACACACAGAAAAATGTGATGAATCAAGACAGAATCATAAAACGGGGGTAAGAAACACAGAAAAAGAAACCTCAAGAGTTCAAGCAAAACAAGAGCCTGAGGAAAGAAAACAAGCAGCTTAGGTCAGTTCATTATTCCTGCTCTTCAGAAAAACACCTCCCTATCGAGTCTCACCACCGGCAGGACAGGCTTGGAGGGCTCAGAATGGAGGCAAAGGCAAGGGCTGAGGACAAGCCTGGAGATACTGACTGACCAGAGACACCTGACCTTAGAAATCTGTTTCTGTATCAAAACAATAAAGTCAAAAAATGCTTCATTTCAAAATGTGACTTTCTCAAACATAATTAGTCCCTCCACATGTAAGCACCGAAACTCTGAGAAGACCTTAGCACTGGCCAGTTCCCCTAAAAACTGTAATGTCCAAAGAGAGGCCCTTCAAACCTAAAGGAAAAACATGGAAGTGCTACTCAGCAAGTACAAAAGTTGTTAACGGCAACTTTCTATGGAATATTTGACTGCTGTGTGTGTCAGGTGTGTCTGTGTAATGCATTTATACATAGGACAGGAATGCACACATGCATGCCACAATAGGCAGGCATCTGGTAGTCAAAGAACAGCTTCTGGTTTGAGTCCTCGTCTTCCACCTTATTTGAGGCTCACCACTGTGTTCACCCAGCTAGCCTGACCATGGCCTCAGAAGATTCTCCTATATCTCTCTGCCCCTGACCTTTGTGCCACACATCAAGGTAAAATCACCAGGAATTACAGACTCACAGTAGCTCAGCTGGCTTACATGTGTTCTCTGGATCCAAAGTCTGCCCTCAACCTGCACAAGCAGCATTTTACCCAATGAAACATCTCCGCGCTCCTCAATGTTAATATTCAATTTGAGTTTTATCATTATTAAGCTTCCACTGATTGGAGGATCTGGCTTATACACTTAAAATGAAGACTATCTGCTACCTTAAAATTGCAGAGAGAGCAAGACAATGACTAGCTCAAAACCCTCAGAGAACTCTGTGGGAGTCTGTCCTTACTTTAGGGTATACAAACAAAAGAAAATCTCCTGAATTGTTAAGGGGGAAAACTGTATAACAAAGATATAGTATACAGGTACTGGTACCTAGTACCTAGGTGTTGGCTAACCAAGACACATGTAAATGAAGCACAAGTGCTTCCTAGTCAGCAACTGCGACTTTTACTACTTTTACTATTTTCTAAGGGAAAGTAAGAACTGCATGTGTCAATCAATTCATGAGCAGCACGGCTGCGTCTACTTCAAGAATGAAAAGCTAAGGCTTATTAAATGGAAGCAGCTAAGAACAGCATGAAAAAAAAAAACTAACAACCCAATGGTAATTATTAGGGTTGTATTTACTTATGAAAAAAGCAAATAAAAACTTAAAAACATACAGTTTCCGAAATTAATGTGACTTTTTACATTGGGTGTGTGACCTGAGGTATTGGTGATGTTTTATGGTAATGAACCAGAATAACATTGCTGATACTAAAATACACAGAGCCCTGTGCATAGGAACACTGGTAATTGGCTAAATGGTAACTGAAGGCCACAAAGATTCTTTTCCTAAGCCAAACCCTTACCCTTTCTGCTTGGTCTTAAGTTCAACTTGCTAATTCTATTTTCTCCCTTGAAAGTAAGGGGCATGACTTACAGATAGGTAACAATGCTTTCTACTAATGACAGTCCCTAGGACACATGGTCAAGAGGGTCACTGTGGAATTAAAAGAGAAAAAAGGGGCTTTCATAGGATTTTCTTCAAAAGAACATAGGATCCAAGAGAGAGAGAAAAAAGTAGAAACACAGAACATAGGTCTCTATACTCCCATTTAAGCAATGCATCAAAACTTTTATTGAAGATAGTGCATGCTGTCAAAAGATAGATTTAGAACTTTCAGAGCACACTGCTAAATGCTGTGACTATCAAGAGGGATGAAGACATGGTTCCTACACCATCAACAGTTACAAGAAAAATAATAAAGTCAAATATATAAACTGACAAAAACAGACAAATACGGAATATACAAGGCACCACCATGCACACCCCAGAGGAATGTGCAAAGAAAAAAAGATTCCAAGGTATTGTCTGAAAACTTAGCAATCTTTAATAGTTAGGACATGTGGGGAAAAACTGGGGGGCCCACGGTGGCAGGCCCCAGGCCCACTCGGCAGCGGCCCAGAGGCCTGGAGACTTCCAGGCAGCCTGTCTCACATTCCGGAGGAAGGTCCCAGGTTCCAGTGGCTGGAGGCTTCAGCAGCCGCAGACCCAGCAGGCCCCAATGATACGAGGAAGTCCTTGGTTCCAAAAGGGTTTATTGTCATGGTGGATGGTGGATGGATCTGGATGTACCCCCCAAACTCAGGGCAGACCTGAGTTAAGTACGGAGGGAGAAAGGGGGAGGTTCTGGGGAGGAATGGTTAATTGGCTCCGCCCTCTGACCTTCATTAGTATGTAAATCCCTAGGGCCTGAGGCCTGTAGTTACACCCTCTACCTGTGCACTTTGGGAGGGACTGAACAATGTAGGTCCACGGAGATTAGACTGCTTTTCAGGACCCTGAGTTCTGGGGGCATGGCCGAACTCCTGCTGTTTCTCCCTTGGAGTCTCGGGGTTCCAGGCCCATGCCCAGCCAAGAATCAGGATACCCTTATGCAGTCCCACAAGGACATGCAACCACCAGACCTTAACATCATTAAGAGCATGACAGCCATCATGTATCAACCTAACAGGACTAGATCAATTTGTTGTTTTCATAAAGCCAAATATGACACTATTTACATTTGTACAATACAATTTAACCCAGTTGCTTTCCATCATTTAACTGGGCTGCTTTCAGCAGGACACAGCTGGAAGAGCACCTTCAAAGCAGCCTGATTCAGGTACACATCCCATAAACTAGACCTTTCAGATCAGCTGCTTTTCAGCTTGTTGCTGTGCACAGGAATCACAGCATGCCTGTAAAGCCTCGGGCTCCCAAGAGCATTGTCAGTGGGCCTAAGGTGGCACTTGGGAACTCATCTGCCCAGTGTGTGCTCTGGTAATGCCGATGCTCACCCAGCCCCACATGAGAGAGACACTCTGCTCTAGCACTGACCATCCAATGTTGCCCCCCCCGCCCGCCTCTCAGTCTTTCATATGTTGTAAAGAAGTCACATGAAGGTATAGAAGGAAAGAAAAGAATTTCCAAGAAGTGAGAAACAAGGAACTAGAATAGTTAGGGCAGACTCTGACATCAATAAGGAACAGGAACCAGTTAATCCCTAAGAGCACTCAACAATGGCTGCTGTGTAAGATGAACTACCAACTCCCACTCTTTCAAGTGCTTATCCAAATGCTAAGGTACTTTTAATCTACAAGCATTTAATAAAAGTTGGAGAGATGGTCAGGCATGGTGGTGCATGCCTTTAGTCACAGCACTCAGGAGGAAGAAGCCAGCAGATCTCTGAATTTGAAGCCAGCCTGTTCTACAAAGTGAGTTTCAGGACAGCCAAGACTGTCCTGTCCTTTAAAATAAATAAATAAATAAATAAATAAATAAATAAATAAATAAATAAAGATGATGATGAAGAAGAAGAGGAGGAGGAGGAGGAAGAGAGGAGGAAGAAGAGGAGGAAGAGGGAGGAGGGAGGAGAAAGGGCAGGGGAGGGGGAAGGGGGAGGAAAGGTAGTTGGAGAGATGGCTCAACAGTTAAGAGCAGATACTGCCCTCTCATCCTACAATCAGGCTGCTTACAAGCACCTATAAACTTCAGTTTCAGGAATTCTGATCCCCGTTTTTAGACTCTGTGAGTGTCAGAATGCACTCACATGTTGCACAAACACACTCACACACATACAATCTAAAAAGTAAAGTAAAAATCTTAGAAAAGAATATATTTAATACCTAAATAATTGAGTATAATACCAAATCATGTCATGAGACCGTAATTCTAGCATTCTGGAGACAGCTTGGGCTAAAGAACAAAAATAAACACAGTTACAACACTATTTGGTTCACAGACTATGAAATGGCAGCTTATTAACTGAGCAAAGTAATACCTGGTGGGAAAACCAAAGGATCAGTCTTACCCTAATTATATCTGTGGCTGGAGAGGACACGTTAAAGTGTTGTTTATATTTGTTTTGAAGTCTAGACTATTCTTTTACACAGGTAACAGGAATGTGGACTTTAACCTAATAACATTTCTAATCCACATGCCTGTGTTTATCTTAATGTCAACACCAATTATAAAGAGTATGAAAATAAAATATTACTTCTAACCCTGTCACTAAACACACCTACCGGGTCATCTCCCAGGCAATCCCAGAACTACAAAACAAATGTGAAAATATCACTCTGCAAGGTCTCTGGATTTAACATCTCAAAAGGTACAAAAATAACACTGTGGCTTTCCTACCCCTTAGGGCAAGAGAAAGGCTGGTTCTCTGATAACATGAAGAAAAACTTTTAAGTTGACTGGCCCTTTGTGCAGCTATGGAGCATGATTTTAGTCTGCAGGGAGAAAAGTCAGAGATGTTAGGAATTTCTCTGCGGTCTCTTTTAATCATTCATTCACACTGTAATCCTGACTGGCTAAGAAAGACAATCACACCATCCTTTAACCAGGCCTCGCTTTTGTCACAGAGGGCCATGCCTCCCTCTTCCATAATCTCAATTCTGTGGAAACAGGAAAGATCAGCGTTTAGAAGAAGGCAGCATCCAAGAGACTCCAAAAGAAGCTAGGAAAAAATGCATTTTATGATGCGACAGCCGAGTTTTCAGTATGATCAAGGCCTATTCCTGCTAAAGCCCATACCTCCAGAAAAAAGAACAGCCAAAGAGAACAACTTTTGTTTAGACCTCCTTCTGAGATTATGTATCACTGTATCTAGGTACCTAACAAGCTATCTTTTAAAAAATTTAAATATAACGTATTCTTCTCTCAATGAATTCATTCAATAGCTAAACACAGAAGCTAATTCTAATAATTCAGTTTGAAGTCCTATTTTCAGATTTTTCTCTTCAACTGTGCCTGTTCTTTAAATCTATACCATCAGATCAAAAGCACTCCTACAGTGCATCCAGGGAAAACACTAGTCAGGCCTCTGAATCACTTTACAAATGGGTTCAGTTCTAGGTTAAGAGCAGAGTTCCATAAGGGTTTCCATCGGATGAAAGGCAACGATCTGCTCTAAGGGAAAATGAGATGGTTCCAGAGCATCCAACACACAATGGAGCTCACCCAGGGCCCCAGGCCCTGCAATGGCGCTCCCGCCTTTGCTCTGGTCCAAATTAGGAATTCAGAATGAGTATTACTGTGCAAACACAGCACTACGGTTTGTTTCACATACACTTGAGGGGGATTCTGCTTCTATCCCAGCATCACCTGACTGAAGAGCTAAAACTGCCATCAACATAGTTTCCCACAGCAGGACAAAAAAATGAAGCACAGTGTTAGTGCACAGCAGCCATGCTGTCCCGGGCACGGAGCAGAAGCAGCCAGTCGAGAGCAAGGGCAGCAGAAGATGGCAAGAGTATCATCCCTAGACAGCATACTGTAGGACAGCTGGTTCTGGGCCGTTTATGAAGAAGACTGAGAGATCAGGTGGGTGGCTACCTTCTCACTTGTGGTAAATGAAAAAGCACATCTTTATCACCTGGTCACACCATGGTTTTCAGTTCTGCAGATCTCAAGAACCAAAATTATTTTCCTCAGTTTGTTCTTGTCACTGATTAGGTTATCCACGTGCAGTTCCGAACACATTTCCTGACAGACAGGCTGCAGTGGGTGCAGGGAGCTGCCCCACTGTAATCTTGTTGATCACTTAACTTACAAGCATAGTCCACCTGATTAATGAGAAGACAGTGGCCAAATGGCGTTAGATAGGGACTTGTGGGGCACAAGATATGATCTCAGTATTCTGATTCAATAGCCCTCTGTGTGGCTATACAGCACATCAAAATGCTTACAATATGGTGCATGGGATGAGGTGCATTTAAAACTATATGAAGTATAATTACAATTCCATTAATGCACAATTTTTTTAAAAGGTAGGAACCATGGATAATTTTATATATCTAGGATGTGGGATTTGAGGCATGGCTTTCATAATCTTACACATTAGCCCAGCTGCATGCAATGCACATTTTTACAATAAAAAAAGGCTCTATAGATTTTACTATAGATAATACTTTTCACACTGAATCAAAACTAGTGTATTTTCTTTAGAAATAAAAATGTACACCTTAGTAAAAAAATAAATGGAGATCTAAAATATGTCTAATAAATATTGTAAGTAGATTTTTAATAGGCTGGGTTTTAATGCATATTTTCCAGTATGTCAGTATATATTAAGCATATTATTCATTTGTTTTCTAACTCACATATAAATTAACCAATCTCAAAAAGCTCCTTGGTTCTGTGAATTATTGATGTTGTCACCTGTTAGAGACTTAATTCCAAGAAAAATATACGAATCACTACATCACAAGCACAAATCCTTTTGACACAAATTCAATTTCTGTGGCAACAATAATATATTGACTTAGCTTATTTTTCTATTTTGTGACACTTATTAATGGTACATATAAGAGAAATCTATCATTTTTCCTTTTTGCATCCATAAGCGGCATCATGCCATCTTGAGAAAGTTAAGGTAAACATCAACATGCTGACTCTACCTGTTAATGCAATAATGTAAATGAGAACATGATTCCAAAACACAAAAACTGGAAGACAGGATTCCTGAAGGCCTTGTCTCATAACACTGTTTCTATCATACAATATAACCAGGCTGTCAACATGTGTATGACATTATATTAAAATTATATACCAAGAGTACTTAATCCCTCCCTAGGACAAAGTGCTACAAATTAAAAATCAAAATGCAGAACTGGGGGAGGAGTAAGTCCTCTAAACATCCAATGACAAAATAGGGTTCCTACCTGCTAGCTATATATTCTTAAACATGTGCTAATTAACAAGCAAATCTCATAGCTGTCAACCAAAGGCAAATTTATAGCCATAGATAAAGCTTGCAATACAGATCCATTCATTCTTCTAAAAGAAAGTCCCAGAATATCCATTTATGTAAATGTTTATTAAACACGGCTATATTCTGACAAGGTGTTCAGTAATAAATAGAATTTTATGCTTTTGTTGTTTACCCTAGGAGAACTTACTTTCTATTAGTGAAATAGATCTTTAAAATGCAGGTAAGATTACATAGAACATTGAAAGCTCATGAGTATTCTGTGAAATGACAAGTATGTTGCGACCATAAGGGAAACCTAGAATTTAGAAAGGGTTGCACAGTGCAATTTTACATATGAGGAACTGGGGCTAGAGAGGAGTCGATGATTTAAGAGCACCGGCTTGCTCTTTCAGAAGACGTGGGTTCAATTCCAGCACTCACTCGGCGGCCCATAGCCAGCTAACTCCAGTTCCGAGGGATCTGACACTTCTGACTCCTAAGATCACCCGCACACCCACATGCAGAGCCACGCAGACACACACATAATTTAAAAAATAAATATAGGAACTAGGTCTAAGTGTGGGTCTGATGAGGAAATGACACATCAAAAGGACAAGTCGCCAGTGGGATACGACGTTAGCTATCTGCACACAGGAACAAGTTTTTCAAATGAAAGGAACAGCCAGAGCAGGGCCATTAAAAAGGAATATGGCTGGAATCAGGTACCAAACAAGCCAATATATAGACTCAAGCACACAGTGAAAACAGCCGCAGCTCAGTCCTAGACCTATTTAAGGACGAGAGCCTGTACTCCTCTAGCTAGTCACAAATACTGTGCATGTTCAAAAAACACTTTACACATAATCAACGTAAATAATACATACTTCTCAAGTCAATTACTATATTATATAAGTTACATGGTGGGAGGCTGTTCCTATGCTTAAATAATCATTTAGTTCAGGGTCTTTTATGCGGCTTGTTTGGCCAGAGACATTTGCTGCTTGTTTGGTTATGCTTCCAGAGTCATTTACCAAAGACATTAGAAATACTCCCCAAACACTAAAAGCCAATAAAAACAATTTGGGGACAAACTCAGCTAAATTCTGTAAACAAAACTGCCTTTTTAATGTAGGATTAGTCCAAAGGGCATAAGGAACAGCCAAGCTTCTTTAAAGAAAAGGGGGTAAGGGGAAAATACTTAGCAATAATTTTAACAACTCCGAAGAGCCCTTAGAACTTCGAGCAGTATTTCTAAGTTCTCTCATCTTCACAGATAGCCCTGGCCAGGAGGCCTCCCAGAGAGCCCAGCGCCAGCTGGTATCTCCCAGAGAGCCCAGTGCTGGCTGGTATTTGCCCCTGCTACAGCTCCAACACCTTCCTTCTACAGTTACCAATCCCCAAATTATTAAAGCATCTACACTTCATTCTCTACTCAGTAATTCCAAACATAAGCTTGTAACCTTTCTACAAGAAAAGAAGATACCCTAAGGAGAACTTATGCTCCCAGTGGCTATCAGAGTCTTAAAACAAATTTCCAACACCGAGAAGTTGAAATTCCCCAGGAATCTCATACTGAGAGAAGGAAAAGGGAGGTCTGAGATTTTACACAGTTCTGATAGTCAGATCACCTTGCTGGACAGACTGAGACCAAAGCACTGATGGTGGGCAGGACCACACTCTGACAACAGCAGACTTAGGCAAATGTTTACCTAACCTAAGTCTCATATCCAGAACACCAAGGTGGACTTGGAGAGGAACAGTCATGGGACCTCTTTTCTCCTCTTCTGAATGTGACCACATCAAATCAATCTTTTTACCTTCACTATAAATTGTCTTTCATTGACCTAATGAAGAGCCTACCTGATTAGGGCTGCCAGAAGCCAGGTTCAAACCCCAACAGTATGGCAAGAACTCCACATCAAATGGACTTCTCTTCATTTTCTCTGAGCTCTGCGACTACAAGATCCTGTCCCTTTGCTCAGGCTGCTTCTAGCATTCTACATGTATTCCTACTTGCCCTTCAAGCACTCTGCTTCAGAAGAGCTCCTTAACTTCCTCTTATCAAATGTGTCCCTACACAAATAGCAACCTTCTATGAATTATGACAAAAACTTATTGCACAGAAGCCAAAGCCAAACGCTTCTGCACCAACATCCCATGGTGATATCCATCACCGTTGTGGCTGTGGGCACTTAACTGCCTGGACCTCAATGTCTCACCCATACCTAGTGAGCCACTGCCCACACAGCCTTTGCAGACGACTCCAGCACCTCAACCTATTTCTCCCTTCCTTTCCCCCAGGACCCTGGCACAGATCACCTTACTTCACGAATGTTCTCAAAGCAAACTTTAACAGTATCTCCCATCTGAGGTCCTGGAATCATTCTCTAATCTGCTTTTATCCTGTCATTATTAAATATGTGTTAGCTTGTAACCCACTAGGGCAGTGGTTCTCAACCTGTGGGTCCTAAGGGTGGTCTAACGACTCGTTCCTAGAGCTCACCTTAGACCATTCATTGGAAACACGGATATTTACATTACGATTCATAACAGTAGCAACATTACAGTTATGAAGTAACAACAAAAATAATTTTATGACTGGAGGTTACCACAACATGAGGAACTGGAGTGAAGAGTTACAGCATTGGGAAAGCTGAGAATCACTGTTCTGGGGCATGGTTTTTGTTATGGCCACTTTGTTTGCTAGCTATCAGTTATGTCCTGTGTCCTCTTCTCAGCTGCTGGAGCCCTTCACATTGTATTACAGTCCTCTGGAGCTCAGATATCTGGGCTAGGAATCTTAAATGGTCTAAGTTTCTCAATGCTATCCCTAAGGCAAGGATGCTGCAGGACATCAGGAAGCTAACAGAAAGATGGATGACTGAGATGTCAGGAAGATAAAATACTACACTTACATTCATATAAGTATGGGCCAACCTTCATTATCACTAAAAGATAAAAATCCCACTCCCATCTTCCCATAGCCCTTTTGTTTATAATTCCTTTCCGACCCTGATCACTATTTGTTTATAGCTTGCTGTTTATAACTCATCTTTTACTTTTAATAGCCCCTAACCAACCACAACATAGGGATTTATTAGCCCCTAGCTTTCTATCCAGCTTAAAATGAGAATCACCTGAAGTTGTTTCCTTCTTTCTCTGATATACAGACACCTGAGTAATCCTCTAGACAAACCAAACCAAAATACTCAAAAGGTGAGCCTTGCTCTAGGTTGTCAACTCTCCCAGCTGACTGTGATATAAAACCAGACAAGCTATTTGCCAGTGAGTGTTCTAATTCCCAGATGATCATGATGGATCTAAAAATGCACATATCTGCATATGATGAATAACTGTTGTTTATCTGCATTGTGTACACCATGCCTTCCCTACAATGCCTGTCATGAAAGTGAGCCCAGAAGTCTTTACTGTGGTCACAGCTAACACAGGGCAGAACAGACACCCAAGCAATGTCAGTCAAATTCCCCTGTCCTCTAGAAACCTATGAGTGTCATGGACATTAGAGTCTCCTCATTCACTGGTCATGGGCATATATGCATACCTGGAACTGAGAAGCTTCAGATCTGGCTATGTGAACTAAGAGGTGGGAAGGTCACATTATTCAGAAGAGCAAAATTAGACTGCACAGTTGATGAGGGAGAGAAGTGAGAAGGTGCTGACTTTCAGTTCTGGGCTATAATCCACCATGAGACCTGGCAATCCTTTGATTCCTAGAGCTATGCACTATGACCTTACAATGACCCTTTCCCCGAGCTTAAACGAGATACCACACAGTGACCTGTTCCTTTAAGCCAAATGGCCTGAGACTAAGAATCCAAGGTTGCTAAATGGCCCTTAGGTCCCCATTATGACCCAGCCTACCTTTCATCATTGCGGCCACTACTTTCTGTATACTTACTGCAATTACTAATGCACCAAACTGCCCTACACGCCAATTATCCCCATCTCAGAGATCAGAAAACTGAGTAGCACAGAAGTGACTTGGCATAGCTAGTAAGGCCAGCCTAAGAATGGAATCAAGGTCAACTTAGGGCCTGGGCTCATTCCCCTCCCTCTGTCCCTTCCTGCTATGACAGACCACAGCAGTCACACCTACAGAGACAGTGAAGATGAGGCAGTTTCTGAGTTAACATCAAATGAATAGGAGAAGCAGAATTCCAAATAGAGGGTTATTCGGTTGGAACAACACTGAGCACCAAACCAAGAAGAATTTCAGAGAAAGGTATAATTCCTGTAAATTGACCAGCATTAGTAAGAACACACATTTTTATGAGGGAATTTCTCTCTTTGTTTGATGAAGTTGCTCTCTGAGGTATATAACAAAAATAAAATGAATATCAGAGGTGTCTTCACTTCTCACATATATGTACATGTGTTTTATGTGGCAATTCCTTCTGCGACCAAGAGCTTCCATCTTGATGAGAAACTCATTAAGACACAGTATGTTAATTAAAAAAGTGAAACAAATGGGTGTTCTAAGGCAGCAGTTCTAACCTTCCTAATGCTGCAACCCTTTAATTCAGTTCATGTTGTGGTGACCCTGGCCATAAAATTAGTTTTGTTGCTTCTTCATAACTGTAATTTTGCTACGGTTATGAATCACCATGAAAATATCTGTGTTTTCTGATGATCTTAGGCGAGCCCTGTGCAAGGGTCGTTCCACCAGGTTGAGAACGACTGCTCTAAAGGGCAATGAAAACGGTCTATCTAAGGAAGCTGTTGGACACGGGAAGTAAACAACTCAAAGGCTTCAAGAAGTTCCAATGGCCCTCTCTCCCGAAGTACAGGCAGCAGTAGACTGCCTGCAGACCAACTCAAGCACCCCAGAGATCAACGGAGCTCCCTGACATCAGCAGAGCTTCCTAGAGGAGCCGCAGGCCAGTGAAGCTGCCTGAAACGGCCCTCTCCTACCCCAGCAACTGCCTGCAGGTTGTGCAAGAAGCTCCAGGGTTCCAGTTTCATGAGCTCTGACCCACAATGGGGTGGGCTTTGGTGATGTGGCTGTCTTTGAATCATGTCTACCCATGTAAGTAAGCCCTCACCTACATTCCTGTGAGCAGATACCAATAAAACTAACTGGTTGAGCATGTGGGACTGGTGTTCTTTGGTTTGTCATTGGTTCCCTATCTGGGGTGAATAAATGTCTGCTGATGCCTCCTGGGAATAGTGTTACAGGACACTAAGTTACTTAAGCTTTAGTGCAGAGTACAGTCCTATAAACTATACCTTTCTAATTCAGGATAAAGCAGAAACCATAGAAATAACCACATTCCAATATAATATTTAAAAAAAGACACCTCAATGGCTAATTAAAGGAAATTAATTTTTAAATTTTAATAGCTAGAAATTAAACTATAAGTGTCTTTGTCTAATTTGACTAGTACTTTTATTTCCATCCTCTAAATTGTTGAATCACTTAAGCCAAACCAAAACAAGTGCACATTATCAAAGTGAATACCTGAATACAGCAGCGAAAGCACAATGGAGTTCTTCCACTTACTTCAATACTAATAAATCTGGAGAAGGGTTCTCGTGACTTTAGATCTACTAATCAAGCAGAATACAGATAGGGAGCCCTGAGGCTAGCGAGTCACTTGTCGAGCCTGGCATATAGAGAACTATGAAGCACAGAAACTCCCTTGAAAGAGTTTAGAGCTCCCACAACTCAGCTACATGCAAGTTTGAGGCCAGTGTGGGCTATGTTACCTCAAAATAAAAAATAAAGAGGCAGGAGAGATGGCTCAGCAGTGAAAGGCACTGACTGCTCTTCCACAAGTCCTGCGTTCAACTCCCAGCAACCACATGGTGGCTCACAACCATCTGTAATGGGATTCCATGCCCTCTTCTGGTGTGTCTGAAGAGAACAACAATTTATCCACATAAGATAAATAAACCTTTAAAAAAATAAAATAGAAAATTACAAAATAAGTTTATACATTTACACAAAAGGAAATCACATCTACTGAAGTAAAAAGAAGTGATAATCACTAAAAAAAAAAGTCACAATCACTTAATTAAAAAAAAAAAAAAGGTACAGAGGTGGTATGGTATGCAGAGAGTGATAACAGTCAGGGCCCAAGCACACTGTTCATATTTATCAAGGCCTGTTCCCTGCTGGGACACCTCAGGAAGGTTCCCAAGCCTCTTCAGATCTATGTGAGAGTCCTGCTTTCAAAGTAGTGTGTGAGGAGTTAGTGTTAAGACAATGCCCAGCCCAGGGTCAGAGCAGTGTAGCTAGCTGCTGTAAGGAAGACAACTTGCCTACAGTGTTTAAACCCATATGATAGGATCGGGAGGTCAAATGGCAGGGAAGGTTTCCACCAGGATGCAGCAGGCAGGTTCAGCACCATGACTGCCAGGTTCCTCCACTATAGTGCAAGTATAGTAGAGATCTGAGGCAAGGCAAGGGAGCCAAAGGTCATCTATCTATTTATATTTCACCATACATGAGGTTGCAGGAAGCAAGGAATGTGAAGGAATCCTGGATCAAAGAAAGCTCCAGGGTTACCTTTGTGGAGTAGGGATTTGGTAAGAAGTGAATGTTGACAGCAGAAGCAGGAAGGGAAGGAAAGAGAGGCAAGGTCAGAGCCAAAGGCTGAGATTAAGAAGAAAGGAACAAAATACATCCAGGGCCCAAACTTCAGGATACGTGTCCCTCTCCAATGAAGGGCGGAGTGCCTGGACATAATCCCCATGTCTGGCAGGAAAGACATAATGAGAAGAGACAAAGGGAGAAAGTAAAAGAAAAAAAATCAAAATGTTCACTAGCAGAACTCCTCAGATCCCCTTCAACTAACAGGTGCCTAGCTGCACTGGGAAGCACTATGCCTAACCTGTGATAATAATCCCAAGCAATGCTCACAACAATCCACATACAGTGGCCATTTCCATCTTACTAATAGGAAACTAGAAGCTCACATGCAGATTAAGATTCCAAGTTAAACCTAAACTGTCACAGTGGTTATGGCTGGGGCATAGACAGGCCAATCCTGAAAACTTCTGGTAGTTTTTATATGCCTTTGCCCAATACCCCTAGAACCTTTTATAAAAGGAAACAGACACTTAGAATATCTAAATTCCATTTAAACTTAGACGAATCGTGAATGAATGAACAAACCAACTGCTATAAAGTTCTTGGAGTAACTTAGCTTCTCAGTTAGGCAAGCATTGAGATTCAGTAAGCCTATGCCAGGCACCACAGTAAGAGTGACCCTCAGGCTTACAGCATATGCATAAAGAACTGAAAGCTTATCGAAGGTAACATTATCAATAAGAGCAAAACACCCTTTGACGGGAGGCTGAGTGAAGTCAGAACATGACTTTAATTGGAGACCTTCATCCTTTATAAAGAAATGAACCTGTCACATTGGATTTCTGGATGCAGATCATATGTACTCAATTTTTTATATTCATTTCTCAAGCTGTCAAATTATTCATTAAAAATGAATTGTAATTGTCATTATGAATTGAATTCTAGCCAAAGTTTCAATAAACAAAAACAGTTTAATTCTAACGTCCATAATTAATGTCACCAATGTGAAAACCTTTTATTTAAAAATGAAACGTTACAAGGTTTTACTTTATGATACAGATAAACATCCTACCTTGGGAAAAAGTAGGAATTAAACTTTAAAAAATAAATATATGCTAGGGAAACAGTTCACAATAAAATTACCCAAATAGAGCTAGGAGTGGTGGTACATGTCTCTAATGCCAACATTTGGAAGATTGAAGCAGGAAGATCACGAATTCAAAGCCCATCTTTGCTATGTACTGACTTCAAAGCCAGTTTAGACTAATCACTGTCTCAAATAAAATTACTTTAATCCAATAAATACACAATTCCGAATCTTACAATTAACCCATGCAACATAGCTAAGGGTTTCAAAACATTCTACAGCACACCTCCTGGGAGGACGCAGTGGCACTCTGAGCAGGCACTTTAGCTATTCTTAACTTGGCAAGGTATGGCTTGAGCCTCATCTACCTGAACACAGCTCAAATCCCTCAGCACACTGAATGCCCTCATCAGACACATTAACTGATGGCCACCTCCCTCCTTACTTCCCAGTATCTACTACATACCATGATGCTCAATGATTGGGAACAAAGAAAATACTAATTCCATTCACAGATCAACTTGAAAAATTAGTAAAATCAAAACCTGCTTTTAAAAAATATGTATTTCTAATTTTAAGCCGTATAAGACCTCAAGGAAATTATAAGGAGATAATATGAATGAAGGAGAGAAAAAGGACATTCCCATACGATTTTTAAAGCTTCTTGGTGAAAGTCTCTTTTATGATTAAATATATAAAAATATATTTAAGACTGCAAGGTTCTATTTTACCCAAGACACCTATTAGAACTAACCTTCTGACACTCCCTGTATACATCCTTCCCTACTGATTAAGTGCTGACACCATTTTTGTCTCATCATTAAACAAAAAACTATGCTGGAAAACTTTTTGTTTGATTCAAGTACTTTTAAATCCAATAAGAGTGACTAAGTTTCAGCAACAAATCATCAATCACATTAAACTAATGGTGTTGTTAATTTGCATCTTAATGGTTTTATGGTTTTGTTTTGGATTCATATGTAAATCTAGCTTAGTTTGATAGCTACAAAAGATCCATAAGTATACTTACACTCTGCTTTATATTCACATACATTAGTAACATTATTTTTATTACCGTTCAAGATGATTCCAGGATATCACAAGAGAGTTTTTGGTTGTTTCATTTATATGGATATTTCATAGTTGCAAAGGCTTAGTTTACAAATAAGTAGAACTGCTCAGAAAGCTTTAGAAAACTGTCCTAACCATTAGTCCTGACCACAGCCCTCCGACCACTGTCACCTGGCACTGCCAAATGACATTTCTGGCTCTGTACACCAGGGGGAACTAACCTGGTTTGACAAAGTTTCTCAGGATAAGGAAGTTAGTCAAATATCCAATGTGCCTGATGACCTAAAATACACACAGAAATTGCACTACTGCTATTACTATAGCAATCCTAGCAAAAGCATCCAACTCTCCACATAGCAAACACTCAGAGGTGACACCAGGAAGCACTGCCCCTCTAGGTCCTAAATTAACTTTTAATCTGCAAAATTGCTCTGCTTTCCTTGTGAAGAAAGGAAAGCACCTAAAGAGACAGCTACTGCCTGTGATTGCCCAGCTAACAACTGGCACAGCTGGGATCCAAGTCCTGAGAATAGAAGCTACTGATCATGTTATCCATGTCCCTCCAAACAAAAACAGTAACAAAGAATGGCAGGGAGCTGTTGGAAGAATAAAGTCCGTAGCAAGCGCTTCCAGAGAGCCTGCAGCAAGGTAACTGGAAACTCCATCATTTCAGCTACAAAGCCAAACGTTTTTAAACTCAGATTGTCTCCTAAGTTAATAATGACCACTTGCCTTGCAATTTGAGAAAAACTGCTCCCAACGGTAAGATGTTTCAATGCTATCCTGCTGCTACCGAGAAGACATTACCTTTGTAGATGCTGTTCAAAAAGAGCTCGTGCTTTGATCCTTAATATCCCATGAAGTAAAAGGTTATGCTTAATCTATATTTTATAGATCTAAAAGTCAAATGAGGCTCTGGGATAAACAAGCACGAGTGTGAGGCAAGCATCTTCCTCAGCATTCATTTGACTCCTGGCTTAAATGATGCTATGTGCTTAGTTAAAGACAACTCCATTAGTGTAATATCTTGTGGGGGCTTTTTTCTTGTATTATTCTGCAAACATAAACAAGTTATATACATGTTAATTTACATTCTATATAAAAAGCCAATTTTAAATCCAATTTATAAGGCAATAAATATATAAAGATCCTAGGACACAGCAATAAAGTTATGCCATAAAGCAGAGTTAATTCAAGGCAACAATAATAAAAGCATGACAAATTTTAGCATTCCACCAACTGCACAAAGGTGTTTCAGGTAACATCTGTTCAGAAGCAATTGGGACACGACAGACTAGATGTGATGCAAGGTTTCACAGTATAATAAATGTATGTCACTTTGCTTGCTTCATAATTAAAGACATGAGCCTTTGAAAAAAAGCAATTAAGCCTTGCTCTAAGTCTGCAACAATCATCACTATGCCCACCCATCCTTACACTCAAAGAAAAAGACCCAGCCCAGTCGACACACACCAAACACTATATGTCTCTGTTCTCAGCAGCTAACTCTACTCCCAAAAAAGCCACGTCATACATTTTTCATAACTCATACATTTAAAAAAAAATAGTGGAGGGGTGGTGACAGAAGGACCAAGCCTGGACTTTGTACAACTATATAACCTCTACCAAAATACTAACCTCTAAACCTCAATATTCCTATGTCTAAAGTTAAAGAAAAGAGAAACTGTTCTGCTTTCTTTGGGAGGCATCTCTTTGGAAGGCTGGGTCCTATTCATAAGGAAGACTAGAAAGGGAAATCTGAGAAAGGTTAAGGCTATTTCTTAGAAAAACACCCTAAATAAATGATTTTCCTTGCAAACGAAGGTTATTGTGGCTGACACATTACACACAGACTGATGATATGCATGAAGGCACCCAAGGCTTTCAACTAAGAACATTATCTGGATTCTGGATTCCTTAGGTTGACCAAATATCTATGTGTTCTAGGCCAGTCAGGTCTACATAGTCAGGCCAGCCAGAGCTGCATAGTGAGATTGTCTCAAAAACACAAAGATGACAAGGACGAAGATGAAGACAAAAGGGACAGGGGCAAGGAGGAAGGGAAGGAGGAAGAGGAGGAGGAGAAGAAATTTAAACAGATTAGATAGTTTAAGACTTTTCAACATGATCATCCTTATAATACCTGCTTGACTTCCCATTACGATGGGGAAAAAATACCACAAAGTAGGTTGTTAAAACCATTAATTCATCCAGTAGTTCTAGAGGGCAGAAGTTCCTCCACATGGGTTTCACTGTACTGAAGTCAGCATGCTGGTGGGGCCTCCCTGCTTGACACTGCAAGAGCATGTGTTTGGCCATAGGCTGGACACAGGTGCTTGGGAGAACACTGACTCCCAGTTTCTGATGGCTGCATCGCTAATCTGTCACCATAGTCACATCACCTTCTCCTCCTGTCAGCAAAACATTACCTCTCACTCTAATAACCCAAAATAACCTGCCATTTTTAGCCTGCAAACATTAAAGTTCTTTTTTGCCGTATAAGGTAACAGCCAAAGACTCCGAAGATTTAAGGAGCAGAACGTCCCCCTTCACTTGCTTCCAAGCACACCCAGACAATAAAGCAAGCCTGTCACTATGCCTGCACTGATCTCACATCTTCCTAAATTCTATCATAAACACAAGTTGTCCCACTCTCTACCTCTTCCCACCTCAAAATCTACCTATGACCACAACATTACTACCTACATATTTATTAAAGACATTATTTTATTACTACTGGTAATAGTTTTTTAAATGAGAAAAAAAAAAAAAGACTCAAACGTCTAAAATCCATAATGGAATGCTGATTACGGATCAGGACCTTGTGACTGTAAACACCTTTCTATAACTCATTCCTCAAATGACAAACAAGTCTACTAACTAAACCTTGTAGGAAGCCATGGCCTTGGTCTGAGCCTCTACTCACAACCCAACTGACCAAACCAAAGAAGTTTAATCACAGTAACTGAGTTTGGCTGGTTACAGAACATCCTAACACCAGTTAACTGATTAGGCTAATAAAGCAACTAGTTAGTTCAGCTATAACCAAAAGATTGACTACCCAGACTTTCCTATACCTTGATGTCCTGGTTCCCGAATGCTGACAACAATCTGCTTGGAGCTCCTCTCACTCTGGGAGTTGTCTAATCCCAATTTTTTGTTTTACTCAAGTAAACTATTAAATTAACTGGTCTAAGGTCTGTTCCTTTTAACACCACCTACCAAAATACTCCAATTAAATATATTGATATTTATAAGGCTTGCTCATTGAAAAACGCCTCCAAATGGTAAATATACCCAGTCTCAATTGCTAGACTTAAGGCTCAGGGATCATTGCAGAAGAGGCAGGACAGAAACACTGAGCAATCTACTTGATAGAAACCATTAAAGGCAAGTTCACACCTAAAGGGTGTGAGAACTTCGAAAGACTATCCCTAATTAAACAACTCCTCTTCCCACTTGAATTAATGATTTACAGGTCTTGTGCTAGATACTGGCACCCACAATACAAATGGAGTCTTCTCCAAAAAAGCCATGTCTTGGTCAGTCTGGACCTAGTGACAGTCGTTGAGTAGCTGTGTTTGGCTAACAGCAATTAGAGGAGGAAGCCACTGCAAGTCTTTTCACAGCAAATAGGAAAACTTTTCCACTTACTTATGTTCTAGACAGGAAAGAGGCCAAAGTGCTGCCTACAAGACCAAGAGCAGGTTCCAAGTGCAATTATTTTACTGAATTCTATTTCTGTCTTAAAGTCCCTAGAGAGACCACCCTTCCCTCTCAGCACCTTCCAACTGCGCTGCCCCTCCCACCCCCCATGGCTATGTCAGCACCGAAATACTCAGTGCTTCCTGTAAAGGCCAAGATGGTTAGTTTGCAAACAGCACACAGTAGTTGATTCAGCCCAACATCAGACACTTACAGACCAGCTTCTACTATTTACTTATCTAGGAAGACAGGAAATAAGCTACAAATACTTTTACCCAATTTACAAATGACTCAAAGCCCACAGTTTTACATTCAGTAGAAAGCAAGGATTCATTTGTCTGTCTCAGAGATGGGGTTTAACTAAGACAGGAACCACGTGACCAGTTTACAATCAGTGCTACTATTGGCTTGCCTTTTATAGACGTGAACAAAAAAGCACACTACTAATCATCCCCATCCTTGCCATATGGCAATGCTACATTACTTGTTCTAAAAGCTCAGAAAATGCCAGTGACCCAATGAAATCAGGCTAACATCGCTTCATCTCAATCAAGAACAAGCCAAGAATTGACTTGACATCCAGCAATAAAGCTGACTACACTACAGACCAATCATGCCATCCCGAAACAAGAGTGCCATTATGTGGTTATCAGGCAGTGAAAGGCTGAAAGGGCTGTTCAGAGGGCAAATGAGACTAAGCAATGGGTCTCTGGCAAAAACAAAGGTGGGAGACTTCAATAGGAAAAAGTAGTCCTAATTCAGCTGCATCCTCAAGCTTCTGGTGGACACAGAATAGCACCTCCACAGAAAAAGCACCCCAGTTCAGGCCTCCTGGAATCCCACTGGCTTAATGTGATGCACTACTTAAGCCAACAAGAAGCAAAAAGCTAGCGGTCATGAAGTCAAGCCAATGTAGATCCAAAGACTGCACACACCATAACTATTGAGGAATAAACAACCAAGACACAGAGGACCCAGAAAGGTATGAAAAAAAGCAAGTGGAACTTACCAAAATAAAAGCAACTGCTAAAGTCAAATATCCAGAACAATTAGAGAAGACACAGCTGATGCCAAGTGGATAGAACAGAAGACACGTGTAAAGAAATTACTGAGGACACATCCTTCTCCAGAGTCTTGCTGATAAGTGCAGATCTCCTCAGCAAGGGAACTTCTCTTTGTAACAGATGAAGTCCATTGTGAAAAATCACAATGGATCAAATACAGAGTTGTAGAGCCGGTCAAGTTCATTCATCTACAAAACAACCCAGGTTCAGAAAGGAGACAGGGGCCGGGCGGTGGTGGCGCACGCCTTTAATCCCAGCACTTGGGAGGCAGAGCAGCGGATTTCTGAGTTCGAGGCCAGCCTGGTCTACAGAGTGAGTTCCAGGACAGCCGGACTACACAGAGAAACCCTGTCTCGAAAAACCAAAAAAAAAAAAAAGAAGAAAAGGAGACAGAAAGATGGTAAGAGCAGGAGAAACAGGAAGTGTGCTGTAAGATTCTGCCCCCAAGAAATGTCAGAGAAGCTATACCCAGGAAGTCTCAACAACATGGCGGCCTGAACAAGACCTGAACGATAGGAGCACCAGTAAGAAGACATGCTAATGTGGAAGAGGAAAGCTCAAGAGGACTCAACCCTGGACAAAGAACTTGAGGCAACTAAGGAATGCCGAGAGCAAAATTTAGTCTTCCCCAGGAAAGAGCACAACAATCTATTATCCAATAACAAATGATCAGCCCTGAAAACAGGCATAATGGTCTTCATCTGTTGCAGAGTTTCCTTGGTAAGGAGAACGATACTTATCACCAACACCAAAACTCTGGAGAAGGACGTGTCCATACAGCCCGTTACAGGGACTGAGTAGGTTGTATTATTACATTTAAGATTATATATTTATAGTTTACATATATACATAAACTAAAGAAAAAGAAACCATAAATTTTAAGAAAGGAGGTGGTACATAGGAGGAGCCGGAGGGAGCAATGGGAATAGGGAAAATGACATAATTATATATAATCTCAAAACATTAAAAAATTGGGCTGGCAGTGGTGGCGCATGCCTTTAATCCCAGCACTTGAAGGCAGAGGCAGGCAGATTTCTCAGTTTGAGGCCAGCCTGGTCTACAGAGTGAGTTCCAGGACAGCCAGGGCTACACAGAGAAACCCTGTCTCGAAAAAAAAAAAAAAAAAAAAAAAAAAAAGCCTATATAAGTAAAAGTCTAACTGCGGAGATCATCAAGAATCCAAATTACTTCTAAATGAATTATGAAGTCATGATTCAAATCAAGCCCCACCCATGAGCTCAACATTGTAGAGTTCAACATCTTGAACTACAACATGTTGTCTTCTAGGCATTTCACCTTTGCATGACTTTTAACAAATGGTATAGTCAGGATGGCATACCTGAGAAATAAAAAACACAATCACCAGCCTTCATTAAAATCAAATATTTATTCAAGAATGCTATGTTGTAAGCTATAGAAAATCACACTTCCATGACAGTCCAGACAAAATACACTGAGTACTAACCCAGAGAGTAAATTATAAAAGGAAGAGATGGGTTCATCCCATGGACCTATCATGACCAAGTTAACTCTCTCCTAGTCAGGCTCGAACCTGAGCAGATAGGAGTGATGAAGCACAACCCTTTCCAGAAAGTGTTGCTATTCCTCTTGTTATTTTGATGCTCACTTCTGTATAATCAATCCCTACTGTTGCTCAGTAAAGGATCTCAACATCCCTTAGCTCTGCTCTCAGCTGTATTCAATTACAAGTAAATATTATACTTAGTGATTGATTTACAATTATATCCATAATTTGGATATAATCATGGCTTAAATTACTGGCATTGTATTTGACAAGAAAAGGCAAATGTTGTTACTATCAACAAAAAATAATAATAATAATAATAATTTTCCCATACTTCTAAGGAAAATTAACAGTCAGTATTAAGGCTCCAATTCTCTTGGACTAATACCAAAATCTACCAACCCACACAATCAGACAAACCGAATGAAATCATTCTCATTACCTATTTACCTTCCAGCTGACATTAACAAAAGCTTACCAGGTGCTAATCATAGCTCTTCCTTAAGCTTTAAGAACGCAAAGCCAACCCGATTAACGAGTTTCAGATACTTGAAGAGTCCTTCCAAGCTAAACATGACATTCTTTAGCAGTGACTACACACCCCGCCAAATTTGAAAACGAGTTGCCTCAACGTGTAAAGATATGTCCACCTTAAAAGGTTCTTGCTGAATTAAAATATTAGACGTGGGAGGGAAGACTATCAGCTAGAAGTTCGCTTTCTGTGCTACAGTCTGTTATACTAAAGGGGTGGGGTAAATGTTAACTTTTTTTAAAAATGCAGAATCCGCCTTGATGACGTCAGTACATAGTCATTTGAACTGTTTTTCAGATCCGCCCTAAGAATTGCGGTCTTCACAGACATCAGGGCATTCGTTCCAGGAAGGAATCGAATCCCGCCCTGTCACTGTGGATCTAAGCGGATTAACAGCTCTGGCCTTCCGAAAGAAACCTAGCTCCTAGCTCCCGGGGATGTCACCTGGGGCACAGGGAGTTGAAGGCCCCGGGAGTCGCCACACCCCGTGGCTCTGGCCCACACTTACCAACTTGGGACGCTTCTCCCCGGGCTCGTAGGGGCCAGCGGGCGGCGCGGACGGCAGGCCCTTCCTCCGCGGCGCCTTGCTGTCCCGTCCGAGTGCGCGCGCCCGGTGCCTCTCCATCCTCCCGGGTCTCGGTAGCGACCTGATCTGAGGCTAGGCTCTGCAGGCTCACCTTCCGGGTCCCACGCCTGCTGCGCATTAACCGCTGCACACGGCTGGGCCAATACATCTGAAATCTCCCGCCACCACAAGCAGTCGGGACAGCCAATCCCGCGCAGCAGAACCAGTGACGTAACCGCCCGCCTTTTCCGGGATGCCAAAGCGTGGGCCTGATTGGCCCTTTAGCCTGTCCATCGAGTTTCTCGCCCTCTGGCTGTGCAGGCGGCTCACCAGAAGGTACCTAGTAAGGTACTGGTTTGCAAAGAAGGTTGAGCTAATGAAAGTCTCTAGCAGGGCTTTCCTTGGACTTTGAGAGTAGGTTCTTGAAAAAATCTGTACCGCAGGGAACCTCTCCCCGAACTGTTTGAAAACTGACTATGAAAGCAACTGGTAAGCCCTCAGAATGATGGTCTCTGGAAGTGTCAGGGTCTAGGAGAAGCACTTCTAAGTTCTACTTGCCAGCTCCCGTGCCTCTCAGAAGGGAAGTTTAACCACATTTGATTACCGTTTATATAAAAGTACAGCCGTCGCCTCAAAGGGAATAAGTTCATACTAGAACCAGAAATGAGTGACCGTAGCCAAGTGAAAAGAAAGCCATGAAAGAAAATCATCAAGGAACTTTTCAAACATATTGGGACAAACAAGCCCTCAGGTGCTATGAGATGCACAATCTTTGGTTTAAGGTTGGTGGAAGTTAGTCGATTTGTTGTTGTTAGTGGACTTTTAAGGAAGATCAAAAGACATCACATGATACTCGGAAGAATGTTAGATCTAACACAGTTAAGTGAGCCAAGATTACTTGGCCCTGGATTTGCAGCATTCCAACTCTCAATAATCATGGGAATTCTAACCAGTCAATTAAGCACGTAGAATTGTTAGTACAGGTGTGGCTTTTTCTGGAACGTCGGTTCACATTGTTAAGCGCTTACAGCATGCCTAAAAGCCTAAGTGCTGACTCGGGGTCAACCAAAAATTGAAAGGAACACGCTCCAAACAATTCACAGCTTAATGTGTTTCACAGATGTTGACTTAAATAGCCAATGTAAAATTATAACAGCCATTCTACAGGTTTTTAAGTTCAGGTGGCGATCCTAATTATAAAATAGAGGAAAGCTATGGTGTTAGCGTCAGAACCTGGGCTCAAGGCAAGCAAGCACCTATCCCCAATATGTCACTTAAAGACATTAGTAATGAGGAGAAAACTCTGGAGATCCATTCAGTGTGACCACACAAGGAAGAGGAACAGATAAAGAGATCCAGGAGTCACCCAAGTCCATCTTTGGATCCTTGACATGCAGTTTGGATTTAAATAGGCGGCAAGTTCTGGGCACTCTGAGAATCTAGCCTCCTCATTGTCATGGCTCCCACATGGACCACAAGGTGATGACAAGTCCAGAGTCACTCTCTTCCTAGGAGATAAGTTGCCCCTCTGGCTGGCACCAAGATTCACCCTTTTCCTTCTCCAATGTTGAATAGGGAGTGGCTGGGTGGTTACAATAGAAAGGATAGTGGCAGAAAACTGGCAGGGTGTTCACATAAGAGGCATAGCAGGCAGCAGAGCCAAGAGAGGTCAAGAACACAGAGCTGACGAAATGTATCTGGCATATATTGAAGAATTTGTTGTGTAAGCTGAAGGTCAAGTTACGATACTAATGCAGTTTTCTCACACATCACTGCCTCTTCCCCTTTAAACATCATCTTTGCCTTTGAACTATTTCCTTAAAGATATTGATCTTCTGACTATATGGAGGCAATTCGAGCCAAGACAAGTAAACACGAAGTATTGATTTTGGTACAAGAAACAAGTCTAGGTATTCTGTGGAGACTAGCACAGGGGTTCAGAAAATGAACCTGAGGTTTCAAGTAAGTTTTCATCTACAGCTTTTGGAGGTTTAGGTTTGCTTTGAGTCTTGCAGGTAGTATGTGCTCCTTTTTTTGTTTTGTTTTGTTTTGTTTTGTTTTGTTTTGTTATAATGCTAGTTTTTATTACTGTCACACGACCAGATTTTCCTCTTAGTATATACTAAAGGCAGATTTCAAGAGATCATCAAGGTCACGGAAGAAGTAGCTAGCTCTGTCACAATGAACAAGGAAGGTGAAGCTTCCATTCTTGCCATTTGTTAGCTGTGTGATGCTGGAGGTGATGCGGAACTTTCTTTGCTTCTCTGTCAGTGAATATTTCAAATAGGGATGCTTCAGCTTATGTGAGACAACATACAGAAAGCACACAGAACTGCCTATCAGTGTGCTGCAGCCAAAGACAACCAGGAGACATACCTATAGTTGGGATGATTTAGATCTATTACAGAGTATAAGAACATCACTATGATGGACCACAGGGCTCTAAGGAGAGGATGCTACAAAGCACTTGAAAGATCTGCATTTTGCCTGGGGGATTTGTGGAAAACTTCACAGAATATCTGTTAGGAATGGCCTGGACTGGGTGCTGTCTTGAAGTGGGGGGCAGTTTAGTGCCCCTGGATATCTTGACATTTTCTAGGAGCATGGCAGCATGACAACATGGCTGTCTGACTAACAACATGGCAGGTACTCAGAGGAGGAATAGCCAATGTCGAAAGAAAAAATTCAAACGAATATAGTTTTAAAAAGTAATTGCGTTATATTTTCAATTGTAGAATAAATACACTTCATCCTATAAATTACAAGGGCTGTTCCACTGAGCTGAGAAGAAGACTGTGGTTCCATCAGGAGGAAGGGCTAAAGACAGCAAAACTGAAGACTGAAAAGCAGACCAGTCTCCTCTCAATCACTTCAAACAGCAAGGGTTTCTTGAGGTAGGAAGAACCACCCTGGCTAGGTAGTTCCATGGGCCTGGGGGTTGGACTGAATGAGGAAGAAAACAGGTTGAACAGCACTATTCATCGCCCTGTGCTTCCTGCCTGCAGAGGCACTGTGAGCAGCCACCTTGTTTCTGCAGCTGTCTTCCCCGCCACGACTTAAGTTCCAGCTCAGAGTCAAAATAAACCCTTCCATCCATCAGTTGACTTTGTCAAATAGTTTATGGCAACAACAAGAAAATGAATTACGACAAGGGGAAGCAAGGCCCCTTTAGAGTTTAGTATGACCGTGCAGCAATAAGAGCAAGTGACTCGGCTCTGGTTTGGTCTACTTGAGCCTGTATCCAGAGCTGAGCCCATAATGAAGCTTACTTAGTCCTCGATGGCTTCCCATGAATTTATGTCTTATGGGAATCTTGATATTACATACTAATTTTTTCTATGCTTAGACAAAGTTAAGTAGTGTTGTTTTGCCTTATTTCATCAAGGTCACAGAGTGCCGTTGTCTGGCTCTGGTGTTCTCTAGGTGTTGTCTAGACTATAATATATTACGTAGCAGGACAGCAGCAACATAACCTGGCTTTGAGTGTCAGATCAGTTTCTAAAACCATTGAACCTACTTCAAAGTGTCAAGATGTCAACTTGTTTCTTTTTTCTCATGCCCTTGGCACATAAAGATTCTAATGTAAATAAACAGGAGCTTGAGTTTCTAGTTTAGAAAGAATACTCTCGATTCTCCCACAGAAATTCACTGTAACTGCAACACACTGTTGGACAGAATGTTTGGAAAACTTTTAAGTATGTTTGTGGTGGTTTAAATATGCTTGGCCAGTTGGGACTATTAGGAGGTGTGGCATGATTGGAGAAGGTGTAGACTTAGAGGAACTGTGTCACCAAGGGGATAGGCTTTGAGTCTTCTGTGCTCAGGCTCTGTCCAGTGTGAAAAAAACCCTCCTCCTGGCTGCCTGGAGAAGACAGTCTCCTTCTGGCTGCCTTCAGATCAAGATGTAGAATTCTCTGAGCCCTTCCAGCCCTAAGCCTGCCTAGACACTGCCATGCTTCTCACCATTACAATAACGGACTGCACCTCTGAAACTGTAAGCCAGCTCCAATTAAATGTTTGCATTTATAAGAGTTGCCTTGGTCATGGTGTCTCTTCATAGCAATAAAACCCAAACTAAGACGATATTGTATGCATCATTAAAGCTGAAAGCAGCATTCCCTACCCCTCATTCAGAACAGACCACACGAAGGTCTTCTACTCTAATGAACAACTTGCAGAAGCACAACTTGCAGTAGCATGGATGGTGATACAGAATTGTAGGAGGTAAAAGGCAATCATGGAAAACTCTCAGGATCTAGAAATACTATTTTATCATTTCTGTCCAGCCTCAATGTCCAGACAGTTGCCATTACCATCCACTTAAGTGGTCCCTCTGAATGGCTGCAGCAGAACATTAAGGTAAGCAATCACTGTATCAAATGAATTGATTAGAAGCAATAGTATTAGTGACCAAAATACCCGTACACCCTCACTAAATTAAAAAATGTCTCAAAGCCCGCAGCCATCAAGTTTTGCCTAAGATATAGAATATGTGAATTCCATAAGCAGGAGAAGTATAATGCTGGACAAACACCTTGGACAACAATTTAGTTCAGGAAAGCAAATGCATGCAATTCTAGGGCCAAGAATTCCATACACAGATGCGGTCCGAAGAAGCCCAAAATATATGTGAAAATATATGCCTTGCCTTGTACACTTTGTAATAGCAAAACAAGGAAACTATTTAACTATTATCCTGAAGTCAGGGAAGAAGTAGATAAAGAGAAGTTGACTAGACAATGGATGCTACTCCATATTTTTAAATGGCTAGATGAATAATTTGTAGAAAAATTTCAAAATGAAGAAAAAAAATCAAGTAGAATCAAGTGTTGTGCCACACACCTATATTTCTGTCACTCATAGGCAGAGACAGAGGTCTAAGGCCAGCCTGGTCTACAGAGCAAATTCTAGACCACCCAGTAGTATATAGACTCTGGCTCAAAAAGGGCGCAGGGGGAGAGTAATGTAGATACATCTCTTATTTTTCTGAGAGAAATCATGCAGCATTTATTTAACTAATGTTTTAATTAGGGAGTATGGATATAATCAAAGTATATTTATGTACAAAAACATCAGGATGTGATCCATTATTTGTACAGCTAATTGTGCCATACTAAAGAATAAAATAAAATGTTGCAACATGGAAAAAAAGTGCTTTTGAGAAAGGACCTCACTGTTTAATCCAGATTGGACTAAAGCATAAGAGTCTTCTGCCTCCGCTTTTAGGAGTGCTAGGATTTTAGGCTTATGCCATCATACCAGCCTCAAAAGTAAATCACATTATATTTCTTTTATTTTTTCCCTTATATAGAAAATAGATATTTTCCTTACATAATATATCCTGAGTCCAGATTCCCCTCCCTTTACTCTTCCCAGTTTCTCCCACCTCCCATCCCTTCTGGATCCACTGTCTTTCTTTCATTAGAAAACAAACAGGCCTCTAAGGGATTATAATGTAGTATAATATGATATATGACTATATATATACATATATGTATACATACATACATACATACATACATACATAAAATAAAACAAAAGCTAACACATAGGAATAAACAAACAAGCAGAAAGAAAAGAGCCCAAGAAAAGGCACAAGAAACATAGAAAGATGCACAGCCCCACTCATCACACACTCAGGAATCCCCCCAAAACACTAAACTAGACCCATAGACTAAAACAAGAAAACCAACTTAAGATGACATTGTGAGACAAGGAACCTGCAATAATGTCCTTGAGCTAATTCTTTGTTGGCCATTTAATGCTAGGCATGCCACCTACCCTTAAGAGTGCTTTGTTGTGACAGAGATGACTCAGTGGTTAAGAGTACTGACTGCTTTTCCAGGGGATTTCTGTTGGCTTAAATTTTCCCATCCCTTCCTTTCAAAGGTGTTCTTAAATGCTTTAACTTCCCTTCTAGCCCATCACCCACCAGAGGTAGTAGAAAAGAAAGGTTATTAGGATATTGGGGAAGTGGACCTGTTTAGAAATTGTTCTTTGGAGCAAATCCAATCTGTGATGTCAAGGAAATCAGCAGTTTAGTTCTATAGTGTAAGGATAGAAAACATGACTCACCAGCAATGGCATGATACATTTGCAAACACCATCAGTCCAGTTCCATAGTGACAGGATAACAAATTTGAATCAGTGGCAGTAACAAGCATGACGTAGCAGAAATAGCCAGGCCTTGGCCAAACCAACATGAGTCATCATAAACAACCAAGACTACCAGAGATGCCAGGACAAGTTCTTGGTTGTGACTCTCTCAGCAAAGACTCAAGACCATAAAGCGTTGTAAAGCTAGCCTCCCATTGTTGTGTTTTATAAAAAAGATAAAGAAGCCAGGGATATGTTTGGTAGAAGAACAGTATAGTGTGGGGGAAGGGGTTGCCTCTGTGGGCCAATGCTGAGGCATCCCTTCCCAGGTGAGGTACCAGTCACATGACAGTATAGTATAGAATAGAGTTTATTTACGACGTGGGGAGGGGAGTTGAGGGGGTAGTAGAGACAGGAAAGACAGGGAAAGAGGAAGGAGAGAGAGAGAGAGAGAGGAAGAGAGGAAGAGAGGGAGGAAGAGGAGGAAGAGAAGTTGGCCATGAGCATGTAGAGATAGTAGGAGGAGAGGAAATGGGGAGATAAGGAACAGAGGGGAAAGAAGGTAAGAGAGCAAGAGAGGAAGAGAGTGAGGAGGGGTCAAGCATCACCTGTTATAGTGACCCAGGCATACCCGGCTGTTGCCAGGTAACTGTGAGGTGGAGCCTAGAAGATATGATAACACCCATCATTGTCCATTGGGTCCTATTTATAACCTTCCAAATATCACAGGTCTTGTCTCAACACATGAGTCTGTCTCAGCAAAACTCCATGTGAATCTGTATCAGCTGACATCTCTCTGCCAATTGGCCAGGAGCTCAGCTATGCAATGTAAGGCAAACCAATACATGCTGTTGTTAGCAAATAATCCTTTAGCATGAGTTCTTTCACATGTTTGCTTTAGCAAAACATCCTTTCACTTGCTTCTGCTTCAACAAAACGTTCCTTCACAAGTCTGCCTTCGTGAAACATGACCTGACACAACTGATTTTCCAAAGAAACCATAAGTTTCCACTTCAAATTCCCAGCACCCACGTGGGAGCTCACAATTATTTGTAACTCCAAGATCTGGCACCTCACATAAACATACACGCACGCAAAACACCAATGCACATAAAGAAACAAGTTTCTTTGTTTACCCTAGTGGCGGTGGCACATGCCTTTAATCCCAGCACTCTGGAGGCAGATGCAGATGAATCAGAGTTCAAGGCCAGCCTGGTCTACAGAGTAAATTCAAAAGTGAATTCCCAGGCTACACAAAGAAACTGTCTCAAAAAACCAACCAACCAACCAAACAAACAAACAAAGTAGTTTGTTTCTCCAGTGAGACTCCCTTGGAGGAAACCAAGTTTACAGGTCAGTTTGAGAATGCATCAGAGATAGGGGCAGGGCCATGTGTCTAGTTCTTCTTTCAGCTCTAGGCCCAAACTGGTGAAGATCCATGTAGGCTCTGTGCATGCTGCCTTTTAGAGGGCCTTGTTTTCGTCTTCTCCTTTACCTGTGGCTCTTACATTCTTTCCACCTCCACTACCACACCGTTCCATGAGCTCTGAAGGGAGAGAATTCATGGAGACATTCTGTTTAGGACTGGGTGTTCCAAGGTCTCACACTCTGCTTAGTGTTTGACTGTGGGTCTCTGTATTCCCTCCTATCTGCTGCAGAAAAAAAGCTTCTCTGATAATGGCTGAGCAAGGCATTATCTATGACATAGCATGATGTCATTGGGAATCATTCTATTGCTACCTTTTTTGTTTGTTTATTTGTTTGTTTGTTTAAGAAAGTTCTATTTTTTTTTTAACCTAGGTCCCTGGGCTATCTAGTCTCATGTTCTTGGGTACCCAAGCAATACTGGGTATGGCTTCCATCTTGTAGAGTTTGGTCACCCAATTAGTGTTGGGTATGGATTCCATCTTGTGGAGTGAGCCTTCAATCAAATCAGATATTGGTTTCTGACTCCCACAAACTTTGTGCTACCATATCTTACAGGCAGGACAACATTGCAGGTCGAAGGGTTTGTGGCTAGCTTGACTTTTTATGTTTCTCTTTTGGTTACCTAGAGTACCTTCCTGTACCAAAACCACTAGCACTTAGGTGTGAGAGCTCTGTGTAGGCACCAGCTCAGCATCTTCATGTTCAATGAGTTGTGTAGGTGTTGACTTCAACAACGGGGTCTTGCCATTGGTTTACAGGAAACAACCTACAGTCTTGGAAATAGTCTGGGTTTTCTGTAGGTTCCTATGGGATCCCTTTGTTCAACGACTCAATTATATGATGACCCATTTCCAGTACCAGATGCTTCATTTGGGGAAAAGAGATGTCCAAGTGAGCTTCTGTCTTCCCCATTATTTGGTGATGTCATTAGATCACTTGTATATGGTTTTTTTTTTTTTTTTTTTTTTTTTTTTGGTTTTTTGAGACAGGGTTTCTCTGTATAGCTCTGGCTGTCCGGGAACTCACTCTGTAGACCAGGCTGGCCTCGAACTCAGAAATCCGCCTGCCTCTGCCTCCAAGTGCTGGGATTAAAGGCGTGTGCCACCACCACCCGGCTTGTATATGTATATATTTTAAGAAACTTCTACTGAATTAGGTTTCCATACTATTCATCAAATGGACCTTAATTTTTAGCTCCCTTCCCTTGTATTCTCCTCCTCATCCCTCTCTTCTCTCTCCATCTTCACATGATCCTCCCAATCTAAATTCTCCTCATCCATCCATCCATCCATAACTGTCTATTCTATTTTTCTTGTCATAAGGAACTCTGTTACCCATAATTCTGTACTCTATACCTAATCTCTTTTGGCTATATGGATTGTAGCTTGGTTCTCATTAAATTAACAGCTAATATCCACGTATAGGTGAATATATACTGTTACGGCAGGTATTTGAAAAAGCGGCTGGTCCGGCTAGCTCCCAGCCTGACATCATGTTTCCAAGCTAAGTTCCCGAAATAACGGTGGCACCCAGTGGCCCGTGATGCCAGCTCCGGACCCAAGAGACATTAGCATGGCTGCTGCCTCTCCTGGTCAGCTCCATGGAGTCCATGGCTCTATGCATGGGCCCTGGGACAACTCCACCACCCTCATAGTGCTCGGTTCAACCCCAGACAATAACCACCATCCTCGTGGTACCTGGTAGAAAGAAGACTCTTAATGCTTAAAGATTAACCAAATAGATTTATATATCAGCAAATACTCAATACACAAGATGCCCACACAATTAGAATTGTTAACCCAAATTATCTAACCTTGATATGAATAACTACCTGTGACTGCTAGAGACATTCAGACATCCACAGCCATCTCGATTCCCCTCCTCTCTCCCTCTCTCGATCCTTCCTCCTAAACTTTTCTGCTCCACTTCCCCTTCTACTGCCCAATCATCAGCTCTAGTGTTTATTTTACAAATAAAGGTAGGCAGAGGCCGGGCAGTGGTGGCGCACGCCTTTAATCCCAGCACTTGGGAGGCAGAGGCAGGCGGATCTCTGAGTTCGAGGCCAGCCTGGTCTACAGAGTGAGTTCCAGGACAGCCAGGGCTATACAGAGAAACCCTGTCTCAGAAAAACAAAACAAAACAAAACAAAAAAACAAACAAACAAACAAAAAAAAGAAGTCACCTGTATACTGATTCACTCCTCGTCTGCAGCCCCTCCTGGGAAAGTGGAATTAGCATCAAAAAACAAGACCAGGGCTATCCATAACCATATACCACGTGTGTCTTTCTGGGTTTGGGTGGCCACACCCAGGCTATTTTTGTTTTTCTAGTTACATCTATTTACTTATGAATTTCATGATTTCACTCTTTTAAAATATGGCTAAATATTACTCCATTGTATAAACATACCATAGTTTCTTTTTTTTTTTTTTTTTCTGTTGAGAATCATCTATGTTGATTCTAATTTCTGGCTATTATGAACATGGTAAAGCAAGTATCCTTGTGGTAGGATAAAGCATCCTTTAGGCATATGCTCATGAGGCTGGATCTTGAGGTAGATGGATTCCCATCTTCCTGACAAACCTTCATTGGTTTCCATAGCAGCTATACAAGTTTGCACTCCCACCAGCGATGGATGAGTGTTCTCCTTATCCCACATCATTGCAGCATCTGTGGTCTGTCTCTTGTGGTTTTGGTCTTAGACACACTCACAAGTATAAGGTGAAATCTCAAAGTGGTTTTGATTTGCTTTTCCATGATTACACAGGATGTTTGACACTTAAGTGTTTTCCAGTCATTTGAGTTTCCTCTTTTGAGAATTCTCTGCTTATATCTGTACCTCATTTCAAAAATTAAATTGTTTTTTTGATATCTAGGGGTTTTTTTTTTTTTTGAGTTCTTTATATATTTTGGATAGTAGTCCTCTGTCAGATGGATGTGTAGATGGTAAAAATCTTTTCCTTTATGGAGTGTAGTGTTTTGTCTGATGATGGTGTCCTTTGCCTTACTGAAGCTTCTCAGTTTCATGAGGTCCTATTTATTAACTGTTGATCTTGGTGCCGGTATTAGTGGCATTCTGTTCAGAAAGTCTTTTCCTCTGTTAATGAGTTCAAGGCTATTCCCCTCTTCCTCTTCTCCCCAGGTTGTTTATCTAGTTGTATGTTGTGATCTTTGGTCCATTTGAAGTTGAGAATAGTGCAGTGTGATAAGTATGGATCTATTTAGATTCTTCTACATGCCGCCATCCAGTTTGACCAGCATTATTTGTTGAAGATGCTGTCTTTATCGAGTGTGTATTTCTGGCTTCTTTATCAAAAATCAGGTGTACATAGATATGTACGTTTATGTCAGTATCTCAGATTCTCAATTTACCAACATGTCTAGTTTCGTGCCACCATCGTGCTATTTTATTATTAGAGCTCTGTAGTCATGTTTTGGAATAGGAGATGATGATCACTCCAGCAGTTCTTTAATGAAAGTATTATTTTAGCTCTCCTGTTGTCTTAGTCAGGGTTTTATTGCTGAGAACAGAAACCAACGCAACTCCTAAAAGGACAAAATTTAATTGTGACTGGCTTACAGGTACAGAGGTTCAGTCCATTTATCATCAAGGTAGGAACATGGAAGCATCCAGGCAGGCATGATGCAGGAGGCCTGCATCTTCATCAGAAGGCTGCTAGAAGACTCCCATGTGGTTAGGAGGAGGGTCTCGTTGCCCACCCCACAGTGACACACTTCCTCCAACAAGGCCACACCTCCTAATAGTGATACTCCCTAGGCCGAGCATATTTGAACCACCACACCTGTGATTTTTGTTTTCCCATATAGTTAGAAATGGGATAGAAGAGGACTGAGGAGGTCCTCGTGTAGGAGGAAAGCATGGTGTGTCATCAGGATCTGCTTAGTCCTTAGGGAATGAAGGAAGGCACAGTGTGTGGAGAGGCCACAACAGATAGCTGGGATGAGACTGGGGACTGGATTTGGAGGAGAGAAGGGAGAGTGACTATCTGAAGTCTGCCTACCTGCTTCACTGGCCTACTCACTTCTCTTGGAGGCTTGACTGATGAGCCTGATGGAGTAACTCAGGATAACCGGATGAGTGTGGAGGAATTGAAGAAGAAGATCAGTTATATCCACCATGGG
Source organism: Mastomys natalensis (assembly GCA_021653895.1). Classification (NCBI taxonomy): domain Eukaryota; kingdom Metazoa; phylum Chordata; class Mammalia; order Rodentia; family Muridae; genus Mastomys; species Mastomys natalensis. The sequence goes on along the minus strand of JAJTUV010000017.1, from coordinate 2,585,166 downwards.
GGTGGAGGGGAGGGAGAGGCCATAGCAGGTGGTCTGCTACAGACTGAGGGGGAGACTGAGGGGTTGGACTTAGAAGAGAGAAGACAGAGGTGAACATCCAGTTAGCCTGCCTTTCTGGCTGGAGTGGCCATGGATTCCCAGGGAATGCCTGCTGGAGGTGGAGCTTAGGAGAAAGTGATGGGGTACAAGAGGGGTGGGGGATCCACTGGAGATGGGGTTGGGTTGCAGTTGGTGGTCTGCTATGAATCTGGGGATGAGCCTAGGGGATTGGATTTGGAGGAGGAAAGGAAGAGTTAAAGATCCACTTCCCTGGCTGGAATGGTTTGCCAATGGTTTTGAATAAAAATACATCCCACCCCCACCCCCCACCCCCACCAGGCTCAGACATTTGAATGCTTGGTCGTCGGAGAGTGGCAGTATTTAAGAAGAATTAAAAGGATTAAGTGGCCTTTTTAGAGAAAGTGTATCACTGGGGATGAGCTTTGAGGTTTCAAAAGCCCATGCTAGGCCCAGGCTTTCTGTGGCTCAGAATATAAAGCTCTCAGCTTCAGGGCCATGCCGACCTATGTGCCACGATGCTCCAGGCTGTGCTGGTAATGGAGTAAACCCCTACAAATGTAGGCAAGCCCAATGAAATGCTTTCTTTTACACACGTTGTTGTGGTCATGGTGCTGCTTCATAGCAATAGAACAGTGACTAACACACCAGAGAATGCCGGCTGGAGTTGGGAACTGGGATAATGGGATGAGTTGTGGGAATGAAATTTAGAGAAGAGAGGAAGGGATGCTGCAGTGGGTGTCTGTTGCAGACCTTTGAATGAAACTGGGGGATGGGCTCTGGAGGAGAGGAGGGAGAGATCTGCAGTTAGCCTCCCTGTTTCCCTGACCAGAGTGTTGGTAGATATGTCTTAGTTATGCTGACATTGTTAGCATTCCTTCCAGGCTCTGCCCCACAGTTACCTGGCAACAGCCAGGTAATGCCTGGCTTATTATAAAAGGGGTTGTTTGGCCCCTCCTCACTCTCTTAATCTTTTTATCTCTGCCCCTTCTCTTCCTGCTCCTTCTCCCTCTCTCCCTCCTCCCCCTCTCTCCTTGTTTTCCTGCCAGCCTCTGTCCTCCCTTCCCTCTCTCTCCATGTTTTCCTGACCAGCCTCTCTCCTCCCCCCTCCTCCTCTTTCTCCTCCTTCTCCCCCCCCCCCCATCTCTGTCTCTCCTTCCCAAGCCCTAAGGCTAGTACCTTAGGGAGAAGGGATACATCAGCATGGGCGTGCAGAGGCATCCTCTTTGTCTTAGTTTTACTGCTGTGAACAGACACCATGACCAAGGCAACTCTTATAAAGGACAACATTTAATTGGAACTGCCTTACAGGTTCAGAGGTTCAGTCCATTGTCGTCAAGGTGGAAACATGACAGTATCCAGTCAGGCATGGTGCAGGAGGAACTGAGAGTTCTACATCTTCATCTGAAGACTGCTAGCAGAATACTGGCTTCCAGGCAGCTAGGACTAGTGTATTAAAGCCCATGCCCACAGTGACACACTTATTCCAACAAGGCCACACCTCCTAATAGTGCCACTCCCTGGGCCTTATTTACATATACAAAACATCACCCCCTTCCACCTCACCGTACTTGGCTCTACCAAACATGCCCTGGCCCTTTCTTTCTTCTTCTTTTTTTTTTTTAATAAAACACCACAGACCTCATGTACATGAAGCCCTATGTTCAATCTGCAACAACAAAAAACAAACAAATGAAAAAAGAAGAAAGAAGAGAAAGAAAAAAGGTTAAAGTTTCCAAAAATTAAACAACAAATAAAATTACATGTAATAAATAAGTAATACTGTTAAATGTGTGTGCAATAATTACAATGCAAAACCGGAAGGATAAACAATAGACCATCTCTTTCAGAAAGAGGGAAAGAATCAAACAACGTGATGACGGTAAAGTATAACCTTTTTTAGATGCGAAAGCTGAGTAAATTGTGAGAATATATACAAACGTGAATGAGCCGGTGCCATGTTTTTTATAGCTGTATCTAGATGCAAAATGTCTGTTGAAACTTTGAGATAAAAATATAATAGCAGGAAAAGCATCTCACAGATGCTCTCAGTTCTTCCTTAAGTTTCCACAGCTTTAAATTATTAAACATCGAGGCCGTGGTGAGATAATAAGTCCATATGGAGGCATGGAACTTCACCTTCAGTGTCGACATATTCTGTGCTTTAAAAATTATGAGAAACTAAGTTGCTTCCTGTTTTCACCTTCTATACTTTCATGTTTGCTTATTTGGTCCTTTTCACTCCACTTCTTCTTCTGCCCCTTAAAGCAGCCTGAATACAAAGAGCCAGGAAACAACACAATCAGATTCCTTCCTTCTCCTGCTTTCAGGTTAAACTGAAAATTTAGTTCTTTCCCTGTATGCTTTCCAAGTGAGTGGATTAAAACAAGAACCATCTGTTGACAAGGTCCGACGTGTAGCTCAATTGATCGCTTCCCTAATTGATGGTGATTCTACCATACCCTAACACACTGGCAGTGATTTTCACCATAACCCACATCATCTTTAGACTTAGTGGCAGGGCATCAGAACAGTTACTTAACCAATAATTCTGGTTGTACCTTTATCTGAGTCCCTCATGGCGAAGCTACAGTAGTGTTATCTGCCTGTTTTCTCAGATTTGGGGCATGCTGCCTGACAAATACTTGTCTGTCTTAGTTAAAATTGTACATGAGAATAAAATCAAATATCATCCACAGAATGATCCATGGCATAGTATGAGTCAGTACCAGGCTTTTCAACTTTGTCAGCATTGACACTTGAGGCTACATAGTCCTTTGTTATAGAAAATTGTCCTGTGTTTTCTAGGACATTTATAGTATTTCAAGCATTATCTTGGCAAATGTCCTGAAGAGTTATGTAAGATTCTATTGTATGGATAAGCAATAAACCATGTCTGTTTTGCATATCCATTGATAGGCTTTTGAATTGATACCACCTTTTGGCTATTCAGAATGGTGTCAGAAATATCAATGTGCAAGTTTTTGTGGGAGTATTGGTATACTCAGCCCATAGCCAATTCTGAATCTATAGATTCACCCAATCAGAAATGGAAAGTACGTAAGGAAAATGCGTTCTTGTACTTTATGTTCTGTAATTACTACAGTATAATAGCTATTTCATAGCATTTTTATTATATTGCCTATTTTAAGTAATCCAGAGGTGACTTAACATACACAGGAGGATGTCTTGTGTTACATGTAAATCCTGTACCATTTTTACTTACAGATGGAAACTGATCCCCCAAAGATACTATTTCTCATCTCTTAGGCATATAACACTAACATAAACATCACCCATGTCTCTGGATAATAAGCAACATGACTTTATTCAGAGAGGGTTCGCAAGGTAGGTATAGGGACTTTCAGGAGAAGAGCAAGACTGAACTTAACTCTAAATACAGTAAAGACAAGTTTGGGCTCCTTATGATCAAAGAATACAGTAAGGACCAGAGACAGAAAATAAAATATAAGAGACGAGAGATTTTTGTTAAGTCAACTCAGAAGTCTTCTAAAAGTATGACAAGGCAACTTGGTACCAATGTTTGAGGATAAACTGATTGAATAAGTATCTTCATGAATGTGATAAAAATCCTGACCAAAGCAACTTAAGGGAGAAAATGTTTGTCCTGGCTCATTGTTCTGAGTTAAGGTCCGTCATGGCAGGAAAGCCACAGCAGCAAGAACTTCAGGCATCCAGTCACATAGCATCCATCCCTGGTGAGGAAGAAAAGAGCAAAGGAATCTTGTGTGTAACTGGGTTTCTCCTTGTTATACAAGCCAGTTCTGAGAATTGTGCTATCCCACGGGCTTAGGCCATCCTGCATCACAATACTATCCCAGAGACATGGCCAGTGCTGTCTCCCAGGTAACCCATCAGTTTGAGGAATGAGAGGAACCATCAAAACAGGATTGAGAAGATTCTCAAAGTGGATTTTAAGAGGACAAGAAGCAAACCCAAGATCTGGAATAGTTAAGAAGAAGATCTAGGACTGAACAAAAGAGAGAAGCTTTGCCCATACACAAGAGAAATTCCTAGGCCATGCCACAGGTAGCCAACCATTTTGCATTCTCAATGGCAGTATATGAGGCATCCAGTCTCGCCACATCTTTGCTCATAATTTCTGTTGTGAATTTTGAATCTAATCATCCTAAACAGTTAACCATGAGTGGAGGAGGAACTCAGGGGACCCCACCTCCCACTGCTGAACTATTTTCTTCCGTTAGGATCAGAGAGCAGAAAAATAACGACCTCTGAGTCTTGTATCTAGTGATGACCCCCATCAAGATCCAATAGCTCCAAGCTAATCACCACACAGGAAGCCTTGGTTAAACGAACAGCTGAAAAGACTGAACCAAATGACATGAATGTGGGAAAGGGCTGATAAAAATGGGGGCTTAGTGTGGACAGAGGGGTCATAAGAAAAGGTTGTAGTAGGAAAACTAATTAGAACACATTGTTAATGTATATGACATTCTCACGTAGCAACATTAGTCAATGAAAAATAATCTAACCTTCTAGTAAGTGAAAAGTGATTTTGACCTGTCGTGAATTTTTTACAAAGGAAATTTTATTAGAATTCAGGCACCCTCATTCTCTTAAGTACTCTCTGTACATGGTTTTGCTCTGTGACAGAACTGCAGTTACAACAGGCCTTAAGATGCCTTAGGCTATGTGGCCCTTTACAGATGTTCTCTGAGCCCTTAAAAATTATTTTCTTTTATTGTGCTATATGACAATACTTTTGTTTGTGACTTTTCTTCAGTGTGAATAAAATAGTAATACAAAACAAATACCAATTTTCCACAGTGGATCCAAGTGCCTGTTTTGGTAATACTCACATAGGACTTAGCATCATTTTCAAGGAAACAAAACTCCAGTTTAACAAGGTCAAAAATATCTTGCCACTGTGATCAGTCAGTATGGAGAATAGAGTAGATTTAAGGTATGTGTGAAAAGCAAAATTATTATATTCATATGTGATTCTTGTTAAAACACAGTCAAGCAATCTGTGCACTGATAAGTTTTCTCTAGGGTCTTATGCTGTAAGTTCAGACTAGAAATTCTTCATAGGGAATGTAATTAGTATAACACAGTTTAATGTCATGGTTAATAGTTTCTCAGAGTGTTCTGATTAGAAAATTAATCTGCCTATGTTTGTAGATGATAGAGCCATTTAAAAGAGAACAGAAATATTCCTATTAATGTGAGATAGTTAACTAAGGTTCATTTCAAAGTGTTAGATGTCACTACCAGACCACACTCCCCTTATTGGAAACAAATAGAAAAAATGAATTAGGTAATTATTAAGACTGTTGTATGATTATCGTTTAATGGCTTCCTATTAAAGCACAATTACTAAAGCCTAAATATAATTTGTTGAGTCACTTGAACTAATTTGTCTGACAATAGCAAATAGTAACTACTGTCAGTCAAAAGTTAAAAGAAATGTAAAATAAGCTACAAAACCTCTGTGGTGCCCAAGAGACAGTTTCAAGTCTTTTTCTTTCTTTTATGGTATTATCTCATCATCATATATATTTTCCATTTCTAATTCTGAATTAAACTATTGAGTTGTGGCCATTCTTTAAGAGCCCTATCTTTATTGAGGTGCCTCCTTAAGATGTCCTCTGCTTTATGTTTTAGTCTATTTGAACCCATCTTCTTACTATAGTACCATCATTTCCTCAATACTCTGACCAACAGATTGGCATTTACATCATTAAATGGCATATAGCTTATTGCAATAGTTAACACAGTTAGCATCCTTGCCTTCCTGCTGAGATGTCTGGCTTAAAGTTGCCAATGAAATCAAGCTGTATCAGTATGCTGTCCTGACACTACGGTCACAAGTCACTGGACAATTTTATAATGTCAGATCCTCATTCCTAGTCCTTAATCTTTATCCATTTGCCAGCATTGATTGTGGTAACCTTTCTGAGAATTTCTGCTCGCTCACTGCTCTCATCATCTCTAAACCATCTTTTCTTGGCCTCTGCTGGGCCTTTTCAGTTTTGTTCTCTTGTCATAGTGTGCCTTTCTATACAGAATGCTTCAAGGTAGGAAGCCTGATTTGGTTCCACCCAGTAGTAGAGAAATGATACATTCCCACATACATACTTGCTCTGTTAACTCTTCTGCAAAACTGGCAAATTACATTTTCCAATTCACACTAAACTAAAAAGATCCTAAGTTTTGGTATTAGTACATCTCAGTCATCACAGATGACACAGAAAGAGTCTCAAGCAGAACATGATTCTAGATCTCACCAGTAAGGCAAGGGTGCTCACTGTTCTAGCTATTTAATACGCTATATACCATTTATGATGTAAAAGCCAGCCTGTTAGTCATAGTATTGAAGGAATGACAGTAGTATAGTAAGATGTGCTCAAGAACCCATCATAATCATTCTTCGCAGTGATCATGAAACCAATTCATCTACCCGCTAAATCAACTATGTTTCACATGAGACATCACATGAAACAGCAGAATGAATCTTCAAAAACAAATGGGATCTAATCTAAAACAGCCTCTCAACCTTTACTATTGGTCATGTTCTTAAAGTCTTGCATATGTACTTTCCCAGTGGCCTTCTCTTAAAAATCCATGGCACTTTAAGACATTAGATGTGCTATGATGTGTGTATGGACTGTAGGCTTTTTCAGTGCTTTACATATAAAGAGGCAATTTTCTCTGCATGCTGAAGATCAGTTTTCATAACCTTGATATAGAGTGCAAATGCTTCTGCTTCCATGCTCAAAACCCACTAAATAATTGGGTGGTTTTCAGTTGCCTTCTGATCCTCTAAGATTTTTTTCTTTCCATTTAAGAAATAGGGAAAAAATAATGGACAAGCATATGGTTGCAAATAATTGAGGTAACATGTATGAAGGATTTTATTAAAAAGTTAGAATATATTATGTGTGTGATAAAAGTTCATTTCTCATCACATTGATAATTGGACCAACTTGAGACTCAACCCATGGGCAAGCACCAATTCCTGACACTATTAACAATATTCTGTTATGCTTGCAGACAGAAATCTAGCATGGCTATCCTCTGAGAGGCTCCACCAAAGCTGACTCACACAGATGCAGACACACACAACCAAACAGTGGATGGAGCTTGAGGACTCTTATTTAAGAATACAAATGTGGGCCCTGAAGGGGATAGGAACTTCACAGGAAGACCAACAGAGTCAACTAACCTGGACACTTGGGGCTCTCAGAGACGAATCACCAACCCAAGACCATACACAGGATGGACCTAAGCACATATGTAGCAGACATGCAACTTGGACTTCATTTGTATCCTGAACAACTGGAATGGGGCTATCCAAAAGCTGTTGCCTGTAGGTAGAATATGTTCTTCTAGCTGGGCTGTCTTGTCTGGTCTCAATGAGACAGAATGTGCCTGGCCCTGCAGAAACTTGATGTGCCAGGTTGGGGGGATATCCAGGGCCCCCACTGGCAAAGAGGAGAAGGGGAGGGAGGATGGGCGAAGGATTGTGGGAGGGGATGACCGGGAAGGGAGTCAGTGAATGGAATGTAAAGTGAATAAAAAAAGAAAAAGAAAAGAAAGTCCCTTCCATCGTATAAAATCATAGATAAATTTGAATATTGTCAATGTAAACAAAACAGCCTCTGGAAATCCACTGGTACCACTTTCCCTCCAACACCAATGCCTGATACAAAACCCCTGAAAGTTCTCTCTGAGTCGCCCTACCACCACACACACAGCTTGATACATTATAATTGATACATTATAACTAATTCGAGGTGATGCCTTCTACACCACCCCTTTTCCAAATCTGCAAAGGAGGACAGAAGTAAGTGGTCTCTCTGGGTTAGCCTTTTGTCTTCATGACAAAATGACCTGAGAAAAACAACTAAAGGAAGTTGGCTCTGGTGTGACAGAATATCACATGGTGTGATGCAGTATATGCTGACAGGCTACTCAATCCATGGGAGCCAGGAAGCAAAGAGAGATCGCCTGGAAGTGACCAGGGACAAGATACCTTAAAATGAAAAAAATTCCTATGTCACACCTTCTTTCTTCAACTTAGCCCCACTTCCTGATACCCATCAAGTGGGGTGCAAGCATGGATCAGTGGAACAGCACCTAGCCAGCATGAAGGAAATTGTGGATTGATCCCCAATAACCCATAAAGTGCCAACATACAGATGGCATCTGAGACCTAGAGCTTTCAGCTACATTCTCATTGATGGGCGAAACCTTCAACATATACCTTTGGGAGACATCTCCTGTCTAAATGTTAACTCACCCAAATAATTAAACCAATTAAATTAGTACCTAAGAGGAAGATTAAGTTTCATTTATTTTTCTGGATAAAAGGACTTACAACTTTTACTTCAAATATACATTAATCCTATGTAAGAGAAAATATCCTCATCAGTTTGAAAATGAAAATTCGAAATGAGAAACCTATAAGACTGTTCCACAGACAAATAAAACTCAGGAATCACACATACTTACTCTCAGGAGCTTGCAATACAGCTCGGTGGTAGAGCAGTTTTCTGGCATACACAATTTCCTGTGTTTATTTTCAGCATGAACGCCGCTGCGTGCGCGCGCACACACACACACACACACACACACACACACATACCGACCCACATCCATCCCCTCGGATCTGTATCTTTATCACTTAAGAAACCCACCTCTCTGGACAGCAGCAGGATTCTGAGTTATCTGAGCAGAAACCTCCATTTCACATCTAGTCTTTAAATCCTGCCAATTCTTCACCATTAATTCCCCTCACATCTGTTTTGTCTGCACTACTGCTCAGCCTCAAGCTAGCTCCTCTGCTTTTCCAAACTGCACACTGATGTTTCCAATAGATCCGACTCTGAAAATGATGCTGATGGTCTGTGTCACTGCTTGGGTTTTATTGTTTGGTTGGTTGATTTTTGAGACAGTCTTACTGTATCAGCCAGGCTGCTTTTGAACTTGTGATAACTCTGCCTCAGTCTCCTGAGTGCTGGGATTACAACACTGGGGGTCAAGAACCACCTTCACACTCTAACACTTTAAGAGAGACAGATCTCCATAAGAAACTACCAAAGATCACGTTACTGCCACTAGAACACAAGTACCTGAAAATTCCTTCACTTGATGCTTCATCTCAGAAAAAGTCTGTGACTCTAAAAGAAACCAGCTTGAGCCTAGCTTAGGGAACGGAATGCTCCCTGAGCTAACAGAACCCTTAAAATACTTAACCACAGATACTAGGCAGAAGGTTTTCTCTGCACTTTAAGAAAACATTACTTCCTAGATATGCAGGGAGCTGGATTTTAATAAGAGGAAGATTCACTCAGTTTGTTTTCAGTGCCATTTCTGACTCATCTTTGTAAAGAATGTCTTAAGGGACTTTGCTCGCTTCCCAGTACTTTTCCACCCTTCCTGTAATTAGGAAACCTGATTCATAGTGCCACATTGTTCAATTCCTTTAGAATTTTCTTTCTTCCTTTTCGAGTTTTAATTTTACTGTAGAATTGCTCCAAAATGGCACAATTTAGACCTGTGTTGCCATCTCTCTTCCTTTCCTCTTCTAATAAATCATTTCCTTTACCTTAGGTGATATTTTGGTAAATAAGTTACTAAGATTTGTCTTTCCTTAAAAGCAAATGCTTGTGCCTAATTATCCTTCACACATATGGCTCCCCTGCTCTCCTTTATTCTTCAAAACTCTCACGCTCTTCTTCTGCAGTTGCCACAGAACTCAGGTGCCCTCTTCCCATTATATTTGCACACTTTGAAACCCACCATCTGTCGTTGTCCTTCAGATGGTGACTACATCCTGAATTCATTTTAAGGTCTTGGCATTTCTACAGCTCTGTTTCTCCCCTCTCGCCATTATATGATCCCCCGAGGCTGAGTTCCATTTCTGACTAACAGGAGGGAATAAACTGTTGTAAACACAATACAGCATTCTCTTTCACTTGCACAACGACAAGAAAGAGGGTTGCCTTATTGTAAGCAAGGACAAACTTCACAGGCACATTAAGGGATGAATGAACTTGAACAAGCTGTAGAAGATGCTAAAAAGATGATGATGATGTCTTAGCATCATCCTGCTACAGTCTTCTGGGAAAAAGACATTACAGGGAATCTGTCTCAGTCCTTTTGGGCTGTCCTAATAAAATATCACGAAGTGCATTGATTAGCAACCACAGATATTCCTTACTGTTCTAGAGTCTGTGAAGTACATCATCCAGGTACCAGTAGGTTCACTTAGTCTCTTCTTGAAGGATTCATGGGACTTTCTCCAGAGTGGCTTTTATAAGGAGGGCACTAATGCTATTTATGAGAGTCGTGCCCTCATGTCTCAATCACCTTCCAAAGCTTCCACTCCAAACGCTATCACATTTAAGATTATGTTTCAACATATGAATTTGGATGAGACACAAAAATTCAGTCTATGAGTGAACTGGAGCCAAAGATCTTTTTGATAAATGAAATCAGACAACTGTACAAACATGTCTTAGCCCTTATTCAGATCTATGTTCAACCTTCCACATTCATCCACGAAATATCTCTTTAGTAAATGTTTATTCCTCTGACTTTTATAGATTTACCCAGAGAGTTCACTTACTTAAACAGTGCTTGTAGTTTAATATAATTTTCTGAACTGAGAGTCCAGAACATTGGGCTTCATTCTGCAGTTTAATAATTTGAAGTACATATTCTTTGTTATCTAATGTACACATAGGATCTCCAGCTTTTTTGTTTTTTTGTTTTGTTTTGTTTTGAAACAAGGTTTCACTATGTAACTCTGCCTGCATCTATCTCTCCAAGTGCTAGGATTAAAGGCAGGTACTACAATGTCCAGCTGAACCTCAGGCATCTTGACCATGTCCTGTATTACTCACAGAACCTTCAGCTCACTGGTTCTTCAGACTAGCTGGCCAGCAAGCCTCAGAGAATCCTCCTGTATCTGCCTTCTCAAGCACTGGGATTATAGGCATGGATTATAGGGTCATGCTACCTTACTTGGCTTTTTGTGTGGCCCTGGGTGTTGAACCTAAGCCCTGATCCTTGTGAAGCAAACACTTTCCTCACTGGCATTCCCCAGCCAATCTTCACTCTCTAGCTGCGAACACTCCTGTCTTCAAATGCTGCCGTGATTACAGCTGCATCCAGTCCTGACCCGGGATTTGATGGATCCAGGATGATCGTCTCTAATTCTCTAATGAAGATTCCAAGTACCTCGACATGAATGTTAGGTGTAGAGGGAACATGATTTCACATGAAAAGTGATTGTTTATTCACCTTTAAATATTTAAATGTGCCGGGCGTTGTGCACCCTTTAATCCAGCATGGGAGGTAGAGCAGGGGATTTTGAGTTCGAGGCCACTGGTCTACAGAGTGATCCACGCAGACTACACAGAGAAACCCTTCTCAAAAAAAAAAAAAAAAAAAAAAATTTAAATGTTACAATATACAAATTTCCTAATCGTTTATCCATCGATGGCTCATTTCTTTCTGATCCCTCTGAAACGTTTTTAAGTAACATATGTTAAACATTTTATAAAACTAGAAATCACTCTGAAAGTATGAATAAAAATTTGTTTCTAGTATGTGTTTACCTCATGTTACATAGTTATGTTTTATATGTGTGTAATATATATGTAAATATATAAAAATTTGGATATGTATTTTATTTCAAAATATTTATTTTTATACTATGTATTTAAATATATAAGAAATGTATTATAAGACAATGTTTATCTTCCTTGAATAGACTACCTAGTTGATGTGAAGTTAGAGAAAGCATGACAGATGGCAAGAAAGTAGTATTTAGCCTTAAGACTATGTTATAAATCATTCATAAGTGAATAATCTATCCCTTCACAGATAATCGGGAGTTGATAGTATCACAACCTGAGGTCTGATTTCAGAGAGGATTCTGAGTGGTCTAGCCTTAGGGAAGTTCCTAGGTATGTTGAGGGACTCCAAAGAAAAGAAGTACTGTACTGTTGAAATGATGGTCAAGCCACACATCCAAACCACAAGCAGTGGATTTAGAAGTGGGTTTCTCAAAGAAAACGAAGATAGTTAGATTCATTTGTTTTCTGTTGCCAGTAACACAGTGGCACAGGGGGCTGAGCTGTAAAGGAAAGAGATTTTTTTTTTAGGTTGTAATGAGCAAGTCCTAACACCAAAATACAACAAGTAGTCACAATCTCATTGTTGTAACAGACCCATGGTGTTACAAGATATCACATGGCAAGAAAAATAGAGTGCATGTGTGTCATCTCTTCTACTCTCCCTTTCTTCAATGAAACAATTAGAATTCCATCAAGGGTTCCACTGTAAAGTCTTGATCCAGTCCAACTTAACTCTTTGAGCCCCATCTATAAATGCTGTGTTCACATTCAGATGTTATCCTCTTAACACCCCAAAGTGAGCATTAAGTTTTAGTACACAAACCTGGAGGACGCTCTCAGATCATCTGCCCAAGCCACAGCAGTTCTCTTGCCAGAAATGACAAGGTCGAATAGAACCCCAAACAGGCAAAACTGAGATAATCACATAAACCCAGTGAGTTGGATCAGCCATTCTACTACAGTCTGTTAATTTTTCTATTCCACAGTTTGTTGACTATTACTGCTGCATCATGACCACTCAGTAAATATCAGTTACTTTGACATTTTCTAATGTTAGTGTGGACCTAAGGGTATAAAAGAATTTTATCATTAATTTGGGGAAGAGGTAAAGTTTTTCAATGACTATGTAAAGATGACATCTATTATTGCTTTATAAAATAACCCACATCCAGAATGGGTGAGAGGAACCTGAAGGACAAATGACAGGAGAGGCGACAAGAAAACTTGTACTTGCAATATGAAGGCTATTATTTATTTTCCATAGCAGGATTTCATTAAGGAGAAACAGGGACACTGTTTTTGTTTTTTAAGATCTTATTATATATATGTATACTATAATGAATACACTGTAGCTGCCTTCAGACTCACCAGAAGAGGGCATCGGATCCCATTACAGATAGTTGTGAGCCACCATGTGGTTGTTGGGAATTGAACTCAGGACCTTTGGAAGAGCAGTCAGTGCTCTTAACAGCTGAGCCATCTCTCCAGCACGGGACATTGTCTGTTATCTGCCCCTTAAGTCCCTCCAGCACATAGCCTACAATAGCCAAGGCCATTCTGAAGGTTCAGAGCTAACAAAAGGGAATTCTAAAAAAATTTCCTAATTCCAACTTTCCTAAGACTCTTCAGACATGTTGTTTTCTAGAGGTTTCGGCAGGCCTTCACCTGTGCAAGGGTCCAGCTTGTTTTATTCAATGCTTTCCTCATTCTACATTCTGAACTACATTCTAGAGCTTCCTTTCAGTTACACATGGGCACACTGGTTAGACCTTAGCACATGCATTATTGAATGGTTATCGAAGAACTGAAACAGGCTCTGTACCCTCAGAGACAAAGAAAGAAAGTTTAATTTCTAGGAAGAGCTGAACAGGGAATTGATGATAGACTGGGGAACTAGTATGAAGATAAACGTAGAATCAACATTGTGCTTTCATGAGACAGGCAGAGCAGCATAGAAACTGAGCAGCCACCAATGTAAACAGCCAATCTTCTTAAAAGCTAAAGATCTGAAAATGACCTATTTAACTGATTTGTTCTCTTCCCTACCTCACTTTTGTTAATGTGAACTATAACTTCAGAGCTATACTGAGGGGGAAAGAATTAAATCATACTAAATGGCTCACAGCCCTGTGTGTGGGCTGTAAAATGTAATAATAAATGTTATGAAGGGTTTTATATACACAAATTCATGGAGTCTCTTTAAATATTTTTTTTTAAAAAGCATGTTAAATGTGAAATAATTGGCCTCCCTCCCTTCCTTTGTCCCCCCCCTTCTCCCCTCTCCCTTCCTTCCTAGTAGTCAAGCCTTTATGATAGTCCTGGGAAAGCAGTAATCATAGATGCAAGACAGAGTTCCTCATGCATTCACTGACAACTAGGGCCAAACAAACGGCCCATTTGCCTTAATCACCATGTATAAGATTGGACAACAGATGTTCTTCTGCATGTGGCTTGCTAATTTATCTCATTCTTCCTTTCCACTTATATGAGATACTCTGAAAAACACATAATTGAGTCTTTCATCCCTCTTCATCAGAAAACTCTACTATCTCCTATTAATATGTCATCTTTCAATATCAAAATTTAAGAACATCAGTTACCAACCATAACTTTTGTTAGCGTACAAATGTAAATCCCACGCCATATTCCACATACACATGAAAAGATCAAAATGCATCTTTCTAAGAACAACAGCAGGAGAACAAACAAACACAGCTGCTACCTCACTATCATGCTCTCTAAGGTCTTTAAAAAAAAAAACCCACAATTTTAAAAGGTTATTTCATCTTCACTCATAAATTCTGACAAATTCAATACTCCTCTCTCCCATATTTGTGTACATTCAAACATTTCACAGAGTCTGGAAATATGCCCACAGTTATGTTTAGAGCCAATGGTGGTTTAAATGAGAATGGCCCCCATAGGCTCATATACTTGAATACTTTGTTTCCAATTGGTGGAACTGTTTGAAAGGATAAGGAGGCATGGCCTTGTTTGATGAGAAGTGCCTGGGAGGGGTCTGAGGTTTCATAAGGCTCAGCGCCATTCTCAGCATCTCTCTCTGTCTCCTACTTGTAGATCAAGATGTGAGTTCTCAGCTGTTCCTGCCACCATGCCTCTACTCCACCATCAGAGACTCCAACTCGCTGTAACTATAGCTGTCCAATAAAATGCTTTCTTTTATCAGATGCCTTGGTCATGATGCTGTATCACAACAACTGAAAGTAACTAAGACAGAGCCATCCTTTAAATGCTATGACTTGCTAAAGAAATAAAAGATGTCCACTTAAATTACTCCATGTGTAGCATGTTCTAGGAAACTTTTGAAATGAGGATCCATTTTTCTATTATGTCAATGTGGAGCAGCAGTTTTAAAGTGACTTGATCCACTATTGACTTGCTTTCCTATTATAGAGTACGTCTGGGCACAGACTATTCAAATTCGCTTCAAATTTTAAGTTGACGTTTTTCTTGCTGTCCTGCTACTTATTTTAACTCATCTTAGTATTTTATGGTGTTAGATATTACTGTCTGCATAATGAGCACAGAGATTTTTAAATGTAACGTCTCCTTACTCCTCATTAATGAGGCTACTAAACCTCACTTCTTGAGAGGTATTTCAAAACAGATAATTGAACTGCTGAACAGCGCGGTATTTTAATTATATATGTAATATATTGCTGGACTATACACACCTAGATAATATACTCTACGTAGTTTTTATATTTGAAAAATCATGAAAATAAGATAAATGTGGTAATAAAAATCAAACAATATAAAAAAATTATAGAGTACCTAGTCAGAATCTCCACTTTCTACTCTTAGGTCTATTCAGCCGAAATAACCATATTTAACTGTTTCTATTTTAGGTTCTCTTAGTCATTACCCCCATATTACTGAACATTACACCTATGCTCCACCATCTCAATTTATTGATGCTATAACAGAAGGTAAAAAATGACCATAGTCATACTTTTTACGCCATCTCCTTTTGTCACAAATTTTACTCATTTGATTTTTATTCCTATTTAATTCATGACTTTTATTCTCTCCTTCCCTCCATTTCTTCCTCTCTCCCTCCCCCCCCCATGTGTGTGTGTGGTGTGTGTGTGTGTTGTGTGTGCACACTCATGCATGTGTGTGATATGAAAGAGGAAACAGATGCATGCTGGTCCCTGAGACTTAGGTCAGAGACGGATAGAAGGCTAGCAGAATTTCCTGTTATTCTCTGTCTTATTCACAGGAGACGGGATTTCTCACTGAATCTGAAGGTCATACTTGGGTCAGGTTGGCTGGCTGAAAAGCCTCTGGGATCTACTTGTCTCTGCCCTCAACACCGTGGTTATAGCCACAGAGGGCCATTGTCTGCCTTTTAAGTGTTGGGATATAAGATTGAGGTCCTCCTTCCTGTCTGAGAGGCACCCTTACCCACTGGACCATCTTCCCAGTCCCACTCTTTATTTTCAGTTGCATGTCTAAACACAATATATTTACATTTTCATAAATATATAAATTGATAATATATGTTTGCTTAATGCAATTGTTTGTCCTTTTGTTTGTATTTTTGCCATTCTCCCTCCCCAATTCAGATAATCTCTCCCAATTGCCATATACCTGCAGCATATTAAGACTCTTTCAACATTTTTATGATTATATATTACAAGACCTATACTTTAACAAACAAAGGGTTTCTGTTTTCCAAGATAAAAAAAGACTTCTGGAACAATTTCCACGATAATGTAAACAAACTTAACAGTGCTGAGCCATCTACTAAGTATGGTTGGTGATAAATTTTATGTTTTGTGTTTTTTAGAACAACTAAAAAATCAACATGCAATTGTATAATCAGGCACATAAGTACATGCAGAGTAAATCTTTGCTTTGCACAGTTCCTGTATAAATCACTTTCAGTTGTCACCCTTGAGTTAGCACACAGTTGAAGCTAAGTTGCCACGCTGTGAACATAAACTACCAATGCATAAAGTGCAGACATCACGGCTACTTGCCAGTCTACAAATCACCATGTAAATAACAAAGGTACAACATGATCTGTGACCAGTCATGCCATTTCTTTCAAAACCTGTCGGTGATTGACCACTGTACAATTTTTATTCAGTCTATGCAGAGATAGTTAACATAGTACCTATGTTGTCTCCTTGTCCCCAGTCATGAACCTAGATGATGTTTGCAGAAATGAAAAACAAGAGAGAGAAGTGGTCATGGCCAACAAATGCAACAAAGACACAAAACCAGATCATACTGGAACTGAAATTCAAGCAATCATAAGAAGAATTTTAACAGAATATAGCTGACCAGGGCCGTGCTAACATGCTAACTCTTCAATGGTGATTCAAGAGTCTAGACTTATGCAGCCAGAGGACTCTGATGACATGGATGAGGAAAGGAATTATGACAAAAATGGCTGTCTAAGAGGCAGTGAAGTCAATAAAAACCTTCATGGTAAAGGCATTCCTGAAGATAGTTCATACCATTAAACATGCAAAGGCTAAACATGTCACAGCTGATCCAAATTTACAAAGAAGCATGACAGTTTGCTGAAACACAGAAAAACTCACTGTATGTTATATGTTGTATGAGGAGAGGAAGACTGCTGCAATTCATAGTTGCAACGACTTTTGCTAAGTTTGCATGAATAGGTTTTTACAAAGATGTAAAACCTTAATGTTCGGCATTTACGATATTCTAAATAAAATTAATTTATGATGTTTCTCTACATTATTTGTAATCAACAATTAGATTTCATAGTTCTGATTATTTATCTGAGAAATCTCAGAATTGACATCAACCCCTACTGTTGCTTAGCCATGACCCAGACATGGCCCTCACTGGCAGCTCAGGATGGGACCTCATCATAACCCCAGGTGGCAGGGCTGGCCACTCATAACAAGCTACTCCTCTCCACCTCCGTCTCCAGTTCCACCTCTCTTCATAATGCTCAAGCTGCTCCACTTCTCTTTCTATCCTGTTGTCTGCCCTTGTGGTAGCTCCCACTGGTGAAGTGGCTGATGGACCCTTGGGTGACAGGCATGGTGGCAAGAGAGTGTCTACAGCCAGCCTATTCATGCACAGGGAAGCATGAATACCTTGTCAGTAAGTAGTGATGTAAGTATATTAAAGTAATGTATAATGATGTAAGTATAATAAAGTAAGAAAGTTCCTTACAAGAATGTGTGTGTGTGTGTGTGTGTGTGTGTGTGTGTGTGTGTGTGTGTATCTCCTATAGCTAAGATTGACCACAGACTTGCTATGTAGTACAGGATGGCTTTGAATTTCTGAGTTTCCTTTCTCTACCACCTGAGTACTGGGAATACAGTAATGTTGTACTACATCCAGCCCAGAAATCTTAAATTGTTTTCAGACTGATAGAATCAAATTATATTTCACTGATAATGTAATTGATTATTGTTGCATATTAGATCACTTGAATATGGTCTTTTTTATCACTAGAATTGGTTTTTTGTTTCATTGATTTTATATTTATTGACCAAGCCAGAACTTGGTTTACCATGTAGTATAACGTGGATTCATCACATTAATAAGATATTAGTATAGAAAGTGTTTAACTGATTTTAGAACAGAATAATCTCAAAAATAAAATCCAAATGAATGTGTGTCTTAGTTTCTCTTCTATTACTGTGAAGAAACACCATAACCAGACAGATTATAAAGGAAGCATTTAATTGTGGGCTTACTTGCGGTTTCTTTTTTTTTTTTTTTTTTTTTTTTTGGTTTTTTCGAGACAGGGTTTCTCTGTGTAGTCCGGGCTGTCCTTGAACTCGCTCGGTAGAACCAGCTGGCCTCGAACTCAAAATCCTGCCTGCTAGCCTCCCAAGTGCTGGGATTAAAGGCGTTGCGCCACCACAGCCGGCTTACTTGCGGTTTCAATGGGGTTAGTGTAGGATCCTCACACCCAGGAGCATGGCAGAAGACAAGACAGGCATGCTGTTGGAGAAGTAGCTGAGAGCTCACATGTCTCCACACTGCAGGTAGAGAGAGGAGAGCCAGGCTAGGCCTGATCTGGGTTTTTGAAACCTCAAACCCATCGCCAGTGACATACCTCTTCCAACAAGGCCATATCTTCCAATCCTTCCCAAACACTTTCATCAAATGGGGACCACTCACTGAAACATGTCCCAAAGGAGCTCTTTTCATTGAATCTAACACATATATGATAGATAGGTTATTGATAAATTTTCTTGCCAAAACTGAGCACATGAAAAAGTTATACTCATATTTTAGACAAAAAAGTCAATTTCATATAACGTTAAAGCTATATATAAAATAAAAAACATTCCTACCCGAGAATATGGAATACTATATGTAGACAAAATGGATAGGAAAACTAAAGTTTTTGAAGATGAGACTCTATTTGGCTGTGAAAAATTAAAACGATACTAGTATTAAAATATAGTACAAAGCATATATGATAATGTTTACTTGCAAAGTCAATAGGTAAATTATATATTTATGTGTTTGTTATAGGTCAACAAATTTCTATTTGTCATTTATCGCTATAGAATAAATTACATATTTATTCATAATAAGTAAAGAAAACCAAGATTAAATGATAGGAAAATTAACCACCTCACAGTTGATGGTGGTTTGGAATCTGAGTGTGGCTTAGCTGTGTGTCTCTAATACAAGATTTTTCATAAAACTGCAATGAAATTCTGACCTGGAAGCTCACCTCTGGCAAGCAGGACCACTTGTAAGCCTTTCTGTAGAATAATCTCACAAAGACAGCTAAGTGACCTAAGAGAAAGCAACATACATTTCTCAAGGATGTCTTTTAAGAGTTGGTCTCAAATGACATCTTAATTTTCCTGTATCCTGTTTCTGTTAGATGATAAATGCTCAAAGTGAGAAGATTTTCTAAAGATGTGATCTTTGAGGCCACCTGAAAAGCTGCTGACCATGGTGCTAATTTCATAATTTCCAATAATGTATACAATTGAATAATATTTTCTATTTCAACATATTTGAATAGCATTTCTCAGATACCATTAAGATGGAGAAATTACTCTCTTCCATGGCTGTCTTGAAATCTCCCACCTGTTATTTCTGTGAAGTAGACTGATGTGCACAACTTGAGGGAGAACATATCATTCGGCTGATAAGTATGATTGGAATGAAATATTCCAAGTCTTTTAGTTAAGTATGAAATTCAGGAATAGGCAAGTCTCTTGATCCACCTTTACATTTGAGGAAGGGTTTACTCATCATTGACTGCCCTACTCTATAAACATTAGCTCTGCTCTGGTAGATTATTCCACTTTAATTTGAGAATGTAGATGAAAAAACACGCAGAGCTGGCTGAAAATACTACTTCTTGCAACCACCATAATGGTGGTCTCACTTCTTATCTCTTATTTCTAGACCTGAGAGTAGAGAATCTGATGTTTTCCAAGACTTGGAAAAAAATACCCGTGTTCACATCTGCTATAATCACTTCTGAGTGATTTTTGGTCTCTAAATTTGTCCACTCCTGCTCACTCAGCAGTGCTTGCAACTACAATCCATCATCTGTAAAGTTGTGGGGATTAGGACTTGGAATTTTTTTTTTAAGAAGCCATTATTGTAGCTACCATCAAGATCACTGTCTGTCTTGGTCTATTATTTGGTTTCTAGTAACACGATAGTAAAGGCTAAGTAAGTAATAAAGAAGTGAGATTCATTCTGGCTCACATGTCTAGAAGTCTAAGGTCAACAAAGCCAAATCCTTTGATGGCTTCCTTGCTACAGAGTTCTGGCAACACCAGTGCCACAAGGTAAGAGATGGATAGACAGCATTTGTATCTAACTTCTGGTCTCCCTATAAAGCCACCATTAAACCCTGGTAGCTCCACCCTGATCAGATTTATCCATCTCTAATAACCTTCCAGAAGTACCACCTTGAAACACACAGAGGATTAAGGGTCCATGCTTCGATGCCTCACAAGGAGAATTAAACTCAACACTGATGTGTAACAAACCATACAGCAATATCCACACCTGTTCACTAGAAAAGACAATTGTCTAATTCTGCTTATTTAGAGTGAGAATATAAAAAAAGTAAAGCAGGATTTTAGGAAGGCTATGAAGAGAGTGAAAAAATATACTTGGCTGAAAAGAGAAAGGCAATTAATAATTTAGGTGCTAATAAAAAAAAGTTTGTATGATTTTGTCAGCAGTACTGGAAATTCCAAACCCCCAGGCCTCATGCATGCAAGGCAAGGTTCTACCTTTGAGCTTCATCCCTAGTCCCAGAAACATATCTTAGTCAAAGATGTGCAAGTCAATAGCTGGTAACCAGACACTACGTTTTTGATCATTCTTATACTGAACTAAAATATTCCTAAAGCAGAACTGTTATTTATAAACCAAGGCAGATTAATAATAGTAACTGACTCATTCAGCTTAGGAAATTTTCATAATTAATAGCTTATAAGAACCATAATTAATTCTGAGATTCCAAAATGTGTTTCCTAAGAGAGTCTATATATCCATGAAGATCATGGAGTAACTTGCTGTGGTATGAGGAAGTAATCATTAGTTTTACAATATTTAACATTCCCCTAGGATCAGAAAAAAACCATAAAAATTCTTGCTGTCACATATAATCCTTGTAGTATAATAATGTCAAATGCCATGTTCTATGTAATAGCAAATTACATCTTTCCATCTTGAAAAAGATGCTGTTCAGTTTTCATGGTGTAGGAAAGAACATAAAAATGTTTCTTTACTATTCCTATAAAGGTAGTGGTGTGATACAATGTATTAGTATAAGCAAATGAATTTGTAATCTTGCAAATCTCAGACTATTCAAACTGCATCAGTAATTCATAGAACAGCTGTTTATAATGCCAAGTAAAGGAAAGCTAAGCAATAGGTTCAAATTATTAATTAAAAGTTAGTGTTCAATGGTACACTACCATGCAGACAGAAGCAAATGAACATACTCTGTATTTCACTAATGATCTCAGAACTACAATGTATCATCAAAGGTTAGTTGTCTATATATGGTACTAACTGAGGTAGTATATTGCCAAGAAATTTACTTCTATCCTACTTAAATATCCACAGAAACATTGAAAGCTGTTCTAAATATAAATTTTCCAGTATGTCCTATGGATTGGAAAACTCTTCTTGATCAAAACAATAAATAAAATATAACTAATCAGTTTAAAATATTTCTCGATGCTTTTATTTACTGTTCCCTGGTGTAAAAATTATGTAAATTTCAAATAGCTTCAGGAATGCTAATTTTATTTAATAAACTTCTTCATTTGATTTCTTTGCTCAGAATGGAATTTCTTAATATCATTTTTTAATGACTGTAATATCATCTTGACACCAAATGATGGTTATGGGTTTATGAGCATTTTTATAATGCCAGGATTTTAACATTTTAATTGTGAATTCTTAATAACATGAATTCATTCTTCTGTCCGAACTCTGGCATCCTCCTTTTAACAAGAAAATGTAGAGTTTTATGTTAAGCAGAGCAGAGTTGGTATTTATGCTCTTAAAATTACCATTTGTTCCATTTTGTGTCGGTAAATTGAGAAAACCTTTGATTTCTTTTAGTACTTTATCAAGAAGATAACAACATTGAAGACTCCATCCATTTCTTTCTAATTATGTGTTTCTTAAAGATTTCTCTCCTGTTCAGTCTAAAAGATGGAAAGATGTCTGAGAAATCTCCTCCTCCAGGGTCTCATATGTTAGTACTTCCACCACAGTCGACAGTTATTCTATGGCTACCAAGCTCCTTTTCCCTAAATACAACCACTGTGCATATATTTTTGCCACTTCTGTTTGTGAGTTGTCTTATCATCATAAAAGCTGATAAACACAAACTTGCCAGTATGTGTGTGTGTGTGTGTTGTGTGTGTGTGTGTGTGTGTGTGTTTTAGTGGTGGTGGTGGTGGTGCTGTTTACTGTGATCTGGCTGCATTCTCCAACTAAATATGGGTTGTGAAATGATCTGGTAAATAGGAAGGTTAAAAAGAAAGGTTGTAAGAGGATTTAGAGAGGCCCCACATCATTAGCTTCAACCATTCAGAAGCGAGAAAGAAGATAAGAAACACTCCCCTTCCTGCTTCCCACACGCAGGAATTTTGTCATGTCTTCTGTAGTACCATCTGCAGCATGTGCTTCCGTTTACTAAGCTCTTTTTACGATATACTCTTGCTTCTGGTGTTATCACTTTATAAAAAAGAGCACTGGAAACAGATTGCTTATGAAATCCATCCATTGCCATGGCTAGAAAACAGTAATGTTACGATTAAATACCTTTAAAAGATACATTTTTTTTTTTTGTCCATTTAAGCAAGTTGCCTCAAGATAGTCAATATTAAGTAATTAATAATTAATTACTTAGTTAAGTAAATAATCCTGAAAATGAATCATCATTGTTCTTAAGATAGTTTTAGGGGAACCTGAAAAGAGAATTGAGCAGTGAAGAACACCAGCTACTTTTCCACAGAACCCTGGTTCAATTCCCAGCACCTCTGTGGCAGCCCACAATCATCTAAAACTCCATGTCTCAGGACTCAGGTGCCCTCTTCTGGCCTCTCCTGGCATTGCACACATGTGGGAACAGATGTACACATAGGCAAAACACCCAGACATGTAAAATGAAAACAATAAATCTTGTTTTCAATGGTATGTTTTAATTTTTCAATTTCAAAAGACTTAGTGCTTTAAAACAGGTAGAAACTATGACTCTACGATTTAAAAAGGAACGTTAGGATGTTTTACTATAAGTAATTTACAAATGAGTCTGAGAATGTCATGTGTTTAAAAAATGATATGGACAAAAAAATTCTCTACTCTATAATGATTGCAATGACTTGACTGTGTAGAAATGCATGAAGAGAGAACCATTCAAACAATCAAAATGCTGGGAAATATTTAAATCAATCTATAAAGAATTACTTGTTCTAGGAACTTTTCAGTAAAACACAAATACTTTTTAACTGTTTTAAGAAGAAATTGTTATAGAGTGGTGTTTGAGAACATATCACTGAAATCTTTCTTTTGAACAAATTAAATCTCTGTGTGAAGTGAGAACAAGATGAGGGTACGGGATAAACACATCTGATAAGAAAGAAGGCTTCCGTTGGAAAGGTCTGTCTTGGGAGTACGCACAATAGTTTGCTAACATAACGGATTAACACTAATCATCGGGGTTTAACAAATACATCAAGGGAAGGAAGCACACAAAAGGAAAATACATTTGCTAGTCAGTAGGAACAGGCATGAAATTAATTATGTCTCTTAAATGCCGGTGTCACGAAACTCATTTGGAAAAATCCTTTCCGTAACATGAAAAATGAAAGGAAATTTGATCAATTTAGAAATCAGGAAGATCTGTAAGGCTGGGAACATAACAAGGATCCTCTACTTTATGGTCACATTAGCCACAGAAGTTACTATAAGAGGAAGTGTAACAATGCAGGGCAGACTGGCTTCCTTGCACATGTGATTGTTAGCAGGTAGTATGTATCTTTAGAAAACACTCACTGAAAGGAATTTTACAGAGCTGAAGAAAAAGGTCAAGTAAGAAAAGCAGAGAGAATGGTCATCTGGGAGATACATTGTTAACTATTAACAAAGAAGCAGTTTCTCCACCACAGCACAAAAATCTCTCTGTATCAGAAATAAAGAGATTGCAAGAAAAAACGAATGGCAACACATTATCAGGATTTAAAAACAAAACCAGAATTATCTTTTTAATAGAATTATCCAGAAAATGTTTGGCATTTCAACATGAATGACATTTCTGTGCAGTCTTCTTGAACTTTTTGTTGGACGAAAAAATGATTTTGATTTTGGTAGATTGTGGTCAAGATGAATCAAAGTGTTCTGAATGTCGGTAGTAAAGATTGTGAGATGAAAATGCTTCAGATATCTTTCATCCATACGACTTGACTCTATCAGGGAACACATAGTTCTTGCAGTCTCAACTTCTAACCAAGCTATTCCAGCAGAATCAAATTAAAGATCCCCAGAGTTCCAGACATCTGACATTTTCAAACTGTCAATACACCATTTTTGAGCTAAAAGTTATTTTGCAAAAGGACACTCATTGCTTTTGCATACAATCAGCTAACAATTCTTGAGTATGTGTATCTGGCAGATGAAGTAAATTCTACTTGGTAAAAGTAGATTAGGAAGAAAAAAAACTTGACAAATATTTATAAATGTATGAACATTCCTTATAGTTGCTGTGAAGTACCCTACAGAATCTCCAACTTATTTTCATTAAGCATGCATCTAGAATTTGAGTTACTAGGATGATAACAGAAGTATTTATTTGGAAAACTGTTTCTTGGCATTGGTTCATCAAGAATGTCTATGCATTACTGATATATGAACAACTACTGCACTAAAATAATGACATGATATATTTTATCTTTATCACCTGCTCTCCCTAGTTCACATTCACTCTCTCACCTCTCTATGCTCTCCCTCTCACCTAGAGTAATAATACATTAGAATAAAATATGAATTGGGGGAACTGGTAGTATCGTAAGGTTAATAATATTCCATTTACTGTATTGTTTCTTGATGAGAGTAGATTTATATATATATATATATATATATATATACACACACACACACACACACACACACACACACACACACACACTTGTTGATTCAAGGTGGTGATGAATGTATTAAACTGATTGTGGTAATTTGTGTACAACATGTACTTATATTATCATCATGTTGTATACATTGAGTGTGTATAAAGTGTTTGTCAACAATATGTATTTTTAAATGTCTAAAACTAACTGTTGAAAATAATAAATTACTAAGATCATGATGACGATTTCATCTTCAAAGAATACAACCAAGAGTCTGGAGAATCATCTCAGCAGTTAAGAGCACTGGCTATTCTTGCAGAGGACATGTGTTCATTTCCTAGGATCCACCTCAGGTGGCTAACAACCACCTGTAACTCCAGCTCTAGGGGATATGATGCCCTCTTCTGGCTTCTGTAAGCACTACACACACAGTGCACAGAAAACTCACACACACATAAATAAAAAAACTGAAAAATCCAACTAAAGTTTATATTTATGACATATTACATCCTTAGTTGATTTCAATCATCCATACAAACAAATTTTCACTTACAGTCAGTTTAATTAACTAGTAAAATTGACTCTATTTAGTCAAAATATCTGTTCTGAGAGTTCAATGCAGATATTGTTCCAGGGTGTCCTTGTGTTATCTCACAGGATACACTTTCCTCAGAGGCTCAAGTTATGTGTCTGCCTTGCAAAGTGTGCTACCTTTCAACATACAGAATGGTAACTCTGGTATGCTCTGCAGTGATCTGATTCCTGTCATATGTCTGAATAGCAAGAGACTACATTGAAAGAAACTGTCTGGAGGTTAACGGTTCCAAATTCTCTTGAAAATTCAAACAATTCTGTGAAGGACAGACTTAGCAAAAAGAGAATCCTTGGAGGAATTGGTTTTTAAGAGGCTATTAGTTTGTAGAAGAAAATGATGCCAAAAGTAAAATATAATCCATCACTTGAGCCATGAACATTAAACAAGTGTACTTTTGTGGGCACATGAACCCATAAACATTAGTTACTGTACAGCTAGAGAAAGCCATTTCGCTATGCCTGATAACTTTTAAAGACCCTGGATCTTCAACTAAATGAAGGTCCATTCATTTATTTATTGTGAAATAAAGCCTGTTAGTGTGTGCCATGGAAATTCTACAATCCGAGCAGAAATCACCATTTGAAAATCAGATTGAGCATACAAATTAGAAGCTAAAGTAATAGCCAAAGCAGAAAAAAAATTAAGAAATGTTTGACCTACTTGAAACTTTATGGGCATAGAAACCACTACAAAAAAAAAAGCTACATAAAAAGTGGAAAGATAAGCGGTAGGTATGGAGAAAGCGGTAATGACACATGACATATGGAGACAACAGAAAAAAGGGGCTAAGAATGTGATACAAGAATCTGTAGAAGAAAAAGAAATGGCCAATAAATATAGGGAGGATAATTAATTTGATATAAAAGATAATATAAATTTGATATTATATTTGACCTATAAAGTAAATTAGAGCTAAAGATTAACATCTATGCTTGGGCACAAGGTAGACAAAGTAAGCTGCTTATGCACAGTTTATATGAAGGTGAAAATTATTGCTTCAGCTACTAAAACCGTTCACCAGCATGTTTTCTAATGTAAAATAGGTGTTTTTTTTTTCAGAGATTTATTATTTTATTATTGGATATTTTCTTTGTTTACATTTCAAATGTTTTATCCTCTTTCCAGGTTCCCCTGAAACTTCCTACCCCATTCCCCAACCCTTGCTTCTGTGAGGGTGTTCCCCCACCCACCCACTCTCTCCTCTCTCTCCCTATTCAAATTACCCTCCACTGGGGCATTGAGCCTTCACAGGACCAAGAGCCTCTCCTCTCATTAATGCCGACAAGGCCATCCTCTGCTACATATGCAGCTGGAGCCATGCATGGGTCCCCCCATGTGTACTCCTTGTTTGGTGGCTTAGTCCCTGGGTGTGGGGCTGTTGTGCCCACTCATTGGAGTGGGTCCTGATGGGCAGAGTTGTTGATCCCGTGTGTCTGCCATGGCTCAGTGAGGCAGAAGTGTGGGAATTTGAGTGAGTTCACTCCACGACGTGCTGGGCAGACACTGCAGGGCTCTGCCCAGGCATGGAGAGAACTCAGCCTGAAGTCCTGTTGGGGCAGGGCTCCTGAGTGGTGGTCTCCGGGCCAACGTGGCTGACCCTGAAAGGCCCGTGGTCTATGTCCTTGGGCTCCCAGACATCGCTTGGAAGAACAGAGACGTGAGGGTATACAGGCTGGACCGGCCTGCGGCCGAGAGGAATGAGGGGGAGAGAGAAGCCCCGACAGTGCCCCGCAGGTAGAGACTCTTGGTTATGGCACTTGCTTGTCTGGCTTGTCTAGCTTGGTTGAGTTGGCAGGCCTCCACAGTAGAAACATAAGAGAAGTCTTCTGGCAGGAGATTAAACAGTGTCTCAGTAGTCAAAGGCCTTCTTCACAGTTCCCCATGGTGGGGCCTCAAAGATATAAGGAAGTCCATGGTTTTAAAGGATTTATTGCATGGCAGAAAGTGGATGAATCTGGTTGTACCCCCCACCCGTACCTCCAGAGCAGGCCTTTGGTTAAATACTGTTTGTAAGGAGGAAGGGTCTGGGAAAGAATGCTTAATTGGCTATGCCCACTGGCCTTTAGGTATCTCATTAATATGGAGATCTGAGGCTGAGGCCTGTAGTCACGCCCTCTACCTGTGCTGGGTGACACAAACCTCTCTTTGGGACAGGCTATGGAGGGCTGAAGCTAAGTGGAAGGAACCAGGGGCCCAATAGCAAAGCTGAACATTTTCTGTCCCATTAGGGTCTGGAGTTTAAGGCCTGTGCTCTACCAAGCACCCAGCTGCCTCTCACAGCTCACCGCCCCACACCTGGGAGCTCTGGGGATCTGATAGGTTGATATTATTGTTCTTTCTTTGGGGTTGCAAACTCCTTCAGCTCTTTCTCTAACTCCTCCATAATATGTGTGTATTTTTTAACATAGCAAATCTCATCCTGGAGTCTTCCCCTAAAGAAATGCATTTGCAGTGGATCAAAAATGTATGCATAGGAATATCCTTTTCCTCATTTTCTGAAGAAGTAAGACAAATCAACTGCTTAGTAAAGCTTTTCATCATATAGAACTGTGTAAATAAATTATGGAGAGGTCATTGACCAGAATGTTCTGTAACCATTAAAGTTGAGGTCAATATATCAGTTAGAAGAGGAAATGCAAAGAGAGGAAGAGGAGTTAGAATAACAAAGACATATGTGAAAAAGTCAAAATGAAGTTATTTGCTTTATCTCACTGAAGTATCCCTAAGGGAAAAGTTTGAATTGCAGTGATAGTAACTAGGGCTCTGTCCCCATCTGTCACTCAATCAGGGCATACATTAGCTGAGCGAGAGGACACTTATATTTGAGAACAAATGTTTGTGAATAAAAATTTAAATTAAATCAAGAAGCTTCAAGTCTGCAAGAGCTAGACTCTTTTCCAGAAGAAAAAAAACACGTTTAAAAGTTTGACTTAGTATATTAATGGTTGGAAGTGTCAAGAAAAAACTTATCTGGGAAGAATAGACGGCGACAGGCTTGTTTTTTTGTTTTTTTTTACAGACAGAATAGAGAACACAGTGAACTATTGGCATTTGCCTCTGACAACTAATATATTCTTCTGTTTGCCCATTAGTTGAGCATCAAAGCTGAGGTGGAGAAGATAACAGTAATTCAAGTGAGAATGGTTACAAAGCATCATCTTGTGTTTTCCTTGCCTTGAAAGAGACCAGGAACACAATGGCCTTTCCTGGCTCTTATTACGTTAGGTCCTTCTCAGGGTAACTTAGCAGCATCTTTCTATTTTAGGACCTTTAACTTGATACACAGTCAAAGTCAACTTATCACATATAATAACATTCTTTTAGATCTCTCCCTCTCCCTCTTCCTCCCCCCTCTTCTATGTGTACGTGTGTGTGTGTGTGTGTGTGTGTGTGTGTGTGTGTGTGTGGTGAGCGTGTGGACCAGTGTTCATAGAAGCCAGAACAGAGCCTCATATCCTTTGGAGCTGATGTTACAGATGGTTATGAGCTCCCCAGTGTGGGTGCTAGGACCCAAGCAGTACTCTGAACCACTGAGCCACCTCTTTTGCCTGAAGTATAGCAACATTCACAGATTCTAGGAATGAGAATATAACCATCCTCAGGAGTTGTTATTATCATAACATGGTACCCTTTAGCTGTGGAATAGCAGAGACAATGTTAAATGTGTTGGCAAGTGATCTCAAAGCTAGAGCTGAGAATGGACAATCGAGAGATACAGATAGAATGGTGGGCAGATGTGAAGCATGGATTTTGGAATGGCCTGTGAGGAAGGAGGACATGGACAGCCAGATGTTGAAGAACAACAGTTCCAGTTCTCCTTCCCAGATGTAACAAGAATGGAGACATTAACAAGAGAGAGATTCAGATCTTCTCACCCATCTGCTATTCATGCTGTTCCTAGTCACTGTCCACTTAGTAGAAATCATCTCAGGGGAGGAGAAGGAAAGGAAAAAGGAAAATGTCAGGAAGTAATGAGGCTGGATGGACTCAGGAGAAACCAAGAAAGCATGAGAGTGACCAAGACACCCAGGAATCAGCCAAACTGTCTTTCTTAAGAGCTGTAGTTCTTGGAGTAAATTAAAGACGATTTTAGAAAATTGAGATTCATTAAATATTTTGAATCCATTTCATGAAATACACACATATGTTGATATAGAAAGATGTCTATGGTTAGAGAGAAGAAATATGATCTATGTTGTTATCTTATTTGAAAGTTTTTATTGAATTTACATGTATTTATGTATAGAAACATGTCTCAACATTCATGTTACTATTTATCCATGATTATCTCTTGGTAACTAAATGATAAGAGATTTTGGGAAACACTCTTTTCTTTTATGTCTGTGGTGGTTTGAATATGCTTGGTCCATTAAGTGTTATTATTAGGGGGTGTGTCCTTGTTGGAGTAGGTGTGGCCTTGTTGGAGGAAGTGTATCACTGTGGGATGGGCTTTGAGACTATTCTCCTACCCATGTGGGAGGCAATCTGTTCCAGGCTTTCTTTGGATGAAGATGTAGAATTCTCAGCTCTTCCACCCGCAATGGAATGAACCTCTGAACATGTAAGCCAGCTCCAATTAAATGTTGCCCTTTGTAAGAGTTGCCTTGGTCATGTGTCTCTTCTCAGCAATGGTGTACCTAATTAGGACAATGTCTATCCAATTTTAGATTTGTGCAATTATGTGTATAATATTTAAGTAATCAGTAAAAAAAGAAGTCATTTCCATCTTGAGAAAAAATGTTATGGAAAAAAGAAACCATTATTACTTTATAAAGTGAGATGGAACAGACTCCCTCTCCCCCCTCCTGAATAGCTATTATTACCCTCTTCTTCAATTCAATCAATTCAATCATGTATCAGTTTCCAGTTTACTAGTCATTAAGCCTTGATTAAGCTACACTTAATGGCTGGGATTCATCTGAAAATTGTGGGAAATAACATACTTGCTCTCATATGGAATTTATTTAGCTTGATATTCGTATGTCATTCAATACAACAATTCACAATATCTTTATCCCATTTTATGAAAGCAAATATAGAGAATAAAAATGCACCCCTTGAAAACACCATAATGGACATTTGAGAAATCCCTACAATATAGTGAAGAAGACATGCTTGCAGTGCCCAACACATATACAGATGTCAAGTGTCAGCTTGTAACATGATATCCTGGAAACTAGTTTTAATGCCAACACCAGGCACTGAGATTCATAAATTTACAAAAATCTGTGAGTTCTTTACCTTACATTGAACACAAATTTTATTAACTTACTAATGCAATTTATACATACAAATTGAGAAATTTGGAGCAGGAAGATGGGTCAACTATAATCCTATGCAATGCTAAATTTCCTAGAACACCTCTACCTTGGAACACTCAACCCTAAATGAGATGTCTCCATCAAATCCCACCATTCAGGGATCAGGGAACCCTGCAGAGGAGGAGGCAGAAAGAGTTTAAAGGACACAGAGGACAGAGGACACCAAGAAAACAAGGTCTTCTATATCAACAGGATTGATGCACATATGAACTTACAGACTGCAGCAGCATCCACAGGACCTGCACACGTCTGCACCAGATGGGGTTCTAGAGATGAAAGGCGAAGCAGACACATACTCCCATCCCTAACTCAGAAGCTATGTCCCATTGATAACCACTTGTAAATGAAAATTTAGTTTCCGCCTAGGGAGTCTCACTGGGGAGATAGGCTGAATGCTCAGCACTAGATGGGCAACAGGAATGAGGTCAGTAGCATCTGTTGGAGGTTCCTTGTCTCATAATATTGTGTCACAGCTTTTTCTCTTTTATTTTTTTTTTTTTAATTTGACTCATTTTTTATTTACCCTACAGGTTCATTGTTTAATGGAATGTCTTCCAGATTAGTGTTGTATGGGACTCCTAAGTATATGAATCAGTGGGTCCCTGCATCTATATCAGTTTCTTATGCCTTCTCTTGCATTCTTTTCCTTCTCCTTGTTTGTTTTCTTCTAGTAGGCTATGTTGGGTTTTGTTTTATCATATTATATTTTATTATTATCCTTTAGAAGCCTGTTGTTTTCTGATAGAGACATACAGAAAGAGAATGGATCTTGATGGCAGGGGTGTGGGAAGGGACTTGGAGGATTAGAGAGAGGGGAAACTGAAATCTCATTGTTTATGCAGGGAAAAAAAGCGATTTTCAATAAAAAGAAAAAATTCCAAGAAGAAAACCTAGTATTACTTTATACATATTAAGAACTATCAAGGCTTACAAGGAAGGTGCTTGAATGCTTATGCCTTATGTAATGTACTAACATATTATGTAATATCCCTAGCAGGTCTGTGCTTTGTAATCAAGTACATTGTTACTTCTGCAAGATAATTCATGAATATTCATACTATGAAAGATCAAAAAAGTCTTAAAGAGCTTTTCTCAGTGCTGGCTGTGCTGGCAAATGAATCTGAAGCAAACTGAGAGAACTCTGTAGTTCAATTAAACTCCATAATAGGAAAAGAGGTGTTTCCTTTTTCCTCAAGTTTGCAGGTTTTTAAATTTGTTCTTCTTTTTCCAGCTCTTGCTTGTGTTGAGAAGGGCCCAGATGTAGAAGAAGATAATGTGAAGGCCCAGCCTTGACTCTTATCCTGTCTTCATCAGGAAGGGCAATAAGAAAGTTGTCTATGGGGAGGAAAAGTCTTCCCTCATGGCAACAGGGTGCACTCCCTTGTTGAGTATCAGTCACCTGTGTGACTGGATTTAAAGAGTGAGTAAGCTACGGGCTTCTTGATGGCTCTAGCTTGTGTGAAAACCTCACCCTTAACCCCCTGGGCTCCTGTTAATGGAAATGCTTATTAACCAGCTGAAGTTGAAATGACCTAATTGTCGTCATTGAGATGTTAATATACTTGGGACTGTAAATGCTTTCATAATTTGAATGATTATGTGGGTAGGGTGCATAAAGGGTACATTCTTTCATGAACCTTTGAATTTTTCTACCAGTAATAGAGCAAGCATAACTAGTGAAATGTTAGAGGAAAGTTTTCAGGCTGAGACTCAAACTATCTTCTTCTTTTTTTTTTTTTTTTAAACAAAACAGGTGTCTAGATATTGACATCAATAATCATCAGTGTATTTCCATGGAAGAGACATGATAGAATGCAAAAATATTTTAACTCCTTCCTCTTCCCAGCCTTCGAGCTACTCTATCAACATAGACCCAGTTATGAATAAAGAGAATAGATGAACTCATTAGTCTATGAGGAAGAAGTCACAAGTATAAGTTAGAAAGAGCAAACATTTGAGAGGCATTCTTAATATTCATTAAAAATAAAAAGCCTGACCTAGGAATGGAAACACTGGGACCAAGAAAGGTAGCTTCTACAAGGACCATGTACACATAAATGAGAGAGCCTAAAGCTTTTTCTTGTGCCAACAAATGGAAAAAAATGATAATTCAGGAGGAAAAGAAAATTTTATTTATATATAATATAGGAAACTTAAGTGATAACTAAACTTAAATCCTCCCCATACTTTGCTCACCATGTGTGCACAAATGTGTGTGTGTGTATGTGTACTCTTTGTACAACACAAGAGTATGTATTCTTGGTATTGGTAACACATATGAATATCAGAAGATGGGAGATAAATACAACCAAAATTCAAGGACCTTTACCTCAATGCATTCTTAGGAATCTAATAGCATGCAGAGATATTCCCTCTAAGGCAAAAGTTAAGTTATTGCACCTGGCTCCCTCTGCCACCAAGAAAGTAGCACAAAGTTTAGTTAGTCTGAATAAGGATTTTATTGCTGTGAAGAGACACCATACCAAGGCAACTCTTATTAGGGACAACATTTAATTGGGACTAGCTTACAGTTTCCATTATTGTCATGGCAAGAAGCATGGCAGCATGAAGGCAGACATGGTGAGGGAGAAGCTGAGAGTTCTGCATCTTGATCGAATGCAACCAGGAGACACTGTCTCACACTGGGCAGAGCTCAAGCATATATACTGCCTCAAAGCCCTGCCTCCACAGTGACACACTTCCTTTCACAAAGCCACACCTCCTCCAATAAAGTCACAGCTCCAAAAAATGCCACTTCCCATGAGCCAAGCATTTTCTTTCTTTCTTCCTTTTCCTTTCTTCCTTTCTTCTTTTGCTTTTATACCATTTTAATTACATGCAAGTATTAAGGTCAGTTTTATGTTGAGGAACTAGCAATACAATAGATGCCCATAATCAAGGAAAAGCAAGACAATAAACAAAGTCCCATGATCAATCCCATGATCACAGTTTCTAAGAGCTTATCAGGATAACCAAAATTCTGAGCCTACTTCCTTGTCCTAGCCCAAAGTCATTTTCATGCCTGAAGCCTACATTCTCTGTTTCTAGCCTAAAATTTTTATATTATTTGCCTGAAATTACTTCTTTGTTCTAGCCTAATATGGATTCCTACCTGAAATTACTTCTTTGCTCTAGTCTAAGATTTAGATTCCTGCCTGAAATTACTTCTTTGTTCTAGCCTAATGTCAGATTCTTGCCAAGCAGCCCATTTCCTTGTCCTTGGCCTAATGTCTGATTCCTGCCAAGCAGCTCCAGAAGCTCTCCACATCTCCCCTTTTTTTGCTTCATAAAAAAGACTGAGCTTGTCTTAGGTCATTCTGACAAGAATGCCTTCCTTACCCGTTATGGAATATGTATTATCAAAACAATGCACTTCTGTGTTCCAGAGATAGATCTTATGCTGGTAACAGGACTTGGTAATATGTAAGAATCACATAGGCAGTACTGGTATTGGAGGCATGAAAGGATCATGGACAGCAGCTGAGGCTTGACACTGTAAGAGGCCAGGGAAGGCCATTGGTGAAAATGCAGATTCAATGGCAATTGAAGTCCCAGGACTGAAGGTGTCATGCAAAGAAGTTGAGGTTTGGCACATGAAAGTCAGAAAGGCTATTACATTCAGCCTTTTTTCTCAAAAAAGAATGATGCCATACTATGGTCATTCACAAGAAGCAGCCCACAGTATGGAATAGATTATCAAAACCAATGCTTCTGTGTTCGAGTAGATCATGCGTAAGGCTTGGTATATAAGATCACATAGGCGTCTGTTTTGGAGGCATGAAAGGATCATGAACAGCCAGTACTTGGAACAGAAGAGCTGAGGAAGGCCATTGGTGACAAGAATTGAGTTTCCAAGGCATGAAGTACCGCAGGAAAGGTGTCAGAAGGAAGCCAGAGGTTGTGGCATTACAAAGTTATGAAAGGTTTGATTACATGCAGATGCAGATTCAGCAGAATGGACCCAGCTGTTTTAGATCATCCTTGGGGATCCCCACTGCGCATAATTGAATAGGTTAATATAGCCTAGTGTGTGGAATGTGATCGAGTTTGAATTGACCTAAGCTTTAGGAACCGAAAAGATCATGTTCCCAGATATTTGAACAATGGACTTTGAAGTTGAGAGTTGGCTTGGGGACTTTTGAAGTTGCCAAATGCATGGATTACTGCTAAGGTACAAGCTATGTACCAAGAATGGAATTAGCTTGAATAGATTTGGTCTCCATTGATTTGTGTTTGAATGGTTGGCCATAGGGAATGGCACTACTAGGAGGTGTGGCCTCATGGAGGAAATTTGTCACTATGTAGTTTGGCTTTGAGGCCTCCTGTGCTCGGGACTCTCCTCAGTTTAAAAAGAGAGGCTCTTCCTGACTTCTTTGGAAGCCAGTCTCCTTCTGGCTGGCTTTGGATCAAGATGTAGAACTCTTGGGTCCTCCAGCACCATGTCTGTCTTCACATTGTCATCATTCCTGCCATGATGATAATGGACAGAAACTCTGAAATTATAAGCCAGCCCCAATGAAATGTTTTCTTTATAAGAGATTTCTTGGTTATATTGTCTCTTCACAGCGGTAAAACCCTAACTAAGACAACAAGAATGCTGATAATTTGAGAGCAGGAGAAATGAAATAAAATAAAGGAAGGGACCAAGAGCAATGAAAACATAGTCCCTTTTCCTTCCTCCATAGAAGAAACATGACAATGTTTCTCTAGGTCTAGAAGTTGCAAAACCGTGCAACACTTTCTCAATAAAACAAGGAAGCAGAAGATAAGGTATCCAAGACAAATGGAACTTTTTATAGTTTTATGCACTGTGATAGGCCTGTGGAAATTATATGCTAGTTAAAAATCTCAAATTAGAATTCATGCTAATTCATCTTCTTAGCTGAATGTTCAGAGAACTTGTCAAATGTTTCCTTAGAACACTGGATGTTGGTTAGCATAGAGAACAACATTTTATTAATTCTTAATCTATAGTTTTGTATGTTTCTGGGATGAAAATTTATGATAAGTTCAATTGCATGCTGAACATAGTGTTTAGCATAATACTCAGTAAGTCCAACTCACCTATTGGATCTACAAGCAAGAACTAAGAGAATGGGAAAATCCAATATGGAACTGATTTGTCTTATCTCTTGTATCTGTATCTGTACCTGATATGTATCTCTAACTCTTTTTATCTATGTATACATATATATATATATATCACTTTGCTATATATTTATTCCTAGCTCTATGCAGAAACAAATATTGAAGAAAATTAATTTTCAAAACTTAGTCTATGAGAGGGAAAGAGGAGGGGAAGCAAGATGGCTGTGGATGTTTGAGTGTCTCTAGCAGTCACAGGTAGTTTATTCATATCAAGGTTAGATAATTTGGGTTAACAATTCTAATTGTATAGGCATCTTGTGTATTGAGTATTTGCTGATATATAAATCTATTTGGCTAACATTAAAAAAAATTAGTCTATGCACCAAGAAACATGAATATATTCTAATTAGATTTATTACCTCCTGTTTCCTCTCTTAAACCCGAAATAATTTTGTATGCCATCAGAATAAAAGTTGGGAAAAATTCTTATAAACAGAACTATCCTTAAAATCTGACCTTTTCCTCTCTGTGCCAAGATATATGACTATTTCTAAGCAATGAAAATTTCTGGATTAAAATACAATGGTATGAAGGTTACTATTATAAAGAGCTCATTAAAATTGATAAGAAAAACATTGAGACGCCAATATGGAAATGAACAAAGGACGTGACCATCAGTACATAGGAGTGAAGATAATTAGCAAGGAACATATGGGGAAATGTTTAACCTTGTTAGACACCAGAGAAAAACAGGCTAAACTAATTGTGTTAATATCATACGCTATTTAAATGTGTAAGAGAAATTATTTTATAATGGATTTTACCAAATATTTAAGAATAATTGAAATTGATCTTCCACAAACTCTTTGAAAAAAATAGAAAAGGCAGAAATACTTAACAACTCCTTTTATGAGGCTAGATTACCCTGTTACCAAACCAGATAAAAATATCACAAGAAAACCAAACTAAAGGCCTTGTGAATACATACGTACATACATACATACATACATACATACATAATCACATACATTCACAAATACCCTCAAGAAACACTAGCAAAATCAACATACCAACAACACACACACAAACACACACACACACACAAAAAGGCTACATCTGACTATTATTTTTCCTTGGTAGTTGAACAAAATATGCAAAACAAAAAAAAAACAAAAAAAAATCAGTGCCTTATTACTAGAAGAAAGGGAGCAAATCACATATAATTATGGATAGAGAAAAAAATGTTGACAAGAGATAACTCTTTAATGGAAAAAAAAAAGGTAAAAAAACTGATGAGGTACCATTAAAAGAAAATTCCTTCAACTTAATAATGGCCATTAACAGCTCATGCACCAAGATCCACAATTAATAAAACAGGACCTCATAATACTAAATGTTTTTGTAAGGCAGAGGACATTGTCAATAGGACAAAATAGCAGCCTACAGAATGGGAAAGATTCTTCAGCAACCCTAGTCAGAGAGAGGGCTAATTTCGAAAATCTATAAAGAACTGAAGAAACTAGATATCAACAACAAACCAAATAATCCTATTTAAAGGTAAAGATCTAAACAGAAAATTCTCAACAGAGAAATCACAAATGGCCAAGAAGTGCTTAAAGAAATGTTCAGGGTTGTTTTGATTTGCATTTCCCTGATGACTAAGAATGTTGAACATTTCATTAGGTGCTTCTCCCCATTTGAATTTCCTCAGTTGAGAAGTCTTTGGTTAGCTCTGTACCCCATTTTTAATAGGGTTATTTGGTTGTCTGGAGTCTAATTTCTTGAGTTCTTTGTATATATTGGATATTAGCCCTCTATCGGATGTAGGATTGGTTAAGATCTTTTCCCAATCTGTTGGTTGTAGTTTTGTCCTATTGGCAGTGTCCTTTGTTTACAGAAGCTTTGCAATTTTGTGAGGTCCTATTTATCAATTCTTGATCTTAGAGCATAAACCATTGGTGTCCTGTTAAGGAAAATTTCCCTGTGCCCATGTGTTTGAGGCTCTCCCCACTTTCTCTTCTATTAGTTTCAGTGTATCTGGTTTTATTTGGAGGTCTTTCTATCTCTATGAAGAATTGAGTTGGAATTTTGTCGGGATTGCATTGAATCTGTAGATTGCTTTTGGCAAGATAGCCATTTTTACTATATTAATCTGCCAATCCATGAACATGGGAGATCTGTCCATCTTCTGAGATCTTCGATTTCTTTCTTCAGTGAGTCGAAGTTCTTGTCATACAGATCTGTTAGATTCACACCAAGGTATTTTATATTATTTGTGACTATTGTGAAGGGTGTCATTTCCCTAATTTCTTTTTCAGTCTGTTTATCTTTCACATAGAGGAAGGCTACTGATTTGCTTGAGTTGATTTTATAACCCGCCACTTTGCTGAAGTTGTTTATCAGGTTTAGGAGTTCTCTGGTGGAAGTTCTGGGGTCACTTAAGTATACTATCATATCATCTGCAAGTAGTGATATTTTGACTTCTTCCTTTCCTATTTGTATTTATCTGACTTCTTTTTGTTGTCTAATTGCTCTGGCTAGGACTTCCAGTACTATATTGAATAGGTAGGGAGAGAGTGGGCAGCCTTGTCTAGTCCCTGATCTTATGGGATTGCTTCAAGTTTCCCTCCATTTAGTTTGATGTTGGCTATGGTTTGCTGTATATTGCTTTTACTATGTTTAGGTATGGGCCTTAATTTCTGTTCCTTCCAAGACTTTTACCATGAAGGGATGTTGAATTTTGTCAAATGCTTTCTAAGCATGTAGTGAGATGATCATGGGATTTTTTTCTTTGAGTTTGTTTATATAGTGGATTACATTGATGGATTTCCATATTTGAACTATCCTTGCATTCCTGGGATAAAGCCTACTTGATCATGATGGATTATTGTTTTGATGTGTTCTTGGATTCGGTTTGCCAAAATTTTATTGAGTAGTTTTGTATTGATATTCATAAGGGGACTGTCCTGAAGTTTTCTTTCTTTGTTGGGTCTTTGTGTGGTTTAGGTATGAGCATAATTGTGGCTCCGTAGAATGAATTGGGTAGTGTTCTTTCTGTTTCTATTTTGTGGAATAGTTTATAGAGAATTAGTATTAGGTCTTCTTGGAAGGTCTGATAGAATTCTACACTAAAACTGTCTGGTCCTAGGCTTTTTTTCGTGGTGAGACTTTTAATGATTGCTGCTATTTCTTAGGGGTTATGGGACTGTTTAGATGGTTTATTTGCTCCTGATTTATCTTTGGTACCTGGTATCTGTCTAGAAAATTGTCCATTTCATTCAGATATTCCAGTTTTTTGTTTTTTTTTTTTTTTTTTTTTGAGTATAGGCCTTTGTAGTAGGATCTGATGATTTTTTGAATTTCCTCGGTTTCTGTTGTTATTGTCACCCTTTTCAGTTCTGATTTTATTAATTTGGATCTGTCTCTGTGACCTCTGGTTAGTCTGGCTAAGGGTTTATCTATCTTGCTGATTTTCTCGAAGAACCAGCTCCTGGTTTTGTTGAAATTTTGTATAGTTCTTTTTGTTTCTACTTGATTGATTTCAGCATGAGTTTGGTTATTTCCTGCTGTCTACTCCTCTTGGGTGTATTTGCTTCTTTTTATTCTAGAGCTTTCAGGTGTGCTGTTAAGCTGCTAGTGTATGCTCTCTCCAGTTTCTTTTTGTAGGCACTTAGAGCTATAAATTTTCCTCTTAGTACTGCTTTCATAGAGTCCCACAAGTTTTGGTATGATTATCCTCATTTTCATTAAATTCTAAAATGTCTTTAATTTCTTTCTTTATTTTTTCCCTGACCAAGTTATCATTGAGTAAAGCATTGTTCAGTTTCTACGTGTATGTGGGCTTTCCCTTGATTTCATCATATTAATGACCAGCCTTAGTCCATGGTGATCTGATAGGATGCATCAGATTATTTCAATTCAATTATTTCCAAGAAGCAGGAAAGGTACCATGAAGTGCTAAGAAGAAGGTATATTCTTTTGCTTTAGGATGAAATGTTCTATAGATATCAGTTAAATCTATTTGGTTCATAACTTCTGTTAGTTTCACTGTGTCTCTGTTTAGTTTCTGTTTCCATGATCTGTCCATTTCTGAGAGTGGGTGTTGAAATCCCCCACTATTATTGTGTGAGGTGCAATGTGTACTTTGAGCTTTAGTAAAGTTTCTTTTATGATGTTGTTGCCCTTGCATTTGGAGCATAGATGTTCAGAATTGAGATTTCATCTTGGTTGATTTTTCCTTTGATGAGTATGAAGTGTCCTTCCTTATCTTTCTTGATAACTTTTGGTTGAAAGTCGATTTTATTCAATATTAGAATGGCTGCTACAGCTTGTTTCTTGAGACCATTTGCTTGGAAAATTGTTTTCCAGCTTTTCTTTTTGAGGTAGTGTCTGTCTTTTTCACTGAGGTGTGTTTCCCTTATGCAGCAAAATAGGAACGATTTAACTAGTCATACAAACTCATAGACTAAAACCAGAAGCATCATTAAAAAACAAAAAAAAAAAAACTAAGAAAACCTAAGTAAATTGAAAAGCACCCAGTTAATGGAATGCAGCCCTAATATTGCTAAAATGGCACTATATTCTAATTAATCTGTAGATTCCATACAAAATGTATCAATACTCCATTTGGCTTTCTGGAGGGGATAAATTGACAAATCTATTGGAAATTCAAGGGACCCAAAACAACTAAGAAAATATCTTGGAAATGATGAAGTGAAAGGATACACACTTGTTGATTTCTGAGTTTATTATGAAGATACAATAATAAGGACTCTGTGATACTGACATGAGGATAGATGTACATAGCAATGGAACTGAATTGAGACTCTACCCTTGCACTATGGTGACTTGATTGTCAGAATGACAAAATAATTCAATAAGGGGTAGAAAAGAGTTATTTCAATAAATGGTACCAGGTAGATATGAGAAACATATTAAGATATTTTTCATGTGAAAGTAAACTCAGAATTCTTTACAGATTTAAATGGAATGCCCAGAAATCTTTTTAAATATAGGTAAAATAAAAATTTGGCATAACTTTTTGTGATCTCAGATTAAGGAAAGGTTTATATAGGACATAAAAACTTAGAATCAAAAAGTAAATAAATAAAATGAACTCAACTGGAACTTATAACATTTGTTTCAAAGAACATTATCAAGCAAGTCAGAAGACCATGTTAGAAATGGGGTGAATGAAAATCATAAACTTTGCAGAATATATAAACTCTTCAATCACAACACTGACAAAAAAAATGACTTAAGTATGGGCAAAAATTTGAACAGATTTCCACCACCATCCCCAGCAAGATACAGAAATGGATGATAAACATAGAGGAACCATGTCTGTTTTAGTTTGTCTTTCTGTTGCTATAATAAAACACCTACCAAAATTAACCAGGGAGAAAAATATTTATTTCACTTCACTGGCTACAGCCTCATTTAGGAAAGTCACAGCAGGGACCTAGAGACAGGACCTGAGGCTGGAGGAACACTTGTTTCTATATACAAACCAAGACAGACTTGTCTAGACATGGCACCACACACAGTGGGCTAGTCCCTTAAACATCACTCATAAACCAGAAAAATGCTGCATAGATTTACCAGTCTGATAGAATCTTCCTCAGTTGAGCTTCCCTCTGCTCAGGTGACTCTAGTTCACATTAAATAGACAAAATCCTAACCAGCAAAATGTTCACCATTATTGCTTATTAAGGAAATAGAGTTAAGCTACCATCTGATACTACACCATATGAATCAGGATGCATGTGTTTATGTGTGCACATGCGTGTATGTGTGAGTTCATGTGTGTAGAGGCCAGAAATTAATGTCTGGTGTGTTCCTCTAGTGCTGTCTATCTTATCTTTTGAGATGTTTCAGTGAGTTGGAGCTCACTAACTGGCAAAGGCAGCTGCCTGCTTACCTCTAAGGATCAGCCCATCTCTGTCTCTATTACACAGTTAGGGTTCTTGACATTCATCCTGCCCAACTTTGATGTGATTTCTGTGGATCTGAACCCAGGTCCTCATACTTGCTTGTATCTTACCCACTGAGCTACCTTCTCAGGTCTACTACTCCTTTGTAAAATTATATAATATTCCATCATGTGGACATAACATGCTCTGCTTCATTGATGTAGCAAACCTACCTTCTTTGCAGGGAAGCCTGCCCAGAATTAGCCCTTGCCAGGAAACCAAGCTGCGGTGGGTATGTGGGAGCCCCCCTTTTTTAATCAACAAAAGACAGGATGCTAGAATTTGTTGTACATCCTGACAAATAAATTTGCAATTATAGAATGCTAATACTGAGCAGTGCTCTCTTTCAGGAATCAGAGACTAGAGCATATCCTGAAGTCTTTATAAGATTTAAGTAGGCAAAAAAAAAAAAAAAAAAAAGATTTAAGTAGTGGTATAGCATTCTTACAAATATACACTTATGCATAATATAATATGAAAATCTTAAGTCTACAACTGGGTTTATATATTTATTTTACCACTATTTAGATCAAAATAGAACTTTGTTTTGTCATGGGAAGGTTTACAGTAGCCACTTCACAATTGATGACTTGACAAAGGTTTCTGACCTGTGTCCTCGTGGATTAGGTTTGGGGTTTTTGAATTTGATAAGTATAGAATTATTCCATGTGAATTCTGTTGTCTTGTCTTTTGCACTGTCAAGCCGGGAGATTCATCCCCATGGGTGTTCAGCTGTAACAGAATGTTGTTCATTGTCACTACACTTAGGATGTCTTTTATTGGCTTCCTGAAGATTATAAAGGAAATAGTGAATTTCCTTTTGCTTAAACATAATGGCTATAAGATAAATGCATAACTAAATATATTATCTCTTGTAGAATACAGCTTGAAAATAGTCTCTCCTTTACCAGAGCCTGAAAAATACAGAGGTGGATGCTCACAGTCAACACTAGACTAAGCAGTGGGTCCCCAATAGAGGAGTTAGAGAAAGGACTGAAGGAGCTGAAAAGGTTTGCAACCCCATAGGAAGAACAACAATACCAACCAACCAGACCATCCAGAGCTCCCAAGGACTAAACCATCAACCAAAGAGTAGTGACCATTGAGTGACCCATGGATCCAGCTGCATATGTAGCAGAGGATGGCCTTGTTGGATTCAGTGGGAGGAGAGGCCCTTGATCCTATGAAGGCTCGATGCCCCAGTGTAGGGAATTCCGGGGTGGGGAGGCAGGAGTGGGTTGGTGGGGGATGGAAAGAAGCGGGGGGGGGGTGGGAGAGTGGGGGGGGGAGATAGGGAGAGATGGGAGTGGGGGAGCAGACTGGGAAAGGTGTTAACATTTGAAATTAAATTAAAAAATCTAATAAGAAAAGGAAAGGAAAAAAAGAGAAAGGAAAGAAAAGAAAAGAAAAGAGCCTCTCTGTAACTAGGTTACAGAGAGATAGGGCAAGAAGTTCTGGTGGGCCATTGAATCATAGGTTGAATGCAGGTAACGGTAATGTGCTTTCCATTTCTAAAGCTAGAAGAAAATATTTAAAACCTTTACTATACAGAAACATAAGTATTTGAAGGACAGATAATTTTAACTGCTTTGA
This sequence comes from Mastomys natalensis, assembly GCA_021653895.1. Classification (NCBI taxonomy): domain Eukaryota; kingdom Metazoa; phylum Chordata; class Mammalia; order Rodentia; family Muridae; genus Mastomys; species Mastomys natalensis. Next base: position 2,541,315 of record JAJTUV010000017.1, on the reverse strand, counting down.
TTACCACTATAATGCTTACCCTAATTGTGCAGTTTTTCATATCAAGTAATTTTTTTTTTTTTTTTTTGTTTTCGAGACAGGGTTTCTCTGTGTAGTCCGGGCTGTCTGGAACTCGCTCGGTAGACCAGGCTGCCTCGAACTCAGAAATCCGCCTGCCTCTGCCTCCAAGTGCTGGATTAAAGGCTGCGCACCACCGTCCGGCTCAATTAAATTTTTAAACGATGTATTCATTATTTTTATTTTATGTGTATGGATGTTTTGCAAGCATGTATGTGTGTACCACGTGAATGCTTGGTGCCAATAGAGGACAGAAGAGGGCATCACATTCCCTGAAAATGGACTTACAAAAAGGACTGTTAGCTGTCATGTAGATGCCGGAGACTGGACTGGGGTTCTCCACAAGAGCACCCCGTAATCTGAACAGAGGAACCACCTTTCCAGCCCCAAATTTATTTGTTTTTACTTTATGTGTATGGATATTTTGTTTGTATGTCTGTCTGTATGACACATGTTTGCAGCATAAACAGAGGCCAGAAAAAGGTCTCAGATCCTCTGGAACTGGAGGTATAGAAGATTTTTTTCCACCAAGTAGGTGCTGGGACCTGAGCCCAGTCCTTTGTAACAGAAAGAGGTGGTGTAACCAATGTGCTATCTCTCCAGCATGCAATTAAAACTTTAAATTAACTAAGGAGAACATTTAAGTGGAGAACATTTGAAATGAAATTCCATTAAGAACACTTGTCTCCAACAGAAGGTCATCGCAGTCTGCGAAAGAGCCATCATCTCTGATAAATATGCATGCAAATTGAGGAAGGTCTATAGGGATGTACAGGAATCCTGTGAAGAGTTGAGAAGATTAGAAAGGAAATGGTGACTGGCTGACCACAACAGTAACAGGAAGCCAACAGGAAGAAAGGAAGATATTTAGGCGGTCAGCTGGAGCAGAATGCTCATCCGCTTCCAGGCTGAAAGGCACACACAGTGAGCTTTCTTCTGTTTTACTGTAAGGCCACTTTGACTGCTTCAGGAAAAGAATCAGCTTGGGCTCCATCAGGAGGAATGAGGAGAAACTTTCATCGTCATTTTAGCAGTAAGCAGGCTGCTGTTTGCAAATCCCAGGTCTCTACACAAGAGCACACAGAATAGATTCTGAAGAGCTGCCAACTGCATTTTGGAACTCTGGGAGGACACTCAGGATAAGACTGGGTTATATAACATGACTGGTTATGGTCACATTAGAATGAGAGAATAAATCATGGCTCAATCTATATTTGTGTAAGGGTTTGAATGAAGACTGGTACAAGTTCATTTGACATCCACATATACATTTTCATATATATACATGACATGGTTGGATATGGGGAGAGGGGTTCCAACCTCACACATTGCTTTGCTGAATTTTTAATTCCTAGAAAGGGAAGGGAATTATTCATTTATAAACCATAGAAGCTGGGAGGTAGTCTCACAGGCACCTTGCCAATCCAACTTTCTGTTGACAGAAAAATAATTCTTTGTTGTAGACAAACATATCAAAATGCATAGTACATATTCTAAACAGTTAAATAGTTTTGCTCTCTCTATCATTAAGGTAAAACAGAATGGTGTTCTTGGGTAAGTTAGTACTCTGCATGACCTTGGGAAATGACTCTTAGTGTCTGAGTCTCCTCAACTGTAAAATGATGAGCTTAAATGAGGAAATCTCTAAAGTGCATTCTTAAATGCTAATATAATTTATTTCTAAATCAAGTCATGTAAAGAACCTAAAAAAAGAAGTTCCGCTTTGATGTTAGGCTTAGGTTTACATTAGCATTAATTCTAGGAACCAAGCATTTGATTAGAAATGACTGAGACTAATGTTCTGCTCCATTAGGGTGCTCCATTTAGAGAGCACCATGTACCCTACTGAGACAGCAGGTAAGCACCAAGTAGCAAAATTACAAGTCCTCCTTGAAGAAGAGGCATGAGCCTCTGACCAACGAGGGTTTCTTTTTTTCCTTTCTTGGATAAGAAACTGCTGAGTGTCAGATAACATTAGATTAACTTGAGACCCAGAAAACCTTTGGGTCAGGCTAACAAATTTATCTTTATTTGAGCTCGTAGACACCTGCATGCCAGGTGTTTATTACTCTTCGACAAGTGCCTTTTGTTTATCTGTGAAACATTCATTGAGACATGAGTCTCCATTATAGAGGTGTGACATTAACTGATAGGAAGTCTTCATGTCAGGCCCACATAAGGAACCATGTTTTAGTAGGAGGACATCTTCATGATTGAAAATTTCTTAGACAAAATGTAGATTCAACGTATGGTTTGTTTGTTTGTCCCAGTTTGTAAGAACATTCTGAGAGAAACCTGTGTCACCCTCCATGGAACAATGCTTATTACAGTCCACAATTATTTCTGATCCCTACCCAGCCTGTCTGTGCCTATATGCAATAACTCCTTCTGTCAAGGGCTGATGCAAAAAAATGGAAATTCCATTTTTCTTTTCTTTTACAGAAAGCACAAAGGTCCTCTCATGCAATCTTCTGGGCTATTGTCATCCAGTATGATTTATGTATTTCTTGTATGTTTCTTTCTTTTTAAATCTTGAGGTATATTCTTTTGTTTTATTGGGCTATTTATTCTCTTGACACCCTTAGATGTGAGTTAATGGAACCATGATAAAAGGATAGAGAAGTAGCGCAAACAAGGCTGATGGTATAGATTCAGGACTGCCTGACAGATTAGAGATGGCAAGGAGAAGAACAAAGGATAAAAATCACCTGATGCCTGTGTGCTGAGATGGTCCAGAGCAACCAGTGCGAAGCTCTAAGTCTGAAAAATACACAGAAAAATATGGGATTTTTATAAGGATTTAAAAAGAAGCTTATTTAATAAGTTCATTTTTGCAGATGAAAATCTAAATGTTTACTAAATGAGCATTTAACTGATATTCATGAGTTAAAGTCAGAGAAAGGAATTGGTGCCAGAGAGGATGTAGACATAGCATGGGTACAGACTAGTAAATTTTGTCTGCCTAGAAAGGCATCCTTGCTCTTCTGGCCGTGTCCCATTTCCTGGCTAAGATAAAAAGGTGCCGCCTTCCCACATATTCTTCTAGTGGCAACTGATGTAGGCATGAAATCCAAAATAAATAATCCTAGTGCTGTCCATTCATAGGCATGGGCCCATAGAAGCACTGCTAACACAAGCAGAGCCAACTGCTGGCTGGCCAAAGAGTTTTCACATTTCTTCATGGACAGTGAGAGACTATTGGTGGATGCATGTAGAATAATGGAAGGTCAAAAATTGCTGCTTGCTGCTGTCTCAAATCCTACAGAAAGTGAACCTGACACTGTAAGTCAATCTACAGAGAGGTGCAAAAGAGAGAGGAGTCAATCTATTCCCATGACTCAGTTTTCTCACTGCTCTTTGTAATATTTCTGTCACTTGAGCCAGTATGACCCTTTGGAAGAGTCCTGGGTAAGGCAAAGGACAATGAAAACATAAATGGACCTAGCTTGATTTGAAAGTAATGTAAACTGTAAGCAATGCATAGGACCATGGTTTTCATCTTCATAATCAGCTGCACAAAAGAGTGCTTAGTACACAGTTGGCAGTCAATAGCTCTAGAGTCTTTCAAAATATACCTATTATGTGTTCAGAAAACGCGCTAAGTGTTGAGAATAAAATAGAGCCCCAGACAAATGCAATCTTGGCCCCACAATGAAGCTTTCTGTCAAGTGGAGAGCACAGAGAACAGAGTGACAATGGTGACAGAAAGCGGTATTTTTCTGATAAGGGATATGTTAATTAGGCTTTAGGGTGACAAGTCTAGATAATCCAAGTTGAAAAGCATATTATTAGGTAATCAGATGTTTCACAGAACACAGGAGCAAGCAGGCAGCCTGGCTTTAGGAGGAGGGAGGACCAGGAACATGAGAGTTGTTGACATCCTGGGAAACATGCTCCTCTTATTACCTTCACTGCTTCCTGCCTCCATGGTGTGAATGCTGTTGCCAAGATAAGTTACAGTTTTCAAGTGCGTACTCATCTACAGGAGATGACCATACTGATCAACATTCTCTTAGAGGAGAGCCTTGGGTTCTGACATTTTACACTGATAGACCTGGAAGGGCATGTTCATGGTGAAGAAGAAGAGACTGAGGCAGGGAGGAGAAAGATGTAACCAGCTCTTCCAGTCCTTTCCACTCACAGTGTCAGAATATCCAAAAGATAATTGGGATCACTATTTTAATAGAAATGAAAGAAAGCCAAAACTTTCTTTTTCTATTTTCTTTTACGTAGGCTGCCACCAGAAGGTGTGGCCCAGGTTTAAGGTAGATCTTTCCATGGCAAATGAACCAGATTGACAGTTAGTCTTCCTAGTTCAAATGGTCCGGTCATGAATACTCCTCCCCATGTATGCCCAGCTGCTTGGGTTTTAACTGATTCAACGTGTGGTAGAGTTGATGACTAAGATTAGCTATCATAAAGAGTAAGGCAAAAAACTTAGAGGTAAAGATGAAAGCGAGGAAAATAAGCAATAGGAAGCAAGTCAAACTGGAGACAGGTAGAGATGCGGTGCCCTGCTGCTGGAGAAGGTGGATAGTAAGATGACCCTGCAGCGCTGAGCGCTGCTTAGGGGACTGTGTGGAAAAGGAAGGATTCTACTTGGCCTTTGTGCTTTAGGTGCTTCAAGTTTTCCTGTTTCTCTTTACTTCCTTTATTCTTTTTACTTTTAAAAGCTTCTTTATAAATAATTCCAATTACTGGGATACCTTAAGACCACGTTAGTTCCCGAAAATCTGAAAGAACTTTAAAAATGCAACTACTGAGGAAGGCAGAAAAGGCCAGAGGAAGGAAGGAAGGGGAGGAGAGGGAGGGCAGAAACCCAGGACTAGGCTGCTTAAGTTCGGGTTATTTTTCTACCATTTTTTTTTTAGCTTGTGACCTTGAGTAAACCACCTGGCCCTTCCATGACTCATGTTCTAAACTATAAATTAGAGGCAATAAGGTCTTCTTTCATGGCGTTTTTGTCAGATATAAATAATTTCTTGTTACTAGAACACCCAGCCCATAGTTAATACCCTTGCTAGCAAATTCAGAGTTGGTGTTACTGACCACCATCACAGGCATCTTTTTTCTCTTTTCTGACCTGCTTGTTAGATTCTTGTCAACTTCTTGGTTATAATAAACCCAAAAAGAATAATCGCAAACCTGAGAACCATCTAAAATGAATGACACAGCTCTGTAGACTGCTTTTTCCCTAAGGGCTGTTGGATCTGAGGCGATATGGTGGTGATGTGAGATGGATGCTCCCCCAGAACGCTTTCCCAGATATTTGGCAGCTCTTCTCAAGTACCCATTTTTCATTTTAGGACCTCCTGGATTCTGAAGTGTGAACATTTTTGTTAAGGCACTTATTCTTGGTTTGGATAGGGTACAAGAGAAGGGACAAGGGCATAATATTTAAAGACTGTAGCCTAAATATTTCCCCTATAAAGACAACTTTCTGCAGAAACTCAGATGTCTTTAAGCTACAATAGAGCTGACTAAAACAGTCCCCAGCTCTCACTGAATAGAGAATTTATCAAACTGCATTTAAAAAAAAATCCTTTTGTGGAACTAGCCAGAGTCTAGGGAACCATGTTCATATCCATAATAATGAAGCTAGATAAGGGTGTGGGACTCAGATTGTGCCCGTCAAAACAAACCATCCAGCACCATGTGAAAGGCTTTGATAAGCGGCCTGTGAAGACAGTTTATGTTGCCCATTTGTCATTGAATACGGTTTCATCCTCAGCACAACATTTTTAAACAGTTTAATTTAAAAAAAAAAAAACAACAGTTCTTGAGTAAGAATGCTATCAGAACAATAATCTTCAATTTAATATGAAGCACCCTCATTTCTTTTAGCTTTAAACCAACTGGCCCATATGATAGTAAATACAGCAGTGACTGTCCTCAAAGACTCATCCTGGCTTTTGTCATGTAGAGAAGGCACAGGTTCTCCTTCCTTCCATCCTTCCTTTCTTCCTTTCTTTTTTCCTTCCTTTCTTCCTTCTTCCTTCCTTCCTTCCCTCCTTCCCTTCCTTCCTTTTTCCTTATTTCTCTCTTATATTTTTCAAACTTGACTGTATCTGATAAAATTTATTAAAGACTAATCGTGTAGCAGAATTTTCAGGAACTAACTCTTGTTGGGAAGATCACTGGAAAGCCCTACACTAAAATGGTTTGTTTGATTGGCAGATTTTATAACCAAAGGAGAGAAATATTTTTAAAATGCAATTTGCTCAGAGTGGAAATCTGCTAGGTAGTTTATAAATAGAAAATAACAACAATGTATAGCTACTGTATTCTAGGAAAAGTTCTATTGTAGCATTCAACTCTTGTCAGTCAGTAGAAATAGAAATGATGATAGTTGAGAACTGAGTCTTCCAGTCTGTTCTTCATCTTCAGGTGAGCTGAGCTCCCAAGCTACACAATAGCACTTGGACGATTGGCTTCTCTCCTGAATGGATAATATCCTAATAGAATTTGTACATTTAAGCTCAGGACTTTCAAATCTGGATGACTGATTCAAGCCCTGGGAAGCAAGTTCAAAATATGGCCTATTTGGAAGCAACTGATAGTAGAGAAAATAAAAAGACACTTTCCTAAGTTGCAGTGACTTCAGTATCAGACTGTAGGAAATGGAATATTTCTTCTAACATAAGCAATGCTAAGTCTTATTTTGCTAAAAGAAGTTTCAATCCTAGAGGTATTATTCCCACCAAGAATAATTCTCTCTGAGTTGTGTTTGAAAAGTCTAATCATCTTTTTAAAAAGAATAATAATATATATAATATATATATATATATATATATATATATATATATATATGTGTGTGTGTGTGTGTGTGTGTGTGTGTGTGTGTGTGTGTGTGTGCAGGTACCCTTGAAGGCCAGAAGAGGGCACCATATAAAAAAGGAGTGGAGGAGGGAGGACATAAGAGGGGTTGGAGGGAGGAAAAGGAAAAATGATGTCATTATATTATAATTTAGAAATAAAATTTTTTAAAAATTAAAAAGAAAGCATTGGCTCCCTTGTTTCCCTGTAGCTAGACTTATAGGTGGCTATGAACTAGCAGACAAAGTTGCTGGGAAACAACTGCTCTTAACCACTGAGTTATAGCTCCAGCCCACATTAACCATCTTATGATGTACTCTCAATTGCAATAGAGAAAGAGTCCATTCTCTTACATCTACCAACAGAGTGGTAAAATAAGGCAGACTCAAAGTATGACCCACTTGCATAGTACCAAGCTAGAAGAATCAAAGCAATGTAAACGTTTTAAAAAACCATGATGACATATTTTAATCTTGTAGCACTGAACTGAAGATCTGCTTGTTCAGAAATCTCTTAGTTTATCTTAATAGGCAGCCATCAACCTCTCAGAGATGCTGCTCTGTCTATGAATGAAGTTTTATTCATCTGTTTATAAGTAACCCTCCCATTGGGGTTAGAAAGTAACAGAGGTGTGCTAGAACTAGTCTACGCATGCTGATTAGAACTAATTGCTCTGTTTTCAGGAATTTTGTAATCTATTATTAAAAACTAAAGTATATAAAATTGGAATTGCTCTTGACTTGGCAGAGAATCTCACATATCTTAACCTGGTCTCAAACTTGCTAGGTAGCTGAAAATGACTCTGTACTTCAGATCTGTCTGTCTTCACCTCTCAAATGCTGGGATTCTAAGTGTGTGCCACCATGCCTGGTATATGCAGCACCAGGAAATGCATCCCAGGGCCTTGTGCATTCAGTTGGTGCACTCTGCCAACTGAAATATATCCCTGCCTTTTTTTTTTTTTTTTTTTTTTTTTAAGGTAACCATACTGAGAGCTTTCTACATGCTAGTTACTTTAAATACATTGCACAGCTATTTGTATTCACTATTTGTATTCCATTCTTTTTCCCTGTATGGTAGAAATAGAATACATTTTTGAGCTACCTAACATTCAGTAATGTTAGGTCAATAGCTTGAAATCAACCATGATCATTTACATTATAGAAATTGGCAAACACATAAAGGTAGGTGCTAAATGTTTTCTATCACACCCTGGAAATGAGACTATGAATAGATGTCAGCTCTTTTGCCAATACATGACAAAATAATTACTTAGGTTTACATGACTGGCCAGTGGGACATTTTGCCAGCAACTAGCTATTTTTATAATGTTGTGAGCTTTGATACTCAGAAGTAAACCCCCCTCATTCTTTTTATCACCAGTGAAAATTGTAAATCAGCAGCAATAAAGAATTTAAATTAGGTTTCAACAAGAATAAAAGCTATGCCAATCAACTACGTGGGTAGCACTTTATGTTGTTGGAAAAGTAGTAAAGATATGATACTCATAAATCTACTGTATGAATATATCAGAGATGGGGAAAAGCTATCACAAGGGGAAGGACATAAATTCTGCTATGAGAAAGAAATGTACTAAATTAAGGAAATGTGCTGCATGGGTTCATAATTTGATGATAGTGTGATCTATGCTTTTGTTGAGTAGTGATGTGCTTGTTCCCAATAGACAGAAAAGCTTTACCAAAGAATAAGGGATTTATTGTAGATTGATTTAGTGAATACCTAATGGAACCCAGGCCCATCTGTGGGCGATAAGTCCCTTGTCTGGTGTCCTTCCATTTAGTTTTCTTTACTAGATTACACATGAAGCATTCAACTTTTCTACGGTCCACAGTGAGCTTCAAAGAAGTATTCATGTCTACCTTATTTCTTAGATCCCTCAGCCCTTGCCACAAAGTTAGCCTTTCCTTAATGATGATTAGTGCGAATTGTAATGACATCCTCATTTATTAGTAAGTGTGTAAATGCACATGTATGTGAACAAGAGCTGTAGTGCAAAATTTCAGCTGATGAAAAATAAAGATAAATAATAACTTTAAAATTTTATTTGTGTGTGTGTGCAGGAGGGTGTCCATTTGTATGTGTGGATTCACTCATCTTTGTGTGCCTATACGGTCTATATGGTGGGGAGAGGATGGCATGTGTCTTCTTCACCACCTTTGTTTTTTGAGATAGGGTCTCTCATGACCTGGAGTTCACTATTTAGGCTAGACTGGTGAATGAGCAAGTGCCTAGGCTCCTCCTACTCTGCTTCCCTGAATGTACAGCACCCCGCCTGGCTGTTCCATGGATGCTGAGGATTTCAGCTCAGATCCTCCCACTTACACAGAATGTACTTTATCCACGGAGACACCTTCCCCATCCCATTAAATAACATTAAAAATAAAAATGTATACAAAAATACATAAAAATGTCAGAATTGCAAATAAGATAGGAGCCCACATTTTATACACAGTGGTATTCTCATCAGTACACCAGACTCCCAAGTGAACACCCTCACTCTTTTGTCTTTTGTGAGTTTGCTCAATTAGCTATTCCTTCTTTCCTCATATTTTACTCTCTTTTCCGGAATCCCCATTCATTCTCAAAATCTGCAACCGTGCTAGGCTCCATCACCTTTAAAGCAAGAACACAAAAGGGAGAATAGCCTTCTCTCAGCTGCCTTCATTTTCCTCTGGTTGCCTCATTTCTTCCTTTTGAAAACAATTTTTTCTCAGAAAGGTAATTCATGTTTAAATGGTGTTTTCTCGGTGAACAATCTTGCATTATCTTTCCAAGAGATCTCTTCTCTGTTGATTTCTGTGATGCTATATTTCTTTCATTTCTATTTGTACCTCCAAACACCCTTTTCTGCCCTGCTGACTCTCTTCTTTACCTCTTTCTGCCTTTCCAGGAAAGGGTAGTTTTAAGGAGGGAACACTAATCCTCTTCCCTTCTCCCCGCCCCTCCCCCTCCCCACTGGTAATCCTATCACCTCCCATAATTAAGTGCCTTGTTGCTATTTCTGAATTCTCTCTGGAGCAACTTAGTCCTGTACATCAGATCTACTGACTGTCTTTTAGCCACTTGCTGTATTTCTCAAAATCAACATATCCTAGTATAAGTTATTTACATCTGCCTCAGCACTTTTTAGCTATGCTGTATGACTCCTGCATGGTCCTAGGACTCCATCAAGGAAGCTTGGACTTATTCTTGAGTCATTTCCTCTACGGCTACCACTGCTATGAAGCTGTCATTTACTATGGGCCCACAAAACCTGCAGCCAAGCCGTGTGTCTGGAAAGATATCTTGTCACAATCTGTCCAAGATCACTCCATCACATTTGTCCTTTCTGCCCTCATCTGCGTTTCTCGTCTCTCTTCTCTGCGTCTCCACTGGAGCTGTGAGTCTCCACTGCAGCTCTTCTTCCAGACATGTTCATAGCTCTCCCGGCTTTCTCACTTCCTGCTGACCAAATTCTATCTTCGAGAGCTTTCCTAACCGCCGTCCTTCCCATTCTTATTTTGTAGTTTTATTCTCTTTCATTTTGGTTTCTAGCATTTATAGCACAATTGACATATGTTTGTCTGTTTTTTCCCATTTGTATTAACAAATTTGTTTCTGTAACAAAGTGGATAAGAGAAACAAAGAGGAAGGACTTATTTTACTTCATGGTTCAGTAACCAGTCAGTCATGCCGAAGAGAGCATGGTGGGGCAGGACATTGCACATCATGGTGGTCAGGAAGTAGAGGAAGAGGAATATGGGGAGGGGGGGACTTGGAGAACCTCATAGTAGCCAGTTACTCTTATGAAGTCAACACTTTATTTTTCATCTCCTCATAATGCCATCAGACTATGAATCCCTCAAGGAATCCAGCCATTCATTCAGTCAGACCAAATCATCCAGAGAAATAATTCTCTAGACTAATCCAGAGATGCACTTCAACAGTCTCCTAGGTAATCTTCAAGCCAATTAAGTTGACAAAGGTGATTAATCAAAATAATATTTGAATGTACCTTTCTTCAGTTTAAAAACAAGTTTTACCTTTTATGTGTATGAGTGTTTTCCTGTATGTATGTATGTATGTGTACCATGTATGCACTTGGTTCCTAAAAAGGCTAGAAGAGGGTGTTAGCGTCTCTGGAACTGGAGCTTCAGATGACTGTGAGCCTCCTCTGTGGGTGCTGGGAACTTAATGCAGGTCCTCTGCAAGGGCAGCAAGTGCTCATAACACTCAGCCACCTCTGCAGCCTCTAAAATACACATTGATTGAGAACACAGACTATTTTAATAACAAACTCCTTGGACCCTAGAACTGTAGATGCACAATGTAAATTTGTTAAACAAGTGAATGATTAGTCTCACAAAAACTATTTATTTAACTTTGCTGGTGTTATTTTGAGACAGTGTTCCTTATACCCAAGCCTTCCTCCAACATGTGCTCCGTGACTCAGCCTCACTGGTGACAGATTTACAAGCCTATGTTTATTTTTTTTATATCTGATGTCTCTTTTCGTTTCTCCCTTTGTATATTGAGTGAATATTTATTTACCCAGTTCCTATGATGAGGTCTGCAGAATGTGGGGTGCTTGATAGTCTCTCCACTGAAGAGTCATTACCACCAGCCTAAACTTTCACAACTGTCTCCTAGATGGTCTCCTTGATTATGGTCAAGCTAACCTTTGAAACTTTTCTCTGTGCTCTTGCCAGATCGAATTTCCAACCTGGCCCTAACTTATCATCTCTGTAAAGACCTCCTTAGTCATTTCAGTATCACTACTTGACTTTGGTGCCCTACTATGCCTTCCGTGAACCATAGTGCACCATGGTTATCCTGATGCATAGATGATGGCATCTTACTACATGCATTTACACATCTGTATACTCTGGAACTCACTGAGGACAGAGGTCTGTATAGTGTGGGACATTCATAAATGCCTGACAAATATTTAATGAGAAAACAGCATATTGCTTAATTATCATTCATTATGTCAAGTTTAGTGTATTTATATGCAGATCATACAGTATCCTACCTTTTCAAAAAGAGCTTGTGCTGCACATCTTCAAGTCACACGCAAAAGGCAAGCATTACTTTTTCTCTCTAAGAGAAGGAAGATTTGATTTATATCTGTTTCCTAAGATTAGCTTATACCCAAAACCTGGGTTGATAACATCAAGTCTGCTGTGAAGATTATTAAATTGAATGCTGAAGGATTAATCAAAAAAAAAAAAAAAAAAGGTAGAAACATTCTCTGCTTTCAAAGATCAAACTAACTAATAGACAATGCCCATAGAAAATAGGATCATCATCACTTTTGAATGATACTAAAATTAAGCCTACCTGATATTCACACAGCAAAACGGAGATGTGCTAAACGTATGTCTGTGGCCAAACTGGAATTTACCATAGGAGATAAACATCCTTGTGGGATGTCAGCTGCTGTCCCTGGAGGGTTGTGACAAAGGGAGGAATGTCATTTTCTCAAGCCTGCAGCGCTCCCTACTGGCCATTAGTATGCCAAGGGCATCTAGCAGAAAACAGCATCATGCCAGTTTGGACCACAGTGTACATGGAGGGAGGAAAGGCAGAACCGAAGGAAAGGTGCTGAGTTCTTCATGAGCACTCTGGATACTCTAGGCTCTGTTCGGAGGGAGGTTGCCAAAGAGGACAGACAAGATGCTTCCAAGACTAAAAACCAAAAGTTGAAGTTCAAATTTATGATATCTAGGCATTCTGGCTAATAATTGTGTCAAAAAAGAGAATGAGTCAGGGAGACAAATTAACATTTATAAGTGAATCTGCATAACATAGGCTGATTATATGTGCTTAGAATGCTTTGTTCAAACCATTTCCCTCAATGAATCCTTGTAGAATTGCAGGACAGATAACAATGGTCCATTTTTATTAGGGGAGGCAGTCGTGGAAGAAAGGCTTACATGCAATGTTTATTTATATAAGTGAGAGGTTGGACATTTTAACTCTGCTTGTTCCCGTGCCAGGAGTGGGGCTCTCGAGTAGACACTTGGCCTTTTTGCACATCTGTCAAGTCTTGACCACCTCCTTTCTTCTTGGCACAGTAAAACAGTTCAGGCTCCCTCTTGAGATGCTCTTGCCTCAGCTCTTGAATCAGGCAAGGAGCCCTGGCTCAGCTGATTAGGTCAAGGTGTTTTTTTTTTTTTTTTGTTTTTTTTTTTAATGATGGATGAGCATGCTGCCAAGGTGCTACAGTAGACTTTCAAAGAGAAAGAGGATAAGAAATATACACATATGTGCACATCCATGCATTCCATATGTATTTACCTATATCCTTATCTGATGTTTCTGCTAATATAGTAAAAAGCTGAACTCCAAACTGATACCTCAGATTCTGAACTACTACCCCAGGGTTCATGGTAGCCTACCCTATCTCTTTTTCAACAATGAGAAATCAAACTATCATTATTCACTGTTTATTTATTTATTTATTTATTTATTTAATCCTAAAATACATAAAAGGTAGTCATTGAATTGCTACTCATACCTCAGTTTTGAGGAGGTCACTACCTAACAATCTTTATAGGAAGGTTTTATTTCTTTAGCCATATACATGGATTCAAAACATTGCTTTCAATATCTGTTATAACATATATATCCATGTTGCTATTCTCTACTTATTCATTGAGTATGACTATCATTATCATGATAATACTGTGTAACATATTTATGCATACCTGTGTGCTTATATGTATGCCTATATGTGCATCTGTGCATGCATATGTGTATGAGTGTGTACATGTGGAAGCCAGAGGTCACCATCAGATATCTTCCCCAGTTCTCTCCACCTTAGTTTTTGAGACAGGATTTCTTTCTGAATCTGGGGGTCACTCACTCAGCTGGACTGGCTGGCTAGCAAACTCCCAAGCAGTGCTGGAATTACATGCACACGCCATTGCCCCTGGCTTTTTGTTTTGTTTTTTGTTTTTTACATGAGATGTGAAGAATCAAATACAGGTCCTGTGTAGCAAGCACTTTTCTCTCTCAGTAAATTTTTTAAAACCGTAACTCAGAGAAGTCTTGTTCTCCTCCTGCCTCTTCCCTATTCCTGCTCCCCACTCTCCTGTTTGCCCCCCACTCAGACAGTTCAGTCCATACTCATAAACTTCAGGTAGCAAATCTTATCATGGGTTATTCTCTCGATTTTCACAAATGAGAAGATGCATTATATATTTTTAGCTGCTTTTGCATTCAGCATTTTTCACTTAAACCATACTCTAGAGTTTACCCATAATAATAACTGAAGATCATTTTCATATGAATACATTAGGGAAATACATATTTTTCTCAAGGACCCTTTTAGTACATGAGTGTTTAAGTAGTTTGAAATACTTTGAAGTTACAAATACTGCAGAGGCAACATGGCTGTGCACGTACATTTCCATGTTGTTGGAGATGACCATCAGTGTAAAGTATAAAAAGTAGGATTATCTGTGAATATATATATTGCATATATAATTTTGTTATATATTGCTAAATTCCCACTGAGATGGTTGTACTAGTTTTCATTTTCATCAGCAATGTATAAATGTGCCAGTTTGGGAGAATTACCCCAAAGTATGCGGGCTAGCTAACCTCGTACCTGTACTAACAAAAATAGTATGAAAGAGTCTGCTTTGAAAACGAGGCATAAATGTGAAGACCAACTCCTTAATGAAAGTTGTCCTCTGACTTCCATATGTGCACTATGTCATGCATGTACTCATATGTGCATCATACATAATATGTACATACACACACACAGAGATACAAAAAGTCCCACACAAAAACACATAGAGATTCAAACACAGAACACACTATAGATATACACACACACACACAGTCTACTTCCATTCAGCCTGGCCAATGGAAAGTGCTACCATATCTTTTACTATCACCAATTACACAGGTGAGAACATCCTTTTTTTTTTTTTTCTGTTTTTATAATTAGATTTTAATTAACAGTGACTTTGGATATATTTTTAATACCATGGGACATTTTTATTTCATTTGGGGAGAATTGTTTATTCTATCATTTCTCCTTTTTTTTTACTATTAAGTTCTCAGTCCTTTGTCTTCCAGTTTTCAATAAGCCTTTCAGCAATCTGCTGTTCAGCTGATACAAGAAATACTTCAGTTTAACTTATAGATACTGAATTTATACCATACATTTGTCGCTACCCTCGTCCGACCAGCAGAATAAGGCAACGGCAACCATGTTCTTCAAGCAGTTTATTCAGGCTCCCTTGTTACAGCAAGCTTGCTCCTCGCTTGCTCTCCTCTTGCTCTCCTACAACAAGCTCCCTCCTACCGCCCCAGCAGTCCCTTATATGCATTGCCTTAATCCTATCAGCAGCTGCCATGCTTTCACTGTTAATTGGCTGTTCCATATGATGTGAGATGGGCTGATCGGGTAACCACACCTGGAAGCACAAGCCTTGTCTTTAATGAGCCACAGCTGAGGTGCCTACTCATGCTTGCTGGCTACATGCCAAACGCCATCTTTTAATGGTGGGGAGAATTGCTTCCTAAAGCTCCCCCTTTTTATTTGTATTATGCAAAGCAGGAGGACACAGAGGTCTGACCCCTGTAAATTTGGGAGATTGTCGACCCCATCTCACCATCTGTCGTTGATACAGTATGGTTACCATGGGCAACCCAATCCTTTGCCGTTTTCCGGGGGACAGGATCTAGGGCTGACCTGTGTGCAGTCAGACATGTGCCCAAGGACAGACAATGTCCTCTGTGGTGCGCATCCATCACCCTGCTGCATTCTACACTTCAGAGGTCTTCAAGTAGCTCAGCCAGATCTGTGGAGATTGACCTCCTTCGAGAGCGGCAAATGCTTGAACTACCATGACTTAGGCCCTGCGCTGATGGGAACACATCTTTAGGATACACCACAGTGCTAGGCAGCTGATAAGAACAAGGCACGTCGCTAAAGCCCCTATTCCCACCCACTCTTTCATTTGATCTATCGCAGCTCGGACCCACGAAACCAGGCCCTCAGCAATGGATAGGAGCATCATCGTCATTGGCGGCTTCATGGCTAGATAGATGCTCTTGTTGTCTATTTTGTGCAGGACGCGTGAGTCTCTCTGGAACCCATAAAGGCTGCTGCCGATCCTGTGGAAAAAACACAGACAGAGCCTCTCGCCCATACCAACACTGGGTCTGGACCATTCCATTGTCCATTAAGAATATCCTTCCAGCCGGGCGGTGGTGGCGCACGCCTTTAATCCCAGCACTTGGGAGGCAGAGGCAGGCGGATTTCTGAGTTCGAGGCCAGCCTGGTCTACAGAGTGAGTTCCAGGACAGCCAGGGCTACACAGAGAAACCCTGTCTCGAAAAACCAAAAAAAAAAAAAAAAAAAAAAAGAATATCCTTCCATAACACCTGTCCTTTTTTTTTACTGGAGACTGCTGCATATGTCGCTCAGCTGCAGATTTGCCATCTTTATCCAATTGAAAATAATTAAGAGTAAAGAGAGCTATAGCAAGTCTTTCTCTAGGTGTTTTTCCCATACCTGCTGCTCCTTTTTGTTTTAATAAGCATTCTTTCGGGTTCTATGGGCACGCTCAACTATTCCCTGTCCTTGGGGGTTATATATTTCTTCTTCAGAATCTAAATCCTCATCTTCAGTGTCAGTCTCTGTTGCCGTGTTTGATTTCACTGATCTCTCCTCTCTCAGTTGTTCTAACACTTCCTGCCCCCTTTTTAATTTCCTCTGACATTTCCCTTCCTTACCCTGAATACAGCTGCGTATCAGCTTCCATAATGGTCAGACACCTGCTTTTAATTCTCCTTGCTCCTACGCAAAATCGAGATCTTTCCAAGTTTATCCCAGCTGCTTGTTGTAAGGTGGCCTGATATAGCGAGCCAGGGTGCCACTGCATCTACCTCCTTTAAAAATTTTAACAAATTTTAGTACCATGATAATTTGCTTGAATTCTGGAATCTAGTCTTCTGGAGGCCTGCCTCTGTCATGTCTAATCCATATAATTCTGGGAGGTAGAAATACCTTAATTATTTCCTTTGAAAAAACACAGACAAAATCTTTTTCCCTAAACAGAATATCCTTGAGCCAGTAACCAGAAAAACTTTTATCTTCACTTCTTTCCCAGAGGAAAAATATAACCGCAAAACTGAAAATCACACCCATCTTTTTTCCCTATCTTGCCAAGCAGGAAATGAACCCAGAATTCCTGTGGGGCCCACATTAGACAGAACCCAAGTCCCCTGTGAGGCAATATAACTTTATATCATTTGAATACATCTGATTTACACTATCTTTCTGTTTGGCCCTCTGCCTAGAACAGTTTTTTATTCATATCATCTATCTGTTTGGCTCTGTAGTTCAGAGCAACTTTCCCTTGTAACTTGTCCCTAAACCGGGAACCTTATTGTCTCTTTACCGAGAACTTTCCCTTGTAACTTGTCCCTAAACCAGGAATCTTATTGCCTCTTTACAGAGAACTTACCAGTCGACTGCCCTGAAGCCACAAGAAGTTCTGACACGACCCGGGGGATGGAATCGAGAGGTTCCCCGTATGGGCCACCATTTGTTGCTACCCTCATCTGACCAGCAGAATAAGGCAACAGCAACCATGTTCTTCAAGCAGTTTATTCAGGCTCCCTTGTTACAGCAAGCTTGCTCCTCGCTTGCTCTCCTCTTGCTCTCCTACAACAAGCTCCCTCCTACCGCCCCAGCAGTCCCTTATATGCATTGCCTTAATCCTATCAGCAGCTGCCACGCTGTCACTGTTAATTGGCTGTTCCATATGATGTGAGATGGGCTGATCGGGTAGCCACACCTGGAAGCACAAGCCTTCTCTCTTTAATGAGCTTCAGCTGAGGTGCCTACTCATGCTTGCTGGCTACATGCCAAACGCCATCTTTTAATGGTGGGGAGAACTGCTTCCTACATACATTATTTACTTTCTCTTTTGCTGTGATAAAACACTGACTCAATGCAACTTGGGGAGACAGTTAAAAAAAATAATGAAGGACATGACTGCTCCTAAGTATCGTGGATAAGAAAGTTTACTGTAGATAAAAGGGAGAGCACAGCCAGAGCCAGAGACATTTGGTTGAGTCCAGAGTAGACATGACCCTGCACCATGTGTGGAGACATGGGGAGCAGAGTGGAGAGAGAGGGGGAAGAGAGGAATCACATGCAGCAGCTAACAGGCCAAAAAGATAAGAGAAAGGCTTGTAACCAAAATGGCTAGATTATATAGGGAAGAGCCTCTGGGAGAAGGGGGAGTTGGGCAGTAGGGTTGGGGACAGGTGAGGTGGGGGAGTGGGTAGAGGGTGTGGTACTCCAGAAATACTCTGTACCAGGTAGGATCTGAGAGATGCTAGAAGAACCTGGTGGCCAGGCTCACCTGCATATGTTAAATAGGCACCTTAATCATTTGTTTCAGAGTTTGTGACTTAACAAGGAGGAAAAGACAGTTCATATTACAGGTTATAGACCATCAGATAGAGAAGTCAAGGCAGGAATTCAAGGCAGGAGCTTAAAGCAGAAACCCAGAGGAGTGTTACTTACTGCCTTGCTTCCCCTGGTTTGCTCAGCAACTATTTTATATATAGCCCAGGCCCACCTGCTCAGGATAGTACCATCCACAGTGGGCGGGGCCCTCCTACATTAAGTAGCAATCAAGAAGATGCCTCATAGACATACCTTGTATAGTTTGATCTAAATCGCAGTAGTTCCTCAGTTGAGGTCCCCTCTTCTCTGCTGTGTCACAAAGCATGCCATGTATTTTATTATAGTTTTACTTTTCTCATTTTACAAACACTATTTCACTATGTGGCTAAATGACTTAGCAGACCCCTACCCCCACCTCTTACCCCCACCTTGGCCCTGCCAAATTCCTGGAAGTACCCATTGACTCCTTCAAGCAGTATAAACTTCATGATCACAAAGAAAATACTTCATAAATAGATGATGTATTGATTTGAGCATTCTGTAACTCTGGCACTTATAAGTGAAGGATCTGTATGCAAGGTAATAAATAAATTAAGTGGGAAGCATGGAATGTTAGAGAAAATGAAAGTACGTAACGATGAGACAACTTATCTCAGATCAGAGAATAAAAACATCAGTTATATGACTTCTGGTTAATATTTAGGTTTCCTTTAATGTCCTTGTTGCTTATAAAAGAACAAATAAAGACTTTTTAAATTTTGCAGATGATATTAAACGAAGCACTTTTTAAAAGGAAAAAGAACATAGTAAATATCAGAAATAATACATATGGAACTGACAAGGTGAGGGATGTGTGAGTAGGCAATCTTAGCATGTGATTCATCTTAGAAAATCCCTTAATCGTACTCACTGGGGAAAGATACCGGCATTACAAACATAAAGACGTCCAAAAGCATGAACTTCTAGTAGATTTGGGAGTAACAACTAGACTAGCACTAATACTAAAATGATACACCACTAGTAGTAGAATTACTAATAGAATTATGCAAACTTAGCATGGAGAAATGAGAAACAAGTGTACAATAATAATAAACTGTATTGAGGGCACACATATAGACAGTCAATGTGGTTCCACTTCCTCCTCCTCTTCCTTCTCTTGCTCCTCTTCCTCCTCCTCTTCTTCCTCCTCCTCCTCCTTCTTCACACATTCAAAAAGTTCTACTCCTGAATTTATTTAGGTCCAACCATTTCTATCCTATTTATAGTTGACAAGTATTATACAGTTATTTATAAGGATCTGTGTTTCTTGGTTACCATGACACTCCCTCCTTCTATCAAATCCGTTGTAAGGCCCTTTATTTATTGATGATGAAACTGAAGCAGAATGAACTTTTTTCTGAATTTGGCTGACCGTATCACTGTTGCAACATATAATTTGATCTTATGTCTATCAAATTTTCTGAATTCTAGGGAATATCCAGCATAGACATTGACTATCATTTTTCTGGAATTGCAAGTGGATATTTTAGCCTTTATATATACTCTTAGCCAGCACTCCTCAATTCTGTTTCTGATTCAAAGAAGGAATTCTGGACAATATGCTAACAAATGGGTATGCCAGTGTATCTATCTAGTCTGATATTTCTGTCATTATAACACAACACTGGCTGAATAGGGGCTTAAATTTCAGGAATTTATTTCCCCACCATAGAAGTTAAATGCTCAATATCAAGGTGCCAGCATAGTCAGTTTCTCCCAGGCTTGTACCCCAGAATTGTGTCCCTGCGTGAGTGAGGGAAGTTGTCTGATATTTCTTGCCAGAGTCCCACCATTACCACTTCATTTAACTAAAATGACTTCTTTTTATACAGTCACCCTGGGGACGAAGTCTCCAACACCTCCATTTGGGGAGAAGAGACACAAACATTGAACCTCAATAAAACTTCATTTATAAGATCTAGTGCTATTAGTTGTGGCACAAAGAAAGTGTGAAAGAACACATTCAAAAGGGAGAAAGAAGTCAGTGTGGTGCAGGGTAAGGGAAGAAAGGTTGGTTATAATCACCTGCCTTATTGTGCAGGAGTTTAGCAACTCAGTTGGGACTTCTGCCCACTGAAAATCGCCCTCCCTTTTGCCTCCTAAGAGGACATCGATGATCTACAACATACTTGGGAGACAAGGATCTCACAGTTTAAATATCTACAAGTTACTTTCCAGTTATGGTCACAAAAAATGATGGACCAATCTCTCCCCAAATGAGAAACAAGTTACACACATTCATCACATATGTCCTGAGAAAAGAAAGAGAAAAGAGGTGAACATTTTCTTTTATGAGGCTTACAGTATAAAAAGCAACAGAAAGATGTCAAGGAAATCGTCTTATATATATATAAAAAAGTAATCATCTGCACTGTGCTTCCATTAGATGTAAGAGGAGGGATCTTTGTGAAGACTATAACAAAGAAACTTGACCTAGGATGTGGATTTGAAGAGGCTTTCTCGAGAAAGCCTTCTTCCTTTCTATCCAGAATTCTTGAGAGATACCAACTTGGTTAAATTTCTCTTTTTCCAGTAACAGAGCTGCCAGGATGGCCTTGCTCACTCGGGCAACAACCCCTGCTCTGTCTCCAGTTCTACTGATAGCCAGGGCTAAGATCTCTAAAGAAATTAGCTTCTGAAGATTCCAAATCCCACAGAGATGGTGTTTGTCTTCCTCTTCTTGTTTTCTTCTAGGGAACCTCTGACCTGTGTCTCTATTCTGGAGTTTAGACAATGTCATTCCTAGAGTAGCAAAGAGACTGCAATCCTTACTATGGTCACTTACTGTATCATTGCTTCCTTGAAACCAAATGGTCCAGGGAAATGTGTAAAAAATGAAAACATGACCATCAGATAAAGGAATAGACATAGAAACAACACATAAAAGAAGGGCAGTGCCTGTGCCTGGCGCTCCTTTAGCTCCTCCTCCTTCCTCCCCACCAAGCTTTGAATGCCTGTCTTAGAGCTATCTCTACGGCTTCACCTTTCAAAGCAACCCTAATAGTCTCCTTTCTTCTGTGCACAAGTGTCTGAGGGGGGAATTATTCTTCGATCCTCGTTCCTCTTGTTTGATGATAACTGTTACATACCAAACTAGCTATTTCCTGCACACCTTTTCCAGCAGTCAAGGCCTTTGCAGTTTCCCCTTTCTGGAATGGATTGCTTTGTGTCTTTTCCTGAAGAATTCAGGTTCAGCCGATAAACATGTCATTACCTTTGTTGTGTGATCCCAGGCTGCCTTTTATTGGAAACCCTGAAGCATGAGTTCAGCCCTGCTCTGTATTCTCAGAACTCCCTCTGTTCTCTCTATTATGGTTTTCACTCCATTTTTGTCATTATATTGTAATTAGTGTTTGCAGATTGGTCTTTCCCCTCTAGACCATGACTACTTGAGACCCTGGGTAATTATCTCATGTTCTCTGTGCCTCCACTGCCTTCAGTATCTGCCACTCAATGGGTGTTGGAAAGTGTAAAAAATGAGTTTGTTGATTACACGTGTCCCACATGCATGATCATTTTATACAAATGTGGATAGGTGATTGCAGCTATTCTGCTAACGAAAAGGGAGAAATTAATGGACAATGGTTGGGTGAAATGTTTGCTTTTCTTTCCTGATAATTGTTCAGTCTTCACTCTCCTAAACCTGAGAAGAACACCTAACCATGACAATTTCCCACCATCTATCCCAGGTCAGCTGCAGAGGTTTGCTCTTACCACTCAATCTACTTTTTGTCTGAACTTAGACATCCTAGAATTACAAACAAGAGTTGGTGTCTTAGTCAGGCACAAAATATCATGACCAAGAAGCAAGTTGGGGAGGAAAGGGTTTATACAGCTTACACTTTCCACATTGCTGTTGATCACCCAAGGAAGTCAGGACTGGAACTCACACAGGTCAGGAAGCAGGAGCTGATGTAGAGGCCATGGAGGGATATTATTTACTGGCTTGCTTCCCCTGGCTTGCTCTGCTTGTTTTCTTATAGAACTCAAGACTACCAGCCCAGGGATGGCACCACCCACAATGGGCAGGACCCTCCCACCCTTGATCACTAATTGAGAAAATGCCTTACAGCTGGATCTCATGGAGGAATTTCCTCAAAGGAGGCTCCTTTCTCCGTGATAACTCCAGCTTGTGTCAAGTTGACACACAAAAGCAGCCAGTACAGTTGGCTTAAGGAATATAGACTAGTTTGCTCTATGTTGCTGTGATGAAATACTGACCAAAAGGAACTTGGGGAGGAAACTTAGTCTTTCAAGTTTACAGTCTATTATTGAGGGAACCCAGGGCAGGAACTCTCTAGGCTAGAACCTGAAGGCAAGAACTGACAAGAAGTCATGAAGGAATACTGATTATGTGTCCATCTTCCACTGGCTTGCCCATCTTCCCCTGGCTTGCCCATCTTCCTCTAGATTACCCATCTTCCCCTTGCTTGCCCATCTTTCCTTGCCTTGCCCAGCTAGCATTTATATAGCCCAGGTCTACTTGCTCAGGGATAGTACCGACAGAAGTGGGCTGGGTTCTCTCACATCAATCCTTAATTCAGGAAATGCCCCCACATATGTGCACACCAGCCTATTTGCTGCAGGCAATTGAGTCCCTCAATTGATTTCCTAGTCCTAGGTATATTTAGGATTTTGTCAACTTGACAAAAACTATAGGTCTTTTTATTCTTAAGGTCTTTCTACGAGGTTGAGAATCTAAAATAATTTAGGTCTCTTTGGATCACTTATCAATCATGCAACGAGCTTCATTCATCTGACCTTTCAATTACCAATGATCTTTCGGCATCCAGTTTCTTAGACTCCTTGGCACATGGAAGTAGAATTGCCCAGGAGAGAGAATGAAATTGAAACAGAACAAAAGCCAAGTCCAACATCCAGTTCTGCTGCTGCCTTTCTGACGCACAAACCCCACAATAAAGGCTTTTTGCTTCTGTTTCATTATGTGACAGTCATAGACTATAAACACTGTCGGGAGCAGAGAAAACAGTGTCTCGAAACAAATAAGAAAAACTGAAGATGAAGCTGGGAGTGTGCGTGCAGCTTATGCTTTAGTAGTCTGTGGTCATGACAGCTTTTGCTCGACTGAAGGTGCTGGGTGTGGTGTTCTTTTCTCTGTAATGATCGCTGAAACACTGTGACTTGTGGAATTTGCCTTCAAAAAAAAAAAAAATGCAGTGAGTGTTTAATCACTCAGGGTGTGAGGAACCACATTCTGTTCAAGTGTGCTTCCAGCCCTTGTGTCCCTGCTTATTGGTGACAGTACTCCAAACACTTGTCTCAATTTTCAGATCAAAGCTGATGAAAAACAGACCTCGAAAGGCTTGAATTGCCTTCTGCATTTCTGCTCATCAGAAGAAAATACCTACAACCACTTGAAAGAGCTGCGTTCTCTCTTTTTTTTTTCCCAGATAGCAAATTCTGCTTTGCCTTTCTGCTTTGCTTATTTCTTACTCTGTCAATGTCATCTGCTTCTTGAAATGTATCTTTTAATTAATTATTCTTGCCTAAAATGGTCTGCTGTGGCTTGCTGTCAAGACAAGAATTCATATCAGTGAAGTAGGATCTGCCACTAAGGGGAATATCTTAGCCTATTTCAACACAAAAATTAACTTCATTTACCCAATAATAACCTCAATTGATTTTTCAAATAAATCTTTTTTGTTGTTTGTGTTCTCTGAAGTTGCATACTATGTGGTATTTTTCTACAAAGAGTAGAAATTCAGATGCATGAAAACACTGAATTGTATACGAGCTAGACGCCTGATTGAGAAAGCATTTGGAGAGAATGCCAATGTTAGCAGTCAAATCCAGCAGCATAAACAATTCCATTTATGTTTACTGTATGGGAGATCTTCAAAGAAACAGATCCCTAAAAGCATGTTAAACATGGGAAGTTTTACACAGATTCTAATATGATCCATAACTATTAAAATAGTGTAAGAGATATAAATGATATAGCAAAGACCTAGATAATGAAAACCAGTAAATATAGTATACAGGAACAAGCTGAATGATAAAACCAAAAGTAATTCTCATGACTTTCCTGGCAGCCCTTAAAAAACAATGGTAGATTTTCAAAGTTAAAAGATTTACTAAACTGAATAGAGCCAACCCTTCCTATGCTTTATATAACTACAATTTAGTCCTTTTGGAAATAAATTGAGGTATGAGGATTTGCATATATTTCTACACTCTTTTCAGTGTAATCCTTCAGGAATAAGTGTATTTTTCCCCCTAAGAAGGGGAAATGAAGGTCACTCTCTTTTTTTCCAGGTGCTAAGAACACATTGACTGCGTGACTTTTTAGTTATCAGGATCGACTGCATGGTGTTGAAAAGTCACTGGGCTAGAAAGTATTCTAGGTCTTTAGTGTACTGGCATCATTAACTGGCTTTGTGACCTTGGGTTGGGGGATTAATGGGTTTGATCAATTTTCCTTAATCACCTGGATATTGTATAAAATGTTAGAGATTGTTTTAGTTTGGGTTCCTATGGTTGTGAAGCAATTCTTTGACCATGGCAATTCTTATAAAGGAAAACATTTCATTGGGACCTACAGTTTAAAAGTTTAGTTCATTATCATTGTGATAGGAAGCATAGTAGCATGCAGGCAGACATGGTAGTGGAGAGGTAGCTGAGAGTTTTATATGTTTATACACAGGCAACAGGAAAAGAATGCCACACTGGGCAGGCTTGAGCATCTAATACCTCAAAGCCCAATCCTCTGGTGACACACATCCTTCATCAAAGCCACATCAGCAAGGCCTCACCTCTAATAATACTGTATGAGCCTATGGGGACCATTTTCATTCAAACCATCACAGAGGTCTGATGACTGTAGAAATGTTTTCTTTAGTCAGTTGTTTTGTCCTTGGTGGATTGAGAGTGTTGTGAACAGTAATGACAATAAAGAGCTTGAGATGAAATAGTGAGAAATGGACAAATCAGAGCTGGGGGTGAGGCTGGGGAGAGACTTAGGGACCATGGGATCATATTGCTTGATATGGAATTGATGTACATGGAAAGGAAGCTTTCTTACTTGTGGATTTTTAGAGAAAGGCTTGCATTATCATTCTGGTGATGGCCCTTAGCTGTGTCATAACATGACAGGTGGCATTACTGAGGGACCACATTTTAGGGGAAGAACTCACATGGTAAGACAGGAAGTGATAATAATTAGCTCATCCTTTTCTGCTTTCAGGGAAACTAACTATTGTAACTTGCACTGGTCCCTTTCTGTGGTGGTTTGAATGTGCTTGGCCCATGGGAAGTGGAACTATTAGGAGGTGTAGCCTTGTTTGGAAGGAATGTCTCACTGTATAGATGGGTCTTGGAGGGCTCCTATGCTCAAACTCTGCCCATTGTGGAAAAGAGACCCTTTTCTTGGCTGCCTGTTGAGGACAGTCTCTTCCTGGCTGCCTTTGGAACAAGATGTAGAACTATTGGCTCTTCCAGCACTGTGTCTGCCTGTATGACACCATGCTTCCCACCATGATGATAATGGATTGAACCTCTAAACTGTAAGCCAGCCCCAATGAAATGTTTTTCTTTATAAAAGTTGCCTCAGTCGTGGTGTCTTTTCATAGCAATTCAATGCTAATTAAGACACTTTCTGAGAGTGGAATCCCAATTACAAGATAATCTTCCACTAGGCCAGACCTCAATTCCATCACGTGAGGAACCAACATTTCTAGGACCTGAAATTTTGGAAGACACACTCAAAATAATATTAAAACCACAGTACTTGACCATGCCAGAGTCATAGCCAGGAACCAAACTATGCAATGTCTTATGCTATATAGTATAGATCTGAGGCTTTATCATGTGTGTAGTGATTCTCAGTTTCTGTTATGTAACAGAATTATTTGGGAGCTTATTAAATCTCACATATCTTGCCTTTGAGCAACGGCATCAGAATCCCAATGGTGGGCTAGGACACTACATTTTTGAGAATTCCCTCAGGTGTTTCTAATGAGCAGGACATTAAAGAGCAACTGAGAACTAGAAAAGCCCTGCAGCAAAGTCCTAATAGAACATATGTATCTTAGAAAGACCATTTTGTTAGGAGTGTAGAGAATGAACTAGGGTTGTGTGAGCCTGGAGACAGGGGGATGGCTAGGAGAGGCAGCCTCCCCCTCCTGCCTATATGTCTGTAGAGAACTCTGATATGTGTACCTTAGAAGAAAACCAGGAATACTTAAAGTAGTGATATATACAGTTGCATTGAAAAAAAACCAAAAATACCCCAAATATTTATTTAAATGATGGTATCTTCCCACAAGAGAATTCTACATAAGTGAAAAGAAATAAATTATCTATATGCAACCAAGGTGGATTTTACAAATTGAAGGCTTTAAAACTTTATTTACAATAAATAAATTGTATATGTGTATATGTGTTGTTGTTGCTGCTGCTGCTGCTGCTGTTGCTGTTATTTGAGGAAGGGTCTCAATCTGTAGTCCTGGCTGGCCTATAACTCACTATATAGCCAGATTGGCCTTGAATTTACAGAAACCTGTAATTCTATGCCTCCTGAGTGCTGTGATTAAAGGTGTTTCCCCACCATGTCCAGCTCACAAATTGAGTTTTAAGAGTGAAAAACCCAAGTAATATAAGAGCATTAAAATGAGAAAAAATAATCAGACTATAATCTACATAGTTTTTGATCAAGCAAAAGAATAGAAATACAGTTCAGGAGAGCATTTCCCAGGTGTTTAAGTTTGGAGGATGAGCTCATGAGGAAGGAAGGCAGCTTCAGTGGTGTTGCTAGTGTTTTCCTTATTGTAGTTGAATAGTGATGGAGTTTATGTTTTGAGTATGCCCTATACCATGTATTTGGCAACTAGTTTGAAAAGACACTGTGCCACATTACTTTTCTTTTTTTATTACATTATTTCATTTATTTACGTTCCCAAAGTTGCCTCTCTTCCCAGTTCTGGAGTTCTCCTGGAGTTCTTCACCCTCTCCTCCCACCTCTGAGAGGGTGTCCCCCTGTCGCGTCCGCCTTGGCCCGCAAGTAAGACGCGACACGGTAGGATCCTTCTCAGTTGGCTTTAATCCAGGAACGGCTCTTGACATAGGAATGGGGAACTGGACGGGGGACCTGGACCAGGAAGGGAAGGGAAAGGCCTGGACCCCAAGCAGCAGAAAGGAGCTGCTTATATAACTGCCCTAGGCGGGCTGGGTGATGTGTCCTCCCAGGATAGGTTAAGCTGCCAACACCTTATTAGCATAAGCCCACTCAGAAGGGGCACGAGGCCGACGCATGCTCAAAGGACTTGTTTGCTGGCCAGCTGCTTACATTGTCAGGTGCTGGTCATAACCACGGCTGCCTACAGTTTACCAGTTCCTGAGCTGGCCACTCTGGAAGCCAGCTGCTTACATTGTCAGGTGCTGGTCATAACCACGGCTGCCTACATCTCCCCCTTATTTATTTATTAAATTTGAATTAGGTTACCTCTGGACCCTTCAGACCTTAGGCATCCCACACCCAAGCATGCTTGAACTCATTCATTAGGTGGTTGGCGTGAGGCGATAAAGCACACCTATAGAGTCGCCGCTAGCGCAGCAAGTCAGCGGTGGAAAACAGAGGTCCGAGCCCTTGTGCAAAGTGAAGGCATTGTGATGGGAAAGTTTATATTTCTGCCATACCCGCCTTCGTGCCTTTTTTCAGGGAGAGGTACATTTGGCACAAAACCTCTATGCACTCGGACATGCTTTCAGAGAATCTATCTCAGGATTGAGAACATCTCTAGTCGAGGCGCTCCTCGTACTCCCCGCTTCAGAAACATTGAGGTGATGCTGTAGGAGCCTCATGAGTGTACACCTTTGGCAATGGTCAAGATGGTCAGGATCTAGGGATTATGCCTGGATGGCCATTACCGGGTCCAGAAGGCTCCCCACTATGCCTCCCTAAGGGAGGCCAGCCAAATACCTGGGGGAGTGCCTTCCTTCATGGCAGTCAGCGCCTGGTAAACAACAACCTTATGTCCTGCATGGTCATGGCACAAATGACACAGAAACCAAAGGCAGAAACCACATCCTAGGAGAACAACAGCTCCCCAGATAAATACTCCCGCTCATTCTTTTAAAGAAAATTGAGGGCACCCTTGACCCAAGTGGTGAGCCCCTCCAAAGTAGAGGGATCCAGGCGGGTGCCATTCAGGGTAGCGATCTGCAATAGGAGCCTCCTGGATAGGTACTCGTCTTCTTTCGACCGGTTTCCTTTCAGGTACTCAGACAGGAGACGACTCTGATTGAGAGACTGAGAAGAGTTATATACCAAAGAAATAATATACAGTCCTGAGAGAGGAGACGCAAGAAAGCTGAATAGGTTTATATAGGTTAGCCAGCAGGAAGTGCATTTTGAGCACAAGAAGTAGGGAAAAAGGTAAGGAGGACCGGGGAGTTAGAATGGACCGGCATAGGCACTGGCCAGGTGCGTGTGACGGCCCACAAAGGTATAAAGTCACCCGGTATCCAATGCAAATCCCTCTTTTATTTTAATGCCTCTTGCACGCATTAGTTCTTTTAAAGCACTTCTCACGGGGTGCAATGGTGAGTTCCCCATGGTTTCACTTTCCTGATTTGATGCTTGCCAATACCCCAGAGAAAACACAATTACAACACCAAGACAGACCCACATCAAACAAACACAAACACAAAAAGCAAACACTAACATGATACTTTTAAGGTTTCTCGTGATTCAATTGCCACTTTACCATGGACCTATGACCACGGACCTTATGACGCCGCTTCACCGCGGACCTTGTGACGGCCCTACTCACTGGGCACTTTCTGTGGCACCGCTTCACCGCGGACCTTGTGACGGCCCCTACTCACTGGGCACCTTCTGTGACGCCGCTTTACCGCGGACCTTGTGACGGC
Organism: Mastomys natalensis; assembly: GCA_021653895.1. Taxonomy (NCBI): domain Eukaryota; kingdom Metazoa; phylum Chordata; class Mammalia; order Rodentia; family Muridae; genus Mastomys; species Mastomys natalensis. The sequence continues at coordinate 2,512,067 of JAJTUV010000017.1, read as the reverse complement.
CCTACTCACTGGGCACTTTCTGTGACGCCGCTTTACCGCGGACCTTGTGACGGCCCTACTCACTGGGCACTTTCTGTGACGCCGCTTTACCGCGGACCTTGTGACGGCCCTACTCACTGGGCACTTTCTATGGCAATAACTATACCTGTACCGCCGCCGTTCCTAGCTGCTGAGTTCTGAATCCAACGAAGGTGAAGTCCTCAGTTTCCCCGTACGGGCCACCATATGTCGCGTCCGCCTTGGCCCGCAAGTAAGACGCGACACGGTAGGATCCTTCTCAGTTGGCTTTAATCCAGGAACGGCTCTTGACATAGGAATGGGGAACTGGACGGGGGACCTGGACCAGGAAGGGAAGGGAAAGGCCTGGACCCCAAGCAGCAGAAAGGAGCTGCTTATATAACTGCCCTAGGCGGGCTGGGTGATGTGTCCTCCCAGGATAGGTTAAGCTGCCAACACCTTATTAGCATAAGCCCACTCAGAAGGGGCACGAGGCCGACGCATGCTCAAAGGACTTGTTTGCTGGCCAGCTGCTTACATTGTCAGGTGCTGGTCATAACCACGGCTGCCTACAGTTTACCAGTTCCTGAGCTGGCCACTCTGGAAGCCAGCTGCTTACATTGTCAGGTGCTGGTCATAACCACGGCTGCCTACACTCCCCCATCTACCCTCCCACACACAAGGCACAATATAGCCTCAGTAATAGTGTCAAGACTTGGTATGCAAGCAGGGGATCAATCCCACCTTGGGCTGGTCACTAGGTGGCCTTTCTTTCAGTCTATGCTTTATTTTTGTCCCTGAATTTCTTTTAGATAGGAACACTGTGTGCCATGTTTTCTAGAGGTCCCATGTTATAATCATGGGGATTCAAAGAAGTGACACTGTAAGACATCAACGTTTAGGTCCTAAGTAGCCTTTCATAGATAGAGTCTTCTGGAACACATACCCTGGTGGAAGCAAGCTGCCATGTAAGAAATCCACCTATCTTATGCTGACAATAAGATAGTGAAGAAGTGACGTGGAGACACAATGATGTTTGTTGGATAGTTCCAGGGAAGTACCAGGAGTAAGAGGAAGGAGGTCACCAAGGGTGACTCTGGGGGTGACTTCAGCAAAGCCACTCTCTGACCATAACTGCATGAGATCTCCTGAGAGATACCTGCCCATTGACCCTCAGAACCACTAGAAAGAATAATTACTGCTGCTTCAAACCACAAAGTGGAAGGTGGTTTGTCATGCAAGAGGTAACCATAACATTCTATAGCTATACTGCCTTGTATGCAAATATTGCATTTATTTTATTAAAATGAGATTGTGAATATACATTGCAATCAGACAATTCTGCCTTCAAAACATGATTCTACCACCCCTAGGCTCAGTAGCTTTGGAGAAATTACTCAGCTTCTCTAAAAATGCATTTTCCTATATGAAAAATGAGAGGGCGCTTCTGAGCCACAGGGAAGCGGAAAGGCTTAAGAAACACAGATTCTATATACTCCCCATTCAGGCAGACTGTAGGGAGATTATAATGGTAGAGGACAATTTGCATCCTGCCTCCCTTGCTGTGGATATGAGGAAAGAGAAAGGGAATTTTCTACATGAAAAGCATGGCTTATAGCTCAAGAGCTTCTGAGAATATTCACAGTGAACAAGTGAGTAAAGTCTGTTCATGCTCTGTGGGTTTATGGAGATGTATTGGTTTCCTGTTTTAATTTCAGGTATAAAATGTGTGGATTCAGGTTTCTCAGAAGCGTATTTCCCTGTTTTTAGCATTATCTTTCTGCTAGGTTTCTGTCTCCTGTGGAGCTTTCCATTTTGAGCCCTCTCATCTCATCAGAGGAGAGCAGAAAGATTCAGGGGTCATGCAGTCAATCCACTGATGGTGGACTAGTCTCTCTTCGAGGAGGAAGGAGAAGCATGAGACTAAATGTGACTTTTTTCTGTAGGGTAAATTGAAATCTGGAAAAGGAAGATAGAAGGGTGATTTTTTTTTAAGAAGCAATCTTGTTTGAAAGATGGTTATACTCCAGGAAGGGTGAAATATGACCCTCGAGTGTCCCACAGATAGACTCACAGCTCCAAATCTCTGCTAAGTGCCTTTTACATAATGAAAGGCAGTTTTTACCCTTTCTAGTTCAGCTGGCTCCTCAAGCAACACGGTTGAGGAGGATTAGCAGGACTTCAGCGGGGAGGTAAGCATTGTTGTTCTGAAGAGCTTGCTGCTCCATGGAGCCTGTGAAGCACAAACATTAACATTGACTTGGGCTGCAGAAGCTATAATGGGAACCGGGCCCAGCATGGCTGCAGCCTGTGCAGGGGGCAGGCTCTCCACCGCAGAGCCTGGAGCTCAGGAGGATCAGAGGACAACATCTGTCTGTTCTCCACACTAACCAGAACAGAACAAAAACCATGGGTCAGAATCCAGCAGGAGGTTTTTTGAGCTTGATGAGCTGCAGAAGTCTCTCTAAGCTCTTGTTCTCTGGGTAGTTCATCTTTCTTTTCTCCTGGAAGAGAACAAGGCATCTTTCTTATCTTCTGAGAAACTTAGTGTACTTTTGAAAAAATTGGACTTGTGAGATGTTCATTGAACATTCATAAATTTCTTTGCTTTTCTAAAGCAAACTCCGACTGCAGTTAAATGTTTAGAGTCACCACAGAGCTGCTGAAGAAGTTCATATAATTGATAAAGCTGGGGAGAAAATATAAGCCATTTCTTCCCCAGTAAGTTTCACCACTTTTAGTAATCAGTTCTGGTTCATAATAACAATCCTAAATGTCAGAAGGTAGAGTAAAATCAGTGGTTCGAACTTCTGAGTAGAGATTTGGTGCTGTATCAGTCAACTGGTCCTTACTATGATGAAATAGTTGAGTCATGAAAAAGAAAAGAGCTTACGTGGCTTACAGTTTGGAGTCTGACAGTTTAAGCAGTCTGATGAAGGGTTTTACAAGGCTCTTGTTGCTTGCACCACATTAGGGCAACAATACACATATCTTTGTCTCTGTATAGTCTCTATCTCTTTAGAAAAAACACAGACATTAAGTCCTGAATTTAGGCTGTACCCTAAAGATATAATCTAATCTGATCACTTATCACTTATTGAAGGTCCTACTTCTAAATACTAACACTAAAGTCAAATTAAGTTCCCACCCTCTAAATATCACTAATAGAAGTAATACTTGCAAGTATCAGAATCTTTTATTCAGCAGCGTACAGGTAGAGGCCAGTAGAAACACATCAGTACATGGGTGGTAGGAAGCCACACATAGCTGTCCACAGGCTGTCATAGATACACATGCAGTTTAAGCCATTTGAGGCTGCATAGATGCAGGCACGCAGGCAAACACAGTGCCAGGCTGGCAAAGCCCAAGGTAATGGCAGAGGTACTAGTGTCTGACCCAAAGACCATATTTATACAGACTCACACAAAATGGCAAAATTTTACTAGTAATATTTATATAGCAGATTACATTCCTGCTTCTTTTGAGGTTTCTTAGATATCCAGTGTCAGCCATTTTGTGGTAACTTACAGTCCCTGAGATGTCCAGCGGTAGCCAGTTTGGTCACATTGGGTATCTGTAACAGTTCCATGTTGTCAAAACATAAACTGGCCTGAACTGCCTCCTGTTCCCTCAAGTATCCTTTACCTAGCAAGGCCTTGCATTGTTGCAGAATATATAATAGAGAGACTCTATTACTTCACTTTCATTAGGGAGAAATACACATAAATCACATTTCTAACTCACTAGACTCCCTTAATACATTATACTGTGGCAAAACCCTCTGAAACAATTTCACTTACAAAAAATATTGCAGACATAGGGCATACATACGTCTGCTGAAATATTTGAAATCAGTTTGCTGATCTTATATGTTCGAGGATGTATTTCTATAGTACAAATGTCAAAATTAGGTTCTTAGATGTGATATTTTAACTTCCCTCTAGTCTTTAGAGCTCAGCCAAGGTTTACCAGTTGCCTTCATGATACACTTTGTAGAAAATAAGGACCCATTTCAAAACACGTGTTATTTTATGGTTTCTTCCAATTTAGGACATTTCCTCTGTTTCCCTTTGACTTTTGTGACCTGGGAACTTTTAAATATTAAGATAATTTCTTCATGTGATGCATTTTGGCAGAAATACCACATAAAAATTCTGGGATATCATTGTATTCTTTCTAAAGTCACATTGAAATGTGACTTTAATTAGTCTGATTAACTGATAGTGTTAATTAGGTCACCTGATTAAAGTGTTATCTGCTCATCTCTGTAGTTATATTCTCTTTTTAATTAAAAAACATTTTTGCAGGTGGGATATTTTAAGCAACATAAGTATCCCGTTTCATGAAAGCATGACTTCCAATTTGCTTGTTTTGTGCACCCATGGATCTCTGTTTTGTTCAATGGCTTATAGGTTACTGTATCACTTTGAAATTGCCCCAGATTTGAAGCTGGTTTCTGTGTCTTTTGACATGTCTGTACCGCACTTTTAACAGTTTGTCAGTTCTCAGCAGAGGACGAGACAGGAACACCTAGGCTCTCTATGGATCCTCTATGTTTAAGTCAAGAAGAGCATGTGAAGCCAGCTTTGGCTGTTAGGCTCACTGATGCTATTATGTCACTGCTTCCTGGCCTTCTCAGCATCTTCAAGATATTTTAAGAAAAGTATCTATTTGGCATGACAATAGCAAGTAGTTTAACTTAGTTTGAAGTTTTTCTTTGGACTCTTCATGATTGTTTTTGTTATGCAAAGTAATCAATCAAATTAGAGTCAATTTACCAACTTTTTAACTTGTTAGACTTAGATATTAGCCATTTTACTCTTCAGAGTTGAGAATGTTTTCTTATATTTTCTACTATTTTTATAATTTTTGTTTTATAAATTTTGAAACACATATACTTGCATGCCCAGGAGAAGTTTTTTTGCGTCATTTGGAGAGCAAGTTCAGCGCCACAGCAGACAGACTGAACTAGTCTCAAGCCCGGATTGTTTAGATGTACAAGTATTTTGTGACCAGTTCTAAGGCTTCCTTATCCCACTGTGGCTGATGGTTTCTTTAGGAGACTTTAGAAAACCGTTGGTACCCAGAAATCGCTACACAAAGCAATTGATTCAGAGCCTTTGGGATCTGAGTAAGGATCCTTTTGAGGCTTTACAGGTACTCTGATGAGCTGCAAAGGCCAAGAACCATTTCTCTAGTCATATGTTCACATCACTGCATATGACTCACATGATTCAAACACTGGAAACGGCTTCCTCTGGCCTAAGAAACTACTTTTTAATGATATTCTTTTAAAAGTTACTTAAAAACGTAACATCTTGAATCTCTTTATTTTGAAAATTTTCAAGGTGTGTGTGCATATATGTGTGGGTGGACACATGTCAGGGCTTGCATGTAGAACACACAGGTAGAATTCAGTTCTCTCCTTCCAACGTGTGGGACTCAGAGACCTAACTCACGTTATATGTCTTCGTAGCAGGACATTTTACCCTCTGAATCTTCCTGCTAGCCCAAGTTTTCAATAATTTACTACTAGTGATTTTTATAGACTTTAAGTGAAGGCACACATGTGAGCATTATGATGTGTAGAAACTATACATGAATCATGGAATCATGCTTACTATATAGAGAAAGCACCAGTAACCCAGACGAAGGTTACTTTTATGTTACTGTGACCAATTGCCTGACAGAAGGAACTTAAGGAAGGAGAAGTGTATTGGTCTCACAGTCGAGGTCGCAGACAATGGTGCTGGTAGGATGGTTTGAATGGGGAATGTTGCCAGTTGTTTCTCAGGTATTTGAATACTTGGTCTCTAGGTGACAGTGCTGTTTTGTTTTGGAAGTTTAGGAAGTGTGGGCCTTTGTTGGAGAAAGTATGAAGGTGAGCTTTGAGAGTTTAAAGACATGCTATTTCAAGTTTGCTTCCTCTGCTTCCTGCTTGGCATTTGAGATGTAAGTCCTCACCATTCAGTTCTACATGCCAAGCCCCTCTTTTGCCATCATGGATGCTAGTCTTCCTGGAACACAAGCCCAAATCAGCTCTTTCTTCTATGAATTGCTCTGATCCTGATGTTTTATCCTGGCAATAGAAAAGTAGCTAATATAGCCAGTGAGGCTCCTTGATGGGACTTGCTCTTGTCTGTGGTGATGGAAGAGTGAGACTGCTTGCTCACATCTTGTAAAATTAGGAAGCAGAGAACTAGACCAGAGGCAGGATGACTTTAACCTCAGGCCCATCCCTATAGCCCTACACTGAGTAGCGAGGACCCATGTCCAAAAGTTCTGCAACTTCCTTAAACAGCACCATCAGCTGGGCACCAAGAGTTCAAACATATGAGCTTATGAGAGCAATTATAATCACACTGGAAGGAGCTTTGTCACCAAAGTAATCTAAAGAGGAACATCATGGTAGATCTGAAGTTTAGAGCAATGATTAAACTAGTGTCTTATTATCTGAATGATCATAGACAAGCTAAGTTCCTAGTGTCTCATTTACATGGATAAGAAAATTTTATTCAGAGAAATGAGGCTGATGCTAATACCTATTTTGTGGAATTTTTGTGAGAAGCAGGCATACAGCACTTTCAATAACTTCCTCCATACGAGCCAAGTTGCTTAAATTAGCTTCTTGAGTGGCCTGTTTATAAAATTAGGAATATTATTTAATATTAATTTAAAAATAAAATTCTATGCTGAGACAACTATTTTTTGTAATGAGTATGCATTTCTTGAGTTCCAAGAAAGTCCATCTAAAGAAAACTATAATTAAAATACTTCAATAAGTTGCAGAGTAGTTGTTGGAGTTGCATTGAGGTGGCAAATGGGTCCAAAGGGATAAATTTTCTAGGATTGTTTATTTCACTAAATTTTCAATGCTGTTTTGCATATGCACCATCATTTGTGACTATCCTACACTCCGGGGAAAAGTGACGTTAGGATAAGAGGTGGTCATGGATACCACTACTTAACATGGAAATTTATTATGATGATGCTTAAGTTAATATGTATGTACATATTTCTCATCTTACCTGATGCATAAGAGGCAACCGACCTTGTGACAGTTTGAAATAATAGATGAAGCATCTCTGAAATAGGCTCAGAATTATGTAGCCTGAGGCATGCACAATTTCCTGTCGTGTCAAGTAAAATGAATATGAAGTGCATCTTTAATAAGGAGAAACAAAACTGATAGCCCTTGCAAAGAAGGAAATCTCCCTCCCTCCCTCCCTCTCTCTCTCTCTCTCTCTCTGTGTGTGTGTGTGTGTGTGTGTGTGTTGTGTGTGTTGTGTGTGTGTGTGTGTGTGTGAGAGAGAGAGAGAGAGAGAGAGAGAGAGAGAGGAGAGAGAGAGAGAGAGAGAAGAGAGAGAGAGGGAGGGAGATCTATCAACACAGTTCTTTTATTTAAAGAAAATTGATGGTCTAAGCAAACTGTATTTATATAGCCATCAATTCTCTTTATAAAGATCTTCTGCCAGGAAACTTTGCACCTGTTAATCAGTTCCAAGACATAATAAGTTGAGGGAGCTGCTATTGATGCCTAAACCAGGCCATAGCTTAGTAAGTAGGGGGAATATGAAACCTGTTTGCCTTCAGTCAGTACATTTTTATTAAGCATCCAGAATGAGTTTGTTTTATACAAGAGACTCAGGCAACTCAAAGCTCATATGCTGTAATAAATAAAGAATACAAAAGTAAGGCTGGAGAGATGGTTCAGTGGTTAAGAGCACTGACTGCTCTGCCAGAGGTCCTGAGCTCAATTCCCAGCAACCACATGGTGGCTCACAACCATCTGTAACGGGATTCGATGCACTCTACTAGTGTGTGTCTGAAGACAGCTACAGTGTAGTCATATAAATAAAAATAATAAATCTTAAAAAAAAAGGATGCAAAAGTATTGTGGAAAATAAACTTTTCAAACTACAAACCAAAGGGAAATGCATATTTTGAATGAAAATCATCAAGGCATATTTTGTAAGACAGGGTTTGTAAGACAGCTGTGTCTTAAACATGCTTGTCCGGATGCAGGGAGAAGGGCAAAGTTGAAAGAATCGTGCTTTAAATATAATGCTGCAAGTGAGAAAGTAAGCAGGAAATAGGGACGATATAACTTACAATTCACCTTACAGTCACTAAAAACAAAGGCGTTACTGTCCATTTTTCTAAGACTGGCCAACTGTTTTCGCTGTCCCCACCAGGTTGTTGAGTTTCTTGTCGGTCAGGCTGCAGTTAGCTGAGAGGGCTAGACTGAAATAACTCACACATTAGGCTTATTGGATGGTGATTGGCTGGCTACTGGAGTACCCTAGGTTGCCTCCACAGTCTTTTCTTTCTATAGGATAATCTATATTTGTTTTAACAGATGGAATATAAGAGAGGAACCTGGGACATTCCAGTTTGTTACTACATTCTGTTGATCAAAGGCTACCTCAATGACAGGCTGGATTAGAGATTAGTGGACTATTAAAGTCCACTGGTTAAAGCTGCAAAGTCACAGTGTGAGGGATGTGGATACCAGGATGGTGATCATACTAGAGAGGGGGTTGCTGTTGCTGCAATTATTCACATGAGATGGTTCCCTGAAGAACAGAGGATTCGGGGGGGGGGGGGAACAAAAACAAAAACAAAAAACTCTGTAAGGCCAGTTTTCCAAGTGCACACTCTCATATTTGAGAAGTTCTAGACAAGATTAATATTAAAGAATAGAGAGCTGCATTAATCATCCACATACGAAAGGAGAGGGCCACGACAAGGATGCAGAAGTGTTGCAAAGACTTTTGTTTGTTTTCTTAAAGAAACGTAACTACCAAATAGCAAATTCCTTTTCTCTGTGGATATTCCTGGATTGGTCTTGCCCTCCACCCTGCTCTATGATTTCAAGCTGTCTTTTGCTGTTCATATCTCTGGGCTCCAGCCTGTCGGTGGCCTTTGGCAGATCATGACCTTACAATATTCTGCTGACTCCCGAACAGTGCCTTAGCCAGCAGATCTGCTGGTGTGAGCATTTTGGGTGCACATTCATCAGCTTTCAACTGTTGGACAACTGAAAGATTTTTTTTTTTTTAAATAGTATCTGTCCTCTCTAGAGCTCAAAGAGTTTCCCTAAGACTTAAAAGAAATTCTAATCTTGGTTTGCCATATCCTGTTTGCAACTTCTTGTGATTACTTAAAAACTGGACTAACTAGGCCCCTCACATCATTCTCTCACTGATGGGAAGTTTTCCAACATAATGTCCCCAACTTTGACCCACCAAGCATCTCCAGGAATCCAACCTGAATTCACAAGCAAGCCATAATGATGCTATTATGTCTTCTGGAAACTGCAGAAATCATATTAGATATTTTTAAAAGGGAGACGAGTATTTAGTCACCTAAGATTTATGTGGCAACCCACTCTCACAAGGATTAGACAAACTAAAATGCCACAAAGACTTAACAATATTTTGTTTCTTGTGGAAACTTGAAATAAAAAACATAATTGAGTTAGGTTTTGAAGAAATACTAAGAAGTCACTCTGAGAATGCTCGTCTTGGAAGAGAAAAATCATTTAGAACCAAATAAAGATTTCAGATACTCATCATACTTTCGATTGATTAAAAATTTATTGCTTTAATAACCCAAAGTTCAATGGCTATTACTGATCCCCATGCTCTTCTCAATACCCACGTTGTTTGCTTCTAATGATTTTGCTTTTTCAAAGACTTATAAACCTTATATGCATAGATTTAATTGGCTGCTCTGAAGGAAGGAAGAGATGGTGAAAAAGCCCAGTGTGCAGCTTGAGTAAAGCAAAGCATTTATCTATCTCTGTCTGTTGAGAGGTTTGAAGATTAATAAATTTGGAATGGCTCATTTTAAAGCCACACTACATTAAAAAAAAAAAAAAGACACATGCTTCCTGCAGATAGGATTTTCATACTGCCTGGGATTTATTATAATTTTATGAGAGGAAAAACCTTAATAGCTCAGTGATCAAATACATTATAAAATAATTTTAGAAAACCCAAGTATTTATAATTTTTCTAATTGTTCCTTGTAAATTTCACATTCCCCTCTTGCACAGTTATACTATCAGGACTTGGAATCTTAAATTGCAGCCTTCACTCATTTTACAACAGTACTATGAGTGTTTTATTTCCCTGGGAATTATTGTTTCCGGAGGCAATAAAAATAAGCCTCTGTGATATGGTCTGCGTTTTTTGGAGTTGTTTTCTATGTGTTTTGTTGTCAGCTTAGCAGAATTAATTAGATTAATTCCACACATCCTCCAGAATATTATTAGATATTAATTTAGTATTCAGAGGTGGTAGTTTTGTGTAGAATTATAAACTAATTTTTAAAGAAAGTGAACCAATCTAGAGTCATTTCTTCAATACTTGATCTTCATCAGACAACCTAAAATCTATTAATGTTTCCATTATGTTTATAGGAATCTATTAAAAAATGTAGTTATGTATGTTCTCAGTAAAGTACTACTTGATTTTGAACATTATTTTCTAATATATTTTCTTATCTGCTTTTTAAATAAGCCCACAAACTAGTACACTTCTGCCACACCCCCCTAAAAAATAACTAAAAGAGTGGTTTAAAGAAAGCATGCACCATATTGACCACCAGCTCTAAATGCATTCCTGGGCACTCAGTTGTGTACACTTTTATTAAGATTAGTTATTATTTATTAAATATTAGTTTTCAAAATAATTTTAAAAAATCTACATGTATGCTATTTAACCACTAGGTATGCTAATACACAAAAGTTTACTGCCTCACTTCTCAGCATCTTTTATAGTGTGTATGTGTGTGTGTTGCATGTTGTGAACATAGTCTTTCCTTATGCATGTAGGTGGTGGAGGCCAAAGGTTGACAATGGGTGTCTTCAATTGTTTCTTAACATTGTACATACACATATACATATGCATCATATACATATACATTTACATTTTAATTTCTCAGAAAATTTCATACATGTGTACAATGTAATTTGATCAGATTCACACTCACATTCCTCTCCTCTAACTCCTGAGTTGCTCCTTCATATTTTCATCTAATTTCATGCTTTCTTTTTTTTTTTTCCTCTTAAATAAAGCACAAAGTCCAAATTGTGCTGTCCATGTGGGGCCACCTACCAGAGCATGGTTGACTTACCAGTCAGTGATTCAACCATTAAAGAAACGTGACTGGCTAGGGCTATCGTGACAAGACTTTAATCTAGCATACAGAGGCAGGTGGATCTCTGTGAGTTCAAGGCTAGCTGGTCTAACAGATGGAGTTCCAGGATAGCCAGGAGTACAGGGAGAAACTCTGTCTTGAAAAACCAAAATGAAGAAAAGAAAGATAAGAAAAGAAAAAAGTGACATCTCTACTGAAATCCATCAAAGCCTTGGCTGGAGTTGGGAGTGTGTGTACCCTACACGCGTGGAATGTTTATTAGTGTGAGCTCATACAGACTTCTGTAAGCAACCATAGTTGCCATTAGTTGTGTCCGTAAGTGCAATAGTCCTATCATGTCAAGAAGGCAGTTTCTTTTTAGTATTTCTTACCCTCTGGCTCTTAGTATCTTTTTGTGTCCTCTTTCAAGATGTTCCATAAGCTTTGGGGGAAGGAAGCTTTGATATAGATGTCTTATTTACACTTAGCATTCCACAGATACTTGTTCTTTGCATTCTTACCTCTTGCAAGTCTCTGTATTAACTACTTTCCACTGCACACTTCTGTCATGAGAACTGAGAACTGCACCAATGTTTTGGATATAAATGTAAATATTTAGAAGGCAGCTTGATACTATGTCCATTTCACAAACAAATAATAGTAGGTTCACCTCAGTCATGGGTTCTTGGCTAGATTTATAGTACTAGGTATTAGGTATCTCCTGTGGAAAGTGCTATGCAGACGCTAGAGGAGGTAAGTCATCAACTGTCAAATTAAGTTGTAAACCCTGAAAGCGACATCAACATCCAACACATGCTCTCTGGTATAATAGTAGCACAGAGTTTATTGCAGTAAGACAGGATTGAGACAAGTTTAGGCTATATTTGCTAGTGAGCAAACCCCAGGTATCGGCATTTCTCTATATCATCAATTCTGGGTTACATGTAAAATGTACCAGACCTGGATCTTTTCCTTTCTTTCCTTCCCTCTCTTTCTCTCCCTTCCCCTTTCTCTTCCATTTATTTTCTGACCAGTAACGTATGGTTTTACCCTACGTCTCCCAGCTATCTAGTTCTCTGTTTCTTGGTTACCCAAGCATTTGGTGGGTATGTGTTGCTTCTCATGGTGTAGGCCCTATGTCAAATCAGACATTGATTGGCTACCTTCACATGTTTTGTGACATGATTGTCCTATCATATTTTGCTTACAAGACAGATAATAGGTCAAAGGTTTCATGGCTGGGTTTGTGTCCATGTTTCTCTTTCAGTAGACTGCAGAGTACCATCACACTCTAAAACACAAGAACATAGGAATGGGGCCTCTGTGCAGGCACCAATTTGACTTCTCCATGTTTAATGAATTGTTTGGGTGTTGCCCTTGGCAATGAGGTCCCACTATTTGCAGAAAGCAACCTTTTGTTTTAGAAACAGTCTGGGTATTTGAGGATTTCTTTGGGACTCCTTTGGCCAACAACTCAATTGAATGCAACCTAGTCCAACCACTGGAAGTCTCACCTAGGTGGCAAGAAATGGCCAGTTGAGATTCTGTATCCCCTATACTAGAAGACCTCAATAGGATCATCTTCATAGGTTCCAGGAAGTTTTCACTGCACTAAGTTTCTACCCCCTAATCCCCCACCCCTATTCCAGCCATCTCTCATGAGTTAATGATCTCCCTCTTGTCCCTACCTATCCTCAGTCAGTTTTTTCTCTCAGAGAGATTTTGTGTACCCAAGACTACTCCTCTTTCCCTAATCTCTTTGAGTCTGTAATTATACCTTGGTTATCATTTACTTAATGACTAGTAGCCCCTATAAGTGAATAATACCATATTTATCTTTTGGGGATTGAGTTACCTCACTCAGGATAGTTTTTTTTTTTTCTAGTTTCATCCACTTGCCTGCAAATTTCATGATGAAATATTTTAACAGCTGAGCAATACTCCATTTTGTAAATGTACCACGTGTTCTTTATCCATTCTTCTGTTAAAGGACATCTAATTTGTTTACAGTTTTTAGCTATTGTGAATACTGATTGAGCAAGTGTCCATGTGAGAGCATTGAGCATCCTTTGGGTATATGCCCAAGAGTGTTTGTGATGGTTTGTATATGCTTGGCCCAAGGAGTAGCACTATTAGAAAATGTGGCCCTGTTGGAGTAGGTGTGTCCTATATGGAAGACTTTGCTACTGAGAGTTATTTGAATTGTACAGACTGACTCACAAGGATTCAGTGGAGAATTTCATTATGTGGCCTTGAGACTGTTTTTGTGGTATTTTGGTGAAGAAGGTAGCTGCTTTTTGCCCTTGTCTGAAGAGTCTACCTGAGGCTAAGATAGAGATTTATATTAATTGCATTGACAAAGAAAGTCTCAAAAGAGCCCAGCAGATACTTTGATCTCTGGTTAAATCTCATGAACAGCCTTTTAAACAAGCATAGCAAGCTGAGAAAGAAAAAATATAAATTATATGGTTCAAGTATTAAAGGGGCACAGGAAGTGAAATGGAGCACAATCCTGTGTTCAAGGACATTAAATTGAATTAAGGGAGTAGTGACCTTGGGGTCAGATCCCACCCAGTTAAGTTTAGGTCCAGGTGTGTAGCTACAAGCCTTTAATCCTAGGAGGCAAAGATAAGCAGGTCTCTGAGTTCAAGGCCAACCTAGAACAAAACAAAGTCTAGGTGAAGAAAAACTTAAATCCAGGCTTAGTGGACCACACCTTAAATTCCAGTGTTTAGGAGACAGGCATGCAGTTCTCTGAGTTCAAAGTCAGTCTACAAAGTAAGTTCCAGGACTTACAAAGTAAGCTACAGCCAAGCTTAGGCAGGTGAAGGAGTTGGAAAACTGAAAGCTGGTGATAATGTAATAGAAAAGGGGGGGCATGTTCCAGCCCCAGAAAGCAGAACTTGGCAGCTTTGGCCACATGCAGGGGTCATGCAAAGGAGTTGAGGCGTGGCACCATGAAGAAAGTCTATGAGAGTCTATTGGTGAAGCCTGGTTGCAGTGGAAGACCCCAGAATATTGAATACACTAGTACCATGGGATGATTACCAAGAATAGCAGCAGCAGTGGAGTGGAGTTCGCCAGAGACTAGAGTGCTACAGAATGCAGAGATGAAGAAGTGATACCAGTCCTTTGGAGGAGCCCAGAAGACCATGTGTGGATCTCAGACATAAAAACAAGAAGCTGTAACATTGAAGTTCCTTGGAGACCCAAGATATTCAAAATGCCAGAGCCATGGGCTATCTGCTTAAGGAAAGCTGCTAACAGGGAGTGGAATCAGCCCAGGAGAAAGAAGTTTGTTGCAGTCAACAAAGATGAAAAAGGAGTTTGAGATCTTTACCATCAGCCATGGAGATATAGAGTTTGGAGTTTGCCCAGCTGGTTTACTGTCTTGCTTGGGAAATTACAGTTAAGTGTTTGGATGACTCTCAGAAGAGACTTTGAACTTTGGACTTTTAACATTGCTGAAACTGCTATAGACTATGGATATTTTGGAAGTTGGACTAAATGTATTTTGCATTATGCTATGTTTAGGTATGGCCCCCATAGACTCATGTTTGGCCCTCCATAGACTCATATGTGATAGTTTGTATATGCTTGGCTCAGGGAGTGGCACTGTTAGAAGGTTGGAGAATGTGTGTTGGAGTAGGTGTGTCACTGTGTCTTTAAGATCTTCATCCTAGTTGCCTGGAAGCCAGTATTCTGCTACCAGCCTTCAGATGAAGATGTAGTACTCTCAGCTCCTCCTGCACCATGCCTGCCTGGATGCTGCCATGTTCCCCCCTTGATGATAATGGACTGAATCTCTGAACCTGTAAGCCAACCCCAATTAAGCATTGTCCTTGTAAGAGTTGCGTTGGTCATGGTGTCACTTCACAGCAGTAAAACCCTAACTAAGATAGTCATACAGTTGAGTCTTGAGATAGATCAATTTGCAACTTTTTGAAGCATGGCCATATACATTTCCAGAGTGGCTGTACAAGTTTGCATTCCCACTAGAAAGGGAGGAATGATCCTATACTGGCTGGTTTTTGTGTGTCAACTTGACACAAACTGGAGTTACCACAGAGAAAGGAGCCTCCCTTGAGGAAATGCCTCCATGAGATCCAGCTGTAAGGCATTTTCTCAATTAGTGATCAAGGGTGGGAGGGCTCATTGTGGGTGGTGCCAACCTTGGGCTGGTAGTATTGGGTTCTATAAGAAAACATGCTGAGCAAGCCAGGGGAAGCAATCAGTAAGTAACATCCCTCCATGGCCTCTGCATCAACTCCTGCTTCCTGCCTGTTTGAGTTCCAGTCCTGACTTCCTTTGGTGATGATCAGCAATATGGAAGTGTAAGCTGAATAAACCCTTTCCTCCCTAACTTGCTTCTTGTCATGATGTTTTGTGCAGGAATAGAAACCCTGACTAAGACAATTCCTCTTGCTCCACATCCTCACCAGTACAAGATGTCATTTGTGTTATTGTTCTTTGCCATTCTGACAGGCACAAGATGGATTCTCAAAGTAGTTTTGATTTGCATTTTCCTGGTGACTAAGGACATTGAACATTATATGTGAATATACAGGCATATCCACACTGTTTGTATTATACTCACATTATTTTATATTCTTGCTAACAGAATGGAAAAGGTCTCAATTTCTCCACATCTGTCTGTTCTGGTTAAATTTTTGTCAGTGTGACTCAAGCTAGAGTTATCTGAAAAGAGGGAAGAATTGGAAAATTGCATCCTAAGATTGACCTGTGGAACATTTTTGCCTTTAAAACTAATGATCGTTGTGGAAGGGTTCAATCCATTGTGGGTGGTGCCATCCCTGAGCAGGTGGTCCTGGAGACTATAAGAAAGCAGACTGAGAAAACCATGGGAACATAAAGGGCCCTTGCATGGCCTTTGTGTCAAATATTGTCTCCAGGTCCCTGCCTTGATTGAATTTCTGTGCTAACTTCCCTCAGTGGTGGACTGCTACCTGGAGGTGTAAGATGAAGTAAACTGTTTCCTGTTGAAGTTGTATTTGGTCATGTGGTTTCAACCAGCCATAGAAACCATATGTAAGACAACTTCCAGTAGACACTGTTCTATGGAATTTCAATCTTAGGGTGAAGATAGTGTAGGCATCATATTTTCTGAGTTCAAATATGTTACAAAGCCACATTTTAATTTTTTTATTTAAAATGCATTTCAAAGCTTATCTTTGTATTACTGAGCTTTTACTCAAATAGCCTCTGATAGTTTGAGCTGTGTCTCATATAGGCTCATAGTCATGATATTGGTCCTTACCTGATGTACTTGTCTGGGGAGACTTAGAAGATGTGGCCTTGCTGGTACAAGTGTGTAACTAGGTGCAGACCTACTTCCTATTTACTCTCTGCTCCCTGTTTGTAGTTGGAGATGAAATCTCTCAGCTTCCTGTTCCTGTTGCCATGACTACCATTTTCTGCCAAGCCTTCTCACCATAATGGACTCTTATTTCTACACAGCTGTAAGCAAAACTGAAGTCTTTCTACTATAACTAACTTTAGTCACCATGTTTTATCACAACAAAAATAAGTAACAAAAACAATTCAGAAATAAATTCCTAATATGTGATCAAATGATTTATAACAAGAGTGCCATATAGACAAAAATTTTCTCTAAAGAAATTATGTGGATAAACAGGTTATTAACTTGTTTTATTTTATATACAGCAGTCAAATTTTTGTAGATTAATAATATGAAAACAAGGCATGAAATCATGGAAATCTGAAAGAACACACACAGAAAGTCTTGACAATGAGTTTGACGATGAGTTAATGAGAGGTCTCAGTTAAATGTTTGTGTTCCCTAAATTTATATGTTAAGCCATAATACTTCATTTTGTATAATGGTATATACTTCAGTATTATGGTTTAACATATAAATTTAGGGGACACAAAGTGTGATTTTGTTTGGATGTGAAACTTTTTGGAGTTGATTAGATCATGAGATTAGTATTCTTATAATAGAAAGTCTCCAAAAGATCTATCATCACCGTTGCCCATGTGAGATTTTTTTTTACGTGGAATAAAGTTACAGAAGAACATGGTCATCCATGCAATAGGGTCTCCAGGGACACAAAACAGGTCAGTCCTTGATCGAGGACTTTCTAGTCTCCATAATTATGGGAAATAACTTTCTGTCATTATAAGTTACCCAGCCTACAATATTTTCTACAGCATCCTCAACAGATTGTGTTGGTTGGTATTTGTCAACTTGCCACAGATCTAGAATATCTGGGGAGAAGAGTCTCAGTTGAGAAATATCTCTAGCAGGTTGCCTGCAAGCAAGTCTATCAAACATTTTTTTTTTAATATTAATGATTGATATAGGACATCCCAGTTCACCATGGATAATGCCACCTATAACCAGGTAGTCTTGGGTGGAATAGAAAAGCAGGCTGAGCAAGCCAGTAAGCATCCTTTCTCCAAGGATTCTGCTTCAGTTCCTGGCTTCAATTTTTTCCTTGACTTCCTTTGATGGTGTAGAAATGGAAGCAGAAATGAACGTTTTTCTCCTCCCAAGTTGCTTTTGGTCATGGTGTTGGTTTTATCACAGCAATAGAAACTAAATAAGACACAGACTTAAGCAATAAATATGACATCCAAAATATAAGTAACAAAATGCAAAGAAGCAAGTAGAACTGTCTCAAACTAAAAGCTTCTACTTAGCTAGTAGAGTAAATTAAGAACAACAATAAAATAAAAACAAACCATAGAATGGGAAGCCGATTGACAAACCATGTATCAGATATGTGATTACTCTTTAAAGTACATGTGGAATTTCTACAATTTGACAGGATAATTAATAACCAAATTGAAAATGAACTAGATAATGGAGTCAGTGGTTGGGTGGGTGTAGGAGAGCTGGCCTGGCCCCTCCTTGGTTGCAACACAACTCTCCTCAGTTGATGGCTTCTATTGGGGATGGAGGTGGTGAAAGACCCACCTTCCCTTGCAGGGTTGGCCACTAGGAATTTGACTATGCTCCAGTGAGCAGCATATGAACAAAATGGCTTAGTTTTCTTTCCTTTCTTCTTTTTAATTTTTTTGAGGGGGAGGGAGATCACAGGGGAAGAGGGCAGATATGGGAGCTCGGAAAGGTGAGCACAATTGGGGTGCATGATGTGAGATTCCCAAATAATCAATAAAGAGATGAACTAGGTACTTAAGTAGATCTTTCTATAGAGAACTAACGTTTAGAAAGTTTGGGAAGAAGTTCTGCATTAGTAATCATCAAGTGAACACTAATGAGAAGTGCAGTGGACCCACATACTTTGTATTATACTACACTGATAACAATATGCTAACGCAGGATCTCTGTTGGTTTTAATTCATTAATTTGGGTGGAATGTGAGATATTTTGTTTAACATAAATTGGAAGTTATCTTTGGCATCTGGAGACTAAAGCACACCCTAATGAGTAGATTTGCCAATTTTCCTCCTACCATTGCTGTTCAGTTCATACCCATATCTACATAAAAGCGGAACTTGTCACTTCCCTGTTCCACTTAATCTTGCAGCGTCTCAAGTATCAAAATTGATTTTTAAAAAAATGCTAATTTGTAAAACAGCAGAGATAAGATTCAAGGATGCTTGCTTAGAGGAGGTTTATTTATTAGGGAAAAGACTTATCCTTTGAAAATTATTATCATAATTATCAGTAAGAACCCAATTCTATGTTTATTATTAAGGCAAAGTCCCCATTAGGCTAACGAAAGACAGATGTTGATTGCAGTGGGATATCTAACTGAACAGGCTATGTAATCAGCTTCAAAATGTCAGTCAGGGAATCAGCGGGACAGAGGCTATTCTGTGGCATGATTCAGTGGTTATGTATGTATTTATTTTCAGAATTGTGAAAGACTTCCTCTTGATATCTTCCGTTTTCCTTGTACAGGTAATTGTTCTGTATAGCTTAAAAGCAATATTTAGTACTTGAAGGTCACTTATGCGAAAATGACTTAGATGTCCAAGGAACTACATCAACTCAATGAATATGTTGAGAGTCATTCAATCACATACTCTCTGAGTTAAAGTTGTTTGTTCTCAATCCACACTGATGAAGAACGCTACCCTACAGTCACCTTGCCGTAATGTTTCCATCTCACACCAGGAAAATTGGAGACCTGCAATAACAGCCCACTCCAACCTGTTTACTGACGACATCCATGTCTTCATTTGTAGGGCTTGACTCTGAGCCATCAGGCCATGTAAAAGCCTTGAAAGTAAATAATGAGAGTACTATTTAGCTTAAATCATGCAAAACCATTAAATCTTTCAATACAATAAACACTTGACTTTTAAAAGCTTTATTCCCAAATGTGTGATATGTTCAAGACACAAACATTTTCTCACAGAACACAATTTCTCCCCTAAAGTGTATTAAGTCCTCAAGTAGGAAATCGTAGCCACCTACCACTGTGTTTCCACGTGCTTGGCACTTATCCCTAAGATATTTGTAGAACATTTTATAATAGTTCCAACTCACCCCTTTTGTTCATTCCTTTATTCAATTTAAAAACACTTTTGGAGACCTATTATATGATAGTAGTTTTAAGTTCTGGCCACTTTATAGAAGAGAATGTATTTAATCCCTGGTTTTAGTTGCTACAAGTCTAGAGAAGGGTCAGCCAAATTGAACCAAGTACAAATGAGTGACAGGTGATGTGTTGTTGAGGACGACCTTTTTGAAAAAGTTGCATCTAAAGCTGAGACTTGACTGAGTTGGTCAATGAAAAAGACAGGGGAAAAAAGATATTTTCAGTGGGACAAAATGCACACAGTCACAGATTACATGAAGTCCTTGAGACTAAAAAAAAATCGTGAAATATTGATGGTTGAGTTTTGTCAAATATGTAAGGTCTAGAGCATATCAGGTATTTAGAGGCCATTGTTCGGAAACTGGGATTATTTTTGGAAAGTAGGGAGCCTTGCTGCAGTGAAGCCAGGGTAGACCCAGGCTGTGGGCTCATAGATTGTGTAGTTGTAGACTGACTCTCTGAGATGCTAGTGGACTTCTCAGGGGGACCACTAAAGACTAGCTGAGATCTGCAAATCTGAGTTCAGAGGGCAGATTCAGAGTGGAAATAAATGGAGTGTAAAAATAAAGGGCTCTGAAAGGATCAGTTAAGAGAGGGAAAAGGCAAAAGAAGATGTGGGACTGAAGCCTAAAGAGGGGCAACAATTAGAGCCCAAAGAGAAGGAATGGGCCACAAAAAGTTGAGAAGGGAAGGTGGCAAAGAGATAGAAGAACATCCAAGAAGACTTCAGAAGTGTGGCTGAAATAATCACTGAGTTGAGGTGGGCAGACGAGAGAAATGACGTGCCTACTGCATTGAATGCTGGGAGGAGATTGGTTTGGGGTTTTCTAAACCAAAGCATCAGATCAAAATTCAATACTTCATTTCCTTACTTATCTCTTGTGTTTTCACCCTTGTCTCTTCTTTTCATTTGCAGAAATGATAATGACTAGGTGAGCTGTGAACACGTGAAAGGAAAACCTTCATCTGTCTTTCTTATGAGTTCTGATTACCATGAGTCTTGGATCATTCTCACAATTCTATTTTGCCATCATCTGCAGAACCTAAAATCTTCAAAAGTCACCACTTTTCAAATGTGAATCTATTTTAGACATAGTTTATTATTTTTGAAAATTATCTATGTTCATTTTAAAACATATTAGCTCTTCACCTTCAATGGATTTGAATTGAAGTATTGTAAGAGCCTTGGAATATTAAGCTTATCAGAAAGTTAGGACAAGTTTTCCCTAGAGCATAGAGAGTAGTTTTAAATTCAAAGTGGAAAAAAAATTCCATATCTTAAAATAGAAGCAAATTTTTTCTCTGTTTCACATTCTTTCAAGATATCCACAATCCCTTTTAAACTCTCTATTTATTATTAAATACAAGCAATTTAGCTCCTTTGTAAGGTTATGCAAATAACTCATCCAGAATTAGCATTTAACATGCAGTTCTTATATCCACAGGAATGTTTTGTATAAAGTTGTTTTAAAAAGATTCAAATCTTTATAATTAGGAAGGGAAAATATATTAATAGGAATAAAGGGATACTCTGCTAATCTTCCATATGTAAATTAGCTTATAATTTTCATCATTTGCTTTAGAAGCTACAGAACAATAGAACTTTTATTCTTCAATATTGCTGTTTCTCTCCTGCTGGAAAGTCTGTGCCTCCCCACGTCTATGTAAGGACAAATAGGAACTTATTTTAGTTTTGTTGGGAAGAGATGGTTGGGTAATTTCTTAGTGAGTGGCAATCTCAGGACACACTGAAAAGCTGACTCTCTTGTATTCTCATGTCCTGGTTTATTTTGCTAGTGGCCTGAATTCCACACAGGTCCTTCCATCTCCCCATCCTTGCCCCAATCTTTATATACAGGAAACTTTTATTCATTAGCTTTCTTGTCACCATGATCAACTATCTGGCACAAGCAATGTGCAAGAGGTAAGGCTATTTAGGCTCACTGTTTGAAAGCCTTTGGTGCATTGTGGCAGGGAAAGCATGGGTGAAGCAGATTACATCGTGGCTGACAGTAAGCAGAAAGGTGGAGGAAGGCATGAGGAACAGATACAGCTCCCTGTAGACATGCCTTTCATGACTTATGTCTTTGAAATTAAGCCCTACCTCCTATTTTTCATCTCCTTGCAATAATGTCACCATATTATGAATCCATCAAGGGACCAAGCCCTTCATTGGATCAGAGCCTTCAAATACATTTTACTAATCTCTTAGATGTTTATTAGTCTTATTGGGTTGATAAGTAAAATTAACCATCGAAATATCATTAGAATATGTATAGGGGAACCACTCACCTCTTTGATAGGCTCTCTCTTTACTGAAAAGTCTTTATATATTTTTAAGAAGAATTCTATAGGCTGCAGATGGGTGATGGTCAGCCATATAGTTAGTACTGACTAGATTCTTCCCACTCTTGTTGATCCTACATAGCATGACATTTTCATTCAGGGTTTCAGATATATAGTGCATAGCCTTGGGAATTCACAGGGCAGTGAGTGATTTCAAACCAAGCCAGACTGAAAACTATTATAAGGATTTAGTTGCCAAGCTTAGAAGTGAAGAAATGACTTCTGAAGAGGCACTTCAATAGACATATATTTAAATAGGACTCTTAGAGTTGCCAAGTAGTGGGACTAAGAGGCGTATGAAACGTATAAAGGATATATGATCCACTTTCAGCAAACATCTAGAAAGCGACCAGTTATCAGGAGAACTCTGGCAGACTAGCTAAAAGTTGAAAATAGCACCTGCTCATTGCAAGGATGTTACTTTCCGTTGGCAAAATGGATGTTCACACTGACATTCATCTCATTCATGTTAAACTTAACAGAGGCCAGTGCATGGCATTCAACATGAGAAAGGAGGGAGGCCTCCTGCAACCACCTCCGGAGCCAAGGAGAGCTTTAATGACAGCTGCTTCTCTCAATCCTTACTGCTACCAGCCCATCTAAATGCAGGAGTCGTTCCCTAGAAAGTCTCCAACTTCTCAGCCTCGTCTTCCTGGCCATATCTTTTCTGCAGCCAGAGCTATAGCTCTCCAAAGGAAACTATTTCTCACTAAAAAGCCTTCAATGGCTTTCTATTATGCCCTAGAGTCCAAACCCTTAATCTAGTTGCTGCTTTATTCCTGATCTTTACTTGAATTTCCCTAAGTTGCCATTTCTTTCAGCTTCTGGGTTTTTTGTACATGTAAAACTCTCTGCCTAAAACAACTCTCCTTCCTCAAAAATCCATGCATGTGAGTATAGTAAAAGACGTGCATATGCTTATGAACACACACATACACACACTCTACAAGCTTCCATCTTCATACTCTCCATTTCTTTTCTGAGCTATCATTACTGATTTTTTTTCCTCCTTCTTGTCCACAACATCTTATTTTCATCCATAAACCTACCAAGTGAAGCCTCAAACAGATGGAAATGACCATGAGAGACCATCCTCCTCAGTAGCTTCCAGGCAGGAGACTGCAACTGGATGTTGGGTCGGTGGGTTAAGTTTACAGGAGCTTTCACTGATGGTTGCTTATAAAGAGGGATGTTTCTCTCACAGCTGTTATCTCACACACTAGTCCTCTCATCCCTGGATTAGGTCACCTATGATAGGATCTGAGTTGACAATAGACAGATGCAGTCATTCCTATACATAGCCTTGGAGATTCCCTTGGGAGAATTGGAGCCAACAATGACAAAGCTCTTACCTGAAAAGTACTTCTTTCCATTTCTTCTCTGAATTATGGACGTATCAGTGAGATCAGAAACCCTTCACATTTAGGGCTGAGACCTTACTGCTTATCAAATTCCATTGCCCACTTTAGCTCACAAAGAAATGGAGGCCCAGGGAAGGACAGTGAGATGCTCTTAGCCTCAAAGGTTATAGATTTGTTCTCCATTGACCTTTCTCCCAGATCACATGACCTCACAAACAAGGTTTGCTGAGTTAATTGGCTAATTTGAACTTTGTAATAGTGTTCTGGTATATAATTATTTTAGATAAGAGTTCTCCTGAGAGAATATCTTTCTTAAAAAAAAATAAATAAAAGACCAACACTAGTGTAATTAAACCTGTTATACCAAGGCCTCCAAGAGACTAATTCAGTGTGGGGTCTTTTTTCTATGCTCCGATAACCAAGAATGAAGTGTTAGGATATATTTTGTCTTAAAAATAAGGCTTTACAGTATTAAGGAGTGTGGCTGGATTTTTGGCTACTTTATAGGTTCCTTTTTCTACTACCCTTCTCCACCCCTATTCCACCCTTCCAAATCACCAACACCAGGGAAGAGAAAAAGAAGACTAGAGAGGAAAAGGGGTGTCAATATTATTAGACTACTTCCTGATGATTAGAGATATCAAATTCTTTGGGGAAAGTTTGATCTTTGCTGCCAGGATATAAAATTTCTTCTTCTAGTCGCTTAGTGTATGACCACTTGACAAATCGCAACCCCAGCAACTGACAGTGTCCAACTACCAACCAGCCAACCCTATTGGGGCTTTAGCATTCATATATCCTCTGAGAAGTCCCCAGAATTCTAAACAGCACATGCTACAAACTATCTGTAGCTGGCAGAGCCACGCCCCTGCTAGAGCATGAGGCAAATCACTGTCAGCTGCTGTGGACAATCTAAAGCAGCCCCATATCCCACAGCTGGCATCCAAATGAAAACATATTCCTATAACATTTTTTGTTTTTGAAGAAATCAAAATTTTCACTACAAAGAGGGCTATGTGTTAATAGCTCATTTAGAGTTGAGTTTACCCACTTTGTGTTCTCACAGTAGAAGATGCCTCTGAACTCATTTAAGTTTCTCCTGTAACTATTGGTGCAGGCCACATCCACACTAAACTCCCACCAAAAAGGCTATAGTTCAAGAATGTGATATTAAATCTCCATCATCTAAATGTTTGTCAGTCATGTGATCAGAAGAGGCACTCACCATGAGAATGTAGATTTTAGCCATCATTCCAAAGCCTTATTAGGCAGCTTCAATCCTACACCCACACTCTTTGCTGATGCAACAATCCCAAGGATTCAGGTTATTTTAACTAACAAGAATTGATTGTGAAAAACCCATACAGGAACAAGGGTAGCAAGTATGTCAGAGAATTAAGAGATTTGCCTCTAAGCCTTATGGGGGAGGTCTGTATTCTGAGTCTTTGCTGTCGTTTATGCCATGCTGGACATCAAATCCAGAGCCTCCCGTGCTAATCAAGCACTCTATCACTGAAGTACGTTCTGGCCCCGGTACTTTGCAATTGACTCCATGTAGCTTCTCTTTTTGTTGTTTCTGAGGAATTTCTCTCAATTTGCCCATTTCCTCTTTTATGACTCTGGGTTTATTAGAATGCCTACTCATTTATAACCTTTAATGTCTCATGCCCTCTGCAGATGGCTTTCTCTTTTTGTCCTTTTGCCTTTAGCTCCCCCTTTTAATTGTTCAACTCTTGAGTTTTTATTTCACTTTTAAATTCCTGAGAGAAACGTCTCATTGCCCTACCTCATTAACATCATCCTTTTAAGGACAGAGCTGTTGTGTCAAACACATAATAATCCTCTGGATAGCCAGTTACTAGGCTGGCGTTTCATTCCCTTCTTCTAAGGGATGGTGTGGCACAGAACACTTAAAGGACATCTAGATCTACCTTTCCTAACATGGCTAGAGATGGAGACCTGTCCTAGAGTTGGCTAACTTCAGTCAATTGAGTCTAAATCTCTCAAAGGGTGTATGTGACGATGGCAGTCCTGTGAGACTTTGATGATAGCACCTCACCTGAATGAGTGGATGAAGTGAATGTTGAGCCTCTAGGTAAGTAATAGACTGTGAGCTCCTCTTAACTCCCACCTAACAGAGCTTCCACATCCCTGTAGAGAAAAACTGGTAGACTAAAAATAATGGGGCACATCATCAATTGCTTCTCTTATTTCTATGACCAAATACCTAAAATAACATAAGAAAAGAAGAACTTACTTTGGCTTTCACTTTGGGGAACAGAGGCCATCATTGTAGAGAAGATCTGGGGACAAAGGTGTGAGGCAATGGATCACCTTGTGCCTCAGAGAGAAAAAAAGGGATGAATGGGGGTGCTCAGCTCATGTTCTCCTTGTCTTCAGTTCAGCCCCCTAGCCTAGGGAATGGTGCTGCCCACAAGTAGGGTGGGTTTTCCCACCTCAGTCTAGAAACTCCATTATAGACAGGCTCAGGTGTATATCTCCTAGATGATTCTAGATCCTGACAAGTTGATAAACACTAGTAACCATCACAGAATACTTAAATTCTTGTGTGTTTAACTGAATTCCATGCACCCATTTAGGCAGCGCAGAAAACTAGATGTAATATTTTTGTATTATAGATGTAATTCATTTATAATATTAAATTATAAGTACATCTTGCCATATAATCTAGTTTCAGAAAAAAGTTACTGGCTTAAAACCTGCTTTGTGATAATTTGGATGTTGAAAAACAATACACCTGGCTATCCCTATGGACAGAAGTTACAGGTGACTCATGCCTTACTATACAAAGTAGTCATCATTACTAAATGCAGTTCAAACTGGAGAGACACTACACATACATTACACGGGAACAACTTGTATTTTAACATCTTCAGAATGCTATTAAATATCTTAGAGATATCTATAAAGGAGAGAGTGTCCTAGAGCTTGAAATAGGAAATGATTGGAAAAAAGCAGAAATAGAGTTAGTATTTTTCAGAAAGGAGCTGTATCATCCCATAAATCTTTGAAAGGAAGTTTTCTTGGGCTCCGCTCTAAGCATTCAAATGCTTCCCAGGAGTGCATTGACCTTAAACTAACATTTATAGAGTTTAGCTGACACTGACTTTTGCAGTTTAGTGGAAGGTTTAACGTTGAAGAAGGTAAGTCATCTAAATTGGTATTGTATATTAAGTTTTGAATAAAGGTGCATTTCTACAACTGCCACCATTTTCATTTCTTTTCCCCTCTAGGACAATAATAACAATTGGTAAAATATGGGAAATGCATTTTCCATCATGAATAATGCATTTGTATATGTTAACCTCACAGAAGCAGTACTAGTTCAATAGTAACAGCAGCGTTCATGCCGCCTTCTTCAGAAAGGGTGTACATGGCAATCTGCACTCTACGACCTTGGCCGTGCTTTCTGTAGACTCTGTGATGTAAACACAGTTTGTAAGACATATCACCAAACTCTAAAATAGTAAAGAGGCCCCTTGAAATACATGCTGTGATGTATAAACTGTATCACAGATCAAATGGAAATGAGTGAGACTTCAGTCTGTTCAGACCATGAGCACATTCTCAATGGGGCATGAGTATCCAGAGGGTAATGCAAGAAGTATGAAGATGGCATTGATATGATGGTTTTAACGCTGCTGATGAAGTGGCCCTTGGTTGTATTGCAGTTAAAGGCAGTCTTCACGCAGCCACACGACACACACACACACACACTCACACGCACAGCAGTGTGCAGCAGATATTCCTTCAGTATATAAACTTCACTTACAAAACTATGTGGCATAAATACATTGAGAGAAATCCCGATCCTCCAGTGTTTAATTCTGTCAGCTATAGTAGCGACTTGCCCTCTAGAAAATATGTCTAAATATCCATAAGTGAATAGAAAAATCCCTCCTTTTGGGCACAAATGTATTAATTAAGTTTATCAAACTGATAGGGTGACTTATATGACATCTTATTAGTTACTGCTACAGACTATAGATTAATGAAAAGGGTTTATACCACACATCCTTTAGCATCCCTTTAGTGGCTTTCAGGATATTGTTCCAATCACTAGAAAGTCCATAGTCTTGGGCCACAGGTCACCTGCGGAAAGTGACTATTTTACAAATGGCTCTGTTTACTGTGTGCCTCACATAGTACAATCACATAAAGAGGGTAAGAAACCCATGATCTTTTATCACCCTAGCAAATGACATTGAACATTAGAGAAAAATATTAACTGCTATGCTTGTACAAACATTCAGGATATTATTATTATTCCAAGTATTTCTGTGTTTTAGAGAAAACATTCACAGTTACAGCATCATTTAACTAAAATGTCTGAAGCCAAGCTGCTAAAATACTTGTTTCCTTAAGACTAAAGAACATACAGCATACATAACAAATTAGGCATTTGTTTAAATGAATAGTCAAGTCAGACTTAAACACACTTGCATATACCTCTTCATACGTGATCAGCTAATCTGGCAGCGTTTGCAAGTGGCAGTTTTCCAACCCCCAGGAGGAGAGTGGGATGATTAAAGTGTTTCTTGGACAGGCTTCATTGGTCTTTAAAAGGGGGGAAAATCTAGTTAACATCTGGTCGTGATATATTATTGAAATGCATTCCAGACATTGCTTCCTTTGGTCAAACAGCTGGAATCCTATTCCTCATCAGAAGGTAGACCTTCTCTTGTGTTTAGAAAGAAAGAAAAGCATGAAAAGCAAAGAAACCTGCCCTCTTTATAAATGCCCTTTCTGTTTCAGGTATGCAGTATAAAATTTCATGTGTGTTGTTTGTAGTTGGGGTACAGAGACACATACAAGTGATAAGCTGTATGTTAAAAATTAGAGAGCAACCTGCAGACAACTGTATTGTTGTACTCTATATGCACATGTGTGTATATATGTATGTATTATATGCATATGCATATAAAGGAGATATATTATTTGAGACAGGATCTTGCTATATAGCTCATGCTAGTCTGAGACTCAATATGTCACCAAGACTGATTTCCAACTTACAATCCTCTTGTCTTTGTCTCCCAGATGTTGGAACTATAGATGTGTGTCATCGTGTCTGTCCCAATGTGATGGTTAATATTATCACTTTCACAGGATCTAGGATTATATAGGAAAGAACTCTTTGCACATGATAGAAAGGAATTGACAACATTAGGTTAATTAAAGCTAGAAGGCCTATGTGGGTAGCACCATCACATGGCTGGGGTCTTGGAATGAATAAAAGACAGAAAGCAAACTGACACTAATGTCATCTCTCTCTGTTTCTTGACTAGTGGTCACATCTGTCAAGATGTGACCAGTCATCATAAGCTCTGACCACCGTATCTCCCTGCCATGATGAACTGTGAGACCTTTAAACCCTGAGTGAAAATAAACCCTTCTTCCTTAAGTTACTCTTTGTAAGTTTTTGGTCACAAAGATGAGAAAAATAACTAGTGTTAATAGTTTAGTTCTTATAGTATCTCAGGTTCTAGACAGAAAAATAGGAAACAAGAATAAGTATTTCAAGCCGACTGGATAATATTTGTGCTGAACTTTGAAGGCTGAAAGATTAGAAGGATGATGCTAATGTAGTCTTATATTAGCCAAGAGAAATATAAATAACAGAATATTTTTGTTTGCTTATTTGTTTGTTTCTGTCTGCCTTGCTTCCTTCCTTGCCAGATATAGATAGATATATAAAAATGATTCATTGCCAGGCATGTAGTACATACTGGAAATTCTAGCATTTGTGAGGTAGAGACAGGAGGATAAGGAATCCAAAGTCATCCTCAGCTATATGGTAAAAATGAGGCCAGCCTCACCTGCACAGAAAGCAGCAACAGAGTGAGAATTATTAAGAAGGATGGATTCCTACCATTTTGGAAACTAGAAAGTTCTACAACCTACCATCTGACAGCATGAAGCCCAGGAAAACCGATTGTGTATTTTTTGTCCAAAGTCAAAATTCTGAGAACTAGGAGTGTTTATTTCTGAGGTCAAGAGAAAATGGTTGACTCAGCTTAAAGAAGAGTGAGAGGTAGAGGTAGAGGTAGAGGTAGAGAGAGAGAGAGAGAGAGAGAGAGAGAGAGAGAGAGAGAGAGAGAGAGATTATGACACACAAATCTTTACATTGGTAATTCTCTCCAGGGGCACAGAATTCTCTCCCCATCTCATGATAGAGTCCACTGTACTAGAATATGTTTCATTGATTAAAAGTCCTTTACTTTATTGTTATAAAGTGGTGTGTGTGTGTGGTGTGTGTGTGTGTATGTGTATGTGTGTGTAGTGCCCTAGCAAAACTCCAAGCTAGCTGATTAGCACATGATTAATAAAGCAGGGTACATGATCCCTTGGAGTAAATTATAATATACTTAATTAAGAAAATTTCTTTCCAGAAATATAACATGATCAACATTAATTAGTCTATTTAATTTTGCAATATTGTATTAGAATACTATTTGTCTTGATTATTAAATTTTTGTCACCCCTTCAAATTTTGTCCCTAGCATCAACCTGATGAATGCTTGATATCAGATCCCCAGGCTTCCTCACTAAGTCAAAGTTTCATAAAAGCAGATCCCTAAATGATTAAACACAGGACAAAAGTGTTAGAATTGCCTGTAGTGGAGCCAGGAAATCATATTGGGAGCAGTACATGGAGGGGAGGAGCATCGTGTGGAGGGGAGGGCATCGTGTGGAGGGGAGGAGCATCGTGTGGAGGGGAGGTGAGGGCATCGTGTGGAGGGGAGGGGCATCGTGTGGAGGGAGGAGCATCGTGTGGAGGGGAGGGGCATCGTGTGGAGGAGGATGGTGGAGGGAGGAGCATCGTGTGGAGGGGAGGATGAGGGCAGGTGTGTGTTAAAAGACACAAGGACTCCATGGGACATCTTGGGGCCACTTCAGATATCTGTTTCTTCAGATCTTCCTTTTAAACTCTATGTAATTGGTAGGAAAGTGGAGGGAACTGTTTTTCTCCTGGACTAGGCAAGATATCTGCTCTTCAGATGTCTATTTGATAAAGTGAGGTACCAACCAGGGTAGAGTATCCTCTCCTATCCTGTGACAAACACTGTGACATGTGTATGAGAAGTGATAGTAGCATGTGGCAATATTCTGGAACAACTCATTTGCTTTGGCAGGAAGCCCTGGGAGGGAGACCGTTTTCTCCTGGAGGGTGCTGGTGCCCTCAAGTGGCTCTGTGGGCTGCAACCCGGCTTAGAAACAGAAAAACACAACCTTGTTCTGAAGCTAGATGAGGGAAGACAAATAGGAGCAGGGTTTTCCTGGGGCCAAAGGCCGGTACGAAGCATGCTGGTGAGCAGAGCAGCCAGTGGGCATACACATGAATCAAGAAAACTCACTGGTTGCCATAGCCGGTGGGACAGGGCAGGCATAGGTGGCATAGAGTTATTTGGGTTTGAAAATTTGGCAGTTTACTGTACTCTAAGCAGTGGCATTCATATGGCTAATGCTCAACAAACACTAATTACACGACTGCATGAGTTCCTTAGATTTAAACACTTGATTTGGGGCTACATTATCAACCGAGAGTAGTTATTGCATGATTATGGTCCTTGACCAATGGCTCAGACTCTGTGCTCAGGTGAGCTAGTTTATTTCATCTGAGCTTCTATGCACAGCTTTGTTACAGCAAAATCACACAATTGATATGCCTCTGGCCTGTTTATATCATCCTATTAGAGAATATCTAGAGTTACTATTTGATTAATAAAACACAAATTTAATTAAAACTTTATTTGTTCACTTGTCATCTTATGTGTTTTTAAAAGTATAGCAAATGTATAATTAATTCCCCATAAGTCTATCTCTGTATAGAAATGTATTTGTTGAAAGTTATTATATATATATATATATATATATATATATATATGTATATATTTCTAAAAGTTCAAAATCCCAATGAAGATTATGCTCATAAACTCTCACTTAGCAGGCAAAGATACTCTAAGAAACTTAAGTTTTGCCCAAATAATTAAACAAGCGGTAAAAAGCAGGGATTAGAATTCTGCGCTTGAGTCTTTCCTGTCCCCAGGCTCCATTCTCTCTGCCACTTTACTTC
This sequence comes from Mastomys natalensis, assembly GCA_021653895.1. NCBI lineage: Eukaryota > Metazoa > Chordata > Mammalia > Rodentia > Muridae > Mastomys > Mastomys natalensis. The sequence goes on along the minus strand of JAJTUV010000017.1, from coordinate 2,480,568 downwards.
AGCAGAGAAAAAAGTAAACTGCAAGAAAGCAAACTATTTTAACTATGAAAGGTGACCCGAAGAAAAATCATTTCAAGACCAAGTCCGTTGCAGCAAAATTCATTAGCCTCCTCCAGGATGAAAGCTGGTGTCTGGGTGACATCCCAAGGTTACCAATACTTGTCAGTCCAACAACTCGCAGACTATACATGATGGGGAATCTTTGGGGTTTGGCATCAAAGGAGAAAGGATGTAAAAATGGCCCTGATGGATGTTCTGAGGTTGTTTGATCTAAATCCAGAGAAAATAGCAGCTATCACAGCTGATGGAGCACCCGCTATGACTGGGAAGATGAATAGGAGGGAGGAAAAAAAAAATTAAAGTCAGAAAAGCTTGTGCTAGACATTTTATCATATCTTTTTATTTTATTTTTTACAAACTGAGCTTGACAACTTGGAAATCCCTTTGTGTGGTTTATAAAATAGAGAATTCTAAATGAAGGACCAGATTCACCAACAGACCAAGCAATTATGTAAACAATTTCTGTTCCCCAATATGGCTCATCGTCGTTGTTGCATTTTCAAGTCAGATCACTTCCGTGAGGTGGTACAGTAGTGCATACGATGCATATCTTTGAAGTGTGGGCTTTCAGACGTGGTAAAGTGTCAGTTTCCCAGCGTTCTAGTGACAAGAAAGGTACTTGTGCTGTATTTCTGCTTCTGATTTACACTCAGAGAGGAGTCAACTGAAAGACAAACGTGCTGGCTGATAATTTGCATTCTTGTTTCATTTTTCCTGTGGTGAGTGGTGTGTAGTCTCAGATTTCTTTACCATGGCTGTTTGTTACTGTAGACTCATCTTGCATACATAGCCACACACACACAAGAGGGGGGGGGAGGGAGAGAGGGAAAGAGGGGGAGAAGGGGAGAGAGGGGGAAAAAAGGGGAGAGAGGGGAAAAGGGGAGAGAAGGGAGAGAGGGAGAGAGGGGAGAGGGAGAGAGGGAGAGAGGGAGAGAGGGAGAGAGGCATAGGCCCATACACATAATTCTTTCAAGTTACAGTTAGGAGGTGCTCTACGTGGCTGCTTTAAAAGACTTTACTTGTGTGCTGGCTGGTTCGTTAGTTTACAATCTCCCAGAGAACAAGTACCCAGTGTATTATGCCCTTTGTGTTCTCCACACACCGTGAGTGCTCAATAAATGCTATTGACCGACTGACACGTCTCCCTCCTTTTCCCTTTGTCTCTGACACCTCTGTTTTCTTTCAGAAATGGTATTTTTAAAAAGTGGCAATAGTTCCCACTCTGGGCTTATCAAAAGCTCTTCCCAGCCTCTAACTTTTTCTTTATGTAAGATTTTTTTTAACAATAGACAAAATACAGGTGGAAGGAAACTGATATTCTAGTGCCCCTTAACAATAAATCCTGTTTTTTAATTGGAGTGTGGCAAGGGTCTTGCAGAATGGAAGCTTTTACCCCAAGAACAATCAGAGCAGGAACATCTCTGTTGAAGGTGCCATTAAAAAATAATAATGCCTCCTGCCTGCCCTACCCACTCCAACAACTGAATTCAGGCCAGGGTATTAACGGACAGCCGTGTTTTATTTTTCTTCTGTTATACAATGGGTCAGAGACACTGTCTATATTCAGTATCTCTGTTGTTCTCTCACAGAACTTAAATAACAGTTGGTTCTCCTTTTGAAGGAGACACCCAAATCACAATTATTTTTTTAACCTTACCTTAGGAAAAGACTTGGTGGTTCAGTGATACCCAGAAATGTGGACTTTTCAGAAGATTAAAGTGTAGCCTGCATCAAGTCAAACATTGTTTGATCTTTCACGGGCCAGGCTATGTCCCTTGATGGCTGTTTGCTTTCTGTATCACAGCTATTATGGATTGTATAGTTGTGTTGATGATAGTGGTGGCAGAATTGTACCCATGTCACTTCCTTCATCTGTGTCAGTTGCCTGCAAAATTACTGCTGAGGAAAATCTCAACTTGATGTGGGTGGTACCTGCTCTTCAAATACTCCACTCTGAGCAATTTGAGTGTATGGCAGCATCCTCTCTAGTGCTGCTTCTATGTCTATTTTTCTTCTTCTAATAGTCCTTGTTTAATATTGACCAGATCAAAAAACGGTATTCAGAAAAAGAATGCATGATTGCCAGTCACAAAGATCAGTATGAGAATGTTGATAGCAATTCTCACATTGTTCATTTGCTGGCATTGTGTCTGCCTGGAGCAGATACTGACACTGTCTATAACCACTGAACAGCCCTCTCCTATTGAGATCTGGGTGGCACCAGCATAAAAAAAAAATAGGATGACTTTGAGATGTGATGCTCACATCTGTACTGCTAGCACTTGGGCGACAGAGAGACAAGGATTGGAGAGGCCAAGACCAGCCAAAAACTACACGGTCAAGTGAGACCCTCTCTCAAAGAAATGAAAACAAACAATAAAATTTAAAACAATGAGGACTGTGTATATTAGTTTGCTTAAGACTCAACCAGGATTCCAGGACTAAAAGTGTGTTTAAGAATCAGTCTCTGGAAGTCTCAAAAGATGGTCCACTAGGTGCCTTAAACTATGGAGGATGTGGGACAGATGTCCACTTCTCTCTAGCTGTAGTTCCTAATGGTACCAGGTGTCTCATCCTGTGTTTAAAACACAGCAAGTTTTGGATGTTAGCACAAGGGAAGGACAAACTGCAAGGGTGTTGGGGGTCCAGCTTGCTGCTCAGATCTCTTTCCCTGGGGCAGGTACCTATGGAATTGTTGGGCCATGGAAGGGCTGCCATTGGCCTGGAACCCTGAGATTGTGGGTATTTGGCCACGCCTCTAAAACCCAGGCCCCTGACCCACAGTCTCCATTCAACCTAAAACATAAGTCACATAAGACACAGGTAAGGGGCGTGCCTAAGAGCCCTCTGCCTTGAGATATGCATATTAATGAGGCCGGGGACATAGGTAATTAAGTCTCCTCCCTAGTCCAGCCCCTTTCCAATAAAAGGGAACTCCTCCTGGCTTTTCGGGGGGGGGGGGGGGGGGTGGGGGGGAGCGCACCAGATTCACCATTCTCATCAATAAAACTACTTCATGGAAGCTCAGTCTGCGTGTCTTCTTTGGCCTACTTCTACTCTGCGAGACCGCCTTGACCATGTGGGAACTACAGCATGGCGGGCGGAAGTGCTCCAAAACCAGGCCTCCTCTTCAGGCCGCTCCCACCTTGGCCCGCTTGCTGGCCTCCTCTGCTGCCATACGGGAGGCTTGGGGCCGCTGGGCTCCGCCCGCGTTCTTTGTCAGACATGGAATGATGTTCCTGCCCAAAACAGGTTCAGGATGAATAGCAGCTCAGGCAGTGGACTGTCCCATAGAGGCAGGTAGACATTGTCAAATGCAGTTGTGAAAGGGTCTTGGAGGTCTTGCCTTCTGAGTCTTTGGACAGAATAGGGGAAACTGAATTTATGGGGTTAAGAACAACAACTGCAGCCCCCCCTACTTGGTCATCATTCTTCATGAGCTTTTTGTGGTCTGTGAGTTGAATCTTGGGTATTTCAGGCTTCTGGGCTAAAATCCAATAATCAGTGAGTGAATACCATGTATGTTCTTTTGTGATTGGGTTACTTCACTCAGGATGATATTTTCTAGTTCCATCCATTTATATATGAATTTATCAAATTCATTGTTTTTAATAGCTGAGTAATATTCCATTGTATAAATGTACCACATTTTTTGTATCCATTCCTCTGTTGAAGGGCATCTGGGTTCTTTCCAGTTTCTGGCTATTATAAATAATGCTGCTATGAACATAGTGGAGCATATGTCCTTGTTATGTGTTAGAGCATCTTCTGGATATATACCCAGGGAGTAACAAAATACTCAAGGGTGCAAATATGGAGACACAGTGCAGGACAGAAACTGAAGAAGAGACAGACCATTCACTTGGATAAAGCTAAAAAACAACAGCTGCGGGAGCGCTTAGGGAGGTCGACATCGAAAGCTCAAAAGCTTCATATGGGGGCAAGGGAGGGCTATATAAATAAAGGTGGACAAGGAGCTATTTAAGTGAGAAGAGATCCTTGTCCCATGAAGGCTGGACGTGTGGGGGATACTCAAGGGTGGGAGTGAGTACAGGAGGGTGGTGGGATACACAACGTGGGACAGGAGAGGGGAAGGGATAGTGAGTCTGGAGGGAGGGGAAATGGGGTAAGGAGAGAACATCTGAATGTAAAAATTTCCATAAAATTCCAAAAAAAAAAAAAAAAGAACAACAACTGCACTCTAATGTGCTTGTACAGTTACTAGTGTTCTAGGGCAGGAAGTAAGAATTGATAGCAGGCGTTGACTTGGGAGGTAGCAATCTCACAGAGGAAATCCATAGTGCAGATACAGTAGGTGACCAGCCTGATAGTTGTCCTGGCCCGCAGGACATTAAACAGGGGTCTGGGGAGATCACCTGAAAGAGAAAGTGGAGACAGGCCGACGCAAAGAAGTGACGATCTGTCTATAATCTGATCAGACCGTGTTGTTTATACTTTCACACACAGGTCATATACACAAAAAGTCAGGATGTGGGGAAGGGGATGACGCAGGAGTGTAGGTGTTTATGGGGAGTACAGACATCTTCCAGAACAGAGTGTCAGCTGGGTGAAGGTTCAGGAGACAGACCACTATGACTCCGCTATGATTCACTTGTCTTTATCTAAGTTGGTACTATCCACCAAGGTTACCTATCTACAAGGTCTATGACTACTCAGGCTTAGCAGCCCTCCACCAAAGCTGCTTGCTTACAATAGCTTCTAGCTATCTGCTTCAGTGTATTTCCACAGAGACCCAAGACTTGGTGCTAGCAGGCATGTATGTTAGGCCTGTTGCTGATTTTAGGCCTTCAGAGTAAGCAGGGCTGCCCCTGACAGACAGTCACACAGATGGTAGGGAGCAGAGTTGGGATTAAGCAGTCTTGTTAGAGCCTGTTCTTGTGACCACCAGATACTTGTCACAGCGAAATGTCATATGCAACATGTTCTCATCTTCACATCTTGTCATTTTTCCCACAGAAGGGAAGATTGAAGGTGCGGTGTGTTGGAGTCGGTATAGTAGTTTTCTTGGTGAGATCCTTGGGTTTTGATGTCATCACTGGGGCTCAGGATGTCATCTCTGCTCTCTGTGATGACATCTACAAGTCAAAGGATGATCTACTAAAGGTTTAGAGTATGGCAAGCGGTCCTGTGTAGAAGTCATAACCCCTTCTTGCCACTCTCTTCCTATTTACTACATGCATGCCTGTTTTCCTCATCAAAATGATTTGAGTATAAATGTTGAAACCTGTCCTCTTCCTCAGACAGTTGGTACAATCCATCAGGGAAATCCAGCCAGTGAAATCCTATATCAGTCATGTCTGGAAAATATGCAAGGTGTGATAATTATTCAGGTGAGATTTTTTTTTTTTCTCCCAGGAGGACAGGCAGTTATTTTGACAGCTAATTCCACTGTTCAAGATGAAGTTTACATTGTCAATGAATGGGAATGCACCAGGTAATAATCATGAGCTCTGAGGGAATAATCTCAGTGCCATTTCCAAATGTCCTTTCTGGAAGCATATGGCCACATCCTCCACTTCATCGCCAGGTCAATCCACACTTGCTCTTTAATATGGCGTGTTCTTCATGCACCAGCGCAGTTTCCAAGCGCCTCACATTTGTTTTCTCCCCCCATGGTGCTGGAAAGTTGCTTAAGCCTCCGATTATTGCTTTACCACAGCTCTGATCACTCTTCTGGATAGTAGGCTTTCAGATGTCATCTTTAATTTGCGATATTAATATTGAACTCCATCACCGTTCAGTGATTTTACTGAAGTATTTACATATAGACTAGCAAAGTGTTTGAGCTGTGCATTGCAAACTGTCCGTTCCTAATTGGAACCGTAAAGTTTCCCACAGCATCTGGATGACATGGTATGATTTCTGGTTATAAAACGGCCACGGAAGTTTGCTTTCAAAAACAAATGAGATCTGCTTTTACAGCTCTGGACTGCCTCACCATCCAGACCATTAATGACGGGTGGTGACAGTGATCTGAGAACTGTTTTTAACTATCTCACATACTTTTAAGAAAGATTAACTATCTCAAAGGGTTTTTTACTGAGAACCACATTTAAAATTAATGAACTAATTAGTTAAGAAATGTATTACTTTATTATGGAAAGAGAAACCTTGCACCATAATGATCGTAGAAACGCGCTGCGTGTCCTTTTATTTTATGACATTACAGGAAGGTGGACTTGTTAAGGAACATTTGGACTGCTGCTATTAATTATCAGATTTAAAGATCACCTCACCCTGTGAGAAAGATGGATTAGCAGTCACCGTTTGTGAGTTTCCAAAGGATGAAATAGAGAGAAGAAAGGCTAGAAATGGGAGCGTCTTCCCAGCTGTGTTGTTAGATGACCTTGTGCCCTGGTGTGTTTAAATTGCTTACTTCCTATAACTCTATAAACTTCTGTGTTTTCATTTGCTGGATTAGATTGAAGTGTCAACTATATTTGATAAATGGCATTGGTAATATATGTTCATGTTCGTCTTTCTCCTTCTGCTTTTATTTATATAGAGTCAGGATAATTTATTTCTCCTGAAAAAGCTTTCAGCAAAAAAACATTTTTTAAAGTACAAATACTTTTTTAACAGGACTCTGGGGTTTGTGATGATCAAATCAGTCACTCTTCCTTCTTCTTTTGAAGCTTCCCCCAACCTTGCTTACTTTTTTTTCCCCTCTTGAAACGAGGGAGTCAAAAGAATACAGGGAGGTGCAGTGGTTGTATCCAAGCTGAGTGAACCGATAACACTGGGGACAAGACTTGAGCTGTGTCTGTCTGTGCACAAGTTAGTGAAATGAAATGAAGAATTACATAATTATTTGGTTAATTTAATTTTAAAATACAAGTCAGAAGCTTTGCCTCTCCAGATGCTTTATTCTCTTACAGCAGGCTAAAAGTTCTGCTGTGGACTTTTTTTTTTTTCCTTTTTCTTTTCTCGTAGCTCTAGCTAAATAAAATAATTTTATTTCTTTCTAATGAGCCATTAAGAAGAAGCCCTGGTACTTTTGAGGTTAAGCTGGAGTGCTTAATTATTCATCCAACCAGTTACTCACTCTGTATTTTGCTTAGACACCTCCCACCCCAAATCTGTTATGTTTAGGATAATTGACCTCTGACCTGTTTCAAAGTTGTCTGTGAGGTAATGGAAGGAGAGAGAGTGAGAGTAATATACACACACCCACACAGACACAGATACCACAGACACACACACAGAGGCACACACATGCACACACACACACACACACGAGAAGAAGAGAGAGAGAGAGAGAAGAGACGAGACAGAGAGAGACAGAGAGAGAGGACAGAGACAGAGAGAGAAACAGATCATAATGTCAACCTATTACAATCTAACAATTACCCCCCCCCCCCGCCTTGGTGGTTGCTGTGAAATAGACCAATAAACACAAAGGAAAATTTAGGCAAATGCCTTGCCTGTCCTCTCTTTCTTCTTGAGGACGACTGTTACAGTTAATATTTAAAACGGCCTAGCCCAATCTGGCTTGTTGTTACGGGATCGGCTCAGACAGCCCAGAAGCACTGGCCCTGGCACCCACAAGATGCCAGAATGGTGGCTAGATCAGCCAATCCTCCACGCTGTCTCCACAATGCTTGGCTGAGCCCAGATCATCCACCATCCACGCAGTACCCAGTAGAAATGAGACTCTAATGCTTAATATTATCCAAAAGCTTTATATAATTAGAAATGCTCAAGTTAACAAGATGCCCATACAATTAGAATTGTAACCCATATCTAACCCTATGATATAAATTGTTACCCAGGACCGTCCTGGACACAAGTGATTCTCCATGGCTCCTACCTGTCTCTCCCCAGCTCCTCCTCTTCCTCTCCTCCCAGACTCCTCGCTCTGTCTATCTCTCATACAGCCCAATCGCCGAGCTTTATACAACGTAGTGGGAAGACATCTGGCTACAGACTTCTTCTTCTTCTCCTTCTCCTCCTCTCTCCCTCCTCCTCCTCTCCTCCTCCTCTCCTTCTCCTCCCCCTCTCCTCTCCTCCCCCCCCCTCCTTTTTCTCCCTCCTCCTCCTTCCCCTCCTCCTCCTTCTTCCTCCTCCTCCTTCCTCCTCCTCCTCCTCCTTCCTCCTCCTCCTTCCCCTCCCCCCTCCTTCCTCCTCCTCCCCCTCTTCCTCTCCTCCCCCCCCTCCTCTCCTCCCTCCTCTCCTCCTCCTCCTCCCCTCCTCTTCCTCCTCTCCTCTTCTTCCTCCTTCCTTCTCTTCCTCCTCCTTCCTTCTCTTCCTCCTCCTTCCTCCTCCTCCTCCTTCTCCTCTTCCTCCTCCTTCTTTTGTTTTCTTGTTTGTTTGCCTTCCAACAATTTCTCCCTGTGATTGGAATCTGAGGTCTTTTAAATTTTTCTTAAAGGCTGCAGAGACAGCAATAAATATGCTAACTTGTCCAGGTTAAGTCAGTTCAGTCACATGCTAGCCTGTATGTAGCTCTGTTCTTGTTTTGCATATCCGTTTGTCTCTGTGCCATAGTAATAACAATCACTATGACCCAGCTGTCAGGTGACAAAATCACAGCTCACTTAGTGATACATCTTATTGGCTTTTATTTGGGATTTGTGAATTAGGATGGTCTCTACTCTACCAGCCTCCAACCGGACAAGAGAACAGTGTGGTTATCATCAGGAATCAAGACATAAATCAAGACTGAAAAAGAATAAGCTAATGAAAGATAATTTTAGTTTACATTCTAAGCATAATACTTAAGTGGAGTCTTATGTTCTAGAAAACATACCTGTTTGGGGGAATCTATCTGTTTCTTAAAATTTTAATTTGTGTATTTAGGATAAACTCCTCCATTTAGGTTTGGTCTGGTCTGTCAGAGGTGTTGCTGGAGTTCAGTGCATAGGATCCTCCGCAAAGGTGCGTGTGTGCGTGGGTGGTGTGTTGTGTGTGTGTGCGTACATACAATTGTGTGAAGATGCAGAGACTATCCTAGGATATTCCCCAGAAGCTTACCTTTTTCTGTTTTTTTTTTTTTTAGACAAGGACCCTCACTGGTCTGGAATTCACTGTTTGAATAGACTGGCCAGTGAGTCCATGGGATGTTCCTGTCCAGGACTTCCCAGGTTAAGATTACAGAGATAAGAATTGCTACATACCGCTTAATTTATTTTTATTTTTGAACTTAATTCTTTGAGAATTTCGTATAAGGCATGCCTATTTAACTTCTGTTGTTTCCCCAATTCTCCTAGATCTACTGCCAATGCTCCCAATTTCATGTTTATTTTTAAAAAATAATTATGTCTTGACCATTTGACATCGAATTGTACCCTGATTTAACAAAATCTGAACAGAACTGAGATGTTAACATCCCCCACACCAGAGCTAACCGCTTCTATTGTAGTTTTCTTATGTTTTTGGGAAGATTTTTTTTTTTTATTTGTTTAGTCCAACAAATTAAGTCTTTCTTGGCCCTCTGTATTTCTAAGATGCTACATTCAATATTTCAGCAAATCATTTCTGTCTGCCCTCAAAATATGACCAACTGTGGCCCAAGCTGACCACTTCCCACGTCTCCACCACCTCCTCTGTCTGTCCTGGATTACTATAGTGAGTGTAACTCAGACCTCCACATCAGTTTGTCATAGAAAGTCTATCTGGATTCCCCAAAACAGAAGCAGAAGCTGAAAACCTCACAACGGCTTCTCTGGCCCTTTCAGCAAAAGCCAAAGCTTCCCAATGGTTTGGATTTTGCCACTCATTTCGGGAACAGCAGGTACTCCTCTCACCTTGGCTCATTCCATTTGTAGCATCTTGAACTTTTTATGTTTTCCCTTTCTTGGAATAGTTTTTCAGGTGTCTTCATGTTTTACTTCATTGTTCTTTTGATATATTGCTCAAAAGCTGATTTACCAGCGAAGGTTTTCTTAATCACCTTATTTAGAGCTGTGTACCATACTTCCTGTACTCTCCATTTTCCTTTCTGTTTATAGTGCATATTACCATAAATTTGCATATAAACACATATACACTTGATGTACACATTAATACATTTACTATAAAATGTTACATTTTGATAGGTAACAGTACTATGGTAGATATTATGTAAGAATATGCCACATATTCATCTATGCTTTTTTTGTGTGTACATATGTATGTCATATGGTAACAAGTACATAAGCTATCTTGCTGATCTCAATTCTGCAAGGGAGACTTTTTGACTCATTTTCGGAGACGAACATATTACCTCTCATATCATTTTCTTTTTTTTTTTTTTTTTTGAAGTTAAGTTTTTTCAGTGGTCTCTTCAAAGATTTTCTCTTTGTTCGTTTTGTAATATTTTGTCTTAGTAATGCTATGACACTTCCAGCTGAATTTCTTCATTCATGATCTGGATGAGTGGCAGTGTGCACCGTGCTAGCACTCTGTGACCGCCACATTGTCCCTTTCTCTGTTTGTGTGCCACTGGATTCGTAAACGCAAAAGCGAATTTCTTACACGGAGGGTGACTTTCAACACTGCCGCATACACAATCCCGATGACTTCTTCATCTTCTTCAGCTGTGACACAAAGTACAAAAGCATTGCCACACATGTTGGTGCAAAATTGATGTACATTGTGGCATTGTTCAAAGCCCCACACTTATTCCGAAGGGCCCGAGACTCTTCATGGCATGTCACTCGTTAACTCACAAAGACCAATAAATCATTTTCAAAAAAATGATCAAATAAATCAGTAAACTAATAACATAGCTTATTTTCTTTTGAAGCACCTCATAAGTGAGTCTTACTAAGTATCTATTCAATACTAAATACTATGAAATTCTTGATATTCCTGTGTGTATGTGTCTGTGTGGTGTATGTGTCTTATATTTGCATGTGTGCATGCGTGTGTATACCTATGTGTTTTGTTTAGGGTTACTATTGTGATAACCATGACCAAAAGCAACTTGTGGCAGAAAGGTTTATTTTGCTTACACCTCCAGGTAGCAGTTTATTGTTGAAGAATGTCATGGCAGGCACTGTACAGTAACCTGGAGGTGCAGTGCTTGCTCCTTATGAATTGCTCAGTCTGCTTTTCTATAGCAACCAGAATCATTTGCTTGGAGTAGCACCATGTATCATCAACTGTGTCCTCCCACCTAAATCCCAGTCAAGAAAATTCACTAAGGTTTGCCCACAGGCCAGTCCAGTATGAATGTTTTCTCAACTGAAGTTCCCTCTGCCATGAGTCTAGCCTGTATCAAGTTGGCATAAAAACTAGCTTGCACATCAGTCATCCATGGAGGCTAAGAGGAGGATGTTGGATGCCTCTGCTCTATCACTCTGTCCGACTCCCTTGCAGCAGAACCTCTCACTGAGCTTGGCTGATAGCAAACAAGCCAGAGATCTATCTACCTTTCTTGGTTGATGCATCACTGTGTTGGAGTACCAGGCATATGCAGACACATTCAACTTTTAATGTGTGTACTGGGGATTCAAATTCAGGTCCTTGTGCTTGCACATCCGCTTGCTTTGCACACTAACCCATCTCCCTAGCCCTCATATTCTGATTTTCAGCAGCAAAAGTGGCTATTCCATATGGCTTGACTTGTATGTTATCTACGTTAGACTGTTTTAAACTCTTGCTTCCATTGTCTTCTTACATCTTTAGCAAGTATTTCTCAAGGACTGGCATGACAGTGCACTTCATGTTCTATCTCCTCTGTTAATACTATAATAAGAGCCCATGTGAGTAAGAATTTTCAATATCAACCACTATCTGGTCAGTAAGTGCTGGGAGGGAAACACATGGGACCAGCAAAACCATGGAACAATGCAGATCCTTACCTCTCATTACTCTCCTTTCAATGCTTCTGAATCTACATTGACCAAAATATGTTGCCAGTCATAAATAATTATGCAGATATTTCCATGTGCATGCTTATGATGTACAACACCAGACATGGCAAAGTGACTTTAAACAGAACAATCATGAACAGGGCAGGGTAAGTGAAAATATTAATGATTCATTTGAACATTTTCTTGAGAGTTTTATATTGCTTGATAGGAAATTATAATATGAGCCATTGAGAAGGACTTGGCCTTGGGATAAGGGAGTAACTGAAGAACTAGACAGTGGGAGTTACAGGAGCACAGGTAGTTCAGGGAAGGCTACTTAGTCTCTGAGGAGATAGCTGATCCACCAGGCCTGGGCTGGTTGTGTGTAGTTTGCAGGATGCTAGCGAGGCAGCGGGGACATAAAGGCAGGAAGTGGAGAATTTAGAGGGACTCTCACCTATATTCCTGCCCTGGAGAGGAATGCCAATCTCTGGGCCCAGCCAGGAGTTAGCTTCAGGTATGGAGCACAGATTCTTTTTTTTTTTTTGGTTTCGAACGGTTTCTTTCCCTGTCGAACTCACCTGTAGACCGCTCCTGACTCAGAATGCCGCTCTGCCCAATGCTGGATAAAGCGCGCCACAGCCGTGGAGCACAGATTCTATGCTGAATCTTCTCAAATGTGTACCAAGCACTCATAAACCATGAGCTTTATTTTCCCATTGGAAACAATATTTTCTGTAATTTAAATATGATTATCTCCCTGCAAGTTCGGTGTTGAACCAAATTCCTCAATGTGCTATAGGATTGAGAAATTGAGCCTTGGGGAGAAATTTAGGCCGTGAAGGTGGAGCACTTAGCAATGGATGCATGCCTTGCTTGCTTGAGGTCTCACTGTCAGAAGACCTGATTAGCTACCATGAGAATGGGTTTTATACAAAGCTAGGTTACTCCTCAGCTTGTCTCTCACATGGTCCCTCTTGCTTTTTCACATCCTACCATGAGTTGAAGCAGCATGAGACTCTCACCAGGTGCAGATGTCAAATGAAGATAGTAAGACTGTCAGCAAAAATGAACTCTTGGCTAAATGATCCAATCTTGATATCTTCCTACAGGAGCAGAAAGTGGACTAAGGTCCACATGGGAGCTCTAATATGGATGCCTTACCCAATATTGTACTTTCATAGAGTGGGCCTACTCTTCATGTTGTCTTTACCTTAAAGCAGTTTGTAAGGAAGCATTTTCCTATGACAAGATAGGAAGGTAACTAACTACTCCTTCTTCTACAAATGCAAGTTATCTTTCTTTGACTAATGGATCACTGGACACAGGCTGACACAAATTCATGTGCAGACGAATTTTCATATTTTGTTTTGCTTGACATTTGGAACTTTTTAGGCAAGGCTCATAAGCTGCGGGAGAGTTTCAATGTATCCTCTCTGTCCAGCTTTCTCCAATAATAGCCTGTTACATAATCATAATGTATTATTAAAGTCTGAAAACTGACAGTGCTATACTCCTATTAGCAGGCAGAGGGACCCTAGCTTGTAATGAGCTAGAAGGACGTCTATCTTCAATTGCATCTGCTTTCGCCTAGGGCATGACAAAGTCACTCAAAAAAGCATCTCCTTTTTACATTTTCCTCTGTCTTACTGATGAACTGTGATCATTAAGAAGTGGATGGTTGGGTAGCAAATGTACAAGTGAGCTTTAATCCAGCTATGTCTCCCAGTTTTACCTCTCTTCTGGTGTCCATAATTGCTTGGGCTGTAGGTCTTTGCTGGTCTCTGGGACATGTGACTTTCCAGTCAATTCTTATTATCACAGTGCCAATTCCCAGTCCCCAGATGCATGAAGGACCTACCACAGGAGCAGCCTTTTGTCTCCAGAAGGCTGTGTGAGGACGGGCTGTGTTTTAGCTGACGAGCTTCCATCTCTTTAAATCAGTCCCAGCTATTTCTACAACACCATGTGGCTTCTTCATTTCCTCTCTCCTGCCGTCCACCTCGGACTTTATGATTGCAGTCCACACAAACCTAAAAATTGATTTTCCATGTGACTTGACTGTAGATGGAGAAGGCGGATGAAAGTGCTTTTGGCATGGCTCAAGCCACGTGAGGGAATTATTCTGTCTTCTTTACCTGTGTTTTAAAATTTCAGCTTCAGGAATTCAAAGGATTTTCTGCATCCTCTTGAAAAAAATCTCTTTCGGGACTATGAGGAGATTAATTAAAATGCAGAGGGACACCTCAGTGACAATAGAATGACTAGTATTCTTCTCTTGTGGAAGATCCAACATCTTGTTAACCCTGGGGCGTGGCAGTAGGTTGATACAGTCATCTCCAATATACCTAAGGTACACTGTACAAAAGTAAGACAATTATCTAGGAGGTTCTTCAATGGTCCCTAGTCACTGAAATTTGACAAATTGGTGTTAATATGTACTAAGGTTTCGATTCTCCTTCTAAGTTCATATCTAATTGCTATTCAGGTAGGTTTTGTGGGCAAGATGCTTACAGGGTTCCTTTAACTGACAAAGTCTTGGTGAAAATGGAAGAGAGAAGTCCATGCGGCTGTTTCTTGGTGAGCTAAGGGAAGACAGTGAGCTCACTTTATCCTCAAGTAAGACGCACTATGACCCTGGGGACCACTGCAGCAATTACAGGACAAGTTGCAGGTAGTTCGCCAGGCCCCACCCCTTCATATTATCTCCAGAGACTAAAACATTTAGTAGCCACAAGGTTTTAAAATTTTATTTCTGAGAGTCGGCCTCATGCATATACGAGGCTGTGAAAAGACCTGTCTTATCAGTTGGAGAAAAACCAATTTCTCAAGCGAGGATAACCTGGGAGGAGTGGGGGCTTGTGTATTCATTTCTCAGCAAGAGCAAAGCATATGCAGGTCTCTGACAGTTTGCTAAATGATAGTCATAAGAAAAAGCATGGAAACTACATAGAAAACTAAAGAATAACCTGATGGTCACGAAAACAATTAGGGTTAGGTGTTAAAAAAAAAAAGCTTAATACCTTTTGGGATAAATTCTAATCCTGGAATCGATGTTGATAACTAAGTTTCCTGTAGCTTCACTTAAATTGTGTGTTGGTTTTGCATGTGCTTTTCTGTGATGATCCCATTTGCTGTAAAGAGAAGTTTCTTTGATGAGAGGTGGCAGCTACCCTTATCTAGGATAAGATTTAGAATTTAGTAAGGAATTATCCTGGTCTATTAAAATGGTAGGAGTAGATTCTTTTCTAAGGTTTACACTCTCTCTAGCCCTGGGAACCTGGGTAGGTTTCTAGTAACCGGCTTGATTTCTTTCCTGTTTGGTGAGGTTTGGATGTCCCTGACATGTGAATGCCACTTCTTACACCTTTATGCACATCTTGTCCACATAAGGTGTTGCAGCAGGGTAGGACTGTTCAATTGCTTTCTTCTCTTGGGATTTATAGGATTTTCTGGAACCATGGATGCTAGACTGAATGAAAGAGGCTTTCCTATCAGATCTGTACGGAATCAGCTGAGTCATGTGTTCTAAATGGATAGTATCTTCAGTAATAGTGGCTTACCTTCAACCCTGAGATGAAGTCACTGATAATCTAAGTTGTTTGGGGAGTCACTTGAATTCCCTTCATCAACTCATCATAAGGAGATTTCTCATGCCTCACTCTGAGTTTTTGTTGGTCTAATCTCACTCTGATTTTTGTGGGAAACATTGGCAGCCCAAATGGTTTAACACTCTGTCTGTGTATGTCTCTGTTTCTGTCTTTTTTCTGTTTCTCTCTCTCTTTGTATATATACATACATGTATAATATTGTGTATATTTTTAGCTAAATATAACATAATATGATTCCTTGAGGCTTTGTCAAATAACCTAAGTGTCATTTGTCCCTCTTCTCTTTCTTCTGCATTAACTTCCTTACTTCCTCTCAAGTTGGATGTTCCTATCCATTATTCCATTTGCCATTTGACATCACTGTATCCTCCCACCTCCCTCCCAAGCCTCAATGCTAACTATGGATCCTTTATACTTTGTTGATTTCAGTGGTTACTCCATGTTGTATCCTCACTATGAATGTTGAGAGCTGATAAATCCAGGTGAGAGAACACATGTGCCATTTGTCTTTCTGAATCTGGGTTGTCTTACTCAATATACTTTTTTTTAGGTCCATCCATTTACCTGGAAGTTTCATTTTTCTTTACAGCTAAATAATATCCTATAGGCTGTCTGTACCACATTTTTATTATCCATTCATCTGTTGAGGACGTTTAGATTGTTTCCTTTTCTTGGCTATTGTAAATAGTGTAGTTGTGAATGTTGCTGAATAACTGGACATGGAACAGCACAAAGGATACATTTGCATCATAACTCCGGCATTTACAGGTACATTACAGAAGAGGGGATGGAAAGATTGTAAAAGCCAGAATACCAGAAAATCTGCACGGAAACAGTCTCTTCTATAAGATTGGAACAATGACAATATCCATAGACATGTTTACATGGAAGTGGAAACATTCCTTGGGCCCTCTCCCATACACACAAAAGAAACAAAAAGAGATGCAGCATGTTATATTTATATATATTTGTATATATCACACACACACATGTCACTATGCATATATATACACATACATACATGTATGCACACACATGGTGTGTGTATGAGTGTGTAACAAATAAAATAAAAAGCAGCTGTCAATTTGAGAGGAGGCATGGGAGGGATTTGAAGAAAGTAGCTTGGAAGGGCCGAAGGAAGGAAATTGAGGGGAAGTGAGGACCTCTCATAAGTCCTGACCTCTTGCCCATAAACTAGTTCTTTTCATGCCTGTTTGCTGCTTAATCCCCTCCAGTGCCTTTAGGCAGTCACCTTCCAGAAGCTTGCTTCATCTTTACCTTCTCTTCCAAGGATCCAAAATCTAAGTAGAAATTTCTCTGCTAAGCTAAAGACCCCAGGAGAGCCTACTTTATTTTCACTTTGGCTAGCATTTCTCACTAATATTCTACACTAGATTGATATTTAAATTCCCTTTCATTGACAGGGCCAAAGATCCATCGGGAAAGGATACAATTGCATGCAAATGTGTTCATCACATTGATTATTTCTTCATGAAACATTTTTCTAAAATATTAATCTAGTACCTATGGAAAAGCAATTAGAGCCAATCTTTTCTATATTTAAAAAGCACAATTCAACTCATTTTCTCATTTATTCAAAAGGCAGTTTTATCTCATTTAAACACCTGTGTGGCTTTTTTTTTTTTTTTAAATAATTGAGCACATATACTCTTATTTGCTGGTACTTTGATAATTCACATTAATTACATTTGGTTAATTTCATTTTAACCCATTTTAATGTTCATAGTTCCTCTTTTTGAGACAATATCATTATTAAAATATAACATTTAATTTTTAAAAATCTGCAGAAAAATTGAGCTCATCGTTTTCTTTTGTATTATGGTAATTCTATAGCAAAAACATTTTATACTGATTTTTAACAAAATCTTTTCCTTCTGCCATGTTATTTCACTGAGGCATATAAACAGTATGACCATTAATGACAGAACCCTAGTGCTGACAAAGTTGACGTCAGTATGATGTGCAGAGTCAGAGAGCATACCACAGCACCATAGTCTCTCAGCATCCCCTCAGTGATAACAACAGATGATCTGGACGGCCATTGCTGTGAACTTCTTTCCTTGGATGAAAAATTAACACACGGGAATATTAAGAAATGACAATGAAGACGACAATGTCAAACATACAGCTGTGTCATCTATCATTTGAAATGATATTCAAGCTCAGCCTGGTGGCCCAAGCCTACCTCCCAACTATCTGTGTAGGTCATCCAGCGACTGCCTGTTTAGCTCGCATGGGTGAGGCTCACATTGAAGCACCATCACCAAAATGAACAAGCAATCCTCTCCCAGAGAGAACGTTGGCTGGGAGACATATTCACAAACATGAGAGAACATTTTGAGAGGGACGTGAGGTGGTAGAACCATTTCTGACACACTTCAGGTATGTAGCGCTGTGTGTGGAGGTGTACCCCTGTGATCCTAGCACTTGGGAGACTGAGGCTGAGGCCAGCCTGAGGCTAAGGACACTAAACAACAGGGCCAGCGAGAAGGCTCAGCAAGAAAAGGTGTTTGCCTCCACCCCTGACAATCTGAGTTTGATCCCTGGAACTTAAATTGTGGGAGGAAAGAGTCATCTTGCACAAGTCCTCCTCTGTCCTCTACGGTGAAGCACCCGTTTGGCTTTCCCATCTACGTGTTTGAACATGAAGCTCACACCCCCTTTCTGCTACAGAGGAGGATGCTGCCTTTCTGTCTGTATCCCATCATCGTGTCCTCACCCATTCCTTTGCTGCCTCCTTCAGGGAGCTTATATTCCAACTTCTCACAGTTTTGTCATTTGGGTGAGCAGACCCTTCACTGAAGTCTCAGCTTTCACTTGCTTTCTCATTGTGCAATGCATTTGGAGTTCAGACTGTGAGCCTGTCATCCTTTCTTCCTGTTCTGTATCTTTTGCCTCTGGTTATTCTCATCTCTGATTACTTCCCTCGGGTCCTATTCATGGAGGTGGCCCCTTTCCACTGGCAGGGCACCTACTGCGAGACCATTCACAGAACCCTGGGAGAGAGAGTAATTGCCTCCTGAACACTTTCTGTTTCCTCTCCTGTTTGCTGTCTTAGCCTTCTGTATTATACTCAACATGGGCTTCATTATTTGCAAATTGCTTTTTCTCCTTTTTCAGATTAACTCACACCAATCATTAAAATTATTTGAAGTAACCATACCATGCATCTCTATAACTCCCGCACAAAAGGTAGACTTTGCAAGCCCTGCTTTTTGCTGGGCAGCTCCTTTACAGCCCTTGTTCTGATAGAACTATTTGCTTTGCACGCTAAGAATGCTTAAACTTAACTTAAAATTGTTTTGGACAATAGGCCAAAAATAGTCTAAAATGTTTCTTTGTATTACTTTCTATAGATGACTCATATGAGGGAAAATTATACTGTACATAAGACTTTAGGGTATATTGGAAGTCCTAGAATTATGGCAATATATTACAATGATACAAATTTGTAAAATAATTACAAATAAATTATCTATTATCAGCAAAATCAAATTAGCACCTTTAACAGGAAATTGTCTCAACAGTATAAAAGATGAAATATTTCTTCTCTCAAAAGGATTTCTTCCTGGATTTACCTTGGGAATGTTTTGCATTTGTGGAATGTGTCTTTCTATGGAGGTTTGTGTGTTGGTTTGAAAATGCTTGGCCCAGGAAGTTACACTATTAGGAGGGGTGACCCTGTTGGAATAGGTGTGGCCTTGTTGGAGGAAGTGCATAACTGTAGGCATGGGTTGTAAGATCCTCCTTCTAGCTACCTGGAAGCCAGTCTTCTCCTAGCAGCCTTCAGATGAAGATGTAGAATTCTCAGCTCTTCCTGCAGCATGTTTGCCTGGATGCTGCTATGCTTCTGCCTTAATGATAATGGACTGAACCTCTGAACCTGAAAGCCAGTTCCTATTAAATGTTGTCCTTATAAGAGTTGCCTTTGTCATGGTGTCTCTTGACAGCAATGAAACCCTAACTAAACATTTGTGTTCTTATACTTGTTTAGGGGCTTTCCTTTTGGTTTCTGTTTGCTTTTTACTATATTTAGGTCTTCTCGTATGTCATATTTATTTTTTATTGTTTGGGTATTTCATGTAAGAAAAATAATGTGTTTGATTAAGTCCACCTCCTACTTCCTCCCCTTCAATCTCTCTCTTATCCCCCCTCCATGTCTTTTTCATCTCATTTTCATTTGCTCTTTCTTTTTTTCTTTTATTGGATATTTTCTTTATTTACATTTCAAATGTGATCCCCTTTCCAGGTCTCCCCTCCAGAAACCCCTATCCCATGCCCCTTCCCCTGCCTCTATGGAGGTGCTCCCCCACCCATTCACCTACTTCTCAGTTTATTTAGTGCTGCCAATATGTCCATGAGTGTAAGGCTATCTTCTGAAACATGGTAGCCTCTCAGGGGCTGCATCCCTGAAGAAAACTTCCTCTCCCAGCATCTATCAAGTGCCAAAATCTTTGGCTAGTGGTGTAACTTTTTGCTCTTCCGCTATGCTGAGAATTTGTCTGGCTTAATTTTGTATAGATCTTGTGCAGGTAGTTACAGTACTGAGTTCACATGTGCAACTGCCTCGTTACATCTAGAGAACACTGTTTCCCTGAAGTCACCTATTGCCTTTAGGTCTGATAACACCTTCTATTGCCTCTTTTTTTTTTTTTCTTTTTGATAGTTCTTAAGCCTTGAGAGAATGGGGTGGTATAGATGTCCAGTATAGGAATGATCACCTTGCTGATTCGATACTCCACATTGACCAGTTGTAGGTCTTTGTGCTAATGGACACCTGCAAAAATAAACATCTGTAATGAAGACTGAGTGGTGCACTGATCTATAGGGGAAATGATAAGCCTTTAAGAGTCAGTTTAGTACTATATTCATTTAGAAAAATCATGTTTGTAGGTTCTCCCCTAGGACCTATGACCCTAGGAGCTTTTGTTTGTGGCCCTTAAGAGTGCCAGGTATGTGGAGTGGGTCTTAAGTCCAACTAGAAGGTGGTGATTACTCCCATATTTATACCACTGTTGTACAAGTGGACATATCTTGCCAGATTGCTTGTTATTGCAGTGTTCATAGCTAGATAAAACTAATGGTTACTTTCTTCCATGGTAACATACATAACACCTTCTAGCAGCCAACAGGGTTGAAGCTTCCATGTTGATACAAGCTTGATTTCTCCATGTTATATGACTCACATATGTGTTATCTTCAGCATCCAGGCTCTGTAGCATCACCAAGAGCAATGACAACAGTCTACAATATTTGGGAGTCTATTGGAACTCACTTAGCAGCAACTCCAAGACAGGCAATACATTCCAGACAACAGGCTTTTAATTTGAGACCTATGGTATCTTGGAGAGGCACTGCCCCACTGTTAGAGGGTAAATCTATTTAAGCTCTTTTTTATATGCAAGTATGTATGTATGTATGCATACATTTTATGAAGCTTCTACAATAGTAGATTTATGTATGGCTATTTCAAAAGTCTTTATTGTTACTTATCACTCTTCATAATCCCTCCTTTTTTCTGACTTTACTTTTCTCAATTAACCCTTCTTGTTTCATCACTCCTCACTGCCCCTTTATATCACTTTTATTCTCTCTCTTGAAATACCCCCTCCCATGACCCCTTTACTGATTTTCTGCTGTCTATGAGTTAATTTAAACACACATAGCTAAACATTTAAAGCTAGCATCCACATAGAGCAAGGCCATGTGATATTTATATTTCTGGATTTGGGCTACCTCACTCAGAATGATTATTTCCAGCTCCATCAGTTTACCAGAAAACTTCATAATTTCACTTCTGGTAACAGCTGAGTAATATTTCATTGTGTAAATGTACTGCATTTTCATTATTCATTTGTCAGTTGGGGGAGAACTATGCCATTTCCACTTCCTGGCTGTTGTGAATAGATCAGCTATGAACATGGATATGAAAGTGTTTCTGTAGTAAGATGTAGAGACTTTTGGCTATAAGCTGAAGATCAGGATAGCTGGATCACATGGTAGACCTATTTCTAGTTCTTTGAGGAACCTCCACCCTGGTTTTCATAATTTCATTTCTGTTATTATGATAAAATATCCTGACTAAAGCAAATTGGGGAAAAAGGGCCTTATTCTAGTTTACAATTTTATGTGATGATCTTTCATCATGGAGAAGTCAAGGCAGCAAGCACTTAAAACAGGTAGTTACATGACATCTACAGTTGAGAGGGAAATAAAATGAATATATGTATAGCTACTATTCAGCTCAACTTTGACTCTTATAGAGCCCAGGAACCAAACCTAGGGAATGGTGCCACCCACAGTGGACTTGATGTTCCTGTATCATTAACACAATCAAAATAAACTGCCAGAGACAAGCTCACAAACCAACTCAATCTAAACAATCTCTCATTGAGATGCTTTTTCTAAGTCATGTCAAGAATATAATTAAAACTAACCATCACATTGTGTATTCATTTGTATAAAACTGTTAATATTTTTCTGAGCCACATTTTAAGACTTCATTCATTAACATTTTCCTTCTAAAAGTTATTTAAAGGTAAAATTCACAAAACATTACACATTTCTAAGAGATAACAAATGAGTGGTATTTAGCATGTTCACAGTATTGATAAGCCATGACTTCTATGTAGTTTCAGACATATTTCTTGCTATTTACCCATTCAGTAGTTACATTCTCTTCCCAACAGTCTCCATGGGTTTCTATAGCCTAAGCATTGCATATAAATAGAACATAATATATGACTGATCCAACTTTCACTTAGCCTAATGTTTTCAAGAGTCACCCATTGTCGCAACATGTATCAGTATTTGATTTTTTCTGTGGTCAAATACTATTAGATTGTCATCTGTTGATGAACATTTGGGCTACCTGCTCTTTGTCCATTATGGATAATGGTTCTATTGATGCAAATGTGTATAGTAAGTACCTGGCTAAAAACCCCTTGGGCATATATCAAGGAGTATAATGGCTATATAATATAGTAATTCTACATTGAATTGTTTTTATAAAAGAACTGCCAAGAAACTTTATCTTCAGATTCTTAATGATTTTGTCAACATAAACTAGAGTTCTAGATAATATGTTCTGGTCAGTATTCCTTGAATGAGATCATGCTTAAAATTGAAACCATTAGTCACTTGATGAATTGCACCTGTTGCTTTCAAGGAAATGAGCTTCAAGGAAGCAGGTTATAGGAAATCAGTGAGTGAGACCCGGTGATGGTCACCGTAAGAGTCTCTGGTACGTCAGGTATTGGCAGAGGAGAGGAAAGCAATAACTATGGTTTCTGTCTCTATAAACCTCACTCTGCTTTGTGGTCAGCTCAGGAACCTCAGGAGGGGAAGCCTCACAGAGAAAGTACCAAGGATGTAAGCTTTATGCAATATCCCATGTCATTTCTTATACTTTCTGGTTCCTGTGTTCTTTATTTTGATCTTAGATCCCACCATCAAAACAGTGCAAATGAATCCAATAAGGAAAACAGAGAGGAAGAAAAGCAGAAAGGGGCAGGGAGAGAGAGAAGGAGAGGAATAAGGGGAGGGGGAGATGGAATGAGGGGGAGGAGAGAGAGGAGAGAGAGAGAGAGGAGAGAGAGAGAGAGAGAGAGAGAGAAGAGAGAGAGAGAGAGAGAGAGAGCGCCCTGAGGTCTTCAGTGAAGCAGCACCAGCTTTGTCAGTCATTTGAACACAGACTTTCAGTTCATCTAATTATTCCCATTCCTGATCATTGCCAAGAACATAATCCTGTTTATTTAGGTTCCTGATTTTTTCACAACTAGTATTTATGTCTTTTCTGTAGGAATTACCTGGGTTTTTTTGGTTGGAATTTAAATGTCCAAATAAAAGACTAATTCTAACAGACAAAAGTAACCAAGTCCTCTTCTGTTTATTTGTCCATCTGTGCACCTAATATTCATAGGTAAGAGGCCAGAGAGGTGACACAGGTCTGCAGCCCCGGCCCTTGACACACGTGAGTAAAAGGATCAAGAGGCCAAGGACCTTCTCACCTACTTCTCACACTATGCAAAATGTTGACTAAATTCATACTAGGTCAGATTAGACTCTCTATTCTCATCTGCCCCTTGCAGTTTTAACTCTTGAGGATTGACACACAAAGATGAAATTATATATTATTGTGACCAAGTTCTGCTATGTTTACTCTTATTAAAGTATCAGTTTAGATTTCTTTGATAATGGTTTATGATTTGGAAATGTAAGCTTTGAAGGTCCATTCTGTGCCAGAATGCTGAAGCAAGACACATCTCCCTCACCTAAGAGGCCTGCTTCATAACTGAGACTCAATCTCTGCTTTCTACAATAATAATCACGTTTGCTGGGCTGGAGAGATGGCTCAGTGGTTAAGAGCACTGACAGCTCTTCCAGAAGTCCTGAGTACGATTCCCAGCAACTACATGGTGGCTAACAACCATCTGTAATGGGATCCGATGCCCTCTTCTGGTGTGTCTGAAGACAGAGTACTCACATACATAAAATAAATAGATCTTTTTTTAAAAAAAAATCATGTTTGTCTGCAAGATTTAAATGAGATACTGTGTTTCCATTTCTCTTCTCTTTTCAACCTCTTGCCCACTAAAAGGGGGTTTTCGTCCTATATATATATATTATATAAATATATATAATATATATATTTTTTTCTCCCTTTATATATACATATATATATAATATATATATATATATATATATACCTAATTGACTCATTTTTTTCCAAAGCAGCTTTTTTAATGTGTTTCAAATTGCTTTCTGAGCTCTGTCTCTTATGTTACTGTTGAGGTGTATGTGAGACAAAAAAAAGAAAAAAGAACAGTTAGGTGGCTGTGTTTGCCATTTAAAAACTATAACTCCAACTGAACACAATTTTTTTTAGGTTTCTATGTCTTTGACGCTTTTGATGTTTAAACAGTTTATGTAAGAACTGAGAAAAGCATATTTAAATATGCATGAGAAGCGATGCAAAACATCTCTCAACCACTTAAAACCTACGTGCATAGGAGTGAGTTTGAAACAGAGGATGGTGTATGCCCTCATTCCTGTGATTAGGAGGAAATGACTCCTTTTGCCCTTCAGGAATACTTTCCTAGCAGATTAACAGGCTCATTTTTCAGCTGTTGTTGGTCTAAAGGACACATCGAGGTCCTTTAAGCTGACCTGGACCACTCCTAGTACAACCTGCCTTGTCTATTTTCTGGCCTTGTCTTTGGTCATGCCTTATCAAGGTCTTGTAAAAATAAGGAACATTCTGAGGTGGTGTAGCTTCTTCAGGGCAGCAGTGTGCCTGGGAGACAGTCATGGGTGTGTACAGTCATACCATTGATGGTGTAAGGAGGAGATTCCCACATTGTCCTCAACAATCTCGGTACTAAGATGCTTCAAAGCTGCATGAAGAATGTCTAGGTCCCCATGAAATCCTAGGTGTCATCTGTTCAAAAGCTCGGAGTGTCCTGGGGAGATGGAGGTGATGGGAATCAGCCTCCTCGCTTTCTGGGAGCCAAGGGGTGTCAGTTCTTTCCTCACATTGGGATGAAGATTAGACATGCTGTGAGTACGTCTAAATTTAATGTCAGTAAAGCTTTGGTTGTCATCTCTCAAAATGGGACCAGACCCTTATTTCATCTATCCACTGATCTTCTTTCAACTTTCCTGGTTTACCTGGTTTACCAGGAAGTTTGGGTAGGAATGGGGTTAATGACCTTCCTTGTTTATAAAATGTGCTCATAAAAGCAGTAAAGCTTTGAAAGGCCTCAGTCCTACAGCTGCCCATGGCCATTGTTAACCATTTCCTGGGTCCACTCAAGATGAGTCCTGTCAGCTAAACTTAAGCAAGCTGTGTTAGATGGGAACAGAAAACATCACTGGACACTTATCTAAGTACCATTGACAATGTGACATCAATAAATGTATCTGAGATGCAGCAAAGGGACAGTAACAAGAAAGAGCAGTCTCCCCAGAGCATGACCTTAGAACAGGGTGGTTCTAAGTACCTCAAATTTGTTTTCCTTCCTTCCTTCCTTCCTTCCTTCCTTCCTTCCTTCCTTCCTTCCTTCCTTCCTTCCTTCCTTCCTTCTTTCCTTCCTCCCTTCTTTCCTTCCTTTCCTCCTTCCTTCCTTCCTTCTTTCCTTCTTTCCTTTCCTCCTTCCTTCCTTTTGTGTACGATGTATACATGTGTTCATTTTTGTGTGTGTTCATGTGTGTATGGGTGTGTAAGTACGTATGTGTGCACATGGAGGCCAGAGGTCAGATAGCTTTCCTCTACCATTCTTGCTCTTATGTTTCAAAGCCAGGTCTTTTAATGAGCCAAGAGCTCATCAATTGGCTGATTGGCTAGACTGAGCTCCAGGAATCCACCTGTCTCCACATTTCTGACGCCACCTCAGCATCCAGGTTACACATATGTGCTGTCACACTTGGCTCTCTTACTTTGTTTTGTTTCATGTTTGTAAGTGGTTTGCCTGAAAGTATTTCTATGCCCTGTGCCTGTGTGTGTACCTAGTTCCCCCATGGAGGCCCAATGATAGTGCTGGATCCCTGGGATCTATAGTTATAGGTAGTTATGAGCTGCTCTGTGTGTTATGAATGCAGATCCTCTCAAAGAGTAGCAAATGCTTCTAACCACTGATCCCTGCATGCCTGTTTTGGTTTGCTTGTTTGTTTGCTTGTTTGTTTTCCCACACAGGTCCTGGGGATCAACACTCAAGTCCTCAGCCTTATGCAGCAAACACTTTACAGATGGAGTTATCTCCCCAGACCCTGGGGTCTCGATTTCTTCCTCTATGAAATGGAAGCAATGTCATCTTGCTTTACAGCTGGAAAAAGATTTGTGGAATTAAAGATGACTAATAATTATAATTATTAGATAACTAGTAAGTAATAAATTATTATTGCTTTATTTTAAACATACCTTAAAGTATTACCATTTAAAACCAAATTTACCTTCACAGAACCCATTGAATTGGAAAGTATTGAGGGAGTTAAAATTCTCATACTCATCATCTTTCAACATTACCAAACCAAGCAGTTGATATTCTAGAGGTCTCCCAGAGAACTTTCAGACAGCTCAAATTGAAGTGTGGAGCAAGAATCATATTTTCACCTCTCCAGCAATTAATCTGTCTGTGTCTTACTCCTGTTTCCTGAGCTCTGTGCACGCCGTGGTGCCTGGAGGCTCTTAAGCAGTTTTTATTTCATTTTTTTCTGTGATGACAAATATTTCAGCATTACTGATTTTCACATGTGAAAGACTAGAAATGGAGGAATAAAGGCAGGCCTTCAAGATTTACCTAAAAATAGTCTTAGGTCTCTTTGTCCTGGTTCATTGTGCTTAACTGTACGGTTTAATCACAGTACAATATAAAAGCACATCGTGAAGATGGTCATGCCAAGGCCACACACATGGTGTTTTCATTTCTTTTTTGTAGAAGGGATGACTTTAAAATGATTTTCTCTAAAATGGAAGATAAAAATATGTGTAATTGATACTAAGCTGTTGTGTCCCCACTGTGTGCTGGGCATTTTCTGAGTTGGTATAGGATTTTCAAAAGACTTACTGGCCCCTACCTTCTCAAAGCTGAGAAGCATGGGAGCTGGCTTTGGTGGGGAGAAACTTCACAAATACCAAGACTATAAAGCATGTAGGAAGTGCAACAAAGGTTAAAGGAAAGTATTTATGGGAACAACAAAATAATGGAAGCCGAGGACTTCCTGCAGAGACCTTTAGGAAATCACTAAAATGGTGGCATTTAAACTGGATAGGGTTTGACAGGAGGGACACATGAGGTTAGGAGGATGCTGGAGAAGAGAAGAGTGTGAACAAAGGCATGGTGGCATCAGTGGTCTGTAGTGGCTGCAAAGGCATGGGTAGGGGGAGGTGAAGCACACTGCTGTTAACATCTTAGGTAGCACTGGGGTTGGGGGTGGGCTCACTGTATTTGAAAGATAGTGGCAGGGTATGAAGCATCAGAAAGGAAGAATAAGGAAGAGAGACTTCAGATGACAGTGATGTGAGAAGAACTGTCATTTTAGTAAAAACGGAAAGAGAATATGTTTCAGTGCTGGATTGGACAAGAAGGCAAGTGGTGGTGTTGGCAATGTGGCTCAGTGGTAGAGTGCTTGCTTGCCTAGCACACATGAGCTCTAAGTCCAAGTTCCAGCACAAGCCCCAAAGTGGAAAGAGAAAAGAAAAAGACCAATGATGAGGTAGTGTCTTAAAGTGGAGGGAGAGAGGAAGTATTGGAAGACAATGGGAAGCAGTTTTCTTTAGGAAATCCTCTGTAACTCATTCACCCGGATTCCCCAGCTCTTTGCTCTGGGGGTAGGGTCCCAGAAGGAAACAGGTGGCACATTCACACCAGGTACCTGGTGACTTCAACATAAAGAGTGTTGTCACTAAGGTGTACATAGGGATGTGAGGTGCTGTGACCACCCCTCACCCAGGGTGGCAAAGGCAGCAAGTAGTTCCTAGCAACTGAAGGAAGAATGCAAGGTCTCTCTCATAGGGAAACCACAATAACGTTAAACAAAGTGAAAACTTTTGTAATCAAATGGAGCACTTTATCCTATAAAATGGGTATATGTGCAAACAAATTTTAAAAATGAAGTTTAAAAAAAGGGTCCTAAACACGAATGAATGCTGGATTGCCACTGTCATAATTGACATTGCTACATAACCAAGCTTGCACAGAAGCCACCAGAGTGAATTTCACCAAGGCCATGTGCGCTTGGATACTATTCTAGTATTAATCATTTAGCTAAAGATTATTGCTTCAAAGTCACTGATGTAGAGGCCAAGGGAGATTACTCAGTGGATAAGGACACTTACTCTACAAACATGAGTATGTGAGTTCAAATTTCTAGCACCTGCATAAAAAAGCCAGACTTGGCTGCACATGCCTGTAACTCTAGCATTAGGGGGTGGAGCTCTGGAGCTTTCTGGCCAATGAGGACAGTCAAGCATCAGGCTACCAGTTCAGTGGTTTCAGAGAAACAGAGTGGAGATGGATAGAGGAAGACACTCAATGTTATCTCCTTGTTCAACATACATTCATATGCACAGACACATAGGTGCGTGTGTGCACACACACACACACACACACACACTCACACACTCACACAATGATGTGTACATTCATGTGCACACATACACAGTATAACACACACAGAGAGACACACACAGACACACAGGCACACACACAGGCACACATACAGGCACACACACAGACACACACACACACACACAGACACACAATGTCCCTCAATATGCCCAGTGGTTCACTATGGCTCTGCTGTTCTGCTATTCTTAAATAAGTATGAGTGCGCTTTGGCCATCCTTGCTCTGATTGTTCTTGCCCTGATCTCAACTGTCATCACCCTCTTCTCCCCTATTTCCTGTTGACCCCAAAGGAAAACCTGAACATAAATGAGTTTCCTGGATTGCCAAGCAAAGATGGGAGGCGCAACACTCCTGGAGGATGAAAGAAACTTGTCTGTGTCCTCTCTTGGTTTATTTGTAGAACTTGTTATGATGTTGATTAAAATAAGATCATATAACAAGTTGTATGGCATTTATCTTCCTATAAACTACCTGTTGGGTCTTTTACTCTGCTGTCTTTCTATTACCTGACCTCATGTCTTACACATAACCAATTTCAAGAATGAGTGAAAACAGTAAACATTACAGTCTACTATTTATTGCAGAAGTTTTATAAAAAACTTTAAAAAGTTGTATCATTTATTTAATATTGGGTTTATTTTAAGCCATACTTAGAAGAAATCTATGGACCAGTTTTTCTTTTCCTCTTTGGTGTGTTAGTGTGGCTGTAATCTTTTTCTCTCTGGTTCTTCCCTGGAGTCAGGTCCTTGGGAGACACCATTGTGTGACTAGCAGCAGAACACTGAAGGTCTTAAATACTTCTTCCACAGAACATACAGTGTTGGCAGCAGCTGGCAGTACTGGAGAAACTCTGTTCACATGCAGAAGATTTATGCTTCTGAGCAGTCTACAAATTGCTAAAAATTGCTTGCTTGTCTGATTTGTCCTGTGTTCATCAAATAAATATCAATAAATCTGTATTGATGAAAAATTTTTGCTTAATCAGTAAGAAGATTCTTTATCAATTGTGTATATATACACAGAGGAAGGTCATTCATGTGTTTTAGTAGAGTCATTTTTTTCAACACACTGTGCAATGGTCTGGAGACATAGCCACAAGTACAGTAAGCCTGTCTCCTGTTCCAAACATTCTTAAATTTATGTTCTAATTTGCAATAATGAAGCAAGCAGACAACAAGGAAGAACAGGAATCAGATTATGAGAGACATGTTGTAAGAGAAAAGTGTACTACTCTGTGACAATTGATTCAGACTTGGGCTTGGGATGAAAGGAGAGGAGAGGAGAGGAGGAGAGAGAGGAGAGGAGAGGAGAGGAGAGGAGAGGAGAGGAGAGGAGAGGAGAGGAGAGGAGAGGAGAGGAGAGGAGAGGAGAGCTAGCAGGGAGCGTACCATTTGGACTGAATGCTACAAGAAGATTGGCAAGTCCATGGTGAGATATGGAGCTTCTTGCACACTGTATCAGGCTGCCATTTAAGGATGTGCTAAAGGGTCCAGAGAAACGAATTTGCCTATTGTGTCAGAAACTGCAGAAAGAGTGGAATGAAGACATAGAGGCATCAGATTTATTTAGTTGCCCTAGAGGTCTCTAGGCACCCAGAGAGGAGCAGCGCTTCAGTAGAATGGTGGGCACAGCAAGCATACTGATGCCATGTGAAGAAAGAATGGAGTGAAGAAGTACAGGTGGTAGGGATGGGACAAGCTTGGTACTATTTTGACACACAATGCAAAAGGAGGAGAAAGCAGAAAGGTAATGTGGAGTGAGAAGATAATGTGAGAGAAGATAACGGTCACTTGAAGTAGGACATAAGAATTTTCTATTGTGTGAAGAGATGATGATTGCAGAGACAGGAAAAGATCATAGAAACTGAGTGTTAGAGCAGAAACAACAGACAAGATACAAGACAGGAGATGTGATAATGAAAGAAAAAGGCAGCACAGGAAGTCAAAAGTAGGTGGGGCTTTCTGTTTGAAAGTAGGAAGAAGGTTCAGTTGATGCTCTTTTGTGGAAAACAGTCAGAGCAGTGATGTGATAATGAAATGTGGGAAGATGTATGTTGTTAAAGCGTGGCTCAAATAGTGGAAAGGTGAACTCACAAGGAAATGTGTCGGATGCTTATTTTGGGGCTATGGCCAATAATTTGAATGCAACCAATCACCTTAGAGTCCTTGGGTGTCATTTTCCTAGAAAAGGCTATGTGCTCAAACAAGTTGTAGTTTTGACAGCTGAATAAGAAGAAAGGGACATTTGTTGCCAGTGGTCACTGGAGTGATGGACCATAAAATCTAAGTAAGGATGCAGGGACATGAAGGCACAAAACGAGTGGTGCATAGGAGGATGTTGTCACTTGCATGTGTCGAAGGGATGAAAGTGTCACTGGTGTATGTAGTAGAAGAAGTGAACTGGAAAACTAGGCAGTGGTATTGAAAAGGTGGTGCGTTGAAACTGCAAACTTAGACAGGTGGTGACCAGCCATGGAGGTAGATGGCTGAGGGGGGATGGAACCAAAGATGACGCTTGTGACAGACAAAGTCCCAGAGGTTGGGGTATGTTATTCTGTGGACTCACAATTCTGCTGTTGGGATGAAATGGAAGACGGTAAGGAAAGGAAGTGAGCTAAACAAAGGAGAAACTACACCAGATAAGACAGGAGATGAAGCAGACTTGGAACTATGAGAGAGTGGCATCTGTGTAAAAATGAGCTCTCTGTGCTTTATTCTCAGCCCTAAAGAGGCTGCAAGAGTGCTGTCCTCAGGATTAGCCAGGCGGGTCAGTGTTCAGAATCCAGAGAGATAAGCAGGCCTGCTGATCATAAATCCACGAATCTAGAATTCTAGGAGACACTGGAACGTCTAGTAGGAACAGGAAAAGTTGAGTAGCCTCATCATTATGTGTGAGGCTGAGTTTGAAAGGGACAGTGACAAAGCAGGGTTAGGGGTAACCACAGAGGGAGACTGTCTTAGGACAGTAGACAGAACCAGACTGAAAGAGAATCTCTTCCCTCTGAGGTCTGCAAAATAAGTCTGCTGTTTCTCTTCTCTATTGCTCTGGAATTGGCTTTTGTTAGGGAACAAAGGACTGCTGGGAGAAGAATAAAGAAATTTGGTTTTCTGACCAGAATGTGAGCCATTCCACTTGTTGTCAACTTTTAAAGGGCAGAAATCTAGGAAGCAAGGACCCACCCCTTAAAATCTCCCTCTGGAGTCTACCACTGGTAGAAGATTTAGAAAAACCACTCCCTCTCCTGGCTCACAAATACTCTTCTGGCTTCACTGAGATGGTGCAGATGTTGGAATCACCAAAGGTAGTAGGAGGTCTGAGAAAGTTCAGGAGCAATGGGACTCACTGTCTCAAAAGGAGGAGTGGAGGACGTTAGCAGCAGACAGTGGATGAGGCAAGGTCACCAAACTTGATGCTAGGTAGAATAGCTATGCCTCTGCCGCGGTGAGAACAACAGGAAAACACCATGGGCTTTGACAGAGTTCTGCCATTATCTCCAGAGTTTGGTCAAATGAAGCATTTCACCAACTCCCAACCTGCCTTTATACCAAGGGGAAATAGAAAAAAGAAGTAATTTATCCTGTGGAATCCATAGCATTTAAAAAAAATAGGCCATGCCTATCAAACTCAGTTTCTGGTTATCAAGTTCTAAGTTTTACAATTATCATTGTTAGACACAACGGGGATGTTTTTCTCTCCTTTGCTAATGATTTAAGAAATGAAAGGGGGAAAATTAAAATAAAAATGGATTATGCTGAGAAAGAAGGAAGAGGAATGGAGGAGGAAGTGAGAGAGGAAGGGAGGGAGAGAGAGAAGGGAAGGAGGGGGAGGGAGGGATTAAAGGCTTTTCCATTCACAGCTTGAAAAATATCAAAAGCACAAGGAAATGATTTTTTAAAGGATGCTGTGATCAACTTACTTTATCAGAACACGGTGATGGAAGCATAAGCCTAGGTCCCCCAAAACACACAGTCACTTTCTTTACCCTGAGATATCCCTGACATTGAGTCCTAGATTAAAGATTTGTATTTGTAAATCTTTCAGATAATTCATAAAATATTTCTAAGTAAATTTCAAGTCCTAAGTAACAATTGCACATTTTAGGAAAGGGATATACTAAGAAAGAAGGAAGGAAGAGGGAAGAAAGGAGGAAGGGAGTGAGGGAAGGAGGGACAGTAAAAGACTTCTCCTGTTGCTTCCCTTCTTGCCTGTATTACAGCTCCCAGGAATCTGGCTGCTGTTGAAAGTCTTAAGCACCAAGGTCATGCTCCCTGCTCTTTCTTTCTCTTGACAGCAGGGACAGGAGGTGACAGCAGGTTTGCAAAGTTACTGACCCAGAGCACAGAGGTGGACAGTGACGAGCTAGGAGGATGCGGGTCTGAGCTCATGGGTCAGTGGACCAGCAGGAGCAGGGCGTGAGACAACTCAGACACGCATGTATCTGAGGCTGTGGACCAGAGAGAGAGGGGCTGGGGAGATTCTGAAGCAGAGGACCAGAGAGAGAGGGGCTGGGAGATTCTGAAGCAGAGGACCAGAGAGAGAGGGGCTGGGGAGATTCTGAAGCAGAGGCAGGACCTGCAGCAACTGCAGCTGGAGAGGACGCCATTCACAGCAAGAGTAAAGCTTTATCTTTGGCAGGGCTTCGAGCCTTCTTACTCCCACACTGAAGGGGTTTCTTTCTAAGACCGTGGTGGCTGCCGACTGAAGGAGCACGGGAGCCACTAGTGAGGTGCAAGAGGCTTCCCGCTTAGACACAGTCTGGAAAAGAAATTCTTATCAAATCCTCCTGAACCTTTTCCCTGAAGTTTTGAATTTAAGATAAAAATTCTCCCGAGGTTTGCGTCACTGGACTGGTAAGTGTTCCAGCACATAGAATGTATTTTAATTAACTAGGCAATTATGTTCTCATGCATTATAAGGAGGACCATTAAAGTACATCTTCTGCCCGCAGAGTCTTCTGTCCTTCCTCAACCAAAGGCATTTTCTTATCTCTCCCTGACTACACAGAGGACAGAGACAAAAAAGAGTTTTTGCAAACCCACCCTTGCTCCCCTGTCCATTTTTTTTTTTTTAATGTTAGCATACCAGGTCACACTGGACTCAGTATGGTAGTTTCATAGTTATTCACATTAACTCCGTCCCAGCACCTTTTCCTTTACCATCTCCCAGATCCTTCCAGGAGACATGAGTGATCATGTCACATGGATCCTACTGCCCTGTTGTTTCCCCACCTTTCTGGTAAGATCTCTTTTTCTGGTTTTTAGTTCCATTTCTCTCTCTCTCTCTCTCTCTCTCTCTCTCTCTCTCTCTCTCTCTGCCCCTCTTCTCCCTCTCCCCCCTCTCCCCTCTCTCTCATACACACACACACACTCACAAATACACACTCACACACACAAACTCACACATACTCTCTCACACACACACACACACACCACACCATTTTTCTCTGTTTCACACACACACACATATACACACACACACACACAGAGTATAAAATGTAGGATGTGCATATGAGATCAAATATATAGTACTTATTGTTCTGAATCTGGTGTATTTGGATTACCAGTGACTTCTAGTTGCATTCATTTCCCTATAATATGTCCTTTATACCTGATAGCCAACATCTAGGAATAATCAGACAGCTTCTTTTGAACACTTTCCTATAGAGAAGTGACTCAATATTTGCTGTATTCATTTATACGGATTGACCTTATTAGCATGAATAGGCACTTATTACACACCATACTAGCAGCTTTTATTCATCATTTGAGTGTATATTTGCAGTAGTTTTAGATCGAATTTTATCTTTATTTTGTAGAAGAGGAAACTGAGTCACAGAAAAACTGAAGTTGCCGCTTGAAGCCAGGGAGTCTAAGGCTAGCATGGTAGAATTGTAAACTAGGGTGGAGTTTGGAGAAGGAAACTGTGATGGTTTGAATATGCTTGGCCCAGGGAATGGCACTATTTGAAGGTGTGGCCTTGCTGGAGTGGGTGTGACCTTATTGGAGTAGATGTGTCACTGTGGGTGTGGGCTTTAAGACCCTACTCTTAGCTGCTTGGCAGTCCTCAAATGAAGATGTACAATTCTCAGCTCCTCCTGAACTATGCCTACTTGGACACTACCATGCACCCACCTTGATGATAATGGACTGAACCTCTGTAAGCCAGTCCCAGTTAAATATTGTCCTTATAATATTGCCTTGGTCATGGTGTCTGTTCACAGCAGTAAAACCCTAAGACTGAAAGAAAGCATACAAATTATATGAGACATTAACAATATGCTGCTTCAGCCAGAGACCCCCACTCAGGATCTTCCCTGCCCCTAGTAGGATTTCAGACTGAGGCCTCTCCATGCCTGGGTGGAGCCCTGCAGCTTCTTACAGCCCAGCATCTGCCTGGTGCCTCTTGAAGGAAACTCAGTCAAATTCCCATGCTTTTGCCTCACTGAGCCTTGTCTGTCGCTCCAGGCAGCTGGAACCGCAGCTCAGGGAGGCAGGTGAGAGACTTTTGGTTATGGCACTTGCTTGGTTGGGTCGGGTAGCTTGCTTGTGTTGGCAGGGCTCCATGGCTGGAACATAGAGAAGTCTTCTTGGGGGAGATTAAGCAGCAACTTGGTAGTCAAAGAGTCAGAGGCCTGCTCCACGGTTCCCCATGGTGGAGCCCCAAAGACAAGAGGAAGTCCATGGTTTCAAAAGGTTTATTGTCATGGTGGAAAGTAGATGTGGTTGTACCCTTCCAGCGCTTTCCCCCCCCCCCCCCCGTTTCTTACGGTGGGGCCTGACTTAAATAGGGAGGGAGGAGGGTCTAGGAAGGAATGATTAATTAGCTACTCCCTCTGGTCTTTAGGTATCTCATTAATATGGAGATCTCTTAAGGCTCTGTGGCCTGTAGTCACGCCCTCTACCTGTGCTAGGTGACACAAATCTCTCTTTGGGAGGGGCTGTAGGGGCATTGCCCTACATGACTGAAAGGCGAGGATCAATGGAGGTCTTCAGCCATGTGTCAGGAGCCTGGAGTCTGGGAGTCTGGTGAAATATATGCCGTCCCTTGCAGGGTCTCCGGTCATCTCTAGCCAGTGCTCCACCAGAAACCAAGCTATCCTTTCATGGCCTCCCCCACAAATATGTATGTATCAACAATGGCCATGAATTTTAATGAGACCAAGAGGAGTTATGTATGGTGGGTTATGTATGGTGGGTAATCATATAAGCTCAAAAATATAAAAAGAAGTAATATTTTAAAATTGTTGTGTGTTCTGAATATGAGAGAAAACATGGTATCTTTCTGACTATGGAATACTTTACTTCATATGATTTCCAATTCTATCAATTATTCTTCAAGTGATATGATTTCATTAATTTTTAAAATTGATTCTTTGTGAATTTCACATGATGTACCAAGTCTCACTCGTCTCCCTGAACCTCTATAGCCACCTTCCACCCTTTCAACCTCCTTACCAAAAAAAAAAAAAAAAAAAAAAAAAAAAAAAAAATCTAATAAAAACAAACAAAGAAACATCTCACCAAGGAAGCTATAGTGTGTCACTTTCGTCCAAACAACTTCACTTGCAAATGTTCATTGCAGTGAGTCATCGGTCTGATTCCAGGCCTCTGGCTTCTGCTATAGTATCAATACTGGAACCTCACCAGGACTCCTCTTGGATATCCTGTTGTTGCCCTGTGTCATGGAGATCCTGCAGCTTTGGATCTGTAGGATCCATGACATACACACAAGCAATTCATAGTTGGGTAGATGTTGTGTGGGCCCACTCAAAGCCCTGGATCTGGGTCTGGGTGGTAGCTTAGTTGGTCAGCTTGCCAGCTCTCCTGTACCCATGCCACCAGAGCCAGTTCTCCAGCACTGCTCTAGGAAAAGGTGAGTCCACCTCACCCACGTGTCAAAGCTAGCAAAGTTGGGGCCAGCTGTCCAGTTCTCACAACCTAGGGGCTGCCTTTCATGTACCAACATCACCAAGGCCAGCTCTCCAGCACTACCATGGTGAGGTAAGGGGCCTGCTCTCCCAAGTGCTGCCGCAGATGAGAGACACAGCCGGCTCTTCCAGAGTCTTGGGATGGCTCACTCGTGCCCTTGCAAAGCAGGGCCAGCTCTACTGCGATGCCCAGGTGAGGAGTGGGCCAGCTCTCCTGATTGTGGCAGACAGCAAGTGTCTGGGCCATCTCTCCTACACCCTCATCACCACAGGGCATGAGAAGTATAGAACGAGCTTTCCTAAGTGCCAGGGCTGGGGAGGTCAAGGCTGACTCTCCTATACAGTATTACCAGGGCCATCTCTCCTACACCCTCATCACCACAGGGCATGAGAAGTATAGAACGAGCTTTCCTAAGTGCCAGGGCTGGGGAGGTCAAGGCTGACTCTCCTATACAGATATTACCAGGGCCAGCTCTCCTGCACTGCCGAGGTGAGGAGAACAACCAACTCTCATGAGTGCCACAGTCACTGAAGGGTGGGGTCCAGCTCTGCACACCTCTCAGACATCAAAATAGTCTCAGGTGAAAGACCAAATCAGGAACATACAAATGGCCTTCGGTGGTGACATGAGCCACAGACATCTATACAGACCTCTGCTGCTGTAGGGCCACAGACCTAGACATGGTCCATTGTGGTAGCCATGGCCTCAGGTGGCAGTACAGAATACTCACATCAAGCTATTCCTCACTACCCTCCAGTCTCCAGTTCTGCCTCTCTTCATTGTGCACACATCAGTCTGTTTCTGTTTCTCTTCCATCTCTCCACCACAGGCCTCTGGCTGTCTTCTGACTTGTCTGCAATGCATGGTAGCAGGCTGGGGCCATTCTATTCCATTCATTTTTATAGTGAAAAGATGCATGTACATGTAAATTCCATGTCTCCATTCATTCATCTGTTTCTGAAACTGATTCCATAACTTAGAATTTGGGATGAAGAAGAGGAATAGCAAGGGACATGAGAAGGTGACAGGGCACATGTGGTCTAGGTACATGATGTACTTGAATGAAAGGGTCACCGTGAAACCTGTCACTTTGCATAATGAATAAACACTAATAAAATTTTTTAAAAATGTAGTGTGTGTGCATACAGTTTTTGTCATTAAAAATTCAAACTTAAATAGAAAAAAACATCTGGTCTAGAATTATTACTCAGGTTCAAAACTTGCATTGCTATGACTAAACCAGTGCTTTCCCCCATGCTGTAAATAATTTATAGTAATCTACATATTAACATTTCTAAAAAATCCTAGATTCATATAAATTCAGTATTACCATTTCATCTAAAACAATAAAATATAAATAAAAATATAACCATAAGACATAGAGCATTTTTAAAATAACATATTCTTAGTCCTTAAAATCTAACTTTATAGCTTTAAGAGTTACTCTCTAAGGTAGAATGGAATACTGAAAATTGACTTCTGAAGGATGTAGGCATTCCCCCTTAAAATCTGAAAACCAAGCAGGTTAGAGAATTGAAAGAGGAATCAAGATGGTTTTAGATACTTCTCCCCCCTTCTCCTGTATTTACCCTCTGTTATGTGTAAAGCATTGTGTTAGGCTTAAAGAAAAACTGTTAAAATTAAATGGGCAGAATCACATCCAGAAGAGAAAAGCATTACACACAGCTCTAAATAGGAAGTTAGAAATGGCGAGGGAAAAGAAGATGAGAACATCAGAAATAATGACAGATTTCCATGTGGCCTGCAGGAATAGGAAACCCATATGTAGTACTATGTACCTGTGTCACAACTGACAGACAGAGGAGGTGCTGGACAAGGAGGGGCTGAGAGAAATTAGAAACACAGAGGTCCCCAGGGATGCAAGATCTTGAAGGGTTTCAGAAACAGAGGAAGAATGCATGTGCCAGAGCATAAAGGAAAGCGAACTGGAACAAGGCAGGCTGGAAAGATAGTCCAGATCTTGCAGACATCTCAAAATACTTGAATTTTATGTAAAAGGACAAGATATTAAAAACTAATAAATCTCAAAAAACAAACCCGTTTAAAATATTTTACTTATCGTATATAGCGATTGAGCCTTAAGATGTCGCTTTCACTGGCCTGGAGTTTATTACATAAGCCTTGAAGTTTTAGAAATCCTCCTGCCTCTGCCTCCTGAGAGCTGGGTTTATGATATGCTATTTTAAAGCCATGCCAGGCTTCAAAGGTACTTTAAAGATCATTTCAGTTTCTGGTTGCATTTTTGGGTTGAAAATTAATAAAAAGAATTAGAGGACCTCATTAGTAGATAATTGCTACCAGGAAGGCAAGAAAATGTTTGCGGGGGAGAAAGGAAGAATGGGAACTGTTATCTAAGTTGATCTGACTCCCCCGAAGTCATCATCCCAAAACTTGGGTGTTTCATAGTCAAGTCTCTTCTAAACACTACTAATCCTGCCCTCTGTATGGTTTCATATAGATAATAATTGATAATACTTTGTTGTATTTTATGCTAAGTGCAGGGCATTGATGTCTCATTTAATTCTCCCTCTATTTCTATTGGTACAAATTTTAGACATTGATAAATGAAAACTTACCGTGGTTAAGTGACTGGCCCAAACATATGCTTCATTAGGAAAACAGAATCAATAGAATGAAAATATATTATAAAGGGTGTTTGTTAGGGTAGTTACATGATGCAGAATGGGTAGTCCAACAACGGCTGTCTGTACACTGGAGGCATTGGAATCCCAGTACTTGCTTGATCTGTGAGGCCAGATGCCTCAGCACCATAATGTGGAGACCCGGAGGATCCCTGGATCCCTGCTAGTCTTCAATCTGGGTTCATATGAGAGAGTACTTGGACATGTTTATATATAGGCTACTCCTGGAAGGTGATGGTCATTTGGGTCAGGGGTGTCTTCCTCCTTATTTAATCATTCCACAATATAGCCTCACAGACAGTACTGTGAGCATGTCTCTCAGTTGACCGTAGATCCAGTCTAGTTGACAACCATTGTCAACCACCATATGTGGCTAATGAATAAATATCCTTGGAACTCAGTATCATCTGTTTTCAAAGTTTGTGCTAGGCAGTCCAATATGACACACCCGGAGTAATAATATTATGTTAGATAGCTTCTAAAATGTCTCACAAGGACTCTTGCCTCCTAGAATCCATTTCCATATGGAATCCCATTCATCCCACGTGTGTAGTATGAAGCCGCCCACTTTCCACCCACAGTTAAAACAAACTGAATCCAGCAAATGTGAAATGGCCCACCACTTGGAGATTGGATTATAAAACAGACTTTAGCGGTAGTAGCACTTTCCCTAGCTGGTGTTCTCTTGGCTATCTTGTTCACTCGCTCTAGTAACGCAAGCTGCCATGTTAGGCCATCCCTATGAGGAGGTACAATGCCAGGAACAGAGACCAGCAGCCCAAGTAGAACTGAGTGCTGCCAGTAAGCACATTAGTGAGCACACAGGGACCTTCCCCAGCCTGGGCCTTGGGTTCTCTGCAGGCAAGCTGACACTTAGAGTTGACTTGTGAGACTGTGAGCAGTAGAACTAATTAGGTGTTGTCCAGATTTTGTTGTTTTAAGGCATCATGTTTTGGGGAGGGGGGACAATTTGATACATTATAAGAGGTAACTAATACAAATGGTAACACAAATTTTAAAAGTAACTCTCATAACCTTGTGTTCATGCAATCATTTAATTTTTTTTCAATGAAAAAAGTAGGTTTCAGGATGGGAAAATCAGAAAAAAAAAAAATCTCCACTATTTTCATCCAAAACATAACAGCTGCACACGAAAGTGCCATCTGCATTTTTAACAAGAAAACCTGGTATTTATTCACCTGGTTTGCATTACCTTAATTCCCACCTCTAAGACCATTTGAAACATGGTACCTAGCAAGGGAGCTGGGTTCTCCTTTGTGCTAAGCTGTTAGTATAAAAGTGTGTTTTAAACCATCTGGCCTGCTGTTCTCTTGGCCTCCAACTCTGGAGCAGCCAGTTGGATTCCTTAGCCTGTGCTGTGGCTTCCTAATCCCTGGATCAGTTCCCACTCCAAGAGAGGGACATGGGTTTCAGGCTGTCAATCAGTATTTTTGCCACTCTGAGATATATGTAAGGGATACAAATTTTTCAAAATTAACATAAGACCAGAGCTTAGATTGGGCAGGACCACAAAGAATTTTTTTCTCAGAAGTTTTCCCAGAAGGAGCTAATTACTGTGGGAGAGAGTAATTTTCACGTTTGGCTTGAATAACTACAAAAACAACAAAATGCAAATATTTTAAAAGGAGTGATGGGAAAATTAAAGGAAGAAAAACTTCTGATTGCTCTCTCTGAAGAGCATACTCTAAGAAAAAATAGTCACAGAGTAGATGTATAAATGTGAATGCTTCCATGTGAATTAATGGGAGGAGAA
Organism: Mastomys natalensis; assembly: GCA_021653895.1. Taxonomy (NCBI): domain Eukaryota; kingdom Metazoa; phylum Chordata; class Mammalia; order Rodentia; family Muridae; genus Mastomys; species Mastomys natalensis. The sequence goes on along the minus strand of JAJTUV010000017.1, from coordinate 2,439,587 downwards.
ACAGAGGACATAAAGTAAAAACAATTTATGAGATTTTGTACATAGTTATTGAGTATCTACTATGTGCCAGGAAAAACTTGAACGCACAGGTTATGCTACAGCATAAGATAAACCCAATCTCTTCTCAAAAAACAGCCTGAGTTTTAGTGAGAGAGACAGATAAGTAAAAGCAAAAGCAATAAATCAATAAATAATTACAGCTTGTGATAGGGATGGAAAATAAGAAGCAGGACTTTGTAACAGATGTTCAGAAAATGCTAGTTGCAGAACTAGAATAGAATAGCAAAAACAGAAACTTGAAGAAGCTTGGAATGTTCTAGAACAGTCAAAATCTGCTGAGCTTGGTTGAAAGATGAGGCAGTGACAAGAACCAGATCATCAATGGTTTGTAAACTGGAAGACCTGGGCTTTTATTCTTAGTTCACAGTGATTTATGGTCCAGCAACATACTATAATTTGTTCCCAGAACACAACTGCAATGACTCTGTGGTGATGAGCAAGGAAGGGACCTCAGAGTAGAAGGTGACTGAACTGCTTCTGGCCAGAGAAGAGAATGGCTGGGAACAGAGTAGTGAAAAATGTGAAATAATGGGAAGGAGTTTGCAAGTAAAAGTCAAAACAAGACACTTGAGGTTGAATTGGTTATGATATAGAAGTTCAGGAATTAAGGGAACTTTGTGATTTGTAGTTAGGGTATGAGTTGATGCTCGGTGAAGGTCTGGTGTCAGGAGACCTTTGGGTTTTTTTTTTTTTTTTTGTAGGTTTTTTTTTTTTAATTTATTTAGTTATTTAAATCACATCGTAATTTACTTATTTACACAGAGGTTATAAACACAAAAAGGCAGGATGTGGGGAAGGGAATGCACCGGAGCATAGGTGTTCAGGGGGAGTACAGATACCTTTCAGAACAGGGTATCGGCTGGGTGTAGGTTCAGGGGACAGGTCACTATGACTCTGCCTATGATTCACTTGTCCTTATCTAAGTTGGTACTGTCCACGAGGCTGCCTACTTGTAAGACCTATGACTACTCAGGCTGGTAAATTTCCACAGAAGCTGCCTGTTTACAATAGCTTATAGCCTTCTGTTTCATGTGTTTTTCCACAGAGACCCAAGACTTTGTGTTAGCAGGCATGTATGTCAGGCCTATTGCTGATTTTAGGCCTATGGCTGATTTTAGGCCTTCAGTGTATAAGCAGGGCTGCTCCTGACATCTCCTTCCTTCTCTAATATAGAAGGGCCTTGGCGATTCTATTCTTGCAAAGGCGGGGATAGAGGCCTGACCTCCAATAATTGAAAGGGACCTTGTAATGGCTCAGGTCCTCCTGTCGTTGTCCAGTGAGGAATGAGGGCCATACCCATCCCGATGTCTTTTTCAGGAGACCTTTGTAATGCAAGGTCTGAGATGCTTGAGAGAGAGTCGGGTAAAATGGTAGACTAGGAAATCAGAGTTCAAGCTAGACAGTTCAATATTACCAATATGAAGCCAGGCACAGCCCACAGTTACCATAAATATACTAATGAATCAACTACAGAAAACCACATACTTTTCATGAGCCAGTGTGATTCTTTGGGGTGCTTGCATGAGCTCTGGTGAGTTGTTTGTAGTATCTTCCCATTGCCACACCCCAGAGACATGCCTCTCTTCCCCCAAACAACCATTATCTCTGCACAAAGAGCCAAGGCAGACTTCAGGAGGCTTTTGGGTATTTTCCACTTCTGTGTGTATAAGTAGCCCAAGCACAGAGAGCATCATTTAATTGTCCCCTTCCTGTTTCACACCTTTCAAATGTTTAAAAATTATAATTCTTCTATAGAAGGAGTTTGGGAGATAGGTTTAAAATTAATGAGGCCTTTACTATAATACAGGTGAAGACAAGGAACCATCCCACAGGAAATAGAACAATCCTACAAGATCACCATTCTTCTGCAGGTGACAAAGCTGTGACTCTAAGTAGGTAAGTAACATGTCCATTGACATATGGTCAGGACTCAAAACTAGGCTTTCTTTTGCCACCCAAAGCCACATGCCACTGTTAGAGTGGCTGTAAAGCCCAGGGCTTCTGCTTCTCTGAAGCTTCCATATTGCCCCAGTGTTCTTAGACCCCATTTATCATCCAGCTGCACTGAGCTCAGCAAACCGCGTGTCCCCTCATTTGTATTGCCACTGTTTCTGCTGGGGTTTGGACGCGCTGTGCTCTTCACCTCTGCCATTTGATGGCATTCTGCTATTGTCTCAGCTGCTTAATAAAAAGCAATTCCCAATACCCCTTTCTGAATGTCACAAATAGCTGCGATTGCCTTGGCAATTGCCTGGACCTCTGCAGCCTGCAAGACTGGCTGTTACCTAAACCGTTCATTTTCTTCTGGCCACAATCCACTGGACACTAAATTCATTAACTCTGAGGCTTGCTTAATGGCACCGATAGCTTACTGTGCTTCTATTCTTCCCTTTGTCCTTCCACTGTATATCTGTGTTTCCTTGTTCCTTCCTTTCTTTCATTGCCTTTTTAAAAATTTAACTTCTAACTTCATTATTTTATTTTCAGGTTATTTTAAATGATAACCTAATGTTCTTTTTTAGTCTCAGATTCTCCTATGATTTCATTTTTTTCCTTTGAAACAGTGCTATTTGAACCGATGATACTTATTTATTCATTTGTTTAAACACACTAACAGTCTGGCAAAGGATTTAACCATACTATATTAAAAATAGTAGTTGTCATTAAGAGATCTATTGTTGTATTTAGGTATGTTAGCCAAAAAAAAAAAAAAAAAAAAAAAAAAAAAAAAAAGCAAAAACGAAAAAGCCTAATCTCTTCTGTAGCAATTTCTGCCTGTCTGTCATTATTAGAAGCCACAAGCATATACATAATTTTTCCAGCCACTCTGTGAGTCTGCTATTATTATCTGCTTGTTACAGGTAAGAAACTACTGAAAAATAGAGCAAGAGCTCAGAATAGAAAGTCTATATAGGTTTTGCACGCGGAAATAGAACCTAACCCTAGTCGCCTGACAGCAGTTTCTATCTGGGGTATTGTATGTTGGGAAGAGGAAAAGGACCAGGAAACTGGGTCTCTTGCTGTGCAAAGATACGGAGTGCTCCCGGTAGGTGAAGTGGTGCTCCAGATGGAGAGAGCTAACGAAGCTCTGAAGGTAGAAGGCTCTGCCCTTCCCCTTCAGTCGCAACATAATAATTTTGCTAACTTGGAATTTCTGCTTTACTCTGCTAGGGCTGCATTAGAGAAATTTGCATATTTTTATGTGACGGAGAAGCTAAAATAAATGATGGCCTCAGAAAGACACCAGCCATTTATTGGGCAGACAGTGAGTGTGCTGGCTTGTTTCATGTCAACTTGACACAAGCTAGAGTCATCTGAAAGGCGAAAACCTGAATTGAGAAAATGCCTCCATAAGATCCAGTTGTAAGGCATTTTCATAATTAGCTATTGTTGGGAAGGGCCCAGCCTCTTGTGGGTGGGCATTTCTATGCAGGTTGTCCTGAATAAAATACACACCAAGCAAGCCATGAAGAGCAAACCAGTAAGCACCACTACTCCATGGCCTCTGCCTCAATGCCTGCCTACAGGTTCCTGTGCTATTAGAGTTCCTGTCCTGACCTCCTTCAGTGCCGCCGAAGTGCTACAGAAGTGTAAGCCTTCCATATCATGTGCAGTTTGCTTTTGGTCATGGTGTTTTATGACAACAATAGTAACCTAACTAGGACAGTAGGTTACCTGTGTGGTGGTTAGCGGGTGTGGGTGGGGAGTCCCAGTAGGAAAATCTTAGGAATAGCCTACTGTGTAAGACACAATGGGAAAACCTTTGGAGAATAGAAACTACCCTTCTGAAAAAAGAAGAAGAAAGAACCAACACACATTTGTATTGGAGAACACCCAGGAAATGCTTGGAGATTATGAGAAGAATGTGATAATAATTTCATTTTAATCTTAGAAGTTGTCTGGAACAAATCTGAGTGGAAGAGCACTTATGTAGTAAAAGACCCTGAGTTAGATTCCCAGCAATGGCCTGTGTCTGCACACACAACTGCACACACAACACACAACATACACACACACACACCAAACACACATACCCACATACCCCCACCACACCCCCCCCACATACCCCACACACCCCACACACAACTCACAACACACACCCTACACCACACACACACACCCCCTACCCCCACCCCCACAAACATCCCCCCCAACACTACACACACACACACACACACACACACATTACACACACACATTACACACACACACCCTATATTCTAGAAAAAGATGATCAAGGAAATAGCAAGTTGGGAATGAATGGTGACTAGTTCTTTGATAAAGGTTGTATTTTATGTCTTCATCTGTGCTGCTACAGAAAAATCCTTTAGATGGCAATAAGAAAGAATAGGTGCTTACTACTCACAATTCAGGTTGCAAATGCCTTGTCATCTTACCAGCTCACTTCTGATTTTTTTTTCTCTCTCTCTCTTCTCCTCTCTCTCTCTCTCTCTCTCTCTCTCTCCTCTCACAAAATCAAAACTCCTCATCAACCAAATGTCTTAGTCATTTGTTTTTGGTTGTTGTCCTGAAGCATCCCTCCAAGAAATGTAACTTAAAGGGAAAGGGGTTTATTTTGGTGTACACTTTCAGAGGGATACAGTCCATCATGGTGAGAAGGACATGGCAGGAGTCAGAGAAGCCATTATGGTAGGAACAGATCCAGGATAGTCACAATGCATGTGCTCTCAGGAAGTACAGCACAAGACCGGAAGTATGGATGAGCTATAAGTCTCAAGCACTTCTCACCCCCCCCCCCCCGAGGGGGGCAACTTTCTTCTCTGAGGTGCCCCTTCTAAAAGTCCCACAACCTTCTCAAGGAATGCCACCAGGTAGAAATCAGACATTTGCAGAACATTTCACATTGAAACCACAACTGCATAGATCATTCACAAACAAACTTTCCCTGTCTGTATAAATTCATGCTCCATCCTGTCCCATAGGCAAACAAGACATTAGCTATCGTGGACTTATTTCCTATACCTCAACATCTTGCCCTATATCTATCTCATAGCCTTTCAATTCATTCCTTAAGTTATTTCTCTCTCTCTCTCTCTCTCTCTCTCTCTCTCTCTCTCTCTCTCTCTCTCTCTCTCTCTTGTGTGTGTGTGTGTGTGTGTGTGTGTGTACAGGGTGACATGTGTGTATATGCACATGTATGTAGGTGCCCACGAAGGCCAAAAGAAGGCAACAGATCTCTTGGAACTGGTGAGCTGCCAAATACGGGGCTGGAAACTGAACTCTGGTCCTCTGGAAAAGCAGCAAGTGTTCTTAACCACTGAAACGATCTCTCTAGCCTTTCCGTTCAATCTTTAAAGATGACCTTTGATCTCCGGCATCTTCTGTAACCCACGAAAACGTCATGCTCTCCTCTTAAGTTCATTCAGCACACCGTCGTTTTGCACATCTCTTGATCAAGGCTCAGAGCTGAGAACGGTATGCAAGACTCAGGATCTCAGGAGTGCCGGCCACTCCACCAGCGTGAGTTTTCATAGCTGCAACTGATTTTAATGCGGCTGATTGATCACGGAATGTTGTTTATATCCGTCGACTGTGTTGGTTATAATTGAATAGGGAACGGAAATGAGCAGCAGTCAGAACAAACCGCAGTTGTGGCTCAGCGAGCTTTGTTCAAGAGTCTAGGTGACTCTTTATTCAAGAGAAGACCGTGAGTGCGGAGACGGAGATAAACTGTCATCAGAAAAGCACCATGCAGATGGTAGTTTTCCTTGGGCTGGAAAAGAAAAGCAATTAGCCCTGCAGCAAAGTAGAACTGCTCCTCCAAAAATATGGGGCAGTTTTCGTTGTCAACATGATGAGTATGGGTAGATTTGCTGGAGGGACCATAAACAGAGACCACAGGTGCTCAACTCCCTTCAGTCGGCAGCATAGACTTTCACAAGGAAGACTGGACTCGCTTTCCGTTAAAGCACAAAACTTTCACATCTCTAATCTCTCCCTGCCCAAAGGACAGGTGAGTAGCTGGAGGAAAAAAAAAAAATCAATGTTCTGAGTTTAGACCTGTACATAAAATGATAGAGGAAAGCCTTTGTTGACAATGGTGTCTGAGACTATACAGCCTTCTCCCTCACCTTGCTTCTTTCTGTTGTTTTTGTTTTGAGACTGGGTCTCCTGTAGTCCAGGCTGGCCTGGATTTCTCATCTTCCTGTTTTCACCTCCTGACTGGGACAATGGGTCTCCAGCGCCATACCAGCGGGGCCTCTCATTGAAACGATCATTGTTTAAGTCTCTTTCTTTCTCTAAGTGAGGACCACATCCTCACTACCTGACCTGTCATAGATGCTCCTAAATAGAGGTTGGCTTTCTTATGGACATCAGTTTTTACTTCCCTGTCTGGCAATGTCTCAAAGGAAAAGTAAGTTTAGGAAAAGGAAAATGTTGGCCAACTAATGCTTTTTAAGCTCTTACAAGTAGTTATGAAAGTATCTTACTCTGAAAGTAGAGGATCCAACACTGTTCCAAGAAACTTAGAATACATATTGCCTCTTGGCACCTTTGAATTTAAAAACACATCTCTTGGTAATGAGGAGTGCTTGCTCCAGCTGCTCACCCACATTGGAAATTACTCTGTCTTTTCTTTGGCATTTGCAAGATTTTCACATGATTCTTAGGTTTGATGACGTTACCCAGCAATGTCACGATGTGTCTTAAGGAACCTTTATTTTTAGATCCTGCTCAGTGACAAGGAGTACTTCTTTAGATTAAGGCCTGTTGTCTTTATATATTTCTGGAGAGTTCTAGGTCATTTTCAAGACAAACCTAGAATTTAAAGATATACAAGCAAGCCTCTTAATTTCCTTTTCCACTTTTCTTTCACGCTTTCTTATTCCTTTGTGTTGCATCCTGAGTTGTTTCCGGGAGTTACTATTCCATTTTTCTTTTTCTGTATCAAAACTATTATTTGGCAAATCTGTTCAGCATTTTATTTTCCTACTGACCCTATTGCTTACTTTCTATGGTTTTCAAATATCCCAGCCTCCCTCAGTTTTAATAGGCTACTGATTTAAAAGACATGCTAGCTCCTTGAGCATCTTAACCTTGTTTATATCCAAGACTCTGATGTACAGCTGGACCTATTACTATAGTCATAAAGTCTCCTTTTCGTTTGCTGTCTTACTTGGCACTAGATCTCAACATTTTTTGCTTCTGAGTCTATCAACTATAGCATGGCCCCCAGAGGTCTCCCCTATGGGTGTTTTTAAAAGTCTTTAAGGAGTTTCTAAATCAACTATCAGGTTTTCTTTTTTTTTTAAATTTGGTTGGTTGGTTGATTATCTTAGCATATAATAAGAACTATACGTTCCAACAGTATGCCTAGTCTACCTAGCCAGCTTGCTCTAGAGAGCCCCTGCCTCTGTCTTCTAGAGTTGGAACTACAGATGGACTACTACGGCCACCTAGCGTTTTTGTGGTGTCTGTGGAACTGAACTCTGGCCCTCACACTCGTTCAGCAGGTGCTGTATCCACCGAGCCATAGCCCTCCCTGTTTGATGCCTGTGTCATTAGGAGAGTGAAAGTCTCCGTCTTTTCACCCGAGCATTTGACTCGTTATGCAGACTCTTCTGCCCACACTCCTACGTCGATTTAGATTCATTGGCCTCCTAGCAGGGAAATCTAAAATTCTCACTAGAGGCTGCAAGTCAGGTCCTCACTGGGAAGAGACTCTGCACCTTGAGTCTTATCTCTGCAGCTGTTAAAGACCTGATTATGACATGGTCCTCCCGGGCACTGGAGCTATAATCCCTTCTACTCAGAGACTTCCTTATCTGTGTAACCTGGAGAGTTTTCTAATGTTGAATTTGGCTATATACCATCAACATAATTTAAAATGTTCTGGCGAGGGTTGGATGCTTCCTTGATGGATGGATGGAGAGCTTGTTTGTTTCATCTGCTCCACTTGTCATCTGAACTGGAAGTCATTCCAGACCTTCCCTGTCTTTACAGAAAAAGCAATTAAAAAAAAAAAAAAAACCCTGATTCAGATGAGGTGTTTAAGAAATGACTACTGCACTGCTGTATAATTAAAGTATACATCATATTTTGGATGCCCTGAATCTTAGATTTAAAAAAAAAAAAGCTTTAAACAAACCTTATGGAAAACACAAAGAACAAGAAACTAAGGTATTTTTTGGGCCATGTCAATTTTCTTACTCATTTTAATAGTGATATTTTTTCCTTTTACTATGTAATTGCCTGTTAGGCTTATCTCAGAAATTGATTTTTTATAGTTCTATAATACATGAAGGAGTCTTGGGCTTTGGCTTGGCCACTTGGTCCAAATTCTAACATGTAACTGCTCACAAATATAGTGGTTATACCATAGTCACTTTCTGAAGGAATGAACAAATGGGTGAATGACATAGTCTAGTGTCTGCTTCTCCCATGCGGTATGTGGTGTAATTACAGCAGAGACCTCACATAGCACTTGCTTTGAGAATTAGGTGAGGTCCTCCCTGAGAAAAGTCTAGCATCATACTTAACACAGACAAAGACTCAATAAGTATTAATGATTACAGCTTTTATTCCATAAAGCTACTTGAAATGAGAATCCCCATGTCTGCTTATAGAAGAATTTCAGGAATTATGTATTCCCTTTGCTTTCCCTCTTCGTGCCTTTATCATTTCTGTCATCCATATTGTCTTTTGAAAAATGTCCGCTTTTTACAAAATCACATTCTTGAGCTTCAGCTCATGGCTATGATTTTTTCCCAGTCGAAAAATTCAGACTTTTTTCTATATTAGCAACAAAAATTAGTTTGTTCTCCAGGCTTCTCCAGGCATATCTTTATTAGTAGTAGTTGTTAATTATTCAAAAAATTAAATCAAGAAAATAAACACCAAACAGAAGCCTGGCGTGTCTGCACAAAGTGGAAATACCATGTCATGTTACTCTAAAGGAGAGAAGGGTTTTCTGATTTAATACATATTAAAAACAAAGGAGAAATAATAAAATCAGCATTTCCCAACTTCATTCTGATTTTCACTTATTACTTTTTAAAGGGGAGTTAAAATGTCTTAAAGAAAATTAGATCATTGTATAGTTCTATGCTATTATATTCCCTTTAATATTCAACTACAATTTATGTAATTTAAACTATAAATTTGAGAATGCTGTTGGATTTCCCTGCTTGTTATGAAATGTGGAAACCTATAGTGCCATCTTGTGACGAAAAGCAAAACTGCAGGGCATTACCTCCTTTGAACACAAGAAAAATCCAGTGAGGAAAGGGTGTTAGAGCTTACAGCTGAGCATAACAAAGATTGATCAGCATATTTCTGTTAATGTGGATAGACTTAATTTTAAAAGACAGAATCTAATGGGCTTACTACCCTCCAAGATGCTTCTGCAGCATGGATAATAGCTAGACAGGACAGGTTAATACACTGAATTGAAACTGTACAAGCCACATTATCAAGCATCAGAACATTTCAATTCTACAGCAAAGGGAAGAAAAAAGTGGTCTTATGCTCTGAATCTCGAGGCTGCATCCATGAATGAACCAAAGATGCTGAACACAATAGGAAAAAGAAGAAGGCGTCTTCAACCCTGTTCAACCTTAACTTAACCTTTATCAACCCATCAGAGCTATATGAGGCAGGGATACACTCCAGTTGGTATAGAAGAGAATCCAGAGGGGTTAAAGGAGTAATTGTAACTTACAGAAACTTATTAATGGAAATGGTTCTTGGATTTTTGACCTCGCTATAGTGAGATATAGCAAGCATTTGTTTTCAGGATTAATGTGTAGCCCACTACAAATGAGCTCAAGGCCTGTCCAAATATAATGAGACTGGAACCAGCAGCACATGCCAACTTGTCCCCGATCACTTGCTTGCACATGTGTGCTGAAAGAAAGCTATGCATTAAGCTGGCTTCAAGAGGCATGAATCCATGCATGTAAGAAACGCGCTTGCGTTTGAGGTCTCATAGGGCCAAATGAGAAGCATGAAGAAAGACTGTTTTGTTAGAATGAATTACCTGAAACAGGATCTGGGAAGCAGTCACATGGTGGCTTGGAGGTAGACAGGTGACACGGAGTAAAGGCTACAACACTTGAAATGAACTCTCATTTTCTGTGGTATTATTTTGATGGGCGAAAGATAGCTCCTAGGAACTATGCTGAAGAAAATGTCAAGCACAAAGAAAACTTTCAAACATAGAATGATGAAAGACATCCATCATCCTCTCAAGACCGCTCATATTAACAATAGTTGGAGGTCCTTTGCTGATGTAAGGCCCTATGGGAGTTGTTCTCAGCTAAATAACTTAATCGCATCCACTCCCTATATGTTTAAGGAGGCGTCCTGCCCACTCAGTGAGACAGACGACCAGAGGAATTTTACTCCTAAAACCTTGCTTTGAATTTTCTTGCCTTCATGGATTTAACTTAGATCCTTTAATGCCATAATAATTTGGTTTCATATTGAATGTCCTTTGGGCTTTCATTGTCATTTATTTTTTTAAGAAGTTTTTTATGACTTCAAAATAATCCTTTTGGTGAAAAGGCAATTCAATTATAGTGACAGCATAAAAGGAACCCGATATGATACAATTCTCCACTGAGATCAGATTTACTGCTAAACCCAGATGATTTTATAAAACCAAAATTTGTATTTGCATTTCGAGACACTTGACTGAGAGACTTGCTCAGAATTGAAGGCATCAAATAGACAAGAATCTCTCATCAAAATAAGGCTGAGCTGAAATTAAGAGCTTAAGAGACCCTTGGGGGAAGTAAGTCACAGCACAGCCGGGAAGGTTTGAAAGCATCATTGTTAGGCTCAAGGTCCCCTCCTGGTATCTTTTCTCTCACAGGCAGAAAATACCCGACTCTTTTCACATTCTGAGGACATTTCCCATGTGGCATGAATCACACACACACACACACACACACACACACTGGCCTCACCATACCCATCTTGATAGGCACGGTTCCTGAAGACCAAAGTCTACATTAAAATCCTGGCTGCAGTATTGCATGGCAGTTGGAGTCTATGTTGTGTATCTCTGATAATCTATAGAGGTGGTAATGGGCGTGTCTATGTTATGAGCTCTTATGAGACTATAGTGCTTGGCATATATTAGTTTGCCCATAGTGTTAGCTGTGATTACATATATAATGAATAGCATATAGCCGTATATGTTTATGTGTAAAGGTTTGTACACTTCCAATGTTTGTAATGATGAGGACATAAAATTCACTACTGTGTGTCTGGAGACATGAACTTCCTGAAGATCAAGAATGAATTATTAGACATCAGAAAGGGAATTCTGTAAAGATTAAGGGAAACAAAAGAAGCTGGAGGCAAAGGGGGAATGGCAGAGCAGACAGGTGGCTTTGTCCACATTAGCTACTGCAGATGCTTAGTACATTGTAAAGGAAGGGCTTGATAGAAGTTTAGAACAAGACTAGAAGTGTGAAATGAGCCAAGAGAAACTCGGGAGAGGTATCTTGGAATTGGCACATAACAGAGATTTGCGAGACCTCTCTTCCATTAAGTGCCTGATCTTTCTGTACTGTTGAAAACCAAACATTTGTTAGAACCAGTCTGTCTTTCAGCTCTTTATCCACCTGCCTCAACCTACCGGGGAGTCGTGATTTTATCGTAGCACCTGCCCCAGTTCATTATCCTAATTACTTACTTCCCCATGTTCTTCAACTTCTGCTCAAAATGGCATCCAGGACTGGCAGCATGAAGCTTACGTTAGAGTTGTTAGAAGTTCAGACTCGCAAGTCCATCTCGAGTCCTGCATCTGCACTTTTTAATAAGATACAGGCTGTCTGTGCACCTTAAAGTATACATTGCACCTCTTTTCATAGACCTTAAGCTTTCAGCCCGGCACCTAGTCACTCTTAATGGAAATTTATACACTGAATTAAGTTGAGTTCCTGGAGACTGCAGATGGAGCACCAGGTGGAAATGGAAAAAAGAATATCCACCGAGGCTTTGAACGAGTGTTCAACTTTTCCAGTGAGTTCAGAAATGAAGAAAAATCTTCCGCCTTGCTGTCCGTGCTGAAAGAGGAGAGAACAAAGTGATCGAGGACTGGAGCTGAGGGCTCTAAGAAGAAGGAATAAGAACCAGCCATCTAGACTCAACATATACATCACAGGGCTCATCCCAAAGCAGTTCAATATGTCAAGTGCTTACACAAATGGCTCTTCACATCCTATACTGGAGAACACTGTGTGTGAGACAACCAGAGAGGCACAGAGGGAAGGGCAGTCAATTCTTATCCTGTCTGGAGGCTTGGAGTATCACGCAGTTTTACTTAGAGAATTATTCCAAGGGCCTGAAACTGTGAAGGGATTAAGTAGAAGCAGCTTCTTGCCCTTCTTTTCAGACCATTGTTTTAGGTCCACAAAGAAACTGGGCTTTTGTCAGATATTATCATAACACCTGCTTCTGGAGAAGGTCAATGCTAACTCATGGATAAACTGATGATGACTTTGAAGTATTTTAAAGATAGATTTTAAAATATTCATTTTTTTAGATTCTGTCATTCATCTGTCTGCTATCTATCTATCTATCTATCTATCTATCTATCTATCTATCTATCTATCTATCTATCCATCCATCCCCCGGACCCCCACCCCCCACAATCTATCTGTCTGTTTGTCTGTCTGTCTGTCTGTCTATCTATCGGCAAGTTCTTCTTCTGTAGCTGAGACTGGCCCTCCAGTTTATTATCCTTTCGCTCAGCCTCCCAAGAGATAGAGCCACAGGAATGTACACACTACAATCCAACCACTTCTTCTTTTTTCTTCTTTTTAATAATACCCTTGTGTTTTAACTTAATTTTGAAAGGATAAATTGTCTTTCACCCTTTATCCTTACATAAAATCTAGCTAGAATTTTTAACTAACTCTTCACAATTTACCTCATATAAAATTTCCCTCTACATTTGTGAGAATACCTATGTCTTGTTACCTTGTGCCTGAAATCATCTTGTCATTAGTAATTTGACATCACCCTTGAACTTTGGGTTCAGGAGTAACTAGCCTTGACTTCTTGATCTATCTCCCATGTGACATGGCTCTAAGTTAGTAAACTTTGCTTCTTCAATTTGCGTATTTGTAATATGACTGTTACTATGGGAATCTTCCTTATAGAGTTTTAGATTTTACAGAAACAATATAGTGAAAAGTATAAATCACTATATTAGTTACTGTATACTAACGTTTAGGCATACACACTGAAGAACCAGATTGTGTAGTTAAGCATTTTGCTACTTACTAGTCCCTATTTCCACAGGAAAAAAACTGAAGCAATGATTCAGTTCCATTTCTGGACCAACAAGGATAATAGCAGTGTTCATGGAATTTTATGAGCACTAGGTGGGCAACTTCCTGCATACAGAGGGTAACAAGTGCACAACAACTGCTCAATAGTTGCTTATCCCTGGTCTTCAGTTTCATCAATCCAGTGTCATTGATCCTTTACAAATTTGCTTAAAACACCATGCCAGCACCAGCTAGAATGTTGTGGTTACAAGTAACAGGAAAACTAACCAGTAGCTCAAACTATAATATATCTGCTATTTATTTAATCAGCTAGCCTGGAGTAAGAAGACCCAACATTGAACAGTTCAATAACATCATCAGATATCCCAAGTTTTTGAGCTTTCAGCTTAGCCATTCTGAGTGTGTTAGTGAGAGCTTTCCTCACAGAGCCAAGAAGGCCATTGAAGTAAAGACCTATCAGTAAGTTCAGTTAGTTCAGTAATGGGAATGAGATAGGGAAGGAAGTAGGAAGAAGAATTTCTCCTTGTATATCTGTATCTTAACAAAAAAAATTCCTTTCTTCCTGAAGCACATGATAGGCTTTTTTTCCCCACAGATCTTCGCAACAATTGGTATTTACACTGTTGGAGCTGGTGCTCATCACCATGAAAGCCATGCCAACCAAAGGAACAGTTCTTGGGGAGACAGATACTGGTGCCTACTATGCTTTCCCTATCTTACTTTCCTGCCCTGATTCAAAACAAATGCCTTCATAGAGTCTTCTTGTTAGTATCAATGTTCTAACTTCCTGCATATATTACTGAGCCTTCTCCATGGTGTGGCCAGCCATTTTCTAATTCCATCTCCGAGACCCTACTCTGTAAGTCTATACTTCTAGATTCTTCTATCAGATATCAGTCACTCCAACATGTCATATGCTTTCCTGTTGCTATGATCAGAATGTGTCTAATCCTTTTCTATGAAATTCATGGATTGAAATGGAATTTTCCATGTGATAGCACTGAGTGATGAGGTCTTCAGAAAGGCATTAAATCTTGAAGTCCCCTGATAAAAGAGACAGGGTGACTTAGAGAACAGGTAGAAGTAAACACCTGCTCCTTTTTTTCCTCTTGTGCTCCATATGGAAATCTAAATGAAGGGAGCTGTGGCGTTCAAGGTTCCTTCTTAGAGACAGAGATTGAAGAGTCTCCAAGCTCTAGAATTGTCAGAATTTTCATCTTAGACTTCCCATCCTCCATAATCAACAGAGAAAAAAAATTTCCCAATAAGTTCCCTGGACAGCAGTGCCTTGTTGCAGTAGCTGCAACTGGCTAGAGTCATCACTCTCCTTCCCCATGATTTATTGCTAATAACACAATTCTTTTTTTGTCATCTCTCAGACTTCACACATCCTTCTCTGTGCTACATTTCTTCATGTTGAACCCTGGCTTCACTTCATGGTTCAGATCCAGTGTCTTCTACTGGTCCTCCATACTAGAAATACCTCTCAATCCTTCATATTCCAAATGCTGTAGTATTCAAACGTTCTTGGGTTTTTTAATTATAGAAACTCCCACATTTCAAGAGGGAACTTGTAGAGTCCATCCCCAGTAGAAAGACAGAGCATTGAGTGGAGGGATAGGGTTGCCATCCCACAGTCAAGAATTCTGACCCAGAATTGTTCCTGTCTAGAAGAACTGCAGGGTCAAAAATGGAGAAAAGACTGAGGGAAAGGAGGTCCAGTGACAGGCCCAAATTGGGATACAGCTCAAGGGGAGGCTCCAAGGCCTGACACTATTACTGAGTCTATGGTGTGCTTACAGATAGGAGCCCTAGCATGACTGCCCTCCGAGAGGCCCAACAAGCAGCTGACTGAGACAGACAGAGATATTTAGACCCAACCAATGGACAGAAACCAGGGACTCCTGTGGTTGAATTAGGGAAAAGCTGGCAGAAGCTGAGGAGGAGTGTGACCCCTTTGGGAGACCAGCAGGCTCAACTAACCTGGACCCCTGAGATCTCTCAGTCAATGAGCCACCAAACAGGCAGCATACACTAGCTAATATGAGGCCCCCAACACATATACAGCATAGAACTGCCTGGCCTGGCCTCAGTTGGAGAAGACATACCCAACCCTAAGAAACTTGAGGCCCCAGGGAGTGAGGAGGCCTGGTGGGGTCGGGGTGGAGTGGAGACATCCTCTTGGAGTTGGGGGAAAAGGAATGGGATGAGGAACTGTTGGAGTGAGAAGTGAGAGGGGGATAATGACTGGACAGTAAAAAAAAAAGATTAAAGATAATTTTTAAAATGCATAGCTACATAATGTAGTTGTGAAATTTTAAATCACTGTCTTGAAACACTACTTACATATTTTTTTTTGTTTTCAATTTTGAATAAAATTGTTTAAAATTACACATAGAAAAAAAAGAAAGACCCACATTTCTAGGTCTTTCTTATCTATTTCTTCCTTACAGCAATTACAAGACTGTTTACCAAGTGTGTTACAATGCTGAGCATATGTGCAATGACCAGTTCACAGGTGGTGTCTCCTTTCCATCACACTAACCCAAAAGCTGTGAGTTTCCTATTTTAAAGATGACCAAGCTTAAGTCAAGACAGAATTAGTGACTTGCCTTAACTCAAACTCAGCTCTTGTACTTTAAAACATTATTATAGTTTTTAAGAGCGTAATGCTCTACAAAGTGCTATCCTCATCATATTTTTAATTAAGTGAATGAAGAATTTGTGTTTGTGCAATATGGCCAATCGTGATAGTCTCTGGCGATGTGTTCTGCTTCTGCTTCCTCCTCCTCCATCTCTCTTTCCCATCTTCCAAATCTAACTCCAAGGAACAAATTTCCTTGTTGGGGTTGGGGAGGTTTTGTTGTGGTTGTGGTTGATTAAATTACCTGGATATATGCCACAGCCATCCTTGTTTTGTCTTAGTATTTATTCTCTTATTTTATAAAACAACAAATACTTAAAGTAATTGAACATATATGGCTTGTATATATCAAGCAGCCTGCTAAGTCACAATGCTATTGATTCTGTCCTACACTGTAACACAGAGTAGCTTAATTGTTACCATTAGTCAGGGGCTGGGCCATGCATTTCCAGACTCTTTGACCTCCTATTCAAAGAATTAAAAATAAGTTTTATATAGGTTTGAAAAGGAAGCCAGAAAATGTTATTTGGAGTACAGATTAAACTAAAGAGTGGACACACTATCATGATTGACAGCAGGACATATTAGTGAAGATACTCAAGGGCTCTAGGCTACAGTCTGGGGGTCTCTTTATATAGGAGCTAAAGGAAGGAAGGACTGGTTACTAAGGGACATAACTTGAGCGGTTCTCTATTTTTATTGTTAGATAATTATATAAGCATCACTCTACCAGGAATGCTTCTTTTCATAAGGCATCTGATTTTAATTATATGCACACATAGATAAATCATTTTAAGGGTTATTAGAGGACACAGTATTGCCTTACTGCATATACCAAAAACTAGTTTGGGCCAGATAGGTCCTTCCTACCCAGATTCACTGAGAATATATTTTAAAAGCAACCACCTAAATTTGGCTGTCAATAGGGGCTGGGGAACTCATACTATTGTTCAAAGATGGAAAGACATGAACCCTGATACTGGAGGGGGATGAGGGGTTCAGAGGTTGCTAAGTGCATTGTGTGGGAGGAGTGTGTGTACTTAGTTTGTGCAGCTGAAGAAACTAGGCTGCCAGCTACAAAATTCCAGTACATGAGGTTTGCACACTCCCAGACCAAAAAGGCATCACAGGGTACTAACTGTCCCATATGATTGCTTTCCTCATCAGACATTATGTCCCTATTATCTCTTTAACCATTGGAAGGTAGACCACTGTCAAATGAGAATATCATGTCCGTTATTTCAGTTCTAAGCAAGGCTGTCCCTGCAATTTTACTGACCTTTCCTGCATGACAATGACATGACAGAGGCAGCTCCATAGAACACCAAAGACACATATCCCAAGAAGAACACAGGGCAAGAGTTCCTCTTCATCTTCTCTTGGTGATCAGTGAAGGAAAGTTCTCAGTTTTCTCCAGATTTCTTGTTACATGTTTGCCTTTAGAACACAGTCTCATCATCCCTCAGATGAACAATCTCTCAACACCCAGAGAAACTGGGATTTCACTAGCAGTAAATAAAGGAAGGGAAATGTGTTTCCAGTTACCAGCAGAAACTGTCTCCCAGATGAGTAATGTGCACATGAAAAAGGAGTGTGGTCCCCGCCCTGATGATGCTGGCTCCCAGTGAAGGAGACAGCTATCAAACTTAAAAAGCATATTCACCGTGATGGCTGACAAAGCAGGAAATAAACAAAAAGCTGTGAAGCAGACTGGTGTGTGCTCAAGGCAAAGAGTTTCTGTAATGACTTCTCCATGGAGGTGACACTTAAATTGACACTAAAGAATGAAAATGAATCAGTCATGGGCTGAGCAAGGAGGAGTGTGAAGAAGCAGGAGTAAAAAGACCGCAGTAATTATTGAAGAAAACCTAAAACAGAAAATAGAGCTTTTGAATAGTTGGCAGAAGAAGGTTGGAGACGGATAAAGCCTTTTTGCTCAGTCTTCTCCTAGTTTGTAGTCCTATAATACAGCCAAGTAACTCCCAACTGCCTTATACTTGCAGGCTCTCTTTGGGACCAGTGCCTCGGAGGTGTTTGGACAATCCCTGTGAGCTTTCCTTTCCTTTTCTTCTTTCTTCTGATTTCTGCATTTTCTTCATGGCACTGATTCATTTGAGGAAAACAAAACAAAACAAAACCCTGTAGGACACTTGTTTCCATTGTCTCAGATCAGTAGCAACTGAGCATCACACAGAAGCATGTTAGAAATGTAGACTTGGTTAGATTCACACCAAGATATTTTATACTATTTGTGACTATTGTGAATGGTGTCGTTTCCATAATTTCTTTCTCAGCCAGTTTATCCTTTGTGTAGAGGAATGCTACTGATTTGTTTGAGTTAATTTTATACCCAGCCACTTTGCTAAAGTTGTTTATCAGGTTTAGGAGCTCTCTGGTGGAAGTTTTGGGGTCACTTAAGTATACTAACATGTCATCTGCAAATAGTGAAACTTTGACTTCTTCCTTTCCAATTTGTATCCCTTTGATCTCCTTGACAAATGGGATCTCATAAAACTGCAAAGCTTCTGTAAAGCAAAGGATACGGTCAACAGGACAAAGCGGGAACCAACAGACTGGGAAAAGATCTTCACCAACCTTACATCTGATAGAGGGCTAATATCCAAGGTATACAAAGAACTGAAGAAACTAGATTCCAGACCATCAAATAACCCTATTAAAAAATGGGGTAGAGAGTTGAACAAAGAACTCTCAACTGAGGAAACTCGAATGATTGAGAAACATCTAAAGAAGAACTCAGCATCCCTAGTCATCAGGGAAATGCAAATGAAAACAACACTGAGATTCCACCTCACACCAGTCAGATTGGCTAAGATCCAAAACACAGGTGACAGCAGATGTTGGCGAGGATGTGGAGAAAGAGGAACACTCCTCCATTGTTGGTGGGATTGCAAGCTGGTACAACCACTATGGAAAGCAGTCTGGCGATACCTCAGAAAATTGAACATGGTGTTACCTGAGGACCCAGCTATACCCCTCTGGGTATATACCCAGAAGATATTTCAACATGCAACAGGGCCACATGCTCCACTATGTTTATAGCGGCCTTATTCATAATAGCCAGAAGCTGGAAAGAACCCAGATGTCCTTCAACAGAAGAATGGATACAGAAAATGTGGTACATTTATACAATGGAGTACTACTCAGCCATTAAAAATAATGAGCTCATGAAATTCTTAGACAAATGGATGGAGCTAGAAAATATCATCCTGAGTGAGATGACCCAATCACAAAAGAACACACATGGTATGCACTCACTGATAAGCGGATATTAGCCCCAAAACACACAATACCTAAGATGCAACGCATTAACCTCATGAAACTCAAGAAGTAGGAGGAAGACCAAAGTGAGGGTGCTTTTGTCCTTTTTAGAACGAATATCAAAAGATTCAACCAGAGCTCCCAGGATCTAAACCTCCAGCCTGAGAACAGACAGGGGCAAGCTGTCCTCTGAGAGGCTCTAACCAGCAGCTGACTCAGACAGATGCAGACATCCAGAGCCAAACAGTGGATGGAGCTTGAGGACTCTTAAAGAAGAATAGGTGGAAGGATCGTGGGCCCTAAGGAGATAGGAACTGCACAGGAAGATCAACAGAGTAAACGAACCTGAACCCTTGGAGCTCTCAGAGACTGAATCACCAACCGTGGAGCATACCTAGTCTACACAGATCTACCTCCATGGGCTGAACCTAGGCCTCCCTGCACATACGTTGTAAATGTGCAGCTTGGTTTTCATGTAGGTCTCAAACATCTGGAGTGGGGGCCATCCCAAAACATGCAGCCTGTATATGGAGTATGGTCTTCTAAAAAAAAAAAAAAAAAAACAGTTGTTCAGTTATTCATGGAATATTATTTTTTTATATCTCTTGTATTCAGTTTGCAACTACTTCATTGAGAATTTTTGTATGTATATTCATGAGGGATACTGGACTATAACTTATATATTTTTGTTGGGTTTACACTTGATTTCACTATTTCAATATTATTTGCTTTGTGAAGGAGCTTATTTGGTTCTGAATTTTTTTAAACATAACTCAAAAAGTATTGCTTGTTTGAAGGCTCTATAGAATTCTTGTATAAGTATATCTGACCCTTAGTATTTTGCTTGTTTGTTTCTTTTCATTTTATTCTGTTTGAATGCTTTTTAAATTTTTTTGATTTGCTGAAAAT
This sequence comes from Mastomys natalensis, assembly GCA_021653895.1. Lineage (NCBI taxonomy): Eukaryota > Metazoa > Chordata > Mammalia > Rodentia > Muridae > Mastomys > Mastomys natalensis. Next base: position 2,419,427 of record JAJTUV010000017.1, on the reverse strand, counting down.
AAAAATAAAAAAAAAAGAAAGAAAAAAAAGAAAAAAAAAAAAAAGAAATGTAGACTTGTGATTCTGATGCATTGTGCCATTCTGATGCATTGGAAGAACCATTGTACCAGGGGAAAGAAAAGAAACAGCATACTTGAATGTTTATATGAAACAAAATTGGATCTGTGACTGTGGCACTTGGAAGAAAGAACATATATATCCCTTAGACTTTCTTATTTTACTTGAGATATGTATTCTTTTATGTATTAAAGGGTAGCTATTGCATAGATGAAAGGAAGCTAAGAAGAGGGATTGAGAAAGAGCAGGAAAGAGGACATAGAATCAAGGCTCAGGTAACTATGATTTAGAAAAAAAGAGGGGAAGGGCATGGAGAAGGAGAAAGATTCTATAAAGGAGTCAAAAGTGGTAGCAAGAAGGGCAGAAGGCACACTAACTCTAATACATTTTTTTTGAGACCTTAACCTGAATCAAAGGCAGGTTCGACCAAGTAAAACATGATGCCCTCATGCCAATGCATATGAAGTCCAATTCTGGCCAGTAAGTTTTGAAAAGTGTATTAGAGACTTTCAAGAAAATTCCTCCATTCTTAGTTGAAAAGTTGAGAGTGATTGGATATACTGATATCTGTAGCATTGGATATAAATGTGGGGGACACTTCCAAGACCACTACGGCTCTCTGAAATCAAACATACCTCTGCATATATGCACACACATCTCTAAATATGTGTGCACACTGAGTTTTTTCTATACACCAGTATCTAGGATGAAATTTAACCTATATATTAGACACATAGAGATTAATGACAATAAAACAGAGCAACCAGAACAATATTGTATGGTAAACATATAATATTTTTCCTCTCCTCCCCTCTCCTCTCCTCCCCTCCCCTCCTTTCCTCTCTTTTCTCCTTCCCCCCTTGTCCTTTGCCCTTGCTCCACTCTTGTTGTACTGCCGTTAACCATCTCCTAAGTCTGTGTCTATGTGATGAAGTGATGTGAGGAAACAGCCATGTATAGTGGGTGCACTGTGACTGTAGCATTAGGTCATGACAGTTACTTGAACTTAACTACTGCTGGCCCTGGATGTTGACCTGATAACTAGGATATTTACAGTAATGAGTTAGGTGATATACATACATACGTAGATATGTGATACAAGGGTAATTCTTGTGCTGGGTAGAACAGTGTGAAATTTTATCATGCAACTTAGGATGGTCTATGAATTACTTCTGGAATTTTTCATGTAATTTTTTGAGATGCTGTTGACAGCAGTGTTAGATAAGAATAAACCAGCACTTTGGACGTCAATGTGGGGAGAGTAAAAGAAGCAAATGCCGTGAGGATATGGTTCAGATGATTGCCTTCAGGACATGGGTGAGAAAAAATATCTAAGGAACAAAAGTTTCTGCTGTGCCAGTTAATAGATTTATTTATTTAGTCAGATAAATTTAGGAATTTTATTGCTTGGAGCTGGAAACAGTTTATGTGATATAGTGTTGTACGAAGGATGCTTCTATTTTTAATTGTAAGAGTAACTGATTCCAAATTCTCGAAAATATTGAAATACTGTGCAGCAAATGTTGAAAAGCATTTTTCTAATACAATGGAATTAACAATATAATCTAATATAATAACATCAAAGGTGAGTTTAGGAACAATAGATTAAGCATTTTGCTCATCTGAGAACAAATATGGATTCCATGAGTATATATCTCTAAAATTCGAGTCATATTTTAATATTAAAAGCTCACTGCAGCTATTTTTTTACATTTTCATTTCACATAAATATGCAAATAAGTTTATGTGCTATCCTTCCTCAACCCTGAACCATTGCAGGAACTGAAGTCAGGTCTACGGAAAGAACATCTTGAATATTAAACATGCAGAATACTCTAAACACAAAAATATATTCACACAAAGTCAACGGTTTGACTGGTTCAAATATTGATATCTTAATTTCATTTAGAAAATTGAATTATTAAAATACAATGAAGCCTAATACTTGGAATTGATGTTATTTACCACTGTAACACTGAGGTTACAGAAAAGAATAATAATCTCAAATTGGGGTGTTTGTATGTTATCTCCATCTCTGCCATCCATTTTGTGGGTACCTAGTCTCTGTCTTAGTTAGCACAGTCAAGAAAAATAAACCTATAAAAGTTTTCTGATTCTTTAATCTGAATTATCTTGAATTTCTAAAGTTAAAAATAACTATGGACACATTTTTATAAACATGCTGCATTTAACTCAATTTCCAATTCCAAATGGGTAATTGCTTCTAATTCCTACCTTGGTCTCTTTTCAAACATTTCTATTTGGAATTATTTACTGGAAGCAGGCTGGAAGCTTCTACAGAGATGAGTTTTTAATTAAAATACCTGCATGCCATGCACTCAGAAGACACATTTTTAAAGAGAGGTGAAAATAGATTGTCACAATGAAGAAAGAAGCCTTGTTTGTGTGGTAGTTAGAAACAGGATTACAATTAAGCAGGCTTCCTAAATCAGAACACATTCACTTAATAAACCACGAGATTAGTGTTGTTATTTTTATCAAAATGCCACCGTTGACATTTTTCACGTACACTGTACAGTTTGTGCTCAAACAGGATTAGTGTTGCAGGCTGAAGCCTGTGGAATTTGGTCTGGGCTGTACGGTAGTTAGCATCTTCTATAGCAACATGCTTTGTTGATTCTGTGACCAATATGAGCATGTGCAAACATGAGAGTAGCCTTGAATGATGAGGGCTCAGGAGATGGCCCTGTTGATAAAGGACTTGCCACACACACATGAGGACCTTAATTCAAATGCCAAGCAACCATGTGAAAAATCAAGTGCAGGACTGGACATCTGTAATCCCAACATAGGGGCAGTAAAGACAGACAAATCCCTGGAACTCTCTGCTAGCCAGCCTCAGTGAATTGGCAGTAAATAAGAAAGGTGATTACTAATGTCAGCCTCTGACCTGCCTGTGTATGTGCATACATGTGTATCAGCATACAAACATGAACATGAGCACACACACTCACTCATGCACACATAGATGCATGTGTGCACAAGAGAGAGAGAGAATAATGAACAAGTATTTTCTATGTTGCTTCCCAATACACACATACAGAGTTCCTTTGACTTACTCTGCTCATTTGTTTCTTTACCACCCTCGCTCCCCAACTAAAGCTATATTCTCGCATGACTACCATTTCAGAGCATCTTCTTAGCATGTGTTCTAGTTACTTTTCTGTTGCTGGGATGGAATGACTGGACAAAAGCAACTTAAAGGAGAAAGGGTTAATTTGGTTTAAAAGTCCACACGAACACTGTCTGTTACCATAGAGATGGTATACCACACAGGAAGCTGAGAGACAAAACAGAAAGTAGAGCAAGGCTATATACCTCCCCTCCCACCCCCAGTGATGTATTTCCTTACGCAAGGCTCTAGCTCCTAAAGGTTTTATAACTTCCCCAAACAGAGCCACCAACTGGGGACCCAGTGTTCAAACACACGAATCGTGGAGGGCATTTCTCATTCAAACCACCACAGTACATTCATAGTCTTCTCTAATTTTCAAAGGCAGTAGTACTTAATCTTTGACTTGATAAATATGACTCAATTGAGTTACACTGCTGTTCTTCTAGAACGTAAAAAGTAAAATGCCAATATAAATACGTGGTAATTATCACGAGAACTGTTCATTTTTAACTATTAAATTTAAACAAAGAACAATTGCTGTTTGTTCATGCAAAACAAACAGTGCCTGCTTAAGATCTTTGTGATTAATCTGCTTCCCTGTGTGCACATTGATGAGAAAATACTGCCTCAGGCTCAGTACACACACACACACACACACACACACACGCACGCACACCCAGGAAATCAAAAGTATTGTTGTTCTAGGCTATTCATAAGCCTTTCTCCAAAGAAGAGTTTCAGCAGTAAATAAGGCAGGATCAGCTGGAGGAAGGGGAATCAAGCTTGGGGGTCCAGGCCAACACATTGAAGGCTTGGCAGTTGCAGCCCAGTTCAACGACAAACACTGGGAACAAAAGGAATGCTTGTTTGTTTGTTTGTTTGTTTTGTTTTCCTTTACAAATCTATTTGTTTTATTTTGTAAAGATTATAATGTAATTACATCATTTTTCTCTTCCCTTCCCTCCCTCCAAGTCTTCCCAATGTACTCCTCCTCGTTCACTTTCAAAATTATGATATAATTTTCATTAATTGTTGCTACTTAAATATAGATAGATGATAGATACAGAGACATATATCTACATGTATTTCCAGATACATAAATGAAATATTCTCTGTCTGTATAATTTATGTATATATTTTCTTTTTTTATTGGATATTTTATTTATTTACATTTCAGATGTCATCCCCTTTCCTCATTTCCCCTCCTAGAACCCCCTATCCCATCCCCCTCCTCCTTTTTGCTTTTATACCATTTTAATTACATGCTTGTATTAAGGTCAGTTCTAGATTGAGGGTTTAGCAATACAATACATGCAAATAGTCAAGGAACAAGCAAGACAATAAACACAAATAGTCAAAGAACAAGCAAGGAGAGTGCTTTATTGCTGAGGAGAGTGGCTGATAGGTAGATGAAGAGGAATTTACAGGGCAGATCATACTAGAAACTACATCTGAAACAGGATATCAAGGGGAAGACGTTTTTAATCACAAATTTTGAAAGCTAGACACATTTATCAATGGCTGTGCTCTGTGATAGAGGTCACTTGCCAAGACTTTAATGCATACCAGAGGCGAGTGCATTCAGATAGGAGGCTGTTCTAGAAATCCTCCCTTCCCCGTCTAGTTCTACAAACACTTCACTTGAAATAAAAATCTATAGAAAATTTCAAAATGGGAAAACTGCTTGGTTTTCTTATTGAAACTAGCCTAGAGATGGAATTAAGTATTCGGGACATAATGCAAAGAACAAGTTTCCAGAGTATTGTGGGAAACCAAAGAGAGGGTTTCAGGTAGGCCCAGGATGGGATGGGAATGTCTATCAGCTCTGGAATGGGTTGTGGGTGTGTGTGTGTGTGTGTGTGTGTGTGTGTGTGTGTGTGTGTGTGTATGTGTGTGTGAAATTCCAAGAGATAAATAGTTTGTACTAGAGAAATGAACTGAGAACTCTGTTGTATTTTGGGTACTAGGTAGATTTTATACACTGTTAATGTTACCACTGGAAGTAGGGCTGGTGGGACAAAATGATAGGAGAAACATAGTTGCTGGCAGGAACTATTAGCAGATGTCCCACAGGAAGCCAAGGTCCTGATAATTGTGTATGAGACACTGGGGGTTTTAGTCTTTGTTTGGGAAAGTTTGCTTCAAGGGAGGAATCCTAAAGACCCAACTAGTAGAGCTCTTGGCTTCCTGTTTCTGTGATAAATGTCAACTGGGGAGAAAAGGGCTTACAGGTTACACTCCAACATTGAGGATAGTTAGGGCAGGAACTCAAGCAGGTATTGAACCATAGAGAAACACAGCTTAGTGTCTTATTCTTACTGTCTTATTCTCTGACTCAATCTCAAAGGCTTATGCTCAGTTAACTTTCTTATAAGCCCAGGTCCATTTGCCTAAAGATGGTGTTGCCCACAGTGAGTTAGGTCCTCTCATGTCAATCATTAGTCAAGACAATCTTTCATAGACATGACCACAATCTGATTGAGGCAATTCCTCAAGTAAGGTTCTCTCCTCCAAGGGGACCCTAAGTTGAAGAGCCTTGGTTTCTTCAGAAATTCTGTGTGCTATATGAACAAAAGCTTAACAGATGGAAAAAATAGACTACTTGTCAAGGTGACAAGTAGTCTAGCACAGCACTCTTCATGAATTCTATTTATTTATTTATTTATTTTTAATTTTTTTTTCTTCATGAAGTCTTAGCTAAGAAATCAGGAATGTTCATTCATGTTCTTCTCATTCAGTTTTGAAGCAGAACAAAGTCACCCAGAGATGAAGAGGCCATTAAGACTACTGGAAAGAGGACTAAGATGGAAAAGGAACTGATATCAATATGGACAGAGTTTGGTTCTTAAAGGGAGAACAATGGGTGAATGGATGAATGAAAAATAACATTACAGAACAAGTCAAGATAATATATGATCCCAGCCATCATCTGGCAATAAGTGAATAAAAAGGAAGGCTTTGTAGAATAATAATTATTCATATAGCAAATATTTGTCAAATCAGACTTGGTGGTATATAGATACAGTTCTAGTACTTGGAAGGTAAAGGCAGGCTGTTTCAAAGAAACATGAACTACACAGACTGTTCTATACTAGCTGGGCTACATAGTGAGACTTTAGGACAAAAAAATACAACAAGAACAGAACCAGAGCAAAGCAACAGAGAATGCCGAGGAAGTGCCAAACTGGATGATGGTATAAACAAATCCATAGGGTTTTGGTATAGAGAAACTCCTGGGTTAGTAAATCCATTTAAAACCAAGAGTTTTGCATTTCTTTTCAGAGAACTTCAGAGAAATGTATATAGACATCCTAAATTAGTTGAAATGACTTAATGAGGACAGACCTTCGAGAATAGGCAAGCCAACCTGCCTGGAGCAAATGTGTCTCCCAGGTGATTTTTTTTTCCTCCTTTGGCCTTGTCCTTCACCTGACTTCCACCCTGAATAGACCACTTACCTCAAGTCCCAATGGATTAAGGCTTCAGTGGAAGTCCCTAACATGAAGAATCACTAGGCAGGGTGTGCAAATGGATTCAATGTCGACCTTTTTATTTGACTATAGGAAAATCTTCTTTGACTTCATAGTGATTGACATGTTTTAAAAAATCAAGAAATTGAGGGAATGTGCCTATATTTTGGGATGAGTTTGGAGAGGGAGGATGGGTTGAAGAGGAGCCTTGGCTTCTTCAGAAATTCTGTGTGCTATATGAACAAAAGCTTAACAGATGGAAAAAATAGAAATGAGTTTTTTTATGGAGAGAGTATACCTAAGGTACCAGTCACTAGCGATCCCAACAAGTGGAGCTGTACTGGCTTTCTTGGCCTCAAAATAGATGGAGCCGTGTTGGGGACAGCATGAAGACATTAATGTTACATAGCTAAGCATCCCTCTAGGGAGGATGGGCTATCATATGATTGAAATTAGCAGTCATGAATGAAATTAGCAGTCACAATCTTAGGCTAGCATGAAGCCATCATCCCCTCATATGAAATAACTATATAAATCCTTCTTGTAGGTTGAATGCCACTCTCTTGATTCTTATACAGCCCAGAACGTATAAAATGATAGCACAGCAATGAGTGATTAATGACAGGCTCACTACAACTTGACATGTGCTGGAGTGACCGGGAGGAAGGAATTGTGTTAATATGAAAGCTGCACTATAGAACAGAGAGGAAACTTTGACCCCCTTTGGGGAAAACCTCTAGAGTTCATGCTCGGGAAAGCACACATCTAAAGGTAGAGAACAGAAATGAGTATGCTTTATTCAGAGCTAGAAAGAAGCATGGTTTGTTTTTTATGAGCAACTTACATAAGTCCAAAGTTATATGTAATGATTCCCTACCCAGACCAAATAAGGCATTGTGCCAGGGATTTTGAGGGAAGGATGCTGCCCTGGTTATCAATTGCTCCATGACAAAGTACTTAATATTTAGGAAGTTAGAATGATAATATATATATGTGTTGTATTAGGAGTCTGGGAATAGCTTAATTAGGTCTTTTGCTTCAAGCCCTCTCCCAGCTCAAACAAGGTGACAACTGGACTGAAGAAATTTTCAGGACCATCTAGTGAGCCCTGTTCACTCTATGACCATTGGGCAGGGCTTAGTGGCCTATTGCACTGGGACCACTCTCAGTTGCTTACAAAATGTTTTCTTGATAAAATAGAACACAGCACCATACCTAATATCTATTAAATGGAGAGCAAATCAGTAATCAGGAGCTTTTGATAACCTAATCTTAGAAGTGACCTATCACTTTGGTATATTAGTTTGTTCCTGACGGCTACAAGGTCTAGACCACTCTCTTGAGAAGAGAAGATGACACATACATATGAGCAGGGAAGGGTCATTATGAGCCATCTAAGATGACACTTATACCAGTCATAACATAGAAAAACAATGAGACCCATTACAGAACTCTAACTCTCTGGACATTAGCCAGAAGCTCAGGTTGTAGAAAATGGAGACATGAAAGGTTGGAAAGGCAATCATTCCATTTAGGCAACTGGAAAATGTGTGGGAAAGAGAAGCCAGAAACAGCAACAACATATTTCTCCAGAAATATGTGCTACATCAGCTGGGTAATGAATCATAAGACTTGAATTCCACTTCATTCCTAATTAATTATTAATCAGAATTCTTCTGCATCTTGAAAGTCTTTGGTTTGAGTGGTCACAGATGATTGTAGGGTGTCTCCTACAAGGCTCAAAGTGTGAGTTCTAGACCCTTATCCTCCTGTTTAGTAATCACGACATCCTTACTTGCAGCATGTACTAACCATCAAAATGATGATTGATCTGATTGTCACATGCTCACTACTGAGCCAATAATAATAATATCCAGGAGGGCATAGTATTACAATTAAGCTGCCCTGATGCTCATGCTCTTTGGCTAAGACTGGAAGCTTGTTGTAGCAATTAATACCATGCATCAAATACTTCCACTTCCTTTTCAAACAGCTGGAATGCCTGTTTGACACTGTTTTATTGGAGTAACTTAGGATCCTGGGAATTTATTGACCCAATAATATGAGTATCAATAATGAGTGTCACTAAAAAGAAAACACAGGGGCTAGAGAGATGGCTCAGTGATTAATAGCACTGGCTGCTCTTCCAGAGGACCTGGGTTCAATTCTCACATCGCATGTAGCAGCTCACAACTGTTTGGAGTGCCAGTTTCAGGGGATTTGATACCTTCTGGTCTTTGTTGGTTCCATGAGTGTACATAGTTCACAGGCATAGATGCAGACAAAGGACTCACATACCTAAAAGAAAAATATATTTTTTAGAGAAAGTAGTTTGAGTCAGAATGCAAATCAGCAATAGAACACTTACCTCACATGTATGAAGCCCTGGATTTAATCCCCAGTGGGGCCAAAAGAGAAATCGAATAAAAACAACATTATTGGTCTATAGTTCATGTATCATAAAATGCACCCTTAAAATTATACTATTCAATAATAATTTTTTGTACATTTCGGCTATTATTGAGAATTCCAGAACATTTTTATCAGTCCTAAAGGAACACCGTGCACACTAGGCATCAATCATTCTCCTTTCCTCTCTCCCTGTTTCTTAAGGGAGTTTTTCTGTTTCCATGAATTACATATCCTGGACAATTTGTGATCGGTAGCCTTCCATTACTGGCATCTGGTTGTTTCCTTCACATAATGTATCAGGCTCTCAGTTTATATGGCAGGCTGACCTTCAATGGTCTGTGTAGCACAGGCTGGCCTGGAACCCACAGTCATCTTATCTGTCTCCAGAAGCCTGGGATTACAGTTATGAGCCCAGCTACTTCATACCTCTGTGTAATTAAACAACTACCCCATTAGACAGGTATGCAACACTGTGTTTATTCATCAGTTCACGGATGCCTGGGTTGTTTCTGACTTTTAGGTTAGAGGACGTTGTGTGCACATATGCTTTCAATTTACTTGGTCATTCTCACAGGATGGTAGTTGCTGAGACCTGTAATAGCTATTTTCCTTAGGAAACTGCTGACTAAGATTCAAAACTCTGAGGAGAATTGTCAATGAAGCAATTAAGTGCTTCCCAAAGAGCTTATACCATTTACTATACCGTGAGCAACATATATGGGTTCTAATCTCTCTACTTATCTCCCAGTGTGGGTGCAGGACTGAGATAGCTTGAGAAAGAACTCAAGCACACAAGGTATACAGTAAAGGCTCTGGCCCCACTAACTCTAGATCCTCTCACTCCAGCTCAAAGGTATTATTATTCATTCATTCATTCATTCATTCATTCATTTATTATATGTAAGTACACTGTAGCTGTCTTCAGACACCCCATAAGAGGGGGTCAGATCTCATTAGAGATGATTGTGAGCCACCATGTGGTTGGTGGGATTTGAACTCATGACCTCTGGAAGAGCAGTCATGCTCTTAACTGCTGAACCAACACCTCCTTAACTTTTAAGGTCTGAAGATGTTTTGTGTACTGGCCTTGCCTGTCAAACACAACATTGAAAGTGACAAACTTGTAGAGAGGGAAGAGAATAAATCAAAACAAACAAACAAACTAAACAACAACAATAACAAAAACCAGAAGAAGGGGTGTGAGATGCACTCTGGACAAGCAAGCCTATCATTAATTTTGTTCCTTTTGGTTTAAAGTTAGCCTCTATCCTGTTTCATATTTCCTGAAGCAGCCTGAAAAACTTTCCACTCCCTAACACTGTCAATTAGTATGACTACTGCATCCTTGATAGTGAGGTATTAGTGTTTCATTGTATGTGGAGTGTTTTTACCTTCAGAACCTACAACTCAATTCAGAAAATAGGGGGTAGTCAAGAAAAACAAAGCTACTGTGTTATAATTGGTGTTAGGTAGATCTAAAGAGGGAAGAAATGAGCATGAGTTAGGACACTTAAGTTATATTTCAAGGCTAGAATAAGGATTTAGATAATCAAAGAAGAAAAGAGGGTATTGGAATGTGTGGACAGACAGGTAGGCAAGGAGTGGTGTGGTTCTGTTTCCTTCTCACCTCTGGGATGTCAGAACACTTCTCGGGAAGGCAAAACGCCACTTAAGATAGAGGTCCCAGCCCATGCTTCCCCAGGTGAGAAACGGCAGTGCTGGGATGGAGGCTGTGGTTCTCAAACTCCTGGGCATCTAGGAGTTGCGGGTAGAGAGAGGGCTGGGTCCAGGGGAGAATCCAGCTTAGCTCAGCGTCAGTGCCAGGAGTGCAGAGGCCTACAGGAGACTTAGGTTCAGCTGTTTGAAGAAGGCCTCCCCCTTCCCCGACCCACCCCAGCGAAGACAGCCATTGCTTGTCCAAGATGTTTATTCATGAAGGAAGAAGGATCCATGTGACTTACACTTGGTGAACCAGAGATTAAATACCTTTTGCAGGAATGGATGCCCTTCATCATTGGCTAGACACTTGGGGTTCTATCTAGATATATCATTAGTATGGAGAACTCTATGCATGTAACTTGTTGTCATGGTCCTCTTAGTGGGATGTCGTGGTCACATGCTCCAGGACAGGAACAAGGTTTGGAGTAGATTCAAACACATGCTATTAATTTTAAGAATTAATTATAAAAATTAATTATAAGAATTGTCAGAGTTCCTTAATCTGTTCAACCTTACCAGTTCTTTTGTCTGGTAGTATGGTTTCATTTGCCTCAGAGTGCAATTGTACTTGGGGTCTCTTAAGCACGTAAGTGGCTAGAACAGTTTATAAGAAGACCTCTTAAGGAATGACCTCAAGAGTTTGTGGGCTAAATCAAGCAAGTTTGTAGATGACCAACCTGTTTTCTTTTCTTTTTTTAAATTTACTTAAATTTATTTATTTATTATTTTTTATTAGATATTTTCTTTATTTACATTTCAAATGTTTTCCCCTTTCCCAGTTTCCCTCTGGGAACTCCCTATCCATACCCCTTCCTCTTTTCTATGACAGTGTTCCCCCACCAACCCACCCACTCCGCCTCCCTTCCCTGGCATTCCCCTTCACTGGGGTATCAATCGAGCCTTCACAGGACCAAGGGCCTCTCCTCCCATTGATGTCCAACAGGGCCTTCCTCTCTACATATGCAGCTGGAGCCATGGGTCCCTCCATGTGTACGCTTTGGTTGGTGTTTTAGTCCCTGGGAGCTATAGGGGGTGGGTCTGGTTGATTGATATTTTTGTTCTTCCTATGTGATTGCAAATCCCTTCAGCTCCTTCAGTCCTTTCTCTTACTCCTCCACTGGGGACCCTGTGTTCAGTCCAATGGTTGGAGTGTTTTATTTTCTTTAAGCAGTGGTAGACTATTGAGAAAGTTCAATTTGGGAAACGTAATCTGATGTTAATCTAGGCATTCAGAGTAGTAAAGGTGGTTGATTCTACTTTCTCACTTCCAAAATGACTACCAAGACTACCTTTTAATGCATTTTGTCTGCCTTAGCTGCCCAATAAGGTCCTTAGACACTGGAAAGAAGCACCAATGGAAGTTTCCATATCTATGTATTTAGCTAACCTCACATCAGGAACCTTTTAAAAAATAAAAATAAAAAAAGATGGTCTGAGCTTGCCTCTCAGCAGATCCTTGCTCTAGGCACACTGCTCTGTTTCCTCACTGTCTCTCAAGCACTTTATTTTTTTGCCTATCTCTCTGTTCACATTTACATGTAGACTATTTATTTATTTATTTATTTATTTGCATGCATGTATGTGTGTATTTGTGGATGTGTGTGTGTGCATGTTATGGGGTGTGGGGGTATATGCTTGTGTGTGCCTGTGGAGATCAGAGTTCAGTATTGGGTATCTTCCTACATTGCTTCTCTGTCTTCTTTTTTGAGAGCTTGCCAATTGGCGAGATTGGCTGGCCAGCAAGTTTTAGGGACTCTTCTGTTTCTCCATAGTGAGGTTACAGGCCTGAGCCTCTGCATTTGGCATTTTCCATAGGTGATGAGAATCCGAGCTAAGGTCTTCGTGCTTGGACGGCAAACATTTTCTGAGCAATCTTCCAGCCACAGACCTCTTAATCCTGCCACTATCCCCTAAACAATAAACAAGGCAGCTACTTATGTTGTATGTGCATTTCATAAGGTTTTAGAAGTCATGTAGGGACGATAAAGCACACAGCAAGATGTGAGTAGTTTCCATGTAAATACAGCACCATTTCATAGAAAGGATTTCAGCCCCATAGATTTAGAGATTTTTCAGGAAGGTATGGAATCAATCTCCATTTCTAGATACCAAAGGCAGATCCTACTTCACTCTTGTTCCCTCAACTGGAAACGAACTGGCTGAATCTTGCAGTTTTCTATCTTGGGTAGCATAGTGCCTATCAAGGGTATAGTGTATCAAAATGGTCAAAACCATGCTGCTCGTGGGATTTAGATTTTGGATTCATCGGAGCCCTACAGATTCTAGAGAAAATGGTAGACATTAATGGTGAAGGGAACTGAAGACCCAGCCATCTGAATGTGGCAATCAGGAACCGTTTGGAGTGAGAGTTAGCAAACATCTTCCAACTGTCAGTTCTTGGAATCATACAAACAGACTCTGTAAGCGAGTGCGTCAGTGAACCTGTGTCTCTGTTAAACCACAGAGAAATGAAATAAGCTGATTTAAAATTTCTAAAGGGAACTTAAACCACCTGCTAAGTTGTAGAATTTAATTTGCAAGATGAATACTTGGCAATGTGACACTTCTTTCATGGCTTCATTTGCTGTTTTAATAAAAATGTTCACAATGCTTTGGTTCCATCTGTTAGAGAGGGAAAAACAGCTAACTGCTATTCAAACAACAAAAAATACAGCTTTCTAGAAAACTATATCCAGCACCACCAAAATGTAAAGCGGTATTTATAAATTTTAAACTTCTGCCTCGATTCTAAAAAAAAAACAAAAAACATGTTGTACTAATTGTGTTACATCTTGGACCCAACATATAAATAATTTATGCAAAAATTTTAAATTTAAATTATTCTCCCACATTCCAAATGCAAACAAATGCTTCAAAGTTATCGTGATCATGAATCTCACTGCAGCAGGCTACAGATTTTCATTATAACAATTTGTAAGCAAATATTTGGTTATTTTTATAAGCCACAAATCTGGCTGGAGGAGAAAATGATGTATAATAAACAAAAACCTGTGGAAGCTACAAAGAATGTTTGTCGCTACGTTTCTAGTAAGCTATGGGACAGCAGTCTTCCGACTTTAGTGATGAAATTTCTAAAGGGTATTTTTGCCCCTCAGCATAGATCAAGATTATTATAACTTTCATCAATTATTTCTCAAGTACTAACTCAAGTATTTAGTGTCATGTTGGTACATAGTAGGCACAGTTTGTGTGATTTTGGATTCAGAGAAATACAGTTGTATCCAACGCTGCATCAGAGACAATGAGAAGAGAGGCACAGAAATGGGAACAGAGTGTGGGTTTTAATAAGAAGGGGAGGCATTGTGGCACAAGTGTAATCCCAGAAGTTGGCAACCAGAAGGAGAAGGTTTGTGAGTTCAAGGTCAGTCTGGGCTAAATAGAGAAGAAGAAAGAGGAAGAGAGGAGGAAGAGGAAGAAGAGGAGGAGGAAGAAGGTGTTTTACATCCTATACAATCATTTTAAACATTAGCAGCCTCCTGTCTTGCTTGCAGCTCTGGTAGAACTTCACTGAAGAAAAGCAAAAGCTGAGAGTGACCCATTGGAGCAGTGGTTCTTAACCTATGGGTCGAGACTCCCACGGGGGATTGCATATCAGATATTTACATTACAACTCATAATGGAATCAAAATTATGGTTATAGAGTAGCAGTAAAATATCTATTGGTTGTGCAACGTGAGGAACTGTATTAAAGGTCACGGCGTTAGGAAGGTTGAGAACCACTGAGTCAGAGGGTCTCTAGAAGTGCTGGGCTTTCCCATATTTTCTCCTCCTCTCAGAAAAACAGTGTATTTCTGTTTCCTGAGAACAGGAGGATATGGGAGCCTCTTTTATGTTTGGACATTGCATTTAAGAGAAGATGTCATGGCATTGTTCAATGGGTCCAGAGAATTAGTCTCTCTGAATGTTTGTTTTAGATATTTGAATTTCAGTCTAAACCATTTAAAGGTAAAGAAAGTGAAACCCAACAAGTTCAATGTTTAGCTAAGTTCAATGTTTACCCATGGAACAAAGACATATACAATATTTATGATCACTACAAATTCTAACCAGCTAAAAATTCTAAGTCAGAAGGACATAAATGGATGGTTCTGTTTTTTTCCCTAGTCATTGTACAACAACATGTTTAACTATTGACTGTTTTAAGATGGGGCCAAAGTACCCTCCAAAGGGTATTGTGCTAAGAACAGAGTAACC
The DNA here is from genome assembly GCA_021653895.1 of Mastomys natalensis. Classification (NCBI taxonomy): domain Eukaryota; kingdom Metazoa; phylum Chordata; class Mammalia; order Rodentia; family Muridae; genus Mastomys; species Mastomys natalensis. The sequence continues at coordinate 2,404,418 of JAJTUV010000017.1, read as the reverse complement.
TGAAATACCCATATACTTAGTGGTAAAGTCTGGACTAACAGAACAGGTTCTAATCCTGGACTAATAGAAACACTTCAAATCTGTTTGATTTTTATATCTCCCCCTTTGAAAACGGGTATAATAAAATTTTCCTTGCTCTCAGGATATTGACACAATAAAAACAAAACATATAAAAAAGCCTAGAGTGCTTTGTCAAGTACAGATTGTTGAAAGTAGAATGTCCTTGGCAATGTAGCCATGACTGTTTAACTAGCAGTGCTCTGGGCCTTTCCACAGGAAATGAGTGCAAATAGTCATCACAGGAAAATTTTTTTCTCTCTAAAAGCCATTTCTCAGGAAAAAAGAAACTGCTGTTGTGCATACATGTGTATGTACACACAAGCATGCACACATAAACACATGCACACATGTGCGTGTGTGTCAGTATCTCTCAAGAGCTAAACACTCAATTGGATGTGGTAACCACAGTTACAAAACCTAGTACTTGGGAAGTGGAGGCAGGAAGATCAGGAGTTCAAAGTTTTCATTAACTACATAACAAGATTGAGGCCAGCCTGGTTAAATGACATCTGTCTCAAGCAAAACTAAAAGAAGAGGGAAAAAAAGGAGAAGAAGAAACATGGAGAGGGAAGAGGGAGGAATGAAGAAGAGAAAAAGAGAACTAAAACAGGAAAAGAGACAAAAGAATACAAAACAAAACACAAAGAAAACAAATGCTATGAAAAGTTATCATCTTCACTCATGAAGCTCTCTTCACCTTCATGACGTAATTCAGGAAGACTCTACCTTGACTATAATCCTGGGATTGGAGTTTCCACATATTGTTTTGGTGAGGTGGGGCTCAAGAATTTACCCTATTATAGCAACCCTCCCCCCTTTTTCTGAGACAGAATTGCTGTCTGAAACTTGCTCTGTTGACTAGGCTGGGTCCAAATTTACCTGCCTCTGTCACCCTCGTACTGGGATAAAGGACTGTGATACCATGATCATCCTACAGCGACTATATTTAAGACGGAACACGACACAATTATTTATGTAAAAAGAGACCACAGAGGAGTACTATGTAATAATATTTTGAAATAATGGAAAGAAACAAAAACACGAGGTGGCAGAACTTGACTTAAACAGAAGAGAGATATAGATGCACTGATTTCAATCCCTGACATGTGATGGGTGGAAATGAACATGCAATGGAAAATAGATGTTGCAGGAATACATAGAGTCACAAGGGAGAGAGGAAATTGATATTAGATCAAGCCCCTGTCTCAAGAACTATTGGAATTTTATGGCTGCTGTGGGCAGGACAGTCAGTTTTCATCAGGGACACAGCCATTGGGCAGTTGCCCATGCTCTGATAGGTTGTCCCATATAAGCATGTATAGGTAGCACTAAGTGACTCCAATTTGACAAAGAGTACATGAAATTGGAAAGGATTCCACCACTACTGCTGGAAGCCAAGGCAGGAACTCAAGCCTGGAACCTGGAGGCAGGAACTGAAGCAGGAGCTTTGAAAGAATGCTAATCACTAGCTTGCTCCCCATGGCTTGCTCAGCCTGTTTTCTTATAGCACTCAGGACTACCTGTCTAGTGGGGCACTGTGACCAGTGAGCATGGTCCTCTCCTGTCAATCATCAATCAAGAAAATGCCCTACAGACTTGTCTAAAGAAAGTCTGAGAGAGACATCTTCTCAGTTGAGGTTTTTCTTCCCAGATAACTCTAGCTTTTGTCAAGTTGATGAAAAGACTTAACCAGAACATGTATGAAATATCTCAAACAATAAAAAAATATTTAAAATGATATGAGGGAGAAGCCTTATAGAACACTTTAAAAACAATTCACTCTCATAAGAAACCAAGGAACAGGATATCTCTGGGCCTTTATTGAAGGAAGTATTTAAGAGTTATCTTCGATAACCAGGAACACCCAAGAAAACAATAGCAAACAAACAAACAAACATACAAAAAACCTCCAAAAAACAACAACAACAAAAAACCAAAACCAAACCAAACCAAAACTGGTAGGAAGGGTTGAATATTTTTAACAAATTGAACAAAGACTACAACAAAAAAAGAGATCATTGTGTGGAAAAAAAAAAAGGAACTGTGCATGTTCTCTCAATTTAGGGAATAATTGTCTAATAAATTAGGAGAATATGGGATAGAAATGGTGATTGTTTCATCTATAATATCAGAAATATAATTTTATGAGACATTATTTCAGGTTGATAGACGAATAGTAGGTGTAAAAGAATATTTAACCAACACTAAGAAATAACAATTTTATTGATTCAAAGTGCAGACAAGGAGCTGTCAAAAAACAGAGGAAAATACACCGTTATTATCACTGGCTTTTCTATAGAACTAATGGCATAAAGATAAATAGGAAAATAAAAATGTAGACTTTCTTAAATATAAAAATATCACACATGCATGAATCAGATTACTGTGGAAAGACTTTAAAAACTACCTGCCCTTAGATAGAACAATACGACAGACCAAAGGCCAGACACATCTTTTATGTCAATAAATGTAAATGAATTTGACCCACCTAATATAAAGAAAAACTTTTCACATTGGAGACTAAAGGAACCTCAAACTTTGTTCTGCATTCAGGAGCCACATCTAAAACTTTCAGAAGAGTTAAAATTAAAGTCGTTCTTGAGATGTCAATATCAGATACAGTGGAACTCAGGATGAAAAGCACTTTACAATAAAGGTCTTTTATAATGCCAAAGGGGACAATTGATAGTGAAGATATAAAAGTCATGAAAATCTATGCTCCAATCAAAAGCAGTAACACTCATGAAGCTGAAATGGTAGAAATTACAAGGAGAAATGAACAAAAACACACAAGTGTAAGAGATCAAGGTCTTAAAAAACCTGGAAAACTTTATTTTACTTTAAAAAGTAGCAGTTAATATTTATGTTTTCTTATTGCGTACAACAACATGTTCTAAAGAACTACTTACATGTAGCTAAATAGCAAATTCATTTCATTAATTAGTATTTTTGAGATGAGAACACATAATCACTATTTCATATTTCAAGAATATAACATCTGTCTTCATTGCTTTCTATTGTGATAAAACACTGACCAAAACCAACCTGGGGAGGATAAGGTTTATTGGCTTATAAGTCACAATTTATCATGAAGGAAAGTCAAGCAAGAATTCAAGACAAGAACTTGGAAGTAAGAACTGAAGTAGAGACCACAGTGGAATGCTGTTATTGGCTTGCACGTCAGGCTCATGTGCCGCTATCTGTCTTAGACTTCCTGGGGCTAAATTCCAAGAGTAGCACCGCCCACAGTGGGCTGGACCCTCCCACATAAGTCATTAATCAAGAAAATGCTCAAACACACTTGCTTACAGTCAATCTGATCGAGGTGATCTTCAGCTGAAATTCCCTCTTCCCAGATGACTCTAGTTTTGTCAAGTTGACAAATAAAAAAAACCCAAACCTTAAACTAACAAAGCACAATATCAAAAACTATAGCTACCTTGCAGTACAACAGGGCTCTTGAAACTAATTTCTCTTATCTGCTTGTAATTAGATCTCATTTAACCAACTCCCTACCTCTACCAATAAATGCAATCTTTGGTATCAATCATTGACTTTGGGCTTCTGGAGATAGCTCAGTCAATAAAGGCTATGCTGTAATGGTTCAGACATACATATATGCATTCCTCATATAAACATGTATATACATATGCAAATGTATACACATAAATACAGAGAGAAATAAAATCTGATGAATGTTAAACATTGATCTTCAATAATCAAAACATTTCTATTTCAAATTTCTATGGACTCATGAAAATTGAAATATTTTAGATTACAGAGTAATTATCAGTGGATGTATTTTATCACAAACAACTTAATGATCATGATCAAGCAAAATCAGAAATAAACCAGAAAAACCAAAGATCACTTTATGTGATAATACAAAAGTTTTAATTATATATAATTAACATATGCAAATAAGAAAATTTTGTAAGGTTCTTTACTTGTGACACATACCCACAAAAGGGCTATAACACAAAATTACACAATTTCTAAAAGTAAAGCAAAACCTAAGGAAAAAACAGAAGTATGTATTAATAAATGAAAGTAAGTTTAAAGAACAGAAAAAAAATGTTTAAAACTTGAGTTTTGGCAGAAAAAGAAAAGAAGAATGTGTTTTATTAAGGAAAAACAAGAGGAATATAATTGTATAAGTTAGAAAGTGACAATGTGAGAGTAGCCCCAGAAGGAAGCCATTCGAAGAATTCTAAGATTACTCAACTCTATGCAAATAAATGGAAAAATCTGGATTAAATGAATAAATTACCATAAAAAGATAGGCAGTTCGAGCTTACCAATTTTAAGAAACACCCATTGTCAGCGATGTCAAAAAAAAAAACCAAACAAAAAACAAAACAAACAAACAAACAAAAACCAAACTAACCAGCCACAGACAACTTTACAGGAATTTCTGTGAAACATTTCAGAAAAATGGCTTGAGTGCCACTGGACTGTTCCAAGTATGCAAGCAGTTTAAGTTGTAAGCCCGCGTTTCTCTGCTGACAAGAGCTACACAGAGAATTAAACAGAGTGGAAGGACTCCTACAGAAGGCTTAACATAAGGGAAAGCCATTTGTGGAGATCAGCATTTAAGACAGCTCTTTGCATCCATTAATTTCTTAATTTAATGTGGTCTTGGTTAAAATACTAGGGATTTATTTCACCTAGAAAACTTGCTTCCAAACTTCACATAGAAAAGTACAAACAGAGATAGTAACAAGAACCTAAATAATTAAACATGATTCTTTTTAATGTAATTTAATTTTTCACACAACATATTTCCATTATGTTGCCCATTCTCCAATTTCTTTCAGATTCGCCTCACTCCCTTGGACACTCAGTTTCATGTTCTTTCTCTCCCTTTAAAACAACAACAAAAATCCCAAAGCCCCCGGAAACTTTAAAAGAATTGTGAAACTTTTTAAAAAAAAGGGGTTTTGCATGGATCCGGTGATTTTAATTTTGGGGGGCCCGTCCCGCACGAGTCCAGGGTTTTAACTGGGTCCTCCTTATTTTTTCCCCCTTTTGGGGTCAATGCACTCCTGCTCAAATTTAAAAAATTGGGTCTTGGTTTTTTAGGGATTTATTTCTTTTAAAAACTCTTCCACTTCAATAGATTTTCCCCGAGTATAAAAAAAAACCTAAAAAAACGATCCTTAGGATTTTTTCAACCTACCCCAAGGGCCCCCCTTCCCCCTTTCGGGGGGGGGGGCTCACCCCTTGGAAAGGGGTTTGCCCTTTTTCTTTAAAAAAAAAAAAAAAAAACTGGGGCGGGGTTTTGCAAGTGGTTTCTGCCTTTTTTCGTGTTTTTTTCCCCGACCCCCGGCAAATTGTTGTTTGGGTAGCATGGGAAAAAACCCCCAGGTTTTGGTCCTCCGGGGAAAAAATTGGGGGGGCCCTTCGCCCCCCTTGGGCCTGGGGAAACCCAAAAACCCCCCATTTTACCAAAAACCCTGGGGGCCCCCAATCCCCCAAATTTTCAAGGGGGGTTGGGGGGGCCCTTAGGGGTTCTTCCTGAGAAGAGGAAAAAGTTTTGGGGGGAAAAGGGGGTTCCCCTTGGGCCCGGGGGTTAAAATTTAAAATTTCCCCAAAATCCCCCCTTTCCGGGGTGGACCCTTTTTCCCCCCTTACTTGTTTACCCTTTTTTAGGGGCTTTTCCCTCCCCAAAAAAAAAAAGATTCCTTTTTTATTAAAAAAGGGGCCCCAAGGAAAATTAAATTTTAAAAATAAAAAGGGGGAAATTTTTCCCACCGGGTTTGCCAGCCCCAAAATTCGCGGCCCCTCATAAATTAAAACAGGATTTTTTATAAAGGGAATGAAAAGGAGGGAAAAAACATTTTTGAATGTGGCCCCCCCCTTCGGGGGCAGAAAAAGGTTTTACAAACCCGGGGGGAGGCACCACCCCCCCGCGGGCAATTTTGACCCCCTTTCCCCTTTTGGTTTTTACCCCTTATTTTTGGGGCCCCCCCCCGCCCCCGGGGTTTCCCCCTTCCTTTTTCGGCCTTCCTTTCCCCGGGTCCCCCCTTCCGTTTCCGGGGGCCCCCCCCAAGGGTCTTGAAAAAAAAAGAGAGTAAACCCCGGTTTTTTCCCAAAGGGGAAAAAGGGTTTGGAAAAAAAGGGATAAAGACCACAGGGGGGCCCTAAGAAGAACCCGGGGACCAGGGGGGAAAAAAAACCCCAAGTTCCCCCCCCAAAAAAGAAAATCAAAAACCCTCAAATAAAACTCCCAAAAAAACCCCGGGGAAATTAAACTTTTTGGGAAGGCCCCGGGCCCGGATAAACCAACCTAAAAAAAGAAACAATCAAAAAAAAAAAAAAAGGGTAAAAACCTACCAGAAAAAGGTGCCCCCAAAAAAATCCCGGAAGGGCAAAGGGCCCTTGTTGGGGAGGTGTTATGCAGGGGGACGGGAACAGTTTTGTTTTTTTTTTTTTTGGTGGTCCCCGTGTTTTTTTCCCGGAAATTCAAATAAATCAAAATTGGCCCCGGGGGGAAAACGGGGGGCCCGGGATGCCCCAAGACCCCTCTCAAAGGAAAAAAAGGCCTTGAATGTTTTCCCCAGCGTCACAGAATTTTATCAAACCTTTCTTACCCCCGCCCAAAACCCTTTGTTTGCTCTTGGGGAAAAAAAAATCGTGGAACTTTAAAGGGGGGAATGGGGCTAGGGGGAAAGGGTATTTTTTTTAAAACCCTCCCCCGGGGGGTTTTGGTGGTATTTTCCCCTAAATCCATAGGGCCTTTGAGTCCCTAAAACCCGGGGTCCTTTTTTTGGAGAAACAGGCCCAAGGGGTGCCTTTTGGGGGCCCGGGAAAATTTGGGGGGGTTCTGGTTGCCCCCGGTTTGTCTTTGGGATTGGCCCCATCCTTCCGGCGAGCCCCCAAGAGGGTTTTTCGGGCCTTGCACGACAGCACTGAAGTTGTCCTGCAGGAAAATGTGGGTGACCCAAACCCCGAGGACACCCTGGGGGATGGTGTGGGAAACGACTCGCCGCTGATGTGCCATGGGATGGCACGGGGAAAAGGTGTGCTCACCCCCCTGCCTTCTACCTCTGCAGTCAAGAAAGCCCCCCCAGTGTCTGAGCTTGGCAGACTGCCCTGCACCTCACCACTGCAGCACTCAGGAGACGGGGCCCTGACCTCGCCGGGACAGCCAGCAGAGCGCCCCTGGTTGTGTGTGTGTGGGGGGGGGGAGATACCACCCAAAGGACAGAGTGAAGGAGAGCTGGCCCCAACACTTGTCTGCTTTGAGGTGGTGGGGTGTGATGCCCCCCCCCCCCAACCTCCCTCACAGTACCACTGAACAGTGGGGGAACCCCGGTCATGAGAGGGGAGGGGGCTGGCCCTGACCCTCATCAGGGTCAGGATTTGGGAGAGCAGGCCCTACACCTTGCCTAGGCTCACTGGCGGAAGGGGGCGCCTGTGAGCTGACTCTGAGCTCAAGAGCTTGCCCTGCCACTAACCTGGCTGTGAAATGGTTGGGTGTGGGGGTGATGCCTTCCCCCTTCCTCCCTCACCACATACTGTAGCAGGGGGTCATGAGAGCAGGATTCCCTCTTACTGCCTCCTAACTGGCTGTAGCACTAGGTAGAGAGGGACCTGCACCTCACCTGGGCAACACAGTGGATGTGGCCCTGCTGGGGAAGGCACAGGTCAGCCATCCCTGAGGATCTGAGAACAGGAGGGCTGTCCCAACCCCTCATAGGCTGCAGCACTTGGGAAAGTGGTCCCCAAACCTTGTGCGAGCCAGGCTCTGGAGGCATGGGTGCAGGTGAGCGGGCCCCAAGGGCATGAGAGACGGGGGGGGGGGGGCTGACCCTGCCTTCTGCGGGTGGTGGCATTAGGTGACCTAGCTGGAGTAGTGAATGCAGGAGAGGTCCTCTGGGAAGAGCTGATGAGTTAACCATCTCAGTTGTCACCCAGGCCCAGATCCCGGGTTCTGAGTTGGACCACCCCCAAAATCTATATCATCTGCAAATGGTTGGGAATTCGTGAAATGGCCAGTCCTGTTGTTCCAAAGTTTCAGTATCTCTACAACACAGGGCAAAAACAGGATAGCTGTTTTGAATTTCAGTGAGGATCCAATACTGATGTTGTCATAGAGGCCAAGGATATCAAACCAGACCGATGACTCTCATAATGAACATTTGCAAGTGAAGATGTCTATACAGTATACAGAGGGGTACACTGTGGGACACACGGTGACATACTACAGCTTCCAGGATGAGATGTTTTCTGTGCTTTGTTTTTGTTTTTATTGTCGTTTGTTTGTGTGTGTGTGTGTGTGTGTGTTTTATTTTGCAGGGGATAGGAGAGCATGGGGAGATGAGTGGGAACGGGGTACATCATATGAAACTCACAAAGAATCAATAAAAAGCCTTTTAAAAAGTAGAACAAAACTAGCCAACTGTGATTTATATAGCTGTTCCCAAATGTTATGTGTTTATCTGTAAAGAAATTTTGCCTAATACTGTTAGAATAACTAATGCCATTGGCTCTTGATAGAATTTCAGATGTCTTTTATATTAGTACATAACTTTATTTTCATAACCTTTAAATGTTTTAGGACAATATGCATTTCAATGTTTTCCATGTTTACTGAAATAAGCAAATTCTAAAATCAAAATGAAAGAATATATCATCAACAAAGCCAAATACCTAAGAGTTTAATTTTTTTCTAGAAGCAGCGCTTCCAGTGATCTCTCATCAGGCTCCACTTCTTAAGGATACCACTACCTCTTAGCATCTTCAAGCTGAAGATCAAGCTTCTATCACAGGAATCCTTGGGAGACAAGCCATTTTGAAAGCAGAACACCTCATGGAAAGCAGGATTGCACGTTATCTAGATCCCTGCGTTACAGTACTTGCCTCTGCTACTGCCTCCATTTGATGATAAACAGGATACATGAATATTTGTCTCTTGTGGTTAGAGTGGGCTACAGTGAGAGGTTTTGTCAATGTGATTAAGGGTCCTCTCTATTTCTTTTTGATACATGGCCTCACTTTGTAGTCTTAGGTGGCTTAGAACTCACTATGTAGACCAAGATGGTCTTGAACTCACAGAAATCTGCCTCCTAACTCCTAGAATAAAAAGCATGCGGCACCATGCCCAGCTTGATTAAGCTTTCTAATAAGCTGACTTGTCAAAGAGAAAGTGTCGTGGTGAATATAGTCTAATTAAGTTGAGCCTTTTGAGGAGGCTTTAGAAGCTGTCACTTTAGTTTTTGATCTTAGCCATTCTGAGGGGTGTTAAACAGAATCTCAGAATAATTTTGATTTGCATTTCCCTGATGAGCAAGGATGTAGAACATTTATTTAAGTGTTTCTCAGCCCTTAGAGATTCCTCTGTTGAGAATTCTCTGTTTGGCTCTGTACCTCATTTTTCACTGGATTATTTCATTTGTTGGTGTCTAATTTCTTGAGTTCTTTATATATTTTGGATATTAGTCTTCAACTGCCTGGTTTGGCCTCAGCAGGAAAGGACGCACTTAGACTTGCTGTCACTGGATGTCCCAGGGCAAGGTGGTACCTAATGGAAGGACTTCCTTTTCTCTGAGGAGAAGGGCAGAAGCAATGGGGGGAAGTATTTATAAGGGTGGGACTGGCTTCAGTCAAGATGTAAAGTGAATAAATAAATAAATTAAAGACAATAAAATCCAAAAGGGATTTTAGATTTATTTTACTTTATATGTTATAAATATTTGTTTGCATGTATGTGTATATACAATGTGAGTCTAGTGAATGAGGACATCAGAAAAGAGTGTTGGTTCCCCTGAAAATGGAGTTACAGGTGAAATGGAGTTGTGAGTTGCCAGGTGGATTCTGAGAATCAAACTCAGATCATCTGCAAGAGCTACAAGACCTTTGAGGATTGAGTGTTGTGAATTTGATTTAATGGATTCCCAAATCATTAAAGAGTTCTCACATCTGCTTGTACGTTGCTGTGAGTTCCTGCCCGTAGTTGGTTTTGATTTGGAAATAAAATCGTCCAATGGCTGGGTAGGAAGACAGAGGCAGGAGGAGAAGCCACCATAAGAAGGGCATAGGGCTCTCTCCTCCAGCTGAGCAAGATGCCCAAAGCAAAGGACAAGGGGAAGAAGGTGGCACCAGCCTTCGCTGCCGTCGTCAAGAAACACGAGGCCAAAAAGGTGGTTAATCCTTTGTTCGAGAAAAGGCGCAAGAACTTTGGCATTGGGCAGGACATCCAGCCCAAAAGAGAGCTTCGTCAAACGCCCTACATCAGGCTACAGTGACAAAGAGCCATCCTCTATAAGAAGCTCAAAGTATCTCCTGCCGTTAACCAGTTCACCCAGGCCGTGGACAGGCAAACAGCTACTTAGCTGCTTAAGCTTGCCCACAAGTACAGGCCAGAGACAAAGCAAGAGAAGAAGCAAAGGCTACTGGCCCATGTTGAGAAGAAAGCTGCTGGCAAAGAGGATGTCTCAACTAAGAGACCACCTGTCCTCCCAGCAGGAGTCAATATAGTCACCACCTTGGTGGAGAACAAGAAGGCTCAGCTGGTGGTGATTGCCATGATGTAGACCCCATTGAGCTGGTGGTTTTCCTGCCTGCCTGGTCGAAAGATGGGGGTGCCTACTGCATCATCAAGGAAAAGGGCAGGCTGGGCGCCTGGTCCACAGGAAGACATGCACCACTGTTGCCTTCACACAGGTTAACCTGGAAGTCAAGGGTTCTCTGGCTAAGCTGGTGGAAGCTATTACAACCAATTATAATGACAGATACGACAGGATCTGCTGCCACTGAGGAGGCAATGTCCTGGGTCCTAAGTCTGTGGCTTGCACTGCCAAGCTGGAAAAGGCAAAGGCTAAAGAACTCAACACTAAACTGGGTTAAATGTACACTAAGTTTTCTGTACATAAATATAGTTACAACATTTAAAAAAGGGAGGGGCATAGGAAATACCAACCTGGGAACGTGCAGAAGGGTAAAATGGCGGAAATGTAGATGCAAAGGGAGGTGGCCCCAAAGGTGCTGCCCAGCAGGGCCCAGGGCAGCAAAGATAAAATATAGATTTGTTAAGTGTTAAGTCAGGAATATTGAAGGGGAGAGTATGCTAGCCGCAAGGAAGTTTGGAACTGCCTAGTGCATATTAAAAATAAGCTTTCATTCATGAATCCAAAACACTTGGGCAGGTATAGAGGAGGCACACATGTGTGCACCCTCTCAGAGCATAGAGTAGATTTAATTATTTACTGCAACAGCTGAACCTTATCTCCAGACTTTAAATGAATGATATACACAACCACCAAGTTAGAGAAAAAAAAATCTGAAAGCATAAATACAAAGAGAGCAAAAATAAAAAGTAACTAGTAACTCTATAATTGAAGAAAAACTTAAGTAAGAAAAATGAAAATGGACAAAAGCATTATTTAAATTGAGTCTAAAGACTTTAAACAAAAAAACAAGATAGTCAAATATCAGTCAATTCTGACCAATGGGGGGAAAAGAATTCATTAGGAAATATTAGTTGCGTGTTTTGATAAACATCTTTAAATTAAGACAGAATTTCAGATAAACTGAGTGTTTAGAGGAAAGACCCCATTCAGTGGGGGCTGGGAATATGACTCAGTCAGTAAAATGCTTGCTTACTGAGAGTGGAGAATAGAAAGGCAAGATGTGGTCTGCAAGAGTCTGACATATTCAGAGGCAGATGCTCACAGCTAACCATTAAACTGATCATGGGGTTCCCAATAGAGGAGTTAGAGTGAAGACTGAAGGAGTTAAAAGGATTCGCCACCACATGAGGAGAACAACAATCCCAACCAACCAGAGCCCCCAGGGTCTAAACCACCAGCCTGGGAGCGCTTACGGAGGGACCCATGGCTCCAGCTGTATATGTAAGGGAGCTATATATAAGTGGGAGAAGAGATCCTTGGTCCCATGAAGGCTGGACATCGAGGGGGGGATATTCGAGGGGGGAAGGTGAGGTGTGGGAGGGGGTAGGTGGGGGACACCCTCATAGAAGCAGGAGGAGGGGGGATGGGATAGGGAGTTCCTGGGAGGGAGGGGGAAATGGGGTAAGGGGAGAACATCTGAAATGTAAATAAAATTTCCAATAAATAAAAAAAAGTCAGTGGGGAAAAAAAGAAAGAAAAAAAAGAAAGGCAAGATGTTCGATGTGGCCTTTTGGAAGGATTTGAAAATTAAAAGAGATGTTACAATTCTGGATGGAAAGATGCTGTATGTGTAGTGACCCTATGATTCAATGTAGGTGTTCAGTACAATTCCAACCAAGAGTCAGCTGGATTTGGAATCTAGATTAAGGGGAATCACCTTATCAGATAGTCAATAGGAGTCATAGGAATGTTAAACAAGAACACAAACACCACCATGTGACAGGCAGTATTTCAAAATTACCTTCTTCTAATCCTGACGCAGCACTCACAGGTAGGAAATAACATCACTTTTTACAGATGAAGGAGTTGAGCCTCAGAAGCATCAGACAATATATAAATAAGAGAGTCAGCTAGACTCTCTTATTATCTTCTTAAAGTGAAAAGGCTTTAACATGTTCCGTTTGAAATCAAGGCCAGCCTTCTACTACAAATATACTTCAAGTTCACATTGCTGGTTAAGTAGGGCACACTCAATAACTGGTGTTGAGACAACTAACGTATCATTTATAGGCGAATATAACTGGATCCTTAATTCCTATCTGACAGTGAAGCAAGTTCCAGAGTGATAAAGTATATATAATATGTGCATATCAGAGAACAACAGACCAACAGTCATGTAATCAAATGAGAAGGGATGTATACTTCTAAACATAACATTAACTAGCATAATATAATAAATTAAAGTTATTTAACATTTAAGTTAACTTCTACCCAGTAATTAAACAAATGCCAAATAAGTACACACCAAAGTACACCAACTTTAAAATAATAAAATAATTACAACATAGGAAAAATTGTAACAAATTGTAACAATAGTTTATGTTATACAGCCATTCAAGTAAATAAAGAAAAGGCCGTCATTTTGTAGACTTCAGTGCTTTTGAGAACCAGTTCCATTAAGATTAAGGGCAATGGTGATGTCCTTGGAAGATAGTGAAGAGCTATTCCGAAATTCATGGGGTCCATGGATTGACAGGCTATTAAAATTATTCAGAGAAACCCCAGGGAATATGATTTCTTTTTCAATTAGTCATCCAACAATGTTTATCTAATCCCTTTCTGGACTAGTTTCTAGAGACACAGTGGTAATGGAGCATACACTCTAGCTGTAGCAAGCTGTGAATTAAGGCAAGTGAGACAGAGACAGAGCAGCGAAGGGGAACTCTGTTAAAAGTCAGACCTGAGTGGGCTAATACATAACCATTAGCCATGATCACTCCATGTCATATATTGTCATATTTTTGCTTACATTATTCTAAAGAGGCTACAAGTAAAAACAAGCACCAAAGAAATTATCCTTCTGACCAGTCAATGTTCAATATGAATCTATTACAACAAAGTTCTAATCTAGGTACCAGCAGAATGCTGCACTATGTAGTTAGGTTAGCAGTAAAACATTTGCCCAAACAAAAAACATTGATAGTATTTATCATTTATGTATAAAAATGTCTATTCATCAAGCTAGTTTTCATCAGTCTTTTGAACTTTAATTTAGTTAACATGAAGTTTACCCAAAATACATGTATTTATTTCACTTTCTCTTTTTTGCCTTTTATTGAAAATAGATTCTTTTCTCATACAGTATATCCTGAATATAGTTTCCCCTCCCTCTACTACTCCCAATTACTGCCCCCTGCGTCCCCTCAGGATCCACTCCCTGTTTCTCACTAGAAAAGAATAGGCTTCTAAGAGATAGCAACAAAAGAAGACAAAATATAATGAGGTAAAGCAAAAGCTATCATATTGAAGTTGGACACAGCAGCTCAACAAGAGGAAAAGAGTCCCAGGAGCAGGGACAAGAATCACGGGTCAACTCATTCTTACAGTCAGGAGTCTCATAAAATACTAAGCTAATAGCTATAATTTATGCACAGAGGACTTTGTGCAGACCTATGAGAGCCCAGTGCTTTCTGCTTCAGTCTCACTGACTTCATATGTGCCTTGGTTTGTTGATTCAGAGGGCATTGTTCTGCTGGTGTTCTCCATTCCCTCTGGTTCTTATACACATAAAGTCTTATCTTCTGAAAGTTCTCTGAGCTCTGAGGAGAGGGATCTGATGGAGACATTCCATTTAGACTCTCTTTCTCTCTCTCATATATATGTGAGTAATGTCTAATTGTGGGTCTTGCATCTGTTCTATTTGGCTGTTGGAAGAAGCTTCATTCATGATGACAGGATGAAACACTGATATATGGCTATAGTAGAAGTTATTTTACATACATACATACATACATACATACATACATACATACATATCCAGTAGTGTTTGGTTTTACTCTAGGTCTCTGGGCTATCTAGTCTCTGAATCTTGGCTCTCCAAGAAGTGTAGGCTTTGGGTCAGGTCAGACATTGGTTGGTTACTCCCACAAGTTCTGTGCCACCATTACCATAGCACATTTTACAGGCAGGACAGATTGTAGATAGAAGGGTTTGTGGCTGTCTTGGTGTCCCTGTTTCTCTTTTGTTAGCCTGTAAAGTTCTTTTCTGCATCAAAGAGGATGTATGTATGTATGTATGTATGTATGTATGTATGTATGTAGAGAAAAAAATGCCAATTAGGCTTTTTTATGTTTAATTAGTGGAGTGGCAATGGGGTCCTGCTGTCAATTTGCAGAGAGCATCCTTTGCCTTAGCAACAGCCTAGAATTTTTGGAGATTTCCATAGGACCCCCTTAACTCAATTGAATATAACCCAGTTCTGCTATGGAAGCTATGATGACAAGAATGGTCAGTTGAGATCTATCTTATTCTACCCCATTATTAAGAGAACTCATTAGGAGTACCTTCATATATTTTAGGGTGTCTCCACTGCACTAGATTTCTATATCATCCCTCGAATGCCTAGAAATTCCAGGTATTTCTTTCTGGATTTTTTTTGCCTCTGCTCTATCTCCCTTTCCTCTCCCTACCTGATTCTGACCCCACCCACCCCAGTATACCTGTAAAATCTATTCTATTTTGCCCTCTAAATCCATGTGTTTCTCCACCTCCAAAAAAAAAACAAAAAAAAAAAAAACAAAAGCAAAAAAAAAAAAAAAAAAACCCCACCCTTCCTCTATATCTAAACCTCTCTGAGTCTGTGGATTTCAAATAGATTATCATTTGCTTAACAATTAATATCCACATATAAGTGAATACATACCATATTTATCTCTCTGGGTCTAGGATACTTCACTCAGGATTACTTTCTTTCTGGGTACATCCACATACCTACAAATTTCATGATGTCATTTTTTAAATAGCTTAGTAATACTTCATTCTGTAAATGTACCAAATTTCTTAATCTATTCTTCTCTTGAGTGACATCTAGTTTGTTTAAAGTTTGTACCTATAATTAATAAAGCCACTATGAGCTCAGCTGAGCAAGTGTCCATGTGGCTGGATGGAGCATCATTTGAGAATATGCCCAAAAGTGTGTAGCTGGATCTTCAGGTAGATTGATTTCCAACTTTCTGAGGAATCATCATATTTACTTCCATACTGGCTGTACAAATTTGCACTTACACCAGTAATGGAAGAGCGTTTTCCTTGCTCCAAATCATCATCAGTATGGGCTGTCACTTGTGTTTTTGATCTTAGCCATTCTGATATGATATCAAAGTAGTTTTGATCTGCATTTCTCTGGTGGCTAAGGACATTAAACATTTCTTTTAAGTGTTTTTCAATATTTGAGATTCCTCTACTGAGAATTCTCTGTTTAGACCTTTTCCCCATTTTTAATTGTATTGTTTGTTTTTTTGTTTGATATCTAGTTTCTTGTATTTTATACATATTTTAGATACTAACCCTCTTTTGAATATGGCATTGATAAAAATCTTTTCCCTTTCTGTAGGCTGTTTCTTTGTCTATTGGCAGTGCCTTTTGTCTTTCAGAAAATTTCAGTTTCATGGAATCCCATCTATTAATTGTTGATCTTAGTCCTTTGTTATCAGTGTTCTGTTGAGAAAGTTTTCTCCTGTGCCAATGTGCTCAAAGGTGTTCTTTACTTCCTCATCTGTCAGGTTCAGTGTTCTGGTATTATGTGGATGCCTTTGATACACTTGGGCTTAAATTTTGTGCAAGGCATTAAGTATGAATCTATTTGCATTCTTGTATACACTGACGTCCAGTTTTACTAACACCATTTGTAAGAGACCCTGTCTTTCCCAGTGCTTCCTTTTCCCAGTGCATATTTCTGTCTTTCAAGGTCTTACATCTAGGTGTGTGGATTGAGGTCTAGGTCTTCAATTTGATTCCATTAACAGACATGTCAGTTTTTGTGCCAATATCATGCAATTTTTATTACTATAGGTAGTATAACTTGAAATCAGGGATGGTGATCCCTTCAGAAGTTCTTTTTTGTTGTTGTTGTTCAGGATTATCTTGCTAGCTCAGGTTTTTGTTTGTTTGTTGGTTTTTTTTCATATGATGTTGAGAATTGTCCTTTCAAGGTCTGTAAATAATTGTTTCAATTTTAGTGGGGATTGCATCGTATTTGTAGATTGCTTTTGGTAGGATGGCCATTTTTCTAAGTAGTCAGAGCCAGAACACCAACAAATCTGTGGTGTCATCAAAGCCACAAGAAGCATTTTAAAGATGACTAAAGTGTAAACTAGAAGACAATTCCATTAAGTGTTGCTGAGGTTGAGTTAGAGAAGAAACTTGACTATGAACTTTTGAAGCTGAAGTTACTAAAGATCTGGCAGTGGTAGTTTAAAGAGTATTTAAAAAAGCAGAAGGCAACTTTGTTCATAATTTTGTCAAGATTACCCACAGAGAAGGTTTCCAAGGGCTCATGTCTAGTGCCTGCTCATCTCCTAGAATCACAGTTGCAGGACCTCCATTTCTAGACCCCGTGCTCACTGCTGGCCTCATCACTAGGTCTAGAGAAATTAATTCTCTGAGTAGAATCTTAAACTACAAAACTTTGCCCAAACCTCAACATATAAGGTCAAAAGTTTGGGAAGTAACTACCTAGATCCACGTTCAAGGCTCAATATAATCCCCATTCAAATGTTACAGACAGTATAAATGAAAACCAGAAAGTATTATGTCTTAACATTCTCGATCTCTTATAACACTCTCTTTGTAAAAATAGATTGTGTCCTATTATCTTTAATCTAGAGTCAAGTTAATTTGATTTACTGATCATATCCTATGCTTATCTAATTATTACTTTCAAGTGACATCCTTTAATATATAACAAACTGTGTTTAATGAGTGAAGAGAATTGTAAGTTGATGATAATGAGGTGATTACTTTGAGTACAGAAAGTACGAGCTAAGTTTAACAGTGTCATATTGTGTTAGTATTCCTCTGAATTAACTCTGAGATATAGTTAAATGATTCCCATCTAATCATAACACATTTAACATATTTAAAATGAATTAAGACAGCTAACTTTTTCAATTTGTATTAGAAGTTAGGTAAATTTGTGTTAAAAGTTAAGAAAGTGAAATGGTTCTATCAGCCTATATGAAACTTAACATCATATATATATTTTAACTTAAAATGGTAATTCTGGTTTACCAATGACCATTCTGTTTAGCAACAGCTCCTTTTCCCACTTTTAGTATCTACGAAAAAATAGGCTTATCCAGCTAGCTAGTAGTAAATTGCTGTTAGCTGAACAAAGTGCTTTGCACTTGTATCATGTTCACAAAATGCATGCTAAGGAAGATTAAAACTAAGATTATTGAATAGATTCCCACAAATGTTTCATAAGCCCTCTATTGGGCTCAAGGACCTAATGACAGCTGGTAAGAGGAGGAAAGGAAGACCAAAAGAGTTATGAGAATGTGCAATATTATTTTAGCTTATGAAACTTTGTGATGGAAAAGAAGTTCTGATTGCACATACAGATATTCTATTGATGGGTGTATGGATATTATGGAAGTAAAGTGAGGGTTGATCCTTTTTACAGTGTGGTCCTGAATAGGGAAGCTTCACCTGTCTTTTGTAGATGATAGAGTTGTTGTTGAAGGATGAAACAAACAATCAGTAAATACTACAACCCTTCCTGATGGGCACAGGTGGACTGTAGGCAAAGTGAAAGTATGATGTAGGAAGAGGTATAGAGGCGGGTACAGACGTAAAGACAGGCAGAAACGCAGTACCAGTAAACAGACAGATGTAGGTGCAGATTCCTTCTTCCTCTCGGCTCTCTCCTCTGTGCAAGCCATTGCATCTTCACTCCCGTCCAGGCTCTTTCTGCACAGGCACTCTTATCCTTGATGACGTTGTAGCAGACCCAGTCCTCTCGTTCTTACAATCTGTCTTTCCCCTCTCTAAAAAAAAATCCACTTCTTTTTTTTCTTCAATATTCTTTGGCCTTAGATGTAAGGGTTGCAAAACAACACATTTTTCAGTCATGGGGAACAGAATGATTGTCATTGAGCTAAGATGAAGTTATGTCCTGTACTGCCTGGTTTCTGTGTGTCAACTTGACACAGGCTGGAGTTGTCACAGAGAAAGGAGCCTCCCTTGAGGAAATGCCTCCATGAGATCCAGCTGTAAGGCATTTTCTCAATTAGTGAACAAGGAGGGAGGGCCTAGCCCATTGTGGGTGGTGCCATCCTGAGCTGGTAGTCTTGGGTTCTATAAGAAAGCAAGCTGAGCAGCCAGTAAGTAACATCCCTCCATGGCCTCTGCATCAGCTTCTGCTTTTGACCTGCTTGAGTTCCAGTTCTGACTTCCTTTAGTGATGAACAGCAATGTGGAAGTGTCAGCTGAATAAACCCTTTCCTTCCCAACTTGCTTCTTGGTCATGATGTTTGTGCAGGAACAGAAACCTTGACTAAGATATGTCCTACTAGAGACTTGGAGGAGAATTTGCTCTTCTATTCTTCTAGCTTCCATGGGCTGTCCATGGTCCTTGGTTTATGGAAGATCACTGTTCACCTCAACTGTAGACTTATGAATCTCTGTCTCTGCCTTCCTTTTATAAGAACCTTTTGTGTGACATTGGGTCTGCATGGAAAATCCAGGAGATTTTTCACCAAAAATCCTTAGTTCAGTCACATCTACACAGACCTTTGGTCATGGAAGATGAAATAGGCTCTGGGGATTAGGACAGGACATTTTGAAAAGCCCCTCATTTAGCACACACCCCCACAGTCTCTGCTATTGCATCAGATGATCAAGGAAAAATACAAAACCAAAGCAAACTTTTTCTTCCTCTTTACATTTAATATATTTTATACAGTACTTTTTGATCATGTTCTGCCTTCCCATGACTCCTTTCAGATCCTCCCCACCTCCTCACTCATTCAATTTTCCGCCTCTTAACAAAAAACACCCACAAAACAAAAATCAAACCAAGCAAGAGAAACAAACAAAAACGAAAACAAAAAGCTCACAAAACAAACAAACAAACAAACAACAACAACAACACATGGGGTTCATTTTGTATTGGGCAATTACTCCTGAGCATGTGGCTAGAAACCATCCAGTCTGTGGTGGTTTGAATGTCCCTGCCCCATCATATATTTGCATGCTTGGTCCCCAGTTGATAAACCGTTTGTGAGGATTAAGAGGTGTGTCCTTGTTGGAATAGGTGTGTCCTTGTTGGAGGAGGTGTGTCACTGGAAGAGGCCTTTGAGGTTTCAAAAGCCCATATGAGGTCCAGTGTCTCTGGCTCTCTGTTTGCTGCCTGTGAATCAGTATATAAAGCTCTCAGCTATATCTCCAGCTTCACGTCTGTATGTCCCATGCTCTCTACCCTAGTGATAACCGACTCACTTCTGAAACTATAAGCAAGCCCACAGTTAAATGCTTTCTTTTATAAACATTGCCTTGGTCATTGTATTTCTCTATAGCCATAGAACAATGACTAAGACATAGTCCCAGGAGATATGATGCCCTTGTTAGGCCTTCATAGGCACAAGGCATGTGGGTTCATAGACAAACATGCAGGCAAAACACCCATGCACATTTTAAAAAGAAGGGAAAAAAGAAAACATTTCTATTAATTTCTTCCAGTATAGTCTTATTTATCAAAATAAAACATGTTTGTTTAAGCTATATAATCTCCATATTGACATATATATATATAGGCACTTGATTATGCTTTAATTTTATTTTCATTTGTCCCCTAAAAAGACAAATAAAAGAGCAATTGTCAGCAAAGTGTGGGCCTTCAAGAAAATGTCTCTGCTCAGAATCTGACTTTCCTAAATTAAGTGGTTTGACTTTGAGAAGTCAGCTGACTTTTTGTTGGCTTCCTTGTATATAAAATGAACATAATAATAGGGCTTACTTCCTAGAATTATGTGAATTAAGTTAAGTACTCCATAAAAATGTGGTTTGGGGTTGGCTGGATGGCTTAGCAGGAAAAGGAGCTTGCTGCTAAGCTTGATGACCTGAGTTCAGTCTCTGTAACCCACCTTGTGGAAGGCGAGAAAAGACTCCTAGAGACTCGGCAAGTTGTCCTCTGACCTCTCCCTTGATCTTCTTCCCACCCCCCTCCATGCACTCTAAATGTCATTTTTTTAATGTGCTATTTACCAGGTATTTAATAATTATGTTTATGAAGAACTCTCATTGTTGCATAAGAATAATCCTTCTGTGCTTTGCTTTATTAAATTGTGTTACTGGTGCTAGTGATTACGTGTGTGTGGTGTGTGTGTGTGTGTATTTTTCCTGGTGATCATGTTCTACCTGTGATTATGATGCTCTGCTCAAAAAACACCCAAAATGACAGAGGCAAATGACTGTATATTGAAGTGAATGTTTCTTCTGAGTTTTCTACTTCCTATCACTCCAAAAGCTTTCTCTCTTACTTTGGATAGGATTTTTTCCTTACCCTTTACTTAAGCAGATCATACAGAGGCATCTTCCAGTCCTCTATTTTACCCTGAAGTTTGCGTGCTTACTTTTTCTATATTTTAAACTTAATTTGTGTATTAATTAGAGTTGTGTACATGATGTGTATGTTGGTAGTTTGAATAAGAATGACTCTCCATAGGCTCATATATTTGAATACTTAATTATCAGGGAGCAGAACTCTTTGAAAAGGATTAGGAGATGTAGTATTGATGGAAGAAATGTGTAGCTTGGTGTAGGCTTTGAGGCTTCAAGAGGCCATGCCAAGGCCAGTTCTCTCTCTCTCTCTCTCTCTCTCTCTCTCTCTCCTCTTGCCTACTACGGATCTGGATCAGGATGTGAAACTCTCAACTACTATTGCAGTTCCTCCTAGATGCTGCCACGCTCCCCACAATCATCATAATAGACTAAATTTCTAAAACTTCGAGCAAGACCTCAATTAAATGCCTTTTTAAAAAAACAAGTGCTGCCTTGGCCATGTATCTCTTCATAGGAGTGAAACAGTGACCAAGACAGTGTTGCCCATCTTTACATGGGTTCCACAAATTGCACCCAGGTTTCTCAGGATTTTGTGGCAAGGCTTTTTCCTTTTGAACTATCTAACTAGTCCCATATGTTTATGTAAATGTAATCCCGGGAGACTCTCTTATACCCTTTTTGCTCCTAAATAACCACAGGGCATTTCTACACTGCTCTTTCCCGTTTTACCTCCAGAATAAAGACAGAGAGTTGTCAGGTTTTGTTAATAAGCTGCTGGCATTAAGCTGGGCAGATTCTGAGTTATTTTAACCTGACTAGGTTGCTGATACCCAGACAAATGTCCCATTATTTGCCATTGGTCTTGCCCTGCTTTGCTCTAGTCCATGTTTGTCCTTGTGGCTGCTCTCTCATTGTGACCTCATGGCAAATCCTCCTGGTCCATCCATATGGTCTCCCATATCTTTCTTCTTTTTCTTGGAACACCTTCCCTTTCTCTACTCATCTGTCTCTTTCTGGGATGCCTGACTGAGATAGGAAGTCCAGTCCTAATCTCTTCTGCCAAGCTAATTGACAGATCAGCTCTTTATTAACCAATCAGAGGTGAAGGAAAACAATATTTGAATAACATTCAGATCAGAGATGCTTGACTATGCCATTATCTGGACTGTAATCAAATATCTGGCTACAAATCAGAATCTGAATACACAGTGCACAAAACCATCTCCACCATGTCTGTGTTTTTAAAGGGATGGTCTATTCTTGACATTGCATTCTTAAAATGTTTTAACTCATTGTGAAAGTTTTATTCTTCCAAAGAATTTATCATTTTAATTCATGTCATAATATTTTATTAAGACCTCAGTGGTTCATTTGCAAGTATAAGCAGAGAGCCTATAGCTTGCTTCCTTAAACTAATCCGTGATTATTTTTCAATAAACGAACTTACATTTTTGCATTTGTAAAATGAAGTAAATGTAGTCATTTTCAGCCTTTGAATTCAATAATACAGTAACAAGTTCATATGCCAGTAGTAAATTTCAGGCTTTCTAGAGAAAGGTCTTTCTGTTCTCACAGTGTATTTCAAATGAACAGCCCATCTGAAAAATCAGAGAATCAAGTAATGTATTCTAATAATGTGCCTTAGAATGTTACATTATGTATTATCAATGAGGGTCTTTCATAGCGCTATCTTCTTGTCCAATTTGCATTGAAGTTTGTAGCTTTTTTCCACCATTGGCTTTTCCTTTTCTAGCTTGCTTTTTAAATGAAAATGGGAGCAGATCCAATACCATTGAACATATAGTTGTATTCTCCCTTTTGTTTTTTTAGAATATGTTATTTACAGAGTGCCCAGTGATATGGCTTAGCAGGCAAAGACCATCAAGCCTGGCTACCAGAATTCAGTCCCTAGATCCACCATGATGGGAACAAGGAAGTAAATTCTTCAAGGTGTCCTCTGACCTCTGTGTGTTCAATCCCATTCATATAAATAAATAGGGGTTGGAGAGACGTCTCAGATTAGGTGATGTGGTTGGATTGAAGAGAGGGTCAGCAGTTAGGAGACCTTGCTCCTTACAGGGGACCCGAGTTCCGGTCTCAACATTCATTTGTGGTTCACAAGTGCTTGTAACTCCAACTCCATGGTTTTCTGGGTTCTGAGAACACTTACACAGATGTGGCATATACTTACATTTAATAGAAACATAAATAAGGATAAATCTTTAATAGTGATAAATATAAAATATTAACTGTATTGTATAAAGTAGGTAGAATCTAAGGAATAGAATCACAATTATGTTGGCTCCTCACATAGCCTTTTACTACAGTCACAAGACAGGACACAAAGGATGGAAATGACAATGAAAGTAAAAATAGCTGGTCCATAAATCACATCTGTATGTAGACATTTTCTTGCTTAGCCTGAAAGGCATTGACCATAATGGTTTTTAAAGTTTCAATAACTGACAAAAGTTTAAAATTTTGGTAGATTTTCCCATAAAACCAAAGTTTTCAATTTCTCTAAAGGTTCATGATGTTTGGTAGGAAGAACCTGGAAGAGGGACTATAGTTTTTGAGCAAGTCAGGCATGCCAGTCTGCTCAAGCTCCAGCACTTCTGTCTCTGAAGCTGAGTAGCACCAGTCACTTATCTTGGTGTTCACTGCTTTCCTTAGATCTATCCAGTCTGATTCAACCGTTTCCTGCCTATCCTCAGGCACTGTACTCTGAAAACCATTTGCCTTTAATATGTTGTTGCCATGCAGAATTTCTTGGAAAAACGTGGTTGTGGTTTAAAATGTATATTTGCATGAAAATGGCTCCCATAGTCTCATGTATTTGAGTGATTGGTCCCTACTTGGTAGAGTGCTTTAGGAAGGATTAGGAGATGTGGTCTTGTTGATAGAAATGTGTCACAGTGGGAGGGCTTTGATGTTTAAAAGCCCATAATAGCCTTCCCCTCACCCATGACTGCTTAAGTAAGCTTTCAGCTACTGCCCTAGGACCATGCCTTCCTGCTCACCGCCACACTCCCCACCATGATGGTCATGGACTCACCCTCTGTAACTGTAGCAAGTCCCCAATTAAATGCTTTCTTTTAAAGTTGTTTTGTTGTGGTGTCTTCAAAGCAATAGAACAGTAACTTAGATACCCAGCTAGAGAAAAACGCCTTCTTTCTCGTGATGGCCTGGCAAGGGACTTGCATGCCTTTTTCCTTTGCTTGCCCAGGTATCTGCTCCACCTTCTGGTTAAAGCATGCTCAGCGAGAATTCTGCTGGATAACAACCCTCTGCTCTTGAACGTCCCAGCACTGCAAAAGGTTTACAGTGTAGTGTAGAAAGGTTATGTTCCCACGTAGAAAACCATGCTCAGATTCTGCCTTGCTTGCTACACTACATATTGAGGGGGACAGAAATTACAGGAACAAGAGCCAGTTCCAAGGTATCACCAGTGAGGATGATGGTTGTATTATTGACCTGGGAGCCGAAGAGATGGTTCAGAGGTTCAGAGCACTGCACTTCCAGAGAACCACTGTTGTCAGCACCACAAGGGGACTCACAGTAAGTCCAGTCCCAAGGGACACCCTCTTCTGGCCTCAGCACCAGACATGCACATGGTATACAAATATACATTCAGGCAAAACACTCATATACATATAACAATAAACAAATCTTGAAAAAAATATTGCCTCTACCTTATTAACTCTATCCTTTTCTCCAAATTGCTCTTCTATGAGAACAAAAAACCTAACTTTGGTCTATCTGGGACCCCATTTTGCCCTTGACATTGTCAGTACTTCTGGTAAGCTAGATATGACTGACACTTTTGAATACTACAGTTTCTAGATGTGAGTTGCTGTCCCACATCGCACTGCTTGGGTATGAGTGGCTTTAAAACCTTAGGCTTTTGGGCCACTAAACACTGTAAACCTTGATTTGAACTGTCCTCGGGGTTTTGAAAAGCGTTTGTGAGTCTCACTGTTTTGATACCACTGGAGAAAGCATCCAGCCTGCTACGGGACAGGATTGTTAACTAAAGCAGCCACTATGACATGAGAAGTACATGATGTTATAAATGAAGTCACTGCCATGAAATAATACAGATGTATTCTTTTCAGTGAATTCTGTGCAAACACCCAGTCAAGCTGAGACTTCCCTGATTATGTACAGGGAATGTATTCAGAAAATCACCAGCTGGGTTTTTTCAATGGTTTAAAAAGCTGCTGTGCTGTAGCATTCCAGAATAAAATAAGCAAATACCACCTACCAGCCCATCAAGTTTTTTTTTTTTTTTTTGATGTAACATCCCTTTACTTCAAAGCTTATAATGAAATTGATTTTCAGTGCTTTTTCATTTCAACTTGCAAGCCCCATGAATAACTACTCTAAAATAATTTCAACTTAGAAATGTTCAGAAACTGGTGAGAAATTGATAGTGAGTGTTTTCTGCTTAGCCGAAAGATATTGAATAAAAATGTAAAGGAAGGACTTGCTGGGTTTAGATGAGAAGAGCTGTATGATAAGGTAGTGTGGATCCAGGAGTGATTCTCCATGATAAACAGAGTAATTTAAAACTTTCTTTAATTTTTAGTGGAATGGAACCTGCAAACAGATGAGATTTCATTACATGTGGAACTGACAGAGACTTTAAATCAAATTCTCATGTGTTTATACTTAGATTGCCAGTCATTGACTATGGCTATTTGATGCTAAAGCTTCTGATGAGAATTTTTTAATATTCAGCAATATTAATTATTTGTTATTGAGTTATTTGGAAAAGCTCTTGTATTATTTTATACACACACACACACACACACACACACACATTTTTCTGTTGACTTAAGGGAGACATGGTTTGTTTTTGGCTTATGGTTCCAGTTCAACTCATGAGAGACCTGATGGAGAAGGCTGGCGTCAGGAGTACCAGCCCTGCTTGTCATTTTATAGCTGTAGTCAAGAAGGAAAGAGTGAACAGGAAGTGGAGCTGGACTATAGAACCTCAAAACTGGTCCCCAGTGACTACTTCCTCCAGCAAGCCTCCACCTCCTAAAAGTTCCATAACCTTACTCAAAGTAGCAACAACTAGGAACCAAATCTTCAAACCTGTGAGCCTCTGGGGGTTGGGGGATGTGGCACAATACAATTCAAACCAAAATACATACATTTACTTTGCATTCACATCAAATTGCATTGATACTTAATTTCAAGCATGTATAGATCCAGGTTTTGCATGCACTGACATTTAATAGGCTAAGAATCGCAGTGTGTCTGTGTGTGTGTTCCTTGAGTAGGGACTACAAAAATTTTGCAGACCTATGTGGGTGGAGCCATCTAAACTGAGGCCTAGCCTAACCGACTTGCCTGTTATCCGGCCCAGATTCAGTGCTTGGAGTAGGTCAAACCAGTATCTACTCCATCTTCGAGCTACTGGAGTGTGTGGAGGAGGTGGTACCGCAGAACTAGATCCGGAGCACATCATCACTGTCAAAGATGAAAACCTGAAGTGTAGCTGTGATTCAAAAGGGTGTTGCTCCTTGGGGCCTCGGAGCGGTTCCGAGGAATCTGAGAGATCCATGGAGGCTCTGAGGGGAGACAAGGAGGCAGCAGTGGGAGGTTCTGCAGAGCCTGCTAACCTGGAACTAGAAAAGGGCAGGTCCGGAAGATGCTTTTAAAAGTGGACTCTTGAAATTGGAAGGAAAGTTCAGGGACAGAGCCACCAGGTCAGGGGAGAATGGCAAAACTACAGACATGAGGGTATGGGATCTATATGGAAACACAGCCATAACATACGAAGAACAGGACATTAATCGGTAGGACCTGACATGCTGGCATGGAGCTGCTACTGCTGCTCGTCATACAGGGAGAAGAAAATCGCTGGACCTTGGCGCTGCTCTAAGACTGCAAACACAGTGTTCCTGCCCTACTAGCCTTCCGATCACTAGCATCAAAAGCCTGGAAATGTGTAGTAGTTTGGAGCTTACACATATCCTGCCCCCAGATGTTTCACCTAGTCACAAGTCTGGACAACAGCGGGATATCCAAGATGAGTCTCAGTCATGGTTCAGTGTTTGTGGTACTTCGGAGACTAGAAACCTTTGAACCAAACCAATGATTCATTGTAATGACTATTTGCACGTAAAGCTGTTTGTGCAAATATGTATGTACTGTGTGACACTCTGAAGTTTGCAAGGCCATTCCAATGAACAAATAGTAGAGATGTGGGATAATGAAGGAACCGAGCATGTGTACCCCCAGCGGAGAGAGGCAGAACTAGAGATGCCACTGTGGGACAAGTGAGGGAGAAGGATGCATGATGAGGGGAGCATGGTTACAGAAGGGCTGCAGGTGGTGTGCAGCAGCCTGGAATTAGCACAGGCTTTGCTTCCAAACACACTGCCCAGCAGCATGGTTGCCTTGACTCAGAATAGGGACAGAATGTTCAAGATGGAGAACTGTCTATTTCTGGGTTCGGATTTTTTGAAAGCTCTCCATGGTACACGCTACTCCTGGAGGCCATGTTGGTATCTGTGAGCCAAGCTACTGGCAGGGAATATGCTGGTGTCCGTGGTCCCTGCTGCTTTCTAGGCCCCATTGATGCTCAAAGTCCATGAGGATGTCCATGATCTGTGTTGCCATTGGAAACCATGTTGATTGCCGTGGCCTGTGCTACCAACTGAGGCCATGTAGTGTCTATGGTCCAATTGGCCACCCAATAGTCCTGTCAGCGTCTTTGGTCCGTGCTGTGGCAGGAGCCCATGTTGATGTCTATGGCCCGTGTTACCACCAAAAGTAATGGGTATGTCCATGATCTATGCTGCCACCTGAAGCCATGCTGATGCCTGTGGCCCATGCTGTACCTAGAAATCGATGCTGTCACTGACTATAAAGGACAAGGAAGCTTGTTTTACAGCCTTACCAATGACTGCAAACTGACAGTTGAGAATGAGAGACATAGATGGCTTCTGTGAGAACCTATCCACCCCACCCTTCCTCCCCAACCTCACCATCCCCCAAAGAAAGTCTGGACAGGAAGCCATTGGAAAAAAGTATCTGATAGAGATGCTAAAGTATAGCTCTTCACAGTTGATGGCTTCTGGTGGGGGTGGGAAAGGACTCAGTTTCCATTAAAGGGATGACCACTGGGAGTTTGACCATGCTACGTGAGTATATGGGCAAAACAAGTTGGACTTGGTATTCTTTTCTTCCTTTTTCTTCTGTTTTGGTTCTTCTGTTGTTGGATGGGGGGGGGGGGTGTCACAAGAGTGGAGATGGAACTGAGAGGACTGGGAGGACTGTGAAGAGAATGAATCAGGGCATTGTGGAAATTTCCAAATATATAAAATGTTATGGAAAATAAAATTTATGCACATAATACTACTGGGTAAGAAAATGTGAACTGAAGAGTCCTCAAGAAAAGAAAAGAAAGAAAGCTGAACATAAGTTAAAGATTCTACAAGGGTTATAGACTAATAAGAAATTTGTGGTTGTTTGATTTGAAAAGTCACAGACCTAAAGCCAAATTGTCCTGTATTATGTTTAGTCTCATTAACAGACATTCATTGGCTATTTCTGTGTCTGCCCTAACATTCTTTTAACTATCAGCTAACACCTTCCAAATTAACAGACTAGCTTCCACCAACCTCAAAGAATGTCTTCAGAGGACATCTTAAATCTATTATAGAAATTTCTTAGACTTTTTGATCTCCCTACCTGATATTCACACCAACGTATTTAAAAAATGAACTGGCATGATTTTTCTTTTGTTCTGTTACTATCAAATTGTGACTGCTCATGTGACTGCTTGCACACCGGAACTTACTGTGTTGAGCAACCTGAATCTGTGTTCCTGAGCCATTGTCACTTATATTTGGCTCAGAATTAATAATATTTTATTCCCTTTGAGATGAAAAAAGTGTATTCCAGCTACATTAGTCGTTATTTATAGAGATACTGGAAATTACAACAAATTTCAAATATTGAAAAGTTGAAAGTCTCCACAGAGCGCAAAGACTTGAAAGGTAATCCTTTTACTAATGAAGTTACTAAGAAATCTCTAGTATATCCTTGTCCTTGTGTTTTATAATTGTATATTCATGCTTCATCTCTTCCTATGGTACCAATTTCAGAATACATTCTCTAAAATCTATGGAATAGAAAGATAATTTAGTCTTTCCTCTTGCACTTAAGTTGCAGCTTCAAAGTTTCTTCTTGATAAAGTTTACATGCAAGTTTAAATATTTCTGTGAACATAATCATTTATATATATGTGTGTGTGGTGGTGTATATACATATATATTTTTATATATATATACATATAATGTTTATATATATCAGAGGCATATTTGGCACATGCTTTTAATCCCAGCACTAAGGAGGAAGAGACAGACAAATATCTGAATTTGAGGCTAATCTGGTCTACAAAGTGAGTTCTGGGACAGCCAGGGTTACAGAGAAAAACCCTGTCTCTTAAAAAAAAAAAAATTATAAAAGGGGGAGAAGAAAAATCAAAACAATAACAATGTCAAAACCAAAACAGTAAGACTAAACAAATACCTATTTCAAGAAAAAGGAATTTTTACTCTTGACTTGGTTGTTGTCTGAAGGTGTATTGGTCTAGGCTTAGCACAGCAGATTAAGAACAAATGTCTCCTGGATTTCTGTGGTCCAACGTGTGTGGTCCTTATAAATATAAGAACACTAAAACAAAAAACTCACATTGCTTAAAAAAACTAAAATGTTTCATCTTGTTTTTTGAAAAACATGTAAATCATTAAATGTAAATAAGAGGCATATAATTTCTGCATAGCAATTACCTACTTCGAGCAATATTTAATCATGATCAATATAATAAAAGGCTTTGTCATGATCAAACTTTCATGCATTTTCAAAAGAAATTAAACTTATTATTTTAAAAAGCATAGATAATATTGTTAGAACAGTTTGACAAGACACTAGCTTACAGTAAAATTTTAGTTTAAAGGACACAGTGAGTAAATATTTCTGTATCATGGCAACAAGGGATATTTTAGTACAGTTTGTCCTTCTCCTATTTAATAATGTAAATTAATTATATGAAGTATTTGTCATCTTGATTTCTGTAGTGACAAAAAAGAACCTGACAGGTCTGCGGGTCGATAGAATCGAATGGAACTCAGCAGAGACAAACCTTTGATGTGGATAGAATATCTGATCATAAGATGGCAGGGCCAAGGTAATGTCACAGCAACAAACTACTGTGAAAAAAAATCTCCGTTTATCAGTTTAATTTGGTAAACATGAAATATGCCCTGTTTATTTCCTGAATTAATTTCTACATGTTTCTGAAAAGGCATCAGATAAGAATGAGGTAATCTATGTTCTATCTTTCCTAAATCTGATTTGCTTTTAATGAAAAGTGGTCATATCCTATGTAATTCAAGAAACAGACTGTGGCTAATGGTATCTAGTAAAGCATATTATATTAAAAATAAAGCATACATAATCGAGTGGACTTTTTTTCCTTCAGTTTGAAATATACTGAGAGAAGGACTATCTGTGCTGGAATATTTGTTGACTTATGCAACTCATTTTTCTAGGTTTGGCTTCATTCAGAGGTAAACTAAATCTTTTTAACTCTTTTAACAATGCTGACCGATAGAGGGCATCATTTTAAGCCACACTTGGTTGTAGGCTTAGATTCTTTTTTCAACACCTACTTTATTTAGGGTTCTTAAATGCTTCAACCTCCCTTCTAACCAACCGATCAGAGGTAGGGGGAAAAGGTTAATAAGAGAAATGTGTCGTGGACTTGTTTAGGAGTAGTTTCGTGGGGTCATTCCATTCTTCATTGTCAGGATATCAGCAGTCCAATTTGATAGCAAATACCAAACAGGAATCAATAGGGCAACATTTTCCAGAAGAAACATCAAGGCTCTGTTGCCGAGTCAACAGGAGTCACGTAAAGTAGCCAGAATCAGCCAGAATACCATGAGAAATTCTTTTTGCACATTTCTTGTAACTTTAAGTTTTTCAAATCCTATTTTTAATAATGGTTCTTAAATGCCTTAACCTCCCTTTTACCCCACCACTCACCAGAGGTAGTGGGAAAGAAAGGATATGGAAGTGGACCTGTTTAGAAATGTTCTTTGGAGCAACTCTGGACTGTGTTGTCTGGAGACTGCAGTTCAGTTCACATGTCAGCAGGGACAGCTCATCCACTCACAAACCCTTCATGGATACACCAGCAGTCCAGTTCTGTAGAGTCAGGATAGCCAACCCAAATGAGCAGTGAGACAGTGAGGCACGACCTAACAGAGATAGCCAGGCCTCAGCCTCCGCTCTAGTCAGCAGGAAAAGACAGGGCCTACAGGAGAATTCTGTGCTTCTCTTAGGGAAGTGAAGATCATCGAAGACTTGAGACCCACAAGCGTTGCACAACTAGCTCTAACTGTCTGTCAAGTCCTATTTATTCCCTTCAAACATCACATGTCCTCTATTTGTCTTGCTTCGGCACATGCATGTCTCAGCTCACCTCCGCTTAGCAAGTCTAGGAAAGCACAGAAAGGCCACAGAGAAATTTTGGTGGTTCTCTTGGGAATGAGATCATGACAACTGCAACCTCACAAGCGTATGCACAGACTAACTATAACTTTTCAATCCTATTTTAATCCCTTAACTCAATGTCCTTCATTTGTTTGCTTGGCCATACATCTCTCATCATCCTTGCTTAGCCCAAGCAAGAAGCCACAACTGAAACTGCCACAACCACCTAAGTTTTGACTCATTTCTCTCTATGAGATCCTAGACAAAGTGCAGCTGCAATAGTGCAATGTTTATATACTTTAAAACCATATACCTTAAGCTGTGAGAGGGATGAGACAGGCTGACTCCATGGCAGGCTTCAAATTGGCAGTTAAGGAGACTAGGCCTAAGAACTGGGCAAGTCCAGGTAAGCCCAGGTAAGTCAATTACTAATAGAAAAAAACCCCAGGCTCAAGCCTTCACTCCCAGGTAAAAGGATGTCAGAGTCAGCCGGGCGGTGGTGGCGCATGCCTTTAATCCCAGCACTTGGAGCAGGCAGGGCAGAGGCAGAGGCAGAGGCAGGGCCAGCCTGGTCTATAGATTGAGTTCCAGGACAGCCAGGGCTATACAGAGAAACCCTGTCTTGAAAAATAAAAAAAACAAAACAAACAAAACAAACAAACAAAAAAAGAATGTCAGAGTCACTTGGCCTGAGGCAAGGTCAATAGGTCAGCGACAATTTCCACACTTCTTCAGCTACTTCCTCAATAACAGTTCCCAGACCTCTCCAGCAAGTTTTCAGCCTCAACACCCAGTAATGCAATGTCTGTAGAGATGGTCCCAACAGATTAACATAAAGGTCATCTACCCCAGAATTCCTTACTGTGCTTTAAATCAGACCTGCAAACTCACTTGGGTGTCTCTCTATCTTGGTAATGGGGAGACCCCTCCAAGCCGGACTTCTGCATAATAAAACACTCTTTGTGTTTACATCCTATCTGAGTCCAAAGGTACCATTCTTCGTTGAATCATGGACCGGTTCACAGCAAAACATCACATGCCCTCTCACAGGACGGCTCCCAGAAAAACATCATATGACACAACTGCGTTGTAAGAAACAAGAAAATTCCACTTGGTGGCTTCTGGTATGTCCAGGGAATATATTCTGACATTAATATCTAGGGGGAAAAAAGACAGTATTTCTTCCCACTCCAACCATCCTAACTTTCCTTCTCACTCTACAACTGAAGGGCCAACTGAGTAATGCCTCATTTTCCTGGGTCCCTTCCCTTCCCTCACACAAGCAACTCTGCTGTTAGTCCCGTTACTACTCAAACTCCTCTGAGGCTATGAGGTTGATCCGTGTTTTCAACCACATGTGGATTTACTGCCCATGTTTTGAGAACCTGTGGATACATGATAGTTCTAATCATTTCAGTATTTTGAAGGATTTACTTGCTCTCCATGGATTGAAATAGGTTAGTATCAATTTAGAAGTCATGGGGAAGAGGAAAAAGGGAGAAATAAACCAAAGTGATCACTGACTCAACAGTCCATGTGATACACCACAGATTATCTTGGGCACAGAAGGAACATGGTGGACAGACATTCTGGCTGTCTCTAGCCTTCTCTCTGAGTAAAGCCTCATATCTCTACCATCGCCATAGACACGATAGAAGGAGCAGTTATGTGAATATACTTTTTTATCGACTTACTTCTAGTTGACATAGAGGAGAGAGGAGTGTGAGGGCCCATTGATACATGTATTCTCAACAGTACATTCAGTGGTACACACAGCAGCCTGAAATAGCCATAGTATAAATCACATAGCAATCAGCAAAGGCAGAGTAGAGAAAGGAGCCTGCACTCGTAAGCCACTTCCACAATTTCCAGAACATCTCTGACAGGAGTACAAGGGAATATTGGAATAATTACCATCATTGGCTTAGAATGTTCAAGATTTCTTTGGATATGTAATTTTCTTCATAAAGTCATTGGTTCTGAGTTCATAAGTTAATAAAAAAAATGGTAATCGTATTAAGTTAGAATATTTTGATTTAGAACTGAGGCAAAGAATCGCTACCTTTTGGCAGCTACCTCCAGTTTCTTTGGGATTTGTCTGTCTCTCTGTTTGGCCTTTGTCTCACCGCACAGTGAACATATGGTCTGCAGGTGAAGAGGCAAGAGCTGATCACCTTTGGCCCCTAAGCTGCTTGCTAAGTGAACATTTGCAATTAAGATAATTACCCCCCTTGCAGGAAGAGAATTCATAAGATTTTATAGATAGGAAGCTGGCCATCAAACTTCTCCTAAGAGTCAACTTTACCGTACACTGGGCTTTGTGCTTCTTGCTTTGTTTTCATTTCTCTGGTGAAAAGAATTTCATAATGTTCCAAATCTTCAGATCACTTGATTCAAAGGCATCTTGTATTATACAGTATCAGCAAAGAATGCCTTTGTGATGATGTATATTTTGTATTTTCAATATGTATTTGTTTAAATCTTTTCAATAGGTCAGTCCCTATGGAATTATTGCTTTCTAGAAGAAAAGTCTCAATACTATTGGGTCCTGTAAACCAATATGTATCAGGGAGGAAAAAGGTACATATGTGCTTAGTGTTAAGACTGATGTGTCCAAATGGTGAGAAACCAGCAAGCACTAGGTTTGCAATGTGCAGATCTATGGTGGGGATGATAACATCAGTCCCAGTGAGGTAACTGAGGCAAAATGGAGTGGGCTTACATTGAGACTTGGAGAAGAACTGGAGAACATGGTTTGGTTTTTTTTTTTTTTTCCTGTAAAACAAAGAGCCTTATAGTGTCATTTCTACCTCTGATCATCTGACTTTATGTCACTGAATATTCTTCCTCCAATGAGAAAGCTATTTCTCTCCTATCTATGTTATATTTCTATGCCTACTCAAAGTGAGCTCTAACTTAATAAAAGCACCTGTAGATATTACAGGGATGAGTTGAAACAATCACTTTTTGTAGTTGGTAACTATCTCAGCTAGGGTTTCACTGCTGTCTCTCACAGGCTGTCTTCATGGTGCCAAGCCTCAACTTCTTTTCATGACCCTTTCAATCCTGGGCTGTCAACTGCAACTGAGGTTGCATCTTTACCAATGTCCTTTCCTGGCCTCTAACAGTTCAGGCCTCAGCTGCTCTTCATGACCCCTTCATGCCTTCAAAACCAGTACCACCTGGGTGAGTCTTATACATTACCAAGTCCAGCTGCAACATGAGGTACAACCTTGACTATCTCTGGAACACACCTTCTTTGTGCTCTCAGAAAACACTTCCCAGAAGATTTCACCTCAGTGATGCTGGTCTCTTCTTAATCACTGCTAGTAGTGGGACCTAAGCTTTTCCTCTCCTAGGACCTGTTCTGTCCTAGGCTGGTCTTGAACTCAGAGATATGCTTGCCTTTGCCTCTTGGAAAAAAAGGCTTGTACTACCATGCCAGGATCTAAATTTAGCTGGGTGGGATCTTGCCCCAAGGTCACCACTGCCTTAATTCAATTTAATATTCTTGAATACAGGATTCAGCTCCATTTCACTTCCTGGTGCCCCTTTAATACTCGAACCATATATTTTATATTTTTTCTTTCTCAGCTTGCTATGCTTGTTTAAAAGGCTGTTCATGAGACTTAACCAGAGAACAAAGTCTCTGCTGGGCTCTTTAGAGACTTCCTTTGTCAATGCAGCTAACATAAATCTCTACCTTAGCCTCAGGTAGACTCTTCAGACAAGGGCAAAAAAAGCAGCCACATTTTCCACCAAAATACTACAAAAATAGTCTCTAGGCCACATACTGAAATTCTTTGCCACTGAAACCTCTTGGGCCAAGTCTGTATAGTTCAAATCACTCTCAGCAACAAAGTGTTCCATATTCTTACTAGGATAGCCCATTAAATCCCACTTAAACTATTCTACTACTTTCTAAACCCAAAATCTCCAAATCCACATTCTTCCAAACAAAAGTATGTTTGGGCCTACCACAGCAATACCCTGGTACCAACTTCCGTCTTAGAGTTTACAACTGTGAACAGACACAGTAACTCTTATAAAGGACAACATTCAACTGGAGCTTGCATACAGGTTCAGTCCATTATCATTATGGCAGGAAGCATGGCAGCATCTAGACAGGCATGGCACTGTAGGAGCTGAGAGTTCTACATCTTGTTCCAAAGGCAACTAGGGGAAAATTGGCTTCCAGGCAACTAGGATGAGTGTCTTACAGCCTATGCCCACAGTGACACACCTACTCCAACAAGGGCACACCTACTCCTACAAGGCCACACCTCCAAATAGTGCCACTCCCTAGTCCATTTCAAACCACCACAGTAACATAGCAAGTGACACAGATAGGGCTGTCTGATTGATGACTTGCAGTGACCAATATCTTAAGTCACATGAATTGTTTAGGATCTGAGAGTTCTCTTTTTAGTTCAATTAAAGAAAAGTGGGTACATGCTTATAATCCAGTGCTCAGGAGACTGAGGCAGGGATATTACCACAGTTAGAGGCCAGCCACAACCTCTTAGGAAGATTGCCTCAAAACAACAACGATGACAACAACAACTTATCAATAGATAGGTGTTTAACCTCTCATACAGATTTCCTTCATTAGTAAGATTAAGATTATAGAAATATCCATATATGCTGTAACAATGTCTTTTGTTACTTTTCTACTACTGAGGTAAGACTTCATGGCCAAACCTACTTCTAGAAAAGTTTATTTGGGGCTTATAGTTTCAGAGGATTAGAGACCATGAGCACCATGGCAGAGAGTATAGCAGGCAGGCAGGTATGGCACTGGGGCAGTAGCTGAGAGCTTACATCTGATCTACAACCTTGAGGCAAAGAGAGTGAACTGGAACCTCTCAAAAGCTCAGTCCCAGTGACACACCTCTTCCAACAAAGCTAGACCTCATAATCCTTCCCAAGCAGTCCCACCAACTACAGACCAAGTGTTTCATACATAAACCCTGGGGGCCATTCTCATTTGAATCACCACAAACAAGAACAACAGAAAGATACTAAGTAGTTAAGATCTGATTAAGATGATCTGATGAACAGATCTTAATTTATTTCCATTTAGTTCCACTTATTAATACTTTCAGGAAATTTCATTTTATTTTGTTAAAAGTAGAATAATCAGTGCTTAAGTTATCATGTGCTAGAAGGTCTAAATTTCAGAATGAATGCATTTACTTAAGGCTTTCCTAAGAGCCTTAAAATTTAAAAGCCTTAAAGTTTATATATAATAGGATCAAAACCCCTTCACTATTTGTGGATAGAATGTGCATTTTGAGGTAATACCCTATTGGCTATTTGCCTGACATTTTTGCCAAAAGCTTAAGTACAAGAAGGGATGAAGAGCCATGATCCTGCAGGATAATGTGAGCAGAGCCATTATGTATCCCAGGCTCTGCCTGCACCTTCTGTCTGCTGCTTTAAGCCATAGGGGAGCTTCTTAGTTTCTTTGCCTTTTCCTGAGGGGAAGAAGGTTACATCTCCAGTCCTTATAAGACAAAGAGGTTGGTTTGGATGAAAGAGACAAGGTTCATTCTCTCATCTTTTCTGGAACAGATTCTAATTCCCCTAGGAAGGACATCTGGTTCGTTTCCCCTTCATTCATCTACTGTCCTGTATTTAGGACGATGGCCTCAGGCAGTTGGCAGCTCATTAGTATTACTGTCTAGGGCAATGGATGAGGTTAACTTATTATTAGTCAATTATCCAGACTAAATCCTCCCTCAGTACAAGTTACACTGAGAAATGCAAAATGTTTCAAGCTCCTAGATCGATGCATCAGGAGTGCAAAAGAAGTTCGCTTTATTCTCCTGTTCCACAGGCAGAGTTCACAACCTAGATTTTGCTTTTATATGTCATGTGAGTGTATAGATGCATATTTTGGAATACTGACTTTCAGTTTAGGGCTAATTTTAATGCTAAGTTTTAAGAAAATGCAATACCCCCTCTCAAAAACCCCAACCTTTTATTTTACCACAGTTCCTATTTCTTTACCATTAATCAACATCTCTAAAGATATAATGATATTAAAAATTAATATATCTCGAACATTTCATATATAATATTATTTCTGTAATTGTAATAATATATTCATTTTCATGTTTAAAATTTAATGTGATAATTTAAATGCATCTAATTAAATACATTTTCACAGTAATACAGAAAGATTATGAAGGAATGAATTTGGTAGCATTAATAACTACTATGATGATTATAATTTTGTTATTTTCAGAAGGTCTTCGAACAGGACCTACTTAACATTTTTATGCATGCTTTTATTGATTTCTGTGATACATTAGAGATGTGTTGGATAACATACATGAAGATATTTTAATCAGGAGTTAACTGGTATTTGAATTTATTGCTATATACCAGGCAGTATATGTGTTTAGCCTCACCTGATCCCAAAGAAATCCTTTTGAGAAGATCCATTGCAAAATAAAGATTGTGCCTCATATGGTGGTGGATACTTATAACCTCCACACTCTGAAGACGGAGGTGGGAAGATAATGAGTTGAGGTTAGTCTGAGCTACATAGTAAAATCCTATGTCAAGTAGTGTCAGTGAGACAGATGACCCAGAGATGTTATGAAGCAATTTCTTCTGAGACAAAAATATTCCACATTGGAGGAAAGCTCCTTAAGATTCAGGATGTTCTCAAGGGAAGTGAAACATTCCTTTCTTCAGGAAAGCTCCTTAAAACTCAGAAAGTAAACAACTCAGAAGTCTCAAGACATCCCTGAAACTGACCAGATGCACTAGACCCTTCTCTCCCTAAGGTTATATAAGCAGTGTGGATTGCTGAGAGACATTCAGACCAGCCTGGCTGCCAGAAAGAGGCACAGACCAACTGAATCACCACGAGTCACTCCATCTATTGGGTGTCCTCTCCGACTGGTCAAGCTTCTTGAAAATTGTGTAATAAACTCTATGTTTCCAGATTTTGTGAGTTGTTACCATGATGAGGTGAGCCCTTGAGTGATTTCAACTCCTGTAATAATTGGCCAGCCATACTCCTATAAGTAACCCTAAGAAGCTCAATGGTTCAGCAAGTTGGACATCGATGATATTTTTATTTTGGTTTGTCATCAGTTTCCTATCCAGAGTTAGTAGACGTTTGTACAGATCTCTTCAGCAATAGTGTCTCAAAGGCAGGTAAAGACATTCCTTGTCAAGCCTGATGACCTGGCTAGATATCCAGGCCTCACATAATTGAAGGGGAGAAAAGGCACTCACTATCTTCTCACTGCCAGTGTGCACAAGTGCACACACACACACTCACATACACACAACAACAACAAAAACCAAGAACAGAATAAATGTGTGAAAGAAGATAAGGAGTTCTTCATATCATTTTAAGATGGAGCCAGTATTCCCAGGGCCACACCAAGCTGTGGGGTTAAAGGGTGGAATCACGGTCTCTGACATTCAGACTTCACGCCTCAGAAATAAATGCACAAACACATAAATGATGCCAGTGTGGTATTGTGAGAACTGTATTAAAAAATAATAAAGACATACAAAATGTAGATACTTCTGGACAAACCAGGTAAGGGGTCACTGAAATGATATCTGGAGGCAGAAAGGAAAGGAAGACAGGAGAAGAGTGGCAAGTCTAAGGGCATAGTAACTAAGAGGCCACGGAAGACTGGGAGATGTTTGCACATTATGGAAATTGTGCAGTTCGGTACTGGCATAGAGGTGCTTGCAGCAGGAGCAGTGGAGTTTAATTTGGCAAGCCTCTGAATTTACCCTACTGAATAACTGAATATTAAAATAGCACATAAGGGTCAGGGAGTGTAAGTTAGGGGTTAAGTGACTAAGACAGGACTTAAGACTTGCTCAGTTTTAAGTGAGTTCTATTTCTCTAGTTATTTTAATTACTTTGTCAGCAGCCTTCAGAACACGTCCTTCCTGTGGATTTTTTGTTTCAGGTCAACAATTCTGTGTGCATTTCAGCTAATGCCTCATTATTATGCTAACTGTATTTTTTTTGTTGTTGTTGAAACTCTATATTATCATCTGTTACTATATATGGCAGGGTGTGATTTGGCCTTGCTGAACTTTGGGCCATTATGGCGCCTTCAGATTGAACAGGGTGATTTTGAGGTCATACACTGATGCAACAAAGGATTGAATTATTTATGACTTTAATATTTGCCAGTATTTCTAGCTCAACATCCAATAGACCACTGAATATTATCTGTCAACAAAATACTGCATTTGTTCCATTTGTTGATAACTGATGAAACAAAGCAGTTTGAATTGCTGCCTTGAACTCAACATGGGTTGAATTTTCACCCTATGTGTTTCAACACTAATGGCAAGATTTTCAGGGCCAACTTCCAATACTTGTGATAAATTGTAATACTTATGATTAATTAGCATGAACCATAATGCATAAACATTTTGATCAGCATGTATATACATATATAGTTTTGTTATATTTATTTGCTTTTTTTTTTTTTTTTTTTTGGTTTTTTCGAGACAGGGTTTCTCTGTGTAGCCTTGGCTGTCCTGGAACTCACTCTGTAGACCAAGCTAGCCTCAAACTCAGAAATCCCCCTGCCTCTGCCTCCCAAGTGCTGGGACTAAAGGCGTGCGCCACCACTGCCCGGCTTATTTTTACCTTTGCATAAAAGAGTTGGATGGAGGGAACTAGGTCTGACTCAATATTAGCTACAAGATCTGGCTGCATTTATGTAACACACTATAGTCTGGCATAACTTAATAAATAAATAAATAAGTAAGTAAATAAATAAACAACTTAAAAGAGCAACTACCTATATCTCATTTGATCAGTTTTTCTTTGTTCCCTTCACTGATGTTCAAGAAAAATGAGATTAGTTATTATGTAGAGGTGAAAGTAGTACTTTAGAATATCAGCCAAGGTTTTCTTACTAAAAGAAATCTGAAAAAGTACCATATTTTTTTTATTAGATTTTATTTACATTTCAGATGTTCTTCCCTTACCCCATTCCTCCCCCTCCCAGGAACCCCCTATCCCATCCCCCCTCCTCCTGCTTCTATGAAGGTGTACCCCTACCTACGCCCCTGCACCTCACCTCCCGACCCTCGAATTCCCCCCCACACAACGTCCAGCCTTCATGGGACCAAGGATCTCTTCTCCCACTTATATATAGCTCCCTTGCATATATAGCGGGAGCCATGGGTCCCTCCCTAAGTGTTCCCAGGCTGGTGGTACTATATTGTTAACTTTATAGAATTAAGCCCTTAATGTAGTCTTATTTATTTTAAGTTTAGAGTTTAACTGTAATTATGTTAAAAATATTTTTAGGGTTTGTGAGGATGTCTCAATGGCTCAGTGGGTAAAGTTCTTGCCTCAATACCCTAACAACTTGAGTTCAATCTTCACAGCCCACAGAAAGGTTCGAGGAGAGAAGCAATTTGTCCTCTATCCTCCACACACATATTGTGGCCTGTACACATCTGCATACATCATGCACATACACACATATACAATAATAATAAATAATCCTTTAAAAAGAGAAATAAAATATAATAGTCAAACCATTTCTCTCTAAACAGTGGTCGTGGAATGACTCCTCATTAACTCTTTGTAGGCTTTCCTTTGTACTGATCATGTGGTACGAGGTATTTCAGGGAACAGTACTGGGAAGAAGAATACCTTAGAGCAATAATTATCAAAGATCGATGATGTATATTGGAGCTGCTGACCAGACATTTGGCATATAAAAAAAAACCCAAAACAAAAAAATCTAATGCTATAGCTTAAAAGAAAACATTGAGGTTTAGTGTGTAGACTAACCAAAATGCTATAATAAGGCTGAACAATTGTGCCTTGCACATAGAAGGCAAAAGATACATGTGAGTTTTGAGTTACTTTGACTGTGTAACAAATTGCCACGAAATTTAGTTTAAAACAATCTAGTGATCACTTATTCTAATTATGATTCTTAAGGGTCAGAAATGCTGAAGCCTCAGCGGGAAGATTCCCAGGGTAGAATTTTCAGAAGGTTCATAGAGTCACACCTCTGGTAGTAATGGTGACACCTGTTAGGAACTATAGGGCTGTTAGTTATAACATCCACCTAGTCTCTCTGGGTTGACCAAGTATCCACAGCACATAGTAGTTAAGCTATAAAGACAAATAATGAAAAAGCTAAGTTGATGGTAAATGGACAGATGATATGCATATTCTCAAAGAGAAAGAGAGAGAGAAAGAGAGAGAGGGGAGAGAGACAAAGAGACAGAGAGACAGAGAGAGAGAGGATGAGAGAGCTCTTTTTTTTCTATAATCTAGCCTCAGAAATTGAGCAACTTTGCTTTTATCACATTCTAGTGTTCAAAAATAAAATCACAGGCTCACAGGAGGAAAATATGAACTTGATCTTTTATAGGATACAGTGAGCAGGCAAAGTCCTGGGTGAATATGTACTGTTGACATGTCCGTGTCCAAGTCAAGGACCCTAATGCCTCAGAAGCCCTCCCAAGGTCAGTCTCAAAGGAATAGCAAAGGATCTCCAGTACAAACACAAGGAGCATTGTTTATGAACAATTGACCTTTAGGTAAACCCAGTGAATGCACAAGCTATCGACTGTTTTACCAAGAAAAGCTTACAGCTCTCCTTGAACACCTGGCTAAAGTAAACCTATATCATTGCTCACCAGTATATAATAAACATGCTGAGTTTCCTAGTGGCTGGCTCATCTCCACCACAGTTCATGGCCCACCAATCCCAGCTTTTTATCACGTGTGTATTTGGATCCTGCCTTTCTTCATTCCCTTGTTATCTCACTTATGCCAAGTTCAAAACCTCATAGGTCAAGGTAATGAGAGGCATTCTGTCACACACAATAGTCTATAGAACGTTGTTGAGCTATATATCCATTCTGCTGTCTTGGCAAAATGAAATTTGCCAACCTAGCAATGACCTGAAGTAATAAATTTACACTATAAATTAAAGAAAATAGGGGATTCTGGAGAACTTAATTTTACTCAATTAAAATATAATTACATCATTTGCTCTTCTCCTCTTCTCTCCTCTCCTCTCCTCTCCTCTCCTCTTCCTCTCCTCTCCTCTCCTCCTCCCCCTTCCCATGTTTACCTCCTTCAAACTTCACGCTCTCCTCTTCTTTAGACATTGTTGTTATGTCTACAGTTATCTTAGGGTGTCAAGGGACACCATGATCAAGGCAACTATTATAAAGGACAACCTACTGGATCAGAGGTTTAGTCCATTATCATCAAAGCAGAGAGCATGGTAGTGTCCAGGCAGGCATGGCACTGGAGAAGAAGCTGAGAGTTTTATATCTTGTTCTGAAGGCAAATAGGAGAAGACTGGTATCCTCAGGTAGCTAGAAGAAGGGTCTCAAAGCCCACCCCAACAGTGCCACTCCCAAGGCCAAGCATATTCAAACCACCACAATCAGTACAACAAACCAACATATAATATGACCTGCTGAGGTCATTCAGTGTTTTCTGCACTTGTATGTTTCTAGGGCTGACAATTCACTATCAGATAACCAATTAGGGGCTCATGGCTGGGAAAGACTATCTCTCCCTCAGCAGTTGTTAATTACATGTAGGTTTTCATTTAGTGCTGAGGCCCAGTGAAATTTCCCCATCTACAATGGCATGTCAACTGTTGTTGGAAATGTCAGGTCTTGTTTGGGTAGTCATGTTGTGATGTCAACGGTGTAGTATAAGAATCCAACAAAGTCTTAAATGACTATGTATTGTTGACACGGGCAAGGCCAGGTCAAGGACCAAAGCCTTAGACCCATGGAAAATGACAAAGCCTTCCCTCCAAGTGTGTGGACCTTGGTAGTGTATGCATAAAATGTCTATTTTGCCGGGCGGTGGTGGCGCACGCCTTTAATCCCAGCACTTGGGAGGCAGAGGCAGGCGGATTTCTGAGTTCGAGGCCAGCCTGGTCTACAGAGTGAGTTCCAGGACAGCCGAGGCTGTACAGAGAAACCCTGTCTCAAAAAAAAACCAAAAAAATAAAATAAAATAAAATAAAATAAAATGTCTATTTTAACTTTCTTTCCACATCCATGTTTCTAGCCTGAAGACTGCTCCCCTACAGAGCTAAACCTGCCCCTGTGTTCACCTGTACCTCATAAATCCTGTGTCTTTGTTCAGCTAAATACAATAACCTCACCTCCCTGTTCAACTGTATATAAAAAACAAAAACAAGCAAACAACAGAAAAACAGAAACAGGCTGAGCTTCTGCAATGCTGGACTTCTCTGAGACTGCAGATCACATAATCCCAGCTCCTCTCTCTCTCTGTCTCTTCTGCCCACATCTCTCTCTTTCCCTCCTCCTCTCCCCTCTCATTCTCTCTATTCTCTCTCTCTCTCTCTCTCTCTCTCTCTCTCTCTCTCTCTTCTCTCTTTCTCTCTTTCTCTCTTCTCTCCCCTCTCTCCTCTGTCCTGGCTTCATTCTCCTACCTGCTCGGTTAGATCAATGACTTGAGTCATTTGGTATAATTTCCCTGTCATAGTTAGAATTCACAGATCTCACAGATTTCTTGGTCTTCTGGCTCTTATAATCTTTTCGCCCACTCATCCTCAATGTTCCTGAGCTTTGCGTGCATGAGCTGTGATGTAGATGTATCAACTGGGGCTGGGCACATCACCATAGTTTTCTGCATTTTGACCAGTTGTAGTTTCCTGTCTTGTTGGGTTCCAAATGAAACTTCTTTAATGGAGGTGGAGGATGAGAACTATACTTATCTCTTGAAATACATATAATTACTTAGAATGTAGTTATAAATTATACTGGTTTTTGCAGTAGTAGGTGCTTCTCTAAGTCCATGGTCTCACTAGCCATGTGAGTTTGGCTAGGTTTATGGTACTGGGCATGATTTCTCTCCTATTAAGTGAACCTTGAGTCCAGTTTAGACAACTGTTGGTTACCACCAATATAACAGTGTTGCTATTGTGCCTTTAGGGTATCTTCCTATGCTGGTCATTGTTTTGGTTCATGGATGTCATAGCTGGGTAAAATTATTGTTTCCTTTTCTCTCTTAGCAGCTGGCATATCATCCTCTAGTATTTTGAAAATTTGTCCTTATGGAGAAAGCTTTGTGTCAGTTCCAGATCAAATATTCTGTGTCCTATGTATGTGTGCAGTGCCTTCAGCAATAGGGACTTACCTTTAACTTCTAGGAGGCAACCAACACCAATAGCAAAGGTCTATGTTATTTCCATATTCTTTTGGACTCTCTTGACTAACAACTCAAAAACAGGTTTCTCATGTCTCTTACTGGGGTTTTTGTTTCAGAGTCTATGGCTTGTAGAGAGACTATTAATACCTTCAGTGGTGTACTTTTATTTAAATTGTACAAATTGTGTGTGTGTGTCTCTGTGTGTGTGTCTGTGTGTCTCTGTGTGTGTGTGCATGTATACACATATGCTTGTATGCGTTATAAG
Organism: Mastomys natalensis; assembly: GCA_021653895.1. Classification (NCBI taxonomy): domain Eukaryota; kingdom Metazoa; phylum Chordata; class Mammalia; order Rodentia; family Muridae; genus Mastomys; species Mastomys natalensis. Next base: position 2,359,483 of record JAJTUV010000017.1, on the reverse strand, counting down.
TAATTTGGGGTAAATTAAAAATAATCTACAGTGTCTTTCCCCAGGATCCTTAGTGTTTTTTCATCCCTCCCTCTCCTCCTCCTCTGTTGTCATCCCTCCCCAAGTGAAGCCTTCTCCCTGTGTTTTCCATTTCTCCATCTCTATCACCTACATCCTTCTCTTCTCCTCTGTAGAGCTCCCTCTGCACTATGTTCCTTTTTTCATTTTCCTGATTTCTGCAGCTACTCTATGTTGTTTACTCACAGCTGAGGGTTTGGAGCCAGGAATCCCAGATGAGATTCCCACTGGGGAGAGACACAGTGTTTGTCTTTCCAGGTCTAGCTTACCTCCCTCAATATATTTTCTAGTTGCATCTGTTTATTTGCAGAGGTCATGATTTCATTTTTCTTTACAACAGTGTAACATTCTGTTATATGAATGTGCTGTAGTTTCATCATCCAGACATTAGTTGAAGGCCATGAGGTTATTTCCTAGTTAATTTGAATAGAGTGTAAATGAACATTAGTGAGCAAAGGACCTGTGGAATAGGCCTTTGAACATATGCCAAAGTGTGGTTTGGCAGGGTTATGGCAGGTTTACTATTGGTTTTTGGAGAATTGGCCATACTGATTTCAAAGTAGCTGCAATGGTCTTCAATTCCAAGAGTGAATGAGGGTTTCTCTTCCCACATCCTTGCCAGCATTTGTTTGTGGAAGTTTTCTTGACTTTATTCATTTGAAATGTGGTGAGATAAAAGTCCCAAGGTGTTCTAGTTTGCATCTAATTTTCGCTTCTCTAATTGCTACAGATGATGGATACTTTTTAAGATATTTGCCATTTTTATTTCTTCTTTTGTGAACCTAAGAAATTGAATCTTCTGATCAGAAAACTGAATGCCAGAGAAGTAAATTATCTTAGTGAGACCATTTGGCTGATCCTTTCAAAACCAAGAATTGCACGTGTTGGGAGGTGAGTTCAATTGGTACAATGCTTGCCTAGCACACCTAGAGCCCTGGTTTGACTCCTCAGAACTGATTAAAATTTTAAATCTATATGTGGTGGTGTATCTTTGGGATGCAGTAGCAAGAGAGTCAGAGGTTCAAGATCATCCTTAGCTAAACAGCAAACCAGAGGTTAGCCTGGGTTGCCTGAGATCTTATCTGGAAAAAAAAAAGAGCTGAATCCAGACTTGTCAAATTTTAGTAGGTTTGTTTGTTTATTTCATTTTTTCATAAAATATGCTCAACTTTGTCCATTGATTAAAAATGAGACTTAAAGCATATAAAAGTATCCATCACATAAGAACAAATCTTACATGTTATTATTTTATAAATTATTAAAGCTAACATCAGAGGGGGATGTTTCCCAGTTGATAAAAGGCTTGGGTGTGACCTCCTTGACTCTGCTTTTACAAGCTAGAAGTCTAGGGGTGTTTTTCATGAAGATATTATGGTACCAGGTTCCCAACCCTGTTCCACAAAGTTTCTTGTTTGAGCTATGGGGACACCTCCCAGGCACAGCAAAAGCTTAATTCAGAAAAACTGGTGCTATCACAGTCAGCAGGACTGCTTTAGGTCCCAGGCACAACAGAACTCAGAGCAGGACCCATTTAATCTAAAAACATGGTGCCATAAACACATTGTGGTGTTATACACCAAGGTTGTGTATCAGGTGCACATGCAAGTCTTGATGTTGAAATGGTCAGCCAAATGGTCCCACTCAGACAATTTACTCCTCTGGCATTCTGTTTTCTGTTCAGAAGATTCAATTTCTTAAATTCTCAAAAGAAGAAATAAAAATGGCAAATTTTGCAATAGATAATCCCTTAAGCTAAAAAAAAAAAAAAAATACAAAAAAAAAAAAACCCAAAAACAAAACAAAACAAAAACCCCAGCCCTATTCCATTATACTCATTGTTTCCTTGAAGGCATGTCTAGTCTGTAGCCTTCTGGCCATATGTGGCCAATAACAGATATGGATGCTACCCAGAATCAAATTTTGAACTTTACTAAAAGAGTATAGACTATTTATTTGTAATTTGATTGCATAGTTATCAATTGTGAACTTTTATAAATGATAGTTATTTTCCAACATCAAAAACTGGACAGGCCTGAGTGATCAGTGGGTAGAAAGGAAACCAGATGAGAAGAAAGTGGAGATGCATGTTTCCCCATGTGTTACATAGCTCCAGAGAAATCCTTCAAATCCCATGATGGATTCCTACCTGGGCATGGGGGGTAGGAATGTGATGTTTAACTACCGTGGTTGTGTTATGAAGACTGACAATCAAACCTGAGTCTAAACGCTAATGATGCTTCATATGTCTGTCCATGAATGAAGCTTTGGAGCATTTGGACCACATTAATAAACTATCTATGGTTGACAGTTAGAAACAGTTTTATTTGATTTTTTTATAATTCTGAATTAGAAGATGGCCCAAAGAAAACTTGTAGATTATTGCTGGCACTTCCATAGCTAATGAAATTTGCAAGATTGGTTCTACTAATCTCTGAACTTCCTCGAAATAACTTTTGTCTAAAAATCTAAACAGTTACCTACTGGCCTTCTCATTCAGAGTCAAGAAGTAGCTTTAAAACGGTCCCAACCATCAAACTCTACAAAAAAAACACTTAATGAAGCGTTGATCTGAGAGTACTGTAATAGGGGTATAGCTGTTCTTGTTAAAACTCGGAGATCCTTCGCATCTTCAATCTGGACACCTTGCTTACTCTCTCATTCTTTGCTGTTATTAGAATATCAATCCTCAACTTTCAACTCTCCTCAAGCTAAAATGGAGGATGGTCTTGAAAGTTTATAAGAAAGAAAAAGGTACTTATGAAATAGTGAGTGCAAGTGGGATGAGGCTGGACAGGTGGCAAGTGGTAGATAATTGAGCATCAACGTACAAAAGGTGTGATGCTCATTATAAAAAGTAGCATCACTTGGGCCATAGGAGGATCATCAGCCAAGTTTAAAATATTCTACTTTACTTTAACACAATACTAATTAGACAGAGCCATCTCTGCTTAACATCTCCCTTAATAGCTGCTCACACAACATGCCTCTGCAGGGGTCAAATAGTCTTTCTCTAGTGGAGCAGAAGCCAGACATCATGGCAAAGGCTTATAGTCACAACACTTGGGAGGTGAAGGAAGGAGGATCAAGAGTTCAAAATCACTCTGCATTCCATATCAAGTTCAAGGCAGAGAAACATTATGTAATACAATCATAAACTCTCTTGTGATAATGATAATAGAATTTTACTCTAAAGAATAGTTGCCTTGAGGTTTTGTTGCTGTGAAAAGACTATGACCATGGCAACAGTTATAAAGGAAAACATTTAATGTGGGCTGGCTTACAGGTTCAGAGGTTTAGTTCATTATCATCATGGTCGGAAGCATGGCAGAGATGGTGCTGGAGAAGCAACTGAGAGTTCTATGTCTGAATTGGCAAGCAGGAGAGAGAAGGGGAGAGGAGGAGATAGAGGGGGAATGGCATGGGGATGGGGAGGGAGAGGGACAGAGAGAGAGAGAGAGAGAAGAGAGAGAGAGAGAGAGAGAGAGAGAGAGAGAGAGAAACACTAGGCCTGCCTTGAGTAAAGCCCACCCCCACCCACAGTGTGGGTAGGCTCCAACAAGGCCAGACTCACTCCAACAAGACCACACCTCCTAATAGTGCCACTTCCTATGAGCCTTTGGAGTGTATTGACATTCAAACCATCACAAGTTTGTTTTATTAAGGCTTGCCTACAGGATTTTGAGCAAGCAGTAATGCTTTTTGTTTGTTTGTTTTTTATTTTAGCAACTCATCTGTCTGTTTAACAACTCAGTTTTTCTTATGGTCTTGACCAATTTGCTGACAGGAAGCACGGCAGTATAGCAAAGGTGGGAGGTGTTTGGTCAAAACACCCTGTAGCCAAGAAGAAGAGAGCTCTTAAAGAAGAAATAGCCAATGATTCCCAATGCTGCTTGTCTCTGTGACCCACTTTCTCTAGCTAGGTACTGTGTCTGGAAAGTCTCTATAAACTCCTAAAACAGTGTCACCAGCCGGGGACAATCATATGAACCTACTGGGGACACTTCATATTCAGAACTTGCCAAGGATTGAACCATTCCTTGTTTCTTATGAAGGTAGGAGTGATGTTGGATCTATATTATGAAATTAAAGAAAAATCACTCATCAAAAAGATCTTATATAACTTGTGTATTTAGAGTTTAGATATATAAGTACTATAATACATATATCTCCAACTTCCCACATTTCAAGAGCATTGGAGATAGGAACAAACCATAGAGAAATGTAGCTAGCAAACATGTAACTTTCACTACTCAATTGACCTGAGTGGTTAACATTAGTTGAAAAACACATGATAAAAATGAGGTATATTTATATTTTCTTTCATGTAGTTTCTTGTCAGACACTAGTTCTAATGTTAAGTCAAGTTAGTTAAATAAGAAGGCCAGTTAGCTTGAAGAGTGTCTACGTACCAAACAGTAAGAATACGTGACAGAGGCTGAATTCTATGGAAGGTCTGAAGAGGAGGCTTCACATTATGTCATGTATTAATGGCAAACTTTGAAGAGAATACATCAGCTGTAAAATAGAATGTGATAATTTTGAGGAAATTCAGAGACTAGTAGAACCAATCTTGGAAATTTCATTAGCTATAGAACTTGCGGCAACAACCTGCAAGTTTTGAAATGCAAAGTATCATATCATGTCCTGATTTAAACACACACACACACATACACACACACACACACACACACACACACACACACACACACACACACACGGTCTCTGCTCTAAATAACTGAAAGGGTAAGTTCAGTGACTGGAAGGACTTTGGCAACATAGCAACGTTTGGTGCTTGAAGTGCACATAGTATAAACACAGTTTTATCTTTCTATAGGAAAGCAAAAGACACCAGTTCCTTTTCTATACCCTTCTTTTTTTTTTTTTTTTTGAAAATAGATTTTCATTACAGTTCCCCCTCCCTCTACTCCTTCCAGTTCCGCTCCACCTCATCTCCCATCCAGATCAATTCTCTTTCTGTCTCTCCTTAGAAAAAACATGTTTCTAATGTGATATTACCATATATATATTATATGATATACAATATAATGATAAAACAAAAACTAATACATCAGAGTTGGACAAAATTAAGACACAAAATGAAGAAAAGGGACAGGAAGTATACTCACTCTTCACACGGTCAGGAATCCTATAAAAACACTAAACTGGGAGCCATAATATATAGACACAATATATATGTATATACATAATATATACATAGAGGGCCTGGCTCTGTGCATGCTGCATCAGTCTCTGTGAGGTCATTTCTGCTTTGATCATGTTGATTTAGAGGTCTTGTTTTCTTGGTGTCTTCCACCCCCTCTGGCTCTTTTTTTTTTTTTTTTTTTTTTGGTTTTTCGAGACAGGGTTTCTCTGTTTAGCCCTGGCTGTCCTGAAACTCACTCTGTAGACCAGGCTGGCCTCGAACTCAGAAATCCGCCTGCCTCTGCCTCCCAAGTGCTGGGATTAAAGGCGTGCGCCACCACCGCCCGGCTCCCCCTCTGGCTCTTAAACTCTTTCTGCCTCCTCTTCTACAGAGTTCCCTGAGCCCAGATAGGAAGGATTGAATGGTGATATCCCATTTAGGGCTGAGTTTCCCAAGATTTCTCACTCTCCATGTGATGTTTGGCTATGGGCCTCTGTATTTATTCCCATCTGCTTCTAAAGGAAACTTCTCTGATGGTGGCTGAACAAGGTACTGATGAATGCGTATAGCAGAATACCATTAAGAGTCATCACTACTTTTTTTTTCTTTCCTTAGATCGATAGTATTTGGTTTTATCCTAAGCCTCAGGTTCTTGGTAACACAAGCAGTTATGGGTTCCATCTTGTGGAGTTGACCAAAGCCCAAGAAGATATTGGTTGATTATTCCCAAAAGTTCTGTGCTACCATTGCACTAGCATATTTTGCAGACAGGACATCATTGTTAATTAGAGGGTTTGTGGCTGAGTTGTTGTTTATTTTTCTCCCTTGGTAGTACGGGAAGAACTTTCTGTACCTAAGACACTTGAACACAAAGGTGATGGCTCTATGTAGGCACCATCTAGAATTCTCCTTGTTTGATGAGTTGTGTAGGTGTTGCCTTCACCGTTAGAGCCTTGCTGTCAGTTTGTGGAGAGCAACCTGTATAGTCTTGACAGCAGACTGGATTGTTTGGGGTTCTCATAGGACCCCCTTGTCCAACAGTTTAATTATGTGCACTTCAAACCTGGTACTGGAAGCTTCATTGGTGACGGAAGAGGGCTAGTTGGGACTCTGCCCTCCATTATTTGACCATTTTATTTAGATTGCTTTTATCTGTATGTGTGTTTGTATTTGTATATCTATTACAGTAAAAGCATATATATATATATGTATATATGTGTGTGTGTTTCCATATTACCCTTAATTTTAGCTGTTTCTCCCTATATTCTTCCCCACATACCCTTCTTCTTTCTTTCTCCCACTTGATCCTCTTGCTCCAGTTACCATGCCCCATCCAAAACTATTTCCCTTTTCTAGTCAGATCTATCTGACCACTGGTCCCTATTCTATACCTAACATCTGTAGATCCAGGAATTATACCTTGGTTGTCACTGACTTGACAGTTAATATGTACATATAAGTGGATATATGCCATATTTGTCTTTCTGTGTCTGATATATCTTACTCAGGATGAATTTTTTTTCAAGTTCTATCCATTTACCTTCAGACTTCATGATTTCTCCCCCAATCTCACTCTCTCACAGCTGAATGTACCACATTTTCTTTATCTAGTCTTCATTGATGGACGTCTATATTGTTTCCAATTCCTGGCCATTGTGAAAAGGGTTGAGCAAGTCTCTGTAGGATGAAGCATCCTTTGGATGTATGCCCAAGAGTTGTATAGCTGGATCTTGAGATAACTCAATTCTTATCTTCCTCAGGAACTGCCACACTGACTTCCAAAGTGGCTAAGAAGTTTGCACTCCCACAGCAATTGCTGACTGTCCCCTTACTCCATATCCTTAATCCTTACCACTAGGAGCTGTCACTTGTTTTCTTGATTACATTCTGGTGTAAGTTGAAATCTCAACGGAGTTTTGACTTGATGACTAAGGATGGTGAACATTTCCTTAAGTGTTTCTCAGCCATTTGAGTTTCCTATTTTGAGAATTCTGTTTAGATTTGTACCTCATTTTAAAAATTGGGTCATTTGTTTTCTTGATATCAAGTTTTGTTGATTTGAGGTTTATTTTTTTTAATTTTGGATAATAGCCCTCAGATATGTAATTCATTAAATTTTTTTCCTATTGTGGAGGCTGCCAGAATGACAGTGACCTTTGTTATGCAAAAGTTCTCAGTTTCATAAGGCCTCATTTATTAATTGCTGATCTTAGTTCCTATGTTAACAGTTCAGAGTCTTTTCCTGTGACAGTGAGTTCAAGGATTTTCCCCAATTTTTCTTCAATCACATTCAGTGTATCTGATTCTATCATTCAGGTCTTTGATCCACTTGGAGTTGAATTGTTGTGCAGGGTAGTAAGTATTGATTTTTTTTTTTTTTTTTTTTTTGCATTTTTCTACACAGAGACAGCCATTTTAACCAGATTTGACTATTTTTTGAAGATGCTGTCCTTTTTAGAATATGTATCTCTGACTTCTTAATAAAAAAAATCAAGTATCTGTATGTGGATTTATGTCTAGGTCTTCAACTATATTTCATTGATCAAAACATCCATTTTTCTGCCAATATTATGCTGTTTTTATTACTATAGTTCTGTGGTACAACTTGAAATTGGAGATGGTGAGACTGCCAGAAGTTCTTTTATTGTTCAAGATTGTTTTAGCTCTGTCTCTCTGTCTCTCTCTCTGAATATGCTTGGCCCAGAGAGTAGCACTATTAGGAGGTATGGCCTTGTTGGAGGAAGTGTGTCATTATGAGTGTGGGCTTTGAGAGCTCCCTCCGAGCTGCCTGAGGACAAAGTCTTCTCTTGTTTGTCTTCCTAACAAGCCGTAACACTCTCAGCTGCTCCAGCGCCAAGTCTGCCTGGACACTGCCATGCTTCCCACCATAATGATAATGGAATGAACCTCTGAACTTGTGAGCCAAGCCCAATTAATGTCTTTTATAAGAGTTCGAGACACCATGAGCAAAACAATACCAACCAACCAGAGCCCCCAGGGTCTAAATCACCAGCCTGGGAGTGCTTAGGGAGGGACCCATGGCTCCAGCTATATATGCAAGGGATCTATATATAAGTGGGAGAAGAGATCCTTGGTCCCATGAAGGCTGGACGTCGTGGGGGGGGGAATATTCGAGGGTGGGGAGGTGAGGTACGGGGGAGGGTAGGTGGGGGTACGCCATCATAGAAGCAAGAGGAGGGGGGAAGGGATAGGGAGTTCCTGGGAGGGAGGGGGAAATGGGGTAAGGGGAGGAACATCTGAAATGTAAATAAAATTTCCAATAAAAAAAAAAGTTGCTTTGGTCACGGTGTCTGTTCACAGCAGTAAAACCCTACTTAAGACAACTGCCTTTATTATTTTTAGGTATATTCCTTGTATCCCTGATCTCTCCAGGTCTTTTATCATGAAGGAGTGTTCAATTTTGTCAAAGGCCTTTTCAGCATCTAATGGAATAAGCATGTAGGGATTTTTTTCTTTCAGTTCATTTATATGGTGGATTACACTGACAGATTTTCATATGTTGAACCATCGCTGCATCTCTGGGATAAAGCCTATTTGGTCATGGTGGATGATCTTTTTGATGTGTTCTTGGATTTGGTTTACAAGTATTTCATTGAGAATTTTTGCACCCATGTTCATAAGGGAAATTGGTGTATAATTCTCTTTTTTTGTTGAGTCTTTATGGAGTTTGTAGTTTAGGTATCAGGATAACTGTGACCTCATAAAATAAATTGGGAAATGTTCCTCTTTGATTTTGAACCCCAGAACAAGGGACTGAGGTGCATATTTTTCATATCTGGGAGGACTTGGCCTCCAGGTTCATTTTGGTCTCTCCCTCCCCCCGTTCTCCTTCTTTCTCATCTCACTCTCTCTCTGTGAGAGTGTCTCTCCCTTCCTCCATGGTGACTTCCCTGGCCTTGGTCCTTGGGTCAGTGAATGTACGCAACGGCAACTTCCAAATAAACCTGCATTTAGTCTGGCTTGAATTGGCTCATTTCACCATTGGAGAAATAACTTACAGGTTAACTCTTCTTCAAAAGTCTGATAGAATTCTGTGCTAAAACCACCTGACCCTGAGCTTTTTGATTTTTGTTGGGTGACTACTATTTCACTAGGAATTATGGGTCTGTTTAAATTGTTTGTATGATTTAACTTTGATAAGTGTTATGTTTCTAGAAAATTATCCACTTCTTTTTTAGAATTCCCATTTTGGTGGGGTACATGTTTTTAATATATGTCCTTTCGATTTTCTGGATTTCCTCAGTATCTATTGCTATGTGCTCCTTTCCATTTCTGATTTTGCTAATTTGGATATTCTCTATGCCTTTTACTTAATTTGGTTAAAGTTACTTAATCTTAATGAGTTTCTCAAAGAATAAATTCTTTGTTCCATTGATTCTTTTTTGTTTGTTTGTTTGTTTCCATTTTAGTGATTTCAGCTCTGAGTTTGATAATTTCTTGCCTTTTACTCTGTTTGTGATTTCTTCTATTTGTTTTAGAACTTTCAGGTGTGCTGTTATGTTGTTAGTATGAGGATGTCTCCATTCTTTAAATGTAGGCTTAATACTATTAACTTAGGTAAGTTGTGTATTCATCTTCATTCAATTCTAGAAAAATTTTCTTTAATTTTTTTAAATTTCCATCAGCAGAGCGTTGTTCAGTTCAGTTTTCATGAGTTTGTAAACTTTCTGGAGAAGGTTCAAAGGTCCATCTGTTTTATAACAGCATTTCTGTTTAGTTTCTGTCTGGTTGACCTATCTGTCTATTGGCAAGAGTTTGATATTTAAGTCACCCCCTTATTGTGTAAGTCAATATGTGACTTAAGCTGTAGTACTGTTTCTTTTATGAACTTGGATGCCCTTGTGTTTGCTGCATAGATGTTAAGCCTTGCAATGTCTTCTTGGTGGATTTGACCTTTAGTGAGTATGTAGAGTCCTTCCCCAGCTCTTTTGATTAGCTTTGGTTTGAAGTTTCTCTGCAACCTGTCTCTATAAAACAGTGCTGACCAAACTGCCATATACATCTCTCCCTCTAGCTGCTCTTAAGTGGTTCCTCTTTCCTATCTGTTCTCACTAGGCTTATCTCATTCTATCATGTTACTTTGTCTTTCCCTCTGTTAGACATCACTTTCAAACATGGCTGCTTCCTTCTACAAAGTAACCTTCCCCTTCGTTGCTAGAGATTAAAAGTGTGTACTAAGGGCATGTCTGTGTTCCAGCCAGATTCAACTGTAATCCAAGGAGTGTCTGCATTCCGGTCAGATCATAGTTTTTGCTTTCAGCCCTACTCAGCTATATTCTTCTACTCTTTTCAGTATGGGAACTTTTTCCTCTACCGAAATGATGGAGGGATACAAGTGATTTTGTTCACTTCTTTTTTGAATGTTAATTTATATCTTTTATTCCCAATAGATTTAATTTCTTCTTCTCTTTTTAATCCACCAAAATCTATTTTTCCTTTCTTAGGATTTTTCCTTTCAAATTCAGCTCACTGAAGACTTTGTATTTACAGTGAATTAATGATTTATCTAAGTCAAGATACAATTCATTTAGTCAGCTGTTATCATTTTCCATGGTATCAAAGTATCTCTAGAGAACAATATTTCAATGAAAAATTTTTGGTGTTAGTATAATTCAGTTTGACTTTTTAAAATTTTGAAATCTATTTACAATATTTAAAAATCTAGGGAAAAGTTTAAAAAAAATGAGCACCAGGACCTTTAGATGGATTTGTTTTTAATATTCTGCCATATTTTCTCCTTTATCACATGCATGCACATATGTATATATTAATATACATTATAGGTTAAAGTATGTGCAAATATGCAAATAAGTTACAGTACAACTGTTTATAAATACACTGCATAGGATTTCCAAGATTCCATTATAATATCTAATGATAACTCCATTAACACACTGTAATTAGGTAGTCAATATCTGGTCTATTTTCAAATTTCTGTAATTGCTATGAAGTTTTATAAAATTTCTCTAGATTTAGGAATTTTGTCTTATCTCTTGCGCGACGGCGTGTGTATGACACTGGGTCTGAGTATGCCACTCTGGCTGGCCTGAAAATATCTACGTAGACCAGGCTGGCCTGGAACCTCAGAGAATCTCCTGCCTCTGCCTCCCATGTGCTGGGATTAAAGTTGTGTGCCACCGTGCCCAGCATCTCTTGCATATATTTAATCTAGAAGAATGCTCTCTTTTGTCACTAATGTTTAACAACCCAGGTCCTATTTGTGTGCAACATGACATGATCTAGATCTGTGTATCTTCACTTCTAAGTTGTCCCGTTCTTTTCTATGTGTATGTTAATGTGATCTTCAATCTTGATTTGGGATTTCAGCTACTGCACCATATTGATATTTTACACCAGCACATTTTTGAGTGTTCTACAGGTATCCTGTGCATTGCAGGTTGTTGGGGTCCAACCCTGGCCTCTAGCCACCAAATCCAATTGACCTCATGCTCACTCTCTAAGGCATTCTATACTGTGTCCCCAGACATTGTTAAATATGCCCACGGGCTGCTGACCCAGCACCTAACTTGAGAACCATCACTTAGATGCTCAGGTTAAAGTGAAAAGAACACTGGCAAGTGTATTTCCTAATAGAGATTAATGTCTAGTGGAAGGGAGCACACATCAGACTGAGTCACTGATTCCAGCACTCGTTTAAGGCACTCATTCCTTGATGTAAGGCGCATTCCCCCTTCTGCTGTACACTATCATTTTATACACTGTAATGTGAGGATTTTGTCTCCCTACGGACTTTTATCCAGTTTATCTCAAAAATTCGATGTGACATAATGTCATTGTTTTAATTTTTGATGCTCTTATTATAACAAATTTCTCCACTAGGAAACACACTTTGGAAGCGGATTTAGTATTTTTTGCAACGATTTAGTTATAAGTATATCTGCAATGGTAAATTCTTATTGTATGACACTGAATGTGAGAACTAGTGTAAAGACTTATTTAGTGATTTATTCAGTGATTTCGGTTATTGGGACATTACAACTTTCACTTAACAACTTACAAGAATAAAATGATGTTTGGTGAGGTATATATAATAACAAAATTGGCAATTAATTTGAGCCGTCCATTTACCTTTAAATTTTTCTGTCTGTGCTCATGGTCAGCTGGTACATATAAACACATTTATCGCTCATGGCTGATTTAAAACATTTTCTACTAGTGCAAATACTGGGAAATAAATTAAATTTACTCCTGATTCTGAACATGTCGTACACATTTAAATACACCTAGGAGCAAATGTGTGTTCGGAAAAACACATCACAGCATGGCATAGTCACTTTAGAATTGTGATCAGGTAAAGTAAGAAAACGGAGATTTTAGCTTACTTCTGGATACTTAATACCCTTCTTTCTCTAACAAGCTGCTTCTAGTCTCAGGAGCAGCTGCCAGTTTTGCAGTTTCTCTCAAATCTGGCTCTGTGGTGGTGACAGTAAAGGTGAAGCAGCCACCGCGACGGGTGGCAGACCGAATGTGAGTTCTTTTATAGCCCTTAACTTAGCAGAATCACCGAGACGCACCTTCCCCCGACCTCTTCCCCTGTGCCACCGTCCTGTAGGAGAAGGAACCAGATCCAGGAGCAAACTTTTTAGAAGCACCATCAGGCCCCGCCCCACCCTGACTCCTCTTCTCTGATTGGCCTGTGTGACTCCCGACGGCCCAATCACATTTGGAGCCTTTCGGCGCAGCTCGGTGGCGTTGCCGCGCATGCCCAGTCAGGGACACGCCGTGCTACCCAGTCTTCCCGCGTGTGGCAAAGGGCACGGTGTAGGGCGGTGCTAGCCCGGCTAGGTGCCGGTTCCAAGGTCGCTGGGCCGCGCTGGGACAGGGCTACACCCAGCAGGAGGGTGACAAGAAAAAGCAGTCTAGTCCCCACTGCCCAAGTTCAAAGCTAACTCCCCTGAGTGCAGGGCTAGGGTGTTCCGCTCACTCGACTGTCTGCTGGGACTCAGAGGGGGCGCAAGCTGCAGTCTTCTGGGTCTCGGCCGACCTCAAGGCCGGGTGAATGGAGCAGGCCCTGATCAGAACTATTAGCTCTGGTGCAGAATGGGCTGGGCTGCACCGCCCCAAACGTGGCCGTGGTAGCATCATCCCCGAAGTGCCGCCCGGGAGCCGCGGCTCTCGTGTGTGCAACTTAGAAAGTGACCAAGCAGTATGGCAGGAGGGGCGCTAGCCTAGCGCCGTCCCCGCTGCGCCGCGTCCGATCCCCGGCCCAGGCCGCGTTTGGCGGCTCGCCGCTCCCAGCCCGGGCCGGCCCCTGCGGCCGCTCGCAAAACGCGGCGAGCGGAACCCGCACGCGGAAGCGCCCGTCGCACTGAGCATGCCCAGTGGCACAGTCGAACAGAGGAGTTTTTTTTCTTTTTCTTTTCTTTCTTCTTTTTTCTCTCTTTCTTCTTTTTCTTTTTTCTGGGTCTCCAGCAGGAGGCCTGTCCCCCACCCTCAGTTCAGACCCCCGCCGTCCCCAGCCTGAGCAGCTAACCATGGCCGAGGTGTCCGGCGCCGCGTTGTCCCAGGCGGGTTGGTAAGTGCCGCGTCGCGCCGGCCGCCCGGCCGCGGGCTCGGGTCGGGCCCCAGGGAAGGTCGGGAGAGGGGCGCCGGGGATCCGGCGGGGAAGGCGGACACCGCCACCCGCCCCCGTCCTCTCGGGGGCCCTCGGGGCCGGCTCCGCCCCGGCGCCACGCGGAGCTCGGCGAGTGTTCCCGCTCCCCTAGGGGCGGCGGCCTGCGACCCTGAGCGGAGCGGCAGCCCGCGGGGAGAGAGCGAGGCCTCCGGGCCGGGGAGCGGGCGGCGGCCAGGCCCGAGCCGCGCCGCTGGGGGAGACCCGCGGGGCCGAGCACGGCGCGCCGCCGCCCCTGGAGGGAGTCGCTGCGGCGGACGCGGGAGGCGGCGGCCTGCGGGAAGTTGGCGGGAGCACGGAGCCCAGCCCCGCGCGGCGGCCCGAGCCGGCCCGCTCCCTGGTTTCAAACTACCGCGCCGACCGGAGCGCCGCTGCCCTTGCTGCACGCTCAACTTGTGAAGCAGAGAATGACCGCCCGGGCTACTCGTGCCGGGGCTGCCCCGTGGAACTTTTTTTTTGAAAGGATGGCGTTGGTCTGATTTTTAAAAGACTTTCCCAGCCGTGACTTTTGGGGATCTGAAAGCAATTACAAATTATTCGGAATTAAGCATTTTTTTTTTTTTTGAATTGCAGTCATTCCAGTTGTAAATATCCACTTTTAATAAAGCGTCGCTTTTCTCTGCCTGGCATAGGTACCTTCTGGGCTGATGGGTAGGGATGAGGATGAAACACAGATTATTTGTCCCAGCTTTCTGAAAATACACTTTAGTGAGAAAGGAGAAGCATCAAGAGAACTATTGCAGTGTTAGCAAACCGTTGAAGGACAGACAGAGCACTTTATATGACTGAAGGAGAGAAGTGGGTTCTGACAGATGGTGAAGAAAGACTTTGCAGATGTAGAGTTAGTAAAGTCCTTACTGTTTTGGAGAAAGGACACTAGATCCCAATGGTTCCTGGAAGTAGGAAGGTGTTTGAAGAAAACCAAGAAGGAGGGAAGCAGTGCTTAAAGGGTTGGAATTTGACTTTGATCATAAAGTTTTGATCAATAGGGCAGTATCATCACAACCCTGCTGTGAAGGTTTTGCTAAGTGGCTTTATATGCCCCCTCCCCCCCTTTTCCCCTACCCTTCTCACAGGTGTGAAGATGAAGGCAAAGAATTGTTAAGTAACTTTCTCCCAGGACATGGCTAGGAAGTGGTCGAAATAAACGTTGATGTAACTAGGCTGGTCAAGTCCGGTGTATTTACTATTTATTTATTTAGTAAATAAAGTACACACCTCTTCGTTCCCCATTACTGGTACAGCAAATTTTAAGTTAAAAATTTCACTTTATTAAGTTTTATTTTACTCTTTTAATGGAACGCCTCTTTTCATTTTCTTGATTTTTACAAGGCTGTCCAGAATAATCTTAAATCTGTCTTCATTTCAGTTTATGTAGCCCAGGCTGGCCTTGAACTCATGATGAGATTATAGTTTTAGATCACACCAGACTTAGTATCTATTTGAGTTCTTCATTACACTGAATCTTACTCTTATAAACTAGTGATACCCCTTTATTTACAAATATAGCTTTTTGAATACATTCTGAAACATGACTATCCTGTAGGTAGGTTCGTTACTTTATGCAGATCCAAGATGATTCTAAATTTATTTTATTTGGACTCTTAAAGCTCCTTAAGGGCAAAGAACTCTATATTGTTTGTTTGTTTGTTTATTTTTTTATTTATTTGTGGTATCTCTGATACCTAGAACTATATACTGCATCGTGGGGTTTGTTAAGTTGAAAGAGTTGACCTTGGAGTGGCCCTGCCAGTCCCAAATGCCCAGCAGAGTGTTTCCTCCTTTATTAGATTGTTACAAATCTCCAGCAATGTTACATTTTATCATTTGCCACTTTGTATTACAAGCTAGGTTTACATATTTCCTTCCTACCAATTTGTTTTGCTTCTGAAGAGCCCAGAGAAAGGCTGGGATCACTAACATTCTTATATTTCTAAGACTGGTAGGAGTTTTCTAGAATCCTGACCCATGTTCACCTGTCAAAATTTGTGCCAAGGAAGGAAGGCATGGGCTCTTTTCAGTGATATGGCTTGTGCTAGGCCTCTGATTAGAGACTTACCATGCTCCAATTAGAATTGCAAAAGGTTAAATGGATAACAGTGCAGTGAAGAAGTTTAGACTGGAGAAGAGCTTTGAACAACTCTGATGAGTTCTGCCATCCAGATTTCCCCTCTGGGGTTGTTGTTGACTCTAAACAAAATATTTTTGGACTCAAGTGTGCTATGTACTAAAGGAATTGTAGGTTCTAAAATGAAATGCTGAAACATCTATACAGTTACTAATCTGTTTTTTAAAAATTTTTTATTGGATATTTTATTTGTTTACATTTCAGATACTAATCTGTTTTAGCCACTGTATGTAAAGTAGGGAAAAATAGTGAATAGCTTATGCTGATAATTTGATGAAGAAGACCAATTTATTATTGAAATTTATTGGGTTGTTTATAAGTATTTTAAGTCTCAGATGTTCAGTAATATTCCAGCCAAACTCAGGGCTTTAAAATATAAATTAAGCAGTAATATGCCCCCAACAGCCCCACACCTCCAACTTGTAACACAGAGGGTTAGGTTTCATGGACTTCACCTTAAAATATTTTAGGGATTTTACCAGTAAATTGGTTTGTTTAAATATCTAAAATGGCGTCTTGACCCTTTGTAATGCTTACTTGTGTGTGCATAAAATAACTTCATAGAAGGGATTTGGCATTATATTTATGTAGGGAACAGTATTAATCTTGTCATGTGTTTTTCCTTAATCATCTGTAGAGGGAATTGTCTGTTTCTACCTACTGTACACATCCACATCATGCTTTTGAGTTTTATTTTTTAAAATATTTTTACATGTGAGGTGAATATGTGTGCATGCATGCATATGTGCATGCATTTGGAAGCCAGAAGAGGAGGCTGGGAGTCCTCCATCATTCTCTGTCTCTTTGAGATAGAGTTTCTCACAGAATCTGGAGCCTGTTCCTTGGTTTTGGATAGACTGCCACCCAGCAAGCTCCTGTGGTCACCCTGTCTCACTGGGGCTTGCTTTACAGGTTCCTGTGCCACACCTAGCATTTTATATGGGCTATGAGGATCTAAACCCAAGTCTCTTATCTGAGCTATTTTCCCCTCCCTCTGGCTTCCTCCTACTCCTTCCTCCCTCCCTGCCCTGTCTCTTTTCCTTCTCTTTTTCCTCCTTTTAAATATGTTAGGGAGAATGTAATTATTGAATTTATGTTTGTGAGACCATATTGTCTATAGAATTAATATTGTGTAGTTTAAGCAAATCACAAGAGAGTAATAGTTTGCTGAATTCTAAGTAGTGAAACCAAGAATAGGCTCAAATACTCAGAATAAATAAATATTCAGTACTTGTAGAGCATTGTGGTGACCACTTCTCGTTTAAATGGTTGATTAAAAACAACACATTGCCCTGTGTCCTTGTAATCCTAGCCTCGGCTTCATACTGAGACTGTCAGAAAAAATCCAAGTCAACAAACAAAGATAGGATTAAATCTT
This sequence comes from Mastomys natalensis, assembly GCA_021653895.1. Lineage (NCBI taxonomy): Eukaryota > Metazoa > Chordata > Mammalia > Rodentia > Muridae > Mastomys > Mastomys natalensis. Next base: position 2,342,124 of record JAJTUV010000017.1, on the reverse strand, counting down.
ACATTTAAAAGTGGAATTGTTTGCTGGTTTTTTTTTTTTTTTTTTTTTTTTTTTTTTAATTTGGGACAGAAGCTTATGTCATAATGAAAGAACTCATCGTTTTAATTGGATCACCTAGACCTATGCTTTGAAGTCTTAAGAATTTCTGAAAAAAACGAAGCATCATATTGTGTGTTTTGTTTTCTTAAGCAGTTTAGAGTTGAAGATCTGTAAGGCATGTGGCGTGTTTTAGGTGGGGCATGCTGACTCTCAGCTCTCGGCCCTGGATGAAGCTGGAGGATTGCTGTCAGGCCAGTCTGGGCTGAAACAAAACAAAAAACAAAACAAAACAAAACAAAACAAAACAAAACAAACCACAAAACAAAACAAAACAAAACAAAACAAAACAAGAAAACAACATTTTTATTAAAAAATATAGTTTTGAAACATAGAACACTGATGGTTTACCACAGAACACTCCAGGTATCTGATTTTTTTTTTTTTTTTTTTTTTTAGTAGAATGGAGGAGACAGAGTAAGATGTTAAATATAGATCTCCTTCCCTCCCTAGAATCTCACCTTTCCTTTGGCTCATCTCACTTTGACTACTGCTACCACACTAGCATCTTCTGTCCCAAGTACAGTTGTGTTACTTTTCTACAATTAAGAAACTGTAGCTTAAGCCGGGTAGTGGTGGCACACGCCTTTAATCCCAGCACTTGGGAGGCAGAGGCAGGCGGATTTCTGAGTTCCGAGGCCAGCCTGGTCTACAGAGTGAGTTCCAGGACAGCCAGGGCTACACAGAGAAACCCTGTCTCGAAAAACTTAAAAAAAGAAAAAGAGAGAAAGAAAAAACCTCTGCAGCTCATACACTACAATCAGCTCTGGTGTAGGAGAGCCGCCATAGGACAGATGGATAGTGTAGTGTCGAGTACTAAGGGAGTCTACTCTTCTGTACATCTAGCCCTGAGGTAAAGAAGTGGAGCAACTTTCGGACATCATTCTGGGACTTAAAATTCTTCAATCTTCCTTTCACATCCCACCAGGCGAAGCTTCTTAATAGCCTTATTAATTATCACAATAAAGAGTGTGATTGTCATTCTTCAGCCCACCCTCTGTGCTTTTCTTGTTTGGTTGCTTTCAGTTTTCTCAGGAGCAAACTATTCCCCAGGAGACTGCTGGTGAATGAGCACTCTGCATCTTAAGTGAAAAACAGCAGGTCTTAACAGCACAGGTAGAACCTTTGGTAGGTGGTAGCATCAATATAACTACTTATATTAGTGCTAGTAGTTGTGTAATACGTTTATGAAAAGGATATTAGGAATTTTTATTCATGTTATTCTGTGGCACCTCTTAACACATAGGTGAGCACAGTATTGGACCTCCTCTCCCTCATGGTCTCACTGTGCATTCTAAGCTGACCTTGAACAGGGGAATTTTGCTTCAGCTTTCCTAGTGCTGGCATTGCAGCCAGTTACAGATGGGTGCCACTATAGGAAGTTTACTTAAGTTACATGTTAAGTGCATACTAGTTTTTATTTCTGAGAATGTGAAATTCATTTTCTTTCTCTTTTCCTTTTCTCTACCCTCCCTCCTACCCTCTTTTTCTTTGAGATCTTTTAGCTATGACTGTCCTATGCAGATCTTCAGGCTAGACTTGAACTTTCAGATCTCCACCTGCATAAGCCTCCTTAGTGCTGAGATTAAACGTGTGTGCCACCACACCTGGCCTATGAAGTGCATATTCATTACCACTTTCATAAAAATGTACTCTCTTGGGAAGGATCAAAATCATATCTTTTAGATGCTGAAGAACACTATAAGAAATCAATTGCTTTTATTTGGTTTTCAGGAAGGTTTATTGGAAACACCCTTCTTTATTTATTTCCATTATTATTTTTAGACAGGTTCTCACTATTGTAGTTCTGGCTGCCAGCCTAGAACTTGCTATGTAGATCAGGCTCACTTTGAACTCATAGACATCTGTTACCTCTGCCTCCATCTTCCAAGTGCTGGGAGGAAAGGCATGCACACAGTACTCAGCTTGGCAGCATCTTCTATTTTAAGACATTTCCCATTTTAGTGCACATTGGTAATCTCTCTCTAGTTTATATTATTTGCAAAGTTAAAATGTTGAAAGGTAGGATGCCTTTGTTAACATTTTGCCTTAGAATATGTTACATATCTCTTGCTGTTTCTATTGATGGTGTAAACTAGGTATTTTGTCAGACTGTATGATTTTAAGGTGCTGTTTGCAGTCATTTTTGGTGACTCACCTATAAATCTAGTTTCAGCTGCCTGTAGGCTTGACTGCCTCAAGTATGAAGAAGGTCTATAAAGAAACTTGCTGCCTCAGCAGGTTGAAAATAAATTTCTTCTTTCACACAGCAGCATTTGCTAAATCAACTAAAAACTACATAGTAACAGTTCAAGAATCAAAAAAATAGCACATCAGCTTATTTTAGCTTATGTTTTCTCATTCTGACAAAAGGAGAATATTAGCATTTTGATGATTTATATTACACATAAGTCCTGCAGTTGAAAACTTCTTAAGGTCTACAATGTACAGGTCGGTGAATGTCATTTGTACAATAAGTGGACTGTCCTAATAACAACAGAAAAATTTGAGAGTTACTTGTGGAACCATAGTACAACAAAGAAAAGCAGAAAGGAAGGAAAAGAAATATATGATAATGTGATATATTAAGAAGTTGTCCAGTCAAAGATGAAGAGAACAGAAAAGAAAGTCAAGATGATGGAAAGGGAAGGACTCAGCCAAATATGTACTGTAACAGCAGTAGGGTGCATCTATGCTGTGTGGGTGTGTGTGTGTGTGTGTGGGGTGCGCGTGCGCGCGCGCATGTGTGCATGCATGTGTATGTATATATGTATGTATGCATGTGTGTTGTATGTGTGTGTTACGTATGTGTGTATGTTTCCTGTCTGTGTATATAGGCCCTCTTTACATGCATTGCTGCTTTGTGGTTTTTAAGGTAGAGACAAATAGATCATCTTAGTATCATGGTACTCATGTATACTATCTTTACATTAATAAGTTAATATAAAGAAACATAGCCCCAGCAATACTGTATGTACTGAAATACTCTTAGAAACTATTTATGCCTCCTGTGTGCAAGATCCTGTGTTTGTTTTGGAGTGTAGTGATGTATGACAGGTAGAATTTAAACATGTTCTACACTATTGTTTTTCTTGCCGAGTGGTTTGAAAAACATCTGAAAGCAATTAACCCAGACTTGGGAGCCTGGAGAACTTTCCAGTGTAATAATATATACACATTGCTTGTTGTACATCCTGTCTTAACACTGTGTCTGATTTTTTTGTCTAGGGAAAAGCAGGTAGATTCATCAATTTGTCTATTCAGCAAGTAATTATTAAACATTGTGTTGTGGCAGGCACTTATAATCAATACATTTAACTTTCATTTTGTAGTTAATAGAAAGAAGTTGATGAGCTTTAGTCAGGGGATGGGGGTTAAGGTAGAGGTGACATCACTCTTTGGGTTGTAATTTCCCTGCCCTGCAGTAATTGGAGCTGGGCAGGAGTAGATGGTGATGGTTGAGATGGAGATTGATTGGCTTCAGCGATATTTGGGAATCTCTTCTCAGGGCATGAAGAATTTACTACAAGGGTATTAGAAGTTTTATGTTATACCATAACTGCGACAACAGCTGACAACGGGAGGGGTAAGGAATTTGTTGTGATTTTCAGGCTTACAAACATGAGTCAGTTCTAATTTAGTTTTTATGCAAACCATTGGAAGATTACCATATTTTTCAGGTGGTTGGGTCATAAACCAAAAGAAAAGATTATTTATTCAAAGACCTCATCTTAAACATGGCTGTTTTGAGTTCTAAGCGTTCAATAAAAAAGTCTTTGGAGACATTTTAGTGTACTATAATGACTATATGTGACTACTGAACACTTCAAATGTGTCTAGTCCAAGTTTAGATGTACTATAACATGTAGTAAGTTTGGAAAATTTAGGGTAAAATGCAAATTTTGCAGTATTTTATTGTTGATATGTTAAAATAATATTTTTAATATATTGTGTTAAAATTATGAAGTTTTTCTATTTCTATTTGCTTTCAAATGTGACTGCTAGAGGGGTGGAGGGTGGCTCAGTGTTAAGAACATCTGCTCTTGCTGAGGACCTGAGTTCAGTTTCTAGCACTTACAACATGTATGTAACGGCTTGCAGGCAGTCTCATCCAGCTCCAGAGGATGCAGTGAGTCTGGTGCACCTGCTCCCAGGTGCATATACCCACATGCAGACTGATGCACACACATCTTTAAAACATTCTATCTCTGTTGGTCATGATTGATCTGAGAACCAGTCTCTGAGACAGACGCTATGTTCAAGTACTGAAAAATTTCAGCACTTTTAGAGGAGATTTTTAAGTACTGACAGGTAGAGAAAATGCTTTAGAGTGTATTATAAAGCCATTCATTCTTTTAACAGAAAATGGACGTTTCTTTTAAGAGTTCTTGGAGCATGTGATTTGGTCAGTATTTTATTGACTTACTAACAACAGAGGTAGTGCAGTTTTGAGTCATAAATAACCTAAAGGTTCCTTAAAAATGTGCCCATACTCCACATGATCTAGATCTAAAATTCAAGTAAAAAAGTTCAAGTGTAGATTTTCAGAAGACTGCCATGAAGACTTAGGTGAAGGCATTTGCAGCCAAGCCTGATGACTTGATCCTTGGGACTCCCATGTTGGAAGGAAAGAGGCAACTCCTGAAAATTGCTCTTTCATCTCCAAAAGTGCCCTCTGACCAATGTGCCTTACTATAGGGTCGGAGCTAGGGACCAGAGGATCTGCCCCAGAGCAAGAGTGGGGTCGAAGCTTGTACAAACCCTGAAAATCTCATCCTGAGATTGACAGGAATTTGATTGCTTGCCTCCTGTCCTGAGTCCCCACCCCCAGGAGTCATGTAGCCTGTAGCCAGGATAAATTTCTTCCCTTATAAGACCATGTGTGGCAGCACCTGGAATTCCTCCTCACATAAATGAGGCATTTCCAGTGCCCTGGCCTGGCTAGTGATGTACACTTATACCAAAAGGCCCTACCACCCCAATGGTTTGACATCCCCCTACCCCCATTAAATGACCCTTCTCACTGAAGCTGTCTCACTGAGTCTATTCTCCTGTGCTCACAGCCACCTGAGGTCTCTTCCAGGCCAATCCTGCCTTGTCCCCACTCTCAGGATCCATCGCTGGTCTACCTCCATAAGTAAATGGAATAAAATAAAAAAAAATTACTAAATTTTTAGTACTGACTTTGCAGAGCTTGGAAGTTAATTAAGGAAAAATTTTCTAAGAGACATACTTGATGGCTTTTGATTTTATAGACTTCTGAAAGGAAAGGATCAAGTGTAGGCTGCTCTTTGTTAACTTTCAGTCACGAGCCACAGAAACACTGTTATTTGTTGCTGGTTAGGACAGGAAGCATGTGCAATCGGCTTTTCTGTCTCTACTTAGTTCCCAAGACTCCTAATGGAGGACAGGTGACTGCCTCTGGTGAGGATGGCAATCTTGAGGGGATGTAGGCTATCATGAGGCAGTGTCAGGGAGCAAGGGTATGAATGTGTTCATGTCCCTTTCTTTTTCTTAGAAAGCAGCTGGTAAGCATGGAGGTTTCTGCTCTGGTAACCTTATCTACTCTAGTCCCTTCCACAGATCCTGTTCCTAAACGCCATATGTGTCTGTCCACCCTTACTGCAGAATGGAGATTAAGTTCCAACATGAGTTTTGAAGGGGAAAAGCATATGCTAAGCATAGCAAATGAGATTCCTGCAGGATTGTGTTGGTTTGACTACTTTTCCTGTGTTTTCTTGGGCTGGGAGGAGTAGAGGCAGTGCCCAGGATGTTGGAATCATCTTCAGTTGCAATATTTTGCAGGTGAGCACGAACGAGGATACTTTTCCCTTGTTTTGGTTGCTGTTGGCATTTTTCTACTGACTTTTTCTGGTTGTTTTTCTTGTTTTGTTTTTAAACGATTTTTGTCCTTGTTATTTAATCAGTTATACATTCATCAGAAGTCTTTATTTCTTTGATAATTAAAAGTTGATTCACATTGAAGTTTTCAAATACAATGTTAAACACATTATGACTATGTAGATACAGTAAAATTTTAGAAGTTGTTTTTCTGTTCATGTCTACATATTTGTTGGTGCAAAGTAGCTACCTAAAATAGCATTTGACTTTGTCGTTTTTGTTTTTGTTTGTTTATTTTTCAACATAGAGTTTCTCTGTATATCCCTGGCTGTCCTGGAACTTTCTCTGTAGGTCAGGCTGCCCTCTATAAAGAGATCCAGCCTGCCTATGCCTTTCAGTGCTGGGATTAAGGGTGTTATGCCACCACTGCCTGATTCATATTTGAATATGTTATGAACACCTTCTTATCTGTTTTCTGCTGTCCCAATTACTAGTATTGTACTCACTAAATTTTCTAGCAGTTGTGAAGATTTTGCAGAGATAGTTTAAAGAAAAATGTCTTTCTTTACTATTTATATGTATCTTCTTAAGAAATTGAGAGTTTAAGGTGGGATTTATTTGCTATAATGGAAGACTACAACGTCGAATATATGTTAACAAGTATGAGATATGATATATACTTAATATGTAAATGATCATGATACAAATCAATCTGTACACTGAAGTCTGGCTCTCTTAAAAGCACAAAAGAGCTTTGAGAGTTTTGTTTATCCTTAAATGAATAAGTTTAGCCTTACCTGGATATGCAGAATGGACTAAGGCACATCACTACTAAATGGCCTACTTTAGTTAGTTGGTTAGGCTTTGAGCCAGCAGAGATCTCATAGTAAAGAGGCTAAGTTGCTTTCTTCTCTGCCTTAAAAAACCCAGTGTTCTGGAAGAGTTCTGTTTTGTTTGGACATAAGTTCTGTTGTGGTTGACACTTTGCTGGTTCCACATGTGAGCCACACAGTAGTGTCTGGTATCACTTGGCATTGTCAGTATGATGGACTCCAGATATCTGCTGAGTTGTCTTCTGTAGTTTAACAGGTCTCCCTTCACCAAGGCACATTAGAGTCAAGGAAGACCATTGCAGAATATTGTAATTGCGTATGGGCAAACCGAACAGCTGTCATATCTTAGTTTCAAAGAGAAGTGTTCTCAGAAAAGGAAGGACAGAGGAAAGCCACAAAGTCTGTTCTTTGATGGTGAGATGACACCGTCACATCCTTGTTTCTAAGAATTTTAATCTCATGTCCACCTGAAAGACATTCTGGCCCAGCTCTGTGATTCTTATGTTATCTGTCAACTCAACATATTTCCAGTGTGTCAGATTAGTGTCTTGCAAATTGTACAACTGTGAGGTAGTGTTAGCTTGTTTACAGTTCTGTGCTCACCCCAGTTTCTGTACCTGCTCCATCACCAGCAGTAAGAGTGTTTGTGGGTTGGCATTGATTTGATCTGTGGCTCACACATGAAGCAGTTCTGTTATATCTGGAAACAGAAACTCTGAAACAGTAAACTCTTTGAATTATGTTAAATGTGAGTAAATTGGTAGGAATGGACAAAGCCCTACTTTTGGGGCGCCTTTTTAGTTTTTGATTGATTTATTTGATTATTTATAAATTAAGTAATACTTATGCAATAAATAGTCTTCAACTTGTAAATCCTTCCTATTTCATATCACATTTTAGTAATTAACTGGAGATAGTATTGCTTATAAAAGGGATGAAATATAGTTGGTACATTATGTAACTAGTACTTGGACTAAGTCTATATAGACCATTTCAAACAGCAATGACTAAGTAAGTATATGTGTATTATATATCTTTATACATCTATATCATATTGTATTACAAGCATCACGTAATACTATATACATGTCGTTATGAAATCCTTAAGTATTATAACTTGTCAATTTTAGCTATGAATAATATTAGGCCACTGTGATATTATGAAGGTTTACCTGCCATTATATTGACTACATTTTACCTTTGAATTAGTTCTGCTTATGTTCTCATGAAAAATAAGTCTGAACTGGATTGTTGGCAGTCTTTAACATGCTACTGTATGCAATAGTTTCTGTATAATTTGAATTGTTAAAGTATTGATAATGTTTAAGCAAAAGTATGTGGAAAATACATGTAGGTAGCTTCTATGTATCTAGGACATATGTTTTCTTCTTATTTTTTTCTTTGATTGAAAATAGATTTTCTCACATACTATACCCTGATTTTGGTTTCCCTTCTCTCAGCTCCTCCCAGCTGATCCCACCTGTCCGCTCATCCAGGTCCGCTCTTTTTCTTTCTCTTATTAGAAACGAACAGGTTTCTAAGAGATACTATTAAAATACAACAAAACAAAATATAATAAGATAAAACAAAAGCCATCTCATTGATGTTGGATAGGATAAACCAAGAGAAGGCACAAGAATCAGAGACCCATTTGTTCTAACACTCAGAAATCCCGTAACACTCTAAACTGGAAGCTATAGTATATACACAGAGGCCCTGGTGCAGACCTGTGCAGGCCCCGTGAATGCTTCACTCTCTGTGAATTCATATCATACATGATTTGCTCATGCTAATCTAGAGAGTCTTACTTACTTGGTGTTCTCTAGCCCATCTGGCTCTTAATTTTCTTCCTCTTCCACTGAGCTCTGAGGGACAGGGTTTGATAGTGATATTCCACTTAGGGCTGAGCGTTCCAGGGTGTCTCATTCTTTGAGGAATGTCTGGTTGTGGTATTAGTTTCTGTATTAGTTTTCATCTGTTATAGGAGGAAGCTTCTCTGATGATGGTTGAACAAGGCCATCTTATCTGAGTATGGCAGTATATTATTAGGAGTCATTTTATCACTAATTTATTATTATTTTTTAAAGAACAGTATTGTTTGGTTTTACCCAAGATCCCTGGGCTATCTATCTTATCTCAGGTTCTTGGTCACCCAGGCATTGCTGGGTAAGGGTTCCATATCATGCAATAGGTCTTCAGTCAAATCAGACATTGGTTGATTACTCCCATTAACCTTGTACCACCATTGCCCTAGCATATCTTGTAGGCAGGATACTATTATAGATAAAGGATTTGTGGCTGGCTTGTGTTGACCTTTCTCTTTTGGAATTGTGTGGAATACAGCCTGAAGAATACCTTTCTGTAAGACATACTTTCAAAGTTCAAGATAGGTTAGTGTTTGGCAGAATATTTGTGCTATATTACCTTGCTCGTTGCTATGATAGTCTGCCTTGTATTCTCTCTATAGATACTTCCTTTCCCTCTCTCAACATTTATTAGTTATATTATTATTATTAGTGTTAGTATTATTCCTAAACTCCCATTAAAATTTAGTGTGGCCTCATTTTAAGTTAATAAGAAACAATCCATTGTAGGATATCATTGAGACTCAGCCATATATTATATCTATCTATACTATCTATTATTATCTATTATATGTTTATTTATTTATTTATTTTTTGCAGTGAGTTTCTTTTATTTTTTTACACTCCAGATTTTATTCCCACCACCACCAGTTCAACCTCCGACTGTTTAAATCCCATACCTCTAACCCACTCCCCTGTCTCCACGAGGATGTTCCCAGCCCCCCCACCCTCAACCCACCTTAGCTCTTTAGAGAGCCTCCAGTCTCTTGAGGGTTAGGTGCATCATCTCTAATTGAACACAGACCTGGCAGTCCTCTGCTGTATATGTGTTGGGGACCTCATATCAGCTGGTATATGCTGTCTTTTTGGTGGTCCAGTGTTTGAGAGATCTCGGGTGGGGGGCTTAAAGTATAAGGGTTTAAAAAAAATGAGGGGAAGATGAAAGGCCATATGTATGCACAGGTACAGCATCTTCACAGTTGAGCCATCTTTTCAGCCCAGCCAAACATCTTCCAAAAAAGGCAAAGTCACACTTAGAGAAAAACTATTTAATAAAAATTACTAAAGCATGTTTTAATTACAGCTTCATTCACATACAGTTAATAAATTACTTTGAGTAAATGTTTATATTAGAATTTGTTGATTATAATAATTAGAAGTCTATAACAAAACTAGATTATCATGAGAGATTGAGAAAAAGAACATAGTAACAAAAATATCACTGTTTAGTGTTGATCTTCAATTAGATTTCATCTACTTACCTGGTTTTTATTAGTTCTTTGAGAATTTTATACAATGTATTTGGATCATATTCACTTCTTCCCTGACTCCTCCCACATCCATCCCCTCTTTCCTACCAACTTTATACTGTTTATTTTTATTTAATTATTATTTATTATTATTTATATATTTTTAAACCCATAAAGTACAGTTTATGCTGCCCTATACTTTTGGATGTGTGGCCTTCACTGGAGAGTGGTCTCCCCACAGATCCTTAAAACGACTCTCTTTTTCTAACTAAATCACCTGCCAATAGCTCCTTTGTTAATGGTGGAACTTAATCCCCACCTCCTGTCTCCATGCTAGAATTTTGTCTTTTCCGATTCTGTACAGGACTGTGTGCATACCGAACGTCTCTGAATCCCTGTGTGCTGCCCTGCTGTCTCCAGGCAACACTGTTTCCTTGTAGTTGTCTCCCACCTATAGCTTTCTGCTCTCTTTGCCATCATAGCTGCAGGGCTTGGGAGTAGGGGTTGTGATATAGATGCTTTGTTTAATGCTCAACAGTCTCTATAGTCTCTTAGTCTCTGCACCTTGTTTGCTGTGGGTCTCTGTGCTAATTGCAGTCTACTAGATTACAGACTTCCCTGATGGGGGTTGAAAAATTCATTAATCTATGTGCATGATGATAAGTCATCAAGAGTTGGTTTAGTTCTATGTCCATTTATCGGAGTAATAGTACTGGGTTCTCCCTAGAGCCTTTGTCTTGTCTAGCCACAGATACGTGGCCCTGATAATAATGCCAGGTATGGGTTTCAACTTTTGGATTGGGCTTAGATCTGAGCAGAAAGTGTTTGGTTACTACTATGGCATTTGTGCTACTAGTGTGTCAGTGAGCATGTCTTCTTAGACAACTCATTGGTGTAGCTGTCAGGGTTCACAGTTGGGTGACATTGGTAATTCTTCTTCTCCTCTGGTACATGCATAATACTTTCCAGCATTATGAACGATAACCTTGAGGGATGAAGCTTCTAGGTTAGTACTGGTTTGATTTTGAAATATTCTATGACTCAAGTACTCTCAATGATAGGGTCTTACTGTCAAGTGCTGGAGGGTAACCAATAGCATTGGAAATAGCCTGTAATGTTTGGGGGTATGGAGTTGATTTGTCAACAACTCCAAAGAAGGTAACCCATTACTGATACTGAGCTTTTAATTTGTTATCCTATGGTATCCCAAAGGGTCACTGTCACTCTGTTATAGAATAACTTCATTTCAACTCTTTATATAAGTATATGTATATATTTCATGAAAGTTGTATAGTAGAAAGTTTCTTTATGATTTATTTCAAAATGTCTTTAGTGTTATCCCTCTCCATAGTGACTCATGTACCCGGCCCTTTTATCCTCTCGACATTAAATATTCCCTGTACCACTTTAACACTTTGTACCACTACACTCTATCTCTCCACTCTTGACATCCATGTGTGCTGGCTGCAAGGTCCCAGGTATCAAGTGGAGCCAGAATTCTGTGAGTCCAAAAGGGAAGGAGATAGGCCGAGAGGAGGGTGATGTCCCTGGTACGCAGTCGCAGTCTTGGGACTTGCACAAGCGGAATGGAGGTGAGAGAGGGGAAATGCATAGCCTACTCTGCACCACGAGTGTCAGCTATGGGCTCCCTGGTGGCAAGCAGGTATGTCTACTTGTTAAGCTGTGTAGTTTGTGGTTAAGCCTATGGGCTCAAAAGCATAATTCTAAGCTGAGGTCAATCCTGGTTCAACCTGTAATTAGCTATAACTTTGGAGTATTTCTTTAGTACCACTTTTTTCTGTTTGCTGACCCATATAATGGCATCAATGGTGGTAGGCCTCATGTGGTGTAATTAGGAAGATTAGGGTTAATTCAGATCTTGCTTAGAACACTGCTTGGCATTTGATGTGCACATGGTACATATTTAATGTTTTGTGTATCAAGATTGTCCCCAGTTAAATAACTTCAGATGACTTGTACATACATGAATTTCTATGCATATATCAGCCTGTTTGGAGAGAGCTGATATCCTTTATTTTGTAAAATTTTCTTGTCAGATGCAGATTTGTCAGTGGCATTTGAAATGGTCTACTGATTTCAATAGAGCTTTTCCATCATGCCCTGGGGCAGATATAAATCTTGAATTGCCTTTCCTTAAGATTTCTATCAAAGGGACAACTTCACATGCTTTAGAATGCCTAAAGCAGAGGGGATTTTGTTTTGTTGAAATTCCATTCTTTCTTTTTTTTTTAAAGAAAAATTTAAAATTAAATTTGTTTTGTTGACAATTTCATACATGTATAATGTACTCTGATTACTCTTTCCCCATATCTCCTTTCCCCACATTCTTCCAGTGCGGCTCCTCCCCCCTCCTCCTGCCCTGTGCATTCCTTTTTGAGATTAATGACTTTTGGGTTGTTTGTGTTCCATTTAGTTTAACTAGGGCCATCTATGTGACCATTGAATTAGAGCTTTTTAATACAGGAAAAAGTATGTATGTGAGCTTGGAAAAAATTTACAACATACCAGTCTTCATCAGGCACAATAGCCCATGCCTTTAATATTAGCACTCAGGATGTGGAGGGAGAGGTAGGCTGGTCACTGTCAGTTCTAAGCCAGCTTGGTCTACATAGCAAGTTCCAAGTCAGCCAGGAACAAACAAAACAAAATTAAAAACACCAACGAGAACTCCCAATCATTAATCCTGAATAAAATGTAAGTGAAACAATGCGTTTCAAACAGTGAAACATTTGGTTATGATCATATTTAAGTTTACCTTACTTGAGATCATCAGAATGCTTATTAGAAACTGAACCCAAGGAAAATTAATGTTTTTGATTTGACAGAGGTTAAAGACGTTTTGTAATAGGGTTTAAGGACCAGCTTACTTGTCACATCCTTGTCTTTTTGAAGATGTGACTCTCAAACTTCCAGGATCACTAACTAGTTTTACCTTGTAGAGATCTAGTTGGTGGGATTCATTACACAATTTGAAATTTTAATATTCTGATTATAGAAATTATGGTACTATTTCTTAAATGTTTACAATAAAGGCAGTTCATTGTACTGAGATTGAAATTAACACAGTGATTAAAAAGCAAATTTATTCCTTTAATAAATGGAATCATTAGTAGACAGATACTGTTACTGGGAAAGCTAGGTCCTGAATGTGCTAATATAAGCAGCCTGTGAGTGGTTTGAATAGCTCCCGTAGGCTCAAATACTTGAATGCCTGGTCATTAGAGAGTGGTCATACTTCACAGGGATTAGGAGGTGTGGCCTTGTTGTAGGAGGTGTGTCCCTGGGGTGGGCTTTGGGGTTTCCAGTACTCAAGGCAGGCCCAGTGCCTCACTCTGCTGCCTTTCACTTTGGGTGTAGAACTCTAACCTACATGCCAGCACCAAGTCTGCCTGAATGCCACCATGCTTCAAACAGGATGACAATAGACTAAACCTTGACTCTGAACTGTAAGCAAGCCCAATTAAATGCTTTCCTTTATAAGAGTTGCTGCAGTCATGATGTCGTTTTGTAGCAGGAGACCATTGACTAAGCCACAGGCTGGTACCAAGAGTAGGGTATTGCTGTGACAGGTCTGACCATGCTTTTTGTGTGCACTTTGGACTGACTTTGGATTAGGGAAACAGTTAAATGCTTTAAGCGGGGTTTAATGGGCCACACTAGCAGGAACAGAGAAGTCTGTGGTGCTAAGAGCAATATCTGGCCTAAGATGTTCCAGAGAAGAATTTTAGTTTGTAGCCTAGAGACTGTTCTTGTGATGTTTGGCAAATAATGTGGCTGCTTTTTGCCATTGGGGGAGGAGGGAGGAGGGAGGAGAGAGAGAGGAAGAGAGGGAGGAAGAGGAGGAGAGAGAGAGGGGAGGAGAGGAGAGGGAGGGGGGGAGGAGAGAGGATAGGAGAGATTTCAAATAGCCTAGTAGTGACTGCATCAACTGGTTATTAGTAGCAAGTCTTATGCAGATCTTGAAATGAAAAGTTGCAAGTGGAGCAAGGAAAAATACAAAATGTACAGTTTGAGGAGAAAGGAGGCACCAGGAAGTGTAGAGGTGCTAAGTCCTGTGTTCATGGAAAAAAAAAACAGATTAAAGAAAAGCCTGATACTAACCTCAGGGTAAGACCCCACGAAGCAAAGCTTTCAATTTGTGAAAAGGAATTAAAGAAAATTTAGGGCCAGGTGTGGTGCCACACACCTTTAATCCCAGTACTGGGAGGCTGTTCTAAGGCCAGCCTGTTCTACAAAGCATGTTCCAGGACAGCCAGGCTTAGGCAGTGAAGGAAACCATTGAAAAAAGAAAGCTGGTGAAAATGTATTTGAATAAGGGCCATGTTCCATCCTTAGCAAAGCTACAGAACCTGGCAGCTTTAGCCACATGGTTCTAGCTCTTGAATCAAGGGTCAAGGATTAAGAAATGGATTATGGAATCTCCTTCTGTGATTAAGGAAAGCCACTAAGGCATGTGTCAGGTGACCCTGCGCAGAGGCCGAGAGAGGCCTTTGAGTGAAGCTGAGGACTGGGATGTCTTAGAGTCTGATGTTGGAGATGCCAGAGACCTGGGATACCTGCCCAGGAAATTCTTTACAGGAAGTTGTAGGCTTAGATTTTCTATTCTATTCTATCTATTCTATTCTTTCTTTCTTTCTTTCTTTCTTTCTTTCTTTCTTTCTTTCTTTCTTTCTTTCTTTTTTTTTTTTTTTTTTTTTGTTTTTTCGAGACAGGGTTTCTCTGTGTAGCCTGGGCTGTCCTGGAACTCACTCTGTAGAACAGGCTGGCCTCGAACTTAGAAATCTGCCTGCCTCTGCCTCCCAAGTGATGGGATTAAAGGCGTGTGCCACCACCGCCTGGTGGCTTAAGACTTTTCTAAACCTATTTTATTTTGGATTCTAGAACACTTCAACCTCTTTTTGACCCCACTGACCAGAGGTAGGGGAAAAAGAAGGTTCATAGGAAAAAGGGGGTTGTGAACCTGTTTAGAAGTAGTTCTTTGGGGTGATTTTACTCTTTTTTGTCAGGATACCAGCAGTCCAGTCCAATAACAAACCCCAAACATGAATCAGGAGCAGCTGCTCCATCAGCAGAAACCACAGGGCTCAGCCAAATCTGCCTGAGTCAGTGAAAGCGACAAGAATCAGCCAGAATACTACGGGAAGGTTTTTGGGGGCGTTTTTCTATATGAAGTGAAGACCAGCGAAGGGTTACAAGGTGTAAGCAATGCAAGAGTGTCCTTTCACTGTCTGTCAGATTCTACTTATATTCTTTCCAAATATCACGTACCCTCTCAAGCGCTGCTTTAGCAAAGTACATGCCTTCTCACATGTCTGCTTCAGCAAAACATCCTTTTACAAGTCAGCTTCCAGAAAAACATCTAGTGATATGACAGAGTTTCTAAAGAAGCCAGAAATTTCTACCTCAGGGAGTAGAACCAGCCCATGAGAAAGAAGTGTATGGTTACTGGAGTAGGAGATCTGAAGAGCCCTTTGATGACATCAGACATGGAGAGACAGATTTGCTTGGGCCTTGCTTTGGTTTAGTATTTCCTCACTATGCTCCCTTTTCTCACTGGTAATATTTATCCTCTGCCATTGTATGCTGGAAGGATGTCATGTGCTTTATTTTGATTTTACAGGGATTAGAGTTAAGAGATTGTCTTGAGTCTTAGAAGATACTTGAATTTTGGACTTTTAAACAGTGTTGAGACTGTGATAGTCTATGGGGACTTTTTGAAGTTGAACTGATGCATTTCTGCATTATGATATGACTACAGGCCTTCTGTGGGGGGTGGGGGGCAGGGAGGGAGTGAAATGTGGTTTAATGGACCTCATAGCTCTTGTATTTAAATGCCTTGTCACTAGAGAGTGGTGTTCCTTGATAGGGATTAGAAAGTGTTGCCTTTTTGGAGTAGGTGTGGCCTTGTTGGAGGAAGTGTGCACTGAGGGTGGGCTTTGGGGTTTCAAATGCACAAGAAGACCCAGTGTTTTTCTCTGCCTGCTGCCCTCCAGTCTGGATGTAGAGCTCTCAGGTACTTTTCAAATACCATGTCTGCCTTCCCTCCATGCCGCAATGATTGCAATGGACTAAACCCCTGAATGAAACCCCTAAATCTTTCTTTATAAGAGTTGCTGTGCTTATGGTGTCTTTTACTATGTTGTTTGTTTATTCAGCTCCTTGGTTGTATTTGTGATGAAGTGTGTTCTCTTTATCATTTCATGCTTTCCACCTTGCATTTACTTGTCTTTTCTGGTCTGTCTTTTAAGTGGTTGCTCCTTTACCTTGTATATCATGTTTTTATGTTGTCAAGGTCTGTTTGAAGTAATGACACTTGATGAACAATGTAAGGACTTTTCAATATAATATTATTTATCTATTTCTGTCCATTGTCCTGCTACTGTTTAACAATATTTCTCATATCTAATAGTTATATAAGTCCTTTATAATGTTTTTATTTTGCCTGAAATATTCTAAAGTCTTAAATAAATTTGTGTGTAATGTGTGATGTAATGGTAGTCTAAAATTCTCCCCTTATATATTTGTAAGTGAAAAGTTTTCTATCTCGGTATTTCCTTTCTCAAATGCTTTTAATTCTTTCCTTCATGTCTGGCCTCATCATGTAATTTGCTGAGCTGAGTAATTTCTTTTAGTATTTGTACTGAGTCTGCTAGTAGTAAATGCTCTGGTTTGACCTCATTGACTTTATTTCCACTCCAGAAGATATGTTCCTTATTGTAGGTTCTCTACAGATTGTAGGTTGACTTTTCACAGTATTGATGTGATTTTACTTTCTTCTGGGATGAATTCTTTCTAATGGAAAGTTAGAAAATGCTTATTTCTTCTCTCTTTGTAATGCTCATTGTTGCTGTCAGCACTGTAAGATTTATTCCTTTTTGTTTGATTTCTGAAGTGATGTGTTTTGCTATAGAGTTCTTTGTATTTATTCACTGTTTGGTGTTAGTAGAGTGAGATCATTTCTGGTTTTAGATGCTTTCAGTTTGGAGCCTTAACTTTCCCCTCCATGAGACCTGTGAT
This sequence comes from Mastomys natalensis, assembly GCA_021653895.1. NCBI lineage: Eukaryota > Metazoa > Chordata > Mammalia > Rodentia > Muridae > Mastomys > Mastomys natalensis. The sequence goes on along the minus strand of JAJTUV010000017.1, from coordinate 2,324,982 downwards.
AGGCATGGGAACATCATAGAGAGAGTGGCATTTTCTTGAGAGCTCAGCTGCCAGCTTTGAAAATGTGGGTGATACTTATCTCTGAGCTTTCTTCCCCTGCTGCTTGAGAATTCTGCTTTTTGGTGCCTGGATATCTCTTTCAACCCTGTCATGGGTTTCTTAGGTAAAGCTTGGAGTGCTTTTTTGTGGGTTCCCCAAGGGCCACTCCACCAATGGCTGCTCAGGTTCTTGAGTGCCTAGAAAGACTTCTTCTTAGTTCCCCTAACTTGCTTTGGTGTTTGAAAGTTTGGAGTGCCTAGACATGGATGAAGAACGGGAGAGACAGGGCCTTTACATTCATTCGCAGCCAGAGTCTTAAGTGACCAAAGGATTCTTTTCTGAGTCCCTCAGTCCTGGGTTTTCTGCTAGGCAGGTGTCTCTGTCTCTCTGTATGACATAGTAGCTATGAGGGACATCACATGTGAGAGTTGGCAGGCAGTTGCTAATTTGTTTGTTGAGATTGTGAACTGTTAAGGCAAAGTACATATGGCTGTGAAAAGAGTCTTAAATTTGTCTACAGTTTCCTTGTTTTGTGGTTGGATGTCTCTTCCTTTGGCAAGAATAGAAGAGATATGAGTCTCTTCTCTCCTTTAAAAGACCCAACACCTTTCAGAGGTTAGTTCATACATATTTCCTTGTTATCTTAGCTCCCTGTTGTTTTCAAACATCCATGACTTTTGCCCCATATATCCCTTGTTTCAGTTGTTTCATTGAGAACGATGGCCTCCTGCTGCCTTGGAGAAATCCAACTATTGTGGATTGATTTTTAGAGCTCTCTCTCTTATAGTGGCAAAACTTTATCTTTAAAATTAGTAACTGGTAAGTCATCTTCTGTTAATACTTAATTTTTCTTAATTTCCTTACATTCTATAACTTTTTACATTTAAGGTAGAATATTGGATGTGGCTGCTCTTACTTGAATAGTAAACCTAGCTTATTGCCCCAGGACAAAAGTTTTTTGGAATGTCCTTCTTGTTCATTATGTCATGGAGCTGTTGAGAAGGATCCATATGGTTATGTAGCCAGCCCTCTTATTTTCCTGATGGAAAATTACTGTGCACTAGCTAGCAAGCCATATAGAAATCAGTATGCTTCTTAGTTATCTGCAGTTCTTCACATTTTAATTTGTCATTTAGCATAGTATTTTTATATTTTAGTTTTTTTTTTTTCATAATTTTAGTCTATGGTAGTTACCTTATTGTTCAGACTTTGAACTTTAAAAATATTTAGAAGAGACACTTTTTTGGGTGTTAGTTATTTTGTTTTTTCCAGTAATGTAAATTAGATTGTGGATATAAAGAATTTAATGTGTTATATTGACATCAAATCAAACAGTTCTCAATAGTAGCATGTAAATTAGTAGAATACTAATCTATACAAACTATACAAAGTATAGATAAGTACTTATGAATAATGTTTCTGCTTAAATTGTTTTAAGAGATCATAAAAATAAGAAGCTAACCCTCATTTGAGCTTTGTATGTAGCAAGTAGTTAGAAATACTAGCTATTCATTCATTCGGAAGAACATGAAAAGTATTAGGTGTAGTCTCCCAGGGACAGGTGCTAGCATATGTGTATTTTAATATTTTTATAAATGACTAAAAAGACAAAGGGTATAAAAATTTTATGTAAACTTTCTACCTGGTAAAGTGTTAAATTCTGTTGCCAAATATTTTCAGTTAATGATTAAATTTATTAAATAAAATATAGAATAATACTTGTTTATTTTTTTTTAAAAAACACAATCCAAGTAAGTGTTTTTCCTTTCTTTTCTAAGAAGTGATGCAGCTAAAATGACCTCAGGCAACTCTGATTCCTTGTGTTTTATTATGAGGAATTTTGCACTACTCTGTGATTTGTTTGATTGCTTTTGTATCTGTCATGAATGTATTACAGTTGTAGGAGTTAACATTTCCTTGTCGTTTCTCCTGCCTCCTGCTGTATTTCCTTCTGACCTCTTCTTCATGAGCTGACAAGAGAGTGTGGTTCTGTGTCTATGCGGAGCTCTGTGTTGTACCAAGGCAGGTAACATCATGTGATTCCCAGCTTGTTTTTCCTATTAGTAGTTTGTGTTAGAATTTGTTGTTCGTAGACATTTCTGTTTTTTGTGGAATAGATCCCTAGGATCCAGGGAGACCTACTCATGTATCCCTCCTAACTACTCTTCCTTCTGAATTTTATGTGATGTAGAACTCTGGGTTATCAATCCTCTTATACTTTTGGTAGAGTCATTCTCATTACTTGGTTCCTATGGATTTCTATAATCTAGAGATATTCTTTAAGTTCGAGTATGCTTTATATATCATGCCTCTTATATACGTGTCTCTTGGTAAGTGTGTTGTTGTCAAAACTCTGTGTTTAGTTACAAGTTCATAATTATATATAGTGCCAAATAATTGGTAGTTGGTAATGACAAATGGTTATATTGTTTGTGTATTTACAATTTATTATTTTATGGTATCCTATTTATTGTTAAACAGTTACTGTGTTGTAGAATCCTCCTCCTCTTGTATCTCATATTATCTTGCCTGTCATTTACACTGTTTTTTCATTGCTTAATTTAATCTTTTGTTTTGTTCCTAATGTGCCTTAGGGCTTTTTAATATAGAGATATGTCACATGGATTGTACTAGAACAGAATTCAACTTTTTGAAGTTCAGCCTATAGCAGTAGGCTTCTCAGTGCCTCCTCCACACATACACACACACACAACACAACACCACATAGATTTTGTACACACACTAAACATAACTACATATTATATAACCTAGTTGTGTAATAGGGTATATAACCCAGGTCTCTACAAATGCATTTTATGGTGTTTTTACACCATAAAATTGTCTAACAAGTCGAGTAGTTTGCAGCCCCAGAAACTGTTTATACCTAACCTGAAGGAGTTAGTTTTTAATTTTGAAGTTATATTAGCTCACTGTTTCCACTTAAAATGTAATATATTGAGAGAAAATTTACTAACAAAATGAGCCATTGTAAGAATAACGATTTTAATGGTTCTGTATTTCCTGTCCCTCTCCCCCACTCAGCTTCCTGAAATACATCTTTGTTTTCCACCACCAACTTCCCCCACTTTAAAAAATTCCTAGGGATTCATTTTATTTTTTTTAATTTTAATTTCATTTATCCATTTAATTTTTTACATGTTTTCTTTGGTAAACATATCTGCCACTGCCCCGTTCCTTCTCCTCCCCTCCCCTTTAACCTTTCTCCTCACCCATTTGCCCCTGTATTATCTGTCTTAGTTATTAGGGTTTCTATTTCTGTGACAAAAACCATGACTAAAAAGCACGTTGGGGAGGAATGGGTTTAGCTTACACTTCCACATTGCTGTTCATCATTGAAGGAAGTCAGACAGGAACTCTTAACAGAGCAAGAACCTGGAGGCAGAACCTGATGCAGAGACCTTGGAGGGGTGCTGCTTACTGGCTGGCTTCACCTGGCTTGCTCAGCTTGCTTTCTTATAGAATCCAGGACCACCAGCCCAGGGATGGCTCCACCTACCATGAGCTTGACACTTCCCTGTTGATCACTAATTGAGCAAGTGTGCTACAGCTGGATCTCACAGAAGTCTTACATCACCTGAAGCTCCTTCTTTGATGACTTAACTAGTGTCAAGTGTACACACAGAACCAGCCAGTACAACTGACCCTTTGTCAACTTGACACATAAGCACATCACAATTAAGCTGCAATCTTTCCTTTCTTATTTATCCCCAAGATCTCACATTAAAAACTTAAATAACTTTTAAAATCCCACAGTCTTTACAAATTCAAAAATACATTAAAATTTTAGGCCCTTTAAAATAGCCAATTTCTTTTAAAATCCAAAGACTTTTAAACTTTAAAGTCTCTCAATTGTACACTTCAGTAAAATAAAAATTAAGTTATTTATAGCTTATACCTACCAGTCAAGTTTATGAAACACTTGAAGCAATAAGGCATTTTACATCGAGTAGAAAATAGCCCTAATAAATCCTAAGGGATGATCTTGATTCTTAAAATTTAATTGAATCAGTACTTTCCCCACAGTTAAATTTATATGGGCATACTAAATCCTGTAGTCCACTGGTTTGTGATCATCTATTGCAACAGTAATTTCCTACCAGTTCTGGTGGCCACATGTCTGAAATGAAGGGTCTCCAGAGCTGCGCTTCACTCAGAGATGACAAGGGAGGGGGTGTGGTGGGTGGCGTGCCCTCCCAGCTCTGATCACTTGCTGTGCGATTGGCTTCTTTGCTCTTCTGTGTCTCTTTCCCGTGTGTGAGGACCCTCTGCATCTCCGCTTCTCCCTTACTTAGAATAGAGAACCCCTGGACAGTCTGGGTAAGGGGAATGATTTCCTGTCCTCCTTGTGTCTTTTTGAGACAGGGTTTATCCCGTGAGTCAGGCTCACCTCCAGTCCACAGAGCTCCATGGCTCTGTGGTGCGGATTAAAGGTGTGTCCACCAGGCCCTCACTGTTTTCAGAGTTCTTGTTACCATCAGTGAAACCTTTTTTGTTTTCAATAAATTAAGTCACATTTTCCAAAGACTAGAACATGGTTGTCTATTTTTGTGGGCCACTCTTCATGCTTTTTCTACAAAAAGATAAATGGAAATTGCCAAATTCTATTTTAAGATTAAAAATTGAAACATTAATTTATTTGTAGCATTTTGACTTTAGAAATTTATTCAACATGAACATTTTATATTTAAGGTACATTTTAAAGAAGTTAAATTTGAAAATATTTATACATGTATTTCACATATTGTAGTGTACTTAAGTGAGTTTCCTTTTTGAATTTAATGTTGTGCTTTTTCCATAAGTCTTCTATGGGGAATGCTGTGTTATTAGATAGATAGAATGTTTGCGTTAAATTTAAATAGACATTTAGAATTTCACTTAATGATATGAGTAGCAGATTTTCAGTTCTAAAATGTTTGGTGAATAGTATGTATCTAAATAAATTGTAAATGTAAATTGTGCAATGTCCAGTTTTTCTTTACTATAGAATTTTAAACATTGCTTACTATCTGTATCATGTCATAATTACCGCCATTATTGATAGATTGAGCAGAATTATGGTCATATATTTTATATAGGAAACTAGGACAGAAACAGTTGTTTTTAGCTTGAGAGGCTGAAAGAGGCTGGTTGTGAGTTTGAGGCCAACCTGGAGTACATAGTGAGTTGGAAATAAGCTTATGGGAGTAAGAAACAAAAGTCAACCCAACAAAGAGACACACAGACACACACATGCACCCTCCATATATCAACAGTTGGAAGAGAGACTGAAGACAGCATTGGTAAGGAGGACTTGCTGTTGTTTCAGAGAACTGGGGGACTGGGTTTCCAGCACCCACACCACACGGTGGCTCACAACTGTGATGCCAGGTCTAGGGGACGACACCTTCTTCTGGCGTTTCCAGACACGGACATATGTGGAGGCAAACCCACTGTACATATAATATAGAATAATAATAAAAACGTTGAAAGAGTTACACAAGTACATAATAATTTCCATCTAGCTGACATTTCTTCAGTTCTCAGTGGACTGAATGTGAGAAGCATCTAAGCAACATGTTGCTCAGACATGTACAAAGAAATGTGTACACTTTAGTTTTTAGTAGTAACTTTTGAAGAAATCCTCTTCACTGTTTGGCAATTTTTTTCTCATTAGAAATAATCCACACATGTCAAAGTTTGAAAATATTTTCCAAGATTCCAGTGGCATTGGACTTGGAAGAGTGTTGTCATGCTTTTTTGTGCTACTTAACTAGGTTTTTGTATCTACTATCCTTTCAACACTTAATCCTAACCCCTTCTGTCTTAGTTTTGTTTTTGTTTTTTCTGTGAAGCGAAACCATGACCAAGGCAACTCTTATAAAAGAAAACATTTAATTGGGGCTGGCTTATAGTTTGACTCCCTTATCATCGTGACAGGAAGCATGACAGTGTGCAGGTGTTGGAGGAGTGGAGAGTTCTACATCTTGGTCTGAAGGAAGTCAAAAGGAGACAGCTAAGAGGAGGCTCTCTTCTGGGTGGAGCTTGGGCACTAGGAGCCCTCAAAACCTGCCTACATAATGACATACTTTCTTCAAGAAGACCACACCTCTTAATAGTGCCCTTCCCATGGGCCAAGCATATTCACACCACACCTTCCAAGTCCCCAACACGAGGTATAAGATAAAGGTAAGAGGGGAGACATGGTATGTACATCTTCAGATAACTTTCTGCTGATTAGGGTGAGTTCCTTGGGGTTAAGTCCAGCCTTTGTTGTCAGGATAGCCAATTTCTTCTTGTCTCTGCTCATTACCACTTGACGAACCACAACAGAACAGCAGCCTCCTCCGAGTGCCCAGGCCCCTCACAAAAGTTCCCAGAATTCCAAATGTCACACACTCACAGAAACTATCTGCAGCTGGCAAAACCATGCCCCTGCTGTAGCCTGAGGCACATCACAATCACCTGCTGTGAAGCAGCCTTGTGTCCCTCACCTGGAATTAAAACAAAAACATACATTACTGGTTTTTTTTTTTTTTTTTTTTTTTTTTTTTTTAAGAAACGACAATTCTCAGTACAAAAGATAATTAGTATTTGCTTAACCTCTGTTTTCTTCCAGCTATGTACTGAATATTTCATGTTTCATTTATATTAAAACCACTTTATGGATCAGTATTTCTAGTATTTCTGCTTTTTGTAGGAGAGAAATCAAGGCATGAAAAGATGAGACTGACTGAGATCCTGCTTATTAAAGTGTGGAGTGCAGCTAGTTCTGTTTTACCAAAGTACAGATAGATGACTTGCCATGCTCCTTACAAAAATGCAAATAGACCTGAATGTCTGATCCCCTTGTGCTTGCTTTCCTGAGGCCTGCTGTAAGACAGTAGTCACTTTACAGTTCAGGGTAGTAAGCTCCAGCTGAGCCTTGGACTTGATGTGTGGGTTTAGAGCTGTATCACATTTGTGTCAAGAAAGGAGACAGAAATATCCGACCATTTCTTATATTAAAACATGGCTTATTGAAAAGAACTACACTCTGCTTCTAAATTAAAGTATGAAAATATTGAATTAGGTCATAAAATATAACCTTGATGAAAGAAATAATACCAAGAACTTCATTTTACACGTTGAATTTTATGAAAGGTTACTAAATGAAGAACATTGTTCGGTTACCTTGACTACTGTGGTTTTTGTAATACACCAAATATGAAATTTTATAGGAATTATTTTCTGTTTCCATGATCTGTCCATTGCTGAGAGTGGGGTGTTGAAATTCCCCACTATTATGTGTGAGGTGCAATGTGTGCTTTGAGCTTTAGTAAGTTTCTTTTATGTATGTGGGTGCCCTTGCATTTGGAGCGTAGATGTTCAGAATTGAGAGTTCATCTTGGTAGATTTTTCCTTTGTTAAGTATGAAGTGTCCTTCCTTATCTTTTTTGATTACTTTTGGTTGAAAGTCGATTTTATTTTATATTAGAATGGTTACTCCAGCTTGTTTCTTGGGACCATTTGCTTGGAAAATTGTTTTCCATCCTTTTACTCTGAGGTATTGTCTATCTTTGTTACTGAGGTGTGTTTCCTGTATGCAGCAAAAATTCTGGGTCCTGTTTATGTATCCAGTCTGATAGTCTACATCTTCTTATTGGGGAATTGAATCCATTGATGCTAAGGGGAAAAATCATTAAGGAAAAATGATTTTTGCTTCCTGTTATTTTTGTTATTAAGAGGTGGAATTATATTTGTGTAGCTATCTTCTTTTGGGGTTGTTAGAAGATTACTTTCTTGCTTTTTCTAGGTTGTAGTTTCCCTCCTTGTGTCGGAGTTTTCTATCAATTATCCTTTAAAGTGCTGGATTTGTAGGAAGATACTGTGTAAATTTGGTTTTGTCATGGAATATCTTGGTTTCTCCATCTATGGTAATTGAGAGTTTTGCTGGGTATAGTAGTCTGGGGTGGCATTTGTGTTCTCTTAGGGTCTGTATGATATCAGTTCAGGATCTTCTGGCTTTTATAGTTTCTGGTGAGAAGTCTGGTGTAATTCTTATAGGTCTGCCTTTATATGTTACTGACATTTTCCCCTTATTGCTTTTAGTATTTTTTCTTTGTTTTGTTCATTTGATGATTTGATTATTATGTGATAGGAAGAAGTTCTTTCTGGTCTAGTCTGTTTGGGGCTCTGTAGGCTTCTTTTATGTTTATGGACATCTCTTTGTTTAGGTTAGGGAAGTTTTCTTCTATAATTTGTTGAAGATATTTACTGGCCCTTTAAATTGGGAATCTTCATTCTCATCTATACCTATTATCCTTAGGTTTGGTCTTCTCAATGTGCCCTGGATTTCCTGGATGTTTTTGGGTAGGAGCTTTTTGCATTTTGCATTTTTTTGACAGTTGTGTCAATGTTTTCCATGGTATCTTCTGCACATGAGATTCTCTCTTCTATCTCTTGTATTCTGTTGGTGATGGTTGCGTCTATGACTTGTGATCTCTTTCCTATGTTTTCTATTCTATGGTAGTATCCCTTAGAGATTTCTTTATTGTTTCTATTTCCATTTTTAGATCCTAGATGATTTTGTTTCATTCCTTCACCTGTTTGATTGTGTTTTCTTGCATTTTTTAAAGAGATTTTTGTGTTTCCTCTTTAAGAACTTCTACCTGTTTACCTGTGTTTTCCTATACTTCTTTAAGGGACTTATTTATGTCCTTCTTAAAGTCCTCTATCATCATCATGAGAAGTGATTTTAATTCTGAGTCTTGCTTTTTTGGTGTGATGGGGTGTTCAGGGCTTGCTATGGTGGGAGAACTGGGTTCTGATGATGCCACTTAACTTTGGTTTCTGTTTCTTATGTTCTTGTGCTTTCCTTTCGCCATCTGGTTAACTCTGTCTCTGACTGGAGTCTGTCTTTCTAGTTATCTTGTCAGAAATCCTCAAAGTCCAGATGTCTCTGTGATCCTGAGCTCCTGAGCGCCTGCATGGAAGAACTGCTGGGACTCAGGCTGCCTCTGGGATCCTGAAATCCTGCTGCTCTGAGTGCAGTGGTTCCCCTAGGATGGCTCGGGATATGGTGTCTTCAAGGAGTAGACCAGCTAGGTGTCTGCCCCAGCCAAAAGGACCAAGCGAGGGCAGGAATTATTTTCAAATTATTATTTGTTCAGCTGTTCTAATAAACCTTCCGGGGTTAGTGTCTTCATGGGTTAGTTTGGTATGGAAAACGTTTTAATATTTTAAATAGGGAAACAATTTTATGATGTATTATTACCTACCTTTTTAAAGTTAGTCTTCAAATGTCATTTTTATTTTGGCATGAGAGAGAAACAGTTATTGAGACAGTATTGAAAGCATCTTACATTGAAAGCAACTATTACAAATCAAAACAGAATTAGGTGCTCACTGTACATATATATAAGCACCAGAGTTTGGCTTCCCCAAACAGACATAAAAGTAGTGCAGATGTGACTTCCTGTAACCCTGGTGTTCAGCAGACAGACATGCTAGCACCATAGCAGCTGACCTCCAGGCCAGTGAGACGGCGAGCTTCAGGTTCAGTGCATACCCTGCATATTAAGGTGGTGTTCCTTTCAAAGTTGGACCTCCACATACACTTATGCAAACATCACCACATCATCACACACAACACACACACATCACTTTATTCATAAATTTCTGCATTTCCAAAAGGTAATGTAGAAACAAAGTAGACAAATGTATCTTTTCATATACTACTTTTTATCAGTTGTACCTTTGAATGTCTTCTACTAAAGGAGTTTCATCTAAACTTGAATGATTTTTATATTAAAAAAATTCAGAAATTCTAATAGTCCATTTTATTTTCTCTTTATTCCTTGGCAGCAACGACAGGGACAACAATGAAATGTCCTAGCCTGCTTTAGTGCATTTATTTGAGGCCTTGCTTTTCAACAGCAATGCAATATTTTACTTGTGAAACGATGTTGCCATCTTGTGGTATTTTCTGGTAGTGCAGCCTTCATAATTAGGCCATGTTAATGTCAGCTCTTCAAAGAAAGTCCTTAACAAAAACAACTTTGGTTTTTAGTTTCCAAAAAAATGTTAACTTAGATATGGTCTTTTAAAAGATTTCCCGTAGAAATTTTAAATTGAGCCAGGGCTACATAGAGAAACCCTGTCTTGAAAAACCTAAAAAAAAAAAACAAAAAAAAAAAACAAAAAGAAATTTTAAATTGCCTTTACTCTGGCCACTGAAATACTTAAAGTTGACCAGCTTAATTATTAGGTGTTCATATTGTTTTACATTTCCTGAAATAGCTTTTTAGGATAATAGATACTCTATAGTGTTTAGTTAATTGTAAATAAGATTTTGCATATTTGTCCTTATTTCTGCTACAGATTAATTTTCTGAAATATTTGCCTTTTGTGTACTATGGCTTTCATGATTATTTCTTTGTCTTTCTCTTGGTTTAGGTGTCTCTATTTTTATAACAAACTAAAAAGTTGGTGTAAAAGACATTAATGTTTAATGTATTGTGTATATATGTATATGCAGGACAGTTATTATCACAGATTAATATAGTAAAAATACCTTCCATTTGTACTTAAATTATATAAAAAGTAAACTGAAAAAGACAGTTCTAAAGGTAGTTTATTACTGAATGAAATAAATGTTGTATTGAAAGCCGGGCAGTGGTGGCGCACGCCTTTAATCCCAGCACTTGAGAGGCAGAGGCAGGCGGATTTCTGAGTTTGAGGCCAGCCTGGTCTACACAGTGAGTTCCAGGATAGCCAGGACTACACAGAGAAAACCTGTCTTGAAAATCCAAAAAAAAAAAAAATGTTGTATTGAGTGAAGTTTACTAAATTAAGCCCAACACTAAGAGCTCATACTTATACACACACACCCTACATATGCATATACTTTGGGTCATCTATATATAAACCATAGAGAAAGGTAAATTTCCAGCTCGATTTCTGTGTCCTGCAACTGAAGTGTATTATGTTTTTAGCCACATCTCTTATCTAGGAATGATGGAAAACTAAAGCAACAACTGTGCTGTTTGAGGTCGCTTGGACCTCCCTTGCTCTGAGATTTTCATTTTATAATCAGCGTTTTGTTTGGGAAGAAAAATGCTCACCCTTGCAGGATACCTGTGTTCATCCTTTGGTTGTTGTTACCTTTTTTAATTTACTTTTACATACATTTCATTCATTTACACACGCTCTTCTCTCTCTCTCTCTCTCTCTCTTCTCTCTCTCTCTCCTCCTCCCTCTCTCTCCCTGTGTGTGTGTGTGCACATGTAACGTATCCCCCGTCCTGCCTGTCTCTCACCTCCCCACCTGCACTTGAACCTTTAACTCACACAGACATCCCCGTCTGCTTTTGTTATGTGTTCTGCTTTTCTCAGCTACCTTAAGTCCTTGCACCCTTCCCCCTTTCATGGACCTTTCTACTTTTTTGGTTTTTATATACACTCCAAATTCAGTACATAAATTGAAAATCTTGAAGATCCATGTGTGAGACAGAACAAGTATTTTTGGGTTACCTCAGTTAGTATAATAATTCCTGTTTCATCCGTTTTCCTTGTCGTTTCACTTTCTTTAGAGGTGAATGAAATTCCATTATGTATAGGTACCACAATTCCATTGTATGGTCATCAGGTGCTGGACATCTGCACTGCTTAATTGTTGTAGTGTGACTTATTCTTTCCTGTGTACTTATGGGTGGATTTACCAAAGATTCCTTTAACTGTATGTTGATCACTGTGCTAGTGCTGTGAAGAGACACTATGGCCATGGCAACTCTTAGGAAAGAAAGCATCTAATAGGGCCTTGCTTCAGAGGATTTGGAGTTTTAGTCCATTATCATCGTGACAGGGAGCATGACATTACACAGGTAGACACTGTGCTGGAGAAGGAGCTGAGACCTCCATATCCTGATCTGCATTCAGCAGGAAGAGAGAGTGATGCTGGGCCTGGTTTGTGCTTTTGAAGCCCCAGTGACACACTTCCTCCAATAAGGCCACACCTCCTAATCCTTCTCAAGTAGTGACTAAGCATTCAAATATATGAACCTGTGGAGGTTATTCTTAATTCAAATTACCACAAACTATCTTCTGTAGAGCTTGCTAGTGTGGTCATAAATATTTGTATATTGTTTGAATTTTTAAGTTGTTTTTAAGCAAGGCACAGTAAAGCCTGTAAACTAGACTGCTTCATGGGTAGAGAGAAAGGTTTATTAGAGACCAGACTGCCAAGGCTGCGCTGTCTGTGCAGTGGAGGGCAGCAGAGCCAGGGCTGCAATGTCTGTGCAGTGGAGGGCAGCAGAGCCAGGGCTGCAATGTCTGTGCAGTGGAGGGCAGCAGAGCCAGGGCTGCAATGTCTGTGCAGTGGAGGGCAGCAGAGCCAGGGCTGCAATGTCTGTGCAGTGGAGGGCAGCAGAGCCAGGGCTGCGCTGTCTGTGCAGTGGAGGGCAGCAGAGCCAGGGCTGCAATGTCTGTGCAGTGGAGGGCAGCAGAGCCAGGGCTGCAATGTCTGTGCAGTGGAGGGCAGCAGAGCCAGGGCTCGCTGTCTGTGCAGTGGAGGGCAGCAGAGCCAGGGCTGCGCTGTCTGTGCAGTGGAGGGCAGCAGAGCCAGGGCTGCAATGTCTGTGCAGTGGAGGGCAGCAGAGCCAGGGCTGCGCTGTCTGTGCAGTGGAGGGCAGCAGAGCCAGGGCTGCAATGTCTGTGCAGTGGAGGGCAGCAGAGCCAGGGCTGCGCTGTCGTGCAGTGGAGGGCAGCAGAGCGGAGGGCAGCAGAGCGGTGAGTAAGGGGATGGAAAAGCAAGCACAGTTGTGTGACAGCAGAGTGAGGTCTTTGAGCTGTCCAGAGTGAGTGGGAACTAGGTGCCCAAGGTTTCCTGCTAAACAGAAACCATTTCAGGAGATCTGGTTAGAACACTGTCTCCAGTACTGCCATTTTGTGTGTGGGGTGTGCTGCTTTGGACCTAACTACAGAAGGGGAGGTTCTTTCCTGATCCTTTTCTGTTTGATGTTTTAACTGTCATCTGTAACCGGCTTGCTGTTTCTGGGGAGTTTCTGTTAAGATTCTTTTGAAAATGTTTTCTGTGACATTAGAATTAGGTTTTTCCTCCTTTGATGCTCACTTAGCCATACGCTGTTTCTTCTCAGTGTCATGGGTGTTATGGAGGTTCCATGTGTGTTCTCATGATTGACCTTGTGCTTCCTTCATTGCTCCAGTTCTCCCATCCTGTCTTCAGGCTCAGGTGGTCTGTTTTCTCCTTAACTCACCGAGCTTTCGATGTGACTCATTACTTCCACCTCCGACACTACACAGTGGGTTTTCCTCAGTAACTCTTTCTTTTCCTTGGATCATATTTCATATTCTGGATCATCTTCCTCAGTTCAGCCCATTATTTGTTTTTGTTCTTAACCGGAGCTTCTTTTGGATTTCTTTGAACATATTTATAGTCACTCTTGAATTCTCTGGGACTGCCCAACTCACTCTCACTCTACGTCCTTGTTAGCTGTCTGATGGATAGATTTTGGAGTTGTGTTGCTTTGGTTTTCTTGTGTTCCTGTGTTGAGAAAACGTGACTGGTTGGTTGGGATGAAATTTTTTTAAATTACTTGCTTTTTCAATTTAAGTGTTTGCAATGCTCAAGTGGGACTTAGATGTATTTGGGTTGTGTAGTTCAGACAATAGTTCTGCAGTTGAGGAACTTGGAATATGTGGTGTGAGCTGTATTAATCAAGGAGTAGAATATTAACTATGAGAACCACTGTTGTAGTGGTAGACATTACCACTGTACAAATGTTAATCTAGCCAATTAATAACAGCAGCCCCTTTGGCTTTAATAACTAATGGATAAATAACTGTTTAATAACAGTTATAATGTGGAATCTACTGAGGTTTTACTTAGTAAGATTAGATTGTCAGGGAAGAAGAGGTTGAGATAAGCGTTAGTTCTACTTTAGAAAGAAAAAAGGAACTGAGGAGGGTAAGTATTTGGGAGAGAAGGTCGAGATACTGTTAGACCCCACCAATTTTAGAGGTTGTTACAGCTGTGGAAGGGTATACCGAGCAATTAAAATATAGGAGGGAAGAAAGAGAAAGAGATTTAGGAGTAAGAGAGGAAATTCAAGTGATGTGGGGAAAGATACAATAAAAAATGCCTTGTAGTAGACTGAGTGAAGGAACATATACAAAATTGTAAAACCTAACAGCAATATACAGACAAAAGCATAACTATCATGAGACATATATGCATAATGGGATTAAATGATAGAACATTGGAAATAAAAGGAATATTTACAGAGTAAATTGCTGGTACAGTTGTTCTGTGTGAGTTGGAAAGTCATGTTCCAGAGTCCCCTGCCTCTAGCAGGCTCCTTTGCTACTGTGGAAGGGTAGGCGGAAACTCTTACTTTCTGCCTTCTCAGTGTATTACGTAGTTCTTGTGTGATTATCACTAGTTTATTTTATTATTATTTTAGATTCTAGATTTTAGATCTCTGCTGTGCCCACAGTAGCTTGGATAATTGTAATTTAGTTACTTTATCTTCAGGTTCCAGCAGGAATTTACATATTCAATTTCAAATTTGATATCTACATATCATCATGTCATATAGGAGCTAGTGACTCAGTGTGGCAGCAAATAATCAATATAGTTCAGAGACATGCCCCTGCCAACCCTCTTCCCCACTCCCCTAGAAACCAAAACACAAAACAGCAATGAAAGTCCCACGAAGACATTTAATTCAGAGACAAGGCTATTGCTTCATTGTCACATGGTTCCTGTGTCTTGGTTGATAGAGTACCTGTTAATTCAGAGGATGGTTTCATTGTTTTTTCTCACTGACATTTTAAAGCCTACTTGCTGTCAGTATGTACTAGTAGACTCCGTCCTGTTATTTTAGAAGTTCAAGTTTCAGTTCACACTTAAGCGGACATTGATTATCTCAGTGAGTGAAGATATGGGCATTATTTGCAGGTGTGATTGTGTTCTTTGCTTTCCCATGCTATATGAAATGGCATAAAAGATACTTTCTACTTTACCTAAAAAGGTTAGCTGTGACTGTTCACTATTAGAGAAATAGTCAGTGTCACACGAATCTCAGCTCAGGAGTGAGCAGGAACAGCTCTGTGCATAACGTAAATAAGCTCTTCTGTGGAGCGCAGAGTGGAGCTGCCCATGTGAGCGAGTGAAGCCTGCTTAACAAAAACATGACGGATGAAAATGAGAAGAGACAGTAACTGCCTCCCCTGTCCTCATGCAAGCAGCTGAAGCTGAGTAATGGCTGCCTTGTAGCAGGGCCCTTGCAGTACGCACGTTTCTGCTGGCCAGTTGACCTATGGACTGTACCAGCTTCAGAGAATAGATCAGGGCAAGCTGGCTTTGTTTTGACCATCCTGGTTATAATGGGTGCTCATGAGCCCCACTATCTGGATGTAACAAGTGAGGTTGAAACAACAGCCTGTCTTTTATCCTGGTTTTCTGCCCCTTCAGATGTTTGCAGGGTTTGGGCATGTCTGCCTCTGAACCCGAGGTGATGGCTCTTGTGGTAGTGAACCTTATTTAGCTTGCCCGCTGTAATTCTCATCAACTGGGAGTTTACTGCTAATTTTAATGCTTTTTTTGAAGTTAAATAAATGCTTGGATGGCAATTAAGTGATACGAATAATTTATTTTTTGTGTGGCACTCTTGTACCATGGTACAAGCATGGTGGTCGGAGACAGCTTGTGGAGTTGGCTCTCTTCTTATACCCATGGGTGACAGGATCAAACTAGAGTTATCAGACTATCTGGAAGTACATTGTCTGAGCCTTCTTGCTAACTCAGGAAGCATTTAAAAAAAAAAAATCCCTGTTCTTTTTCTTCCTTTCTCTAAACTTTCCCATACACCCTTCCTTGCTCTCTGCAAATAAATGACTCTATTTTCATTAATTATTGTTACATACATATGTGTATATGGATATATATTCTTTTTCTTGGATATTTTATTTATGTACATTTCAGATGTTATAGCCCTTTCCCATTCACACCCCCCCAGGGATCCCTTATCCCATCCCCACTCCTTCTGCTTCTATGAGGATGTGCCCCCATTCCCACCTATCCATCCTCGAATTCCCCACATGCAGTGTCCAGCCTTCATGGGACCAAGGATTCCTCTCCCACCTATGACCGACAAGGCCATCCTCCCCTACGTATACAGTTAGAGTCATGGGTCCCTCCCTATGTGCTCCCAGGCTGTAGTTTAGACCCTGGGAGCTCTGGTTGGTTTGTATTGTTGCTCTCCCCATGGGCTGCAAACCCCTTCAGCCCTCTCTACTAACTCCTCCATGGGAACCCCATGATCAGTTCAATGGTTAGCTGTGAGCATCCCCTCTGTATTATCAGGCTCTGGCAGACCTCTAAGAGGAGACAGCTATAATCAGGCTCCTGTCAGCATGCACTTCCTGGCATTCACAACAGCATCTACCTTTGGTGACTGAACATGGGATGGATACCCAGGTGTGGCAGTCTCCAGATGGCCCCTCCTTCAATTTCTGTTCCACACTTTGTCTCCATATTTGCTCCCTTGAGTAATTTGTTACTCCTTCTAAGAAGGACCGAAGCACCCACATTTTGGTCGTCCTTCTTCATAAGATTCATGTGGTCTGTGAGTTGAATCTTGGGTATTGCAAGCTTTTGGGCTAATATCCACTTATCAGTGAGTGCATACCATGTGTGTTCTTTTGTGATTGGGTTACCTCACTCAGGATGATATTTCTTTTTCTTTTTTCTTTTTTTTTTTTTTTTTTTTCGAGACAGGGTTTCTCTGTGTAGCCCGGGCTGTCCTGGAACTCACTCTATAGACCAGGCTGGCCTCAAACTCAGAAATCCACCTGCCTCTGCCTCCCAAGTGCTGGGATTAAAGGCGTGCATGCCACTACCGCCCGGCAGGATGATATTTTCTAGTTTCATCCATTTGCCTAAGAATTTCATGAATTCATTGGTTTTAATAGCTGAGTAATAATACTCCATTGTGTAAATGTACCACATTTTCTGTATCCATTCCTCTGTTGAAGGACATCTGGGTTCTTTCCAGCTTCTGGCTATTATAAATAAGGCCGCTATGAACATAGTAGAGCATGTGTCCTTGTTATATGTTGGAGCATCTTCTGGGTATATGCCCAGGAATGGTATAGCTGGGTCCTCAGGTAATGCTATGTCCAATTTTCTGATGAACTTCCAGACTGATTTCCATAGTGGTTGCACCATCTTGCAATCCCACCAACAATGGAGGAGTGTTCCTCTTTCTCCACATCCTCGCCAGCATCTGCTATCACCTGAGTTTTTGATCTTAGTCATTCTGACTGGTGTGGGGTGGAATCTCAGGGTCGTTTTGATTTGCATTTCTCTGATGACTAAGGATGCTGAACATTTCTTTAGGTGCTTCTCAGCCATTTGAGTTTCTTCAGTTGAGAATTCTTTGTTTAGTTATGTACTTCATTTTTAATAGGGTTATTTGATTCTCTGGAGTCTAATTTCTTGAGTTCTTTGTCAATATTGGATATTAGCCCTCTATCGGATGTAGGATTGGTAAAGATCTTTTCCCAATCTGTTGGTTGCCGCTTTGTCCTACTGACAATGTCCTTTGCCTTACAGAAGCTTTGCAATTTTAGGAGGTCCCATTTGTCAATACTTGATCTTAGAGCATAAGTCATTGGTATTGTGTTCAGGAACTTTCCCTGGTGCCCAATTATTTGAGGCGCTTCCCCACTTTCTCTTCTATTAATTTCAGTGTATCTGGTTTTATGTGAAGATCCTTTATCCACTTGAACTTGAGCTTTGTACAAGGAGATAAGAATGGATCGATTTGCATTCTTCTACATGCTGAACTCCAGTTGAACCAGCACCATTTGTTGAAAATTCGGTCCTTTTTCCACTGGACAGTTTTAGCTCCTTTGTCAAAGATCAAGTGACCATAGGTGTGTGGGTTCATTTCTGGGTCTTCAATTCTATTCCACTGATCTTCCTGCCTGTCTTTGTACCAATACCATGCAGTTTTTATCACTATTGCTCTGTTGTACAGCTTGAGGTCAGGGATGGTGATTCCTCCAGAAGTTCTTTTATTGTTGAGAATAGTTTTTGCTATCCTGGGTTTTTTGTTATTCCAAATGAATTTGCAAACTGCTCTTTCTATCTCTATGAAGAATTGAGTTGGAATTTTGATGGGGATTGCATTGAATCTGTAGATTGCTTTTGGCAAGATGGCCATTGTTACTATATTGATCCTGCCAATTCATGAGCATGGGAGATCTTTCCATCTTCAGTTTCTTTCTTCAGAGACTTGAAGTTCTTGTCATAGAGATCTTTCACTTGCCTGGTTAGATTCACACCGAGGTATTTTATATTATTTGTGACTATTGTGAAGGATGTCATTTCCCTAATTTCTTTCTCAGCCTGTTTATGCTTCGAGTAGAGAAGGCTACTGATTTGTTTGAGTTAATTTTATATCCAGCCACTTTGCTGAAGTTGTTTATCAGGTTTAGGAGTCCGGTGGAAGTTTTGGTGTCACTTAAGTATACTATCATATCATCTGCAAATAGCGATATTTTGACTTCTTCTTTCCTATTTGTATCCCTTTGACTTCCTTTTTTGTCTAATTGCTCTGGCTAGGACTTCCAGTACTATATTGAATAGGTAGGGAGAGAGTGGGTAGCCTTGTCTAGTCTCTGACTTTAGTGGTATTGCTTCAAGTTTCTCTCCATTTAGTTTGATGTTGGCTACTGACTTGATGTATATTGCTTTTACTGTGTTTAGGTATGGGCCTTGAATTCCTGATTTTTCCAGGACTTTTACCATGAAGGGATGTCAAATTTTGTCAAATGCTTTCTCAGCATCTAGTGAGATGATCATGTGGCTTTTTTTCTTTGAGTTTGTTTATATAGTGGATTACATTGATGGATTTCCATATATTGAACCATCCCTGTATTCCTGGGATAAAGCCTACTTGATCATGATGAATGATTGTTTTGATGTGTTCTTGGATTCGGTTTGTGAGAGTTTTATTGGGTTTTTTTGCATTGATATTCATAAGGGAGATTGGTCTGAAGTTTTCTTTCTTTGTTGTATCTTTTTATGGTTTAGGTATGATTGTAATTGTGGCTTCATAAAACGAATTGGGTAGTGTTCCTTCTGTTTCTATTTTGTGGAATAGTTTGAAGAGAATTGGTATTAGATCTTCCTTGAAGGTCTGATGGAATTCTGCACTAAAACCATCTAGTTCTGGGCTCTTTTTGGTGGGGAGACTTTTAATGACTGCTGCTATTTCTTTAGGGTTATAGGACTGTTTAGATGGTTTATCTGCTCCTGATTTAACTTTGGTACCTGGTATCTGTCTAGAAAATTGACCATTTCATCCAGATTTTCCAGTTTTGTTGAGTGTAGTCTTTTGTAGTAGGATATGATGATTTTCTGAATTTCCTCAGTTTCTGTTGTTATGTCTCCCTTTTCAGTTCTGATTTTATTAATTTGGATACTGTCTCTGTGCCCTCTGATTAGTCTGGCTAAGGGTTTATCTATCTTGTTGATTTTCTCAAAGAACCAGCTCCTGGTTTTGTATAGTTCTTTCTGTTTCTACTTGGTTGATTTCAGCCCTGAGTTTGATTATTTCCTGCCTACTGCTCTTGGGAGTATTTGCTTCTTTTTGTTCTAGAGCTTTAAGGTGTGCTGTCAATTTGCTAGTGTATGCTCTCTCCAGTTTCTTTTTGTAGGCACTTAGAGCTATGAGTTTTCCTTTTAGCACTGCTTTCATTGTGTCCCATAAGTTTTGGTATGATGAAGCTTCATTTTCATTAAATTCTAAAAAGTCTTTAGTTTCTTTCTTTATTTCTTCTTGACGAAGTCATCATTGAGTAGAACATTGTTCAGCTTCCACGTGTATGTGGGCTTTCCATTGTTATTGTTATTATTGAAGACCAGCCTTAGTCCTTGGTGATCTGAGAGGATGCAAGAGATTATTTCAATATTTTTGTATCTGTTGAGGCCTTGTTTTGTGACCAATTATATGGTCTGTTTTGGAGAAGGTACCGTGAGGTGCTGAGAAGAAGGTATATTCTTTTGTTATAGGATGAAATGTTCTATAGATATCTGTTAAATCCATTTGGTTCATAACTTCTGTTAATTTCAATGTGTCTTTGTTTAGTTTCTGTTTCCATGATCTGTCCATTGCTGAGAGTGGGGTATTGAAGTCTCCCACTATTATTGTGTGAGGTGCAATGTGTGCTTTGAGCTTTAGTAAGGTTTCTTTTATGAATGTGGGTGCCCTTGCATTTGGAGCATAGATGTTCAGAATTGAGAGTTCATCTTGGTAGATTGTTCCTTTGATGAGTTTGAAGTGTCCTTTCTTATCTTTTTTTGGTAACTTTTGGGTGAAAATTGATTTTATTCGGTATTAGAATGGCTACTCTAGCTTGTTTCTTGGAACTGTTTGCTTGGAAAATTGTTTTCTAGTCTTTTACTCTGAGGTATTGTCTATATTTGTTACTGAGGTGTGTTCCAGTATGCAGCAAAAATTCTGGTCCTGTTTATGTATCCAGTCTGTTAGTCTATGTTTTTTTGTTGTGGAATTGAGTCCATTGATGTTAAGAATTACTAAGGAAAAGTGGTTGTTCCTGCCTGTTATTTTTGTTATTAGAGATGGAATTATGTTTGTGTGGTAATCTTCTTTTGGGTTTGTTGGAATATTACTTTCTTGCCTTTTCTAGGGTGTAGTCTCCCTCATTGTATTGGAATTTTCCATCTATTATCCTTTGTAAGGCTATATTTGTGGAAAGATATTGTGTAAATTTGATTTTGTCATAGAATATCTTGATTTTTCCATCTATGATAATTGAGAGTTTTGTTGGGTCTAGTAGCCTGCCTGGCTGCCATTTGTGTTCTTTTGTGTGTCATCTGTCCAGGATCTTCTGGCTTTTATAGTCTCTGGTGAGAAGTCCGGTGTAATTCTTACAGGTCTGCCTTTATATGTTACTTGACCTTTACCCCTTACTGCTTTTAATATTCTTTCTTTGTTTTGTGCATTTGGTGTTTTGATTATTATGTGATGGGAGGAATTTCTTTTCTGGTCTAGTCTATTTGTAGTTTTGTAGGCTTCCTGTATGTTCATTGACATCTCTTTCTTTAGGTTAGGGAAGTTTTCTTCTATAATTTGGTTCAAGATATTTACTGGCCCTTTAAATTGGGAATCTTCATTCTCATCTATACCTATTATCCTTAGGTTTGGTCTTCTCATTGTGTCCTGGATTTCCTGGATGTTTTGGGTTAGGAGCCTTTTGCATTTTGCATTTTCTTTGACAATTGTGTCAATGTTTTCCATGGTATCTTCTGCACATGAGATTCTCTCTTCTATCTCTTATATTCTGTTGCTGATGGTTTCATCTATGACTTGTGATCTCTTTCCTATGTTTTCTATTTCTATGGTAGTATCCCTTAGAGATTTCTTGATTGTTTCTACTTCCAGTTTTAGATCTTGAATGGTTTTGTTTAATTCCTTCACCTGTTTGGTTGTGTTTTCTTATAATTCTTTAAGGGTTTTTTGTCTTTCCTCTTCTACCTGTTTACCTGTGTTCTCCTGTATTTCTTTAAGGAAGTTATTTATGTCCTTCTTAAAGTTCTCTATCATCATAAGAAGTGATTTTAAATCTGAGTCTTGCTTTTTCAGTATTATGAGGTATTCAGGACTTGCTATGGTGAGAGAACTGGGTTCTGATGATGCCAGGCAACCTTGGTTTCTGTTTCTTATGTTCTTGTGCTTGCCTTTTGCCATCTGGTTATTTCTAGTGCTACCTGCACTCACTGTCTCTGCCTGTTGCCTGTCTCTCCTGTTATCTTGTTTGTGTCAGAACTCCTCAGAATCCAGCTGTCTCTGTGATCCTGAGTTCCTGGGTGAAAGAACTCCTGGGACTCAAGTTTCCTCTGGGTTCCTGAAATCCTATGATCCTGGGTGTGTTAGAGTTCCTGGAAGCCCTGCTTCCTCTGGGTATTGTGGGATTGGGTGCAGAGCTATTATCCTGGGCATGTTAGAGGTCCTAGGAGTCCAGATTCCTCAATTTCTCTGAGTGCAGCGGATTCTCTAGGATGGGGTAGGATATGGTGTCTTCATGGGAGCAGACCTGCTAGGAGTCTGCATCAGCTAAAAGGACAAAGAGAGGGGCGGAAGGGGAGTGGTATTCGGGAGAACAAGGTTTTGGTGGGTGATGAGTCCCGAGTGCTCCCAGCTGCAGTTCTGGGCATAGGGTTGTGGGGTAGGGTTCTTACCCACTGCTCTGAGTACAGTGTTTCCTCTAGGAAAGGTCGGGATATGGTGTCTTCACGGGAGCAGACCACTAGGAGCGCATATAGATTCTTAAATGCATAAATATCAACTGCTCAGTCTGTATAATGTTACTTGTATGTTTGTTTTCAGCACTGATTATTTAGTATTGGATGACCAATCAGTTTGCTCTTCCCTGGGGAAGATAATTCCAAGGAGCCTTTTGTTCATTTTTTTTTTTAACCATTTTGAAAATTTTGTAAGCAGATTAAACTCATATAATGTGTCATTTCTACTGAAATTAAGACAGAGCATCAGAGACAGACTTGGAATTCAGTGGCTTTTCTCACAAATCATATGGATAATTTCGTTTTTATACAATATCCCATTAAAGGTATAGAAAAATATGTATGTATATATACTATTCTTACCAGAATGGTATACAGACTAGAATGTATCGCTCTTAGTATTAAATAGAAAATAAAACTGGATATTATAAAATTTTGCTTAATATTAAGTTTAGATAATATTAAGCTGTTTATTTTATTTTAACAGGTATCTTTCAGATGAAGGCATTGAAGCTTGTACAAGCTCTCCTGGGAAAGTCAATATAAATGACATCATCCTGATTGCTCTCAATGTAGGTTAAGTTTATTAACTTTCATTAGACATTTTTTAAATTTAAAGCTATATCAATGAAAAATACATCATAAACTATGTTTTATGATAAGTAAATGACATAGAGGAAATCTTTAATTTTTGTCCCTTTCAGGTTATAGAGATGTTTGCTGAATTTAATGACCTAATATTAGCTAACTGTAAATACCATATGCAATACAGTAAGAAGGAAAAGTTCACTCACTGTAGAATCCATATTCTTAATAGTAAGAATTGACAGTTCTGTAAACCAGTTTTCCATTTGGTTTGCATTAGATTAGCAAATTCTAATATATAGTCTTAATTCATTTGACAACATTATTTATTTTATCTTATGTGTATGAGTATTTTGCTTGCCTGTATAAATGTGTACCTGGTGCCCTGGGAAGTCAGTGAGGTTGCTGCATCTCAGAGCCTTGTCCTGGTAACGAAAGCCGAGTCGTGTGCAAGAGCAACAAGTGATCTCAGCGGTTGAGCCCCTGCTCCACCCTCGCTATCTCCTGTTTAGATGTTTCCTTTATGCTCAGGTTTTTGTGTTGGAAAGGACAAGTCTTACTGTTTTCATCTATAAAGTAGGAAAATAAAACATTAAGAAATAGCATTAAAATCTTACATGAAGTTTAGGTTCAAACATTTGAATTACTCAGAAAAATGAAGTGCAGTCTTAATTTGTTGAGCACTATTAGTGTTTAGTAAGTATACAACACAGTCTGTTACCTCTCTTGAGATCTATGTTGCATAGAATGACCTTCCACATGATCTTAGGTTTTCATTTTGAAGACAGCCCTCCCATAGTCCTGAAGAGCCCCACTTTGTATATGGACTGTTTAGACTTGTCACAGGTCAGGATGCTACTGTAACCTTTGTAAGCAGTCTCTATGCTTTAGTTTTTGTGTGTGATGGTTTGTGAGTTCCACATATTTCTGCTTTTTCATAGCTGTTTCTTCACCATTTTCTCTTGCTGTAGTTTACATAAGCAGGGAGATATCCCAGCGGCTCCAATCCCTGTTGTTCCCTTTGCTTTGCTCTATTATGAGTGTCGGAGCTGGTGGAGTAATTGGTTTTCATGGCTCTGAATGTTAAGATTATATGGGATTTGGTTATTAAAGCATATATTGGTTTATTGTAGTCCAGAGCTATCATAGGATATTTGGGTTATGGCATTAGTTTTCAATAAGACATAATGATGTAATTTGTTGGGGATTTTAGTGGAGAAGAGTGACTAAGGTAGAAGAGTAACAAAGAAATACGATGCTTCTGCCTCTTACTGTTTGTTTACGGAGCAATGCACAGATGCTACTAAATGATTTGAAAATAGTGACTCTATATTTTGTAACTAGTTAAAGATGTTTGCTTAGTTTTTGTTCCACAAACCTGAAGTAATGTCTTTTGATCATAAGCCTGAATTTAGTTTCACTTTTCTATAATTCTATTTTAATAATAAAATATTTATTTTAGACAGATTTGAGAACAATTGGCAAGAAGTTCCTTCCCAGTGACATCAACGGTGGAAAGGTAGAAAAGGTAAAGAGGAGGCTCACTCGCTCTGCTGACAGCCATGCCGAGTCTGGGTGTGCACTAACACACAGGCCTGACACAGTTACCTGACATACAGTTACCTGACACACAGGCTGCACGGGCTCACACTTAGGATGCTGCGGCACTCACATGGTGAACATTATTAAAGTAAAATTCTGGTGATTTTAATTGTTAAAGACTTCATTCAGAAATTATGAATATGGTGTATTAGGTTGGCATGTAACTCTTGTCTCATTATTAAAGTGTCCGACAAGTCCTCTTTCCTGTTTGGGTTTTAGTTTCCCTTGTAAACTGTTACTAATTTACTCAATACATTATGGATATAAAAGCATACAGTTGTGAGGTTATTACTTTGGTAAAGATGCATGTTTGTGTTTGTTGCCATTGTGTACTTCACATACAGGTGTTCTTATGGATCTTCTCAGTGGCCTTATTTTTAAATGCAGGAATATCTTTTAAAAATAATCAGTTAGGAATGAATTTCCTGCACATTTCTGTTTAATTATTTTTTAAATTTGAAAATAAATGTATAATATTTTAGTAAAGAATTTAAACTATGCTGTTGGTCTTGTATTGAACTGTTAGTTTACTTTCTTGGCTGTGTTATAGTATACAGTGTCTTCTTTATATCCCCCAGAGTGAGTGGAGAGCAGGTGGTAACT
Source organism: Mastomys natalensis (assembly GCA_021653895.1). NCBI lineage: Eukaryota > Metazoa > Chordata > Mammalia > Rodentia > Muridae > Mastomys > Mastomys natalensis. Next base: position 2,299,821 of record JAJTUV010000017.1, on the reverse strand, counting down.
CTCTTAATTCTTTGTACATTTGTCACTGCCACAGATTTTTTCCCCCCATTTATCTTTTGCCTATTGTTAATTTCAAGTATCATTTTCTGATTTTTAGTGTGTTTTTACAAAGTCTTCTCCAATTTATTCCCATTTTTTTACCTTTTGTTACAGAAATAGTTGTTCTCAGATGTAGTTTTCTACTGGATTTGGCTTGGTCTCTGAACTGTCCTTACCCTGCCTCAGTTTACAGTACATAGCATGAAGATGAAACCTGATTATTTTCATTTTGATCCTTTTTAGGAGGTGTTGGCCTTGGGTGGGAACATCCGTAGGAAAAAGCCCACATTATAATGCAGTGGTCTATGGATAGCTCTGATGGACAGTGATTATGTGAGAGTCCATGCATGTCTCCATACTAGCTGGTTAAGACAATGAGAATTTTGTGTAGTAGTGTCTTACTGTTTGCCTTTTGTCGCTGTGTCCTTAAGATTCAGAGCTCACCTTCTGCTGCCTTGAGACATCCAGCACATGGAGACTTTCTTTGTCTTGGCCACTTTCTGAGCACAGATTTGTTTCTAAAGTTGTGTGCAGTATTTTTTAAAGGTTTCCTTTGAAGGCAGTTGATAACAATAAACAAAACTTTGTAATGTGGAATCTTCTGTGATACATATTATCACTTAAAACATGCTTAAATGTGATGCTAATTTATACATAGAACGAATAAAGACTCCCTTTTTGTATAAATTGGAATTTCTCGGTGTTTCTTTTTCTGTTCTTCCTCATTGCTTATATTTTCCCTCTTACTAGCTGCTGCTGAGACCAGATACAGTTCCTCTCACAGCAGGAAAGAAAAAGTTTTGAAAACAGGCTTAATAGAAAATTTGAAAGCTGATACATAGATTGTACTCATTTTGTTGGCCATTAGTTAGAACTCCACATACTATATTTAATGCATCTGTATTTAGGCTAAATATTCAAGAGATATACTTTTAGTATGAATTGAAGATTAATGCCACTTACTATACTTTATTTGTGCCTTTATTACAAAGATTTACTGCCTAGCATTTCATCATATTATAGTGCTTCTTTGTTATAATATACAGTCAGTCTACCACTAAATTACATATGTTACAGTTCTAGTTTAAAATAAGCTTTATCTTAATCTTTAAATAAGCTATAGGGCTATATTTGTAAGTATGGTATTTTAATTACAAATCTGTCACTTACTTTGCTGTGTAAATTATTATGTAAAGTTTACTTAATAGAAGTTGCTAGATCATTCTTTTTATGTTCCGTTATTGATTATATTTACACTTCTGACGTGAAGTGTAGCTGCTGGACTTTAGGATGATGCTCTCGAGCTTCCCTTTTCTATTAAGAAAGGAAGGAAGGTTGTGAGGGAGGTGCAAAGCGGAAGAGAACCAGAGGGAACCGAGCAAGCTAGATTTCATGGTTAGTGCTCAAACCACAGATGTGGAGAACAACTTCCCAATATTTCAACCAGCATTAAAAAGAAACTTTAAAGTGTGTATGTCTTAAACGGCAGGGAAGCCATGGGTCAGATAAGGAGAGTATGATCGGACCAGTAACAGACCAGGAAGACACTAGTAAGCCATTGGCCTTACCCAAACCATATTTCTCTAATTTTTAAATTTAGTGATCTTGGCAAGTTACTTAATCTTTCTAGAGGTTAATATTTATATTATTAAAGTGTTATTTCCTTATGCCATTGAAGTATTACATGGTACTGGGCTTGAAATGTTCGGTGTAGTAACTTCACATGGTGACTCTGTCATATTCCGAGCCATTCAGAATGGTATGGTTGTCTCTGAAATCTAAAAGTGCATAAATGCTAATTACCTCTGCTGGGTTGCTTGTTACTAAGCTCTCCAAAAGGATTCAGTGAAATAAGCAAGCAAATGGACTCATCTTTATTGTCTGGATTTAGTCCTGAACATCCTTGAGCCAGACCAATGTCTGTGATAGGATCAAAGATGGCCTGAAACCATGTTCTGACTGATTCTACTGAGTTCCCAGTCTGTCTATGATGCTCCCATTTCAGAGAGAGACATTTGAGGGTCGGGGAAAATTTCCCAAATAGTTAGGAGCTAGAAGGAGAGGGAACCATTATCTTTATCTTTGTAGGAACTTCCTCCATTTGTTTTGTATGATTTATTTTGAAAAAGCCTCCCCTAAGTCTTCCCCAGCTCCTTTGGAAGCTAAGTCACTAGGCCCGAGGCTTTTTACAGTGTTCCCGGGCTTCTCTAGACAGATCAGTAATTCTCCTTGGAGGGAGATGGAAGGAGGCTACATTTCGTCTCCCAGAAGGCCGACATCTGTGTTGTTGCTGTGCTGAGACTAAGATAACACCAGTTTCATGATTTGGTAATTTTAGATTAGAAATTTTAGAGTAGACATTTTAGAGTAGAAAGAGAATGAAGAGCTAGTAGATTTGTGATCAGGTAAGAAAGATGGTAGGTCTGTAGTCTACTATGGAATTAATCTCATTTCAAGATGTGTTGGCCTTCAGAAAGATATTATCTTTTGGATTTTGGAACTGAAGTCTTAGTTATCGCTATTATCACTGATTATTTTGGGAGACTATAGAAATGCAAAAAGTGACATTACTTTATTAGTAATTATGATATTTTCCCTGAAGGCCTTTCCCTTCTCATTCTATCTGTAGCATTGTTTTGAAGTTTTTATGTACCATGTGTTTGAACATGATTTCATAGATTTTAAGTAGAGACTTTAAATGTGGTGAGAAGGTAGACAGGTTTTTCTCCAGGTTTCCCAGTCCAGTCTACCTGTTCCATAGGTTTGCCCCAGTCAGGCTGTAAATGTTGGAGACTCTGTGTGTGTTGTGTTTAGTGCGTTGTATGTGTGAGAGAGAGACCTAGAGAGTTAGGAAGGCAGGCAGAGACAGAGACAGAGAGAGGGAGAGAGGTGGGGGGAAATGGAGGGAGAGAGAGAATATGTTATATCTCACACATCCTCTTTTCAGAGATTTTTTTTAAGGGTAAGGTTTCTGTTTCTTAAATATTTTGAAGTCTTGGGACAGCTAGTAGTGTGTAATCTGTAGGCCATTGGAAATAGTCATAATATAAACGCAGTATAATTATTTAATGTTTTTCTCTGTTTAATTTTAATTTTTTGTTATTTTCATAGATGTTTAAAACAAAGTAGGTTTGGTAATTGTAAGATATAGCCTAGTTTGAAAGCTTTGTGTTCAGTCCAGTAACTTGAGGACATTTGCACATTGTGGAAGAAGCCTAACAGCAAATGTGTCAGATTGTTTAGTGAAACTATCCTGGAGAGAGGGAACAAATGTCTCTTCAATTAAGTAACAGTTACTGCCTAACAATGTCCAGTTAGGTGAACCAAGGAGTATATTGTGGTTCCTTACAGAAGTATCTGAGAGGGTGAGCAAGTGTTAGCTCAAAGGCAGTGGCATCCGGAAGTGTCCACCCCAGCATGGTGAGCATGCTCTCCATATGCCCTGGAGGTGGCCCAGCAGGTTGGAGAATGTTCTCCAAGCACCCAGACATATTCAGAGAAGTGGGGACTCAGAGCAGCCCCTCCCAGGCAGTTTACTGCCTCCCCAATTTAGGGAGGGCCTTGTTAATCTTAGTCTCAGCTCTGCAGGCTTGGTGGTTTACCTGGAGTCTCCTGAGCCGGCCTCCAGGATGCAAGGTTTCTACCTGAAAGAAATTGATACACGGCAGTCATGTTCCAGAGTTATTTCTTTTAAATGGTAAGTCCTCGTACTGACAGTTGCATATGACTTTTTAAAATGTGAAGCTGGATTTAATGCTTCATTTTTGCAAGCTGAAGTGACTGGCTCAGAGCTGCAGCAATCCCAACATGAGCCACAAGATGGCTGCCTAGCCTTAAAATTCAGAAGGAACCAACCTAGTTCTCAAGTTTAGAGGTTGAGTATTTTTTAAGAAAAAAAAAAAAAAAAAAAAACAAACAAAACAAAAACAAAAAAAAACCCAAAAAAACAAAAAACAAACAAAACAACAGGTAAAAGGTTCAGGTTTTAATTGAAAGCTGTTTTCTTTCTACTTTGCTAATGTAGTCTGTCGTAAATAATAGCTTATTAGTGTTCCATTTGGTGAGTGAGATATTAAAATTAAAGCATGTTTTTATATTTTTCAGAAAAATGAGTAAAATTAGGTATTTGTGTTTTACTAGGGTTTAGTAATGCAGTTTCTTACTGTCTTGGTCTGAAGCCTTCTAAGTGTAGACAGATACATTCTGAAAACTAAAATAACAGTAACAACAATGAAACCTTAAAAAGTAAACTCTGCAGCTGGAGTGGGGACTGTCCCCAGAGCTGCTGTCTGTGGTGTGGGAGTGGGGACTGTCCCCAGAGCTGCTGTCTGTGGTGTGGGAGTGGGGACTGTCCCCAGAGCTGCTGTCTGTGGTGTGGGAGTGGGGACTGTCCCCAGAGCTGCTGTCTGTGGTGTGGGAGTGGGGACTGTCCCCAGAGCTGCTGTCTGTGGTGGGGTGTGTTCTCCACTAGCTGGGCTGCCTTGTCTGGCCTCAGTGGGAGAGGAAGTGCCTCGCAGAGACTTGAAGTGTCAAGGTCGGGGGATACCAGGGCCTCACCAGCTCACAGGAGAAAAGGAGGAGGGATGGGGGAAGGATTGTGGGAGGGGGTGACAGGGAGGGGGCAGTGAACAGGGGATGTAAAGTGAATAAGTAAAAAATAAATAAAATTAAAATAAAAGTAAGTTCTGCCAAGAGCAAGGAAAGTCCGCGTGGGAAGCGGCCTTGAGATAATAAAGATTCTTCAAGATATTGTTTGTTTTTAATTTTCGAGGCAGGGTTTCTCTGTGTATCCCCTGACTCAGAGATTCACCCGCCTCTACTGGGATTAAAGGCTTGCAAAACCATGCCTGGCTTCAAGATATTATTTTGCAGGCTTTAACATTTCTAAAGGATAAATATTTTATAATCATATAGTAAATATGCTACCACATTATAATCTATACATTTTCTTTGTGTATTATATTACTATCATTATTATCTTCACTTAAATGGTCTTTCTGTATGTTCATATGTATATTCTGTATGGTCACTTTCTATATGGTCTGTAATTTTGGGTCTTCTATATATCACTTGAGAAGCATAGACTTTTTTGGCCTTTCCATCTCCATCTTTGGAACATCAAGTCTTAACTTGTTTAGAGCTTGTTTTCAGCAAAACCTTCTTTTGTTCTCTTTTTGAGGCTTTGTTTGAGGATCTTCTCTGACTAACATTAAATGATTGGTCTTTATTATCGGTACAGTCTGTGGAAGACCGCTAAAGCAGAAACTACCACGGTGAATTCAGCCTTCGTTGCTGCAGCACCTGAATGTTCTTCAGCTGTAGGCAACCTACCATATCGTCTGTAGTTCCCAACTCAAGTGCAGCATCTCTCCTAATCTTCTGACCTCTTGGCTCAGTTAGGCGTTAAAGAATGAGATTCTTCAGCTGTAGAAGTCGCAGTAGAAAACCAGCGTGCTTGGGTGAGACAGCTCCATGTTTGCATCTGTTTCTGTGTCCCAGCCGCTGATGACCTCTGGCACAGCATTTCTTTCCCTGGGCTGTCAGGTGTATTTACATGCAGATAGAGAGCAATCCTAATGGACTGTGTGATTCCACAGGTGAATTCAACAGTGTCTATAAAGCTCCTGCCTTGGCACCTGGTATATTCTTTACATGTTAATTAACTTAGAGTATAGCATTGGAAAATCATTTTTGTTTATTTTATTCTTACTGTTGTTTGAGAGAGGTTTGCCACATATACCAGAACAACTTGAAACCTGCTGTGCAGCCGAGGGTGTCCTCATCTTTGTGATCCTTAGCGCCTTAGTGTCCCAGGTGCTAGTGTTACAGGTGTGCTTTCTGTTCAGGAATATTTATCTTATTATTTACTTTGTTTGTGTGGGTATTTTGTCTGCATATATGTCTGTGCACCTCATATGTACTTGGGACCTATAGAGGGCAGAGAGTGGTAGATCTTCTGGAATGGAGGTTACAAATGGTCGTTAGCTACTATGTGGGTGCTAGGAATTAAACAGGTCCTCTGAAAGAGCGGTCAGAGCACTTCAGTACTGAGCCATCTCCCTAACCCTCAGAAATATTTTTTTTATTTAGGCAGGTAAAAAATGATTTCATTTATTCATTTATTTACTTAATAGGTGTGTGTCTGTGTGTGTATGTGTGTGTGTGTGTGTATGTGTGTGTAGGTCAAAGGACAGCTTTTAGGAGTTGGTTCTCTTTTACCATGTGGGCCTTAGGACTTGAACTCAGATCTTCATGCTTCATGGCAAGTACCTTTCTCATGTAGCCATTTCAAGGACTCTGTAGCAGTTTTGAGTGTATATTTATGCAATGTGAAAGAGACAAAGAGCTCCATAAATGAAATTTTATGTCAGAAGTACATATAAAAGGGCGGGCTATCTGAGCTCAGGTGCAGGAGATGTAGCTTTTTTCTCTAGACTCTTGGCTTTCAACTATGGAATGAGTAGTGAATGGAATAATGACATAGTGGAGGCATGTTTGAAATCTGAGAGTACATTGTACATGGGCTGGAGCTATGACTCAACAGTTAATGCTTTTGCAGAGGACTGGAGTTTGGTTCCCAGCACCCATGTGAGGTGATTGACAACCACCCATAACTCCAGCTCCCTGGATGTGATACCCTCTGTTATGGTCTGTATGGGCACCTGTATATGTGCACAATTGCATGTAGGCAAACACATGTACACATAAATAAAAATAAATCCTTGGGGGAAAAACGTACAATATACATACTCTGTATACACATCTACCTGTGGTAAGGTTTTAAAATATATATGTATATTATATATGTATATATAGTATATGTGTATATATTGAGTAGATATAAATAAAACTCTACATATCTATTCAATATTTTTTATTTTAAAATAGAATATGCTGTTTTTATAATATGAGTTTTAAGAAATTGGGCCTAATCAAACTTTTTGACTGATAATTCTGCATGGAAGATACATGTGGTTGATGTTTGTGATTACTAGAACCTACAGTCTCTGAGTTTGGGGAGGTTTTTATTCTAAGATACTTAGAGAGGGGAGAAAGCAGACAAATGTCCCAACTTTTCCTTGGTGTGCAGCTGCAGCATGCCATTGTCTCAGCCTTGCTTAGTGCAGAGAAGAATCAAGTGGTGGCAGGTGGACAGCAAAAAGATTGCATTTCTGCCGTAGCTGTGGCAGCAGCACTGGGCTGTGTCCAGAGCCAGTGAGGTGATGAGCATAAAGCCCAGGACACGATGCTTGCTGTGTGCAGGACCAGCGTGCTCTGATGCTCATGGCGCTGGCTGCTGCACATCTCTTCTCGGTGTAGGCTGTAGCTGTATCTAGTTGTTTGTTGATATTGGCAAGGGAAATTGCCAGATAGTTTTGAGGGTGACTTTTCTATTATTGTCCCTCTTAGAAATGATTTTACTAACACTTTTGGCATCAGAGGTGCTCTGTGGTGTGACTTTGAGTGTATTCGTTCTGTGTAGGTTGTAGATTTAGCTTTTCAATTAAGAAATTTCACTGACCAGATATTAATTTTAAAACATAAATTATTTAAAATATTGATATGTGTACATTTAGGGATCTTTGAGGTTTAGTATTAAAGTAGGTACCCCTGAAGCTTCTTCTGAGGTAAACACTAGAATATCTGATTGTTTTCCCCCTTCCTACACTAATAAACAATTGCATGAATCCTGTGTTTGTTTGTTGACTTTAAGTACATTTTGTTTGCATATGCAATTACAGTAAATATGTGTCAATCCCTTTGATGGCTATTTTATTATTTTTATCAGTTTTGAAAATAGACACTACTTCTAAAAAGCAGCATGTAATAAGAGATGAACTCAGAGGCTGAATTAGTGCATGATACTGTTATGCCAGTATTCCTTCTATAATATGATGCCAAATTACTTTACAAAGAGTTGTATCATTTATATTGCTTTCAGTAGAATATACAGGATCTATTTGAAAGGTACCTTTATGATACTTGAAATTACCAATTTTTTTCTCAACTTAGTGGTTGTAAAATACAATATCCTTCCTTAGGTTATTATTTTTTCTCCCAATAAATTTTAGAATCAAATTATTAAATCTCTTAAAGTGTGCTAGAATTTTTACTGAAGCTGCAGATCAGCTGAAAGACAGTTGACATCTTTATAGGATATGATGTGATGCTACCGATCAAATGCTGGTAAACTGCCCATCTGAAGAGAGTAAAGAGGCTCAGTGTGGAGCAGTCACCAATCTCTGTAGTTTAATAAGTCTGTTAAACTACAGCACGAAACCACTGAACCTAGAATTTGGAAGAAATACACAGAATAAATTCTTGTGGATCAGGCCAAGATGTCTAGGTTCATGACCTCCAGCCACACATGTGAATACACACATTCTTACACACACAGGTGTCATTTTAAATTTAGGCTCTGTACTTGAGAGAAAATGTTGTAATTTTCTTTCTGAGTCTGGTTTACTTTGTTTAACATGATTTCCAGTTGCATTAGTTTTTCTGTGAACACCATGATTATACTTCCTTTACAGCTGCATACAGTTCCATTGTGATGTGTACTGCATTTTCTTTATCTGTTCATTGTTGTTGGATAAATAGGCTGGTTGTATTTCCTACCTGTTGTAAATACGGCAGCTATACACATTCTTCCGCAAACATCCTTTTGCTGTGCTGACTTAGGACACATATCCGAGTGGAGTGAGTGTCCGTGTCCTGTTTGCAGGTTTTTGAGGAACCTCCATACTGATTTCCACAGTGGTTGTACAAGTTACATTCCCACCAGCACTGTTCATGGAACAGATTCTTTATGCCGTTAGTGTTAATCTTAGCTCTATCTATGAATTCTTAGGTTTGGTTTCTTGATTATATGGAGTAACTGCCCTTTATAATAGTTTCAACTTTTCGGAGATCTTTCCTTGTACCATGTGGTGTCCCAGGATTGAACTCAGGTCTTTAGGCTTGGCAGCAAGCACCTTTACCCATTGCACCAGAAGCCATCTTTGAAAGTGGCTTCTGTTGTCTTCTACAGCAGGGAAGTGCCCTGCTGCTGCTCTGCCTGTGTACTCTGAGTGACTGTCCTTACCTCTGCTCCTTCCCAGTGTTCTGTCACTGTCTTTGTGGATTTCTGAGGCATTTCTTTCTCCTTGTAATAACTCCCATTTTCTTTTATTTTAACTTTCTTTCTTTCTTTTATTAGCTCTCTAGGAAGCCCCCTCTAGTCTACCATCTTTCCCAGAAACAGTATTCTCCTTTTATAGCTAAAGCTTAGATGAAAGGCTAGACTAGATAAAACTGAATGTGTGAAATTGTTGTCCTGGTTAGCGTTGAGCAGTAGATTCCAGTTTAGAGACTTGCGTGCTTGGGAAATAATGTGTAACTGTTTGCCAATTTTATTTCTTCTTTTCTGAAAATATGTATTAATTTTTTTATGTACAGAAATATGTACTTGAAAAACTTTAATTTTAAAATAGCCCTTCTCCTTAAACTATAATGCTAACTTAAAGATCTATTTTATGGAAATTTTTATTTCTACTAAATTCCATGTTTTGTACATGTAAGCAAATTAAACTGTCTTTCCTCAGTTTCTCTATCAGCATATTATTATATAAAACGTTTAGCTTTGTAGCTAATTACTCCATTGCCTTGTTTTGTACTTTGAATGAAAGTTGGCAAGAGAGACATTTTTTCTCTCCTTTGTCATAGAGCATCAGATTTAATATCATTTTCAAAGGGAAGTATAGAAATAAGTGAAACACACTCCTTGAACTTTATGTGGCTTACACTGTGGAGCATTGTGAAGTTGATGTTTGAATAGGAAGCATTCCTTTGAACTACTGCCATACATTGATGATCTTTAAAATACTGTCATGTTGTCTGTCTCCTGTGGGAGGGAGCAGGATTTATGTGAACTATTTCGAACACGTAAGACTAACGATATGACCTCTGACCTTTTATTCAAAACCAGAACTGCTTTCTTAGTGCTTTTGTGCCTTGGAATGATCTGAAAGTGGATTTGAAAAGTTGTCTTTCTGCAGGTCTATTGAAATTTTACCTTTGTGAGTTAACAAAGTGATTTCAGTCTTGACTTTAATTGAAGCTATTTCTATAAGTCATAATAAATAACCATTAAAGATAGGAAAATTGCATAATTGAAAGTAGAGCAGAGATTAATAAATGACTTTTGTTCTCTTGTGTGTGACAGCTTGAAGGCCCATGTGTTTTACAAATTCAGAAGGTCCGCAATGTTGCTGCGCCAAAGGATAACGAGGAATCACAAGCTGCGCCAAGGATGCTTCGTGTGCAGATGACTGATGGGCACACAAGTTGTACGGCAGTAGAATTCAGTTATATTTCAAAAATAAGGTGACTCATGTAACTTGTTAAGAGACTCAAAGGATGCTTTTCAAACCTGATATCATTGTCAGAACTTGAAAAAGTAGAAATGGAGTCTTAAGAGAATGCTGTACTTTTCCATAAGAAATTTCTGGGATTTTCTTGTCTGTTTTGTCTAAAAGACAGATGGAGTTAGTTACTCTTTATTCTGTGTTAACTATAAAACAAATTAAGATATATATGCATGATTTTTTTCCAGAAAATCTTTGGTTATTCACTGTTTATAACATATTAGAATATCTTTAAATACGTTTTTTTTTTTTTTTTCCTAACAGGTTAGCAGCTGACTGTACATATTGGTGTGTTATTACACTATTTAAGATTCTAGCCAGGTTTGTAGGCTAATATACTTTCTGAGGAGATAATGACAGCTAAAGAGGTTTGTGGCGTCCTTCTTTGTAAGAAGGAATTCTTTAAGGAGCAACCTTCCAGATTCTAATTTTGTTTAAAAATATGGTTTTTTTGTTAGACAAATTTTTTTGTTAAAAAATATTTAAAAATATTTTCATTACATTATTGAGCACTTAATATAATGTATTTTGATAATTTTCTCCCCTCCCCCAACTACTCCTAAATCCACTACAACTCCTTACCCATGCTGATTGCCTGGAATTGGCAAAAACCTTTTTAGTGTAATTGTGTTGCTGATAGTTACTGCTGACCTTGGAGATGGGCATTGACCGCAGAGCTCTGTAAAGGGAGGTTTCGCAACTGTTCATCGTCAGTTTTGAGTTATGACTAGGAATGCTAAGCCTGTGAGGCTCAGAGCACTCTTAATGGCTTTGTTGAGATAGGATTGATAATACGCAGTGATATACATGTCAGACATGCTGATGCACAGAACGGTATCTACTCTGTATGTGTTCTTTCAAGTTTGAGGACGAGGCATATTCTTACTTCTTTTCACTAATGATTTTTATCAGCCATCTTTTAAAAGGCTGTGGTATTAATACTCACTGATTTGATGTTGCATGTATCAGCATGTGATGAATTTCATGAGCCTTAAAAATATGAATAATGAAGCCATTGCAGAATAATTTTCTAATTCATTCCAAGTGTTTCATGGAAGACTATTTTAGGAATCCTATTTGCAGAGTGTTTCCTTTTGCTGTATGTGGGAAGAGATGGAGTAGGATTTATATCTATGCTTTTACTTTAGAACAAACCTGCATGATGAAGTGAATTTTATCCTGAGTTTCCTTTAACAAAGTTGGTGGGAAGATAAGCATCTTGTCTCTGGTTTTTGTGCAAGGATTTGTGATGCAAGGTTTACCAAGCATCTGATTAACACTGGCCTTTCGTAGAAGATTCTCATTACAGTTGTCAGTGTGTAAGAAAGAGTCTTTTTAAAGTTATTGAATAACTAATTCTTGTGTTCAGATGGCTAACATGGCTAGATGACTAACAAAAAGATTTTTATAGATTACTATAGCTCATAAATGTGATACATTTCTATGTTTATTACTGGTTAAATATATTTTTCTATATTAAAATTTAATTTAATAATGGCATATTTTTGTCCTGTATAGCAAAACCTTATAAACAAGAAAGGGAGGGATTGTGTTCATATATGGAAGAGTTGGAAGTCTTTTCTGGCTGGAGAGATGGCTCAGTGGTTAAAAGCACTGAATGCTCTTCCATTTCAATTCCAGGTTCAGTTCCCAGCACCCTCATGGCGGCTCCCAACCACCTGTAACTCCAGGTCCAGGGGTCTGACTCCATACATGCAGACAAAACACCCACAAACATAAAATACATTTTTAAAAAGAAGAGAAAAGTTTTTTCCCGTCTTTCCTTTTTTATTCACCACAGCTTTGTGAGGTGTGACTATTCTTGTCCACGTTTGTTGTGACTTTTGGGAACTGAGGCTCACTTTATTTATTGCTTGGTCTTCATTTATGGCAATCCATTTCTACTACTTCATAGCAGTCCTCTTGCAGTCCAGTTTAGATGTTAGAGTACTGTGAGTAAGTCGTAAGACTGCGTTTCAGTCTGTGGAGGAGTTGCCGTGAAGCTGTGCCCACTAACTCCCTTTGTTTTTCTTTTGCGGCAGCCTGAACACACCACCCGGCACAAAAGTGAAGCTCTCCGGCACTGTTGACGTGAGGAACGGATTCCTGCTCTTAAGTGACGCTAACACCACAGTTCTCGGGGGTGAGGTGGAACACCTAATTGACAAGTGGGCGTTACAGAGAGTAAGTGTGCAATACCGTAGGGAGTGCTAGCATTAGTCTTTTGTGTCAGAATTGTTAAGATAGCACATGATGCTCATCAGAAGAAAAACTCTCTGCTGTGCTTTAACAATATTCTTCCTCAAAAGGAAGTGACAATTTTCAGTACTTGTTACATTTTACTCATGTTTTAAATGTTAATATTACAATATCTTGACAGGTTTGGAATTTGTCAGTTAAGAAAAGGATATATTAAAGTCAGATCAATGCTTATATAATTTTCCTCCATCCCAGAAAGAATCTTTTCACTTAAAACCATTAAGTCAGGTAGGAACTTTCTCACTTCCAACAAAGACACACAGACAAGTATGCATACACTCTTGCCTGTGTCCACCATTCTACTTTCTGTCTCTATGGGCTTGACTATTGGAATATCTCTTAGACATGTTATAATAATTAGTATTTGTTCTCTTGCATCCAGCTTATTCTGTATATATCTATACTGTACATATCTGTATTGTATATATCTATATTGTAGGATGTCAAGAGTTTCCCTCCTTTTATAGACTCAATAGCATTCCATTGTTTATGAATGCTACATTTTATTTATTCATCTGTCAGTGGTTGTTAGTGTTGTTCCCGTCTATTGCTCACTGTGGATAAAGCACTGTGAACATGGGTGTGCAAATAATAGCTCCTGTCAGTTCCTTTGCATGCATACTTGAAGAATTGCTGGATTATATGGTAATTTTGTTTTATTCTTTTAATAAGGTTCTGACTTCTACACTGGTTATTTTCTCATAGTTCCTATTCTCTGTCTCTGTCTCTGTCTGTCTCTCTGTCTCTCTGTCTCTGTCTCTGTCTTTCTCTGTCTTTCTCATTCTCTGTCTTTCTCTTTCTCTGTCTCTCTCTGTCTCCTCTCTCCCCCCTCTCTCTCTCTCTCTCTCTGTGTGTGTGTGAAATAGAAGCACTTTTAGTTTTCATGTGCATTATCCAAGGCATAGTGATGCTGAGTGTCTTGTTGTGAGGTTGTTATCTCTACTGAACCCTCCATGCTATGCTTTCTGCATTGTACACCCAAGTTGGATTTACTTCTTCCCTTAGGAATAGTGATTCTATGCTATGTAGGGCTGGGCTGTATTTATGTATTGGCCATGTCACTCATTGTGTGTAAAGAGAGCTTAGGTCTGGCTTTTGTACCTTCATCAGTGCAAGAAATAGAAGTCTTCTAAGTTGTCTTTAATTTTTCATGTTAACAAGAGATGTTAATTTACATTAGCTTTTAAAGGACATTTTAGTGTAATTTGAATTGATTTATAGCTGTTTATATAATCCATTCCTTGTAACTGAATCCAAACTGAGCAAAGGGCCCTAGATAATCATGTATGTGTGCCATGCTTCTTTTCTTTTTAAATGAAGGAGATTGGTAACTTACATGTAGATTGTGAAGAAATATGCCATCCCTGTACCATCTTTATTATCCACTGCTCATTAAGCCGATGTTAAGTTGCCATTCGGCTTATTATTCAATCTGTAATTTGTGTGAAATGTATGAGTGTTTACATAATTCAGGATCTCTGGAATATGTTAAACAATACAGTACATGGAGAATTTTTAAGAATACTTGGTGACTCTTCTACATTATATTTTCATCATAACATGTGTAATATTAATTAGCACAAGTTTAAAGTTTAGAAGGTATATTTAATAATTAACAGATGCATGTTAATACCATCGGTGGGAAGTATAACAGAAAGGAATGCTGTTGAGCTTCCTCTGGCCCTATGGAAGGACTTCAGAATGTGAGAAAGTGCTTTGTGATTCTGATTAGGCAAGCTTAAAAAAGCCCTGGAACTCATAAGAGTTTGCAAGCTATCAGAGGCTGTCAGAGGCTCAGCAAGGAAAGGTGTTTGCTGTCAAACCTCAGGACTTGAGTCTGATTCCTGGGATCCACATGGGGGAGGGAGAGAATTGACTTGCGCAAGTTGTCCTCTTACCTTTGCATGCTTATGCTAGTGTGTTAGTGCGTTCGTGCACATACACACACGCATCCAAAGTACAACAAAACTTTTAAAAAACTCGGTTGGTTGAATATTTCTTCAAAGTATGAATTAATGTAAGATAATGTGAGAAATGTTATTGTGTGACTTTACATATTATGAACCATAGGATTCTAGTATTTAAAGTACAAGTAATCACCCTAATCAGTAAAGCCTTTTTTTCTGGTAAGGATTATCTCTAAAAATGTTATTTTTGTTGAAAAATTTCAGACATTATTCATCTATTGGTTTTGTGTTTCAAAGTAAAATTGTTCTTGCCAGAGCATATTTTCTATTAATTGACTATATTTTGAGGAGGTCTGTTTTTACCAAAGGACACCAGCTTGAAAAATATTTCTAAAAATTAAATGTGAATGTATTTTGGTCAGGAGAGATGAGGAAAGAACTTTTCTAGCTTACAGAAATAAAGAATACAGTATTTTCTGTCTTGTAGTTTGAGATGCATTAAAGAAGGCTGTTGTGTCTCAATATTCTACTGTAAGCTGTTCGTTTCTGGTATGTGGGGCTAGTGTATTTATATGGGTGTTTTATGCCTTATGACTGATTTTGTTTTTAAACAGAGCTTATTAAAACATAATAGAAGCAATATTGGAGCTGAAGGTGGCCCACCTCCTTTTTTGCCTTTTGGACAGGTAAGGACTTTCCTCCTGGCAGGTGGATTTAGTCAGGAAAGAATGTTCTTCATTGTGCGTAAGCTGAGTATGGTTTTGTGCCAAACTATTTACTCAGATGATGTAGAATTATATTAAACATTAAGATCAAGGAATTTAATAATATTGCTCGTATCCCAAAGATTGAAGCAATTAAGAGTTATGTATGTAGAACAAATTACAGCTAAGATAGGTTAAGGGAAAACAGTGTTTAAATGAGAATTTTAAAAGTAAGGAGGTTAAAAAAAAAATATGCCAAAATTTTCCCCAAAATTCTGTTCTTCAGCTTAGCCTCCATTCAATTATTCATCTTAGTCATTCATCATCATAATTTCATTTTATGTTGATGTCTTCAACTACAGCAGCCTGGATTATTCTTCTATAAAAAATAAATAATTTGATGTGTAGTCCTTAATTTTTAACCCCTAGTCTTAGTTTTCTATTATTGTAACGAAACACTGTGACTAAGGCAACTTTTAAACGGAATTATTTAATTGGGACTTAAAGTTTCAGAGGGTGCAAGACTATCATCGCAGGAAACAGTGGCAGGCAGCCAAGCATGGTGCTGGGGCAGTAACTGACATTTTGATCCAGTGGCATGAGAGAGAAAGCTAACTGGGAATGGCCTGGGCTTTAGAAACATCAAAGCTCAGGCTCAGTGACACATGCCCTCCACCAAGCTCACACCTCCTAATCTTTCCTAAACAGTTCTACCATCTGGGTCTATGTGATGATCTTACTCAAACTACCACATCTTTCCTACTATAAAGGAGATTGGAGGAAGGGCTTGACTGGCCTGTGTCTTGTCTTCCTTTCTGTACTCAACTTGGACTTGTGTTCTCTGCGGTTTCCTCTACTTTCTCTTGCTTCACCCTGTGGCCGTTGGCTGTGCCTTGTTTGCCACCACCACAGTTTTAAACTATTTTTACTCTGTACTTTTCTTACAGAATGTTGGCTAAAGTGAAGGCAATTGGGACATAAAAATATGAAATTGAAACTAACATTTATTTTGTATGTTATTTGAATTTTGTTTGAACCTTTGGCACTAAAAAGATACATAGTTGATATGAGGATATGGGACAGATCAGTTGATTAGCATCTTCAAAGTAATTTTTGTGAGCTATACTTAGAATTAAATTAGAGTCATTCCTGCATCATGGGCATGCCCCCCCACCCCCTTTTTAAAGATAAAGGTAGGTAGAAAGTCCAGTGTTGTGGTCAATGGTAGTAACATTCTGCCTGTAATAAAAGAACCCAGAATAAAATTATTATAGTAATTTATACTTGAAAATAATAACTGACATACTTGTACAATTTTACTTTTTCCTGAGACATTTGTAAATTTTTTAAAAATTGCTTAAGATATAAAAATGACTTTTCTCTAGAGACGATTAATGATTTAGTTACTGTTCAGAATTGAAATGTGTATTATTAAAATTTAGGACTAGGAAATATAACAGAAGATTTAGTTTCAGTGATGATATTTACTTTTCTTCATTGTGAAGAGTTTGTGCAGCATATTACAGCAGTAGGTAGGCTAAAGTCACAGTGCTAGCCCTCTCTGTGTTGCTATAAATGGCATGTTTATTTTGAGGAAAATACTATATTTGTGTAATACACTTGAGAATAATTCCTCTTCTCCCTTTCATATAGGTAATGAGCTGAGAAAAAAACCAGTCACTGTAGAGGGCTTATACTAGTGTGGAGTTGAGAATTCAGGGATTGTTTTCACCTGTTTTAAATTATGATATTAAAAGTATAAACCTTAAAACACAACAAATAAAACTGCATCTTATTTGGGCATGTTTTTAGCCTTTGACTTACAAGTTCCAACACATTTTGTTACATGTTATTAAGTGTACTGCTTAACTCATGGATATTGTGGTATGATATGAAAATGAAACTCGTTAATTACAAATCAAATTTACCTGGTCTTAATTAATGTGGACAGCTGGAAATCTACAACAGTTTTTAAGTTATTTCCCTAGAATGAAACTTGGGTCTTGCAGCCCAGTGTGTTTTGTAAATGTGTGGCCTCATTTAGGTAATGTATATATGTATGTACATACACAGATATAATCCTTAACTTATATTTATTTAAAAGTAATGTAATTAGCTTCCTAGTTGTGTGTGTGTGTTTATTTTTTAAAGTATGTTGGATAGAGTGACAATTTTGCTTTTACCAATGATAAGAAATATAAACATTTGTTTTGAGGAAATAGTTCTTATGAAGAACTGTATTTCTTGGAATTTTTCTTGGAATTACTGAGTGATATGAATTTATTTTCTCAGAAGTGTGCATCTAATGTCCAAGTGGATAGCAGAGAACTTGACCGAAGAAAGACATTACAAGTTTCACTTCCTGCCAAACCTACAAATGACAATGATGAATTTGAAAAGCAAAGAACTGCTGCCATTGCAGAGGTTGCAAAGAGCAAAGAAGTAAGAAGAGGGTTGCTGCAAACTTCTCCCGTTGCATTCTCTATAATTCCCCATGGTCATTCTTGTTTTTCACCTAACTAATCCCCGGAATCCTCTCGATCCTCTCTCTACATACTGGACAAGTAGAGGAAGGCCATGCTCCTCTGGGTTAAGCCTGCCTGCTGTGTTTCAAGTCACCTTGGCAAATCTTGTAAATATTTCTACTAGCATGTCATCTACCTCAGTGAAATAACTAAACACATTTTTCTTTTGCATCATAGCAGAGGGTTTCCTGTTATTAGTTGAGCTAGTTACTACTTTCTCAAGATAATCTCCCTCTGTAATGCTTGCTTCTGAAAAGGGAGATTTGTGGGAATGAGCTCTGAGCTGGGATCAGTTAGTACATCAGAATTCTCTTGCTAGCTTATTTTTATGCTACTTAGATTACAGCAAACATGTTAATCGTAGGATTATATGTGGTTGTATGATGATACATGTACATTCACACACATGCTCTCCATCTTAGACCATAGTTGGCCAAGTTGGTTTTAATTTCTTGTTTACTTGGACTAGGTTTTTTTTTCTTTGTTGATTGATTTCTTTTCCATTTGATATGAATTTTTGTTTGTGAATTTCTTGGATAGAATATTTATTCATTAAAATTGAAATAGTTTCCTATGTTTAGAATACAATGGTTTGTGAATAATCATTTTCTACATAACTTCAAAGCTTCACAAGAAAACTTGACATTTGCTTGTCCTTCCTCTTGTCTTCCTATCTCCAGTTTAGAGTAGGGCCAAAAGCAATCCCTCCGGACCAGGCAGCCCAGAGCGTTTCATGCTGACAGTGCTAAACTGATGCACTTTGTGCCCTGTGTGCTTCAACTGTCAGCTTAGGAGCAATAGTTAGCTGCTGTGACTGCGGAGGGTGGAATCGGTCACATCAAACATCCGCAGCCTCCCCCTACACCTGCACAGATTAGGACCCCCCTGTGTGACCGTTATCACAAGTGTTGGTATTCTTCAGTATGCTCTTCATTCTAAGGCACTTAAGACAATTAAATTAAGTGTATTTTTATGTAGTTTATATGATATATATTCATTTCCCCCAAAATATTATCTGATGTTTTAGATTCTAAAATTTAGAAGAGGATATTTGATAAAACCTGTTCCATGGATTCATGTGCATCTCAAGCTTTCTTCCTAAGGTTTTATTTGCTGTAGTTGCAAATGTCTATATATTGCAGCATGTGGTTTATAGTATAGTGTACTCCAGTGTTAGAATTGATCATGTTTCTTCACAAGTATGCAGAATCATACCTTTTTAGGACAGAAAGAGAATTCAAAATTCATCAGTTTGTGTATGAACTTGTTGAAGTTCTCAGTTAACTCACCCAGGACTTATCTCGTGTTACCCAGTAGCAATTTTAAGGAGTAAATTGACATGCCCATTATGGATGATCTACATTATAAATAACAAAACATACAGATACATTTCACACAGCAATTTTATATATGTACACTTTATGCCTCAGGATAATGAAATTTGATCGGTGATTTGAAGGAGGTGAGAGAATTAACTGTGTTACAGTTAAGGAGGAATGATTTATGGAAAAAAGAAAGCTGCAAAAAAGGCTGTAAACAGGAAGGTGCTCTGCAAGAGGCAGGAGCAGGACAGTGGAGGTCTACGGCAGCATCCACAAGCTGGTGAAAAGACACTGACCTATTACTTAGGAATTTCAAGCTTTTGAGTCTTGGCTCACAGCAGTAATATAGCCATCTATATCTAAAATGCTACTTCTGACTGCTTCATTGAGATGAGTTATAAAGAAGGAAGATTGGAATTGTAGACAAGAGGGGAGATTACCAAATTGATTCTGGAAAAGAAGTGACGATATCTTTCTTCATTCTCCATAGGCTGAACAAAATTGTTGGTTTCAGAAATTTTGAAATTAGGGAGGCTTCTGAGAGATACAGGGAATTACAGCAGCAGAGAAGTAAAGAATGACTAAAGACTTTATACTGAGATATTGTCAGGAAATCCAGAAGATTAGAGTGGGGGATATGTAAGTGGAGGCACTCTGGTACTCGAACATATGAATATTGAGATACATACTGGATATGTTTAATAAGCAGTGAGCCAGAGGAGTGTAATGTGAAAAGAGCTTTACCATAGATATCCTACATTAGAGAGTTCTCTGTAGTTGGATGGTTGATGCTTGGCTCAAAGAATGACACTATTAGGAGGTGTGGCCTTGTTGAAGTAGGTGTGTCACTGTGGGTGTGGGCTTTAAGACCCTTGACCTAGCTGTCTGGAAGCCAGTCTTTTCCTAGTGACCTTCAGCTTAAAATGTAGAACTCTCAGCTTCTCCTGCACCATGCCTACCTGGACGCTGCCATGTGCCCACCATGGTGATAATGGACTGAACCTCTGAACCTGTAAGCCAGCCCCAACTAAATGTTGTCCTTTATAAGAGTCACCTTGGTCATGGTGTCCATTCACAGCAGTAAAACCCTAACTAAGACAGATAGTATTGGGCTAAATCAGATCAGCAAAGGAATGAGTGTTTACAGAAAAGGTAACACTCTCAGATTTTAGTTTTGGAGGATAGATGAATATAAATCGTTTCCTCCAGACTAATCATTAGTATAGAGAGAAATAAGACAATTTGGAAATGTGTCATGGGAGTGAGGAGTGTTTATCAAGGGTAGTTGAATATTGACTCCCTCTATACTCATCCTGGTGTGGTGAACATTTGGAATTTTTAAAATTAAGAGAGCAAGCAGAATCAACAGGGACAGTGGCAAAGCAGTGATTGGAGAAGTGGACCATGAGGTGTAAAAGTGTGTGGGCTGTGAAGTCCAGTAAGATTGATAAGCAGCATTCTTAGGGATGCCTGATCCGCCCACCATGAAGTCGCCACACTGTTTGCATTATTTATGGCTTGTGAACTGCAGTTACTTTAAATCCTTGAAACAACTGAAAATGCTCTTCTCCCATTTTTAGCCCACAAAATGCAAAGAAAATGTTAAGGAAATAAATATAGATGATGAGCATATTTCATTGTCACCAAAAGTAAAAGCACTTTGGAGTTCTGGAATATAAATCTTAATTCAAACAAGTCAGAGTCCAGACTTTTTAGGTAACTGTGTTTTACCAAAATAGTAATTGCCATGTGCATTAGAACATTTGCCCTGTGTGGTACTGAGGTAACACTGTTGGTGATGTCCTTTAATCCTCACAGGATTGGATTTTTCATTCCTTTTGTAAGGATAAAAACCTAGAGGAGCAGTGAAAGGTGAAGGCTAAGTGGTTTGCCTGAGGGAAGGAAGGAGCAGAGATCCCCATGAACTAGCTTGTCTGGACTGTTCAGAGCTGACTGGTCTGTGCTGCAGTGCCCGCCTGTGAGCTCTCATGCTTACATAAACCACATTTTAAAAAAGTTAACCATGTAATGACAATAAAGACTTGTATTTTTGCTGAAATTCCATTAACCCAAAATTGAGTAGTAGTGTCCAGATACAGTTTTATCTTTAAGTTGTATCAGATTTAAATAACATGATATTCAAGTACTGAAAATGTTGTCCATTAATGTATGTCTAACATTAATTTCTCATTTTTTACATTCTACTTTACATTTTTATCTAGTTTAAAATAATTTCTCAATGTTGAATAAATTAAGATGCTTTATTACTATAGTATTTATTAATATATAATGTATAATGAAATCATCTATAATGTGCTTTTCTTATTTAAAATATATTTTCAACAATTATCATTAATAAAAGATCAAGTTTTAACTTGCTTTTAATTTTACCAAAGGTACCAGACAAAAAAATATTATATAATAAGATGTCTCTTTTGATGAATCAGCTGTGGGATGCTTTTCACCATGATCTTGTTTCTTCCCAAGACAATGATCTTTATGTTCTATTTTTTCCATAATTATTTTGAAAAGAGATGATTAATGAGATTAAATCAAGTTTCAAGTTTATTCAAATACATCAGCAAAATAATGAATATAGAGACTTAACCTTTTATATATAGTTGGTAAGGAATGACATATATGATGAATGTAAACAGTGAATTAGTAAACAGATTCTACTCTTTGTTCATGTTATGTTTAAGTTCTAAGATTATATAATGATCCACAACAGACATGACATGCTTTAATTGACTATTGGGTCAGTTTAGTACTTTGTTTAGACTAACCTTGAGCTGTATGATTCTAGGGCTTGGATCCAAGATGTATTCAAATATTTTACTGGAGTAATTTAGACAACTAATCTTTATGACGTTTCTATCATCTCATTTTAGTCTGTATTGATGCACACATAGATCTGTTTTGGTGACTTAATTAAAATCTAGTAATTTTTCCTTTTTGCCCTGCCTGGACTTGTAGAAAGAAAATATTATGGCTTGTAGATGTTTATGCTCTATGCTATTTGTAAGTGTCAGTTATTTAATTTTTACTTGTGAAAAATAATTAAGCTTTAAGTGATTAATTTTTTCCAGTGTTTAAAGTAATATCTTTATTTGTTTGACTATTTAAAAATACTATTTACTTACATCTGTTTTATTTTTCTCTCATCTAAAGACCAAGACATTTGGAGGAGGCGGAGGTGGTGCCAGAAGTAATCTCAATATTGGTGCTGCCAGTCACCGAAATAGGGAGGTTTTACAGAAGGAAAAGGCTTCCAAATCAGAGAGCAAAAATGAAGGCGTCTATAGAGAGCTGGTAAGTGTAATGGGTAACGGGTCAGCCACGGAAGAAACAGGCTATGCCCTGAATAGCTTCCTTCTTCTTTTCTTCTTCTAAACATTTCTTCTTTGTATTTTTGTTGAGATGCTATATAAATTACATCCCCCTCCCCCTACAGTGGATGGGGAAGTAAAATTATTTGTTTTGTTTGTTTGTTTTTAGTATAAAAATTTTTGAGGTCATGTTTTCTTTGCCATATTATTTTCCTAAAAGCTTACTCTACTATAGCATAAGCTTTTCTTTTTCTTGTTTTGGATTTTCAGTGAAAGTTACCGTAACTTAGATTCTTTCTTGACTATTAGTGTGGAAAAACAATTAATCAGAATGTTGTGTTAGTGTGACATTTTGTTTTAGCTATGAATGAAAGTTTGAGTTAAAGGCGGTTAAAGTGGGTGTCTGGCTGTATGTAAGTCATCAGTGTAGCTGTGTCTTTGCTCCTTTCAGGTTGATGAGAAAGCCCTGAAACACATAACCGAGATGGGCTTCAGTAAGGAAGCATCGAGGCAAGCGCTGATGGATAATGCCAACAACTTAGAAGCAGCATTGAATGTACTTCTAAACAGCAGTAAACAGAAACCTACCGTGGGCCCTCCTCCTAGAGGTATAGCTCATGTGCTAGCAAGATATGTGAAGGTCTGGGCATAGTTTTATACTCTGAGGGCTGTAGCATTAGGTAACACTGGTTCTTAGATGCATGAATCGTGGAGCCATAGAAGTCATGCAGGCTGCTTCCTGGGAGTGTTTGTCTCTATATAGACGGTGTCTGGTTTTAGCAGAGTTGTTGGAGGTAAGAGACAGACCATGATGCACAATAACTTGTTCTAATAGTTATGTCTAGATCTGGATTAAAGACTTACCACTTTCTAAACCTCCTAAAATTAACCAAACAGTATCTTTTACTTGGAGAAAGTGATATTGTTTGAGAAATAGATTGAGAAATATCCCTGTACATAGCATAAATAACCATACATATGCATTTTAGTATGTAGAGTGATAATCTAAATTTTATGTGAACATATGAGATGCCTTTAAGTTACAGCAGTGTTTACAGTTTTACTGTGCACAGATCTAATTATGTTAAGCTTGATAAGTCAACGTTATTTTTTGTAGAAAGAAAATACATTTTAAGGTAAAATATTTTTAAATTTAAAAAAAAAAGTGATATGTGTTTATTTCAAGTAAGTCCTGTGTTCATTTGACAAATCTTTGATAGATCATATAGAGTAGTAAAAGTACTTCTTATTAGCTTTATGTAAAGCATTTTTATTGTTAAAGAAATTTACTGAAGATGGTGAGAAGAAATGTAGGTACAGTCCTATTTACAAGATTACTGATTGTGTTTTAGTGATCTCTTCTTTGGCTTCTCACACGCTATGTATGTATGTATGTGCTTTTCAACCTAAGGTAGAGGGAAAGGCAGGGGTCGAGTACGATCAGAAGATGAAGAAGACGTAGGCAACGCAAGGCCATCAGCACCAAGCACATTATTTGATTTCTTGGAGTCTAAAATGGGAACTCTGAATGTGGAAGGTAGGCTAACTTGAAAATAACATTAAAAATATATCAATTTCCTTTTAAAAGGCCAACCATATTTGCAATTATACAAAATGATTTCTATTCTGGATGGTTGTTTAGAACTTTTATATAGTGAATTTGATGTGGCAGAAACACAGTAGAAAGTTTTAATTGTTACATTCTGAAAACAGATGCCAGCTTACTATGCTTCTAATTGTATGTTGAATAGTATCACCAAACTACTCCACCCACAACTCTTAATACATAGGAAAGCTAGATGTACAAACAGGTAGTTGTGTTGGACAACTTGCTGTAGCGTAACCTTGTATCGTTTGCATCATTTCTGAAATTGGTCTATTTGCTGTTCCTTACATGTACCTATGTGTATGAAGATGTTGCTGGGAGAATATGCTTTCCCAGCTGTTTCACACAGTGTGCAGTAATGAGTAACACAAACACTGCACGAGGAAATAAGTGTGTTAACTCTATCTTTCTACAAGTATGGAATATGAGAAGTGTTTAATACTTTTCTTAAAATACTAAAGATTAAAATCATGTTAGCTTTTAGATTTACATTTTAATTCAGCCAAGAAATTTAGAAGCAAAATGCTTTCAATACAAAATTTAAGTGTCTATATTTCATGAAAACTAGGGTTTATCATTCGATTTTATATTATATATATAAATTTTATATACACAAATTATATATGTAAATATATGCTTATATTTACATAGATAGTTTACCTATGTATATAAATTACATATAATATATAAATTATAGAAAAGACATTTTGAAAATGTTTGAAAAAAATCAATGTATGATCTAGACAGTTTGTAGAGGTTAACACAGGAGAGCAGTGTTTGCTGATCTAAGACTGGCATTAGTTTCTATTACTGTGTGACAAATGACTGCACAGTCTGCAGCTAAGGTTTCAGTTGAGTCTGTGAGCTAAGCTGCTGTCCATGTTCCTCTCACAAGCTCACATGCTGTAAGCTGTGAAATCGGCTGCTCACATGGGCAGGACTGATGTGTTTTGTTGCCGTTGTTTTATCTTTGCTTCTAACAGCCTTGACGTGCCACATGGACAATGTAAAGAGGTTTTGCTTCTACAAGGGCAGCAGGGAAGTCTGCTGCATCTTCACATCTCGTTTTTTCCTGACTGACTTCTCAGTATTCTAAGCCTTGCATCCATCCACTAAGGACCCCATTCAAACCTCTGTTGATCATTTCATCTCCGATTCCTGTGTTTGCATCTTACGGTGTCTCCTAAATCATGACTTTGATTTTATATTTCTTTTTAGTGGGATTGAGTATATAATTCATCTGTGATTTGGCATATGGAAATGAAATATTATTGTATTTATAACTTATGCCAGATCATATCTGATTATCATATTATGATATTTTCTGCTAAGCCCCTTTATTTCATGCATTTTAAAGTTTATATTAAATAAATGATAACATTCACTAAGTAAATAATTAAATCCTCTTTAATAAGCATTCCTAAGCTCCTTAGTTGAATTATTGTTCTGTTTCATAAATGGTAGTATGTTCTTAGACATATTTGTTTTCTGTAATAATGATTAGTCCTTTATTTGAAAACTTTATTGTCAGAATAAGGCCAGCTAGTTGTTTGAATGGGTTAGGCGCTGCTTTAATCAGGCTGACATGGAATCGCTGGTGATTTCCTGTGTCATTGTTGTTAATACTGTCTGAGCAGACATTGATTCCATCAACTGCAGCTCTCTGTTACAGGCTCTAATGATATGGACACCATACAGAAGAGACCCATGTTTCCACACATTAGTATAAAAAGCAGTACAATAAATGAATATATTCATAGACAGAAATCGTTGTGCTTATGGATTTTCTCTGTTCTCTTGGCCGTGAGTTCATGGGTACAGTAAAGACTGTAGGAGAGAGCTTGATTTGTGGTCGTTCTCAAGACATAATGTTTTGTTATTCTTTTATTAATACACTTGCACTAAATGACAACATTCTTAACTGACCTGGAGTTCGTTGTGACCAGTGTCTGAACTGGTATTTAGATAATTTTACAATTTCATTATTTCCTTTTAATCGGAGTTAAAGCCTGTAATATATTACTTAGATTATATTCTAATATTACATCTTCACTGATGTGGGAGATATTGAACATTTTTCAAGGAACATCTAGAAAGTTTTTCAGGATAGTCTTCACAACATTTAATGGATAGATAAGCTTCTGAAGATTGTTAGGATTCCATGATTTGCTTTAGGTTTCTCTCAGCATCGGTATTTGGGTCTTAATAGAGATATATAGATGTAGAGCTTCAAGAAATGTTTGTGACTAGGAGGCATGGCTTGGTGGTCAGCACTTACTCAATATGTCTGAGGCCCTGAGTTCAGTTTCCAGTAATACACAGACATGCACATATATCACAAACACACATGTCCATACACAACACATACATGTATGTGCATATACATGTACATATGACACACACCTCATACCCATGTACACATGCACTACTTATGTGCATGCCCCACATGTATGCACATGCATGCACAGAAACATGAACAATTCTAATATTATCATTGAATAACATAGTTTTCCTTAGCATTTGTGTCTTAATCTGTTCACTTCAAGCTGTCTCAGGATTTTGTTTTGTTTTAGGATTCCCAAAAGTCAGTGGTTAGTTTCTAGAGCTGTGAGAAACATCATTGCCACAAGCAGCTTAGGAACAAAGGGTCTGTTTGTCTTAGAGTTTACAGTCTACCATGAAGGGAGATCACAGCAGGTGCTTAACGTAGGAAGCTGTAGACAGAGCTGAGCAGAGCCTTAGAGGAATGCTGTTTCCTGACTTGCTCCCCATGGCTTGCTCAGCCTATTTCCTTATCTAGGATCACCTGCACAGGGCTGTCACCACTCACAGCGAGTTGGGCCCTCGCATAGCAATCACTGATCAAGAAATGCTTCACACTTTCCTACAGACCAGTGTGGTTCTCAGGAAGAAGCTGACAACACCCAGCCCGCACAGCAAGCTGGTTCTGGATGGACTTCATGTGTCATTTTGGTTGTGTACTTCTAAACTAAGATTGTAAAACCCAAAATGCTACAAAATATTGTTCTTTCTGGGTTATGACATCATGCTGGAAAGTGGGAGATTTCATATCTGACCTTATATACAGTCAAAATGTAGGCATGCTAAAAGCACTAGGGTATTTATTTATACTTACAGCCCATCCCTGGTCATACCATTGTGCCAAAATACAGAATACAAATATTTCTAAGTATTTTGTTTGAGGAATATTGGATATGTGTCAGATTCTGTAGTGTTTAAAATTTACTGAGGAAACATATTCTCAAGGATGTTTTAAGGATAAGGTTTTTTTTCCTGTTAAATTTAATACAAGTTAGTACTAACATTTGCTTTCATATCATATGTACTTCCTCTAGAAGATCAGGTATGATACTACTTCTTCAGTTTTATTTTTAAATATTCCATCAGAAGGAACCGATCACTTAATAGAATATTTTCTTCTAGCATTAGCTTTAAAAACCTTTCTTTTGCAGTGCGGGCAGATGAAGCCAGTGCTTCATGCGTACTAGCCAAATATTTGAGAACTGAGTTACATCTCTAGTCTGTGAGGAACTATGACCCGGAAGTGTCAGTCAGATAAATACTTAGCTCTGCATGTAGTTTCTCAGGGTGTTTTATCATGGCAATAGAATGACTAATTTCTTGTGATTTCCAGCCTGCATATTGTAGAAATATTAATTATTTTAAATGCATTACCTATATAGATATTTTCTTAAACTAGTAATTTAGTTAGCAATAAGCCACACACATCTCCAGAATTTACTAGCAGCCAAACCGCCAAAGGACTTCGGTGTTAAGAGAGTCTATAAAATACCTTGAAAACAGATTGTGTGGGTCTGTGAGTTCCTTCCAGACTATGGCTTCATTAGAATACTATTAGTTGTGCTTTTAATTCAAAATGGTCTAAATATACATTTTTCTGAAGTTTTGAAATTTTCTATATGGGTATAACATATCAAATAATTGACTATTAGTCACGTGTGAAAGATTACCCCTGTTGAAGAGACTGCACTCTAAATTTATGTTGTTTTATTTTGAGGTGTAATATATAACTAATTTTTTTTTAGATATTTTGTTTTATTAAATACAAACTTATGAAAACACGAGCTTTTCTTTCACATTTACTGTTCTAAGATTTTCTTCTCTATATAAAATGATGGATGCTATGTATGGAGAACTGCTGTGTTCTAGGAACCGTGCTAAAGGCTTGCCAACAGTAAATGATGTTATGATTTCCATGTGCTTGAAAAGAGAACTAAAGAACTCATAAGAACTAAAGAACTAGGATTTGAGATATTTTTACTTTCCAATTCATTACGTTCTTTGACTTGGCATTTCTGAGCAGCTATTTGTGTTGGGAAAGAGCAGTCAGGAGCTCAGCTTTAAGACATAACAAGTCTGTAAAATCAAAGAGTTTAGAGATCAAGCCCAGGTGCAAGAGCCAGCAAAGGCGCTTGAGCAGCTCCTGTGAGTGGGAGCAATGTGAAGAGGATGCTGAGAGAAAGGGTAGTGTGCTGTCAGACAAGGACCAGAGCAGGCAGGGAGGCCTGGCTTTTTCATTTGCTGCTACTGTGTATAGTTACTCCCACCAGGTTTGATGCCAGGCTGTCGGCAATTTAAAAACTAACTCGTACATTTTCTTGAAAATTTAAAAATTGGCTTTTGTAAGATGCTCAAGCTGAGTCCAGCACACCCCTGGTTACAGACTCTACAACGGTTGTGACATGGCCGATTTAGAAGTCAGGCTAGGGAATATGAAGGCTGTGTGGACATTGGGATGGATGTTTTTGAAGAAAGTCATCTAGAGCAGTACATTCAGTCCAGTGTGGAAGTTTAGTAGGACCACATTCCTGACAAGAAGCAGCTGAGAGGAGGGGGTATTTTGTCTCATGGTCTGCAGGTGACAGGGAAGGCCTGGCTGCCAGAGCAGCCATGGTGGGCAGGTCATTCATATTTGTGGTGCCCAGAAAGGGGCGAGCCTGGAGAGGCCTCATGCCCAGCTGACACTTGCCATTTTACCACAAGTGCAGACCACAGCCCTTAGGATGGAGCTTTCCACATGCACGGTAGATCTCCACTCCCTTAGCTAGCCCTCTAGAGATACCCTCACAGGCACCTCACAAATACCGTGTGTTTTTCTTAATCCAACTATTAGACAACCAAAATTAACCATCACAAATGGGTTTAGGTCAGTGGATTATTTCTTCTTGTGGACTGTGCAATTTTTTATGATTTATTTTGTCATTTCTATTTAATGTATATGTGTGTGCCTGCAAAGACCAAAGGAGGGCATGTGCTCCTGTAGCACTCTAGTTATTGGTGGCTGTAAGTCCACTGGAAGGAAGAGCAGTAGTCAGTGTGAACTGCCGAACTTTCTCTCAGCCTTCCCACTACGGGATTTTTAAAAAGATTTTATTTTGTTTGTAAACTGTTTATAAAATACACATGATGATTTAATCACTTAATTTATACTTGATAGGAATGATAGTTTCTGACCTTATGTTCTACAGACTAAGTCAGAATCATAGAAAATACATTTATAGAAGAGATTTTTAATAGAGGAAACAAAGTATATAAAGTTTAAATGGGTAAATTTTTAGAGGAAGATCTTATGATAGTCATAAGATGTACTCAGTACAAATATCCTGATTTGTACAACTGATAAAAAGCTAGTTGAGATTTTTGAAGTATAAAAGATATGTAATCAATCCCTCTGTCTCTCTCTGTCTCTGTCTCTCTGTGTGTGTTGTGTATAATGTCTATCCGCCTGTTATAGAGTGTCATGCCTTTGCTGTGACATACGCTTATATACTATTCAGTTAACCCCATCTTCTATAGTAAGGATCTTGAATGGTTTGTGATTGCTTTGCAGAAACTGTTGAAGAGTTCCAGCTATCCCACTTGATTCAGCTATACCTTAGTAACCCGCTGAACTGCTGCATTGTTAAGGATGGTGGTATCACAACGATATGTGGACATTCTTTTTGAATTTCATGTTTTCAATTTACCTTGATTTTTTTTTTTCCCCTAAGATAGCTTTGTATTTTATCAGCATGTTTTGGCTTTAAATTGCAAGAATTTGGTTTTATCTTGCTGTAATCTAGTTTGAAGTTTTCAAGAATATGTATTTTAGGGAGAATATTGAATCTAGAATTATTGTGGTCTTGGCTCTGGGAAACATAGTCAGTTCAGAAGAAAAGTTCATGTAATTTGTTTTAGAAAGTACTGGAGAGTGGTTTGCTTTATTCAGTCCACATATTAACTGTGGCTTACTGTGTACTAGACCCTGTTGGAGGAGAAGGGTAGCAAACCAAAGAGAAGTCAGAGTTCTCACAGCCTGCGAGGGCAGTGAGTGAGCAGAGCTGCTCTGCTCTGTGGCTGCTGCTGTGTACACATGGAGGAATCTGCCTTAATCCAAAGGTTGCTGAGATGACTCTTTCAAAATGGATTCTGAGCTGAGACCTGAGGAGATGCCAGAGGGAAGAGGCCTAGAAAGTGTGCAGACGACACTGCAGGGGTGAGGGTGAACATCCATAGCTGAAGCTGCTTGGAACAAGGCCCCTTCCTCACTTCCCAAGAACATACAAAGTTCTGTGTTAGACTGGCTCCTGGGGATTGGTGGACAGGAGGCAGAACTGTGCTAGAAACAGCAAGTAAGTTCTCTTCATTATTTCAGGATTTACTGTGGAATTGTGATGTTTGGAGAGAAGGGAGAAGAGTCAACCAAAGTTCCCCAAAAGATGTATTCTCATTTTACACAGATTTGTTCACGCAGTAATTTTTAAAAAACTATCTCTGGTAAAAATACTATTATGATAATTCATAGTTTCATGAGAAACTTGTAAAGATAACTCATGTTTGTTTGTTTCGTTATTTTGTTTTTTTATTTATTTTAAACTCCAGATTTTATTCCCCTCCTGGCCCACCCTCTAACACATCCCATGCCTCCTCCCTGACCCCCTGTCTCCACAAGGTTTTCCCCCCACTCCCCACAAGACCTCTAAACTCCGTGGGCCCTTCAGTCTCTTGAGGGTTAGGTGCATCTTCAGTGACTATACTCAGACCCGGCAGTCCTCTGCTGTATATGTGTTGGGGGTCTCATATCAGCTGATGTATGCTGTCTGGTTGGCACCGTCCCATTTTTGGCCTGTTGCTGGACCCTCTTTTCCTCAGGCTCCTCTCCATTTCCACCCCTGCAGTTCTTTCAGACAGGAACAATGATGGGTCAGAGTTTTGACTGTGGGATGGCAGCACCATCCCTCACTTCTCTGACTTTCTGCTGGAGGTGGGCTCTACGAGTTCCCTCTCCCCGTAGGGCATTTCATCTAAGGTCCCTCCCTTTGAGTCCAGAGAGTCTGTCACCTCCCAGGTCTCTGGTGCATTCTAGAGGGTCCCTCCCAACCTCCTACCTTCTGAGGTTGCCTGTTTCCATTCTTTCTGCTTGTCCTCAGGGCTTCAGTCCTTTTCCCCACTCAATACCTGATCATGTTCCTCTTCCACCCCATCCCTTTTTTCTCCCAGGTCTCTCCCTCCTCCCCATTGTGGTTTCTTCTTCCTCCCAAGTGGGTCTGAGGCGTCCTCACTTGGGCCCTTCAGCTTGTTGACCTTTTTAGTTCTGTGGACTGTATCTTGGGTATTCTGTACTTTTCTTTCTTTCTTTTTCCCTCCCTCCCTCCTTTCCCCCTCCCTTCTTTCCTCCCTTCCTTCTTCCCTCCCTTCCTTCCTTCCTTTATTTCTTTTTTGGTTAATATCCACTTATTAGTGATTACATACCTTGCATGTCTTTTTGGGTCTGAGTTACCTCACTCAGGATGATATTTTCTAGTTCCATCCATTTAGAGCTAGTAGCTTGACTGTGAGGGTAGGAGCCTGATGGACTAGTTACATCCAGCTGCATACTGATACTTACTTGACCTTACTCAGCTACTTCAACTTCCTAATCTGTAATATGGAATGTTGTTATAACTATAGCCTAAAGTACATTTACTTGTCTTTTAAGTATAAAGGGACATTCTCTAGATTGAACTATTTATTTATTTACATCTGAGACCAGCACCAGCATGGTGTGCATTTTAAGCCTGGCCCTGGCTGGATAGGAGCCTAACTGTGGATGGGATTGCAGTTACATTGTTTCTCAGAATTTTCATGATTTATTAATTCATAGTAGCAATGATATGCTTTATAACTTCCTAGTAATGGAGTTTTATTTCTTAAGGAAGTTTTACACTTTAAAATTTTAATAAATATGTTCATCTTAAGCTTGGTGTTTAGTTTAATATGGATCGTACCTTTGATAGAATTTAATGAGCCTACGAAAGCAATGTATATTTTTGAATAATTAATTAAGGCCTGATCAGATTAAAAGAAATGCTAATTTATGTGTAATCACTTTTCTGGATTTGTTGTCTTTATTTAACATAAATGTTATAAGTTTGGAGAGTTTAGAACACACAGTACTTGTTCCTTTGAAAGCAGTAAAGGTTATGTTTTTAGTTAGACATGAGGTGGCTGTGTTTTTCCTCTCCTTGGAGGACTCTCCCATTTCTTATTCTTTAGGACTCAACTAAAATACAAAGAAGTCCTGCTAGACTTACCACAATAATCTATTTCCTTTGAGACTTTGGTTAATTTAGGTTACATTATTTTCATCGTGGGTGAATGAATTGTTGTTCACCTTTCCCCATTATAAATGGCCACCGCAGGATAGACGGTTGTGGTTCTGTCCTGCACCTGTATTTAGGGACAAGGACAGTGCTGACACGGTCTGCTTCAGTGTTCATTACACACTGCGAGAAAGAAGTACAGAGCTAAGCATCAGTGTGCTAGTTTTCACATCAGAACTCTGCTCAGGGATAGGACTGGGATTACTCTCAGTGATAGTTATAATTCCAGATGCCCTTATGCATTTCAAGTGACGTTTTCCTAATTCTGTGGTAAGGTTACTTCTTAGATGAAGACACTGAGGTGCTTGTGAGTTTGTCAGAGACAAGACTAGGAAGTGGGAGAAGCTCTTTCTTTGGGTTGCAGCTCCTCAGCCTTTTCTATGCACAGGAGAGAACTGCTTTAAACACTTACTTTGTTTATACTGTACTTTGTGTGCTTTGTTGTACTATACGAGTCTTTCCCATAATCATCTGTACACAGTCTGAATCTGCCCAGTGCACTTTAATGTACTCCTCACCTTCGGAAGGCAGAGCACAAGGTGGCACCTTCTCTTTTACCCTTAGCTTAGCAGAGGTGAAAGCATTAAACAAGTAATTTAAACTTGGGGGTTTGTCTCATTTCTGATGTTTTCAGTAATTCTTTGAGCAAATATTTACTGAATGTCTCCAGTTTGCTTGAATCTGTGGTTGTAAAACACTGGAGGAAATAACTCTGAGTAAGACCCAGACAGACCCACCATCAGCCTGGTTAAGGTGTAAAAATATTTCTTATAATCTCCATAATACACACACACACACATAAATTCATTTTTATATATACACACGAGAGTATATAATGTGTGTTCTAATATCCTCAAATTGATAGTCATTTACATTAAGTAAAACCACCAGATATATATTCCTAAATGTAAAATCACTCTGCTTAATCCATCCATGTATGTATGTATGTATGTATGTATGTATGTATGTTATAACAATTTAAGAGGCCATGAATTTGAGATTGGGGTGACGGTACATGAGTGTGTTTGGAAGGAGGAAAGAGGAAAGGGAACATTATGTAATTATATTTTACTTTTGAAAAATAAAAAGTAAGTTATATTCCAAAATTTGAGGGCTATTAAAAGCTTTTAAATAAAATACACATCAGAATAAAAGAGTGAAAATCTTGTAGCACTGAACTGAATGAGCCAGCTGTGTTAACTGACTAGAAGGATGTTGTAAAATACTGGTAATCTCAAAGTAGGCTCCAGCTCCTGAGGGTGGAGAATGTTGTTGTATGGAAATGTTCAGTTTCTGTGCGTTATATTGAAACGTAGCCTCTGAGACTTCAGTAGTTTCTGTGTGTGCAGGTAGCATTACACTATATTTTCATGCCTCTAGTGATAGGGTAGTGAGGGTTTTCAGTTTCTAAAAATGTAAGGATATATGGATGTAGCAGCAGTTCTCAACCTGTGGGTCATGACCCCGAAAGACTATAGTTAAACATAGGTATGTACACTATGATTCATAACAGCAGCAAAATTACGTTTATGAACTAGCAATGAAAATAATTTTATGGTTGGGGGTCACTGCAACATGAGGAACTGAGTTAAAGGGTCACAATGTAGGAAGGTTGAGACCACTGGTGTAAATAGACACAAGCTTCTCACTGAGGTATGGGACTTTCCTGGATATTGATGTATAAGCTTATTTATATAATTATAGATAATGATTGCTAATAATATTTACTGAGAGTTTATTAAAGAATACTATTCTAGATATTTTACAGATATTTGAAATACATATTTATTTATTTGTGTATTTATTGATTTTTAAGATGAGACTAAGAAAAGTTAAATATTTTGCCTAATGTTATAGACCTAGTAGATGTCTGACCTCTGATATAAACCTCCATACTATGCTGTCTCTATGCGCTGATTTTTTAAAGCTTTTAAATGTTAGCACAGTTCTTTCCAGTGACTTCAGTTTTTCTGCTTGAATGTAAAATATTGATGATTTTAGGGCAGCATTTAGCAGTCCTGATATCAAATGTGTTTTTCAGCCATTCAAGGATTACTGGGGCTTTTGCACTTTCTGCATCTTACCAGAGTGAGCAATAACTATTTCATTGGCTGCTTTCTGTTTAGTGTTTCTGGGCATGCAGACTGGCATACTGAGAAGCCTTTAGATTCAGTAAGGTTTTAGTGTAGCTCTAGATTGTACATTCTGTCGGTGAGATTCTAGTTGAGGTACGTCGCTATGAATCTTCACTTGTCAAATAAGGCTAATAACACTGTGCTTTCAGGATATAAGTGTAAGTAGTGGATGCACAGATTCAGTTTTTTAAAAAAATTTTCGTTTTATTACAAATAGTTCTATTTCTCATATACTATATCATGATTATGGTTTTCACTCCTTCTGCTCCTCCCCTTATATATAAGATAAGATTAATTTCAGAGTTGGACAAACAAACAAACAAAAAAAAAGAGCACAGGGAAGAAACCCACTCCATCGCACACACAAGAATCCCATTAGAACACTGACCTGAAAGCATGTATGTATGCAAAGACCTGAAGAGCTAAAAAAAAAATAAATAAATAAAAATAAAATAAAATGAAAAGTTAAAGATAATTTTTTTTTTTTTGGATAGCGGAGATAACCTGACATGTCACCATGAGACAAGGAACCTCTAAAGATGCCACGGAGC
Organism: Mastomys natalensis; assembly: GCA_021653895.1. NCBI lineage: Eukaryota > Metazoa > Chordata > Mammalia > Rodentia > Muridae > Mastomys > Mastomys natalensis. The sequence goes on along the minus strand of JAJTUV010000017.1, from coordinate 2,264,375 downwards.
TTGTTTTCTGTTGCCATCGAATGCTGGGCATGGAGCCTACTCTTGAGAGTGAGACTCCCTGGGAGGAAACTAAATTTTCATTTGCAAGTGGTTGTCAGTTAGAGTTTTCTTCAGAATTAGGAATGGGTCCATGTGTCTACTTGTTATATTATAGGACCCAAACTGGTGAAGAGCTACAGTTAGCCTATCACTTAGCTGGCTGTAGATCAGAGTCAGATGCTAATGGAGTTTCAAACACTACCTTAAAATGAAGGAGTAGGGACCACTGGAGGTAGAGCATTTTGCAGAGACGTATTCATACTGTAAGATGCCTGTTTAATTCAGCATCTTTAATACTGATAGAAGTAGTTGGTTTTTGATGATAGTTTCTTTCTGGATGATTCTCAAATTTAATATAGTGCTGAAACCATTTTAGTTGTTATAAACATATTTTGAAATCAATGATCTGGTATAACAATATTTACTTCAGTTCATGCTAACTCACAGCAACACTTACTGATACCTTTTCTTTCTTTTTGAGCTGTTATTGTGTTCATGGTTTTTTGTCTATTTTATAATACTATTCATCATATTCTGCTAATCTTTCCTGTATCCTGCTATGTAATCTTCAATGTTCCATGTATTTTCAGGATGATTCCATTTTGAATCAGAAGCATTATGATTAAAAGAAAATCCTCAACTGCTTCTGCTACTCTTTGTATTATTTTCTTTTGGCTAAGGTTTAAAAGCTCATGAATTTATTCTTTCTTATACATTTGTATTACTGTAGCAGTTATAGATTTAGCGTCTGGTGCTGTTTGGAGTGTTATAGTTTGGATTCCTGATTTTTTGTAAGAGTGGCAGAACTTACCTGGATTCTGATTATAAAACTGAAGCCATGTAAGGGTGATGACATGGTACTGTCCCCAAAACAAGGCAGGGCTGGGCCTCTGTGACTGTTGATGTTTGCTGTGTGTGTAAGGGTTTTTTCGAGGAATGTCATCTCTGCCTAGGTTAATGCTTCATGATAACCAGGGACAGCATTAGTCTGGAAGGTGAGGGTGTGTCTAATGTCTCAGCAAAAGGTTAGAATGCTGTGACCTTCTGGACAGCCCTTAAGGCTGTGGAACCCTGAAAACATGAGTTCAAAAATATATAATTTCTCAACTAGCAAAATATAAGGATGCAATATGAATTGTGTAAGGAGCTTTAGAGATCTAAAGGAACAGAGGTAGCTGCACTAAGAGCCAGCTTGTCAGAAAGATAGTAAGGAAGGACATAAAGAGATTTAGGAGATCTAGGGAGTGGTGATCCAAAGGCAAGAATCCCACCCTGCTAAGTTTTTTGTTTATGCTTACAAAGGCAGGCAGATCCTGAGTTCAAGGTCAGCGTGAGACAGAGCAAATTTAGGTTACAGTGATAATTTCAGGACGGTGGGGGGAAGGGAGGGATCCAACCCAGCCACATTAACAAAGGCAGGCAGATCTCTGAATTCTTTTGCAATGTTAAAAGAAAATGTACTTTAGTGCTTTTCCTAAGAGTCAATGGTCTCAGGTCATGAAATGATGATTTATGGGACGATCAAGAGGGAACCTGAGTGGGTTACTTCACTCTGGATGATATTTTCTAGTTCCATCCATTTACATAAGAATTTATCAAATTCATTGTTTTTAATAGCTGAGTAATATTCCATTGTGTAAATGTACCACATTTTTTAAATCCATTCCTCTGTTGAAGGACATCTGGGTTCTTTACAGCTTCTGGCTATTATAAATAAAGCTGCTATGAACATAGTGGAACATCTGTCCTTGTTATGTGTTAGAGCATCTTCTGGGTATATGCCCAGGAGTGGTATAGCTGGGTCCTCAGGTAATGCTATGTCCAATTTTCTGAGGAACCGCCAGACTGTTTTCCATAGTGGTTGCACCATCTTGCAATCCCACCAACAATGGAGGAGTGTTCCTCTTTCTCCACATCCTCACCAGCATCTGCTATCACCTGAGTTTTTGATTTTAGCCATTCTGACTGGTGTGAGGTGGAATCTCAGGGTTGTTTTGATTTGCATTTCCCTGATGACCAAGGATGCTGAACATTTCTTTAGGTGCTTCTCGGCCATTCGCATTTCCTCAATTGAGAATTCTTTGTTTTGCTCGATACCCCATTTTTTAATAGGGTTATTTGGTTGTCTAGACATGGTATTCACTCACTGATTATTAGATTTTAGCTCACAAGCTTGAAATACCCAAGATTCAACTCACAGACCACATAAAGCTCATGAAGAATGAAGACCAAGTTGGGGGGCTTCAGTCCTTCTTAAAAGGAGTAACAAAATACTCAAGGGAGCAAATATGGATAAAAAGTGCAGGACAGAAACTGAAGGAGGGGCTGTCTGCAGACCGTTCCACCTGGGTATCCAATCCATGTGCAGTCACCAAAGGTAGATGCTGATGTGGGTGTCAGGAGGTGCATGCTGACAGGAGCCTAACATAGCTGTCTCCTTAGAAGTCTACAAGAGTCTGACATATTCAAAGGCAGATGCTCACAGCTAACCATTAATCTGATCATGGGGTTCCCAATGGAGGAGTTAGAGTGAAAACTGAAGGAGTTGAAAGGGTTCACGACCTCATGAGGAGAGCAACAATACCAACCAACCAGAGCCCACAGGGTCTAAACCACCAGCCTGGGAGAGCTTAGGGAGGGACCAATGGCTCCAGCTATATAAGCAAGGGAAGATGTTCCTGTCAGGAATAGGTGGGAGAAGAGATCCTTGGTCCCATGAAGGCTGGACATCCTATGTGGGGGAATTCGAGGGTGGGGAGGTGAGATGGGGGGGGGAAGTGGGAGCACACAGTCATAGAAGCAGGAGGAGGGGGGATGGGATAGGGGGTTCCTGGGAGGGAGGGGAAAATGGGGTAAGGAGAGAACATCTGAAATGTAAATAAAATATCCAATAAAAAAAAAAGAGGGAACCTGAAATGAATGACTGAATTGATATGTAAGTAAGTTAAAAACTGGGCTTTTGGTCTGCAAGAGATGAGCTAGCAGAGAGTGATAGCAATTGTTTTTTAGAATTTTTCCTAGCAAGAGCTGAACTGTCTGGAGCTCTCTAGAGAGCAAACACAGCTTTTCAAGAATTTTTTTCTAAAAGGATTTCTGATTTGGGTCAGAAAATCCATGGAAAGCAAATATAGTTTTGATTTTTAGAGCATTTCACTGCTCTTTTAGAATTTTTTTCTAACAGGATTTCTAAGAAATCCCAAGAATTAGAGAGCTAACGCAGCTTAGCAGCTTTATAGAAAGAACTGCTTAGAGAGTGAACACAGGTCTTTTAGAATGTTTTCTGACTTTCTGATTTTGATCAGAAAACCCAAGAATTACTTTTAGAATTTTTCTAATAGGATTTCTGACTTTGTCAGAAAATCCAAGAATTTTTTTATAGCAGCTATTCTGACTCTGGTCAGAAAACCCATGAGCTATCCAGAGAGCTTTTAGAGTTTTTCCTAGCATGAAAGAGCTGTTTCAAGCATGAGCAGACTACAGAGCCAAGAGCTATCTACAGAGAGCCGTCTAGAGAGCCATCTTGAGCAGAATACAGGCTTCAGCTTGGACCCACAATTTGACTTTGAGTCTTTTGTTTCGAAGCTCTCAGATACCCCCTCCCTGAGGAACACTTCTCCAAGTTGAGGCTGGACCTTGGCATATCTCAGCATAATAATGAAAATGAAGTGTATGTTCTTTATTAGTAAAATTACTTGTTTTATGTTACCATTTATAGCCAATACTTAGAAATGATATTTTGACAGTTAAAAGGAATGACATTTCCTCTTTACCCTTGTGCAGTTTTCTAAACTTGGTTATTTGTTGTTTTTTTTTAAAGATAAGCCACCTCAGAATTTCTTGGGATATTTGTTCTGGAGTAAACATGTTAAATTGTTACCTAAGAGTCTTAACCCCAATTGTAGACTAGAAAATTTTGCTTTTCTTGTTTTTTCTTTCAAAACTGAGATTAACTAATCTCACAGCTATCAAGTCTAGTTGGACCTTCTTTCTATGTATTTTTAGCAGTTACTCTCAAGGTTACCTGCTTCTTTTTTAATGTCTTTTGACTATCATGGGTATCAGTGACCCTGAGTAAAATAGTTTAAGGGAAAAACAAATCCTAACCATAGCAAGCCCAAAAGCTTATTCTCCAAATATATTTCCATATCTAGCTGGTGGCAAGTCAAATATCTTTATATTTGATTTATTTTGGCAACAAAATTTTCCTGAGTACACTCTATAAGGAACCTTACCCTGTTTTGTTAATTAAGCCTCCATGTTTCTGTATCATGATACTGTGTGAAGGGTGCTTATGTGGCCATCAGAGAGCACTGCAGCTTTGGTCTGACATGCCTTTCTGTTGAGCATACTCATCTTGTGTGTCAAGTCTTCTCTCTTCCCTAAGTCTTTTTTCCTAGACAAATCCTAATGTTGGCAAGAGTCTCCAAAACAGACTAAGGGCTAGAGAGATGACTCAGCAGTTGAGTGCTTGCTGGTTTTCCAGAGGATCTGAGTTCAGATCCTAGCACTCATCAGGTGGATTACCATCTGCTTGTAATTTTAGCTCTAGGGGATCTGGCCTGTGCACCACACCTGTGCCATACACAATATATATACAACTTCCCCCATAAACATAAATTAAAAAATAAGAAGAAAGATTTGTATATTGAATATGATTGTTAAAAGTAAGACATATGAGTATATTTATAAGATAGATACTCTTAGGGAAAGTATCTCACAAATCTAGTTGGCAGGCATTTGAAGCCTTGGATATTTCTTTTTGTCATAATTAATAGGTGGTTAGCCTGCATGGAGAAACTTACCTAGAAAATAATTCATTTTACTTTAAATGTCAACTACAGTACATCTGCTGTGATGTTTTCTTTTATTTGCTTGCTCATCTTGCCATTTTGAATTTTGGTTTATGATCTATGACTTAGAACAAAACATCTTTTTTATTTTTGTTGACCTGAGCAATTTATTTGACAATTATTTTGCTTCTAGTGAGTGTTGCAAACATATAGCTACATAATAAATTGGCATTTAATATCTGGAGAACAATGAGGGTAGTTTTCTTGTAATGCAGGAGATAGGTCAATGGAATGTCATTAGTGTCCATCTTTGGAAGTCTAGTGATCCCAGGCCATGTGCAAGCACCTGTGTCTTGACACTGACTTATGTCAAGACAACCAACCAACTGAAAAAAACCAAACTTGTTCATCAGAGATAAATCATATATTTGATACTGTAGGCATTTTTTTTTTTTTGTGAAACAGTAGAAGAAAGTATATTTATATATAATATATATTTACATGTACGTGTGTGTGTGTGTGTGTGTGTGTGTAATCTCACTTGACATAGAATAAATTTGCAGCTGCTAAACTACTTTTATATTGATTCACATCATTGCTTAACTTTTTAATGTGCTAACGAGGAAGACTTCATGATAACTAGAACTTAGAAGACACTGAGAGGTAAGGTAGCAAGGTATGAAGATAGGGGATGTTAGCATAGTAACCTTCTATCACTGTAAGTTTAGGCATTTAAAAAATAAGTAACTATCAGTGCTGTCTTAATTCTAATATGCATGTACTTCTGCCTTTTAGAACCTAAGTCACAGCCACAGCACCTTCATCAAGGACAGCACAGAGTATTGAATACTGAGCAAAATGGGATAAAGGATGGCAATCAATCAAGACATCTTCCTCGAAATGATACCAGGCAGCCGAGAAATGAGAAACCTCCTCGCTTTCAAAGAGACACCCCCAACTCGAAGTCAGCCTTAGAAAACAGCGTATTATCTAGAAATAGAGGCTCCGAAAGACCGAGTAGTTCTTCAGGTTCTGATGTGTGGGCAGAAGAGAGAATCAAGTGTGATAGGCCATATTCTAGATATGACAGAACTAAAGACATTTCATATCCTTTAAGTTTTCAGCACAACGATGGCGCTTTTAAAAAGAGAGATAACTCTATGCAGAACAGACCAGCAAGAGGCCCTTTATACGCAGAGGCAAAAGAAAACCCACTTCCTCCAGAATTGGTGGATTATAATAATCAAAAACGTGGGAAAAGAGAAAACCAAACAGGTAATCCTGATCATTTTTATGACAGGAAATCACGGACAATGAATAGTGAAGCTTTTAGTGGTCTAAAAATTGAAAAACATTTTAGTGTAAATACTGATTACCCGAGTCCTGTCCAAAGTAATAATTTTGTTGGTGTTCCAAATGGAGAAACAGATATGCCTCTGAAAGGAAGACGAGTAGGACCAATTAAGCCAGCAGGACCTGTCACAGCTGTGCCCTATGATGATAAAATATTTTATAATAGTGGGCCCAAAAGAAGATCTGGGCCAATTAAGCCTGAAAAGGTGATAGAATCATCTATTCCTGTGGAGTATGCAAAAATGTGGAAACCTGGAGATGAATGTTTTGCACTTTATTGGAAGACAACAAGGTATGAATATTGCAGACATGCTGCTGCATGTTATATAATATTCTTGTGGGACTCTGTAGAAAGTATTTGGATGTTTTATTCTGTAAACATACCTGTTTTGAGCCTTTAAGGAGTTTTATAGGTATGTAATTCATAAAATATTTAACATTTTTTGTGGATGCTTAGGCAGAATTGTTTTAGCTTACATATGAGAACCATATGAGAAGTGGTTAAACTTAGTTCAGCCATAGTTCACATACTATTTGCTAAATTAGAGGCACTTACTGTCTTGCAAATTTTACTCATTTCCAGGGGGGAAAATCATTTCAGTGACACAAAATCATGTGACTTTTCATTAAGAGAGAATATATATATTCAGCCTGTAAAAAAGAAAAATGAATATGAGCTAGTTTACACCTTGTAATAAATAAATTCATACTTATTTGTTGGCTGGAAGGGACTGAAAGAAGCCATGGTGGGAAAGGAGAAGATGGGGAAAAGGCAAAAGAATAGAGTGATAAGAATCTTTTGAGAGCTGAGAGACTGGGTGGGCACAGAAAGGGAAGAGAACCCAGAATGTTGATTTTAATTTTATGAGTTCAGTGAGAATTTTTTGCAATGTATTTTAATTGTATTTGCCACCTTTCCTAACTCCACTCAGATCCTCTCCTTGTTCCCTATCCACTCAAATTTGTGTCCTGTTTTTAAATTTTTTATACACGGGATGGGGGCTGGAGAGATTTCTCAGCAGATAAGAGCACTGGCTACTGTTCCAGAGGACCATGTTTCAATCCCAACACATGCATGGCACCAGTGGAGTCTGTAACTCCAGTCCCAGGGGATCTCATACTCTCATCCAGATATATACACACAGGCAGGACACCAATGCACTAAATAAATAAGTAAATAAATAAATAAATCTTTAAAAAATATTATACTCATCAAGTCCAATTTGTGCTGCCCACATAGTGTTAGATGTGGAGTCTTTGACTGTAGCATAGTCAACTTACCAGGGTACACTCTTAAAGAAAACTGACTCTCCCTCTTGCAGCAACTGTCAGTGGCCAGTAGTTCCTCAGCTAGAGGCTGGACTTTGTACACTCCTCTCCTCTTCACTCTGTGATTTAGTCTGACTTCAGCTTGTACAGGCCTTATCCACGCTCTCACAACCTCTGTGAGTTCATATGTGGAGCTTCCTACTATGTCCAGACAGCATTTTTTCCTTAGTCATCTACTGCCTCTGCCTCTTTTCTAGCCCATCCCCTTCCATGGTGCTTGAGCCATGGGGCTAGGGGTATGACTTATATGCTGCACTTAGGACTGAACATTCCACAGTCTTCTGTTCTCTGCACCTTGACCAGTTGTGGGTCTCTTTGTTAATCACCATCTACTGTAAATAGAAGCTCTTCTGATACAAGTTGATAGGTGCATTAATATATGAGCATAACAGTCTAATACTATTAATACAGCCTAATAATAGTAGTAGGTTCTACCAGTGGGACTAGGACTTCTCTAGCCATAGATAGTGCCTGATAGTGCCAGGTATGGGTTTCAACTTGTGAAGTGGACCTTAGATCCCACTAAACAGTGGTTGGTTATGCTCATTCTCTTCAAGCCTCTGTTGTACTATTGGGCATATAACGATATCTTGCTGGGGTACTCATTGTTGTTGGCAGGGTTTATAGTTGGATAAGATTGATGCTTACTTTTCTCCTATAGTAGTGTGCATAGTGCCTCTCAGAACTACGAACGCTTCCAGGACAAATGGAGCTTCCCGGTTATTAACAGCTTGCTATCTCCATGTCCTATGACTTAAATATGTACTCTCTTCAGCAGTAGGGTCTTACCATCAAGTTCTGGTGGGTAACCAGTGCCATTGGCACTAACCTGTCATATTTGGAGTCTATGAGAACTCACTGGCCAACAATTCGAAAAGCCATAATCCATTCTTGGCATGTGGCTTTTGTTTGTTAGCTTGTGAGTGGCTTATAAAGGTATTGTCATCTTGTTATAGGGTAAGTTTATTCTCTCTCTCTCTCTCTCTCTCTCTCTCTCTCTCTCTCTCTCTCTCTCTCTCTGTGTGTGTGTGTGTGTGTGTGTGTGTTGTGATGAAGCTTCTGAAGTATAGTAGCAAGTTTCCATATGATTTTTTTCTGAAGGTCTTTATTGTCATTTACCCATGTTCCTTCCTGTTATTCCATTATTCTTATTTTTATCTTTCCTTCCAGTTACCTCCCTTTTACCTATTGGCCCTTACTAATTTCCAGACCTCTCTGGGTATTCCAGAGGAAGCATGCATACCTGATCATTGAAGCTAATATTCACAAATGAGAGAAAAAAACACAATGTTTGTCTTATTAGTCTGGTTTACCTCCATTTACCTGTGAATTCATAATTATTTGCCTTAATAGCTGAATCACATTGAATAACAAATGTCCATTATCCATTCATAAGCTGATAGACATGTAGGCTGTTTCCTCTTCCTAGCTATTACAGTGAGGAGAGCATTGGTGAACATGGATAAGCAGATATCTCTAGTAGGGCATAGAATCTTCTCATTGTCCCTTCAGTCAGAAGTGATATGGCTGGGTCCTGTGGAAGATCTGCTTTCACTGATCTCCACAGTGCTGTACCAGTTCGTCCTCTCCCCAACAGTAGTGACTATTTGTCTTTCCCTCATGCATCCTGGCACTTAACTGTTATTTGCTTTTTGGACCTTAGCCATTCTGACTGGGATAAAATGAAAGTAGTTTTAATTTTCATATCCCTGGTGGTTAAGGATATTAAGCATTTTAAAAAATGTTTCCTGGTTTGCTTGTCATCTTTTAAGAACTCTGTTTAGTTTCATGCCCCATTCTAAAATATAATTTCAAACTTTAAAAGGCTGTGCCATTAGCTTCAAGGCTTGGAATTGAAGTGGGACTGTGTGCCCAATTTATCTTTCCTTGCTGGGATTTGGTGTGGCCTTGGCTTGCACAGGTTTTATACAACTGCTGTGAGTTCATACACTGCCCTGCTGTGTTCTTGTAGTCATCCACCACCTTGGGCTTCTTTGCCTCCCTGCAGCTTGGGAGGCCAGTTGCAGTATTTGTGTTATGGTTAGGGATTAGCATTCTATGGTCTCTTATTCTCTGAAGTTTAACTAGTTGTGCATAACTGTGTTAATCGACATCTACTAAAATAGCTTCTCAGATTGATCTATGAATTTAACAAATTAGAAGTTGGTTTAATATTGTGTTTATTTAACATCGTACTATTACTTTTGGCAGAATAGTCATTTTTACAATTTCTTCTTCCTTCTTCCCTCTCTCCTTCCTTTCTTCCCTCCCTCCTTCCTTCCTTCCTTCCCTCCCTCCCTCCCTCCCTCCCTCCCTCTCTTCCTTCCCTCCCTCCCTCTCTCCTTCCCTCCCTCCCTCCCTCCTTCCCTTCCTCCCTCCCTCCCTCCTTCCCTTCCTCCCTTCCTTTCTTCTTTTCTTTCTTTCTATCAGCATTCTCACTGTGTAGATTTACTGCAAGATACTTTATTTGAAAAAAATTTTAGTTATTTTATTTTATGTGTATGAGTGTTTGCCTGCATGTATGTATGTGTACTATGTGTATGATTGGTGCCCACAGAGGTCAGGAGAGGGGGTCAGATTCTCCTGGGACTGAAGTTACAGATGGTTTTGAGCATGTTCATGACTGTTGCCTATGGAAGTCAAAAGAAAATGCTTGATTTGCATATTGAAAAAGTCTATACTTAGCTACTTCATTGTCATTCGGAGGCAAAGAAAGGTTGTAAATGATTATAAAGCTTATATTGTAGATCTTAGACAAATGCTACCAGGTTAGAATTTTGTGTGAGAGGTTAGGTATTGTTTTCTGTATTGGGTGATCTATGATGTGATGAGTTGATCTGTACTAGAGCCAGACAAAGAAGAGATTAGGATTGAAGTTTAACCATGTTAGAAAGACCTGGTAAATGAGGCAGTCTTTCATTGGCATCCTATAAGAATTATGCCTCTATTAGTGATAGCAACCCTCCATTAGCCAACTGCTGGCAAGCCTAAAACCACCTTCTTTGAAAAAGGCTATCTCCTTGGTATTCTTGTCCACTGCCAAAAGACAGAAAAGGTTTGGATATAAATGATCAACCAGAGATAAATGGAGCAACAGAGAAGAACAGGTCTGTCTGTATTCCAATTGAAATTGGCAGACAAGTTCCTTCTGCAAAAATTGAGTGTTAAACAAACCATAACTCTGTAGTTGCTAAGCACTAGATTGAGGATATGTAGGTTAGTTCTGACTGTGTATGCAAATGCCTACAGAACTTGACACACTTTTTAATAAAACTTTAATCTTAATTATAATTGTCTAAAAATCAGTGTGTGGGTAGGATCAAAGGAAGCATTTCTTTTCAATAAAACATTCTAGTTATTTATCATTATGGTAGCCTATAGTTAATAGGTACTTTATCAAAATAAAGACTGATTAATAATTTAGGAAAGAAAACAATGTACTGAATTCATTTGTTGCTTGGGTTGAATAGGTTTATAATGAAAATCCAGAGTATCTTGATATTCAAAACATTGTGAGCTATTATAGTGTTCTTAGAACAACTAGAGGATCTCTTAAACTGGTCACTTTCATTTACACTGGCATGCATCCTTTCAGTTAGTTGTGTGTCTTTGAATTCTAGATTATACTCAAGTATTAAAAATTGACACTATTCATAGTTACCCCCAAAGCTACCTAGCTTAAGAGGTAAATGTTTTGTCAAGAAGAGACAACTTTCACATTCTTTTTTTGTTTAGATAAAAGCAAAGATAGAAATATAAGAAAAGATATGGGCTATAACTGCCATTAGGAAGCCATACCTTAATTTTTACTATGATTATGTTTTGGAGATGTTCAACAGGTATATTCTAATGTTTACATAATTCCTCACAATACTTGTTTTATTTCCATAGAACTGAGAATTTGAGGCAGTTTTCCATCTCTCATTACACTATAAAATTAACTTAATTAATTTCTCCTTCTGGACTTGAATATTATAATGATAGCCTCCAAATTGTTTTTCTTGCCTGCAATCTTAGATCTGCCAAATTTTTCATTGATACCACATTACTATGATCCATTTCACTTAAAATCTTTTTACCTGTGCATGAAATACGAACCATTAGTAGACCTTTCATTATATGACACTTATTATGTGCAACTTCCTAATTTGTTATTTGTTGAGCAGTCATGTCATGTCATAATTACTTTAAAACCTTTATTAGTCCCTGTGTGCATGTTTATGGCCCCATAACTTCCCCTGGAAATATTCAAGTTGGCTGAATATTCTTTGTCTTTAAATGTGTGCCATTGTCACAGGAAGCTCTTCCTGAGTTCTCAGCTTTTTAAAATAGCAGATCATTACAACTGTACTGCACTAATTTTCACATTATAGAGAGGTTTTGTTGCTGTTGTTGTTTTACCTGGATAACCTTTATAAAACTGTAGATACTTTTTGAAAAAAAGAAATTAAATATATGACTTTATTTAGTGCTAGGTTTCTTATAGGGCCTTTAAAAACTCACCTCTGTGTCAGGGTTGTATTTTAGAGAGATAAAAACCAGACAAATTGAATCCTGCACCCTTTCAGTTACTCTAAGGGATTACAATTACAGGAGCTAAAAATTAAACTGTTAAGTTGTTAAGCAGGCATTTCTTTTCCTAGGATACAGGATGACTGTTGAACTTATGTAAACTTAGGCAATTTGAAAAGTTTAAAATCGAAACATATAATGAAACAACTCACAACGTAATAGTGAGTCTAAAATAGAGGAAGGGAGGGAGGAATGGATAACATGCCAACATGTTGCTCTAAAGTTATTAGCACCCAGACATGAGAAGGAAACATCAGGAACTAACTTAATAATTACTTGAAATGTACTAGTTACTACTACATTACAGCAAGAACCAACTCTTTCCTGGTCCATAATTAGATAATCCAGCTTTTAGAAGGTTGTGGAGAACATGAACTTGTTACCTAGACACTGTCTTTGTGGGCAGCACTGACGTCCTGTTTCAACTTCTTTTGCACCTTCAGTTTTACCGAGCAGAAGTGGAAGCCCTGCATTCTTCGGGTATGACAGCGGTCGTTAGGTTCACGGACTACGGAAACTATGAAGAGGTGCTACTAAGCAATATCAAGCCTGTTCAGACAGAGGCATGGGTACGTGATCCAAATTCTCTACAAAGGCTACTTTGAAGAAAATAAATAGCTCTGAAAGATTAGACATAGTCATATAAAATTTGCAAGTGAAAAAGCTTGAGTTTGTTTAAAAATGGCTACTCCAACTAAAGATTGCAACTTTTTGGAACTTAAACAAATGCATTCAATTACTTCCATGTATAATGTGTTGTTATATCATGCTTTGGAAACAGATACCCTTGCTTACATGTTTGACAAATATCTGTATGTGTAAAATTGGGTTTTATGCATATTTTCTTTTTCAAATTGTTACTTTAAATTTGGCTAAATTATGCCCAAAAGTTGTCAAATTTCAATCTGTATAGGATACATGCTTTGTTTATTATTTTAGGTACCTATACAATTAAGAAAAACATTTTAAATTATATATGGCTTTGTACATTGTTTACCACATGCATATCTTTACACATATGTATATGTACAGAGTAACTAAATATTTCAACATAGTTCTTATTTGATTGATTTTATTACCAGTTTGTCCAAGCTGTGTAATAACTTTGATCATGTTAAGTTGGGATTTCTCTGGCCTCATAGAGCGTGTGTTTTATAGGACCCCTGACTTTATACAGAGATTACCATCCACATGTAAGTACAGATAGCCCGGAGATAAGCGGGGCCCTACAGTTTTTATTTTCATTAACTTCTCGCAATTTCCCTAAAGTGTCAAATACACCAGAAAATCATCCCCCCTCTGCCAGGAGCCCTCATCCCTCACTTTGGAGCCCTGCATTGTCCTTTCATGAGTTGCTTTCAGATTTGGTGTTTTAAGGTTTTTATGAAATCTCTTTATTGGTGTCCTCATCATCCTCCAATATAAATAAAGCAAGAACACAAAACTCAATTGCAGCGTTCAGATTCAGAGGCATTGATATTTGTTCCTTTTTTTTTTTTTTTTTTTTTTCCACGAAAAGCTGTCATTTTGTAAGGTAATTTATCATTGTACCTTATATTGTGACATCCCTGTTGGTTTGTTGGTTTAAGAGGGCATCTCCTTCAGCTTCATTATTCTAAAGTTTCAAGGATTTTCTCTAAAAGACCGAGACACACTACCGTTGTCTAAACTATAGTTTTCCTCTCTTGGGAAAACAGTTTCACATGGCTTTACTCATCTTGGTCTCATGTGACGGCCATTTTCATTCTCCCCGTTTTCTGTTAATACTTTCTAACCCGATTTGAATGGTAAAATTTATTATTTACTCACTCTGTGTTTCTGTTGAATTATGGCTGGTTATTTTTATATGCTCCCAGTTGTTTTTAGTCATAGCATTCAGTGTCAAAGTGGAAGTCATATTTTTAGTATGTAAATTATACTTGCTTTATCTAGAGGCTTACATGATATAAGGTGGTCCCATAGAGCCCAGGCTATATCATCATGTAGCCAAGGATGACCTTAAACTAATCCTTCTGCCTCTACCTATCACACCTGGGATTATAGGTGTGCATTCTCATGCCAGCTTCTAAGTAGATTTTTTTATGTAATTTAGTTTTATATTTTTAGAAATCTTAGTGAGGGATTGATTTTACTCTGTTCTCCTAAAGGAAGTATTGGTTGTCTTCCTGTCTATCTGCTCTCTTAGGGCAGTCAGACCTGATGACATTTGTTGTCCCACACTGACTGAGGGGTGTAGTCCTGAAATGCTGCAGTCAGTGCTGTCACTTTTCCGCCTTAACAGTCTTCATGGCCCTTACCTTGATTTTTATTTGTGTAAACATAGCTGAATGATGGCTTTATCAGATGTCATAGCCAGTTTGCTGATTGTGTTTGGAGCCACAATATACTCTGTTGAATACTCATTTATGATTTACTTTCACATATTTTTAAGCTGGAATGAGACACCTAAACTATCTTTCAGAAGCAGGATAAAATCACTGCATCTTCTGAAGGTTTTGCCATTCTTTTCCTCCTGTGTGCAGACTTTGCATAAAATAATGTATATTGGTTTGTATGCAGTTTGGACTGTGGGCCTTTTTGTTAAGGAAAAGGTCAGCCATTCTTCTGTCTGCAAGAATAGTTACTTGAGAGAAACATCTCCTTGAAATATGGATGCCACCAGCTTAACATTTTTCTTCTCTCTCCATTTAAGCAATATCTGTGTGTACATAGGTACATACATAAGAAGCCACTGCAGCAATACAATCTATGCAGATGTCAGTACATGTGATGAAGAGTCACGGTAGAGTTCTCTTAGCTCTGAGAGTATTTGTGTTGCAGTCTATGAGCAGATTTCTTTCTGTACCTTGGAACTATCTCAAGGTTAAGTTAATCAAAGTTCTACAAATTATAAGCAAAACATCCACTGTACCAATAGGAAGGCAGTCCTAGTTGACCTACTCATTGTACAGATTTAAAGGGCTACAGAGGTGCAGAGATCTGTAAGAGGCCTTAGCATAGTTGTTCATTTACACTGTGGATTAGTGAACTTTCAGCTTTTACCTTCTTGCACTACATATGTGTGTATTTTTATGTGAAATACTATGTTTATTTGATTAAGATTCATGTTTGTTATTGGCCCAAGATGTTGGAAAATCACCTCTTAAGTTTTCCAAAAATACCAGTGATCATTTAGCAAAGGTATGTTTTTCTAGTAAAGTGCAGAACAATCAAAAATAGCTTACATATAAACCAAAAAAGCCTTTATAAAAACCAGTTGCTTGTACTGCTGCCTAGAGATATAAGGATAAATCAGCAAGTAAAAAGCATGAAATATTAAAAGACATAAAGATTGAATTAATAGTTGGTTGTATGGAAAATTAAAATAAAAATTAATGCTTTAAATCTAAGTGTTAATGTTTTTCTCATGAGGTTCAGGGGTTATTTATCTTACTTATGTTGGTGACTAAATATTTGTTTATTTCCCACCTTTTGTGTGCCCATCTTTTTATTTCTAGAACATATTCAGGGATGATACTTTAGACACTCAAAATATGTGTTTTGATTTTGAATGGATAACTTAATTTCTTTGAAAATGATTTATTAAACATCTTGTGTTATTCTTGAACATTTGTTGTTGTTACAACTAGATTTTATCTGGAGCTTTTTACTACTGTAAGAAGTTGTTGGGTTTTTTTTTTTCCTTTTCTTTTCTCATTTTTTGTATTGGAAATAGATTTTTTTCATGCAGTCTATTCTGATTACAGTTTCCACTCCCCCAACTTTTGCAGATCTTTCACACTTCCCTTCCCACCCAAATCCATATTCTTTCTTTCTTTTTCTCATTAGAAAAAACAGCATCTAAAAATAATAAGATAAAATAAGTTTTATTTTAATATCTATCTTGTAATGAACTTCCTATTTATTTCTTGTAATGTGCTATTTACAGTTCATTTTTAACTATATAAATGTTCCAATTATTTTCCCCCATTTTTCTTTCTTTCAGACTCTATAGTGTCCCCCAAACAAAACAGAAAAAACATTCTAAAATAAAATAAATAGAAAATAAGTTTCTTTTTATATTGTGTTCGTATGTTGTATGCTGATATACACGTGTGTGTTATTGAAACATTATAGAGCTATCCTTATTTTAGCAAGATAGTTGATGCATTATGGAAATATGTATGTAAAAACCCATTATATTCATTAATCCTCTCTATTGTATGAGAAAACATTAGCAAGAAAATCTGCTGATGGTTCTCCCTGCGGGCCCCTTCCTTATTGGTTTCTTTGAACTCCAAAACTAATAAGAGGAAACCAGTACGAAGATGCCACAGGCAGTTTGGAAAACCTGTGGAATAGTTGGCTGTCTTACACAGATTAACCTTTCCTTTTCCTGGAGTTGTTTCTGAAGAGCTCCTTTATACTTGGGCACTGCTGTCTCCTGCATTTCCAAGTGCCTTCAAGACTTAGACCCTGTGTGACTGTTTTGTCCTAAGAGGTGTTTTGGCGCATGCTGGTATCCAAGATATCTTAGAAGTGTTCATAACATGTACTTCTTCTGTCAGGAAGAAACTGCTGTTATTCCAACCAGACAGTTAGCATTGTGGTGGTAATGGTTAATTCTTTGACCTTACCACACACACACACAGTCTTGGGCAGTAATTCTGGAAAGTCACAGATGGATTGTAGGGAGTCATCCTATCCTGTGTTTTTCTGTGAGGTCATTTAATTCCTCAGCAAATACTCCTTACATACCTCCCAGGTTAAAGGCAGCATTTCTGTAATGAGTATATGTAAGCCCACAAAAATCTCCACCCTGTACATAAAAGTAAGAAGCACGTTTCTGATATATGAAGTTATCGTCATTGTAAGTCTTTTTCTTAACTCTTGAATTCTTAAAGCAAGATACCTGTAGATGATTCTTTATTCCACTTTAGTTTAAAGACAAAATTGTTGTTGAAGAAAATACAATAATGAACTTACGTATTAAAAACCATTCTTTTCCAGCAGCTGATGGGATGACTCAGTGGATAGAATGTTAGCTGTACAAACATGAGGATCTGACATTTGTTCCCCAGCCCATGTAAAAACACGGCATAGAGTTTCATATCCTTAATCCAAGGGCTGGGAATGGAAGACAGGAGAATCCTAGGCTCACTGGGTAGCCAGTGAAGTTCAGCAAGAGCCCATCCCCAAACTCAAGTGTAACGTAATAGAAGACTGCAGCATCTACCTTCAGGCTCCCTGTACACATACACAAGCATGTGCATATGTACATGTGCTGATATGCAAGGAAACACACACACGCACACACACACACACACACACACACACACACACATGCACACACGCACACACACACGCAGGCATAAAAAAATCCTAATGGAAAATAAGAATACACTTTTCTATTTATTTCATTATTGTATCTATTGCCTTGTTTGATTTTGGATTTTTAATGCAAAATATTGTCATGCTGTCCAGGCTGGCCTTGAACTTTCCTGGGCTTAAACAATCTTGAATAGGAACAAGTATAGGTATATTGTACTATGACTGGCCTTGCTTCCTATTTAAACAATAAAATTTAGCCTGGCAGGGTGTCATATGCTAGAAGTCACAGCATTCAGGAGGCTGAGACAGGAAGTTCACAAATTCAAGATCACACTGGAGTACTTACACTACACTACCACCCTCAGTTACATAATTAGACTCTATCTGAAGTTATAGTTTTGAAATAACTTTGGGCAAGGTTTTTTTTTTTTTTTCTCCTTTCAATGATAGCATCCTGGAAAACACATTTAAAAATTACTCTTTCAAATTCAAGTAACATTCATAAAATGCCATAAATTATTTCACTAAAAACACTTTTCTAAAAAAAAGCATAGAGGAACAAGGAAATCTCCAACTTCGGTACTGATGAGGGAGCTAAGGCTTTAGGACCGACGGAACAGTGAGTTAAGACAGCCTTGGATGTGTAAGGACAGGCATGTTAGTCATTTAATTAGGCTGTGTGCAACTTGTACAGGATGTCAGAGTCACAGTAGACACTAAAATGAAGACAATTGTTATACAAATTATCAACTTCAAAAGGGATGAGAATTATGTAACAGTGAGGCTTTGACAATTAGTATTTAGTCCAAATGTCTGTTTCATCATAGACTTGCCATTCTTGTTGATAACTTATTTGATAAGTCAGTGCCCATGTTAGTACTAAGAACAGAATTTGCTTTGGCCACTGAAGACACTAAAGCATGTTTTATTTTGTTTTTGTTTTTGTTTTTTCACCATATTTTAGGAACCTTGCAAAGTTTGCCACATGGACAGTGTTCATTTTCTTTTATAGTATAAAGTCAAAAGCAAACTGTATGTCTAGTTTAAACAAAAAACACCCTTTTAAATTATGAACCCAGAACTTCATGTGTATGTTTTTAGCTAATTTTAACGATGCTGGTGATCGAACCCTTAGCCACGCATGCTGTAAGCACATTATTCCACAGATGAACTACAAATGGTGTTTCAGCTTCTTTTCAGTACATTTATTACATTTGATGTGATTTATTTATTTCTTCTTTTATCTATTACCCAGCATCATAAGATTCCTACCAGATGTTGTGGACTGTACTTGAGCCCCTTACTGGAGATAGGAGAGCTGCTAACATGGGGGAGGGACCTCATTCACTCCTAAGTATACTCTATACTCACAAATACACAGTCCTAAAACTGTTCGTTATCCTTGAAACTCAGAATCAGAGGTAGCAGATAACGTAAATAAAGTATTATGTAATCCTTGAGATCTAGATTTGACCCACTTAGAGTATACTACTGATTTATCTTACGACATCATTGAACTGATGCAGTTTTCAGGATCTATGAAAAAGCTGTCAAAATTTTGAGAAAATATGTTGTGATCTCTTCAAGCCATATTTAAAGACATTTTCAAACAGTTTGAGACTAATTTGAGATGCCTTTTGTTTATCAGGAAATATATAGATTGTATTATTGTATTCTTTTGTTTTTTTTCTGAAGGTGAGAAAAAAGCGAAAGTAACACGAAGCAAAGGTACTAGCGATCCCATGATGCCTTTTTTCAAAAGTTATTTTAATGATACTCTTCAGGTTTGTTCCAGACTTTAATTAGAGTTTATAAAGTAATTTATGCCAGAAATTAAATATTAATATCACATATCAGGTTAGCATAAAATTGCCTTTTAGCATATTCGAATAATTCTAGGAGACATTACATTAATCTATTATCGCTTAAGTCTCTCCTTTACTGATGCCAACCTAAAGTATGGGCTTATGAATATATTATGCTGGTTAATTAGGAATTAATTTATGACTCCATCATTTACTGAATATAATTTTAACATTTTCCTTCAAAGCAGTTTTTATGGGTCTAGAGGATGAGGGCCACAGCTGAAGGGCCTGGAGTTGTCACGTGCACTTTCTTTCCTTCTGATACCTGAGTCAACAGGTTGTTCTATGTGTAAATACTGCCTTTCTGTTTGCCTTGAAGCCATGATTTCACTGTTGTGAGTTCTACCATTCATTCCTTTTCAAGTATTTGCAGAGTATATTTGCTGATCTGCTTATTGCCTAGGAAATCAAGTAGGAAAATAAATAAATATGAATGATATTTTTGTTAAGTTTCCGTCTTCCTGAAATTTCAGCCTTATGTTTGGAATGTGCCCTAACAATATTAAATGATAGCTCATTTTAAAGATTCTGTTAGATTGCAAGATCTGATTTTCTTGAATGAAGTTTCTGGTGAATTTTCAGGCGACTTCACTGACATCTCTAATGGCAGACAATATTGTCCCTCACTGTGAGCCATAGGCTCAGCTTCTTTTCAGTGGAGTTCTGTCAGTGCTGCTTTTGGTCTGTCCTTACTCAGTGATGTTGCTGAACCCTGATAATACTGAGCAGTGAACATACGGTACATACTTGATTTTATAGTAGAGCGTGTTATCAATAATCCATTTTTTTTAAATTCTTAGGTTGTTATTTGTGTTTCCTTATTTAATGTTATTTATATTTTCAGCAGTCCTTATTTTCATTCTGTTTCCTAGAGATTCTTTCTTTGATTTTTGTCTTAATTTTTTTAATCATTTGGTAGGCTGATTCCTTTTGACTTAAGTCACAAGTATGAGTATACTTTACTAGACCAATGCTGTCTTATTATAGAATCATAAACAGTAGGTTTTATCATCATATCTCTAGTGAAGAACAGACTTGTCCCATTTTCTTGTGAGAAACACTTTGGTGCTCCAATTTCTACTTCCGTTAAACTTGGAAACCACTGGCAAGTGTTTCCTTACACTCTGGCTTGGAATGACTCCTTCATGGCCTGTCACTGGCGGAGAGCTCCACTCAGAAGGGAAAGGAGCTGCTGCAGCAGTGAGTAGCATTCAGCTGCCTTCCAGTGGAGGGAGAGGTTCTAGTCAAGCAGCTCAGAGCAGCAGCCTGAGAAACCTCACGCCTGAAGAATTGTTTTCTCAACTATCCTCTGGGAACATGAGTACTTGAACAAATTTGGAAAATGTGAGATGAGTCTGTTTGATTACAGAGCTTCCTGTATTTGATATCAAATTAATAAGAACTTCAGGTCTACCAAGAAACAGTTCTATACAGAGTTTCACAGACTCACTGGCTCATGGGGCTCTTCAGTTCCCCTTTCTTGAGAACCTGTACAGCATAACTGTTCTCTCACTTGCTTTCGTATTTCCATCTATACGGAGGCACCTAAATAGATAAAACCAGTGTTCGCCAACATCCCAGGATTCTTACCTTCTAGAAACAAAGGACAAAATACATTTTCTAAAACTCTAAGACACTTTCTGTCCTTATGTTTTTAGTAATTGGATTTTATTGCATAAAGAGGATGATTTTATTTTATTTTAATATTATCTAATTCTGCAAGTTTTCTGGAATGGCACAGTCTGGTAACATGGCTAGCATGGTTCTGGGTTATAGCTGTTGAAATGCATGCCACATGAAGGGATAGTGTGGAGAAAGTAATTTCAGAGTTTATTTCTAAGGTCTGTTGGAGGTGGAAGGGTATTCTTTCTTTAAAAAATACCCTCTTTCCAACGACTTAAAAAGGGAGTCAGAATTGACTGTTGGATGCAGCGGGTGGAAATAAAAGGAACCATATAATTAATCAGTGATCCAATACTGTAAGTGCTATCTCTCCTAAAGTTAACAGTATCAGAGTTTTAAGTTCATTAAAAACTGAGTTGGGACTCACACAGTGATAGTAATTACTGAGTAATTAATAGAATTGCAGTATCAAAAACTCCTTCCTAGACACCAGACCTAAGCATCACAGCTCCATATGGTCCCAAGGACTGTGTTATTTTTGTGTAAAAGAATGTAATCTTTTTGGAAAATAGGTTGCTTGTTTATGTGACGTGGGAGGGCTATCTTCTCTCTAGTAGTTAATGTGGTAAATATTGGGGAGATGACCATCAGACTGGAATGGCACAGTCTGGCGACATGGCTAGCATGGCTCTGGGTTCCAGCTGTTGAAGTGCATGCCACATGAAGGGCTAGTGTGGAGATAGGGATAGTAACCTTGGGAGCACAACATTGACTTTCTGAGACTCTGATTTATTTTTGATAATCAATCCCTGGTATTTTAAAAATTATAAATAAGTATACTTTCTTTTCTCAGATGGTATAATTAGGATATTAGGGTCACTCCTTTGAGTCATGATTTACAAAGAGCTTATGCAAAACATGGGATTAGAATTTAGCTTAATTTAGCTCTATATGGTTCAAACTCTAAAAATTGTGATCATATAATCTTTTTAAGTGTTGATAATTATTTTTAGTACCTCTTAATGAATGACTTAGGACTACATAATAAGACTTAGGTAAAAAAAAGTTTGCAATAATATGTAAAAAGTTACAGAAACATACTTTTTCTGATAAGATGGCCAAAAGACTCCATCAGTATTTTAAAATGTGAAAAAGTCTTAAACATATCAAGAGCTCAGGGTATTAATACTTTAAATTTTTATATCTTTTAGGTGACTCTCCCTCATGTTTACCTCCCTCCTCTGCCTCTCTTCTTTTAGGCCATTCCCCTGTCACTTTGTCCCCTCCCTTATCCTTCTCATTTTGAAGATATCAAGTGCTATTAGATATCAAGTGCTAATCCACTATTAGAGTGGATACTTTCCAGCTCAGACAGTGCTGTGGTTCTGCTGTCTGATTAAAGTAGTGTTTGTGGCTTAGAAAACAGCTCCTGGCTTTGGGCGCAAAGACCTTCCCATCCCTCCTGCTGTGATCTATAGAAACGCATACTTTGCATGTGACCCTACCTGTTCTCATAAAGACTGTCAGGGTTTGCAGTGTATGAAAACTTGCCTGCAAAAAAGTCGAGAAATGACAAAAAGGTAGCACAGGCACAGACAATTTGAATTGTTTCCTAATATTCTTAGGACATACAAGGAAATAAAATATCTCATTGAATTTGTTTATATTTTGTTAGAAATGCAAGTAAGAAATTAAGATGTATTTCCTCAGGAGAAGTTAAAGTATTATTCTCCAAGCTAGATAGTAGAAAGTCTAATTTTTGTTATAGAAATGTAATTCGAAAACACAGCACTAAAAGTATTTTAAACATAGAAAAGAATATAGGTAATATCAAAATAGTAATACATATATGTTTCTGTTGAAAATGTGGGATATGAAAAAACAATGCATGGACTTCCTAATGATTATAATTTTTAAATATGGCATTAACCACTGAGTTAAGATGATTTTGTGGGTGAAAAGTGGTTTCTCACCATGGGACACTATTGGTAGGTTGGTGTCTTGGCTCTTCATCAGTTTTCAGAATCACTCTTACAGTGTATTTTAAAAAGTATAACTGAGCCTGCTCAACAAAACATTGAGCAAACTGCTTTTTAAAAAGCTTAATTGTAAAAACTAAAAGTTTAGTTTTCTGAAGTGAGAACTATGGTGCTTTGAGATTTCAGTGAATTTTACCAAAATGGCAAAGTGTAGCGAGATGTAATGTTGGACATTATCGTTGATTTCCATTCTTGAGTCCAAGGTTGGCAAACACTGAGATTATGTGTGCTCTAACCTGAAAGGGCTTGGTGGAAAGGGTCGAAGAAAGAGAGTACAATGTCTGCCCTGCTCAGCCTCTGAAAGAAGGGCCAGGGCAGGGCTCATTGTGGGCAAATTACTTCCACCTCCCTTTTTGCCCCTGCTTCAGCTCCAGGGGAGCTGGGAGTGCACAGGAGGAATCAGAAGACCTGGGTTCCAGTCCCGGCTCTGCCACTTACTGCCTATGTGACCTTGGGTAAGTTACCTGACATCTCTAAGTCTCAATTTTACTACAGGGTGTTGTGAGGATTAAGTAATATGGTCTACATAAATGTGATTTGCAGCCTCCCTAACAGCTGTAGAGATGATTTTTATTACCATGGGCTTGGCCTCCTCCCTGTCCCTCTCAAGTGTTCTGATGTGTGCCTTCTTGAAGCAGTCCAGATGACTCCATTACTTTTGCTTCTCCCTTGCCCTCTCTGCATAGGAACCAACGTTGGTCCTGCCCTCTGCATGTTTCTCACAGTGTAAAACTACATGGACTAATCCTCACGCTGGACTGCGGGATATTCTTATCCCTTCTCACCCTCCTTTCACCTCTCTTTAATCTCAGAATTGCATGCTTATGAGCATCAGAGAGTAAGTCTAGTGCATGAAGATTCAGGAAGTGTTGAAGGACTTAGGTAGAGGAAAGGCCTTTTAGTCTTGTTCCCACCTCCTTTGTTAAGCAGGTTGACTGGGAAAACTGACCGGAAATGTTCCACCCTTTCACTTTCTTTGTGGAAATAAGTTCCTCAGAGGTCTCACTAAAAACCTAGATCCTTAACTTGAGGAGAATTGTAGAGAAAGATAAGAGATTTGATAGCTCTGTCTTTGGTCAGCTCTTTTAGAAGTACATGGTCCAGCTTCTTCTGTTAGGAAATTGCTGGCTCCCTTCACCCTCCTTAGTTGGTAATGCTTGCCTTCCTGGGTGTTCAGTCATGAGGAATGCATGGAACTGAGGACTATGCTATGCTTTCAGACCGAATGATCCTTACAGGGCTAAAGCGTGGTGTTCTGCTTGGTCCAGCTTCTCCCACAGTCCGTGAAGGCTTGGTCTGGCACTGTAAATAACAGTAGCCGTTTGCCATGAATTGCTTGCCATTACTGCCTGATTGCCATGCAGCATAGTAACACTCATACCATTACTAGACTGATTTTATTAAGAATTTTCCTCTTTTTTTTTAAGCCTTGAACCATTGACTTACACTTCATATGGTTTCTTGCTGAAGTAGCAGTGCCATCTTTTATAACTGAACTGTGGTGACAAATGTAGGTTGACACAATAAACACTCAGTTTAGACTTATCAGTCAGTGGAAAAGTTTAATGATACATTCATTCTGTCAAGAATTCAGCAAGGGCTGGAGAGATGGCTCAGTGATTAAGAGCGCTGACTGCTCTGCCAGAGGTCCTGAGTTCAATTCCCAGCAACCACATGATGATTCACAACCATCAGTAATGGGATTTGATTCACTCTTCTAGTGTGTGTCTGAAGACAGCTGCAGTGTGTACTCATATAAATAAAAAATAAATCAATCTTTAATACAGAAAAAGAAAATACAAAGAATTCAGCCAAGTCTGGACCCTGATATAGTGTTGAAGGAAGGGAGACGTGACAAGGTCTTTTTGACACCCCACCCCCACCCCTAAGATTTCAGAGTACTCAGATTTATAGCCAGTCATTCTATAGTTGCTCACGTCTCCAAAGAATCAATAATGGGATTGTGATACCATCCTTAAAGCAAGAAATTGAAAGTTACATGAGTGTCTGACAATAAAAAAATGTTGAAATATTACCTGACAGAAATAGTACAATGAATGTTAGCGAATAAAAACAATTTCTAGGCCTGAATGAAACTATATCAGCATAGTTATTTTAAAGTAATAAAGTTACGCATAGCTATTGTGTCTGTGTGTCTGTGTGTATATGTGTATATGTCTGTGTGTGTGCATATATTTATATTCTATCTTATAAATTTCCTGTAATTTTCCATTATGTATTCAATTGGAAAAGTCAAAAGCAAATAAACTGAACAAGAATTGTTCTGTGACAGTTCATCTTCTGTTTCTGGTCTTTTCATACCTGCCTGAAAAACACTTGATGTACAAATGAGACAACCTTTCTGTGTTTATTAAGCAGAAGCTAACAGTATGCTTGCTACACATCCAGTTTCCAGTTGAGGTTCTTGTTGTGAACTCTTTTGAAAGTCTCTACAGTAATGACCAAAGACATCAACAAAATTAATTTTTTAGAAAATGCCTCTAGAAATAGTTTTTCAGAATTTGCTAGTAATATTAGTATGATCATGAGAATATTAACATCTTTCAGTCTCCTGTTTAAGATTTTATTTTAGGTGTATGAGTACTTTGCTTCCGTGTATGTTTGAGCACCCTATGTGTGACATGCCTGAGGAAGCAGAAGCTCAAATCCCCTGGAACTGGAGTTAAGGGATGGCTTTGAGCTGCCAAGTGGGTGTTGGGAATCGAACCCCGGGGCCTTGGAAGAACAGCCAGTATTCTTTACCTCTGAGCCATCTCTTCAGCCTCATACAGCATCTTTTTAAGCTTATCTTGACACCAGATATCAAGACATTCAATACCATCTGTTAGATTCCTCGGTGTGTGTGCTAGGGGGAGGTGATTTAAATTGTGCTGTTTGCTGTATCTATTGATCCTTTGGTGGTGGTGCTGGTGCTGTTATCTCAGTTAAAAAAAACAAGCAAGTTTGGTAGGAAATGACTTTTAAAAACTACTGTGTCATTGGGTGTGGTAATACATACCAAATCCCTTCACTAAGAAAGCCAAGGGAAGAGGATGACCTGAGCTCAAGACTTTGCAATCAAGCTAGGAAACTTGAAACCCAACTAAAAATTAACATCAATAAATAATTAAGAAAAGCAAAACAAGCCAGGCAGTGGTGGCACATGCCTTTAATCCCAGCACTTGGGAGGCAGAGGCAGGCAGATTTCTGAGTTTGGGGCCAGCCTGGTCTACAGAGTGAGTTCCAGGACAGCCTGGGCTACACAGAGAAACCCTGTCTCGAAAAAACCAAAAAAAAAAAAAAAAAAAAAAAAGAAAAAAGAAAAGCAAAACAGAAAACCTTTATAATCACATGAAGTTTAACCTAACGTGTTGATTTATGTGTTTATTATTGACTCTTTCATGAAGAGAAATTTTCCTAACATGAAACAGTTTAAAGTGTAGGAAAACGTCATATATGTTCATCATCATTTTTGTATTTTTGTATTATAATGATGATACATTACGCATCTGCAACTATAGAATTAAAAGGTAGAATACAAATAGGAAACTAGGGAATCCTATTTAGAACAGATTTTTGGTTTAAATACTGGCATGGTTTCTAAGAACAACCTAGAATAATATAACATTGATTCCCAAACTTCTTATGCTGTGACCCTTTAATACAGTACTTTACATTATTGTGCTGATCTCCAAATTATTTCATTGCTATTTCATACCTGCAATTTTGCTGCTGTTATGAATTGTAATGTAAATACCTGATATGCAGGACATCTGATATGAGACCCCTGTGCAAGGGTCTTTCAATCCCCAAAGGGGTTGTGACCCACAGGTGAGAACCAATGGCCTATAATCTTCCACTAAGACCAAAGAACTTAGAAAAATAGTTTGCTTCAGAGATGTTTTAACACTCATTAAAATAAATAATAATCGCCGGGCGGTGGTGGCGCACACCTTTAATCCCAGCACTTGGGAGGCAGAGGCAGGCGGATTTCTGAGTTCGAGGCCAGCCTGGTCTACAGAGTGAGTTCCAGGACAGCCAGGGCTACACAGAGAAACCCTGTCTCGAAAAATACCAAAAAAAAAAAAAAAAAAAAAAAAAAAATAAATAAATAAATAAATAAATAAATAATAATCATGGGATTTTTTTAAATTATAAGATTTCTTAAATAGTGGCAGTCTTGAGTAAATTTAGAAACTTGAGAATTAAGTATATTGTGGATATATATATATATATATATATAAAAATAAATAAATAAAATAAAGAATTTGTTGTGAAAATACTTGCTTTGGTGAACTTGACTACTTATTGACTACTTAATTTTTTTTTTTCTAGTAGTCATGTCCTTCAAGGAATTAGGCTCATCTCAGCAGATACCAGAGAAGAGAGAACCTTTTCATATTGAAACAAATTAGTAATAAAATTAGTGTGTTTGATCTGCTGGTGTTCTCATCTCTATGAAGACTGCCTCGAGGTTTCTGTTTTGATTGGAAGAAAAATGGAGAAACCTGGTTCTTAGAGCGAGTTCTTACTCTGTTCTTGGTATTATGTTGGTTATTAATGTGGGCAACTTGTAAAAATAATTTTGTTAAAAGGCAAAATAAGAGCTAGTTTGGCATCAAGTGTTAGGTCCATCCCCTGTGTAAGTCACTAGGTTAAAAATAATTTTGTTAGTTAAAAGGCAAAATAAATAGTAGACTAGTTTGGCTCAAACTAATAAAAGAAAAAAGTGAGCTGGGCAGTTGTGTCACATGCCTTTGATCCCAACGCTTGGGAGGCAGAGACAGGTGGATGACTATGATCCAGATGAGGCCAGCCTGGTCTACAGAGTGAGTTCCAGGATAGCCAGGGCTAACCCTGTCTTGAAGAAGAAAAAAAAAAAGAAAGAAAGAAAAGAAAAAGAGAATGTGCTGTATTTATTATTGTAAAGAATAGAAGTTCACATTTAGGAACTAATAATATCTCTTTTAGGGAGATAAAGAACTTTAAGGATTTAGTTTTTTACTTACGTTAGTTTTTTTAGATGTCACAGCTGCTATGGATAAGGAGGTAATTTAGGGTACCTTAGTAGAGTGAAATAGAATGTGCTCAGTGTAGAACACAAGTCAACCTTGTTTTGTTCAACATTAAGAAATGTACACACCCACTTAAAATGTGAGGTCTGTAATTATATGAACCTCATTAGAACTTAACGTGATGACGTGCCCTCATCTAGCCTGTTCCTCACTGCCATGGATGAGCAAGCATGCTGTTCAGTCCACCACAGCCTGGGGTACCACTTCAGTCTCAGTCATGTGTTCTCATCTGGAAAACTCCAGTAAAAGGAGACAGACTCACAGGTTATTGTGAGCAACATAGAAACTGCTCAGTGAACGTCTTTTCAGAGCGAATGCCGGCTTTTGTGGATTCTTGAACACTGCTTGTTCCCGCCTTTTGTGTTCCTTTAAGGCTTGGGAAGGAACAACCATGCTAATCAATTCCTGAGCGAGGCCGATTCTTTGCACTGAGCAGTGGCTTGGACTAGAGGTAGGAGCTGCACACCTGTCCTAAATTGTGTCTCTTGGAAGGAAACCAAGTGACTTCTTTATGTCATTCTTCCCTTGCTATTAAACTTTTTTATTTTAGTGTTACTAATAAGATAGAGATCTTCATGTGCTCTTAAAATATGGATCTAATATAAATTTCACAAATCTTTGAAAGTAAATGAATTTTTCTTGTAGCACACAGTCCTTTGGATTAGTAGGACTTGGGCTACAGAGTTCTAAAGTTTCTTTTTTTTTTTTTTTTCCTTTAAACTATTTTCCTATATATCTCAGAAACCCTATAGTTGGTTATACTTTTCATAAATGGATGGCTTCTTCCTTTGTTCAACCATGATGCTTTCAGCTGGTCATGCAATGAGTGCAATTGCCTTTTTATGTTGACTGGATTGTTGTCTATATCTGGGTTTTAAACAAATTAGTATTGAACCCTGGGACAAGCTTTTATTAAATGTTGTTTCTTTAGTTTAGCTTTTAAGACTGACATATCTTCTGCTGAGATAATGAAAGTGGAATTTGAATCCTGGATTTTATACTATGAAAGGGATTTGTAAAGTTAGTCTCTGATTTCTTGTTGACTATCATTGTTATCATTTGCCTTGCAAATTGCCTTGTGATTTAGACACCATCACCAATCGCTGGCTGTTGCTTCTAATTCAGTTGACCTACTTACTTTGTTTTTAGTAGTTTTTTTTGTTCGTTTGTTTGTTTGTTTATTTATTTATTTTGAGGCAGAGACTCACATAGCCCAGAGTGGTCTCAAACTTGCTTTGTAGCTGTGGATGACCTTGAGTTCTTGACCCTCCTGACTCTACTTACTTAATGGCAGGCTTACAAACATGTATTACTTCATCTGCCTATTTACTTTTTAATACACTCAACTTACGTTTATTTGAGGAGATTTTATATTACAGAGGAATAAGAACTTTGTAGATGAAGTGAAAACAAAAACACTGGCTATGGTCTGCTGGTAATGCTGATTAATAGCACTAACTGTCCTTCCAGAGGACCCCGTTCAATTCCCAGAACTCTCTCACAACCATCTGTAGCTTTGTTTCCAGGGGACCTGATGCCACCTGGCCTCTATGGACACTGCACATGTGTGGTGCACATACATACAGACAGACAAAACCCCGGCACTGGGATCCCTATCAAGTAAATAGCAGTATCCCCACTTCACACAAGAAAAATATTGCAGGCACAAATTCTGAGCCATTCACTTTCTCACCTAAATTTCTTTGCACTGTTAAGGTGAAGGACTGATTTCGATTTGACATTTTTTGAAACAAAAGAGTACATACAGTTCATCTCCAGATGGGAGTAAAGGATATTCACTCTCCCAGCTGTATGCTAGTTTAATGTTCATTGTGGTAAACTTGTATTTTGATACAACCAGTGTTAGTTTTCACAAAGAGTCAACTGAGTTATTTCTCTAAAAGGTCAAACACATGAGTAAATCTCTAGGTTATTTAAGTACAGAAATGAAGATGGGTGTTGGTAGAAGTATCAGCCGTTGTTTCTCAAAGGCTGGCAGGAGTTATGGGGTAGAAAGTCAGCCAACCTCTTCCTTTCTCAGACTGCCCACTGCTGGAAGACTTTAATCTTTGCTGTGATATCTTCAATTTCTGAATGTATTGTGAGCTAGTCCAGCTACATCAAGGTTCAGTTGAACTGTAACTACCTGCTTAGACGTGACCCTTTTGGATAGTAGTCCAACTACATCAAGGTTCACTTGTACTGTAACTGCCTGCCTAGACGTGACCCTTTTGGATAGTAGTGCTCTTAACTTCCATCCATCCTGCAAAAATGAAGGCTGGCAGATCCCCCGAAGGCTGTAAGATCTGTTGTGCACAGTTAGTCACAATATACTGGTAAGAGTTCTGTGCTAACGTGAGGTTATTTCTACTGCACAAACTTCAGCAATATTTAATGCAGAGCTTTGTGCTTAGGTTTGGAAAAGAGTCCTCAATGAACATGTAATGAATTATGAATTAGCGTATGAAGTAGCCTTGGGAGTCTGTTATAAGGATTTCACTCAATGTCAAGCACAATATGAATAAACTGGATGAGCAACTGATAAAAACTTTAAAGCAACTGCCTCGTATATTTGTCAAGGCAAGGAGGGTACTTTCTTCATGAGATCTATTTAATAGTATATTCTAGGCAAGTCATATTTGAAATGATATCCCAAGTGGCAGATTATGTAGAATAGTCAGTTCTAAAAATAGTCACAGTGATGGAGATCTGGAAATAGTGACATTTGACAAGTGACGCTTACTAAAGTTAAAATCATTCATCTTAATATGGTCTAGTCTGATCACGGAGGTGGAAGTGGTCCCACCTGGAAAACCCAGTCAGCAGTTGGAAGAGTGCTGCTTTCCGTTGTAGGAAAGGCAGGCTTTCCAGTGCCTAGACCCAGACCTCAAGGAGGCACCACCTCCATTCCTGTGCTGCAGGAATGCTGTGCTCTACCCTCTCATCCTCAGACTGCAGCCGTACTGACTGCATGAGTAGTCTACGTGAGTGTTTTTAAACACACGCTTTTATTTTCCACTCAGGAGAAATGACCATGGTTTGTCACGCACACGTTTTTGTTGTGTATATTTGAGCAAGATACTTGAAGTTATATGTGCTTTAAGATTGCATTTTTATTTGTCTAAGTTCCTTAATTCTTAATAATTAAGGATTACTTCAC
Organism: Mastomys natalensis; assembly: GCA_021653895.1. NCBI lineage: Eukaryota > Metazoa > Chordata > Mammalia > Rodentia > Muridae > Mastomys > Mastomys natalensis. Next base: position 2,233,220 of record JAJTUV010000017.1, on the reverse strand, counting down.
TTCTCTGTCATATGATACTGATAAATTTATGAAGCATTTCCCATCAAATATCTTTCCTCCCTCAGTCTACAGTACATTTAAAAAGCAGAGTTGTATCCTATAATTTATCAACTGAACATAAAATATTGTTTTTGTTGTTTTTCTAATTCAGTTGTTGAAATCTGTATTCAAGTCTTTGTAGCATACCATATGTTTCTGTTTCAGTTGGACCCTTAAAGGAATTTTTACGATAAAAGCCAGTTTGGTGTTTAAGCAGTAAAAGCAGAAAGTCTGCCAATTACTGCTTCCACAGAAAGAATTAGTTTTATTATCTTAAATTCTGTTATATTAGCCTACTATTATAAATTGTAAAAATAATATAAATTACCAGAGTGCAATAGGAGTTTGTTACTTGTAATTAGTGCTCATTATAAAGTATATAACTTACGTGTTTACTATGATGTATAGAGAATGTAATGCATATTCCGTTTACTTTTCAGGAGAGTATCCATCTACGTAGTTCAATTGAAGGAAACGTATTTTATTAACAGTTACTCAGTTTGGATTAATGTCAAATGTACTGCCTATTTGTTGGCATCATTATGTTCTCATATAATTCTTATATACTCACATCATTACCCGAAAACGTGATAGGAATATTGAAGTAACGTGTCGTGGACATGATGGACACTATGCCAAGATTTAGACCTGGCTGAAGAGATAGAGCTCTTGAGAATCCCTCTGTATTACAGAATCTCTTATAGGAAGCTTTCAGCATGCTGATGTCTTTAGAGTAGGTATACACTTTTTGTTCAGACTCTTGGAAAGTCTGTAACCGATTAAGACTTCTGGTTTCAAGAGAGATGGTTTTCTTTCTTTTTCTAAGGGATCATTCTTTGGATTTAACTATAGTATTTCATCAAAGATAGTAGCCATTAGTTAAATGATGATTGTGCTGAAATATCCATATAATCATACAACACGGGATTCTTGATATTATGCTCAGAACCAGATTGATGTTTGGATGGTACGAGTACCTACTGCTACTGCTGTACACACAAACACCATAGTTGATTCCTGACTCAACAGTTATGATCCATCACCCACATGGCAGCTCAACCACATGTACCTCCAGCTCCCCGGGACCCAGTATGCCTTTCTGGACTCTGTGGGGATCCACATTCACATGTTCATAATCTGTACACAGACATTCATAATTTTAAAAATCTTTTAAAAGTATGCTATGTAAAGTGGGAGTGTATGATTGCATCCATACAGAGGATCTTATACAGTCAGATTTCATTAAAAGAACCCGTGAATATGACAGTGATTCCAGGATTAAGGTCAGGTTAAATGTTCTGAGAGAACAAAGTGTCATTTTGCAGGACAACAGGGTCCTGCAGCCATGTGGCTTGGTGGTGATGGTTATCATACATGTGCTGCGTACTTACACAGTGCTGAGGGAATGGCTCCTCACTGTTTTCCAAGAAAAGACAGAGACAGGATGAGCCAGCAGGAACATGGTAACTATGAAGTGATGGGGTGACAATTGACTTGTGATCATTTCACAGTGTTCACGTATGTATTTTATTTCAATGTACACTTTAAATATGTATAACTCAACTTTTCAAATATTCCTTAGTAAAGCTGAAAAATGTTAATGTCTAAAAAGTGAACCTAGAAAAGTTAAACTACTAGCAAATTAAAGGAAAGCTATCCAGACAGAAACATTAATAAAATACCATGTTATTCAAAATAAAGACTCTTGTGTTTGTATAGTTGAGCAGTCTTGCTGAAAGATGGCCACTAAATACTGTAGAAGAAATTATTCTGAGCATTTGTTTCTTCTAGAAAATGGTGAGATGAAGTAATTGAAATAATTAGTGTAAATACTAAATAACATTTAAAATGCCAGACTACAGTAGTACCTAACTACCTTTTCTATTTCTTAATTTTAGAGACTTTATTATAAAAACCTTACAAATAAATACAGGTCACACACCAATGTTAGCATACCCCAAATCTGTTTCAAATTGTAGATATGCATAGAGGTAGTGTCGAATTGAAGAGGCCCCATGACATTTATTAGAGTTTACTAATCTGTCTTTTAAAAAGCTCCTTTTTCTGGCTTAAGACACAATGCAAGCTTTTGATACTTAGTTGAATTTTCGTGAGTGCTTAAACTACTCAAAGCAGCTGGTTTGCTTTGCAGTAAGGGGAAGAAAACCTTACTGGTGTTAGTCAGGGCAGTGATGACGGTACTACTGTGTTTGCTTTTGGCTGTCACTCAGAAATTCACGTTACAATATTGTTGTCTTTCTGTTGTGCTGTACTTGGCAGAGTGTGGAGCAGAGACCTTTAGCGACACATACATTCAGATGACTTTGTGTTGCCCGATAGAGTCATCAATTTCAGTATAATTTTCATATAATTTAATACTAAATTTGGCACTTATTCACATCCATCCATGTACTTATTTGTTTTGGTTAATTGGGAAGAGTTCCTGTAGTTCAGTTGGCCTCCTACTTGCTCCATAGCTGAGAGTGGCCTGTAGGCCGTGCTTCTGCCTCCCACTGCCAGGATGACAGGTGTTCTCCACCATGCCTTTCACGGGAAATAAAGTCTTTACAAAGAGGAAGTCAGGTGATTTATTCAGTTAAATGGTCTGCAGTCCTTTTGAAATTCTGTATTTTATCAGAATGAAAACACTATTATTATGTATGTGTCTTAGAGTTAGAAACAGTTATTTGGTAGATTTTTGAATTTGATCTTTCTTTTTTCTTCAATTAATGTTCCCTCCTTCTCTTTTGCCATAAAATGTTTTACTTTAAATAAAAATACTACCACATATAGGGTATAAAAATGGAAGAAGGGAGATGAATTTTCTACCCATTTTATTTTAAAATGGTATTTATTTCCTTAAAAATTCTTAATCCTAAGTTAGATCATTATAACATTTGCTATATTTGGTTTCGTATGGTAACAGATATCATATATTGTTGAACCTAAACATTTTTTTCTACTCAGCTGTACAAGGTGAGTTCTTTTTAACAAATGAGGCAGTTTATGGGGCATAGATTTCCTTCGTGTGAGTAGTTGGAAACAGTGTTGCAGTTCCTGTCCTTCTGAGCCACACGCTCCACCTTGTAGTTTGTAGTGTACAGCCAAAGGGAAGCTGGGTTGAGTTTGTAATGTTTGTGCCTCACAGGTTCCAAAGTTTGGTAGCACTGAGAGAGAGAAGGCCAAGGGCACTGCTCACCCAGATGCACAGCTCCCCTTCTTAACCCGAGCCCGTCTGTCCTACACTGCTATCAACACAAGATTGCATTTGGAAGCATCACATTTATCCTCTAAATTAGTAACAATACAAGAACGAGAAAGTCTGCCCCATTCTCCAGTGCCCTGTAGAATACTGAAGTGTGTGATGTCTGTGTCACTGTTTGGGAGCCTATCAGAGGGGAAGTCAGGAAAGTGAAGGGTCTGGGCCTTAGTTCAGGTTGCGGAACTAATTACTTAGTAAATAATAACACCTCAGTTTTTATTCTTCACAACTTTGCCCTATAGTTTGTAGTTCTGCGCTAGCATGGGCCTTGCTGTTTTGTGTTGGAACTATAAATGGTAGAGTAAAACATGTCTCAAAAGAGGCAAATGGTACAGAAAAGATTAGTGTTGATAGTGTGTAACTGTTCAAGGAATAGAGACTGGCTGTGCACAAACATCTAGGAAATAAAATCTGCATCATCCTTCATTTAGATTTTCACCTGTTCTAATACAATAAAATATTAATTAATTTATGAACAGATCATTTACAATATTTCTAGTTGTAACTTTGCAATCTATCACATAATGTTTTGTAAAAGCATGTTTGTCTTTACAATGATTGCTTGCTAGGATTTCATCTTAAGTTTGGTTATATTCCTATAAATATAATCTGACCAGACAGGTAAAGTATAGCCTAGTGATTTATAAAGAAGATTTTTGCATATGAATCACTACAAGAAATGTATACTCATTAGCATTATTTAAAAGTAGCCTAAATTTCAAAGATTGCTAAGTATATCGAACTTCATATATATTCTGTTAAATCTGTTGTACAGCTTCCAGGCAGTACTAGCTTGGTTTCCTCATGTTCTGTGATTCAAGTATATGGTGTCTTCAGCAGTCCAATCTTACTGTCAGGCCCTCGGGAGTAACCGAAAGCACTGGCAGTGGCCTACAGTGTTTGGTGACCTTTGGAACCTCACTGGCCAAGGACTCCTGAGAAGTAACTTGTTCTAGCCTCTGGACTTTTTGTTTGTTAGCTGGTGTCTTCTGGGGCCATTCCCCTATTACAGGACAATTTCATTTCAATTTTTGAAAAAATAGATGTGGATAGATACACTTTAGGAAGCTTCTATGGTAGTAGATATTTATTTATCCCTACCAATTTCCCTCTTCTACTCTCCCATGTCCTCTACCACAATTTACCCTTTCTGTTCCATAATTTCCTTTTAACTCTTTATACTGCGAATTTTTTTCTGCCTTCCCCATGGACCCCTATTTATTTCCTTTGACCTCTGTGGATATTCCTAATGAAATGCGTATGTAAAGATTCAAAGTTAGCATCTATAAATGAGAGAAAACAAGAAATGTTTGTCTTTCTGGGTCTGGATTACCTCCCTGGAGATGATTGTTTTAAACTCCATTTACTTCTGAATTTCATAATTTCATTTTTTCATACTAGCTGGGTAATATTCCACTCTGTGAATATGTGATATTTTCATTATTCATTCCCCAGTTGATGGACATATAGATGTCTCTTAGCTGTTGTGAGTAGAGCAGCAATGAGCATGAATACACAGGGATCTCTATAGGAAGGTACGGTCTTTTTGGTGTGTTGCCAAGGGTGTTATATCTGGATCATGTGGTAGATAGTTTTCAGCTTTCTTAGAGACACTCCATACTGATTTCTCTGGTGGCTGCACCAGGTTGTACTTCCACCAGGAGTGAGTGTGTATCCCAAAATCAATGCCAGCATTTGTCATTATTCGTTTCTTTGGATCTTAGCTATCCTGAGTGGGATAAAAGTAATTTTAATATGCAGGTCCCTGATGGTTGAGGATATTGAACATTCTTTTAGGTTAGATATTTTCTTTATTTACATTTCAAATGTTATCCCTTTTCCTGGTTTCCCTTCGGGAAACCTCCCTCTCCCTGCTTCTCGTAGGGTGCTCCCCCACCCAACCACCCACTCCCGCCTCCCCTATACTGGGGCATCAACCCTTCACATCAAGCCTCTTCTCCCATTGATGCCCAAAAAGGCCATCCTCTGCTACATATGCAGCTGGAGACATGGGTCCCTCCATGTGTACTCTTTGGTTGATGGTTTAGTCCCTAGGAGCTCTGAGGTTCTGGTTGGTTGATATTATTCTCTTTTTATGGGATTGCAAACCCCTTCAGCTCCTTCAGTCCTTTCTCTTAACTCCTCCATTTTGGACCCTATGCTCAGTCCAGTGGTTGGCTGTGAGCATCCACCTCTGTTTGCTGTTTGTGTTTTATCTCTTGAGAACTCTCTCTCTTTTAGGTCTATGCATGCCTCATGTAAAAAATTTTTGTTGTGATATTTAATTTTAAAAATCCTTTATATTGTAGATCTTAACTCTCTGTATAGATAGAAAACGTTTTCTCATTCTGTGGACTGTCTCTTCACTCAAGTGCTGGTGTTCTTTTTGTACAGAAAGACCAAGCAGCTCCTAGTAAGCTTCCATATCTGTCAGCTCCTCTCTTACAGGGAACATATGATATAAACATGTTTAAAACCTCTACTTGTGGGTTTCAGATGACCAGTTTATAGTGGAACATATGTAGTTGGATGTGTGTTCTAACACCGCATGCAGTAAGAGGCCAAAGACAATATGCAAAAGAGAAGTACTTGTAAATTTTCAATTTTTTATTGTTGAAATTGTTAATGTCATCTTTGTTGGTTGTTTTTCTTTGCTTTGAAATACATTTGATATGTGCTTGCCAGACTGGTTTTTGCAGGGTGTGTGTGTGTGTGTGTGTGTATTTATGTGAGTGTGTGTTTGCTCATGAAAGGTTTCAGTGGGGTAGTGATTATAAGCATGAAAAGGGGCTCGTTTTGAATTTTTGTTCTTTGAAACCAGGCTTTATTTGTTTACATAGCTGAAGTGGACAAAAGAGTCCTAATAGCTAATATGAAGTCTCAAAAGCTTAGGTGATTGTTTCTATCCCATGTCACATGAAGTTATTCCAAGCCTTAAAAAGAACCTTGCTGAGAGTCAGAAACAAAATAGTTCTCATCAGGACTTTTTGTGTTGAGCTCCGTGATTTGGGAAAGCTACTTTATCTCTTTAGGTTGACAGATATGTTCATCAAATCTAAAGGGATGGACTAGATGGCCTTCCAGGATGGTACTGGCTCTAATTCAGTGTCAGGTTTTATTGTTGTTATTGTTGTTTTTAATATGCTCATGAACTGTGAAATAATTTTTGGAGTTTTCAATCTGTAATAGAGTCTTGAAACTTGAACAAGATAGGCTAGGACAATGGGTAGATTTGATTAGAGACAGGTCAGATGCCTCATCTATATCTAGAACTATGCTGTCTGAGGTAAGACAGGGATACGGTCAACACTCACAGTTCCTCCTGCAGACTGTCGAGGGTATTGCATGTAAACAATGCTTGCAATCAGCTGCACTGCAGGAGAAATTTAAAAGTTAATGAAACCAAAGACTGTCTTTGACAATAATTGAAAAGTAAGCTATGAGAATCTCAGTTTTTGACTGCTACTTTGTATAAAAAGCTTGTGAAGACATCAAATTATGTGAAGGAAATTTCATGGTTGGTCATCTCTATAACACTAATTGGCTCTAGTGAGTACAGTCTGAATCTTTTAAGGCCAGAAGAGACAGCTTTTCAATAGCAATATCATTTTTATTAGGCACTTGCTCAGCACGTGCAGTGTCTAACTTCTAACGATGCGGTTCATTGTAAAGCAAGGACTTTTCAGATGTTCTCAGCCAGCTCTGCAGCTGAGTGTAGAGAAAATTAACATTCTATTCTGATTCCTGCAATAATTACTTCCTCTCCTAAAGTACCAGATATATCTTCATCCTTTTCACTTAATATGCAAAGCTTTAAGTGTTGTCATTTGTCATAAAATTAAGTATATCTCCTTTTCAAATTTGCAGTAATATTTGATAATCATCATTCAGAACAGTGATCAGAATAATAAAACGATAGCTCTCTCCTTTCCCAAGAACTTTTTAACTTACCTTCCTGCATTTTAATTGCTGTGCTGAGTTCCAGATCCAAACTGTTTGAGATTGACCTTTGAAAGGGGTTTGGGGAAAAGAGAGCATAGCCGACACTTTTCTCTAAAAAGTGGCTAGTGAATTAACAGCCGATGGATTGTTAGATTTCACTATTCTTTGTGGCATGACAGGTCCTTGAAAATGATCATTAATTTTTTGGCTTATAGCTCATTTCTTCTACTTGCAGATGGGGACACATTTAAACAGCAATGTTTGAATTCAAACTAAATCTGTTTTAGTTGTCTTATACAGTTCTTGGACTTCAGTGTCCTTCCTAAAAATAATAACATCTGGTGCTATCTTTTGAATACTGTAAAGGATGCTTAATAATGAGAAGAATGTTCATGCATTTATGTATGTATCACTAACTATCATTGTTAAGTAGTAAGATTTCTTCAGTTAAAATGTCTTAACATCTCTCTGTTTCTGGCAGGTTACAGTAGAGTGGTAGGATACATGAAACTTGAAGAAACATAACTCAGACTTTCTTATAATTTCCTATGTTATTATTAGAGTCAAAGGAAAGCTGTAAGGAAAAGATTTCATAACGTGAGGAGGAGAAAGAATAAATTTTCAAAATCATGCAAATTATTGTACTCTGATAATTTAGTTGAAATTTAAATTCTACCCAGTAAAAATAGATGCTATTTCTTGCATAAATAAAATTGAGAGCCTTTTTTTTTTCCCATTTCGGATAGGGTATCTAATTCATAGCCGAATTAATTTTTAGAAAGCACACACACATAGAAACAAAAAACTAGGGCGGCAGCACTCAGTAAGAAACCAGTGTGCTTTTTGATGATATTTTGTTGCCTTTAAGTCCTTTTCCAATGTTATAGTGAACTATACTTCCTCTACTCGCTCTTTAATCAGAGTCTCCTAATTTCCCGGTGTTCTTCCTGGAGCTAATAGATCCACCTTCACAGTATGGAAGAGAGTGGAATAAATGCTTTCTTATGCTTTCTCTTGCATGAAGCTTTTTGTATATTTAAATTGCATAACCCCACCTCCATTCCAATTTGTTATTTTCTCTGTCTGTAGATGTAAGATTCTTAATGTTGAAGACTTTATCAAATGAGAGTAGATAGTTGGTGAATGTCCTCTGGCTCTTCAATGACCCTTTTTGATATCTTACCAAGACCCCTTTCTATAAGAAACAACCAAAATGTATTCAGAAGAATTACTCAAGCACATTATATTTGGTCTTCTCTGTTTTCCTTATATCTCATCACTTGATGTGATAGTCATACTATTATTTGGAAATTATTTCCTTTAAAATCTCTGCCTTTACCCTTTACCCTTGCCTCTCTCTGTTGACAGCTTAAGAAGGTATATTAATGTGAAGACTATAAACCATATTTAACATAGGAAAGTTGGAACTACTTTGAACATACTAAATCATTATTCTTGCAAATAGGAAGAAGAAGGCACCTACGATCACACCATTGAGTTCCGGAGAGGAGGTGATGGACAGCCGCGAAGGTCCACTCGGCCAACACAGCAGTTTTACCAACCTCCTCGGGCTCGGAACTAATGAAAAAGGTAAAGCTGACACTTCCAGATAGTTTTCATATAAAGAAAGATGTGCTTTGTGTTCAATACAAGTTCAGCTACTGATGTTTCATTATGATGCACTCAGAAAAAAGCTGATTGTGTGATGCAGCTTCCAATTGGCAGTGTGATATGCCACTTTTCCACTAGCCTTTTCCCCACAAATCCTCCTAGAAATCTATTTACTCCACTTCTACTATCTTAGTTACTGTTCTGTAATAAAGAGATACCACGACCAAGGCATTGTATAAAAGAAACATTGAAGTGGGACCTTGCTTACAGTTTCAGAGGCTTAGTCTGTGACCATTACAGCAGGGAGTGTGGCAGCGTGCAGGCATGGTGATGGAGCAATAGCTGACAGTCACATCTGATCCATAAGATACAGACAGAGAAGGAAACTGGACCCCCGCCCCCAAATGACACACCTCCTTCAACAAGGTCGTTCTCATTCCAATAAGGCCACACCTCCTCATCCTTCCCAAACACTTCCACTAACTGCAGACCAAGCATTCAGACATATGAGCCTATTAAGGATATTTTGGTGTCTCCTCTCCTCTCCTCTCGTCTCCTCTCCTCTCCTCCCGTCTCCTCCCGTCTCCTCCCGTCTCCTCCCCTCTCCTCCCCTCCTCTCCTCCCTCTCCCCTCCCCTCCCCTCCCCTCCCTCCCCTCCTCTCCTCCCTCGCTCTCGCTCTCTCTCGCTCTGTCTCATTCTCTCATCTCATTCTCTCTTGCTCTCTCTCTCACTCTCTCTCATATATACACACACTTATGGTCTTATTACACTTATTTTTATTGTTTTTTTGAAAATTTCATAAATGTCTACTGTATTTATATATTTCCACCCCTTCTTCTCCTGGCTCCAACTCCCCTGTGTACTCCCCCGTCCCTCTAGTGCTCCCCCCATCCCTTCTCTTTCCTGGGTTTTGCAGTTAATCTAATTGAATACTCACATCTGAGGATACAGAGCTAGAATCCACAAATATGAGAGAATATGCCTTATTTCTGAGTGCTTTTGTGTTGTTTCATCTAGTTGAGTTTATTTAAAGAAGAGGGAATATTCCACAGTGTACCACCAGGAGTCCGAAAGACAACGTGACTCTTACTCAGATTTGGTTTGGAGGTTGTTTGCTTATCTAGAAGCATTGGTACCCATTTCAGAAAGAACAGCTGTCTAAAATCATCTTCACTAGGGAGAGAGAGCAGAAAGTTGGGAGGTTACGAAAGTCTCGGACATCACACACTTGACAAAGATCTTTTTTTCTTATTATGTTTTTGGAAGAAAATACTTTCACCTTTGGTAGCCAGCCTAACTTGTTACTGTTTTCAGTCCATTTATGCTAGAACTTTTAGAGAATTTAAAACAAACTTCCCATTGGGTATTTATTGTCCTACAGACTGTTCTGAACTTCACTATATTTTCTTTCTAGAGTCTTCAGTAGCAAGAATGAGAATTTTCTGGGAACTCTTCTCAGTTCCTCATTTTACAATTAGTTCTGCTAAGGTTTTTAGTCAGGCTCCGTTTTTCTCCTGATCAGAGACCAGCAATGGTTGTGGAGTCCTTGAAGTGCAGAGAGCATGAATTGATAAGTGATGTGAGTGGAAGGAAAAAAAAATTCAAAGAGGGGGAAAAAGAAATTATCTCAATAAATTTATGTTGATGTAAGTTAAATAATGTTTTAAATATATTGAATGCCATTAAACATTTAAATTATTCACATTTCCTGGTACACTGCTAAAAGCAGTGTTCCTAAGCTATGTGTCCTTCAGCTTCTCAAAACTTATTTCCCACAGAACTTTTCTAACATTTAACTTCATATCTCAATCTGCCTTAAGCCAAAGCCTAATGTTAATTGACTTCTGACCGTCAGAGCCAGCCAGTGTAGCTCGTTCCCTTTCCTCACCGCCTCCTCTCTGCGCTCAGTGCAAGGCTATCAAGCAAGCAGTCCTGACCCACGCACAGATCAAAGAGGAGTTGCTGTATGACTCTGGGCATTTTCAGTAGCACACAGGAACCAGTTCTCAGGAGTTTTTTTTTTTTCAAAGTATATACAAAGATTTAAGGAGCTTATGCACTGTAGAAGATTGAATATGAACTCTTAAAGTAAGTTCCTTACAATTAAATGACACTTTAAAGTGAATGAAAATAGAAATCTTTTTCCTACTTTCTGGGTATTTTTAAATCACTTAAAACAGTTTTTAATGAAGCTAAAGGTTCTCAGCGTGGTGTCAGATTTCTGAGGCTGCTGTTTGGGTTGATGGAAGAGGGTTGGTTGGAGCAGGCTACAAGTAGAGAAGGCAGGGAAAGTCAATGTGAACCCAGTGGGGAGGGCTCAGTCCTCCCAGCCTTCCAGGAGTTTCTTTCATGTATTTTGTATGTTTAGGTTCCATGGAAATTTTTCTTTGAAAAAGAGTACACTGCTTAAAAATACATTATACACCATAGCCCTAAGGGTAATTGTGGCTTAACCATATCAAATCATACAATGCAAACATTTCCCAATCAACTTAAGTGTTGTAGTCTTATTTTTTATGCCCCCCAAGTTAAGATTTTCATCTTGGATGCTGGGGTACAGCTCTGGTAGCACTTGCATCCTTAGGATGTGGCAGGCCCTGGATTCTGTACTCAGCAGAAAATAAAATTAATGTCAGTCTCTTTCTCATGGTCCAGCTGCTTGCTTGCCTTGGATTGTTTTCAGCGAAGAAAGTTTTGTCATAAAGTTTATGTGAAAGTAAAGTGAGCAAGACATGTAATGTTGGCTAGGAAAAATTTTGCATTGTAATTCAAAAATACATTATTAAAGCCTATGTAATATAATAAAATATCTCTGAGAAATGATCTGAAATGGGAAGTTCAGCAATAAGATAGGTATACTTCCTGTTACAAAATTGAAGGCTTATTTTTTTCTTTTCATTTCCCTGAAGTTTCAATTAATTTAAAGAAGATGCATGTTGGTAGTCAGCTATTTGACTTTCCATAAATATAAATATGAAGTTATGTATGCTAAAGTACTATTTTTTTTCTCAAAAATTACTTAGGATGGTGGGAAATACTCTAGGCATTTCTGTTACCACTTCCAAAAATATCATTTTAAAATCCATTCATTTATATTTTGAGTATGTTCCTGAAGTATAAATGATATAGAATTTTAGTTATGTACTTGGATGTTATTTCCCAGGAACATTTTTATTTTTAAACTCTATACAACTCTATTTTCTGGTTCTCCAGGATGGAGACACACCTGAGTCACCTGGGTCTCATTGTAAGGCTAGTACCAGAGACTCATGAAACACGCAGCAGGGCCCAGTGAGAGAAGAGAGGCAATGGAGTGGAAAGTCAGCTCCAGGTGTGAGGAAAAGTGTTGGTAAATCAGACCTGAGATTGGAGGAGAGACAGCCCCAAATCTCCAAATTCTATTTCCTGGATGCTGTCTGTAATTGTTCTCTGCAGTTTAGAAATGGGAGTCTATTTAGAAAGTTGAATCTGTACACAGCTCTTTAGGCAGTAACTTGGACTGATCTTTGGACAATAAGAGTAGTTTATAATATGACTTGAGTCCTAGGAGCTATCTAAATCCACAGGACCCGTCATAGAACTCAGTTTACGGAGGAGTCAGAGACTGCTGAGAAGGAGGACAGGTGGAAAGGGGCACAGAGTCATCCCTAGCAAGTGGCTCCAGAAGGCTGTGAACCCACAGCCTGTGTTAGCAGTACTTACTGATGCTTGTGTTACAAACTGGAGTTTTAATGTGGTGCCCTTGATATGGTCGTGAACTTCTGAATAAGAATCACTACTGAAGTTAAGAAATATTGCTGTTGGTTGTCAGCAGGACTAGAGAACCTAGTCCATCCACTGCTTAAGACGGTCAAGTTGCATGTTTGGCTTTGGAAAGAAATTGTAAGGCAGACTAGCTGGAACTCCTTAGTGTTATGAAGACAAGCAGTATGTACTGTGAACCCATTCTAAACTTTAGTCCTAGTTTCTTATTTAATGGAAGAATAATCTTCAGAGTTTATTAACAAGAAACCTTGAAATGGATAGTTATCTGTATATTCTGTGACTGTGTTTCTTCTTGATGGTCCATCTGTTAACACCAATTTTTAGCTAGTAAAAGCTATGTTTTAACATGTAGATTATTTGTGGACAACTTTGTGCAGCATTGTCTTTGCAGAGTTTTTTATATCAAGAATTAGGAAAATAATCTTTATGAACATAGCTGTTAGCCTGTGATGCCAATAGAACTGGCATTGTGTAAGAATATCAGTATCCAAAGCTCAAGCTAGTCGAATGGTTCAGTGGGTAAAGCGCTTTTCACACGAACCGGACCAGTCTCAAGTCTGAAAGTCTGTTTCTAGAACCTACATAAAGAAAAGAAAGAACATACTCTACGGAGTTGTCTCCTGATATCCACATGTATGCCATAGTACACATGCTCCTCCCCCTCCCCGCCATCATGCATATACATGATTATGTAATTACAGAAAAGCAGGATCTGGGGGCATCTATTTTCTGGTCAGGAGTCTGCTTACTTTGAAAGACTTAGGAGCTAAATGTTTCCAGTGGTAGATTACCTATTCCTGCACAAGCACTGTCTTCCTTCATGATGCTAACCCAACAAGTCTGTCATTATTTATCTCAGCTCTTGTGTTATCACCACTGAGTTTTGTGGTTTCAAATACTGTGGTACCTGGTGTTGGAGAGATGGCTCAGCAGTTAAGAGCACTTGCTGCTTGCTCTTACAAGTTCAGTTCCCATCATCAGTATTGGGAGGTTCACAGCACCTGTATCTCCAGCTTTAGAGGGTCTAACACATATTGTATCCCCTGAGAACATCTGCACGTGTATGCTCACATGTGTGCATGCATGTGTGTGCATGCACACGCTAACACACACACACACTCATTCAAAGAAATTAAAATGAACTTAAAAAATATACAGATATCTAACAAGGCAGAGAACAGGAAGAAGGAGTGGACAAATAACAGACCAAAGTAAATGATAAATAAACTAGGTGGACTAAATCAGGTCAGAGGTCTCCTATGAAAGTGTTGAAGAAGGTAGGATAGGGTGCAGAGCCCAACTGGCCGACTGCCTCTCATGTAAGTCTTCCTTTGTGAAGGAGCTATTCACTTAACTCAAAAGTTCCTGCAATCAGTTCCTAATAAGAAAGGATTTAGCAGCTCCAGAGATATATACTTCCAAAAGAAAAGGAATTCTGTATGTTTTTAAATTTGGGGTTTTTGTTTTGGTTTGGTTTTTGGCTTTTCCAAACAGGGTTTCTCTGAGTAGTCATGGCTGTTTTGGAACTCACTCTGTAGACTAGGCTGGCTTTGTATTCAAAGATCTGCCTGCCTTCCAAGTGCTGGAACTGAAGGTGTGTGCAACCACAGCCTGGCCTAAATTTTGGTGTTTCAATGTTGCTTTTTATAGAGATTTAAGTTTATGAATGAGATTGCTTTTTCTAATTCATTCTGTTTGAGATTACTGATATTTATATGAACAGTTGTCATTTAAAAAAAAATTTGAGCCGAATTCTGCCTTGCTAAAGTATAGAAGAGGTAATCTAGGTTCAGTTTTATTTTCTTCTTTTTGAAACAGGGTTTTTGTGAAGAAAGAACCACTGACTGAAAGATCCTGGAAACCTATTCATAGATTTTTCACTTCTTCAGAGTAAGAATCAACATGCTGGATATGATTTTTGAAGAAAGAAAAAAAGGCAGATTTTAGGGAAACGATTCAATCTACACAAAGCAAGGGGGGAAATACTGAGTTCAGTAGAGCAGATATCTTTACAAGTGGAAAACTTTTCTTCTGCCATTAATAAAACCATTGTGTTGTTATATATGCTGTGCTGGTTTACTTGCCTCTTGTTTTTCTTGTTGATCTGGTATTAGTCCCATGTTAATTGCCTTCTACAAAACGTCTTATGGAAGCCTCCCCCTATAATTCTGTAATATACTGACTGTGTAGCTTACAATATTTTGTATTGATACAACCTGAAGCCAAATAGCAGTTATTAGTATGGTAACAGCTATCAAATATGGCAGAAGAATCGAACAGGTAAGTTTGTAGTTTATAGTACCCTCACAGTTTTTACAGATGAGATTTGAAAAGCAGATATATCCTTTCTGTTACACTTGAATTGTGTTCTTAGGTTATTTGGTTGCAAGTAAATTCAAGAGTGGGGAAGTGGGAGTGGGGATGGGTGAGGGGGGCACATCCTCTTAGAAGCAGGAGGAGAGGGGATGGGATAGGGAGTTCCTGGGTTGGGGGGAAATGGGGTAAGGGGATAACATCTGAAATGTAAATAAAATATCCAATAAGAAAAAGAAAAACAAAGAAATGCAGTTAAATAAAATAACCAATAAGTTATTTAAAAAAAAAAAAAAACCTTCTCATAGCCCCGGATCACAGACTGATATTGACTGACCCTCCAGATGGCTCCGACTGCAGTGTTTCAGTATTGGCTTAATTTAGTGATGCATCTTTCAGAAATGCTATGGAAGACTGATTTTTGTATCTCTCGTTTCTGATTTTCCAGTGATCAGCTTCATTCTAGGACAGACTTGCCACATGGGACCCCAGATGGTACCTGGCAATTCCCATCGGGTAGGTGAGGGCTGCTCCAGAAGTGTCTTCAGAAAATGAAACTTAGGCCACATGTACATGCATTGGACACTTTGTCCTCCTGAGCCCCTTGGCTTTAGAAGGAGGAGTCAGTGGGTGGATTGGAGGCAGAGTGTATGCATCTGAACTACAGCCTCCTGACAGGAGAGGAGGGGTGTTCTGGAGGAGCTAGTGACAGTTACCTGAGCTACAAATTCTTCATTCAGTGGACAGTTTTCTTATCGTACCAGCTTGAAGCCAGAAGTGGTCAATTAAATGAAGGAATTAGAAGGGAGGGAGGAAAGGATGGAGAGAGGAAGAGAAGAAAGAAGGAGGGAAGCGAAAGTGAAGGACCTCCATCCTCTCAGGCCCTATTCACTCTTTGTTTTCAACCCACCCTTGCTAATGGATGTGACTGGCAGTGCTTTTTGACTTTTATTTCTGGATATCACAGTAGGATAGGTTCTGATTTTCTTTTAAAGATTTCCAAATGACTCTAATGTGTGTCTACAGGCTTCCCACAGTAGTTTGAAGAATTTGAAAACTTAATAAGGGAAGAGGCAGAAGGACTTAGGAAACTGGAGTCTGGGCATTTAGAGCAGGCAAGGGTTCTTGGACTTATTCTGTTTCGACCCCCTTCCTCCTGAGTCTCTAAATACAGGTATATAAGGCAAACATCCACTGACAAATATTTTATAACAATTCTTTGGGATACATATTCATTTTACCATTTATTAGAAAGAAAGGTGAATTTGCATACTACTGAGATGAATCAATATTTAAAGATATAATCTTGACTGAATATGTGCTTTGTAGGATATAGAAGATTTATATTTACCAGCTTGATCAATATTTTGATTTATAAGTGTCAATGCTGAGACTACCAGTTTGCATAAATACATATTACAGAATGGCAGTCTGTTTAGGGCCGTTTCAGAAATCAGCAGAAATACAGCCATGACCCCACACCAAAGTTGATTTACTGATTTTAAAAGTAAGTCTACAACTTAAAGTATTATGTATGTAACAATATAATATATTATACACTATGTCAATACAACATGGGTAAGTAAGTGCTGCCTGGCATGCTTCAGGTTCATTGAATGTATTTGATTTTGAACTAATGTTTGTCCATTGAGCATTCAGAAACCTCCTGTTCCCAGAGTTCTTACGACCCTCTCATTCATTGGCACAACATTGTATGGGGTTGTGAACCACAGTTGGAGTAAACCCAGAGATACACTATTTCCATAATTAAACCATTGCCTTTCTCTCAGTCAAAAACTGTGTGTGTGTGTATGTGCGTGTGTGTGTGTGTGTGTGTGTGTGTGTGTGTGTGTGTATTAAAAATACTACAGTTCCTTAGCATGTAATGCTCTGGAACCTGTGCCAAGGTATTTCAGGCACAGACACTACAGAGTGTAAAAGGTGTGTGTTCAGAAAGAAGACTGCAGTGAAGTTACACAACATGGGTAAGTGCTGCCAGCACGCCTCAGATTCATTGAGTGCATTGGATTTCAACTTAATGTTTGGTCATTGAGCATTCAGAAACCTACTGCTGCCAGATTTGTTACAACCCTCTCTCATTCATTGCTACAAGAGTGTATGGCGTTGTGAACCACACTTGGAGAACCTGTGGTTTAGAACACTGCATCTTTGCACGTATCTGGGGACAGCAGTACCAATACAGAGCTCACCAATCATAGATTCTCCAAAGTAGGCAGTCATGTTAACTAGTAATTACCATTCCTTATTAGTCATAAGAATATTTCCAACATTAATATTTGAGTTGACCCAAAGGCACAAAAAATTTTAATTTGTCATAAGAAGTCAGTCTAACTTGTACTGATGGCTGGAGGCTGCTTGTAGGTACTGAAGGACTGATGTTTATTTCGGTCACAAGACATATTTGGGAGAATATATTTAAATTTCATTTCCAGTGTGACTTTTTGCTATTTACGACAGCTGTAGGCTTAGATATGTAGTTAATGTGTGTATTAATAATCTCTGGTATTGCCAAGATTTTTTTTTGTGTGTGTCTAGACCAATGCAAAGGATTGTTGATCTAAATTCTCTTCTTATCCTTATCATAACACTGGGAAGCATGGATTACTATTTCTGTTCCACAGTATAGTAAGAGATGGCCTTCAGGGCCGGGCGGTGGTGGCGCACGCCTTTAATCCCAGCACTTGGGAGGCAGAGGCAGGGGATTTCTGAGTTCGAGGCCAGCCTGGTCTACAGAGTGAGTTCCAGGACAGCCAGGGCTACACAGAGAAACCCTGTCTCAAAAAACCAAAAAAAAAAAAAAAAAAAAAAGAGATGGCCTTCAGGAAGGCTAAGTCAGCTTATCAAGACCACAGAGTAGAAGTCTTGGATAGAACAAGAATCCAAAGCAGATACGCCACAGGAAACCACCTCTACAGTCAGGATCTGCCAAGATGCCTTTACATACCTCACCTTTCCCTAGTTTTTGTTTTTAGTTTGGCTTGGTTGTAGATTGTCTTCTGCCGTGTTGATAGCTGTGAGGGCTACCAACTTGACTACATCTGAAATTAACTAAAATTCAAAAATGGCGGGCACACCATTAAGGGATATTTTGCTTAATTTGAAGTAGGAAAATCCAGACCTTGCGGTCAGAAGACACATGCCTACTTCTTTGAAATTCCAGCATATACTGAAGACCAACAATGAAATCTAGCCTTGTGGACTGAGCAACTTCTGTATTCTTGAACTTTCTGTTCACAGCCAGCCGTTGTTGGGTTAGCTGGACCACAGCCTGTTAGTTAAGTCATTATAATAAATTATGTATGTTCTATAACCTCTGCTTTTCTAAAGAACCCTGACTAGTACAGTTGCACCTTAGATTTATTTTAGATTTGCCTTGCATACAGAATGATGCTTTTCACTGTTTTTCTCCTGACTTCACAGCAGATTCGGGTTTCTTCTTACAGCCTCTTTATCCTCTGCTCATCTCCTCTCTTTCAGTTTTCCTTGTTTCAAACCTCTGCTCCCCTTTGATCTTTCACATTCATATTCTTAGCTCAGGTTGTTCTTTCCCTACCAATGTAGAATATCTTATTACAGTTAAAACATTTTTATATGAATTTACTCAGTAAACATTTATTAAGTACTGTGTTCTGAGTATTATGCTAGAATCAACCTTATGTCAGGTTTCAGAGAGTCCATGATTAAGTTCCCTTGGTTAGTTTGTTTTATACAGCATCTGTGCGATCCTTTTCATGTTCCTTTTATGTATTAGAAACTTTATTCTTTAGTGTAGTTTTTATTGACCTCCATTTTTTCTAAACTGTTCAGATTGAAGTATTAGTATTTCTTTCTTTTTTTTATTCTCTACTTTAAAAAAAGCATTCTTTCAATTTTAGGATGTTTTTCACCTACAAGCAGGAATATTATTTTTCTAAAGAAAATTATGGTCAAGGCATGAGGAAACAGGGTTGAATCTCCAAATTTTTGCCATTTTTCCAACTAGAACCTAGCGTAAAACATGGAGAACCAACATTGAGCTAACAAAGAAAACTTAAGAGGCAAGAGGTAGCAAGAGATGACTAGTGTGCTCTTTTTCTAAGCCATGTCCCAAGTGTGGCCTATAGTTTTCACCATAGGAGTGATTCTCCTTTCCACTTCCTCCCTCCCTGCTTAAAGCATTCACTTCTGTTTACATGAGACTAAGATTGCGGGCAGGCTGCCCTTGTTCCACATTGGAGGAGTTTGTAGTGCACTTGATTTTCCAGTCTTAGGTCACAGTGACAGTACCCCAAGGTTCGCTGCATCTACTTTTCCTATAGAGTTCCTTACTTCTCTTAGGAGCCTGATTTTGTGACTTAACCAACATAACTAGTCCCATCCATTTCCCCTGCCTGCAAGAAACAAGCGCAAAAGGAAGGACATAAAACATGGCAGATGTAGCCAAGCAGCCAGAAGCTTTCCAGCCTTAGCCTTTGGTACACACTGGACCATGAGACCTTATCCTATGTAAGCAAGGTAAGGGTTTGGTGGGTAAGTGGTTTTATACTACTGCTACCATCTTGATCACGTTCTTTTTTTTTTTTTTTTTTGGCCAGTTAAGGAATTAAAAGGAAGGAAAATACAGTAGATAGGAACAGACAGGATCAGGTGGTAGTTGAAGAAGGAACTACTTGGGGGTGAGAAACACATACATATGGCAAACAAAAAGAAAAAGACACACACACACACACACACAACACACACAACAACCATACAAACAACTGCTGTTCCAGTGGTGGTAGGTGTCTTGAGAAGCTGAAAAGTCTCATCTCTTTTTGAGGTCTGGAGTTTCTTAAGTCCTGAAGATTTTTTCCTCCTTAATTTAGGGTTGATCAGAAAGACAGGATGGCCTACAACTGCTATATAAAGATGTCCTAGGACTTACCAAGCCAAACCTTCAGCAGGAGTCCTACTGGCAGGAGAAAAAATTACAACACCTTTGTTTTAAGCTGTGAGGCTTTCTCTTAGGACAGGAGGGTAAGTAAGAAGCCAACCATTTTGGAATTTCACCATCTTTTTTAACCTAGCCATGCCACCGCCCGCATATCAGTCTGCCTACCAGAGATCTAACTCCTAATCACTCAACTATAAATGTATGTTTAGTTTCTTTACTCTTTTTCAAAGTAAACACTGTATGAGATACTTAATCTTTAATCTACCATTCCAGGAATATCTTGAAGTAAAACACTGAAGATGAAAGTGTTCATTGCCATGTTTGTAGAAAAAAAAAGACAAGGTCACAAGTGCTAAATATAGTTTTGTATATTCAGGAAAAACAAAGGGCTATCTCAGTTTTATTACTGACTGAAGAAGGGAAACATTGTATTTTGTGTCATAGTTTACACGATTTAAAGGTGAAAATCAGTTAATGGAAGTGCTAACTCAGAGAGAGAAGTCTCTTCTACATACCCCAGTAAAAGCCTCTGGGGCCGAGTGCCAGTGACTATGTGACAGATGGGTTAGGGCACAGGATAGAGGCTCTGGGAGAGACCATAGGCAGGAGACTTCAGAGCCCTACAGTCTAACAATGAGAAATACAGGATGTTTCCTCTCAGTCCTGCTTCATCACCTGTCACCTGGCTTGGTGACCAATGTGAAGAGAGAACCTGGAACTTAAACTTTAGAAAATATGGTCACTATCAACTGCTTTTGTCAAGGTGCCTAATAAAGGGGTTCTTGGATCTCCTTTTTAAAGGCAAAACTAATTTATGTTTGTTTCTAACCTGAAGAACCCCAAGGTTGATAGAGATGCATTTAGCCCAGTGTCTGCACTTAAGGTGTCGCTCACTCCTCACAGCAGACAATCTCTGGACACAGCCTGACATCAGATGAGGGAATTTTCTTGCTATATTTTTCATCTATCCTCTTTTCAAATAACAGCTCATTTTATTAATCACAAGGTACATTAGTCAGTTATCTAATGGAATAGAAGAGCTAGAATGAATACATATTAAATATATTAAAATAATACATGTATGCAAAGGGGATTTATCAGACTGGCTTATAAGGTATGATCCAGGTAGTCCAAAAGTGGCATCTCACACTGGAGAAGCAGAGAATCCAGTATTGCTCTGTCCACAGGGCTTGATGTCTCACCAATCCCAATGTGGCACTGAGGGCAGGGGGATTCTTGGAGAGCTGTTCGCCATTAATCTATGTTGGACTTCCAAAGAAGTTGGTTATAATCTCAATAGCAACAGGATAGATGGAATTAGGCAAGAACCAAAGGTTCTTTTTACCGTGCCTTATTGTAGACTTAAATTTTTATCAACTATAATTTTAATATGGGTTCTTTAGAAATTGTTCTTTGGGGCAAATCCCATCTGCCTTGTCAGAAATTCAGTGGTTCATAGGAATCAGCAGTGGCAGCTTAATCCACTCATAAACATTTCCAGATATACCAGCAGTTCAGTAGCGTCGGGTAGCAAGCATAAATCAGCAGCGGTGACATGACAATACAGAAACAACCAGGCCTCTGTTAAATTAGTCAGTGGGAGCGACCAGAACCAACAGGGATGCCAGGAGAAATTCTCTGCCTGTGCCTATCTCACTGTAGTGAAGATCATCAAAGGCACAAGACCAACGATGAATTGTAAAGCTAGCTATGCAAGCCTCCCATCACTGTTCATTGAGTATTACTTATACTCCCTCTAAACATAATGTGTCCTCCACGTGTCTTGACTCACCATGTGAGTCTCTTAGCAAAACTCCACATGAGTCTGTATCAACTGACATCACTCTGCCAATCAGCCCGAGTCTGCAGAAGCAGCAGAAAGCCACCGGGACACCAGAAGTTTTTGGTGCATTTCTCTCTATGGAGTCATGACAAACGGAGCTCTGCAATGTAATTTGAACCAATCCGTTTGTGTTGTTAGTGAAGAATCCTTTATCACACATCCCTTCATGTGGCTCCTTTAGCAAAACACCCTTTCACCTTTGTCTGCTTCAGGAAAACACTCCTTCATGTGTTTGCCCCAGCAAAACACCATCCGACATAACTGACTTTCCAAAGAAACTGTAAGTTTCCACTTTACCTTATTATCTGGACAACCACAAGAAGATGGAGCCCAGATTTAGGGTGAGTCTTCTTGTTCACATAACCTAGTTAGGAAAACCCCACACAGGAATGTTTCACAGCTTGGGTTTTCTTTGATCCCATCAAGTTGGCAACCACCATTAGCCATTATTATGTGGTTAGACCAACAGGGTAGCATGGCTATCCTGTCTTGGCAAGAGTGCTGAATTCTAATGTCAGAAAGCTTCATTGACATCATTCTTGGTTCATATTTAAAGGAATATGAAGTGAAAGAATGCATAGATTCATCTCAGAGACCATTGGGGCCAACCTTAAGACATTTATAAAAGTGTGTGAGAGGCCAGCTGCCAGGCTTGGGGAATTTGTATTTTTAAAATAGTTATCTTGGATATTCTACCATAAGTGAAAGTACCCTCAAGAAGGGCTGGAGAGATTGTTCTTGTTGCTCTCCCCATGTGGGGAGGCTCATAACCTGTAACTCTAGTTTTAGGAGACCTGATGCTCTTAGCCTCTTCAGGCACCTACACATGTGGCATACACCACATAACTCCCCCCCCCACACTAAACCTTTAAAAAATGTACCCTTGTACATATTTTATATTCTTTGAGATTTTCATGCATGTATACAATGCATTTTCATCATAACTTCTCCCTCTTCCCACTTACTTCTTCCAGACATACTCCCGTGATCCCTTCCTCCAATTTCATGGCCATGTTTTGTAAATTCAGTTAGTGCTGCCAGTATCTGCTTGGGTATAGGGCCACTTATTGGAGCATAGACTACCTGTTTTTTGTAGTTTTTAAATAACTATTTTATATCAGTTAGCTTGAAAGAGAATATCCATCCTTAGCATAGGTTTTGTGGGCAGAGAAAACAATTTAAAGGATTGGGTTGATGTATTCTAACTTCAGTGTCTCATTCACCACAAAAGAAATGCTGTTTGTACAAGTCTAAGTGTTTGCAGACCTCGTGGTTATGCTTAGAAGAGAGCCATTCGACTGACCTATTCAACTGAAATAGTTAAAATGTATGAAATGTTGCACTCAGGATCTAGGCACCAGACAAGGACACAGGGGTCTCTTGGAAGACAGAGACTAGATGGGCCCCGAATGGTCCAGATTGCTGCCTGGAGAAAAGTCCGAGACTGGAGTACTGAGAGGGAACCCAGGAAATATTGCTGTCTCAGAGATGCCTCAGGAATGGTGGTGGGTGTTTAGGGAAGAGAGTTAGGAAGAATTCTAAAGAGAGTATGACAGAATTTAGCTCTCCAACCTAAAGGTAACACTGGAAACCAGAGTGTCAGAAGCTGCATCCGTACAGTCTCACCAAACATGACTGCCTAAATGGGAGTTGAACAAGGACAATATTACATTCCCATTAAGTTCATTCAAGGCCCAATGTCATTATCCCTTGTGAGGACAGATGTTTTCAAACATGATCGTATTAACAGGTGTGTGGTAGTAATCAACTTGTGGTGTTAGTTTGCATTTTCTTAATGTCTAATGATAATCGTAATCATTTCATTGCTTAGTTAGTCGTTATTTTTTTTATTGACTTTTGGTCATTTTCAGTATGTTGAGAATTCTCTGCATGTTCTCCTTATAAGTCCTTTATGAGATATGTAAATATTTTTAATTCTTACCCATATACAGATTTTAGGTCTCAGAAATGATCATAAGTATATGTATATTTCTTACATTACACTTATTTATCTTCTTACTTCCTTAATAGTATTTTCTAAGACAAGTTCTTAATTCGGAATAAGTACAATTTAACTGTTTGTTCTTTTGTGGATTCTGTTGTTGGTGTTACATCTGAGAACTTTGTGGAAACCAGCATCACAGAAACACACACACACACTCACACACACTATTTGCATTATATACAAAGTTCTAGGCCATCTGGCAACCAGGCTATATAGTGAGACCCTTAGTAGATAGAAAGTTAAACCTTTGCCATTGCTCATTTTACCTTTACTTCTTTACTTATGACAATGAAAACAAGAGTTCCTCATATTTTAATTTGTGATAGGTCCCAAATGAAAACAAGGCAGTGTTCATTAACATGCTGAATGCATAAACAAATTGAGGCTATCTATAAATGAAATATAAAATAAAAAGGAATTTTATAAAAAGCAATAAAAAGGAATGACCCACTGAGGATCACACCACCTTGGATGAATCTCAAAATAACTATGCTTAGCAAAAGAGGTCAGAACTCAAAGGTGTCAGGAGACATGCTATATATCTACATTCACAGAAAACTCTAGAGAATGCAACATAACCCACAGTGACAAGTGACAGACCATTACGTGGCTGCCAGAGGGAAGAATAAATTAACCAAAGAACATGAGGAAACTTTTTGAACTGTGGGGATGTCTGCTATTTTTTTGTTTTGTTTTGTTTTTCTTTGTGTATATACATATTCATGTCCAGATCATCAAATAGTGCCTTCTAAATATTTTCCACGTGTACTTAAAAAAAAAATATGTCAGTTAAACTTTTATAAAGCTGCTTTTAAAATCAATTGTGATTCTTATGTGGGTTATTTTCCCACATTATACCTGTTACATAACTTATTAAGATAATGTCAAACTGCACTCATTTGAAAAATTAGGTTATAGTGTTTCTATCTTCAGTGGGTTATGGTTAAAAACACAATGAAAACAGTAAGTGTCCTTGATAGGTAATATTTTACATACATATTTATGGCCTATTTTTTGAGTCCTGGGTTTTTAAATTGTTACTTTTACATTCAAAACTTGATTTTGGGAAAATATATATAAACTGTTATAATCATTATCATTTTCATCCAGTTAGGTTACTTTAGATTTTTACAATATTTTTTCTATCCTCTCTCTCTCTCTTTCTCTCTCTCTCTCTCTCTCTCTCTCTCTCTGTATGTATGTATGTATATATGTATACACACCTAGATTTTCTATGGTTTATATTAAATTCACCAGTAGTTCTAGGCAATTCTCTTTTTAAACAGTCCTTCTTTTCTTTCTTAAATAGGAAGCCATCATGTATTTGAAGCCTTTCTAGTTGTTTCTCTGTGTTTGTTTTTAGATTCAAACGTTGACAGACATAGTTTTCGCATCTAATTTTTTCCCCTAATATGCTAACTGTTTTGAATCTCATGGAACTTTTTGAATTCTTGGGAAAATAGAATTCATGTGCCAGTAGCCTTGATATTTTTACCATATTCTGACTTTTTCAAAATATCACATGGTATATTTTAGCTTTAAATATAATGTAATTTCCTTCTATTTCATATTACATATACATTATAAAAAAATACCACACTGAACGTTCATATAGAAATACTGACATTCCATCCAAAATCTTCTGAAACTATTCCTCACAATTTATTCGTATACAGAATAAATGTCCAGTTGGTCTTAACATGTTGCACCAGCTTCTAATGTAATAAAACTTATGAACTCAAAAGACCAGTGTGATAAGCACAGATTGAAATTTTTTATAGCCATTTTGTATGAAGCACTCAATTTTCACATGACTTCATTAATGTTTCATGAAATCAGTGTATCATAGGAAATAACTGTTGTATACAGTAGTCCCTATTGAACTTAATGATTCCCTTAAAACTTTGCAGAAGTCATTTCTTTATCTTTCTGGTAATAAGATGAAGTGATCTGAGGATACATGGGTAGAAATAGATCTTGGGCTGGCTAGGTTAAAGATTTAGTCATCTAAAGTGATTTCTCCCATGAATTAATGTAATTAATGCAGCATATACAGACACGCAGAAAATGTGCCATATGTTACAAATAAGATCCTTGTATGAAACCAAATATATTTAGCAGAAATTGTTCCTTTTTAGTACAATTTATACCACTTCTTGGGACTTAATCCTTGGAGTTCTCATGGGCACAGTTCTTAGGGTTTCAGAGTCACATCCTCTTTCTTGGTTAGGATTTTCTGGGTTCAGGTGTTGCCACTTTCATTTTTGGATGAGAGTCTGTGCTCTGGACACAAATAAAAGAACATTATATTGTCAGAACAACATGCCAGTGTTGCAGGGGGATTGCTTGTGGATCCTCTTAAATGCACTTGTAGAGTTGTGATGCCTTTTGACTGTGTGTGTATGTGTGTTTGTGTGTGTGTATGGTTATGCTTTTAATCTGGAATGGCTCCCATAAGTTAAGTGTTTGCAACACAGATCTTGGCTATTGAGAGGCTAGAGAAGCGTGAGGCACTGGGGTCTTGTTGGAGAAAGTAGGCCATTAGAGGCATGCGTGGACAGCACACTGGATCTCTGACCCTGGTTCTTCCCTTTAATTTCCCAGCTTCCTTCCTCTTCATAGCCCAGCCATGTGTTCTGCCTTGCCACAGATCCATAGCAATGGAGTCAAGCAACACTTGGACTGAAGTCTTGAGCCCACATAACCCTTCTATCTTTTTAAGTTTATTTATCTCAGGTTTTCATCCCGAGGTGAGAAGCTGAATAACACTTGCCCATGTCTGTTTTCTCAGCTCGATTTCCAGTATTTCTAACCATGCAGTTTTAAACCAACCAAACAAAAAGCCCAACAACATCAACAACAAAGCAAATATTTTTATTTCTTTCAGAGAGACATGAAAACTGTAGCTCTTCTTACCCTCTCTCCTTTGCTTGAGTATTGACAAGCTATAGGCAGTTGATATGGAGGGAGATATAGCCCCACCCTCTGGACTTTCTCCAGCTAGCTTTTGCCTGGCAGTATTAGAAGGGGCTAAGAGACTGTCTTGAGCTATATACACTCTTTCCTTTTGGGACTGTTTGTCCTAAGGTTTCCCGTTGCTATGATAAAATACACAGCCAAGTTAAGGAAGGGAGGGTTTATTTCAGCTTGGCGTTTCAGGGACCCAGGCATGTGCTACTGTGCTGTCTCCTAACCATGCAGTGTTAAGAGGAATATATATATAGCATTCACAGCAGCAAAGACTTGCTGGGAGGGAGGGCTCTGTCACTTCTTAGCTTGGTGAATTTAATCGAATAACTTCATCTTTTAAACTTTGTTCCCTTGGTATCCAAAGCTGTCTGACTCCAGTGTTTACTGCTGATAAATAATTTCACAGAGACCATCATCTGATACGGTCATTGATACCAAGACCAAACATAGAAACAAAATAACTCATAGTCATATCTACACACCATTAAGCAGCCAATCAAGTCCAAGTTCACAGAGTATTATTCAAACCACACCAGTGGCCAGGTATGTTTCTTTTCTAACCAACAAGACCATTGGCTCTTCATGCTGTCTCTTTATTTCTAGATTATTATTGAGGTACCCTATCTGGCCTTTTCACACCCATTTAAGACATTCTGCTTCTTCACAACCCTTGCTGGGCAAAGCCCTCTTTTCCTAAGTCATTGATGTTCTTCAACACACGGTCAAATTCTGTTCTATTCACTGTGCTTCTAGTTTCTGTATGTGATAGTTGGACATCTGAGGATTTACTGACAGGGAAAATTGCTGGATTAATAACTGCTGTTAATAAATGCTGTCTATTGCTGGCTTAATAACAGACCATATTGAGTTTGCCTTTTATTTTTGAACTGGCCAATCTAAAGCTCACTTAACCTTTAAGAAATACTAACCCTCTATCCTAAATGCTCCAAAGCATGGACATCCACAATTGCAGGCACCTTCTGTACTCTGTAGCTTGCCTCTGTATCCATCAGCCAGCTGAACTGACAAGCTGGCTAATCCTAACCTACAAATCCTGCTTGCTCTTCCTCTTCCATTCCTTCCTGGACAAGTACAGTCGAGGCTCCCAGGTATATCTGCCCCCTCTTCCCCCCCCCCCCCACCTTGTGCTGGAGGCTAACCTTGTTATTACTACTTCAACTCTGTGCAGCCTGGCATGTCATATTTCTTCCTCTTGAACACTGTGAGCAATAAGTCATATTCTTAATAGTTACCATCTCCTGATCTGGTGCTCACCAAACCTGAAGAAGTCCCGTATCTGTTTCATTACCCATGTTAAGTTGTGGGACTGCATAAGGGTATCCTGGTTCTTGGCTGGGCATGGGCCTAGAACCCCCGGGACTCCAAGGGACAAACGGCAGTAGTTCAGCCATGTCCCCAGAACCCAGAGTCCTGAGAAGCAGTCTAATCTCCATGGACCTACATTTTTCAGTCTCGTAGGCCATTACAGCCCCTCCCAAAGTACACAGGTAGAGGGTGTGACTACAGGCCTCAGGCCCTAGAGATTTACATACTAATGAAGGCCAGAGGGTGGAGCCAATTAAACTGCCCTCAGAACCTCCCCCTTTCTCCCTCCCTACTTAACTCAGATCTGTCCTGAGTTTGGGGGGCGGGTTACATCCAGATCCATCTACCATCCGTCATGACAATAAACCCTTCTGGAACCAAGGACTTCCTCGTGTCACTGGGGCCAGCCGGCCTACCATTGCCAAAGCTTCCAGCCTTTGAAACTCCAGACTTTCTCCTGGATGTGGGACCCGCTGTGTGGAAGTCTCCAGGCAGTCTCCACTGCGCAGGTCCCGGCTGCTGCCATGTGGGCCTGGGGCCTCCCCGCTGTGGCCCCGGTTACCCACATTAAGTCATCCCCAGCATCCTGTCCATAAGGCATTCCATGCTTTCCTTGGCGTGTGATCTCATTCAGTGAATTGAGCCTGTCAGCCTAAGTTGACTCAAGGACTTTGGATTTCTGTTGGTCTTAGGTTGATGATGATATCAGAGAAAAGAGCAGCAACTATGAAGTCCGGTGGCTAGAAAATTGAAATCCTCAATAGACTGTATGAAATATGATCTAATATTTTTATCCACAGCTCACTGGCTCAGGAAATGGCCTGGTAGATTAACTCAGATTTCTCTTCAAATAAGTAGCTAAGGGAGATTGAGACATTGGTGGAAGTATTTTGCCATGTGACTTAGGGAACAGGAAGCCCATCTATGATGAGAGAGAAGAAAGAACCTAATGCTCATATAGGACATGAAAGACAGAATTCCCTGGGTTCCTCAATTAGTACCTGTTCTTGACTGACAAAACGAGCAACCTTTAAAAGATCTGACAAAGAAAAAGTGTATTAATTTCTTTTCTTGTTGCTATAAGAAATAACTGACGAAAAGCTACTTATGGGTAGAAGGATTTATTCTGGCTCAGGCTTTAGGGTGCGATCTACCATATAGAGTCAGGAAGCCCAGAGAGCTGAATGGTGGTACTTAGATAGCTTTCTCCTTTTTATTCAGTAAAGGACTCGCCATGGGATGGTTCTGCGCACATTCAAGGTGGGACTTCCCTTCTCCATTACATTACATCTTTCTGTAAATACTCCAGAGATATTTCCATGGTGATTCCTAGTCCAGTCAAGTTGGCAATGATGATTAATAATTACATCAATTACACTAGAAGTTTAAAAGGTATAAAGAACATCATTTCTGCCATGGTAGAAATGTGCACATTATATTTTCTTCAAAGCCTGGAAGCTGTGGGTTTAACTCATTCAAATCTTATACAATGTTCACAATTTTTCAAAGATTGGTTAAAAAAAAAAATCTTCTTTGTTGCAACAGTTGGCCAAGAAGAAGAATGTTACTAGATTCAAGAAGCATCTAACTTTATTTTTTCCCCAAATAAAATCAACACAGTAAAACCTCCCTGCTGGATAGCATTTCACTCCCCAACTCTGAGATAGACAGGTCCATGTGGTTGATGTCACCTGGACTCTGTGGTTGAACTCCATTGCTCCAGGACTGTTCCTCAGCAGTTATTTCTTCTAGGATTATCTGGACTGTACACATCCAGGGAATAAAAGCAACATCTTTAAGACTGAGAGTAGTGAAGAGCTACATCCTTCTATTTGGAAATGTATAGAGTTTTAGTGAAAGCCTGTAGATCAGGTTAAAATATTGGCTACCTGAAAACACAGCCCTGCTTTTTGTGTATTCCTATTCATACAGAAAGAGAGAGATGACCAGGAGCACTTGGAAGAGGAAGAGAAGTGGTAGAGAAGACCATAGCAATATTTTAATGAACCAATTTTTTTTTTTTTTGAAAAATGAAAAAAGAGATTTGAGAATCTAGGAGATAATTCCTTCAAACTATTTATATCTGTGTATCTTGTACAGAGTTATTCTGTCTCAACTGGGTAGACATCTGTCTGTTGATGGAGTTGGATGTTTTAATTTAGACTGTGAGTCCTTGCCTTGAAGGACCATCAGCAGCCTTCCAGGGGCTTCTGTAAAGGCAACTGCTACTTCATCCCACAGATTCTGATTCTGAGAACATCTTTTAATTAATCTCCAGGATAGATCACAAAGCTCACAGTTAGTTTGCATGTTCAAAAGTCATTGTTCTGAATAGCCTATTAGAACCTACCAGAGAATTAAAAATATATAAAAAAAACAAAAACAAAAACAACAACAAACGAACAACAATAATAAAAAAAAAAATACAGATCAGGGTTTAAATACCTAGCGGTGAGATGTAGGAAGACAGTTTGGAAAAAAGAAAAAAACTCTCCCTGTTAAAAATAAGCTGTGAGATTTCCCTCCCCTCCCCTTTATTCTAGTTCATTCATGTTAGAAACCTATAATTATAAACATTCTTTTCTGTATCTGAAATGTCTGAGCATCCTTTGAAACTAAATAGGTCTTCTGTGAGTCTGATGACTGGGGAATGTCTTTCTCAAGAACCTGGGCTCAGTCTCTTTGAAACTTAGACACCAAGGGAGATGGTGCCCATTCTCACCCTCGCTGTCTCTGGAAGGCAGTAGGAGCCTCACTTCTGTAACGCCTTGATCCAAACTCCAGAACTGTCTTCTGCCAGATAAAGGTTGTCTTTCGTCTGCTTGAACCAAATAAAGCAACAGTTGCCAGGGGTCATCCAAATGGTCTAGTCCTCTGACTTGAGGGCTGTGTAATAGGCAGCATTTGATTGGCTTATCACTTCCTAGTGAACTCCCTACGCTGTATGCCACTTCTGGACTTCATGTTTATTCTCTAATTAAACTGATTTGTTTCTGTCTCTGCTATCTTTGTGGAGAGGTTTTCTGGGTCGAGGGAAGATTTTATTGTATGCTATTGCCCTAGCAACAGGCAATATATATATTTAAATCACAGGTTATCCAGGAGAAGCAGGGAGTTTAGTACAGAAACTGTAACTATTGGGGAAGCTTTAGTTCATGACCACCAGGGCCAGAAGCCAGCCCACGAGGATTGCCATAGAACCAGAAGATTAGAACCCTTGGCCAGTACCTGGTAGCCGTGCTTGCCAGCTGTGTGTATATGTCGGGAGGTGGGGGAAATGAGTGGCCAGTCTTGGGCATGCGCAGATTGCTCTTACCTACTTCATCAGGGTCGGCTCTGGTGATCCCATTACTCAGCCTCTCAGTTGAGTACTCCCAAGAGGTACTGCTCTTGCTCACTGAGTGCCTGCCTTGCATGGGCTGTGGGACTGCAGAAACTGGCCTTCCGAATGCTGTGGAGGGCATCTCCCCACAAGACGAATCACTCTTTCCTCCGTGATATTTCTGTCTCCTCTTTGGACCTAGCCTTGCTATCAACTGACATGATTTATCATCTCACGTCGTAGGCACTAAGGCAGGGAAGAGATTGCGCACGCGGCTTTAAACTCTCTCTTTTCAGGCTTGCTCAGAACCTTGTCTACCTTCATTCGTTGCCCTGGGTCCTGGGATCAGAGTTTCCCTGTTAAGCAGCATGGTGCATGGCCTATGGCTGATTATCGAGTAGGACAATCAATGTATCTGAGAGAGGGCAAGTCCATCCTCTCATTTGGCACACTGAGTCTTTTAGCTCAGTGATGAGTGGGGATTAGAAGCTGTGACAAAACCAACTTCACAACCCGTATCTAGGCCGCATTTGTCAGCTGCGGCAAGGGCTCATGTAGACCAGGCTGGCTTTAACTACCAATCCTCCTGCCTGTCTCTCCCTCTCAAGTGCCAACATGTGGCAATATCTTCATTTCACCCATTGCCCCCACCCCCTCCCGCCCCTACTGCTCCATTTTTTTTTTTTTTTTTTAAACCATAGAAAAGCTACTCATCTGGCTCGTTGAAAGCCCCTTAGAGTAAGTAGAATTCCGGTCAGACCACACAAAATTGTGTCTTTTCGGTGGTCACTCAATGCTGGGGCCCTGTGAGAGCAAATACTCTGCTAATGTGGGGCCAGGATCAGCAGGAAACGATCAGTCTCAAGGAGAAAAGATGCGCAGGGCTTTTAGAAACAGATTTTTCCCCAGGTTCAGTTTCATCAGCTCCATATCACAATTGCATCACCACGTCTAACTAGCTTATTTTCTGTAGTTTGTCACACTGGTTGAATTAAGGGCAAACAAATGGATGGATGAATATTTACTAGCTTGTCTATGTGGTTTGATATGCATCCATTTTCCCTGCAGTTTCCCAGCTTTAATGAATGATGCATGCAAAAAAAAAAAAAAAAAAAAAAAAATCAAGAAAAAGACATCCCCATACCTTCATCTGAAATTCTGAAGACAAGAGGTTTGGATATTCAGTTGCTGATAAGTTTGTGGCAAAGCCGTTCAGCAAACAACCCCACCTGAAATGATGCAGAATTTTACATGGGATTTAGTTACTTCATTTAGTGTGACTATTCCCATTTCCACTAGTGGAGCATTGGTGTTAAAGATGTGCACTGTTCCATATGCTATGCATAGCATGTATTACCAATGCCCTGATACTACTCAATTTAAAGCACACATAGTCCGTAAAGTTCCATATATGGAATTGTGGACCTATATTATGGTTATTGTGGAGGAATGTCATGTAATTTGGGAGAAAAATTACATTTGTGCATATACCCATTTACAAATTAATGTAAATCTTTCTCCTACCATTTTACAAAACATTAGGGACAGTGTCTTTTGCACACTCTCCTGTCATGAGATTACAGAGATTCTTCAGCCAATGCCTCAAGCTCATCACTCTACTCCATAATTGCTTCACTCAAATATTACAGAAAGAACAAAAAGGCAGAACAAACAGACAGAGCATATTACAGGATATTTTGGTGTATCTTCAACTCTCTTTCAATAAATCCTTTGGACAACCTACTGCATGAAGATTTTGGTTTTTATTATTAAACCCAATTGTCGCTTCATTTTAAGTGGCTAAATATACAATTTAAATATCTTTAAAACTATTTAATTACATTTCAAAGCATATGGAGATGAAAATAAATTTTACTTCTATGCTTAGTGTAAAACCAATTAAATTTGAAAATGTTATGCTTCCACTTGAGCAAGTAGTGAGAATAACTTCCTTGCTGTACAAGTAAATGTTTAATCTCTGGTCTTGCCATGATCTTTGCTTTATTAACAAGATAAGTCAGGTATTAACAAGTCCACCTAACCATCGATTTATCTATCTAGCTACCATCAGTGTAGGTATCAGCCAGACACTAATTTATATTTTCTTCACTTTCCATGGCTATCACAAAAAACTGAGATAACAAACTTAACAGGAGAACACATTTACCTGGACTCATGATTCCAGAGGTATCATTGCACACTCAGTTGTCTTTGTTGCTTTGGGGCCTGTGAGGAGACACGGCATCTTAGTGGGACCATGTGGCAGTCAGCTGCTCACTTCCTGGAAGCTGGAATGAAACGAGTATAGCGGAAGAGACTGCAGTCCCCAATTTCCCCACCAGAGGACGCTGCCAGTGACCACACTTCTTCTTACTGGTTTCTACCATCTCTTAGTAATGCCCCAGGTTGGCAGCAAAGCCATTGAGGGACACTCAAGGGGCAAGCCAGAGCAACTACACACTTCAAAGACTCTGCTAGATTCTAATAGGATTAGCAATTTGAGGTTGTCCTTATGGAACTTCAGAGTGAAGGTATGCTACGACTCAAGAGGAGATTGCTTTGAACTTGGAGGGAGCATTTAACAAGACAGATGGTCTTGAAAAGAGTCGGAAAGACAGATAATAAAAGAAGCCTGGCCTTGGAAGCCAGAACACCTAGTTTTAGATTCTGAGCTATGCTTTATTCTCTGTGTGATCCAGGCAATCTGCTTAACCCATCCCATCTTAATCCCCTTGTCTATAAATGAGAGGAAACTGTTACGGCATTACTTTACAAGTTTGTTCAAAGGGTAAGTACATCATTCTAAATAATTTCTGAACTAAATAAATCACGATACTTTGCACATGGTAAGTCCTCAATAAATGCAGTCTTACTTTTTGTGTTTGATTCCTTTTGGTTTTGTTTTTTTTCCTGTTTTTATAATCAATTCTCCGGTTCATTTATTTTTTCCAATGATTTAAACATTCACTGAATACATATAGCATACACGATACAGTGGTCTGTGGTAGGGATGCAAAGACTCAAAGACCCTGAAGAGTTTAACCACTTAACAAAGGAGAGTGCAGTAAGAGAAATCAGTAAGGGATAATCAAGGGGAAGAAAAGAGCACCCTGCCTTTGCCCTGGAAGACAGAGCTGAGAATACTGAGTTTTGGTTGTCTTGGCAACTGATAATCCATAAACATGTCCTATGGAGAGGTTTTCAACAAATAGCTTAGAAACTCTTTAAAAAATCTACTCATTAAACTGTAGCGAGATGAGGAAGTGCACATTGTTGCCTGTAGGGGGCAACAAAACTGCAACATCCAGGTCTCGGGCCAAACATCCTTTGCTGTGTGCCCTTGAGCAGGTCATTCAACTCCTCTGTGCATGGTTTCGCACTTAAAGATAACTGCCGTTATTTCATAAAAGAAAAATAGTGTGTACCACTTACTGTGTCATTAGCACGTATTCACCGTTTGATACACAGTGGCTGTTATTACTCTTCTCAGAATTTTGCAAATTATGTTTCCCCTCAAAGTCCGACCATGAGCATTCTGACATGGTGAACACAGTAATTCCTCAGGATTTTTTTTTTTTTTTTACAAGAAAAGCACTTTAAATACAAACAAATTTTCCATGTGTATTACTAAAACCTTTAGTCTCAAATTCTTGTTTTAAACTTTTATTTATTATTTGGTAATTTTATGTCTCGTAATCTTTTTTTTTTTTTTTTATCTTCTTGTACCACTTAACACAGTGCATGTACCCAACTGACGGTTAACTGGAAGGTCACATGTGAAAAACTCAACAGGCTTTGAGTGAATACCTGAATAACTAGCTTATTTTCAAAAAACGAAAATGAGTCTTGAGTTGTGTCAAAATGAGAATATTTCAGGTTCTGGCTACAGGGGTGGGGCAAAGCTGCTTTAATTCCTCATAACCTAGGTAGGAACCCAGGCACCTATTCCTGGAACAGCCGTCGGGACTCTGAGATTTGCTTTTGGTTTCTTCTGTTGTTACATGGCTCTCATCACAGGGACAGTCAGCATGACTTTGAGCTCAGAGGCATCAGGGATCCATGCCAGAACTCAGGAAACTTAATGATCTGCTTCCTCCTCTCACTACCAGAAGTAATTCTCGGATTTACAGAGCTCTGGCACACCTTTGGGCCGTGTATTTAGGCTCTATTTCATCTCTAGAGCCAAGGGATTCCATCCCAAAGGTCAAACCAGTCGGAAGCTGCCTTGACACTGACAGGATGAATCTTTCCTGGGGCAGATCCCAAGCGCTGCAGGTGGCTGAGCAGCAGAGATCACTCTGCATCCCAGAGTGAATGCCTTGGCTTCCAGATACCCACAGAGCATCAAAGACTGATGGGGCTTGCCCCATTTCGAGGCGAGGAGGTATTTGGAGGCAGCATTAATTGTTGGATCTTGATAACCTCCCCACCCACCTTGTGCCGCCCTCTGGGCTCAGAAGCCCATAACCCCTGACTGCACAGGCTTTTCTTGGCAGAGAAGGCAGCGCTTCGGGAACTTTCCATTTTTTCACATGCCAAGACAATGCCGCCAGTGTGCTGTCAATGCGCTGGTTTGAAAGCGTTCCTGGGTGGTGTGCTGGGGGCTGAGGTTTGTTCCCACTTGCTCTCACCGTGTGTGGGAAGCTCCCCCGGGAAGAGGTTGTGGCTGGGCACGCCCAGCTTATCACTGATCTTCTCTCAGGGTTGGAGGCTCTCAAGTCTTGGAAGGTGGCCAGGCACTTGG
Source organism: Mastomys natalensis (assembly GCA_021653895.1). NCBI lineage: Eukaryota > Metazoa > Chordata > Mammalia > Rodentia > Muridae > Mastomys > Mastomys natalensis. The sequence continues at coordinate 2,197,144 of JAJTUV010000017.1, read as the reverse complement.
AGGAGGCTTACAATCCTCCAATTATTGTCAACTCACTGTGTTACTTCCCTCCAGTCATGAAGTCAGAACGCCATAAACCGTTTTTCCCTTTGCTCTGTGAATTTCAGGCCACAACATTTTAAGCCCCAATATCGCATCGTTTGATGATATTCCCTTTGTAAATTTTGTAACATAACCTTTGAGGGCTAGCATTATAACCTGTTAGAAATCTCGCCAGAAAACATTTGTTAGCTGACTCTAGTCCACACTCCCCTCCCTTTTCAGGATTTAATTTCTACTTAGCATGTAGCCTGTAATGTCTTTTTATTAAGATCAGAAATTTAATTATGTACATATTTGAAACCTGAACCCATTAAGTCTACAGATCCCTTGAAAATGCCATTTGCCAGGTGTGCAATCACAGTCAATGTGCAAAAATGTCGCACAACAATTAGATTTTAAAGCTTAACTTACAACGGGCTGAGGGACTAGGCTCTTTAGATGGAGAGAAATTGCTCTGGAGACAGGTAGAGCAAATCAGGAAAGTGGCTGAATAAGTGTGAAGTGAAATGAAGAGGATTATGTCCCTACAAAAGATATTGGCAAGGAGGGAGAGACTGAAGCAACGAGGAAATGAAGACTGGAAGAGAAAAAGGGAGCCGAGTCCCCTAATACGGTGGCTCTCACTGTGGCTCTAGCTGTAGGTCGGAACCCTTTACAGGGTGGAAAGACCTTACACAGGGGTTGCCTAAGATCATCTGAAAACACAGATATTTCCATTATGATTCATAACTGTAGCAAAATTACAGTTATGAAGTAGCAACAAAATAATTTTGTGGTCACCACAACTGCATTAAAGGGTTTCAGCATTAAGAACATTGAGAATGGCTGGTCTAACAGGAGCCTCTGTGGCCACCTCCCCTGTCTACGGACACTTCCCTAAGCTGAGGCAGTCAGTTCTTGGGGTGTTCCCAGGTCCCTACCACACCCTCTCGGGGTATGTCTGTCTGTTTTTTTTTATATTGTTTTGCCTTTCACATCATCATCATGATTTATGAGCTGTCTTTCCTACTAAACTTTAAACTCATGAAGGTCCAGGGAGCAGGAGAACTGTCTAAAACAGTATTTCCTATGAAATAAGGTATTTGTGACTACAGTTTTCTAAAGGGCAGGTGATGTCTGTGATAGGCTTCAGATAGGTACACCTTCCACATAAACTCTTTCAAGTAGGGACTTGGTATCTGGGGGGTTGTCAGCACACAGTCTTAGCGTCCAGCCAATCCCTAGGGATGACCCAACCTGCCCAAGGCTGCCTCAGCTCAAAAGGAATGATTTTGGAAGATGGTCACATCCAGTGCATGGGATGGCTGTCTGTACCTTGCTGGGCCAACTCTGAGGAGGTATTCTAGACCCACAGAGAAATGATGGACCTGTCTAATGTTATTGGTGGCTTTTGCAAGTTGACCTTTCTCTTTGTCCACTCCTGGTATCTAGTCTCTCTCTCTCTCTCTCTTCTCTCTCTCTCTCCTCTCTCTCTCTCCTCTCTCTCTCCTCTCTCTCTCTCTCTCTTCCCTCCCTCGCTCCCTCCCCCTTCTCGGTGTGTATCTGCTAGTGTGTGTTTGAAAGCCAAAGGTCAATCTCCAGTGTTGTTTCTTGGGATCCACCCACCTTGTTTTTTGAGATAGGGTTTCTCATTAGAACCTGGGACTAATAGATTAGAGTAGGCTAGCTAGCCACTGACTCTGGGGTGTCCATCTGTCCCTGCTTTCCCAGGATTATAAGCTAGTACCACCATACCTGGTTTTCTTGTATGGGTGGTAGTGCTCTTTACCTACTGGCTATCTCTCCAGCCTTCATTCCTGTTTTTGCTCCTTGCTTCTTCAACTAATTCCAAATTAATCCCTGATGATGTACGGTCAAATGATCAAATTTCAGAGTCTGTTAGCAAGAAAATTCTATTTCTACCATCTTTCAGTTGAGGTTAAGGAATAATAAAAGATAACAGATATTGAATTTAAGCAGACATATTTTATATTTTCAATCATATGGAATTCTAGAGGAGAAAGAGCAAATAGAAATGAGGAGAAAGCAATCTTCCAGGATGAATAACAGGAAATACTGGGAGGTGTGTTCACGGGAGGTGTGTTCACATTGGCTTCTCAGCCCCTGACCTGGCTAGCTGTCCTGTTCTGTCCCACAAGGGGAAGAAGTTGGATCCAAATATCTTCATAGTTTCTTTCTATTCCAAACTTTCTCAGGTTGAAGTAGGAACTCAGGGAGCTTTTATTGAGTACTCAGCTATAAAACAGAAGGTACCCAAGATGACCTCCAAACTGTAAATCCAGGAGACAAACCTGAAGGAGACGAAAATGTGCCATCCACAGTTGCAGTCAGTGATATAGCAGCCCTGAGAGACTGTCATCCTGACAGCCTGAGAGGACGTGTGTGAGAAGGATTCCTTTGATAGCTGCCTGCTAGAGACAACTGCAGCCTTTCAAGATAAGCATGTAAAAGGACAGGCCAGGGAGGGCATGGTCTCAGCAGAGTAGAAATCAGGATGAGAACAGCACGAGCAGCTGAATCAGACCTGAAAGCATAATCGCTGACATTTAAGATGAAGAGATTGGCAAAAAGGCTCATTTTACTGCCTCCGAAGTAAAACGTAGGGAATTCAAGGAAGTAAGCCACAAATGAGAGTTGGAATCTTACTTTAGTTTGGTTTTAGGCCCCTCTGCTTTGTATTTTATCATTCGTTGAAGCAATAGTCATTCAACGAATAATCCTTAAATATCTGCTCTCATTACTTAGGCTTCCTTGGTGCATTTGAGAAGGAAGAAAGAATAAAAAAGAATTTAAAGTAAGTGTATGAGTAAGAGAAGGGGAAGTGGCCTCAGAAATTTCCCAGGACAGCACCTGGGAAACCCCAAGGATTTGGTGACAGGAAGAGGAGTCTCTCCTGACATCTAACACATTTGTCCTTTCACCTGGGATTTAAAATTTTACTTTCAGGGAAACAAGGTACCAGACTAACTTGAGGTACTGACTGTGCCAACTGGATAGGCTCAGGACCTGGAGAGACCACATGCACACTCCAAAGGAGAGACAAGGCCTGTTATCAACAGAAGGCAAAGAATGGGTACTGAAACATCAAATATTTTAGATGCCTTTCATGCATATTTTGTGTCAGGGAGATGGTATATAGTGGTACGTATGGGTATAATGACAATAACTATGTTTGTAAAAAGGAAAAATGTATAACGATGGTAAAATAAGTAATCTGTGTACTATAGAATATGGAACAGAGAATTACCACAGAAAAATACTAAGGATGAGGAAAGATGCATAAACAGACAAACATTGGGCATAACTGATCAACTAAAGTAGTCCTAAGTATACAATGATGTTGCTGCAGTCTGGTCAGTGAGATCTCTGATGTCCCGAGCACAGGGTCCAGTGAAAAGGGACAGAAGCTATAGATAGATGGGTTAGAAGCTGAGAGGAAGGGGACGTGACTGCTCATGGCTATGAGGTATTTTCTGGAGGGATGGAATTGTTATGAAATTAGATGGGAATATATTAGATGGGAATTAGTGAATATATTAAAAATTGCTCACTTGTACATTTTGAATGAGGATAATAGGCCATGGATTATAAGTATCGGCCTGATGAAGTTATTATATAAGGTGAAACAAACCCAAAAACCCAAGAATAAAACAATAGCAAAAGGCCATGGTATGGAAGATATTGTTAGTTGGCTACTCACACTCATTTTCAATCTGAGTTTTCTTTGACTTCTTTAGTTATACATTCACACAGGCTGATATACTTCTACAGTCTTGCTTGTAACTAGAAATGGCCAAGTGAGGTATTTTTGGCCAGTATAAATGGATTTTCCTGTCATTGTGACCACATACCTGATGAGAGGTTGCTTGTGGGAGAACAACCTCCTTTTGTCTCACAGTTTGACAGTATGGTCCATCATAGTGGATGGAGAGGGTGGCAACAGGAACAGAAGCAGCTGGTCTTCCTGTGCTCATGGGCTGGCTGAAGAGAGCAGAAAGGAAGTAGAACTGAACCCTCAAACATCAACACTCCCTTCCAGGAGCTCATTTTCTCTAGCGAGTTCCCACCTTCTAAAGATTTGACAATCTTCTAATCCACCTGGGGACCAAGCATTTAGCAACTTGACATTCCGGGGAACATTTCACATTCAGACCACAGGAATGTGCAGGCCGAATTCTGCTAAAGTCTGATTCTTCACCTTCATGATGCTGTGACCCTTGAATACAGTTCCTCATGTTCTGGAGATTCCCTCCAACCATAAAATTATTTCCTTGCTACTTCATAACTGTTGTGAATCATAATGTTAATATCTGATAAGTAGGATGCAACCCCAGCATTGCCATGCTAGAAGTTTGGACGTTGGAAGACTCTTTAGCTCTTCTGATACACCTGGTGCTATACTTTTCCTTTTCTTCTGGCTTAGAATGCGATATCTGGTGATACAGCAGCCATATTTAACAAGTATGGAATAATAAATAAAAGCAAAAATAAATAAAAAGGAATAATAAATTAAGGAAGAGTAAGGTTAGGACCTTCAAATCAACATTAGTGGGCGTTCTTGCTATATATAAGCTGCTGTCAGTGAGATTTTATGATTCTGTCAATTAAAATGATTTCTAATTAATACAGACAGCTAATTTACACTAAAATGAATCTGGGATAGACTTTAAGGAAGTAGATGAAAACAAATATGCACCACCTAAGTGACTGCTGGATATTGTATTATAGGGAAAAACACTCATTCCCGGTCACCTAGGAGTCATTGCAACGGCACCTATTTCTTATATGATACAATCTGACCAGTGGTTTTATTTTTGTTTTTTTGCTTTTTTTGTTTTTGTTTTTTTCTGAGCCTAGAATCTACTTTAAGCTTCCTTCCTTGAGAGCAGTAATTCTGAACTCATGGGTTGTGACCCCTTTGAGAGTCGAATGACCCTTTCACAGCGGTTGCTTAAGACCACAGGAAAAACACAGATGTTTACATTAAAATTTATAACATCAGCAAAATTACAGTTATGAAGTAGCAACAAAAAATAATTTTTGGTTGGGGATGGGTCACCTCAGCATGAACTGTATTAGAGAATCACAGGATTAGGAAGGTTGAGAACCACTGCTTTAGAGAAAGGGTATTTATCATTTTCATTATTGTTTATACAATGATTATAGCCTGATTTAATGTGATTCCTTTCCAGCTATCTCATTTCATCCCAACTGCCTCCATCACCTAGCCTCAGTTAATGTCTATGCAAAAGCACTGTAGCTGCTGCATCTGTTTCCCCTGCACATTTTACTCCACCTTTTAAAACTCCCCTCATATCCCACTAAGTCCACCACTATACAAGTATATGTGTGTGTGTACATTTATATGTATGTGTATGTACACATAGATACATAATAGTATACCAAGTATACAGGTATACTTCACTTCTGTCCTCAGACTCACTGGATAATGGTCCTTGTGTCACTAGAAGGTAGCCTCTATAAGGACAGGCATTTTGTCCATTCTAGAAACCATTATGAGCCCAGTGTTCACACTCTGTCCGCACATAGTTCTTGCTAAAGAACTGTGTCCTCACCATCAAAGGACTCTGGACTCTTATTTTAGTTTTTGCCATTCTTCACAACTTCCTTTTGAAGTCACTTATATTTTAGTCTTCATAACATCTATTTCTTCTCTTTTTAACTTTTTATTATGGAGAATTATAAGCAAATGAAAAAAACAGGAAAAGAGTAATAATGAAAATCAGGCACATGCAACACAATTTCAACTCCCAATCTTGTTCCATGGAGATCTTTCACTGACTCCTTGCTCTTATGAGTTAAAAGAAACCTCAGGCATCTTGTTGTTTCACCCATCAGCATTTCAGTCTGTGTTCCTATAAGAAAATAAATATAGTTTAAAATGTATAACCTGGATGTCCCCATAATACATAATAAATAACAATTCCTTAATCTCATTAGTGGTATCCTTAATCTCATCAGTGATATCCTAATGTGATTTAATTTCTGATTCTGTTGGATGACTTGATGAGTGACTAACTGGATGAGTAAGCTAATTCAGGATGAACTATTTGGGAGCTTCCTACGGAGTCCAGTGATCAAGCCGATGCTTTGTTCTTTAGCCATCTGACTATGTGCTTGCCTCCAATCAAATCTGAACTTGAAAGAAAGGGACTTGCCTTGCTCCTTTGGCAGAGTATGAGCCTTCTTTAGACATACAAAGGAAAATGCCCGCTGAAAGAGATGAAGGATTAGGATGATTGCTTTGGGGAGTAGAAGGTATATAGAGAGTGGGTGGGAGGAGCAATTATTTTCTCTTTGATTTAAGTCTGATTCTTTAAGTGGTGTGTGACCCATTGTTCCTGAATGGCTTCATTTGAACCATCGCAGAATACACTACCTAATCTATCCGTGATGAGCTGAGTTGTGACCTCAAATTTATGTAGAGACCCTAAGCTTCTGTTAAGTCCAAATGTGACAATATGTGGAGATAATGATGTCATGTGGATGATGTCTTCGACTGATGGGTGTCCTTCAGCAAAGAGCGTGTGAGACGACGGAAGTGTATATGGAGGGAAGATGATAAGCAGGCAGGAGACAGTCATCCACAAGCAGGGAGAAAAGTGACAGGCGAAGTACCCTGTTCACTCCTTGGTGCATAGTCCTATCCTGCAAGAATAATAGCCATTAGTATCAAAACTGTGTGAATATTTTTCAGAAACTCTAAAAATCTGGCCTCTTGATGTTTTTTTAATAGGAGGAGAGTTGTGGGGGTTATTGGAACTCAGCCTGAAGTATTAATCACTCTCTCCTGTCTTCCTCATCAGCTATATGGAATTCTGCTCTATAGGCATGTGGCCTTGGGAAGTCCTAGAGTAAATGGGGTGTAGAAAGTTATAAAAAGAGGGGAATGCATTAACACAGCAATGGGAGAGTCATTATACTTGCAGTAAGACTTCCAGTGGTGCTGCTGCTTGGTCGTCACCATTGCTACTGTAATTAACCTCTCATCCATGCTCTGTGAGTGAGTTCAATACACTTATTGGCTTCTCATGTTGGATTTTGGTGAAGTCATGCTTTTGTTTGTCACTATACATTGTACGTTGCCTTTTGCTTACAGCTTCCCAGGGAAAGAATTCCTGTAAAAATGCTCCTTGATCTCCGACTTCCAGCCTAAAAATCTGTAAACAAATGAACTGTAGAAAACTGTAGGAAAGTTGTCATCTTTCATGCTTTATTGTTTTTAGAGGTTTGTCTTCCTTGTCCAGAATAGCCATATCCAGCCTATGATACCACCCACCAACATAATAGCAACTTCCTTTTTAATTCTGGGGAGAGCTACCCCATCTTGTACTTTATTGCAGCAGCTGTACTCAAACTTATGATATTTCTGCTTTCTTCTCAGTCATCTGATTCACCTTTTAAGATGGCATTAGGATAAGCTTTCAAAAAATAGGCATCCATCAAATTACACGTATGCCTAAAATCCCCAAGTGAAGTTACATGTTGCTGGATAAAACCTCATTTCTCAGGATGGGAGCTGAAGTCCCCACTACCTTCTTTCTCTACCCTCTCCTTAATGATGTGCCATGCCATTCTGAGTTACTTCATCCCCCAGTGTGCCATCTTTTCTGATTTATTGTTTTTTTAAAGGTTTGTCTTCTTTGACCAGAATACCTCCATCCAGTCTTTGATCCCACCCACCTGTGTGTTAGCAACTTTCTTTTCAAGTGTGTAGAGAGCTCCATTTCAGTTGGGAAACCTTTCCTTAGCTCATTCCTTCAGGTGTGTTGACTTCTTTCCTTTGCATCCATGCTGTCTCCTGCGCAGGGTTCTATTCTAGATTTTGGCAACTTTATTACCATTATTTTGTTGGTTATTAGTTGAATGCCTAAAGGTAGATACTACAGATAACTTTATATTGGAGTCTAACACAACACATCGTATGTAATAGTGTTAAAAAAAGGATGATCAATTGACTATCATATGAATGAATCTTTAAAATTGGATTAATAATGCAGGCATACCACACCTCAAAATTTATTGTCAGGTAATGTTTGTGGAAATCTTAAATTTACATCAGTAATTGTTTTTGAGCTTTCAAAGGTGAACAAAGTTTCAGCATATTACTTGATCTTGAGTTTGAATACTCTAAGAATCACTCATTAAAATGATATGGTTTCATATTAAAACATAAAATATAAAGACATATGCCTGGAAAGGTATTATAGGTGATCTGAGCAAACTACTTTTTATTTTACAACTCCATGTATATATATATATATATATAAAATATATATATACTTTTAAAATTGATACAATCATTGTACATAGCTATAAGGTACAGCATGCTATTTCATCAAATGCATATAGTGTGTTATGATCAGACCAGGGTAATTGGCCTATCCATCAAACAGTTAACATTTTCTTGCCAACCACTTTCTTTTATTGACAAGGAAATTGAAAAGAAGCAATGGTGCCCTCCATTGCACAGCCCACTGTTACCAGAACCACTTCAATGCACTTATATTGCCTCTTCTGAAAGAAGAAATACTGCAGTTAGAGCAACTGGGAGAAAAGAATTTAGATGTAATTTAACAAAGACAAAAGTCACCAAATGTCTATTTCCCAAAATAATACAGTCTGGCTTAAAAATTCTTTTTCTAATAAAAGATTGTGAATGAATTTCATTCAATATTGATATGTCCTTTAGCTTAGCAGCATTTTGGAGTATTTATTTGTTATTGTGAAACTGCATTTCAATAATGTATAAGGATATGTATATTCAAATTGCCTTTGAATAATATATAACGGGGATGGTTTCCTTATTCATTCAGTGGTTTTCTTTCAAAGAACTACAAACATTTGTGCTATGGATGTAGTTTCTGGCCTATGTGCTTTTTCATTTGATTTTAGTATTTTATGTTCTATGTTCTTGATGTGAGTCTATAAAACAACATTAACACAGAGATACAGCATAACAAATCATCAAATTTACATTGTCTGACCATTTGTCAGCACAATTTAGAAGAATCAGCTTAGGAAGAATTGGAAACTTGTTGGGACATGAGGAGAGATTCTTGTCTTACCATAAGTCACATGTAGCCAAGGAACTCAGACCATTTTTGGATTTTCAGAGAAATGTGAAAGACAGTGGTCCAAAGACTTCTACCTGCACATCTGCTGTAATGTTCTTAGGACAAGTGTGTTCATAGATTAGAAAGTGAACTCTGCTCTGCTTCCAGAACATAATGTTCCAGTTCAGTGAAGGGCTCAATGAATGTAGCAGACCATTTCTGCTTTAGAGCTTTGAGCTTTATCCTTGGTAATGGCAGGAGGGGTAGAGTGGCTACAGGTTTAGAAGTAGAGATGTATTAGAAGTTGCCTCAGGAAGCATTGTGCATAGTTTCCATACATGCCGATGTAAACCTATGGCATCAAAATTTGAGAAACTGTCATGGGACTTGTATCTTGGGCTACAGTATGAGACCTTGTCTTGGGAAAAAAGCATCAAAGATCTGATCTGACTATGAACTCATGGGTGACCCTTTCAGAGACTCTCATATTAGTGATAAGACTTTGAAGGGTAGACAAGGTCCAGTGGGATAGAACTGATTCAGACACTAACAAATCTGCACCAGATACTTCTCTTGGAACTCTAGAAAAGAATACTGAACAGAGAAGATTCTGTCCTATACTATGGAATGCACACAATATATCTACATGACAGTGCTAAAAATATACAAGTTATCTAATGAAGAAAGTAGTACAATCTATAAAATAAGGACAGCAGAATAAATGAGTTAGGAATTATAGTGGGAGAACTTTAAAAAATGATGTGCAGCTCAGCTAGTTCCGGAACCATCACCATGATGATGCTCTATGTCCCTGCTCCGACTCAGCACGGGCTAGCCAGGAGCATCAGCCTGGGACCCATGAAAAGCTGTCGTGGCCACTGCCTTCGCCAGCCAGCTCCGTGGACTCCATGTCTCCAAGCATGGTCTATGGTTCAACTCTAGCACCCTCATAATTCTTGGGTAATCTCCAGACAATATCTACCATGCTCATGGTACCGATAGAATGAAGATTCTTAATGCTTAAAGATTATCCAATGGATTTATATATCAGCAAATACTCAATACACAAGATACTCACACAATCAGAATTGTAGACAATCAGAATTTGATATGAATAGCTACCAGATACTGCTGAAAGACTTCCGAAGGAAATCTGTCACTCAAGTCCCAGGACGGTGTGCACCCAAGAATACACGAGAGACCATCTTGATGCAAACACATGAGGCAGTTTATGGCGGAGCTCCGGGTCGACACATATTTCACACAGGAGACAGAGGAATTGACCCTGAAGTCCAAGAGTTTAGTGTTTATATAGGCAAGTATTGGGGAGTGCAGGAAGCTTTGGCGAGGTTACACATGATTGGCTACTTTAAACATCTGAACAGCAGCAACTTGAGTAAGCAGGTCCATGGTAGGGTTGGACTCATCTCATGGGAACAGCCCTTTGTTCCTGTTCTTCCTGGAACTTGTGGGTGAATGCTTATCTGGGTTAGCAGACCATCTGGTCCATTTTTAACTACAAGTCTTAACTCATGGCTGGGCCCGAGAGTGAACAAACAGGTTAGCAAACATCTAAGGCAGGATGAGGGGGTGGGGTCTTGCCATATGCACTTACTCATTAACTATCAGATTTGTTCTTTAGAATTGTCCTTGTCATTTCTCTTACTATTGCAGCTACCAGTGCCAGAGTCTATTGTTTCAGGCCTGTATTTGCGCTTTCATTGAGCCAGGCTGAACTCGTGGTCCTGCAATTTTAACTACTTGTGTCTCTGAATTAGAGAGTCCACTGCTTTTGTCATTCTGAGCTAACTAAAAATCTTCTTTCACTGCTAGAGACATGAATGTAGGCTTCCATCTTGCTTTTCCCCCTCTCTCCTCCTCTCTCCTCTCTCCTCTTCCCAACTCTTGGTTCTGCCTTCCTCTTCTATTGTCCAATCACTGAGTTCCACTGCAAACTACAATGTGGCAGGAAAATCCCTGCAACAAGGAATTGAAAAGGGAGAAGGCAAGAAGCTGGTCTGACTTATTAAGTAGATGACATCTCAATAAAGAATTGAAGGAGACAAAGACATTAGAAAAGAAAGTACTCAAGGGAACTGATTTAAGTCAGAAGATAGCTTAAGCATGATCGTAAGGTAAGAAAGTAGTTGGCATCTTCTATCAATCCCAAGGAAGCCATCATGCTTAGAAGGGAATAAACAAATTCATAAAAAAAAAAAAAAAACATAAAAAACCAAATTCATTAGGGCCAAATCACAAAGGTCTTGTAGACTTTTGTAAGGAACATATCCCTAGTGAAATGAACAGATATGACAAGTTTTAAGTTGACAATTATATAACTATATCTAAGGACCAATATAGATCTCTTGGACTTCCATGTTGAGGATGGTATAGAATCTAGGAGCCAAGATGAAAGAATAAAACAAGATATGGAAAATCTGAAGTGTTAGATTGGAGATTTATTCTGTACATAATGCAAGCGGGATTTGTTGGGTTATAGAGCAAAAGGTGTCATGGATGGAAGACCAGAGCAAAGGGCAGGAGAGAGTTGCCATCAAGGTAGGCAAATGAGATGCTCAGGGATTTCCTTTGAATCTTTATTTGGGATGGCACTGATAGGCTTGAATGTATCTCAATTAGCTCAAAATTTGGATGGTGCAGGTGAGAGATTCCTGAGAATTCTGGATTACATCATGGTTTTTTCCTAATGTACACCTATAAAACAGAGTAGACTCATGTGTTTGAATGTTTAGCCCATAGGAATTGGGAATAGACAAAGAAACTTAAGTACTGCCATTTTGACTTTTAGACTCCATTTTACCTAAGCTGATCAACTCTCTCTCTAAGCAACAGTAGTTCCCCAAAACATATTGCCTATTCCTAACAACAGAAAGAGTAAATGAATTTGATTGATTGGGCAAAAATACTTACAATTCAGTGTCAGTTGACAGTGATGAGACACTTGGGAAGGTCCCTGATCCCTGAAGTTCTGATTGGTAAAAATTACAACTGTAATTTGACTCAGATGCTTGTGATTTTTATGCCTATAAACCCTGTTTTAGCCCTATTTGGAGCTCCCAAAAGAATTAAGACTCCTAAGTCCTTATCTGGTGGCCATGATTGATCAGCACCTCTGCTTGTGTAGTATGAATAATAAAAGATTTTGTTGTACACAAGCCCACTGATGTAGTCTCTCTTCCCTTCCTTATAGTATACCATGGATATGGGGTAACATAAGGAAGGGCACTATTAGGAGGTGTGACCTTGTCGGAGGAGGTCTCATATGCTCAAACTAGGCCTAGTGTGACAGTCTCCTTCTGCTGCTTGCAGATCAAGATATAGAACTCTCAGCTTCTTCTCCAGCATGTCTGCCTGCATACCACCATTCTTTCTACCATGATGATAATGGACTAAGCCTCTGAAACTGTAAGCCAGCCCCAGTTAAATGGTTTCCATTTTAATAGTTGCTGTGGACATTGTGTCTCTTGACAGCAATAGAAACCCTAATTAAGATACACTACAATCTGTAGCACATTTTAAAGGGATTTTTGTGTAGTCATTATGACCTACTAGAAGTTAGATGAGTCCATGACACAGTATCACAAACAGTTGCACTTTCAATGAAAAGATATAAATAATCCAGGCAAAACTAATTTGAGATTCATTTATTTCTTTTAATCAAAGTAATCGTATGTGTGCTTGCTTGCCTGAGCTGCTTAATATCTTATTGAAGTCAGATACTATCTTCCCTTTATTCCTGTATTGCAAGCTGTTGTTAATTGTCTATCTTAAAAGTATCTAATAAATGCTTTTAAGTTAACAAATAAATTACTTTTGACTCATATAAAAGTCATCTAGTTATTTTTCTTAAAGTATTTTATAAATAGTTTGCTTAGCATATAGAATGACTGGCCTTATTATGACAAGCATTATTATAAAATAAAATAATTTTTTAATATTTAAAGCTATTTATCTTCCACTTAATGTCTTTAATTTGTTTCAATAAAAACAGCATATAGTAAAAAGCTATTAAGTAAAAAGAGCATTATGAGAATGAAGCGTGTGGGTAAATGAACTGTTATGTTTCCTGGTGGGGCCTGCTCCACGAGGTTTTCATTTACTGGAATCTAGTTTCTTCAGTTCTTTGTATACCTTGGATATTAGCCCTCTATCAGATGTAAGGTTGGTGAAGATCTTTTCCCAATCTCCAACTTATGTTTTGAAACAGGTCTGTCAATGAGCCTGGAATTCATCAATTTAGCAACCTTCAGGCATCTTCCTGTCTCTGTATTCCAAACCCAGCCTTATATTACAGACAAATGCTTTTACCTGATTCTGGGGATCCAAACTCAAGTTCTCATCCATATCAGCTGAGCCATCTCCCTTGCTTAGACTTATTAGTGTATCTTATAACTAACAAAATCTACGCTGTACTGGGCCCTCAAAGTTTTGTACTCAGAGTAGGGAAAGTGATGTCATTGAGAGGCTATTAGAATTGCTGAACCCCAGGCAGCACTGTGCTGTGATACGCTGACCAGAGTCAGCTTCTAGCAACCCCCGGGTGATCCATAAGTGCATTAAACTTTGAAACATGCTCTTCTGAAGCAGGGGTCAGACAGCCACCATCCATGTTCTACAAATAAAGTCTCACTGCCACACAACTTATGCTCTGTTTGGATGGCCCCTGGCTTTAAGGTGCTAATAATTGCAGTGCTGAGGTGGTTGCAATGGAGTCTGTATCTTTCAGAGTCTAAAAGTTTACTATCTGGCCCTTTAAGAAACAATGGAAGAAATGAGCTATCAATACATAACAAGATTCTGTTTCAGAACAAAAATAAATATAATTTTTACATATGTGCTAATTATCAGAATTTTGGAAATCAAAGAAAAATAAACAAGAAAACAAAATTCCATCCAAGATAATAATATATAATTTCATGGCTACTAAAATGTATCAATATATTACACAATTATGGTAACTAACTCTCTATTTCGAGTTTAAAAAAAAAATGGTTTTCCATCATCATATTTGTATACCCCTCATTGTCCATCACATGGCAAACTGTCTCCTTAATGGTTTTCTGTGGTTTCCATTTAGATCATCAACTATGTATGTCGAAATGAGTGCCTGTACTTAGACTTAGACTGCTCTACCTAAAAGGGCAGAGAAGAAACAAACACAGGATGAAAGTCCAAATTCATTAGTCTTTTAATACCAATGTGCCTTTGTATACCTAGAAGTACAAAATGATTTAAGAGAATTTTAAGTGATTTAACAGAGTGAAAATAAATATACACATTGTACTTTCATAATGAAAAAGCAAGTGATCTGCAAAAAAAAAATAAATAAATAAGGAAAACATGCCAAGTACAAAGTGAAGAAGCAGTTTTTACACGCTTGAAAAGGCAGGCCTTGAACTGTGAAATAAAAAGCAAGGCAGTGCTACAAACAGGCAATTAGAAGCTCATCTTCCCAATCAACGTGGCATTTACAGGCAAATAGGCTATTTCTTCTTGTTGACAATACAGCAGCCCCACGGTTCAGGTACTTGACACACACCTGCTTTCTCTCTTTCCCTGGTGGGAACTTTCCCTGAGGTAGCTTTCAAATCCCAAGGGAAGATTGGAGTGTTTCAAGACTCCCTCTGGATGTAGACCCTGGAGCTCTCTGTATGGTTTTGTTGTTGTTGTTTGTTTGTTTTGCATCTGAGGCCATACTCCCAACCTTGCTTTCTGTAATGTTCTTCTTGTTCTTGCCAATATGTTTGGATATTAACCCTGACAGGATCATCTGGAACTTCTTTCCTTCTGGCTGCTCAGAGCTCTAATTGCCTGTGATTCGTGCTGCTGGTGACTCGTGATGATTGCTGATGATCTGTGGTGTGTGGGAGGACGCTGCTTCCTAATGGCATTATGGGTGACAAAGCATTTGACCATCTAGAAAGTGTGCAGTCCTATCCTCACCTGACCTAGCTAGTAATAAATTGTGTATGGCTTGCTGACTGATGTTGTTAGGGACAGAATGAATTCTGCAGGAAGCTGTGTCACCCTGAATCACTTAATGAGAGAAGTCGTCACAAATGAGCTCAAGGAAAGAGCCTGTGCTGTCCCCATCTGGCTTTTTCAGTTGAGAAACACTCCATCATGGGGCCAGAACACTCTATTTGTGTTCGAGAGCTAGCTCCCAGAGTGTCACAATCAACTGTCTTCAAACACAACAAATTTATTCCCTCACAGTTCTAGAAGCGAGAAGCCTGAAATCTAGGTGCTGATGAGGAACGTACTTTTTCTGCACCTTCTGGGGAAGCTGGCCAGGTTTTTTTTTATTGTCCTGGGCAGTGGATGTCTGCTGGTGGTATAAATTTACCCTTTTTGTTGCAGAATGTCTCTCACGTTTAAATTTTAGTCTCTATGCATCCAGGTTTGTGTGTGCAAGTGGTGTGAGTGTGTGTGTTCATATTGGTGCAGGTGCATGTGTGCACATTTGTGGACACTGGAGAACAACCTCAGGTACCATCCTCCTTTTTGTCATCCATCTATCGACTTTGAGAAAAGTTCTCTCATTGACTTGGAGATCCTGGAATGTTGCTGTTTGTACCTCTCTGCTAACACACATGCTAACACACCCAGTTTCTTTTATTTATTTTTTCATTAATTAAATATTTTGTTTATTCATTTTACATCTTGATTATAGCCCCCCTCCCTCCTTTCTTCCCAGTTCCACCCTTAGAAATGCCTTCCCTCATTAACCATTCCCTTTTTCCCCCAAGAAATGGAAGTCCCCCTTAGGCACCACCCCACCCTGGAACGTCCAATCCTAGCAGGACTAAGCATCCTCTCCCACTGAGGCCTAACCAGGCAGTCCAGTGAGAGGAAGAGATCCAATATCTGGTAAGAGTCAAAGACAATTCCTGCTCTAATTGCTAGGGGACACACATGAAGACTACTAACCTTTGCGACTGCTACAAATATGTAAGGGCCCTAAGTCCAGTGCCTCCATGGTGTTTGGTTGGTGGTTCAGTCTCTGTGTGCCCCCCATGGGACCAACTTAGTTGACTCTGTGTGTCTTTTGTGATATCTATGACCCTCCTGCTTACTCAATCCTATCCTGTACTCTTCCACAATCTTCCCAAGCTTTGACTAATACTTGGCTGCAGGTATCTACATCTGTTTCCATCCACTGATTGATGAAGCCTCTCAGGAGACAGTTATGCTAGGCTCCTGTCTGCAACCATAGCAAATATCATTAACAGTATCAGGGGTTGGCTCTCTTCCATGGCATGTGTCTCAAGTTGGGCCAGTCATTGTTTGGCCATTCCCTCAAACTCTGCTCCATCTTTATGCCTGCACATCTTGTAAGTAGGACAAAAATTGGAGGTTTTTGTTTGTTTTATGTTTTTTTATTGGATATTTTATTTATTTGCATTTCACCATTTCCCTCTCTAGAAATCCCACCCCTCCTTCTTTTTGCTTTTATACCATTTTAATTACATGCAAATATTAAGGCTAGTTCTAGGTTGAGGGACTTTCAATACAATAGATGAAAATAGTTAAGGAACAAGCAAGACAATAAACACATAGTCAAAGAACAAGCAAGGCAATATACAAAGTTCCAGTTTTGTGTGTGGTTTGATGTCCCTCTCCCTCCACTGGACGTCCCATTTGATGACTACAGGAGATGGCCACTTCAGTATCCACAACCCTGTCTGGTAGGAATCTCAGCTAGGGTTACCCCCATAGACTCCCAAGAGCCTTTCCCATCCCAGATCTCTGGCTAGTCCCAGAGATGCCCTCCATTGGTTTCTGCTCTCTCTTCCAGCTCTCTATACTCACCTCTTCCCACACTTGATCCCCATCCCCATTTCCCTCTTCATACCATCTCTTATCCAGTTCCCTCTGATGTCTGTTTTATTTCTCCTTCTGAGTGAAATTCATGCTTACTTTCTTGAGTCGTCCTATTAATAGTTTCTTTGGGTCTGTGGATTGCATCACAGTTATCCTGTACTTTATGGCTAAGTTTCTTATAAGTGAGTACATACCATTATGTCTTTCTGGGTCTGGGTAACCTCATTCAGGATGATATTTTCTAGTCTCATCCATTTGCCTGCAAATTTTATGATGCCTTTATTTTTAATAGCTCAGTAGCATTTTATTGTGTAAATGAACCACAACTTCTTTATCCCTCCTTCAGGTGGAGGACACCTAGGTTGTTTCAAGTTTCTGGCTATTATTAATAAAGCTGCTATGAAAGTAGTTGGGCAAGTGTCTTTGTGGTATATTGGAACAATTTTGGGGTATATGTCCAGGAGTGACATAGCTGAGTCTTGAGGTAGAAATATTCCCAGTTATCAGAAAAAATGGCCAGATTGATTTCCAGAGTGGCTGTACACATTTGTACTCCCACCAGCGATGGAGGTGTCCCCTTGTTCCACGTCGACAGCATATGCTGTTGCCTGAGTTTTTTATCTTAGCTATTTTGATGATTGTAAGGTGGAACCTTAGAGTTGTTTTGATTTGCATTTTCCTGATGACCAAGGACATTCATCATTCCCTTAAGTGTGTCTTGGTCATTAGAGATTCCTTCATTGAGAATTATCTGTTTTGCTCTGTAACCCATTTTAAAAATTAGGTTATTTATTTTGTTGGTATCTAATTTCTTGAGTTCTTTATATATTTTAGATATTAGTTCTCAGTCATATGTAGGGTTGATAAAGATCTTTTTTATTCAGTAGGCTGACGTTTTGTTAAATTGATGGTGTCCTTAGCCTTGCAAAAGCTTTTAAGTTTCATAAGGTTCCACTTACTAATCTTTGTACCTGAGCTATTGGAGTTCTGTTCATAAATTTGTCTCCACTGCCAGTATGTTCAAGGAGGTTGCCCACTTTCTCGTCTATTAGACTTAGTGTCCAGTTTTATGTTGAAGTCTTTGATCCATTTGCACTTGAGTTTTGTGCAGGGTGATAGATTTGCATTCTTCTACATGCAAACATCCAGATAAACCAGCACCATTTGTTGAAGATGCTTTCCTTTATTTGTTGAATGGGTTTGGCTTTTTCAAGTGTCCATAGGTGTGTGGGTTTATTTCTGATCTTTGATTCAATTCCATTGATCAACTTGTATGTTTTTTATGCCAATACTATGGTTTTTTTTTGGGGGGGGGTTGTTTTTGTTTTTTTCTAAATTACTATTGCTCTGGAATACAGGTTGAAAACAGGGATGGTGCTATCTCTAGAAGTTCTTTTATTACATAGGGCTATTTTAGCTAGCCTGAGTTTTTTGTTTTTCCATATGAAATTGAGTATCAAGGTTTATAAAAAATTGTGTTGGAGTTTTGAAGGGAACTGCATTGAATCTGTAGATTTCTATTAGCAAGATGGTCATTTTTTTCTATATTAATTGTACTCATCCCTCAGGATAGCAGATCTTTTCATCTTCTGATATCTTCCTCAATTTCTTTCTTCAGAGGCTTGAAGTTATTACCATGCAGCACCCTCACTTGATTAGTTAGATTTATGCCAAGATGTTTTATATTATTCGTGGCTATTGTAAATGGTATTGTTTCCCTGATTTCTTTCTCAGTTGTTTATTACTTGTATAAAGGAGGGATAATGCTTATTTTTTAAAGTTAATTTTGTATCTAGCCACTTTGCTGAAGGTTTTTATCAGCTGTAGGAGTTCTTTGGTACTATCATATCATCTGTGAATAGTGATACGTTGATTCTTCTTTTCCAATTTGTATTGCCTTGATTTCCTTTAGTTGTCTTATTGTTCTAGCTAGAACTTCAAGTTCTATATTGATTAGATAGAGAGTGGGCAGCCTTGTCTTTTTCCTCATTTTAGTGGAACTGTTTTCAGTTTCTCTCCATTTAATTTGAAATGACTATTGAATATTGCTTTTATTATCATTAGGTGTGTCCCTGTATCCCTCCTCTCTCCAAGATGATTACTATAAAGGGATATTGGATTTTGTCAAATGCTTTTTAAGCATCTAATGAGATGATCATGTGATTTTTTTCTTTCAGCTTGTTTACATGGTGAATTACTTTGATGGATTTTCGTATATTGAACCATCCCTGCATCTCCGGGATGAAGCATACTTGATCATGGTGGATGATGCTTTTGATGTATTCCTGGATTCAGTTTCTGAGTATTTTATTGAGTATTTTAACCTCACTGTTCATTAGGGAAATTGGTCTGAAAATTTCTTTCTTTGCTGAGTGGTTTAGGTATCAGGATGACTGGCCTCATAAAATGAGTTTGACAATCTTCCTTCTGTTTCTATTTTGTGGAATAGTTTGAGGAGTATTGATATTATCTCTTTTTTGAAAGTATGCTATAATTCTGCACTAAAACAATCTGTGCCTGGGCCTTTTTGGTTAGGAGATTTTAAATTAATAAGTCTATTTGCATAGAAGTTATACGATTATACGAATAGTTTACCTGGTCTCAATTTAACTTTGGTAAGTGGTGTCTATCTAGAAAATCATCCATTTCATTTAGATTTTTCCAATTTTTTGGAGTACAGGCTTTCAAAGTAAGACCTAACGATTCTTTGAATTTCTCAGTGTCTATTGTTATGTCTCTCTTTTCAGTTTTGATTTTGTTAATTTGAATATTCTCTCTTTACCTTTTATTTAGTTTGGCTAAGGGATTATCTTGTTGATTTTCTCGAAGAACCACCTCTTGATTTCCTTGATTCTTTTAATTGTCCTCTTTGATTCTAATTGGTTGATTTCAGCCCTGAGTTTGACTATTTCCTGGTGTCAACTCCTTCTGGGTGTGTTTGCTTCTTTTTGTCTTAGAATATTCAGCATACTTATAAATTGCTGGTATGAGAATTCTCTTATTTCTTTACGAAAGCACTTATTGCTATGAACTTTTCTTTTAGCACTGCTTTCATTGTGTCCTATAAATTTGAGTATGTTGTGCACTCATTTTCATTGAATTCCATAAAGTCTTTAATTTCTTTCTTTATTTCTTTCCCGACCCATTGATTGTTAAGTATAGAGTTGTTCAGTTTTTGCTGGGGGCTAGCTGAGGCAGGATCAGATACTGATGTAGGACACAGCATCAAATAAAGACCAAAGTCTGATGACCTCTGGAATTTCTTTCTTATTGTTCTAGGGACCAGAGCTCATGGCTTCTGAAAATTTAATTCTCATTGTTCTGGGGCCAAAAGTTGATAAATTCTGACAATTTAACTCTCTCTTGCTGATGACCTTTGGAAATGTCACAGAGAAAGGAAAGGACACACACACATACATACACTGGCTTGACCCAATCACCTGTTTCACCAGTGCACATGCATACTTATATACATACACATATACCTACATATGTATGAATGTACATACATGTAGACAAAAAGACATATATACATTTGGTAGATGGAACAGAATACCAACAACCATTCAAGTCATTTTCACTGACAATTTATACCTTTTTAGACAAAACTTTTTCATAAAATTACCTCATAGATAAAATGTTACACAAAAGGGGAATTACAGAAAGATGCCAATTGTAATTTCAAAGTAGTGTTTCATTCTATAAGTTCATTATAAGCTCAAAAAAACCAAACCAAAACAACAGTTAAATATGGCCTTGATTTATCATAGTGCACACCTATGGCCTCATCCTTGAACCTGACCTAGAATGAATGTTTTTCCTTGATCACAAATCTGTCTCAAGCCTGTTTCTCTACTTAGTCCAATTTATGAAATTTATGCATTCTTCACTTACTATTTTATGAGGAGGGGGCACCATTTTATTCTTGATTTTAACTGTATTATATCTTTCTGGCAAAACAACTAAAACCATCTTCTTAATCTTTCTTCCTAAAATATTTAAATTAAATCAGGAATTCTATAAAGTTATTAATTCATGTAAACAGCATTAATTCATAGAGGTTCATTTTCATGTTGATCTGTAGGAAATTTGCCCAATAGGGTGGGCTAATGCCCAGGAATCATTAGGTTATATAATAATGCTAGGAAAGGGATATCAGCAGCAAGAAACAATCTTGGGATGAAGTCTCTGGGCTGTGCTTTTCCAGAGTGCATCCATGATTGCATGTAAAATGGTGGGCCATCTCCAGGAATCTCACTTGCTTGCCATAGTCTTTCCTAGATGGCTTCTATCAAGTTTCCATGAATTTGAAGGCTTTCTTTTGTTTCTAAATACTGGCTTTAATCCATGGAGGTCTGATAAGATACAAGAAATTATTTCAATTTTCTTGTATCTGTTGAGATTTGCTTTGTGACCAATTATATGGTCAATTTTGAAGAAGGTTCCATGAGGTTCTGAGAAGAAGGTATATTTCTGTCTGGGTGAAGTGTTCTGTTGATATCTGGGAGGTCCGTTTGACTCATAACATTTTTTATTTTCCTTATTTCTTAGTTTAGTTTCTATCTCGATGACCTATCCATTGGTGAGAGTAGAATTGTGGTGGTTTGAATATGCTTGGCCTAGGGAGTAGCACTATTTGGAGGTGTGACCTCATTGGAATAGGTGTAGCCTTGTTGGAGGAAGTGTGTCACGGGGCGGGGGCTGGGGGTGTTTAAGACCTTGCTCCTAACCAGCTTTCAGATGAAGATATAGAATTCTCAGCTACTCCTGAGTATGCCTGCTTGGATGCTACCATGCCTTGATAATAATGGACTGAACCTCTGAACCTATAAGCCAGCCTCGATAAATGTTGTCCTTATAAAAGTTGTGTTGGTCATGGTGTCTGTTCACAGCAGTAAAACTGTAACTAAGACAGGAGTGTTGAAGTCTCCCACTATTAATGTGTGGGATTTAATGTGCAATTTAAGCTTTGATAATGTTTCTTTTACAAATGTGGGTGTTTTGCATTTGGGGCATAGATGTTCAGAACTGAGAAGTCTTCTTGGTGTATTTTTCCTATGATGAATATTAAGTGACCTTTTGTATCTCTTTTGATTAATTTTCATTGAAAGTCCATTTTATTAGTTATTAGATGGATACTCTAGCTTGCTTATTGCATCCCTTTGCTTGGAAAACTTTTTTCCATCCCTTTACTCTGAGGTTATATCTCTCTTTGTTGCTGAGGTGCGCATTTTGTATGTGGCAGAATGATGGATCCTCTTTTCACACCTACTGTTAGCCCTTGCTTTTTATGGGGGAATTGAGTCTATTGATGTTGAGAGATACTAATGAATGATTGTTAATTCCTGTTATTTTGATATTGGTGATGTTAGTGGGTGCTTCCCTTCCTTTGTTTTTTTTTTTTTTTGCTGGAGTGGAATTATTTATTTCCTGTTTTTTCTGTAGGGCTGGATTGTGTGTAGATATTGTTTAAACTTGGTTTTGTCTTAGAGTATCTTGTTTTTTCCATCTATGTTGATTGAGATTTTTCCTGGGTATAGTCGATAGATCGTCAGTGGTTTTTTAGAGTTACAAGATATCTGTCCAGGCCCTTCTGTCTTTTAGAGTCTCTCTTGATAAGTCGGGTGTAATTCTGATAGGTTTGCCTTTGTATGTTTGTATGTTGGCCATTTTCCCTTGCAGTTTTAATAGTCTTCCTTTGTTCGGTAGATTTAGTGATTTAACTATTATGTGGCAGGAAAATTTTCTTTCTGGTCCACTCTAATTGGTGTTTTGTTCTGTAAGCTTTTTGTATGTTTATTGGCATCTCTTCTTTTTGGTTGGGGAAATTTTCTTCTGTGACTTTTTTGAGAATATTTTCTAGTCCTTAGAGCTGGGACTCTGCACCTTCTATTCCTATTATCCTAAGATTAGAGTTTTTTTTTTTTTTTTTTTTTTTTATAATAACCAGAATTCCTGGATGTTTTGTCTCAGAAACTTTTTAGACTTCTTTCTTTGATTGATGTATGTATTTCTTCTGTCATATCTTCTATGCCCAAGATTATTTTTTCTATCCCTTTTATACTGTTGGTGATGATTGTCATCTGTTTTTCCTGTTCTCTTCCCTAGGTTGTCCATCTCCAGGTTTCCTTTCAGCTTGTGTGTTCCTTATGAGTGTACTTGCATTTTCTGTTGTTGGACAGTTTTTATTAATTTCCTTCATCTGTTTAATTATATTTTTCTATATTTCTTTAAGGGATTTATTCATTTTCTATTTAACGACTTCTATCATCTTTATAAGATTGGCTTTAACATCATTTTCTTATGCTTCTGTTGTATAGGATCTCCAGGGCATGCTGTAGTAGTATAGCTGTGTTTTGCAGGTGTCATATTGCTGTGGCTTTTCTTGATTGTGTTCTTATGTTGGCCTTTAGGCATCTGGTTATCTCTGGATGTTCCTGGTGTGAGAAGTATTAGGAAGGTGGTCCTACTAGGAAGGATGTTCTGTGTACAGTAGGCCTCAGATGGCAGCCTTGGGCTTGACAGTGGAACTCAGGAGGCAGTGCATAAACTCAGAGAAGTTGGGTATGCCCTAGAGAACTTAGCAAACAGGAGATTGGGGGAAAGTGGGAGGGTCTAACCTGGAATTTCCTGGTCTAGCAGGTGAAGGTGCATGCCCAGTTACTTACATATGGATTCTGAGATCACAAGCTGATCATTTGTGTGTGATAAGCAAGAACATAACCTCCTAATTCATCTCTTCAGTCCTACTTCCTGTCTTTTTTCTGTTAGGGGATTGAGGTCTCACTCCATCCTGTTGTGATCTCATCTTAACATGACATCTACAAAGACACTAAGGCCATAGTCTTTGATAGACTGGACTCTCTCCAGAATAACCTGTGCACATGTATTATAATGGGCCCCGAGGTACTCTGAGACCAATGAAACAGATAGAGAAGCACACAAGATTGCATTGAATGCAATTTATTAGTGACCCAGTGACAAAGAATGGTTTAGATGACATAGGATCCAGCAGATTATTCAAAATTAGGTTTAGACAAAACAGGCTTATTAAAGGCATCCAGACCAAAATTATTTTGTCCAGGTAGGATACACAGGAGTGTACATGAGACACTGAATTTTTTTTGAAGCAATCACTTCTCTTATTTTTTCTTTTTATTCTACAGACATAGAAAGATAATTTGATTTTTATTGCTAGCATAAAGCAGTATACTATTAAAATTATAAATATAACAGTACATGGTTCTTGGTGTCAGGAAGATGTTGGGGTGCAGTGAGTTTAGCAAGTTGAGACATGCATATGTATTGAAAGGAATAATTGCTACTCAGTTCTTGCAGAATTCTGCTAAAAATAGACATGGGCCCTGTAGATGTTTCTTCCTGTGGGTGGATTGCACAACTATGGAGACACTAAGAAATACTGCATGGGTCTCTGTGTTCTTCCTCCTTCCTTGTTGTAGGTTTTAGGTTAGATCTTCTGATAGGTTCTCCTCGAATCTCTCAGGTTTTTTCCATAGTGTTATTTTATTTTCTGCTATTGTCTTCTATTTCTTTTACACATCTAAGACAAATTTCAAATCACAGATTTAAAAATTTCTGCTCTCTTAGTTTTCAGTTTCAATAGCATTATTTCAGCTTTCTTGGTTGGTTTGGGAGTCTTCTGTTTAGGCCACTGATTTTGCTCTTTAAAGTTCTTTATTTCTAGTACAGATTGAGAATTTCTTATTTGAAAATCTGTACTCTGGAATGCTCCAAAATCTCCAAGTTTTACATGCCAATATGTCACCACATTTGACCTCATAATGACAGATACAGTAAAAATTCAGGCACACAACATAAAACTAACTCCATAGTATTTTTTGCAGACTTTTCACCTCATATTGCTATGTTGGGTATTTCTTGTTTTACTGCTCTTTTGCTTGCATATTACAAGAGTTTCCATGTTGTAGTTTTATGCATTTCTTTTTCTTCCTTCCTCCTTTCTTTCTTTCTTTCTTTTTCCTTTCCTTTCCTTTCCTTTCCTTTCCTTTCCTTTCCTTTCCTTTCCTTTCCTTTCCTTTCCTTTCCTTTCCTTTCCTTTCCTTTCCTTTCCTTTCCTTCTTTCCTTTTCCTTTTCCTTTCCTTTCTTTTCTTTTTGGTCTGTTTGCTTGAGAGAGAAACAAAGACAGACACAGAGAAAGACAGAGGATAGAGTTGAGTCGGTGGTCTGAAGGATCTGGCAGAAGTTGGGAGAGGAGAAAGCATAGTCAGATAATTGATTTTTAATAAAATATTTTGCCAATAAAACATTTTTTCAATAAAAAAAGAAAAATGAAGACAAATCTAAAACATTTAAACATTGCCTTTAAGTATATTTTATATTGAGACTTGGGTCTTATTCCCAGGATATATATATATCTTCAGATAGTCTACAATACAAAAAACTCCAAAGCCTGAAACCTTTTGATCTGAAGCATCTCTGATAAGAATCCAGCTGTCAAGCTGCGTATGTATTTTTCTGTTTTGCTTCTTGAATGTTGGAGAATTTCTCAAATGGTGAGCGTTCCCTGGCTCTCTATTGACACACAGGGAGATATGCCAAAGCCTCTGGGAAGTTCTGCATACAAGAATAAAAGCTAACTGACCGTGGCTTTACTTAGGAGTTATTGTGAAGAAATGTGTTTTGTTTGCAGCTATCAAATAGCAATATCATTAGGTATTTGCTGAAGAACCATTTAAGTTTTCTGAAAAACTTCAGCTCTGTGAGAGCTGCCTGTTTACTGGGACTGCAGGGTCTAGAAGGTTTTTTTTTGTTGTTGTTGTTGTTTTTTTCTGTATCACACTTGATTCCTCAAGGGAGTAAGATCTGATCTTATTGGGATAATCGCACACAAGGAGAATTGCCTGTGCAGTCCACCAAAAAAACCCCTTGGTGTTAAATTACTCTCTAAACAGGATTCAGCCAGCTTCTGCGATGCAACAGTTTAGCTCTAAAGGATGGATTGCATAATTTCTTGTTACTGTTGCCCTGAGAAGTCAGGTTTTGCTACCTTTTCTTTGCATCCTTGGTTACTACTGATTAATTCACATTATATCTTCCAGTATTTTGTTTATAACTCTAGTATTTTGCCATGTTCCTTCCTGTCCTCATCATTAAGAGTGCACTCAGTGGTTTGTTTTGTCTAAGGGAAATGTTCAACACTCTTACCGGATGCCTGAAACTTGGCTAGAAATCTATTTGTACAGCGGCGTTTCTTATTTAGCCTGCAGTGACTGTCTCCACTAGCACCTGACTTCATCTGTCCTCCCTTGTCCTATATTCTGAGATACCTCCTTTGTATCACACTTTTGAGCAATGAGCCATGATTAGCTAAGGCAAGAGTTACTTACACACAGGTATTCCAATAGTGGAGACAGTCAACTTGAAAACCGAGATGGTACTAAATGATTCTGTGTAGCAGTTTCCTCTGAGATTAAAACAACTGAAGCTCCTTATGGAAAAATAACTCAATATAGCTCCAGGAAGTCTCTAGAATTAACCAGATTCACTAGGGCCCTCCCTCCTAGAGTAAGCATAACTGGCATGAAGGCACTCAGAAAAGTCAAGCTGCAGAGAAGACTGAAACCTAGACCAGCTGCTTGGGAGAAGCAGAGATCAGGAGGAGAGAGCTTAGAAGAGGTTTAGACTAATAGAAGCACTTGGAAATGACTCTCCAACCTGTTGAGCTACCTGCAGGCTTTGCAGAGTGGTAGAGTTTTGCAAGAGTTTCCAGCTTTATGAGACATACCTGTACTGAAGTGGGCTTTGGTGATGCAGCTGTCCTTAGTCATTTCTATTACTATAAGTAGCCCCTTTCCCATATTCCTCTATGTAACCCCAATAAAACTCATTGATTCACCAAACTGGTGACAGATTTGGTCTGTCATGGGCTCCTTATCTGGGTGAGTAGATGTGTGGGTTATATCTTCCCCAGGAAATGCTTTTTCACGAAATGGTGACTTATTAGAGAGTAGAGTATTCAGTGTCCATACGATATGGGCGTTGTATTTGTATGGACTGGAACAGACCCATGCATGAGATCCCATCATGTTGCCCAGAATAGTGTGCATTTGAAATTCTGTGGGGTTTGCTGTAGTTGCTTGTTTTCTGGATCTTTTCATTTACTATTTTTGAACTAAAGAGTCATGAGGATACTCAAGTCTTCAGAAAAATAGAACTGCAGAAATGAAGATTATAATTAATTTAGTAAACCTACTATGAGGGAGTTGGCTAAAACAGGATTACTATGGTTAAATCTAATTGTAATAATAACAGGCAATCAAGCAAAAAATAAGCCAGGCTCGGTGACACACATACTTGTTACTTAAGTACTGGGGAGGCTAAGGCAGAATGATGGTAGATTTGAAGCTAGTGTGGGCTACACAGGGAAACTCTCTTTCACACTACCCCTACAGAGCAACAATGATAGCAGCAGCAGCGGCAGCTCAGTTTATCTTATGAACTCATTTTTATCAGATCTAAATTAAGCTTCAGTTGTGAGTGAATTGTATGTGATAAACATCACCCTAGGCAAGTAGCACAAATTGAAGTAGGAAAGCTTTCGGATTCTTGAAGTATTTATTTGTACATTTGAATTGCTTGCCTATTCTCTTTACTAATTTTATTTTCATGTCTTAACATAAATATGCCCATCAGTTAAGGAGTCTCCAGTCATGACATCAATGTTTTGGCATGTAGGAACAAATCAATAGTGCACCAGAATCACTTCCCTGGCTGGTGTAATTGGGACCAATAGATCTTATAGCAATGGATGCTTTCATGTTAAAAATCTCCATTTACCCAGATGATCAAAAAGATTAGCTAATGCCCACCTTGTTTCTGTGGTGGTGGAAGTTCATGGTAATGGAATCTGACTGGCTTAATGTTAATGAATTCTTCACTGTGTCTAGGTGGCTGCCTTTCATTTTCATCTGTGAAGTCAGCCTCATAGCTATGTTTATTGCTAAGCAGGTGCTTTGCCTCACCACTTGTCTTTCAGCTGCAGAAGACAGCTTTTCATTGCAAAGTTAAGTTGGTATGGTGGTCTAATTAGCTGTGAGTATCTGAGGAATTCTTTCCCCTTCTTCTTTTATTCCATAATCCTATTTAAAAGCAGATCCCAGAAGGAGACACAGCATGTCCACACGAGCTTAGTTTTACAAGGAAAAGACTTCTCCTGGTTGAGGTTTTGCTGCACCAATTAAAGACGAAGGTGTGAAGGTAACTTTCCATTGACCAAGGGAGTCCAATCAGCTCTCTTGTGTCTCAATTTGTGGGGACCCAGGCATACTGTTCATGGAGTGTTAAGGAAAGGTCCTTGAACAGTCTCTGTGGTATAGTATCAACATGTATCCTACTTTGCCTGGGATGGCTCTAAAACCTGAAAAAAATCCCATGCAATAGGGAACATTTATTAGTTTGGCAGTTAAGAGGTGGATAGTCAGGTGATATCTCCTGTGATAAACATTTATCTCAATTATGACAATTTCTGGTCATATTTGTAGAGACTGGCATAAAGAAATTGAAGAAGTTGGCCATGCTTCATTGATACAGGCATCTGGTCAACCCCGGATTATTGACTGTAGCCCTTCCACATGCTGAGAGAGCTCTGCAGCCCAATGGCTCTTGCTCATTTTGTTCTCTCATAATTAGCTCCCTACTTTCTTGTAGGCTATGTTAGATGGCTTTAGTTATTTTTCACAAAAAAGCCACAGCATCAACAACAGAGTTGCAGCAGAGATTGTACAGTCTACTAAGAGTAAGAATTCTTACCAAAATATTTGAGTAGGTTTGAGCACACTGAGAAAATGGATTAATTGAGAAAGAAAGAAAAAAGAGAGAGAGAAAGAGAGAAAGAAAGAAAAAGAAAGAAGAAAGAAAAAATAGAGACACATGAGGATCACCTCCCTTAGCCTTTTCTTCTTCACAAATTCCACTTTTCCTATAATCCCCAGGCAGGAGATTCTGTCCATTTGCATCTTTCCCAGCAGGGTATGACTCCATAGGCTCTCTATCATTTATTCTCATTAGCTTATTCTGGCTCAGGGGAGTTTATGCTAACCAGTTCAGGCCTCAGATAACCTATCACCTTTCCTATCTGTGCTTTGGTCTTTCAGTGCAGATTTCACTCCTGAAATGCTCAGGATTTTCTCAATAAATTATTTCTCCTAAGCCCACTCAGAGATGAGGGACCAATTATTATTACTCAAACTATATTCCTTAGAGAACAAACATGGGGTTAAAGAAAATCTTTAGAGTAGACCAGTTTAAGTAGCCTGAGATGCCCTGCTGCGTACTCTAACAGCCCCAAATCAGTACGACACAAATGTATGAGCACCAATCTCATTTTTATTCCAATGTATGATAATCATGAATGCACTTTTAATACATCATTAAATAAACTCTGGACTCTTCCTATAGTATTGTAATTTATCTTGTTGTATTGGGTCTGTTTTGTAGATTAAAGGGTGAAAGCAAACATTCATTGAACACCTATTACATATCAAGCACTATGCTAAATGATTCACATAATATAAATAACAACTACCCAGTGATGTTAGGTTTCATATCCCCATCACAAACAGTTAAAGTATTTGAGATCCCACACATAGTAACAGAGAAGCTGTTTCCCATGGACTTGGCATAATCTCATGTTCTCTGAGATACAACATGTTTAGTCCTACTAGCTCTGTTCAATTTTGACCTTTTGCGTGACTCCAACATATGGTATGTGAGGAGGGAATATTCTTTCTGAAATGAGAAATGGAGTGAGAAAAAGGGGAAAAAGAATTGGAAATATCACTGTTCATTTTGCTCTTGCTGTCTCAAATCAGCCAATATCTATCCTCTGCCCCGTCTGGTATCTTAAGTGTTTTCCCATATAACATTAAGTCTGGTTTTGTTGTTGTTGTTGATATAGATCTCCTGGGTAAACTATGAAGTTCATGTCTTTCAATTTTCATGCTTTTTTGTCCCTTCTCTTGTTTCTCTGATTTTGTGGACTTGTCCACTTTTTCCATTGCTCGATTCCCAGCTATTATAGTAAGACTGAATTTCCCTATCATCTTTGGGAGGACTGAAGTTTATTTACTGGTTTATTTCTCTTACTTTCATAGAAATGTTTTCACATTTTTAATTTTTATATCATTTAACTGTAAACTATATAGAGGCCTACACTCCTGAGCACCTTTGTTTGGCCTGGGACACTATCACTAGGTTTTGCTTGGCTCTTTGGAGGCCCTTTCAATACGTTTTCCTCAGGAGGTTGGCATTTAAATGCAACCTGATCGTTCCCCTGTGATACTCAGTCTAGTGTTTGGATGCTTTGTCTGCCACTTACAACTTCTGTATTTCTGAGGTCTTTACATATGATCTTAGTTCACTGTCTTCTAAAACCTTCATGGAGTATTTTAAACGCCCCTTTCAATTATTAGTGTTTTGTGATTACAGATCTGTGAAGCATACAAAGCCAGGAAAATTCAAAGAGAAATATAGTGATGTCCGCAGTAAGACTGTTGAAGGTGGTTCTAGATTAGTGTGTGGTGTCAGGTTCTGCCTCTACTCCAGAATGTCTGGACACCACCAATACACCAAACACTGGCTCAGAGAGGACAAGGTGATTTCCAGATCGGGTGGGTTCTGCAGTCCATGTTTCCCTCTGGAGTGTAGTCCTGCCGCCATATGCCAGGCCATGATGTGGAGGGGTTGGGGGTGGGATGGAGTCTGGATAAATGCTGTGGTTTGGTGTCTCCTCTCGGGGTGTGTGGGTGCTGCTAGTACTCCAGTCGGGCAAGGACAGGGCAAAGTCCAGAACAGGTGGAGTCTGCAGTCTGTCTCTCTTTGGGTGACAGATGCTGCTGCCCGCCAGGCTGGAAGTGGGAAAGGAGTCCAGGATGAGCAGGATCCCGTATGGTTGGGAGCAAATGTGGGGTGTGGAAGGGGGAAGACAGCTCTTTTAGACAAAGTCCTTCCCTGACGATCTTTAATGAAGCGGTTCTATGAGACGATCTTAGCTTGCTCAGATATCTTTACTGGGATGGGTTTGAACGCATACACATTATTCCGGGTGAATTAACGATTAATAGTTTTGGGGGAAGGGTGTGAGAATACCCAGGAGGGAAAGGCCATTGGCTGAAGGCAAAGGCTCTGAGATGCCTCATTAAGGTGGAGAGGCGTTCCAGGTGTTGACTGACAGCCTTTGACAACTGGATTGGAGGTCCTCTGGGTATGTTCCCTGAGTCAGGCATGGAAACAGCAAAAAACCTAGTTCTATTCCTGCAGGTATCAAGTTCTAAGATTTCCTGGGTTTGAACTTGCTCTACCTCGCCAGTTCTGTGCTTGTTCCTCTGGTAGTATGGTCCACATGTCTTACATTAGTCCAATAATTTTATGAAGTGTTACCACTCTTCCTGTCCCTTCCCTTCCTCATCTTCCTTCTCTTAGTATAAACCTATTTTATAGTATCCCTGGTAGAACAGATTGAAAATATTGTTTTCTAAAATTTTGAAATATGTTTTTTAAAGTTAAATTCAGTTTCATGATATATGAGATCATAAAAGTGTACATCATAAGCAGTTACTGCACTAGTTAATTTTCTCACTGCTATGACCAAATACTGGACAAGAAGCAGCTAGAGGAGGAAGTGTTTAACTGGGTTTATGGTTTGAGAATACAGTCGATTGTAGTTGGGAAGGCAAGATGGTAAGAGTGGCTCTCAGCTCTGGTGGCAGGAAGGTGAGGATGCTTGCCGGCATCAGAACAGACCAGGATACAGAGAAAAGGGTAGTGGTGGTATTAGGATAGTTTTCTCCTTGTTCTCTTTTTATTTAGGCTGGGAACACAGTCTATATGATGGGCATCACATTCAGGTTTAGCCTCTTTACTGTTTTGAAACACCCACACAGATACACAGGTGCCCTAGAAGTTTTTTAATCTAACCATTGATAAGATTAGTCACCATAAGTCACTCCTTATCACCACAAGTCAGATATATTGCTCTATTGAGGAATAGTCCCCCCTCTCCATCTCCTAAAGACACATAATAAAAAAGTGCACCTAATCCATCTCTAAGAATCTTCAAGATTTTAACAGTTTTAGTATGTAAAATACAAACTCCAAAGTCCTTTCTCAGACTCAAAGGACTCTTGGGAAGAACAAACTAAATTACATGCTCCTGGTAACGATAACCAGTGGCACAGGCTGAACATTCCTTTCCAGAGGGGAGGAGTTGTTGCAAAGCAGGGACCCATCAGAACAAAGCAAAAGGGAAACACCGGAACTGCAATTCCATATCTGCAGTGATCGGCTCATGTTAGCACCTAATAGGATGCAACCAGTTTCGGCAACCCTTTCCTCCCACGGCTGCTCCGTTTGACAACTATGATCTTTCTCTTAGGCTGGCTCCACTTGGTGCCTGCTACTTTCCTTAGCTGATGTCTCACATTTCTGACATCTCAAGTATTCCACGGTCTCCACTGTTGGTTTAGGACTTAACCCTCACCGATTTGTGTACAGCCTACTTGGAACTGCACACAGTTAATGTGAACTTATTACATGCTGCGTGGCTTTAGCAGCTTTCTGAAACCTTTGTACAAACATCTACAATCCTCTTAATTGTATGTTGAGTGCCTAAAAAGTCAGTATCACATGGATGATACTGAGATTTAGTATTATCCCCAAATAAAGCGTGGCCCCTTTGGGTCACAGATGTGGTGGGCTTTGTGTGCCTTTGTGTTAAGCCTGGGAAAGCCCTCCCCTAGATGGATCTATTAGAATGGAGCATCCTAGAAGCTCTTTACTTGAGAACTTTCTTTCTTTCTTTCTTTTTTTTTTTTTTTCAGAATACCTGTATTTTTTATTCTTTTTTTTTTTAATTTATTTAGTTATTTAAATCACATCATAATTTACTTATTTATACAGGGGTTATAAACACAAAAAGGCAGGATGTGGGGAAGGGAATGGCACCGGAGCATAGGTGTTCAGGGGGAGTACAGATACCTTTCAGAACAGGGTATCAGCTGGGTGTAGGTTCAGGGGACAGGTCACTATGACTCTGCTATGATTCACTTGTCCTTATCTAAGTTGGTACTGTCCACCGAGGCTGCCTATTTATAAGACCTATGACTACTTGGGCTGGTAAATTTCCACAGAAGCCGCCTGTTTACAATAGCTTATAGCCTGCTGTTTCAGTGTTTTTCCACAGAGACACAAGACTTGGTGTTAGCATGCATGTATGTCAGGACTATTGCTGACTTTAGGCCTATGGCTGATTTTAGGCCTTTAGTGTATATGTAGGGCTGCTCCTGACATCTCCTCCCTTCTCTAAGTATAGAAGGGCCTTGGCGATTCTATTCTTGCGAAGGCGGGGATAGAGGCCTGACCTCCAATAATTGGAGGGGACCTTGTAATGGCTCAGGTCCTCCTGTCGTTGTCCAGTGAGGCATGAGGGCCATACCCATCCTGATGTCTTTTTCCTGGAGAGGGGATACTTTTGACATCAACCCCTATTCGAGAACTTTCTTTTCAAATGCAAGTTTTTCCAAAGAGTTCACATTTTATAAATTGGAGCCTTGGATGGGTCTTCTTGTCATTAAACTTTCTTATTATTCCAATAAAAAGTTCCTGGTTTCTCTTTAGCAATAGAGTCTCTTTAATGCTTGTTGGGTTTGATGTAGAAGCTGAGAAAACTCACTTCAGATATGGAAACTTTAAAACGAAAGCTTTATTTTCTGAGCATTCAGGGAGGTGGCAAGTTTGAGATCTAAACCACATTCTCAAAGGGAGGATGGACAACATTTTTAAAGGATGGGAACACAAAGCAAGGGGGAGCTGGGGGGAGGTGGCCTATTATCCAGTTACATTTTGACATCATGGATTATGCAAGGGAGTACTCCTTGAAGACTGGCAGTATCCTGGGCACCTGGCTTTCAAGGTCTATAATTCATTTCCCTAGATGTTAGGTCCAGAGCTAAGAATGATAAGAAGAAAAAGGTCAGCTGCATATAGTTAATTAGAGGACAACAGGAATTGATATTATATTTTTACAATTTATGCACTTTGGTTTAGATAACAGCAATTTCTATATTCTTTACCAGTTAACAGACAATTAAAAAAACATTTGGAGAAGTGGGATAGGTGTTAATTTCTATGCCTGAAACATATGAGAACATGACCCTGACAGCAAGATGGGATAGTTGTCCTTGAGATGACTGGACTCAGACAACTGTCATCTTAAAAGTTGTCCCTGAGATACCTATGCTCAAATGACTGTTTACAATGAAATTGTTTAGGTATAGGGAAGCCCGAGCTTCCCTAGGGCTTAGGAACTTGAACTTAATTTATCCTTATTATTAGATAGAGTCTTCACTAATCCTACATCCAACAGAGGACTAATATCCAAATATATAAAGAACTCAATAAGTTAATCTCCAACAAACTAAGTAACCCAATTAAAAATGGGATACAGAGCTAAACAGAGAATTCTCAGCAGAGGGATCTTGAATGGCTGAAAAGCACTTAAAGAA
The DNA here is from genome assembly GCA_021653895.1 of Mastomys natalensis. NCBI lineage: Eukaryota > Metazoa > Chordata > Mammalia > Rodentia > Muridae > Mastomys > Mastomys natalensis. The sequence continues at coordinate 2,162,639 of JAJTUV010000017.1, read as the reverse complement.
ATGCTCAATAGCCTTAGTCATTAGGGAAATGCAAATCAAAATGACCCTGAGATTTTATCTTATATCAACCAGAACGACTAAGATCAAAAACTCAAGTAATAGCACATGCTGGTGAGGATATGGAGAAAGGGGAACACTCCTTATTTGCTAGTAGGAGTGCAAACTTGTACAACCACTCTGGAAATAAATCTGGCTGGCGGCTTCTCAGAAAATTGGAATTAGTTCTACCTGAAGACCCAGCTCTACCATTCCTGGGCATATACAAAAATGATACTTCATCATACCACAAGGACACGTGCTTCACTATGTTCATAGCTGCCTTATTTATAATAGGTAGAAACAGGAAGCAGCCCAGATGTCCTTCAACTGAAGAATGGATACAGAAAATGTGGTTAATTTGCACAATGAAATATTATACAGCTATTAAAAACAAGGACATCATGAAATTTTTAGGCAAAAGGGTGGAACTAGAATATATCATCCTGAGGTAACTCAGACCCAAAAGGAAATGCATGGAAAACACTCACTGATAAGTAGATATTAGCCATAAATTATAGAATACCCATGATGAACCCCACAGACCCAAAGAAGTTAAACAAGAAGAAAGGCCCAAGTGAGGATGCTTGTCTCACACTTAGAAAATGGAAAAAATTAGTCATAGGAAGCAGAGGGAGGGAGGGAGGGAATTGTGTGGGAGTTGGGAGGGGGAGAGGAATTAGGGCAAGATTAGGTGTTGGGAAAGACAGGAGAGAGGCTTAGAGGGCCAGGAGAATGAATGGAAAGTTGCAGCTACAGGGATTTGGGGGAAGGGTAGTGGGGAGAATCTCTAGGAAGTCCTAGAGATCTGGGATGGGGGAGGCTCCTAGGAGTCAATATGGGTGATCTTAGCTCAGATGCCTAACAATGGGGACATGGAACTTGAAGAGGCTACCTCCTATAACTAGGCAGGAGATCTCTGGGAGAGGGATAAAGATACCAACCCACCCACAAAACTTTTGACCCAAAATTTGTCCCATCTAAAAAAAGTGCAGGGATACAGACAGAGCAGAGACAGAAGGAATGGGCACCCAATAACCAGCCCAACTTGAAACCCATTCCATGAGCAAGCACCAATCCCTGACATTATTAATGGTACTGCTATGCTTTCAGACAGGAGCCTAGCATAACTGTCCTCCAAAAGGCTCTAACCAGCAGCAAACTGAAACAGATGCAAATACCCACACCTGAACATTGGCCAAAGGATTTGCTGGGTGAAGGATTGAAGGCCCTGAAAGGGATAGGAACTCCACAGGAAAACCAAGAGAGTCAACTACCATGGTCCCCTGGAAGCCCTCAGAGACTGAGCCACCAACCAAACTAAAGAACATCTGCTGGAACAATTGCCCCCTCAAGCACCCTCACCTAGCCAGGCACTTATGTAATAGACATGTAATTCAGTCTCTGTGGCTGTCTTGCCTGGCCTCAGTAGGAGGCAATGCACCAAATCTGTCAGAGACTTGATATGACTGGCTGGGGGATAACTGGGGTGGGGGATAACCCTTTCAGAGAAGAAGGAGAAGGGGGAGGGATTCTGTGGTGGGGTACAAGGAGGGGGAGTAGCATTTGGGATGTAAATAAATAAATAAGTAAAATTTTAAAAAGGAATCATGTTTTGTCACTTCTTAGTATGTGTGTTACAACTGTTGAATTTTCTAACTTAAAAGGCCAGGGTCCTTAACATACTTGGAAAAGAAGTGATTTTTCCTGAATTTTGTGAGAGGCTCACTTAGAAACTGACTTTCCATCCTGTGAGTTCATTTGCTCACTTCAGTTCCACAGCAGTTTTCTGTTAGTTCTCCCCTGGAGTTCTGGGATCATGAGCTGCCTGTGGTGATGATATCACCACTCTTGCAATCACACACAGGAGATCTTGTAAGCTCCTGGATGGTAGGCCTGAGATCCTTGTCCCCATGATGCAGACCAGTCTCAGGACCTGATATATGGCAGACAAGCATTCTACCAACTGGACCCAGGGCATGGCTCTTTTCTGCATCAAATTCCAGGTACTTAGTAAAGTGTGCATCCTATCTGGCACTTTGCTAAGTCTATCAGTCAGGAAAGAATTTTTTAGGTGATTAACTTACTTGTCACTTTTCAAGCATAATGATACCAAGCTCTTAGGACCTAGTGTGTATCCTGTCACTGTTGTATATATGTAGACACTCAAAATGTTGATCTGATTGTAGAAGGTAGTAGAATAGTGATAAATAGAAAACGCAACAGGTAGGATGGAAGGAAATTGCATAATAAATACCATGTAATCCCCAGAAGAGAATTTAAATTGCTCAAAGCCCAGTAGCATATACAATGAGATTAGCATAGTTGTTCATGTCTTTTCCTTGTAATAGTAGCTACTGTCTATAGTGGCATAGAAGCCACCATAGGCAGTCTTTTTCAGGTGCATTGACAGGAACATGACAGTGATCTTGAATGGAACGTAGAGTTACAAAGCTTCTAGCAAATAACCTCAGAGCTGAAAATAACTCTAGTCCTGGAGAACAAAGGCATATAGAATTGGCAGCGGTGTGTGATGCTTGTAGAAGAAAACTGAAATCATTCAAAACTGTCCACGGAGAGGGAGGCCCACTGCTGTTGTCAGGATGACAAAGAAGAAGGTTTCATTGGTCAGTGATACATCTTAAGAGGCAGAGGCTAAATCTGCTCTTTGCATTCAGCCAGACATAGTGATCTAATAACCTGACTCTTGTAGAAAATAAAAAAAGCAGAATTGTCCATTTTAGACAAGCCTAAATCTTGGGATGAAGAAAAAAATAAAGTGATAGATGTTATTTGAAGGAGCAGACATGAGCAAGTTATCTTAATCTCTCTGATAGTACTTTCTCAGGCTTTGAGCAATTTAAATTCTTTTCTAACCTACAAATTACTTTAACATTTCTAATGGACACAGATGTGTCTTAAATTGATAACCAGAGTGTCAAGCATCACTTCCAGCGACAGAAAAAGAATCCACAGTCTTTAATTTTTATGTCTAATTGACTTCAGTTGAGGTGTAGTCAAATGTATATTATTTCTTAATTTGACACCTTCCAGTTAAGAGGTCTTATTTTATATGTGTCAGAGATGCAGGTGTGAAATTAGTCACCAGGAAGGCTAACTGTTCCAGATTCTTTTGACCTTATGGCTAGAAGGAATTTAATTGTAACCTCATAAAAAGAAAGGAATTCTGGCCACTAGGGAAGATGATTACATGGTCATTGACAATGTGAACTTGAACGGCTACATTAGCTCTTTAATTATAATGAATCCAGAAGAAATGTTCAAGGTTGGAAAGAAGACACCGGGTAGGGGATAATGACAGGTACTTATGCAAATGCTATCAACAGTAGCAGAGTGAAGAGGCTGGACCTGCTTTAAAGAGTCTCTTCAATTGGAGACTTCAGCTAGGAGGGGGAAATACAAATCTTGAAAATGTTCAGCATTTGTCATGAAAACTACCCTGCAGAGGGACACATTGTTAGTCACTAAATCTCAGATTAAGACTTTTCTTGGTTGGGAAGATGGCTGTTACTGTTTCCCCCTCTTTCAGTCTTTCATGCTTTTTAATGCTGGTGCTCTAAATGGGAACGGGAAATAAAATAACCAAGATGAATATAGCAGATCCCCCTACTAACAAAGTTTTTCTTATATAAATTCTCAAGGGAAAAAAAAAAGTTTATTTTTGATTTCTAGCTCTGGCTACAACTTCTATCAATTCGAAGTACCCAGGGCTGTTCTTAACAGATAGAGCATGTGCTTTAAACCTACATGAATAAATTAATGATCGAAAGACTGGATGATTATGGAGACATGAATGTTGCAATGGAGAAATAAAAGCAACTAAAACTGGATTAAGTGAAACCGTTTCAACATTAGATCTCAATTTACATACCTTTTACAACACTGAAAATCAATGTATTTCTTAGAATTCTGTCGGGGCAATCTGTTGAGAACACTTGTGAGAGACTCATTTTTAGTCAGAGATTACTTAATTAAGGCAAGGACATAGAAACAGCTTTTCACACCCACAGGCAAAGTACCACCATTTGTCAGAGTAATGAAACAGAGTTTTGGATGTAGGAAACCAAGCTTTGCTTCTTTGAAACAGTGGAAGAAGGGTCTCCATGAAAAGCAGGAGTTCTTAGCATTCATTTTTCATCTCATAATGAAGGGAAATGGGAGATTATTCTTCCATGTATGTAAAACTTGTTACAGTAATTTCCTTCTCCTTCTCTTTTTGCTTCTATTAAGGGAGTTGATTTACTTGTTACTGTGACAGAATACCTGATAAGCAATGTAAGGGAGGAAGAGATTACGTTGGCTCACGTTCTGTGGGGATACAGTCTATGGTGCTGGGGAATGGATGGCTGCAGAAACAGGAGGAAGCTAGTCAGCTTGCATCCATGGGAAGCACACAGCTGAATAGTGGGGATTGGATTACTTTTCCCTCTTCTTATTCAGACTGAGACCTTAGTCCATGAGGTGGAATCACCTATATTCAAGGTGGTTCTTCCTTTGTCAGTAAAAATTCTCTGGAAACACCATTACATTATCACCAAAAGATGTGTTTCCATACTGAATCTAAATCCAGTCAATTTGACAATGAATATTATGGTTCACAGTTCAGTATATAGTCACAGTTGTTTGCTTTTCAGGTCTTGATTGAGATGTTACTCTTCATGTTTTTCTGTTTCGGGCTTGAACCCAGACATTGTACATGGTATGTAAGCACTGTGCCACTGAAGCTCATAGTCCATGATTACCTTTCTGGACCTTACGTTTTAGTGTTTCCCAGCTTGACGCAGAAGTTTCACTCTGTTGTTAGCTAATCATGATATTTATTGATATTTTTCTCAAGTCTTTCTTTTACAAAGTTGCATAGTGCATGAGTCAGGACTGTGTCTTATTGTTTATACTTAGTCACTTGCATATGTATGCATATGTATATATGCATACACATATATATATATGCATATGTATGTATATATACATACAAGTATACATATGCATATTTATGTATATAAATTTGGACACAATTGGTTTAGTGAATAAGAGGGTTTGTATTTACTTGATATGTCTTTTGTTTGTTTTCAATAGAGGGTAGCATCTTTGATTGATGTTGAAGAGGCTCTAGGTAGCCTAAGCATGACAAACATATCTCTAGCAGGCCTTCCTCCTCACCCCTATCCCCTCTGTCTTGCTAAAAACTATTATATTACATGCCTAAATCTAATCCCCAAGGTCCATTCCCTTTTTTTGCCACTTCCTCCTCCTAAGACTGACTACCAAGGTCCAGTTATAAAAAAACTGAAGTTCAACAACCCCCCTCCCATCTTTGGTCACGTTAATTAACATGCCCAATCAAACTTAACCAATTCATCCTAACACATGGTTTCACCTTGAACTTTATACATTGTCATTTGCCTGTGGGCCATCTCTGTCTCTGTATCTAGAAGTAGTTCTTTGTCCCTCTGGAACAAAGAACCCTTCCCTTCCTCCTTGTTTCTTTTTCCCTTTCCCCCATTCTCTATCTCCTGAGTTTATCTCTCATTTTCTGCCCTTTGTTTCTCTGGGGCAAATAAGTCTCCTTTGTTTTGAGAACTTGGCTTTGGTGTTTCTTGTGCCAAATCCTGGTCCCTTTGATGTCTAATTATTTGACTTTGTATCTTCCTCTTCCTTTCCCTCTCCTGTGTCCTTTATCCTAAGCCTCATTTCTTCCCTTCACCCTTTCTCAAATACTGGCAGTCTCCAGCATAACAACAATTGCTTTATGCTATTTATTATATTCTTTTTTTCTACTTGCTTTTGTTTTATATCCTCCTTCCCCAACAAATGTAGATATTTTTAAAGACCCTTCTAAATCATGCTTAACTTCATAGTGAATATAGAGGACAAATATTTTGTACAGAATAAGAGATATGGATTCTTGACGCATAGTAATGACCATGTCTTGCTTTATTTTCTTCCTTAAATATATAATAATACCAGAGTAAACATGTCTAGTGGTTCCTCATCTATGTTTGTGTTGATGAAGGAAAGAATACCAGGGTTATCTGTAGTGTTTTCCTGTGTGTTGGTAGATGTGTCTGTTTCAATACAAATCATGAAGACTTATGTGACAGTGGTGTGCTGGTAAATTGGCTGTCTGAGAAGAAAAGAAGCTATGATATATAGCATTTACCACTTTCATGTTACAAATAATACTTCTACCACATGGTTTCTTTTTCTTTTTCCAGGATAACATTACTGAATACAGGGATAGGTAGAATTTGCACCTGTGAATTGATCTCACCACATCGCTGTTATATGAGGGGTCACAGGCTTTTAGAAAGGCGTGCTGGACAACTGATCTTAGCTTGTCCAGCATCTTGATTCCCTTTTCTGGAATCTACTCTCCCTATGACATACTTGTCAAGTGGCATATTATGATGGGGTGGACCAAGGAATGGATTTCTTATAAAATTTGGATTTTGATTGATTTGAATGTTCTCATGACCAGAGGAAGTATAAACCAGGAGTAGATATAGTGGTCATATCCTTCCTATCAGCTTGGAAGAAACCCCCTTGCAGCAAAAGGAGAACAGAAATTGAATATACAGATGAGGAAATGTCAGGTCTCTAAGCTGCCAAGCAGTGTTCCTGTCTTGAGTCAGTGAGACTTCTTAACTACCTTGGTTTAAGCGAGGTTCATGCTGTTTGAAATTCATGATCTTAATGATATAAAGGGTTTGGCTGAAAGCCCACAATCTCCCCTGCCCTTCTCTCTCATGTTTATACTGCTATCACTTCCCTAGAAATTAACCTTTGGAACCTTCATTGAAGGTTTACAATAGAGGATGATTCATCCTCAGAAGATCTCTGTCACAGTAACATTCTCCAGTAGGTGAACTATTTTCCAAGCATCTTTCCTGGAGTTCCGACTTCCCTCCAAACCATCCCTGGAAGTGAAAGGACAATCACAGTCACAAAGGTCTTCCGCTATAGCATCAATACAGCAGCTTTGGGCTAACCTACTTAAAACATTTTTATTTCCTTTATAATTAACATTTGCATAAATCTTGTCCTGGTGAGGCTTTAGGTCAAATCCTGATGAGACCATCTTGAGTCCAGGGTCCATAATAACACCCTTCTTGTTTCTGTTTTCCTCCCAGGCATAGGTGTTTATGATCTCCTCCAGTGTTCCTACAACTGTCACTTACAGAGGTGGCTCTTTGGAGAAGGATGGATTATCTAGAACATATAAATATGCAACTAGCTCATAAGACAAATACTATCAGAGTCTTAGTGGAGGGCAACTTAATGCCAAGAGAAGGAGCCCTAGTAGTGGAATTTCATCCATGATGGAAAAGGCAGAGAAGTTAGTACATGGGGAATGTACTATGGTTGGGGTGGGGTGCTTTTCTTTTGAACCTTTGAAATTTATCACCTAGGTGACTTATTTATCACCTAGGGAGTCTTCGAATTGTCTGGAGTCAAAATTAGTGACAACTTCTCTTTAATCAGAGACCCATCTTGAAATAGAATGAAATCTACTATCAATACATGGAAAGTTGCCTGTGCCACCAGCAGTAATATTTGCTTGTGATTTTTAACCAGAAAATATAAATGATTGAAATGAATTAGGATATGTCTGGATTTTTGAAAAACCAAACCAAACCAAACCAAACCAAACCAAACCAAACCAAACCAACCAAACCAACAACCAACCACCATCCCAAAACAGCTCTTAACACTGTTCACTAGTATTGTCCTCACTTAGTATTTGAGTATGCTTACTCATAGGCCTTGCAGATATATATATAGAGATCACACACCAAAGTCACAGCTCTGTGTGATAAAAAACAGAAAGACAAGCATGTGGTTTTGGAAAAACAAAACCCCAAAGTTCACAGTAAAACCAGAGGACACCCCAGAGCATGATCATTTATATGAATTGGTAAAGTGCCAGACCTCAGTGTAGAGAGCAAGCAAAGCCATGTGGAGAACACTGGCTGTGTTCTAACATGCCCTAGGCCTCAAATGGAAGTTTAAGTGTATAAAATGTGGAAATTATCTTAAATCCCATGGGCTTTTCTGTGGGCCTTCACGGTGTAATCACACAAAATAGGATTATGTAGTGAGTATTTTCATTTACAGAACATGTTCACTGTAATCCTGAGAGTTGATTGTGTGTAACCCACTTAACGGAATACCAAACATACTTAGTTCTTTAAAGGCAATTATGGTAGGATATGCAATAGCTTTGAAATGTACTGTATTCTTTTTCTTATTCTGTCTCGTTAGAATCATTTAGCAATGATATTTGTCTTTGATGTTAACTACTCTCACCCTTTCTGTGTGAACTTCACTTTGATGAAAACATTTATTTCCAACAAATGTCTTTGCCTATCTTAATTTTATAGGTTATATGTAATAATGTCAGCTCTTAACTTGACACACCAGGGAAGAAGGCATTTTCTCAATTGCTGAATGACACGGGAGGATCCAGGCCACTAGGATAGCATTGTCCCTGCAGTGGGCAGTGTAAGGAAGGTAGCTGGGCAGGCCAGTAGAAACAAGCTAGGCCAAAGGAGGAGCCTGGAAGTGTCCTCTGTGGTCTTGGCATCAGTTCCTGCTCCCAATTCCTGCTTGATTTTCTGCCCTGACCTCTCGCAAGGATGATCTGTGATGCAGAAAGTGTCAGCCAAACAAATCTTTTTCTCCTCCACCTTAGTTTAGTCAGTGTCCTATCATAACTGCAGAACACAAACCAGGACATAATATTTCCTCAGTTAGACATTTTTTTATAAAGTCAAAGAGAATGTCAACTAGTCGCTGGCCATGGTTCTTCCTCCTGTCTCTGAGATGGAAACAGCTGAGTGGATGAACTGGATGGGGCACTTACCGACATCTACTAAGTCTAACTTATGAAATGTAAAGGCGCACACATTGCATTTGCTTTAATCTTCATAACACACTCTTATTTGGAGCAGTAGAAGCCATCCATTCATCCATCCCTTAAAGGATGTTGTAAGTGGATTACTTACATGTCAAGACACATGGCATGTTCTTGTGTGATTTTATAGACATTGGCACAGGTACCACCCAAAGGTCATGGAGACTCAGAAGTGAGAGTTTGTTGTTGTGCTTACTGCCCCATTTCCTAAAGCATATCTAAGTATGAACAACCCCTTTGGTTTTCCTCTTTTTCTCTGTGAAGGTAGGCTGGAAAAATCTAATTAGGAGGATTTGTAAACATGTCCCACCAACTTTGTCTATCCTAGAGAACTAAGTATCAGATCTTCTGGTCTTGACTGGCTTACGGACCAACAGTTCCTTCATGTAATAAATATTTACAAAAGAACATGTAAATTAATTGTTACTTCTAATTCTGCTGTCATTGAAAGAGAGTGGATCTTGTTACAAATATTTACAAAAGAACAAGAATTAATTGTTACTTCTAATTCTGCTGTCATTGAAAGAGAGTGGAAAAACAAAGAAAAGTCAATTTCTCTAGAAAGGAAAGTGACACTGAAGGATGAGTGTGTGTGCGCCAAACTTTCCAACATCTTGGAGTGTTTACTAAGCTTCATCATGCTTATTACAATATACATTATTTTATTTCACTATGAAATTAATAGTATGATATTTCTTTGTAATGAAGGAAGCTATTCTGTGTGGCATTTGTGAATTCATTTCTTGTTAATGAGTTGGTGTTTGGACTGTTTTTAGATTGTCTTGGAATTTTGAGTCTTGTTTAAAGATGGTTATTGAAAAGAGATGAATTTTTGAAAAGTAAAATGTCAGCATAGTCTCAGGGTTATTATCTTTGAGGCCAGTGTTTTTAATGACTTCTCTGAGTAAATTGGAGAGGTTATCCAAGGTGTCTTATCAGAAACATTCCAGACTTGGTAGCTCCAAAGGCACTATTGCCACACATGATGGGGTCTAATGTTAACAGGAACAACAATGTCTTGTGGAAGAAGGATGCTATTCTAAGTTAAAGTAATCATCGGGGCTGGGGAGATAGCTGTGTGAATAAGTTGCTTATAGAGCAAGTATCAGGACCTGAGTTTGATTCTCAGAACCCGTGTGTAAAAGAGTTAGGCATGGTGATTCACACTTATTTCAGTGTTTAGGAGACGGAGGCAGGTAGAGTCCCAGGACTCTTTGGCCAACTGGTACAGCCTACTAGAAAAGCTCCTGGCTAGTAAGAACAATAAGAGAAACCCTTACAAAGAAAACAGAACTGGCCCTTGAGAAGCAAAACAATTGTGGCCTTCACATGTGCATGCATACACATATATACCAAAAATTATCTAGTCAGTTAATGTTCTTATCATTCATAAGAACTTTTGGGTGCTTCACTTTCAGATGTAGATTGTCACTTATCAAGTAATCCATCTATAAAGAGTCACTGAATGGACACCAAATGACTATACTGTCTTATTAATTATTAATTTGGTCAATTAGAAATAAAGCAGATGTAACTTATTAGCCACAGGCATAACTGGTAATTCATCAGGTAGAGCTTAACAAACCATTTATTTAGCTCTTTGCTACTCCCTGTGTGACCCTCTCACCGGCAACATTACTGTCTCCTCGATGCTTGTTGGAAAACAAAGAAGAGTTTCTGAATTAAAATCTGCACTTTCACAAGGACCCCAGGAGATTCCCACATACAGTTTGAGAAGTACTGCTCCAAGGCACCTTAGAGATGAGGTAGATTACAAAATTTCCGGGAATGCCTTTGCCTTGCCTGAGCTTGCTTGCAATGGCAATTAGCTGAAAACACATGAGCTAGCAATTAACAAAAGGCAGAAGGAGTTCTGTTCCAAGCCGGTGGTATCCACAGAAAGGAGTGCAGAGAGAAAAGCACAATCATAGTCAAGTAGGTCTACTGATCAAGTTCTGCTTTCTGGTATTTCAAATTTTTACTTCCGTCACCTGCCATAAACTCCTGCAGCCCTAGGGGGCAATGTGGTATGGTAAAAGCAGTTTGTAACAGGTCCCCAGTGATCCTTGTGGTCCTTTGACCTTGACAAATCAATTACAATCACCTTGAGCCTCAGAATTTTGAGGATTAGGAAAGCAATGCTGTTGCACGCAAAATACTTTTCATGCCTAGCTCAGATCTCGGGGACTCTGTTTCTCTCCTTGTTGTCTTCCCCATGTCTAATTTATAGAATGTAGACCGCTTCCTGCTCTTCAAAGGCTGCTCGGTCAGAAGGATGATGTCATCTATGGCTGGATTGATAGGGTAGGTGAGCTTGTATGCAGCTTCTCTGTACTCCTGAAGGGGAGGGAGACTTCTAACTACTGTCCTCACAGTGGTCTCCAGAAAAGCTTTAGCCTCTGGATTTCCTTAACATCCTTGGTGGTAGTTAGCTATATTGGTGGTCAGACTTGACATTCATAGGTGTAACCAGAAGCAGAAGGCACACATTGGAGTTTGCAAAAAATTGCAGGAGCCCAGAATTCACCCGAAACTAGATAAATAGACTCTCTAGGGTTAGAAAGGTGTTTAACAAAGCAACTCACGTGACCTTAGGTGAGATGTTAGGTTGAGAATACCATAAACTGTGTGTTATAAACTTAGTACCACTATGAAACATTCATTAATGGGTTTAGTACTTAGTGTAAGTAAGTACCATACTTTGGCCCCAGAGGCTATATTTCCTCCCTAAGCAAATTCATGTGGTTTTTGTGGCTTCTAAGAGTGTGATAGGTACAAAATATATATGCTGAGTCTTAATGTATCTGATATGCATTAAAAAAAATTCTCAGCATGTAGTGAGATCAATGAGACCTTGGTGGTCTCATTTCATGCACTGTAGAACATTTGAAAGACTGTGACATATAGGTTTTTTCCCCTTAGAAATCCACAAGCATTCCTAGTTCATCTTTTTGTGATAGAGCAATCAGTTGTCCTCAACCACTGTTAGACAGAGGAGAGGGTATTCGTTCATTTACCCAATATTTGTATACTTTCTTTTTTTGTGTGTGTGTGTGTGAGCTTTTGGAAGTTTTGTTTTACTTTTCTCTGTTTATAAGAATGATCAGTGAAGACACTTTGGATCAGTCAGGTATAGTTTTATGTCGTTCAAAACCAGTGGTTTTCAAACTGTGGGTTAAATGACCTTTTTGTAAGAGTTGCATATCAGGTATTCTGCTTATCATATATTTACATTATGATTCATAGCAATAGAAAATTACGGTTATGAAGTAGCAATAAAATAATTTTATGGTTGGGGGCTCACACAACAGGAGGAACTGTATTAAAGGGTTGCAGCATTAGGAAGGTTGAGAAACTACTGCTCTCAAGTGTACACATTTGAGAAGCAATGAAAACATTTCAACTCATGCATAGTGACTGAGGATAAGGAGAGTCATTTCTTCCCAGGATGACATAGGGTTATTCTAGCTACTCTTTTCTCTTCTCCCTTCCTCTTCCTTCTTTCCCTTGTCCTTTGCCTTTCTTCCCCTTCCCTCCCTTCTCTCTCTTTTTTGTCTTTCTTTTAAAAATTATGTGTATTGACTGCATGTAAGTCTGTGTGCTACATATGCATATCTAAATGCCCAAGGCAAGACTAGGGCATTTGATCATCTGGAACTGGAGTTCTAGATGATTGTAAGATGTTACGTGGGAACTGAGAATCAAACCCAGGACCTCTAGAAGAACAGTCAATATTCTTAACCACTAAGACATCTCTCCAACTGTCTTTTGTTTTTGTTGAGACAAGGTCATATGTAGCCAGGTTAGCGTCAAATATGCTATGTAATTTGGGTTAGCCTCAAACTCCTGCTCCTGTCTTTATCTCTTAGATGTTGGGATTAGATAAGAAGTTTCTGGAGTTTATTTTATAGGTGGAATTATTATGTTAAATAACTTTACTACACACAAACTGTCAAAATGTTGTCAGGAAACTACAATGAACTTTGACAAGTGCTTTCTGCATCATTTTAGATTATCGTGTGTTTTTATCTTTCCTCTTATTAATTCAGCTTTATTCAGGGCTGAGATTGAATCCCAAGGAACTCATACATGCTAATCATCTGTTCTACTGTTGACTATATTCCTAGTCTTAGACTCCATATATAAAGCCAGTTTTGCATATCATGGATAATTCCACTCAGTTATACTGTCTAACCCTTTTGGGGGTGTTGTGTTGTTTGCTAGTATTTTATTGAAGGTTATCTATCTATCATTATCTATCTATTATTTGCAATTTTTTTGTCTGGCTAGGTATGCTGGCCTTGTAAAATATTTTTGGGATATTCCTTCTAACTAATTGTTTAGAAAGAGAATAGATATCTTCATTAATTCTCTCTTGATTGGTGGTAGGATTCATTTATGAACTACATATTCTTTGGTGGAAAGTTTTGTTTTGTTTTTGATTTTGATTTTTGTTTTGTTTTTTTCAAGACAGGGATTCTCTGTGTAGACATGACAGTTCTAGGACTCATGCTGGAACTCACTCTGTAGACCAGGCTGTCCTGAAACTCACAGAGTCCCACATGTCTCTGTCTCCCAAGTGCTGGGATTAAAGGCATGCACTACCACTGTGTGGCTTGAAAAGTTTCTAATTACTTCTTTAATTTCCTCTTTATCATTGCTTCATTTGAGCTTATTTTTCTATGAATTCTTTCTTTTAAAATAAATTTATTCATTCAATTTATTGACATATAATTATTGTAATCATTCTCTAATGGTTCTCTTTTATTTTACATTTCAGAAGCCTAAGTTATAATCTCTATTTTCTTTATGATTCTATCTGATCCTTCTTTTATTTTTCTTTATCTGAGGTTTGTTAATTGTGTTTATGGTTTTGAGGAGACAACTCTTAGTTTTATTGATTTTTGTTTACCTACTTCTTTCATCTGTCATTCTTCTCACTTCTTTCTATTCAATGTCTTTATATTCTTCCTCATGGGCTTCATCTGTCCTTTTTAATAGCTCCTGCAGGCACATTTTTGGGCTATTAATTTAAAAGTCTTCATTTTAATTTAGGCCACTTATTATTGATACATTAGTTTGAACTCTTACTGATTTAATTATAGATGATATTTTCTCGGTTTTAATTGTGTACTTGCATGGAATACATTTATCTGTCCTTTAATTTCCAGTCTATATGTATCATAAGAGTTAGAATAGAGCTTCTTCTATAGGCAGCATATGATTGAGTCTGTCTCTAATCTATTCACCTACTCTGTTTTTTATTATAGAGTTTATTTTTTTCCATCTGAAGTTATTCTTCACACATAAGGACTTACCCCCACCATTGTGTTGTTTTTTTGGTTGTTTTATAGATATACTATTATCCTATGGACACCACCCCATATTTGGCTTGTTAACAAATTAGTTCTACATTCAGAATATACCTTGAATTTGTTTACATTATTTCTGTTAACACTTTGACAATTCTTGTTTTACTCTAAACATTACTTCCGATCTTAAATTAGAACTAATTGTATCCATGTTTGGTCTGTGCATTAGTCATCATTACTTCAGAGTGCTAACTGCTGCTATGTGGCATAGAACTGCAGTGAGAGAAATCTGCTTCTCTTCTATTATTCTACTAGTAAATGGTGCTCAGTGTAAGATGTCTGATAATGTACTAAAATGATCATAATTATCTGATACTTGGTTGAGTGTCTTACAGAGAAACTAAAGTTAATATCTTTAGTCTGAAAAAGCATTTATGTCAATAATTCCCTTAGGTCAAGCCACTGAAGCACTATGGTTTTACTTTTGTTTCTTTTTGCCATCATTCACTCTATGTGGATAATTTTTTAATCTGAGACATTCCTTTTGAGAATTTTCTTTCTTAAAGGTTGTCCGTTTTTTAGAAATTTCTTCTGGGTTTCTCTTGGCAGCAAGCACTCTCAAATTTATTGAAATAGTTTTCTCATTTTTTCCAATCATTTTTTTTCTATCATTTAGGTAATATGATTTGATTTTCCTCTAGTCCGATTATGACTGTCAAAGTTGTTTTTGACTCTTTTTGTAGTTTCTTCTTATGTAAGTTGTCTTTTCTCCTTCAGTGTTGGTTAGCCCCACTCCCTCTGGTAGTCTGAAGTTGTTTCACTGTGGGTTTTTTTTTTTTTTTTTATCTCTCTTGTTTTTGCTTAATATATGTCATTTCTGAATTAGCTTCTTAAGTTAGACTTATCAATTTGAGAAAATATCAGTCATTTTCTCTTTTAATATTGCTTCTATTTTCTGGATTTTATCTTTCAAATGTGAAAAATCTGCACTTTCTACCTCTGGTTTGTGTTAAATTGTAAGCAACTTCTTCAAATGACTGTATTAACTCATCAAATTATTTACATATGCTTATCATCTGCTGTTCTGCACTTTAATTTTTCATTTTGTTAGCATTTTATCTATAGAAGTAAAGGTTTGTGTTATGTTAGGAGTTTGAACATTTCTGTGATGACGCATTCTACTGGCAAACCTTAAACGTATCTTTTATTATTTTGGAGCTTACTGCTCTGTGAGCCTGTTTTTGTTAGTTTGTCCTTCTTGATTTCTGCTCATGTCTCCTTGGACCCTGTATATCTAATATTAACAGTGAATTTTATTCTCTGCAAATTTTTGTCTAGAAACTTTTTGAGGTGTGTGTGAAGTGCCTTCCTTCATGTAAGGAGGAAGTGTTTTTTTTTTTTTTTTGGACATGCATTAGAAGATACTTCTAACTAAAGTTCAGTTTCTAGTCAATTTTAGCTTGGGTTGTGAATGTGAACTCCCTGAGATAAGCTTGTTTCCTTCTCTTTGTGTAGCAGCCTTTTCTTTTTCTTACCTATGAAGGCCCAAACTTACTCTGTCTCTGATCTAAATTTTGCTACTGTTTCAGTTGTTTATTTTATTCCTGTAGCACTAGCAATTAAACTTGAGCAGACTAGGCAAGTACTCTACTGCACTAGGTCTTTCCTGTAGAATTTCATACTCTGCAAACTCCAGGCTCTGTTTCCTATTTCTTACAATGGTGGCACCCATTACAACTCATGGTCAGAACCTCAAGCCTCCTGGCATTCCTTTGCTTTAGAATTTGACTACTTTTCTGAACATGTGTGTTTCTATTTTCTTTCAGGCCATGCAAATTGCTTAAGCATGCCAGTCAGTTCAGCCCTGAAGTAAAGATACCAAATTAAAACAAAAATAAAGATTATTTGTACATAGTCTGTTCTAAAAGAAGGTTCTAGAAATCTAGTTTGGCATTTAAGGAAACGCTTATTTATAAAATTATTTCATTTTACTTAAAAATTCTTTCAAATAAAATAATAGTACCTAACACTTTTTCTTTTTAAAGTAACATTTATTTGCTCACAGTTCTGAAGATAGCAGGACTAAGATAAGCTGTTGGCAGTTCTGGACTTGTTGACGGCTTTCCTTGTTTGCACTTGAGGGTGTATCCATATGGAGTCTTCCCTCATATAAGCACATTTCTTGTTCCCTGTATGTGTCCAATTTTTCTTTGTTGGTGAGGACAGCAGTCACACTGAACTGTGGCTCACTGTTATGCTCTGGTTTAAACCTCTTTCCAAATGCAGCCACATTCTGAGATATTGGGAGTCATATATTCATGTTCTGTTTGAGAAGAAGGCACAGTTTAGCTTCCAAGTAGGGATCAAGCTAAGCATTTAAACAGAGATAAAATAATGTACGCTATTAATATACACATTTTACACATGTGAAGTTTAAAGTAAAAGAAGCTAGGTATGTTTAATCATTGTGCTATAGTTGTTGGTTGAGACAGTGTCTGATATTTATCCCAAGTTGACCACACACTCACTAAGTAGTCAAGGGTGACCTTGATCTTCTGATCCTCCTGTGTCCCAAGTGCCAGAATTGCAGGTGTACAGTTTTGTGCAGTTCTGGGGATCAAGCCTCGAGTTCCATGCTAGCAAGCACTCTCCCAACTGTGCTACATTCTCAGCCCTAGATACTACTTTTCTTATTAGTTTAAAGGTTTTTTGTTATGATTTCCTATTTTTATACAAGTTATTGAGATCACACATACCCCCATTACTTTCCCATCCCTTCTTCCTAACTAGTCCCACTCCTACTTTCTTTTCTTTTTCTCTACAGGGTTCCATTTTATTTTATTTTACTTTTTAAAAATTTTTATTGTATTTTTCCAATCTGCTTTTATACCATTTTAATTACATGCAAGTATTGAGGTCAGTTCTAGGTTGAGGAACTAGCAATACAATAGATGCAGATAGTCAAGGTACAATCAAGACAATAAACATAAGTAGTCAAAGAACAAGCAAGGCAATAAACAAAGTCCCAGGGTCAGGGCTCTCCACATCTCGGAATAACCAAGATACAACTCAAACCATGTGAAGCTCAGGAAGAAGGAAGACCAAAGCGGGGGTGCTTCCTTTCTTCTTAGAAGGAGTAACAAAATATCCATGGGAGGAAATATGGAGACAAAAGGTGTAGAGACGTTCAAGGAGAGATCTCAGTCTGAAGTCATGTGGGGGCAGGTCTCCAGGCCCCCAAATGCCCTGTGGTTGAAGACTCTTTGTTATGGCACTTGCTTGACTGGTTCAAGGCTGGCTTGTTTGAGTTGGCAGGGCTCTGCAGCGGGATGCAGAGAAGTTCTTCATTGAAGATTAGGTGGCGGCTCCATAATCTAAGGCTCCCTTCACAGTTCTCCATGGCAGGGTCCCAAAGACTCGAGGAAGCCTATGGTTTTACAAGGTTTATTGTCATGGCAGGAAGTAGATGAATCTGGCTGCATCCCCCCCCTTTTTGTCAGGGTGGGCCTGACTTAAATAGGGAGGGAGAAGGGTCTGGGAAGAAATACTTAATTGGCTACAACCCTCTGGCCTTCAGGTATCTCATTAATATGGAAATATCTTGAGGCTAAGACCTGTAGTCATGCCCTCTACCTGTGGAGGGGCTGGAAGGTGCATTGCCTTATGTGACACCTTTTGGGTGTCCAGCTATCTCCAGTCAGTGCTCTACTAGAAACCAGGCCACCCTTTCATGGTCCCACAACTCCTGTGATCACTGTTTCTAAGGGCTTAACAGGATGAGGAAAAATATCTGTGCCTACTTCCTGTCCTAGCCCAAAGTCATTTTTATGCATGAAGTCTACTTCTTTGTTCTAGCATAAGATTTAGATTCCTGACTGAAATTACTTCTTTGTTCTAGCTTAAGATTTAGATTCTCTGCCTGAAATTACTTCTTTGTTTCTACCCTAATGTCAGATTCCTGCCAAGAAGCCCCCAAAGCTCTCCACATCTCGGAATAACCAAGATACAACTCAAACCATGTGAAGCTCACGAAGAAGGAAGACCAAAGTGAGGGTGCTTCCTTTCTTCTAGAAGGAGTAACAAAATATCCATGGGAGAATATGGAGACAAAATGTGGAATAGAGACTGAAGGAGGAGCTTTCTGGAGATTGGCCCACATAGGGATCCAATCCATGTGCAGTCATCAAATGCAGACACTTTTGTGGATGTCAGGAAGTGCATGCTGACAGGAGCTTGATATAGCTATGTCCTGAGAGGTTATGCCAGAGTCTGATATAGACAGAGGCAAATGCTCATAGCCAACATTAAACTGATCATGGGGTCCCCAGTGGAGGAGTTGGAGAGAGGACTGAAGGAGCTGAAGGGGTTTGCAGGCCCCATGGGAGAGTGACAATACCAACCAACCAGAGGTTTCAGGGTGTAAACAGCGAGCCTGGGAACACACATGGAGAGACCCATGTCTCCAGCTGTATATGTAGTGGTGGGTGGTCTTGTCGGGAATCAGTCGGAGAGGAGGGCCTTGATCCTGTAAAGGCTGGATACCCCAGAGTGGGAGAATGTGAGGGTGAGGAGGCAGGAGTGGGTGGGTGGGTGCACACTTTTATAGAAGCAGGAGGAGGGGGCATTGAATAGGGGTTGGGGGGATGCAGAAATAGGATAACATCTGAAATGTAAATAAATAAAATATCCAATTAAAAGAGAAATGCTGAAAAAACAAGCTTTAATTTGTATACTGATAACCAATCTGTAGCTCATGGCTTACAATTACTTCAAACTGTTCTTTTTTAGATACTGCTAATTCTCAAATTTTGCAATTACTTATGCATATACAACTCAATTTAAGAGAACTTTACCAGCCATTGTTGTCCTGGGAATACTTTTATTCCTGCCCATCATGTTAAAGCTTGTCTCTAACAGCATCAACATGTTGGTGGCCAAAGTATATGGCTTGAAACTGAAAATGGACCCCCAGAGAGAGTTATTAATTTAACAGGCTGGGAAGCCAAGGATTAGAGTGAGATTCTGCACAGAGCCTTGCCAACCTAAGACAGAAGTGCATTGCTTTTGATAATGCATATTCCACCTCCCTGCCCTCTTATTCCTGTATACTAGAGCATCGAATCTTCCCAGGACCAAGGGCCTCTCCTCCCAGGTTTTTGTTCTCAATAGAGGTTCTATCTTCTCATATAACTCTAGCTTGTATCAAATTGGCATAAAACTAGGCAGCACAGTAAAGCAACTTAAACAACACCTAAGACAGAAACCTGAAAATAACCTTTATTAATATCATCAAGGAACTCAAAAAGAACATGAATAAATATAAAACGGGAGTCTAAGAAAACATAAAGAGTTGAAAAATGAGAAAACCAATTCAAGATATGAATAAAGAATTCAATAATAGGTTAGAAATTCTAAAGAAAACACAAACTGAAATAAATTTGAAATAAAAAAAATAGTAAGTCAAACTTAATGAGCATAGCAACCCAGTTTGCTATGTAAAATAATTTTCTTAATTTTAACAATCAGAAAACTGAGATTTAAAGTACTTCATAACTTTACCAGTCCAAATGCTGTACTATTTGGAGCTAGAGTGATCTGACTCCATTGAAGATTTTTTTTTTTTTGCTTTTTTCCTTCACTTTTTATAATAAATACTCCAGAGATAAAGCAATGCTAAAATATTAATATAATTAATATCCACGATAGCAGTTGGGTGTTGTAAGCATTTGGTTTTAGGTGTTTGGTCTCTTGATGTTTTTTTGCAGGTACTCAAGGAAAAGCTTTTAGATATGAGAAACTCCCATCTCAAACTGAGACTTTAGTCACAAAGTAGGCTTACAGCTGTCTTCAAAGTGGTCCCTTTGGAGATTTTTAAGAATTATTTTCCTGGAAAAAGGGGGAAATTCTTTGAGAGGAGGGACTCTTTTATCTTGGGAATCCAAGGTTTCATGTAGTGCTTGGTGTATAGTCGGTGAATCAATGAATTCTTTGTTGACTTAGAAGAACCTAAGTTAACAAGAAATGAGGTAAAAGTTATCCAGGATAAGAAATGTGTTTGATGTGGATGAGAAGAGAAAGGGACATGTGGAAGACAGATAATTATTCTTCTTTGAGAATCCTAGTAGATCATTTAATCTGATAGGAAATGGTAATTATGATGTAAATCTAAATGCATAAACATTTATTCTATTGATTGATTTCTCATTTGCTGCTCTTTGTAGTTTGGACTGTCTTCTTTTTGTGTGTTTAGCCAATTATATGTCTCTTAGGAAAATGGAATGGGTTGATGAATTTACTGTACTATTTATAATCAGTGTAAATTCCAATTGTTTTTTGTCCCCAATCCTGCTGCTGATGCCAATTTAATGATAATTACTCCTACTGAAACAGTTACTATTATTGTCAGGAGGACCTGCCTGTAAGAGAAGACCAGAGCCAAGCAGGAATATCATCCCAATTTATGGAAAAGAAGATTTGAAATGAATCCAAACTTGAATTCAGGTATTCTGTCTGAAAATTCAGTGTTCTGCATTGCATATTTGATCTTAATCAGTATCTGTAAGAGCCCTTGCTTTCTGCAGGCACTGTTGTGGACATCAGAGTAGCCAAGAAACTAGACAGCAAAATCCTCATGTTACTAAAAGCTATTAGTTGCTTTTTAAAGCTTTCAATTACAATCATGCAGATCTTTTTGGCTGGAACTTATATCTAAATATTTATAGATATTGCCAATGAAACTAAGTATTCTTTAAGCATGTTAATATGTGTCAATATGCTCATCTCTGCATCCACTGCTATGAGTTATGTCTAAATCCACATCCACTTATTCCTATGCTTAAGTCTTGCCCACATGCAGGAAAGTAAACAGTAAGAAAATGAACAGGGAAAGCCTGAGGTTCAGGGCTGGTGACCAGGGAGCAGCTATGAGATTGCTTTAAATACAAGCTGAGGTCAGACTCTAAATCTTGGTGCCACTTGGTGCCTACTGTATAATTTGATTGTTTCACTAACCAGACTTTTATGTGATTTGCATCTTTTCTCTCATCAGACCAACTACCAGAAGCATTCTAATGCCAAAGGATGTGGAATATTTGCATATTTGCAGGCAGAGGAATCAGAGAGTTTGGGATTGATTAGCGTTAAAAGATCACTTTTGTTCTTCCCAAGTCTACTCCAGTTTGCATTATCGCTTCTGTCTAGAAACTTGCAGGTATGCCAAAGGCTACTAGATCACACTACTCTGTTCATCAAATTGACTTTCAAGTTTCAAAAGAAAGTCAAACATTAATTTTGGAATGAGATATTGGTCATATAATCTTGTAATGGCCTTGTACCTTGGTTCAACACATTTTTGAAGACAGATGGTTTTGTTTTGATACTCATTCTTAGAGAAGCATCTTTTTTACTTTCTGCTACTCAGTAATAGCTTATCTGATGTTTACCCCCCACTTATCATCATCCCACCCACACATCTCATTCACAGTATAGAGGAATATATTTTATTTTCAGGCATCAAATAGAGAAACATGAAACAACTCCTGGAAATCAACTGCAAATTGATATTTTCACTTTATGTAATGTTCAACCCTTTGGTAATAACCACCTCTATGTCATCTCTGGACTCTGTGAGGCAAAGTACTTTCTGGTAAAAGACATTGTGAATAACAGAAATGTAATCTTCAAGGATTTGATAATGTCTATAATCCTCTGTATATAGCTCACACTTCTTAGATGATATCAAATGATTGTAGCAAGTACTTGTAATAATACCTAAAGTTCAAACTCAGACTTAGTAATAGATAAAGACACAGACTGCAGGTACTGAGAAAACATGCAGGCAGTAAAATGCATAAAAAAAGGAGGGACAGAAGAATTGAACATTTATTTTTATTTTATTCATGAGAGACTTTTAAACATGGAAGGAAAAATAATACATGCTCCTTGGGGATGTATTGATTGGTTTTGGGTCCTAGGTTACCACTTAACAGAGTCATATCAGAGATGCCCACAGTTCTGCTAGTTTTTTTCCTGTGAAAGGTATTTGAGATATGAAGCAAGTAATATTAAGCCTTTGATTCTTATTGAATGTGGATGAAGGAGGATAGTAGGAGCATGTGGAAGAGAACACATAAGGAAGTCACTTTATTCAGTAATAGGTATCATACGGTTATTTAAAGATTTGCATACATGCAGGAACTTTGCTGCAGTGTGACATAGGCCATATATGTAGTATCGTGTTAAATATCTCACACACATATAACTGTACATGTGTGTACCTGTTGGGTACACATCAGGCAGCAAAAGAGGTATCTTACAGAAGGTGCTGATGGTTCCCAGGCAGGGTCTCCTGGGCACAGCTACAGGACAAGTCTCAGGGTATTGCTGTAGGTACTCCCAACATTGCCTATCCTAGGCATTCACTGCATTTCAGCCATTTGTTCTTCATGAAAGAGTTCTCTTCCCCACTCCAAGTTCCCCTATAACATGACTTCCCAAAAGTGCCACTCAGGATTCATAGACACTCCTATCATATCCTTAAAGGTCTTGGGGTATAATATTGAGTATCTGGAATCTTATAGCAAAGAGACAGCTTCTCTTCTCTTATGCACTCACTTCTTTTATGCGCTCACTTTCTCCCAGGGTACCCAGAAGAACTTCATCCTTCTAGATCCCAAAGGTAGCAGGCCATGAGATGAGGTACTCTTTACTGCTTGTCTACAGACTATTAGAGTGAAACAACTTAGAAGGAAACATATAACACCATCTTGTTGAAAGTAACAAAGGCTTCATTCTCATTGATAGCATCTTGTATTTTCTTGGTTGCTCTTTCTGATTTAGAAGGAAATAGGTTAGAAGTTTGTTTCTTGTATACACCTGCAACCTTTTAGACTGTAAGCTTCCAGAAAACAAGAACAAGATTTTAAATCCTCTGCTAATTATATTTATATTCTATAATATTTATAATATCTAATTATATTAAACCAAAGATAATCATGGACAGATAGAAATTGATTGAGCAAAGGAGCAAATTTGGTTATCCATGTCTTTTTTTTGGATATTTTATTTACATTTCAGATGTTATCCCCTTTCCCCATTCCCCACCAACCCAAAAACCCCCTATCCAATCCTCCCTCCTCCTGCTTCTATGAGGATGTGCCCCATCCACCCACCTACTCCAATCTCCCCAACCTCAAATTCTCTCATACTGGAGCATCCAGCCTTCACTGAACAAAGGATCTCCTCTCCCACCTATGCCCCACAAGGCCATCATCCCCTACATATACAGCTGGAGCCATGGGTCCCTCCCTATGTGCTCCCAGGCTGGTGGTTTAGACCTTGGGAACTCTAGTTGGTTGGTATTGTTGCTTTCCTCATGGGGCCGAAAACCCTTTCAGCTCATTCAGTCTTCTCTAACTCTTCCATTGGGAACCCCATGATCAGTTCAATGGTTAGCTGTGAGCATCTGCCTCTGTATCTGTCAGGCTCTGGCAGACCTCTAAGGAGACAGCTATATCAGGCTCCTGTCAGCATGCACTTCTGGCATTCACATGAGTGTCTACCTTTGGTGAGTGCACATGGGAGGATACCCAGGTGGAACAGTTTCCAGACTGTCCCTCCTTCAGTTTCTGTTTCACACTTTGTCTCCATATTTGCTCCCATGAGTATTTTGTTACTCCTTCTAAGAAAGACCAAAGTACCCACACTTTGGTCTTCCTTCTT
This sequence comes from Mastomys natalensis, assembly GCA_021653895.1. NCBI lineage: Eukaryota > Metazoa > Chordata > Mammalia > Rodentia > Muridae > Mastomys > Mastomys natalensis. Next base: position 2,138,636 of record JAJTUV010000017.1, on the reverse strand, counting down.
CATGAGCTTCAGGTGGTCTGTGAGTTGTGTCTTGGGTATTTTCGAGCTTCTGGGCTAATATCCAATTATCAGTGAGTGCATACCATACTCCCCCATTGTTGATGGGATTGCAAGCTGGTACAACCACTCTGGGAATCAGTCTGGTGGTTCCTCAGAAAACTGGACATAGTATTACATGAGGACCCAGCTATACCACTCCTGGGCATATATCTAGAAGATACTCCAACATATAACAAGGATACATGCTCGACTATATTCATAACAGCCTTATTTATAATAGCCAGAAGCTGGAAAGAACCCAGATGTCCTTCAACAGAGGAATAGATATAGAAAATGTGATACATTTACACAATGGAATATTACTCATCTGTTAAAAACAATGAATTCATGAAATTCTTAGGCAAATGGATGGAACTAGAAAATATTATCCTGAGTGAGGTAACCCAATCACAAAAGAACACACATGGATATCCATATCTTATTTGAATAACTTCTTCAATATTGTAATTCAGATTTCCAACTCAGAGGGTCTGTGCCTCTTTGAGAGCTGCAGCCTAATCACACTTACAGACCTGCTTAGGATTTATGGATCTATCTTCATTCTAGTTCCACTTAACCTGTGGTGGCCTGGATATCTTCAGCTGCTGTGGAACACAGGATGCAGGCATGGATGCTGGTCTGAGGAGAACATAGCACTACAGTGACTCCTAGCATGTCCTGAGAGATCCTTTTTTCTTCCTGTACACAGAGATGCCAGTGATGATTCAGTGGTGTTTCTCATTTGACAAAGCAATAGAATCACCTCTCCATGTTTGTATTAAAAGGTTAATTGCTTTTTACCTCTGAATTCCCGGCCTGGCTTCCCTGAGAAAGAAAAGCTGCCTCAACCAGAGCTGATTTGTACTGTAGTATCATCTGCTGCATCAGGTACACAGAATATCTTTATCTGCAGCCAAGTGCACATTCCCATTTGAGAGACAGTTGCTGTTGGCAGCCAGCAGCGGCTGGCTGGATAACTGCTTGGTTCTAAAACCCTTGAAGACGTTACTCAGTCTTTCTATTTACTGTGGACTGGTGGAGAGCGGTACCTTATTTTCAAGGGCAGCCTTTAATGAGCACCCAGTGGCTTTTTGATGTTTCCCTACCACAGACTGTGGGTAAAGGCAATACTAGGAATCAGACGTTTTCATCTGTGGAAATATTTTGTATTGAACCCTGTCAAAAATAACACTGCCTTTGGGACATAGAAAATCCAATTTGATAAGAATGTTCCTGTTTTTTTTTTTTTTTTCCCCCTCCTGGATGCATTCTATCAGTGAGGATGTAGTCTTTAGACTTCAGCCATTTCTCACTTGGAAAGTAATTTTGGTTGTGGCTTTTTACAGTTTAGTGATGACTTGAATAACTATGGTCCTGGTCTAAAATGACCCAAATTAGAAAGTATAAAGGTTAGAGAGGAGAGAGGAGAGCAGTCAGTCATCTGCTTTCCTTGGGAATGGTTAACTCAGAAATGGGGCTTTCATGAGCACTCAGTATCTCCCAATTCCTTCTCTCCCAAAGCTTCCTGGAAGGAAGAAGAGGGATTTTTGACTGGGGGTGAGAATGTAATGGTTCCAAGTCCTGCAACTCTGACTCTTTGAATTGGAAATAAGTGTTCAACAGGATACTTTCTAGACAGATGAACTCTCATCCTGGCTTTGCGAACCATCATTCCTGTGACTTCTTCATTAGATCACCCAATGTGTATTTAAGTATCTACTGTATTGCAGGCCCACCTATGAATAAGGTTTTGATTTGATCTTTGAGGCCTATAGTTTAGTAGAAGAAAAGAGACAAGAGAATAAACAAATATAAAATACAATTAGAAGAACTAAAACTTATGTACAGATACAATATTAGCACAGGGCATTGTTTCTTACCTATTTTCTCTATTACCACCCTTAAAGGAGATTAGTCCTCTTTTACATAATTAAACCCTTTATTTGAAATGTAACCGTTATATATATGTGGTGTTATGTATTTATAATCTGTTTGCATATGAAGACAATAAACTCTTTGCATTTTGCTTGTTGGTTAAGTTTCTTCTTTGATAATTTTATGCATGTATGTAGTGCATTTTGTTTGCTCTCACTCTTTAACCCTCCCTTATCTCCCTTCCAACATTGTCATCCCCTCCTCTTGTCTGCAAGTTTCATTCATACATTCATGTCTTTCTGGAATTCTCTCTCTCTCTCTCTCTCTCTCTCTCTCTCTCTCTCTTTCTTGTGACCCACTGATTTTATTCAGGTCTATCTTTGTAACCACCCATTTAGAAATGTCCATTGGAACTTGGTGGACCCCCTGTACGTCCCCTAGCTTCTTTTAGTAGCAAGCAGTTCAGCATTAAGAGGTAATGCCCCACAGTTGACTCTTAACAAGCCCAATTTTGTTTAGGACTAGTCAAAATGTTAGCTGCTGTGAGATCATGATTGCAAAGCTATGTCAAGGCCAGAAGATAGCATTCTGCAGCCATTCTCTCTAACTTTCATTTCTTAAATTCTTTCAATTCACTCTTCTATGAATTTCCCCAAGCCTTAGAGGTGGTAGTATAAATGACTGAATTTGCAAAAAGAAAATAGCTGTTTGCAGACCAGAAAGAGGATTGGGGCCTTGTACTGGATCTATAGGCTCCTTTGCTTTCAACTTTCCAGTTTCCAGACTATGTGGGGGAAAAAGGAAATCCTCTTGCTTATAAGTACCCAATTCCTAGTATTCTCGTATAGCACTGTAAATACCTGATACCCGAATGACATCACTTCAATGGAAAACATAGGTTCTAAAGGAGGTAGCAGTTGTTTTTCAACTGAGAAAACCATAATAAGATATAATAGAAGTGATGCGTGTTACATAGGTACTACAGATTGAGTAGGCATCCTCAGAGCTAGGAAAAGAGATAGCTATGTATGAGTACAGAATGATAAGTAGAAAAGTGGCAAGCTATCAAAGGGAGCGTTTATCTTGTGACATACAGAAATAAAGCTTTCAGATTGAGGCCTCTATGGGCTAAAGCACCCATTGCTAAGCCCCATGACCTGAATTTGTCTCTGAGACTCACAAGGTAGAAGAAGAGTACATATTCCTACAAGTTATCCTCTGACTCCTATGCTTGTATTGAGGTATGAAGGCACACACACACAGACACACACACACACACACACACACACACACTAAATAATATAAGAAAATTATCATAGACTAGGTAATTCTTCTTTTACATTAGCCAGAATTGACTAAGACAACAGGATATTGAGAATGTGCTGTTAGTGGCAAGAACGGAACAACGCTCTTGAAAGGCTTTGTGATATTTTTTTCCTGCAGGTTGGAGAAGAGAGAGGAAGCCCTGGAATAGAAATAAACTCTCTGAATTCAGGAGGAAGTAACAGGAACTCAGGGACCCTGATCAGAACTCAATGAGGATAATGGGAATTTAATGAGGATAATGGGCAGAGTCAGTGGTCAAGTGGGCAGATAGGACAAAGTGGCCATGGTGAATATTTTAAAGTGTACTGATAAAGTAGTCCATCTGAATAGTTTGATGTACTGATATTTTTGATGTTGGCTGATTGGTCATGGTGTCTTTTGAATGGAAATAAATGGGCAGTACGTGGTATGAATGAACCAACAGCTCCCAAAGCTTTTGGCAGTAATCTTATTGTAGTTACTACAAAGCTGAGTTGTAGTCTGGTACAGTTATGATAGGGTTTGAGTTCATCCTCCAAGAGTTTGTGTTGGAAATCTGGTCGGCACCTGAGAGGTGGTGGCAACTTCAAGAGGAAGAACCCAATGGGAAGTTGGAAGATTGCTCCTCCTCATGCTGTTTGGCTTCCTGTCTGAAGCTCAAATGATGTCCCAGATTGAGCCAGTTCACAGGAATAGAGACTCTTAAATAGAAGGGAGCCTGGAATCCTTGGAGGAAGAGTTCTGCTACCCAGCCACAAAGAATACGACAAGCCTTTCTTCTTTCCTTAAAAAACACCAAAGTGTGGGTGCTTCAGCCCTTCTTAGAAAGGGGAACAAAATACTCATGGGAGTGAATACAGAGACAAAGTGTGGAGCAGAGACTGAAGGAAAGGCCATCCAAAGACTGACCCACCTGGGGATCCATCCCATATACAGTCACCGAACCTAGAAACTATTGTGGATGCCAAGAAGTGCATGCTGACAGGAGCCTGATATAGCTGTTTCCTGAGAGAGGCTCTGCCAGAGCATTACAAATACAAAGGCAGATGCTCACAGCCAACCAGTAGACTGAGCACCTGAGCATGGGGTCTCCAATAAGGTCCCAGTGGAGGAGTTAGAGAAAGGACTGAAGGAACTGAAGGGGTTTCCAACCCCATAGGAAGAACAATATCAACCAACCAGATCCCCCAGAGCCTCCAGGGACTAAACCACCAACCAAAGAATACACATGGAGCGACCCATGGCTCCAGCTGAATATGTAGCAGAGGATGGTCTTGTTGGGCATCCATGGGAGAAGAGGCCCTTGGTCCTGTGAAGGATAAATGCCCCAGTGTAGGGGAATTCAGGGATGGAGAGGAGGGAGTGGGTGAGGGAACACCCTCATAGAAGCAGGGGAGAGGGTATGGGATGGTGAGTTTTGTGGGGGAGTGAATTCGGGAAAGTGGATAGCATTTGAAATGTAAATAAAGAAAATAGTCAATTAAAAAAAGAAACCCAAGAGACAAAACAAAAAGAAAAAGAAAAAAGAAAGAAAAGAAAAAAGAAACACTTAGCTACTCACCTGGGTGACTGGCATTCAATGGGAAAGGAGGGCATTCAAGCTAGCCAACCTTTTGGATCTGAACAGACACTAATTATTTGTGACTTAAACTATCTCAGGATCAAAGAGATGAGTAATGGAATTTTGCCTTGAGTCCATCCCAGAGTGGCCCAAGCCTGCCTAATGCCTATTTTCCCGATCTGCAATTTACAGTTGCTGGAGTCATATTTAGGCAATAGAAATTCCTCACATTGTTTCCCAGGCCTATTGAGAGCATTGTTGGAGCAGGAAAGGCTGTCTGGAATCCAGTCGAATGGCTAACGTCTCTAAAAATCATGCTCTGGAAACTACACTGGACTGACTCCTGGAGAGGTTGTAGGGACCTGTGATTCCTGTCATATCCTGATTCAACTCACCTGTGTGGCACTTGCAGGCAAGTGATAGATCTCCACATAATTAAGTGAGGGGTTCAATTGAAACTTTCAGGTGTTTTTCCGTTACCAGTGAAAGTTAATAGCTCCTGCCAACCACTATGCAGTTTGGATAGGATGTAGTATCTAGTCATTTACCTAAATATCAATCTATGTTTTTTCTGTGAAGATATTTTTGAAGAGTGTGTTAAAATCTATAGCCAATCACAGGAAATGTGATACACACCTGTCAGGTCAGGAACTTAGGGACCAAGACAGCGGAACATAAATTCAAGATCATGTTTGGCAATATAGTATGATCTTACGGTGGAAAAAAAACAAACAAACCACAAACCCCTCCACCACCATCACTAACAAAACTCCCAAATAAAAATACCAAATTACAAGCCTTTAAGCAGAGGTGTTATTTCAGATAATGTAGATATATCAAGTCAGGCATGAAATAGTAAGAGCACAAATGATGCTTCCCTGGTGAAGAAGAATTTTCCCCTGTAGAATCAGCATGGAGTCGTGCTTAACCATGTAAGCTGCCCCTTCCTACAGTCTGCCCCATAAATGTCCCACTTACCTAGCCAGCCCCTATAATCCTATAAGCCAATTCTTTATTTTGTCTCTCCCACTGGCTCTCTTTCCCTAGTTAAATCCCAAGGACACAATGATTGATGGGAAAGATTTTCCTTTATTCATGTTGATAAACATCATCAAAGGAAGTCTGCTTTCAACGGAAAAAAAAAAAAACCATAGCATATCTCTCCAGTGTTTTTCTCAGAGTTAAAATTTCCAATTCTGTTACAGTCCTGTCCACGGGGGTCTTGATTACCTCTTGATTCCATGCTGCTCCACTAATTGATGATATTATACTAATTTGACTAGTGTAGCAACTTGGTAAAACATGTTCAAGACAGAAGATAGGAAATAATGTTACTCCAAATGTAGAAAGCTTCTACTTTGTAATATTTTTTTGAACCTCCTAGTGTTATGCTGTATTCCTGCCAAACAAAGGACAAATTGTGAACCACCTACAACAATAATGGTGTTATTGGACTTGAGAAGTAAATTATTCATTTTGACACGATACCCAGGCTTATTGGTCAAATCATTTAAAAACCTATTAGGTTTGGAGAGCATCTCAGAACAAAAGACACTTAATAGAATTGCTTGTTATGACAACGGATTCACTACTAAACTGTTCAACTTAACAATTCCAGCTGCTGGTAGCTGCTGGTACAGTGATCTCTGTGGGGCTGCTATTGGTAAATAGTGTCACTGACGTTTAGAATTTTGAAATAAGAGGCACTACTTTCTGAAGATAACTAATGATTCTTTTAAGAAACAACATCTGGCTGTTATTGTTCTCTATACTAGATTATGGACCTTTTAGATAACCATCGTTATATCTTTGTTCTCTGTCTTAGTGAAATTACTGGGTGTATTTAGCAGTAGTCTCATATCAAGTGTAGGTGATACATCTGAGATAAGGCTTGAGAAGACCCTGAAGTTTCAAATAATTTTCTTGGAGGAGGGAAGAAGGTATAACCTTAGCACCATCTGGGTGGCAAAGATGTGGGGCTGGAACAGTTTCTTCCCGGATGGGATTAAGTTGGATTTGAAGGTGTGTATATAATACTGTTTCTCTCATTGTACTTAGAATTTATTTATTGCCAGTCACCTGTCAAGTTAGTCTTTCTCATGCCAATGAACCTGCATGTAAAAGTTGTGGTTATTTTTCTGGAGTGACTAATCCTATCAAGAGAGTAAAAGTTATGCAATTGAGCCAGAGAAGTCTTGAAATCCCCTCTGGGGGCGTACTACTTACATGTTCTGTGACAAAAGTAACAGAAAGTACTCTCAACCATCAGGAATGCCAGGAAGATAGATGTGCATCTTTTTTAAGGCAAATTACAATGATTAGTTGGGGAGTTGTATATGTGTAAAATAGGAAGCAGAAGAAAGACGTTTTAAATAACTGACTATGGGATAATTTGTAGAGAATTAGTAGTAACGATTTTCCTTTATGCCAATGTATTTGTGTATATACCAGCTAATTTTTAAATTTCCTTTTCTTCCATTCTGTTGCTAGTATAAGATAAACAATGGTTAACTTTCTATCTCATCATAATTTGTCATAAGAGAGCAAAGCCAGAATGACTGAGTTCAAAGAGATGAACATCATCACAGATGGGTTGAGTGTTTCTGTGGTGTATGGGAGAGAGTGAGCAGTTTCTGTTTGTGTGATTTTTTTTTTATCATATTAATTAGAAGCGTCATTTTACAAATATCTTTATTTGAAAGTTGAGGTTGGTTAACAGATGCCTGTGGGTGGCAAATGGAAAGTGAAGAAAGTATAGAATTGTGACTTTGACAACTAGGAACTATATTTTCTGTAACCTCTAGTATGGCTAAGTGATAAACAACAGAAAGAAGAGCTTGCACAAAGTTTAGGAGGTAGAGTGACTCAGTGGCCAGCTTACTTTTGGAAGGTTATAATGTTCAGGGTGTCTGACAGGTCCCACTCTGAGTTTAGCTTGACTTTCAAACTGCTAGTCATGCTTACCAATGGTGGCTCCTGGTCTACCAATGGGTGTTTAACTGTAAGCCTACACAGATGGTAACCACACAATAGGAACAACACCATTTAAATCTTGCCATGACTTCCCCATATGGTCCCCATATGGCCCCATTATGACTGGCTAGAAATTTGTGGCTTCTTGAATTTCTCTGCAAACTAAAAATTATTGACCTAGGCCAGTTAGGCAGGCTGATGGCAGGTCTTACCCTTATTGTGACCCTGTAAAATCATCTTCAGACCTTCAGTTCTGCAGCATCACCCACATAATATTTGCAATACGTTATTTCCATAGTAGTCATCATGTCTCTGATTTACTGTCTAAATCTCAAACCATGACTTTATTTAAAGGCACCATTATTACAGTTGTTTCTTCTCTATTTTGCAACAGAAATTGTCTTCAGATCATTCTGATGCCAACTTGGGGGGGGGGTTCAGGAATGGGTTCACTTTTTTTGCAGATTAAAATAATTAAAAAGTAGAAAAGCAGTGTAACCAGAAATCTTGGGAATTTCCAGTGGATCCACTATATGCTACTGGAGAAAAGAAGGTCCCATTTTGGAGTTCTTAGTCTCATCAATAAAAGAATTTAAGAACAGACTCAAATGGAATCTCAAGGGTAATTTATTAGAGAAAGAAAACCTTTGGGGAGGTAAGCTGTAAACTGCACAGCTGTACAGAGGAGGAGAAATGAAGAGAGAAAGGAAGAAAAAAGAAAGAAAGAAGAAAGAAAGAAAGAAAGAAAGAAAGAAAGAAAAAAAGAAAGAAAGAAAGAAAAAAAAAGAAAGAAAGGAAAAAAGTAAGAAGTAAGTAAGGAAGAAATAAAGGAAGGAAGAAAGGAAGGAAGGAAAGAAGGAAAGAGGGAAAGAAGGACAACCCACAACAAATAAATAAATAAACAAAAAACCCAACCCATGCTGCTGAGATAAGCCAGGATGGATGTTAGCTACATTGTGGCAGTCAGCCATGTGGAGACAAGGGAAACTTCAGAGACGTTTCCCAAAACGTCTCTGAAGTCCAAAGTCCAGGGAATTTAAAAGCATACTTACTCTCTGCCAGCATCTGAAGGAAAAAGCCAGAAGAAAAGAAAAAAGGAATGCTATAGCTTTTGTGAGGGCTCTGGAAGGATAGATGACTCAGTTGAACCTCATGGTCATTTGTAAGGACTGAGCTGGGTGGAGGCTGGAAATTCTGGAACTGAAAAGGGCCTTTGTAGAGGTGGTCCCTTCTCCCTGAAAGATGGTTGATTAGCGGAGTTCTTGAGCTGCTCAACTAGGCTAATTCTTAGGGGATGAGACATGACATGTCTCTACCTGGAAGTAGGTTCCATTTTTTTATTATATCAATCCTAATATGCAAACAGATTACAATTATCTTAAATTTAAATTTCACTTTTAGTCCCGTATCATATTTCAGCTACAGTCATGCATCTGTGTTTCTAGGTGCAGTAGAACTACTTAATGCTTTTCATTATCCTTACTGGGTTTGATTTCAATCCTCCTTTTGTTTCTCTGTAATCCACTTTGGTTAGGTTTCTCCCTGTTACCTTTCACAACAATGGCTCTTCCCATGCCTCTTAATGTCTTGTTATTAATTTGAACAAGGAATTCTAGTTCTTTATTTTTAAGTTTTGTTTTGGGACAGAGTCTTCTTATTAGCCTAAGCTGGCCTTAAATCATATCTTTCTTTCTTTCATGCTCCCTGTGCTGGGGTTACAGGGACACACCACCACATTTAGAGTGCTATTCATTTTTCACATTGCTCATTTCTCCTTGCAATCTGTTCTTCAGTTATTCAAAGTCTCTCTCTCCATGTCTCTGTCTACTTATTACTGGTTCTTCTCTGTCTTTCTAATATGCCATTGCTCCAGGACTGTCAGTTTTCATGTGTGTGGTGTGTGTGTGTGTGTGTGTGTGTGTGTGTGTGTGTGTATGTGTATGTATGTATGTATGTATGTATGTATCTTATCTCTATTCCTTAGGTATGCTCATCTAGTTATAGTCTCATTTATTTTTGTGTTGCCAGTGATTCCTAAACATGGGACATTAATTCCAACCTCCAGAATTCTTTCTCAAAGAGTTCCCTTGATATCTTTATCTTGATATCTAGCAAAAACATAAATATGTCTAAAACCAAATATGTAATCTTGCTCCCATTCTCCAACCTCTTCTAAATTCATCTCCTGATCAGTGAATGTTTATTTAAGACTTCTAGATGCTGGAAGCAAACATTTGAAGTTGTCTTTGATGTCTCTCTTTGGCATCTCATCTCCAAGGCCACAGAAAAATTCTGTATATCCATGCATGCAGAAATTCTTCTCAACATTCTTACAAAATTATTTCAACTACTATCACATTTTGCCTTGATAATTGTCTATTATATGACATTGTTCCTGGGGAAGGTGTGAATATATGTCTACTCATCCTATATATATAAGCAATGGTAGGCCAAAGTAAAGAAAGAGTCCACCAAAGGTCAACTTATTTAACCGCTGAATTTATTGGAAGTTTTAAATGTTCTCTTATAGGAGTTTGTGTATGGGTCTTATTTGTAGGTAGATACTTTACCAAAGCCCACCCCAGTATGGATTATGACACATAAAGCTAGAGCTCTCAAGCTCTCTGCATGACTTGCAGGCATCTTAACATAACAGAGTCTCTTCTACTTAACAGAAGATTATTGATCAGTCTAGCCCTTCTTGTCCTGGGAATACTTTTATTCCTGCCCATTGTGTTAAAGCTTGTCTCTAACTATATCAACAGGCTGACAGCCAAAGTACATGGCTTGAAACTAAAAATGGACCCCCAGACAAAGTTACTAATTTAACAGGCTGGCAAGCCAAGGATGGGTAAGATTCTGCACAGAGCCTTACCAACCTAAGACATCAGTGCATTGCTTATGATAATGCATATTCCATGACGGTTAAGGAAGGCTTTCTTGTCAGATCGACCTAAAACAGGCTCTGTCTGGTTTATGCAATAAGAAGGTAGAGATATGGAGAGCTTTTGGTGCTGTCTGACAGGAATCTGTCAATGGCCAAGGACAAGGAAATACAGGCCTAATATCTGTTTTTTTTCCCTCAGCAAAATTGAACAAAAAGTATAGGGATTTTTCACATATTCTCCACCGCTTTTTTTTTTTGGAATACATTTGTTTTTCTAGATATCAATACTATCCCCAACCCCTCTTTCTGGTCATTGCTCAAATATTACTGAGTCAGTGAGGCTTTCATGATCATATTATCCAAATAGTAGTTCTTCTTCTCCATGTTTTTTTCCCAACTCCTATTCCTTTTTTTCTTTCACAGAATATGTATACCATTCTGTACATTTAAACTAACATTACATCTAACATATACATTTAAAATTTTATGTACTGTAAACAATACATATACCATTATATATTATACTAACATTATATAACATATGTACCATACCTATTTATTATTATTGTTTTTGCTATATTACTACTACTACTGTTACTACTATTTGTCACAGATGATAGCAAACCCCACAAAGGGTTGGTCCTGACCACAAGTCCAACAAGAATTTTTATCACACACACAATCTTTTCACTTGTATAATAGTTACTTTATTGACAGACAATGGCATCCACTATATAAAATAAAAAATCACTTCTTCTTTAATTTCCTGCTAGTACATTACCATATAGGTGGTTTGCTTTTGTGTACAGTTTGTCTTTCTCTTCTAAAATATGAACCTATGCTCCTTGAATATATGAATATTTGTTACTCTTCTCCTTGAAAAAAATTGTTAGGGAAGTTTTAGGTCTTTATACAACACATAGTTCTGCTGCAGTTACTATTTTCTGCTTACTTTGTCTCTGTAACTATCAGTACCTGACATGAGAATGATAAGTTAGTTACAATTGATGAGCTCACACATCATAATCACCCGAAGTCCAGAGTCTGCAGGATTCATTCCGGGTGTGGTCTGTGGCTTTAGACAAGTGTATAATGACATATATCCAGCATTGTAGTATCATGGAGGATTTGTTCCAATATCTAAAATCTTTTGTGTTACAACTTATCACTCTCTCACCAAACACTGACCAATTTTAATTCTTATAAGTGGTGATTATATTTTAAATAGGATTGGCTTTTTAGAACAGGTTTAGGCTCACAAATTGAGTAAAAGGTGTAAAGAATTCTCAAATTCTCACTATTTATCTTGTTATTGTCTTCATAGGTTTTTCTTTCACAGAATGGAATATAATTCGAATAATGTAACCTTTAAAACTGGCTTTTGTTTGTTTGATATTGTCTACAGAGACATGAAGAAATAGCTATCTATTCACCCCAAATAGGGAACTAATAGACTATATATGATTCCACTTAAGACTAGCTTATTTATCAACTGAATTCATTGTGGTTATAGGAGCATGAATTGCTCAATTGCAGCTGCATCACTAAAGAGTCCACTGAGGTATTATGACCCCAGTGATAGCTGCAACCCTAGGGGGTCCCTGTACAACTTGGAAGCAGCTCTGTTGGTGGGAGAGGCTTTTCTTGTTGTTTATATAATCCTGGGAGAATCCTTGTGAATCTTGTAGGTCTTGTGAACTTCCTGTGTCCTGTAAGTTTTGTCTTATGAGTCTCATAAGGTTCCTTTTTCTCTCCAGGAAGAAATATCTCAATTTATAGACCATAGCTGTACAACAGCAGTTTTCCCTTAAACATATATGCATTTCAAGTTTCTCTGTATCTTTTAATGGCTTAAGAGCTCCTATATTCCTCTGTTTCTTTTTCTATTGAATAAAATTTTACTGTCTGGATGTACCACAGTTTGTTTATTCACTCTTTTAAAGTACAGTTCTCTTCAATGTTGTATTAGCTTCTGAAACACTACTTGACACATAGTAGATGTTCTGGATGTCTCTTATCATACAATTATTCTCAGTAGCATTTCTCTGCATTAAGTCACAGAGTGTGATAAAGAAAAAGAAAGTTCCAAGTATTGGAAATTTCCCATCTGTGTTATCATTCTCAGACTCTCAACAGTGGCTCCTGACTGTTGGATGCATCTATCTTTTAATTTTTAATTTTTTTTTTTAGTTTTTCTATATTTCATTGTCATTGGTCTGTCCTAGATTCATTAACTTCTCCCAGATTAGATATTAGCATTTTGATTTCTATTTCTGTCTGTAAGGCTAAATATCTTCTAAAACACACACTTTATTATGTTGGACTCAGGCTTGAAATAGTCAGTGAAGTTAAAGCTCATTTGCATGTGTTTACCTTTTTAAAGACTTGACTCTTATGAGGTGCATGGCTTTCTCTTCAGCCTCTCTTTGAACAAACTTCTGTCTCCTACTCTGTTTGCTTTAATAGCTTGGAATTATCTGGCAAAACCAAATTAAGGTGTGGCTGCTTGTCAAATTCAAGCATATTTATGTAGATCTCAAATTGTTCTTTGCTCTATTGTCGGCTTCCCCTAGCTTATTCTGGTACGTTTGAAATAATGAATTAATTTCATTATCAGTTCTATATTTAGGAGATGAATTTGACATGAATTACAGAGAAAAAAATACAGAACTGACAGCTGATGCTGATGCTTTTGCCTTCTTTATTTTCTCCATCCAATAGTTAGGTGCTATTTCATTGGCTCACAGACTAGATGATAAAATTCCTGTAAACTTGTAGAAGCAGTGTTGTTCTCACACACAAATGCACAGTGTAAGATCTCTAAATTCTGCTGTAGAATAGCAATAAACACCCTAAATTGGTTCAATCATCACTTCAAATGGAAGAGTCTACTGTGAAATGCAATATTTTTACTGCCCCTTATAATACCAATATCCTGGCATCAGACTTTTATTTTTGTTTAAATAAAACAGAAGCTGTTTAAATAATGTCATGAAAAAGAATCAGTGGAATAGAATTCCACTGCCATAAAGAGAATAGCTTTTCACATTCTGTGAACTTCCATCTCACTTTGAATATTGATTGTATACACCACACACACACACACACACACACACACACACACACACACACACTACTTAAAATAAGAAAGGGTCAGAATGATGTTAGGAACCAAGCATGTGAGATAATTCAGGGTGAGGGAAGGTCAGCATTCTTTCTAACAGATAGTGTAATCTTTACTCAGGACAGTTGCATACCTTAGTAACTAAAGGATTTGGTGTAATGAGATACAGCTGGGCTTGGGAAATTTCAACTGTTCAATTGCAAGTGATTTTATTCTCTCCTTAGCTCACAGCAACACTGGACCTTGATATTAAAATATGAGTACAACACTATATTATGCTTTTTTGCTTGAAAAAAAATTCTAGTTTGCCATTCCAGAGAACATGACAATTTCTACATCCTTCAGAAGCAGATAGAATCAATATCCTTACAAATTACATTGGTTTTTCTGTTGTTAGAGTATGAGAAATCCACAAATGCTAAATGAAGGTTAACATAATGCAAATCAGAGATAAACTCATGCTTAAAATTCTGATTTATTAATTTCCAGGTTTATAGCCACTCATCAAGTCTATTTTCTCTTTCAGTTTTTCAGTGTATTATATTTTGTATTAATCATATGGTTGAATATAAAGTCCAGTTGGGCTAGTTAATGTCTATTGATTGATTGATGATTGATTGGTGTTTTTTCATTTTTACATGTGTTTGTGTTGTATTCATACTTGATTCACGAGAATGTGCATCCGTACATGCATGTGCACATGGATAGCAGAGGCTGATGTGGAAAGTCATCTTCTATTGCTCTTTTGTCTTTTGAGATTCCAGTGTCTCTTGGAATCTCAGCCAAACTTAGAGCTGGCCAATAGGACTAGTTACATTAGGTGATGTGCTCTGGGGATTGTCTGTATCTACATTCTGAGGCAGTAATTACAGGCAGGATGCCACAGCCACTTGGGGTTTTATGGGTTCTGGGTATCTGAGCTATGTTCTTCATGTTTGTGCACCTGGAACTCTCCTATTAAGCGTGATTAGTTGGTTAGCTGAGTTCCAGGGAACCTCTTGTCTCTACCCACCCACATTACAGTGGGAGTACAGTATGAGTCATTTTGCTAGCCTTGTACATACATACATGCTGGGGAACTCAGATCTTTGTGCTTCCTTTTATCTATCCTTTCTCACCTTGAACAAATTAAAATTCTGAGACTCACAAAGTCTATGTCTTGTGCCTTTTTTTAAAATCAAGAAAAACATCTTGACACATACAATTCTGAGTATAAGAACAAAGTGTGTATTTGAAAACCATCTCTTTATAAAACAAAAAGCCAGTCTTCTTCTTGTTCTGTAGGTGTCACATTCCTGAGGTGCTTCCCATGATCCTCTTTACCTGAACGAGCTCCGTCTGTGTTCCCACAGCAGCTCATTTGTACTTCTGTCTAACCATCCACACAGTATGTAATTGCCTATGGGTATGCCTGTCTTCACCATCCAGATAGGCATTCAATGGCCTGGACATTTTCTTACTGATCTTTAGCTTTCTGTCTAGCAGTTGTTTTGTACATCATAGGTATCTGACAGGTGCTTATCAGAGTAGAATGAAGGCACTGGGCATAGAAGTATAGGACTTTATTCCAGATATCTTGGAGGCAGAGGCAGGGGAAGGGTGCGGTTCAGGAGTTCAAGGCCTGCTTGGAAAAGTTAGTGGAACTGTCTCACAAAGAAGAGGACTATAGATGCAGTACAGTGGATGAAAACTTTTCTAGCATGAACAACATCCTATTTAGGAAGATAATATTTTATTTCCATACTCCATCTATGTCTGACTTAGTTACATACCTTTTGCAATAGTTGTAGTGAGAATTTTGGTTTCTTAAAGCACACACACACACACACAAACACACACACAAACACACACCACACCCACAGAGAGAGAGAGAGAGAGAGAGAGAGAGAGAGAGAGAGAGAGAGAGAGAGATTACAGGAATATGTTTTTGTTTTAATCCCAGGTGTGGGATATAGGGCTTCTTTAGATTATTCACAGCAGCTGACTACAGTTTGCCTTGTGCTGTAGCAGGGATGTGATTTTATCAGCTGCAGATAGTTTCTGCAAGTATATGATGTCTGGAATGCTGGGGACTCTTGAAAGGATATATAAATGCTAAAGCCCTGAGAGGGACTCCTTCTCTTCCTCCTCCTCTTCCTCCTCTTCCTCCTCTTCTCCTCTTCCTCCTCTTCCTCCTCTTCCTCTTCTTCCTCCTCTTCCTCCTCTTCTCCCTCTTCCCCCTGTTCCTCCTCCTGCTGCTGCTGGTGGTGGTTGCTGGTTGTTGTTGAAGTTTGTCAAGTAGTTGTGTGCAAAGAGATGAGAAGAATTCGGATACCCTGATGGTGAATATCAAACTTGCCCCAAAGAACTCAACACCCCTAATAAGAAGGAAGTAGTCTTATGGTACCATCCTCCATTCCTCAATTATTACTCTCCTGTCTAGTGTTGGAGGGATGCTAGGGTGAAATAGGGGTGGAGAAAGGTGACAGAAAATGAACCCATAAAGTAGCCAAAAGTACTAGTCACATCTAGTACTCACTGGTTTTCTATTTGCATATACTAAAATATATAACAGATATTAACACAAGTAGATAGATGGATTACATGAAAACTGACTTTTTAGATTTATTCTGAAGCTGGGAGCAGTTTTGTCAGTGGATGAAAGTCTATGCTATGGTAGCAAATAAATGTTCAGTGACAGTGGCTTAACACATGTAGCAGGGCTTCTCATTTATGCAAGTGCAGTGTACATCTGGTCAACCTCCACAGCCACTTTCTTACAAATGTTCATTCAGAGTCTCTAGCTTCCAGAACTTTGTGACTGCTATGTCAAACTGTAGGCTTCCCAGTTACTATTGCAGGAACTGAATGCTGCAGTTTGGTTTTAATTGCTCTGCTCTCGACATGATACACTTCTGCTCACAGTCCTTAGTTATTTGGCAGAGACAGCCCTGCCAAGTGCCAGGGAAGCATGGAAGACAAGAGAAAATGCCTCTGCTGTGTAGGCAGAGCAAGCTGACTAGGATCCAACAGCTAATATTTGTGTTTAGTTTCAATCTGGTATGTCTATTTTTTAAAAAAATAGAAGTAACCTGATTTTAATTAATTTGCTAAAATTTTAAGGTACATATTTAACTCAGGCTTCATGTACCCAGGTGAGTATTCTACCAGTGACATGTGTCCATAGTCCCTTAGTAATAGAGGGGAAAAACCAATAAATTATTCTAAGGAATTTTTACCTAAAGATCAGAAAATATTTCTTATCTCCCAGTGACAAGACAGTCTTGGGGAAGCAGTAGTACTCAGTCTTCCAGTCACAGAATCTCCCAAGGGAATGTAAACATAGCTGAAATTCATTATAAAGGTCTCAGCAACTCAGGGAACTCATATCACTGAAGTGGCCAGTGATGGCTAATAAGAGAGGATGCATTTTCCCACCTACGGTAATATAGTCACTTATAGATAATGTAGCAAATGAAGACTTTTGCATGACTTTTGGGTGCTATGGAGGAGCTACTGGCTCATGTTAGACACTTACATCAATGAGAAATCCTTATTGCATTAAGGCATTGCTGCAGCAGGGTTTATTGACCACAGCATAGTACTTCCTAATTTGCCTTGTAAAGGCCTGGGTCTCTAAGGCCTTTTACTTGAGACCACTTCCATGCAGTCCTTACTGATGCTTTGCTATGGGGAAGAACTGTTGTAAGGAGAAAGAGCAGAAACTCTAGTTTAGGCTCTTGTTTCTACTATTGGTTTAAGCAATTAAAAGCTTGATTTGCAGGTTCATTTTGAATTGTCTTAATGTTTTTTTCCTGCCATATTGTAACTCAGTTAACAATGTAAACATTTCTACATAAATGTATTTATGTATCACATAAATTCTATTTTAATATTTTTGATATTTTGTGTATTTGTTGACTACTTGTCTTGTACATTAGTAGGTATCTCTTGATGATTTAGGAAAGATTTGTATATTAAGGAATCTTATTAATCTTATAATCTATGTTGCATTCTTCTTAGTCAATTTAATATTTGTCTTCTGATTTAAATTATGCTAAAGTTTTCTATGTATCAAATTTAAAACATTATAATTTAATGTACCTTTTTCTGTATTATCACTGATTTTATTTCTTGCTTGAGTTAAATTTAGGAGTTATTTTTCTATTGTGAGATTATGAAGTTATTGCCTCTGTATTTCTTTTGATTTGTCTTTTACAACTAAATCTTTGTGTTACCTAGGATTTGCTTTGTTGTAAGGGGTAAGATAATTGCAGTTTTTTGTTTGTTTGTGTTTGTTTTTTTTTTTTTACTGGTACTTAAATTCCCAGATAATCTGTGAATAAGTTATTTATTTGTCACATAAATGCCATCTTTCTTACATACTAAGTTCCATGTGCACTTACTTCCTGGTAGTTCATGGATCTGTTTACATTGTGCTCTTGTACAATTTTATTTGTTACAGTTTAAATGTTCCAGTAACTCATTATATACTTCACTTACATATAATGTTATTCTGTTCTGAGTTTTTCTCTTTTCATGTGTTCTTTATGAATTGAAAAATTAGCGGTGAGACTTGATTTCCTTTTACCCCAAATATATAACCTCTTTTCATTTATTATGTTTTCCTGTTAATTGGTTAGTTGCATTAGAAATGGTCTCCTTTTATCATTGTGAGGTCTATTAATAAGACTCTATAATGGTCAATTTACATCTGACAGACAAGTGCCACAGACAAACTGGTTTGGAAATCTCTACGTTCTCTAGCTTCAAATATTGTAGAATACTCTAAAAATGCCAATGCTCAAAACTTTTCTAAGCACACAAATGTTCTTTGGTTATTCTGAATTCTGCCCTTTACTACCAACACTCGTGTCTGTACCTGGCTCACAATTCTTTTCCTTCAGCAAGCTACTTGCTTTTGTCTTAGAACCTAACCACTTACTTTCTGTCTTCCTTTTCCCATTCATCCCCCAACCCAGAAACTCTGAATCCCATCCTCCCTCCTCCTGCTTCTATGAGGATGTGCCCCCACCCATCCACTCACTCCCACCTCTTGACCCTCGAATTCCCTCACACTGGGGCATCCAGCCTTCATAGGACATAGGACCTCCTCTCCAACTTATGCCAGACAAGGCCATCCTCCACTATATATACAGCTGGAGCCATGGATTCCTCCCTATGTGTTCCCAGGTTGGTGGTTTAGACCCTGGGAGCTCTGGTTGGTTGGTATTGTTGTTCTTTCCATGGGGCCTCAAACCTTTTCAGCTCCTTCCGTCTTCTCTCTAACTCCTCCTTTGGGAACCCCATGATCAGTTCAATGGTTAGCAGTGAGCATCTGCCTCTGTATATGTCAGGCTCTAGCAGACCTCTAATGAGGCATAGCTGTCTTATAGAAGTCTTGTCCTAAGACTGTGGGTGTGAAGACATGTCTCACTTATATCCCCATACAATGGCTAATCTTGGTGTCACATTGACACACTTGAGAAGAAAGAACCCACAGAAGGATTGCCTCCATCCACAGGATAGCCTGTGGGTATATCTAGTATATCTATGGGGACATTTGTTTGATTTCTAACTGCTGTAGTAAGGTCCAGTCCATCTTGGGCAGTGATATTCCTAGGCAGATTGACCTAAACTACATAAGTAAGGTAACTGAATATGAGCCTGGGAAAAGGTCAGTGAGCAGTATTTCTTCTTGGTTTTGACCTGAAGGTCCTGCCTTAACTTCCTTTCATGATGGACTGTGATATATGACATGAAATAATTCTTTTTTTTTTTTTTAACCCATTTTGGTTTTGATTATGATGTCTACTACTGCAAGGGGAAAGCAAACTAGAAAACTCCAGTACCTATACCAATGTGTCTCTTAGAAAGTGTCCAACAACACCAGTTCTGTGAAAAGATAAAGAAATCCTTCCCCCTTCTTTTAACAAAATTTTAGGAAAACATTTTTTTTTCCTAACTTGGGAATAATCTCAAGAAGATTAAACTAACTTCAGAAAGCCTGTGTCTAATTCTGGTTGTATTTTCATTCTCTCTGGATTACTAAGACTGTCTCTGCAGGTGTGTGGGCACATGATTCTCCATGGAGAGTTTGGAGTCTACATCATCCTAGAATTGGGGTAAAACTATGCTTTTAATGTTTAGCTTTAAAAATCAACCTTACTTTTTAAAAAAGTTTAAAATAAAAACAACATGATTTAAATATATTTGTGATGTACGGGGATATATCTCCCCTTTTTTATTTTATGAAGATATTGTTTTAAAGTTCCATGGGCCCTTCCGATGTCTCTTGTCCTTGACAATTATAAGGAATCCCAGTAATATGGATAATGTTAAATTGCTGCCCAAAAGTCTCAAATGTTCAACTGCCATAGCCAGTTCCATTATCTGTTTTTGTTTTTTTTCTTTTTCTTTCTTCTTTCTTTCTTTCTTTCTTTTTCTTTCTTTCTTTCTTTTTTTATTATTGGATACTTTATCTACATTTCAGATGTTATCCCTTTTCCCCATCCACCCCTAGAAACCCCTTAACCCATCCTCCCTCTTCCTGCTTCTATGAGGATGTGTCCCAATCCACCCACTCACTCCCACTTCCCCACCCTCGAATTCCCCATCACTGGGGCATCCAGCCTTCAAGGGACCAAGGCCCTCCTCTCCACTGATGTCCTGCAAGACCATCCTCCTCTACATATATAGCTATTTTGGTCAAGCTTCAAGAATGGCATATATAGCTTGATCATGCTAGCCTTTTTTGTCCAGGAATACTTTTATTCCTGCCCATCATGTTAAAGCCTGTCTTTAACAACATCAACATGTTGGCAGCCAAAGTACATGGCTTAAACCTGACAATGGACTCCGAGAGTTATTAAATTAACAGGCTGGCAAGCAAGGACAGGTAATATTCTGCACAGAGCCTTACCAACCTAAGACAGAAGTGCATTGCTTTTAATAATGCATATCTCATGATGGGTAAGGAAGGCATTTTTGTCAGAACAACTTAAGACAGGCTCAGTTTTGTTAATGAAATAAAAAAGAGGGAGAGGCAGAGGGCTTTTGGGGCTACTTAGCAAGAATCTGACATGGCCAAGGACAAGGAAACGGGCTGCTTGGCAGGAATATGACGGTGGCCAAGAACAAGGTAGTAGGCTTCAGGCAGGAATCTGACATTAGACTAAACAAAGAAGTAATTTCAGACAGGAATCTAAATTTTAGGATAGAACAGTAGGCTTCAGACATGAAAATAACTTTGGGTAGGACAGGGAAGTTAGCTCAGATATTTTGGTCATCCTGATAAGCCCTTAGAAACAGTGATCTCATGAATGTCCATGGAATTTTGTTTATTGCCTTGCTTGTTCTTTGACTATTTGTGTTTATTTTCTTGCTTGTTCCTTGACTACTTGCATCTATTGTATTGCCAGTCCCTCAACCTAGAACTGACCTTAATACTTGCATGTAATTAAAATGGTATAAAAGCAAAAGAGGAGGGGGGATGGAATAGGGAGGTTCTGGGGAGGGGAAATGGGAAAAGAGGATGACATCTGAAATGTAAATAAATAAAATATCCAATAAAAATTAAAGAAAGAAAGAAGGAAAAAAAATCAACCTTGCTGTATCTTAGAATAGACTCCCTCTTTGCCCTATGTAGGTCCCCCTTTTAATGCTGCTTTTTTGGGGGGGGGGTTCTTAAGGCACAGTAATATGTTTTAAAACACACATGCTACAGGATACATATCATATACACAAAGGGCTCTAGGCATTAAGTTTGTGGATATTCTTCCCTTTTCACAGGTCTCTAGTCACTAACTTCTAATTTTGTAATATAACTCAAAGATGGAGATGAATGAGCTACACCTGTAACATCATAATAATGAGAGGGTGTCAGTGTGAGGGTTGTCTTTCTCACTGCAAGTCTATTTGGTTGGTTTTTTGGATATTTCCCATAAAGCCTAGATCATCAGGAAAAAATGCAATGTGTTTTCTGTTTATTACCCAAAAGACCAGAGAAAACCTCTGCAGACCAGCTAGACAGGGGAGTGGAGGATGGGGAGCAAGCAACATTGAGTGCTGAGGAAGGAAGATCAAGGGGCAGGGGAAGGGAATGGGGGCCTCTGGAGGAAAGTCTCTCTCACAAGGAGAGAGGTCATGAGCTGTCTGTGCTTTGTGAGCTGGGACTGATATCTTGTAACCTAAGTAGAAGGGAACTTCTTTATGGAAAGCTCTCTCTTTACTTCCTTGCACTTCTGCCCATAGTAAATGATCCTGAACATCTTAAAGTTTGTATATCTTCTTTCTGACCCAGGTAGGTGGTATGATTCCCTTTCTTCCTCTTCTCCATCCAAGTATCCTCAGAGTTAGAAAGGCAGGATGATGAAAAGACCTCCATAGAATCCCATGGGGCTCTAGAAGACACACTGCCTTGATTGTTGAAGATACAACTTCCTTTTGTAAAATGAGGTTTAGTATTCAGGGAAGATAGTGGGGACCGCAGAAGGCAAGTAGCCAGAGCATGTTTTTATTTTTTTATATTTTATTTTTTTTTTTATTTTTAGTTCAACTCAAGTAATTTAGTCTCCTCCCCTTTCATCGTTTTCTGTCTTGTGTTAAGCATTTGCATTTATATTTGCTTCAGGCTTTCATTTCATCAAACCATATTTTCAAGTATTGTTAGAGAATATATAACAACATGTTGTCATGCAAAGTACTTTGTTGTTATATAAGTTAGGGATACGTAAAGAAAATGCCAATAGAATAAAGTACTTTGAAACATTTCAATTCTAGCTTCTTGTTTTTCACAGGACTGATGGAGCATTGAAGTTAATGTTTTTCTTCATGTCAATTTAAAGTATAATTTCCCTAGGGTAAATTTTCCTTTCCATGATCTTGGCATCCACAGTAACCCAATCTTTCAAAATATGCTGTGACAAAAAATTGAAACAAACAGAGATAGGGCAGAGAGGGTACCTTCTGCCAACCACCCACTGCTGGGCTTCACCTCAGTATTAATTAGGCTTTCCAGAGGTGGAAGGTGAGCTTTGACTCTCAGTTCCATCCCCCTAGGTGTCAGAGTCTATGTACAGCTTCTGCTGTCTGCTGTGGGTACACTGCTACTTTTATATACTTCCATTTTTATTCTTCTCATAGCTATAGCTAATCAATTAAAAAAAAAATAGAAAACTTTTATAATTTCACCAGGACAAGAGATGTTGATTTGCCAGCCACCTCTGAATATCTTCAGTTGTAAACATCCTTCAGGTTCCATTACTACATTTATAGAAATCATAGCTTTGCATTTACTTTAGAATTTGCTTCCTCAGATTATGTCCTTGTGAATCATACCTAAGTTATTTTTCTATAAGAAAACTGATGTGTTTAGATTCCCAGTCACATATGGTATCCTATCCCGTTCTTTTCCTTACAATATTCCCAATCAGGAGCTCAGACAATCTAAGCTGCAGTTTCCTATTGTCTGGATTTTGCTAACAGTGTCCTCTTGTCTAACTTCTCATGTCTTTATTAACTTTCTATTGCCTTAAAAACAACAGTAGAATTTAGAGGGCTGATGTTTTGACAAAAGTATAGGAAACACAGAATGTCTGATTGCCTCTGCTTTTGTTAGCAGATATTAACTTTCAAAGCATAGATCTACTAATCTGTTGGAGGGGGAACAGTGTCAACTAGCAAGTAAGTGATTTTTAAAAATGTAGTATTTGTTATTGAAAATTACATACTATGTAATTGATCATATTCACTTCACTTCTTACTTCCTTAACTCCTCTGACATTCATCCCCAGCTCACCACCCCTCTCAATTTCATGTAGTCTTTAAAAAAAATGAAAATAATCCTTCAAGTGTGAGGCCATCCACTAGTGTGTGGCCAATCAACTAGGAGCTGCACCCGTAAGAAAAACTGACTCCTCCCCAAGAAGCCATCAACTGTCAAAAGGTCCTCAGTTAGCTGTGAGGGCTTGTGAATTGCTACCCATCATATTATGGAATTTTGACTAGCTTGATCTTGTGCAGGTGACCACAAGCACTGTGCATTAATGTGTGCAGTGATTCTGCCATGTTTATAAGTCAAAGTCTTAGTCCCGGTCCTCCTTAAGCTATGGCACTTACAATCTTTCTACCCCATCTTCTGTGATGGTCCACGTTAATGGAACCTGAAGATGATGAGTGAAAAAGTCTTATTTATGCCAGGATACCCTAGTGATACTTAACTTTCCTTGGTTATGAGGATCTTCCTTCAGTTAAGTAAGGTCAGTTGTGTATTTCTATGATTAACACCATCTAGCACAAAAAGAAACGTCTCTGATGAGGTTCGAGGTTTGATAGCTGCACTAATCCATAGATATTGAGATCTGTATTTAGAGAGCAGCTTGCTCCTATGTCCAGAGTAATAAATAGTATTTGGATTCATCCTTGAGGCCTGTGAGCATCTTAGTCATGAGCTGTTTGCTAGATTTACAGTATTATACATGTGTTTCCACGTGTGAAGTGAGGTTTGAAGTCTGAGAAAGGAGTTGGTAATTCCAGTAATATTTATGCCACTATTGCACCAGTGGGCAATCTAAGCCTCTTTCCTAAATCTGTTATTTACTTATTCAGGGTTATATTTACAGAGCAAAGACAGAATAAGTACTTGATTAATTGTTAGTTTATAGTTTTATAAAAGGGATTAATTTTAACAAATTAAATATCATGAATTAGTAGGCTAACTTTTTTTATACATGAGCAATTATTGTTCTTATTGTTGCTGTATTTTCCCACCTTTCATCAGTAGAAACCTCATAGTGTTGTCTAGTCATACTAATGCATTTCTTGTAGTCTTAGAATATTTCTTAACAAACTATTAAATATGTCTTCTTTACAGACTCCTTAAGAGTAGTTCTTTAATAGGAAAAAAGCAAATAAACCTCTTAGTCTCAATCCTTCTTTTAAAAAGTTCTCTCTTTTCATTATTTATGTATTTATTTATTGCTTAATTGATTTTTTTCATATAATATATTTTGATAATATTTTTCCATCCTTGATGCCTCCAAGTGTCTCTCTTTCTATCAATTCAACTACATGACTTCATAGTCTTTCTTTCTCTCTCAAATTAAATGCCAGCAAAACAAAAGAATAAAAACAAAATTACCAAATCAAAACAAAAGACACACACAGAAACATGGAGTCAGTCCATTTTGTGTTGCCCAACTACTTCTGGGTATGGAGTCAGACATAGAATGTGGTTCATATACACAACGATACTCCATTGGATAAAAATGATTTTTTTGATTTCCCAGTAGGAACCAACGGCAATTAGCTTCTTGGTGAGGGGGTGGGACATTGTGCCCACTTCTCTTTCTCAATGCTATGATTTTTTTTTTTTCTGGTTTGAACATGTGCATGTTTTGTGTGTGGTGCTACAGTCTCTGTGAGTTCATATGTATATTAGTCCTGTTATGTCTGGAAGATGCTGTTTCCTTAGAGTTATTCACTATATCTGGCTCTTAAAATCATTCTAACTCCTCTTCCCCATAGATTGAAAAATCTTGAGGGGATAGGTTGGATGAAGACACTCCACTTAGAAATGAGTTCTCCGAAGTTACTCACTCTCTGAGATTGTCTGGTTGTGAGTTTCTACATTAATTACCATTTACTGCAAGAGGATACTTCTCTGATAAGAATAAAGTAAGACATTAATCCATAAGAAGAGAAATATGCCATTAGGGGCCATTTTATTCCCAGGGATGGTGAGGTCATGAGTCTTAGAAGAGAATCTTCTACCACCACTTTTCTAAGTTAGAATAATTTCTATCTGCGTTCTAAATCCTTATTTTCACCCACAGATAAATGTAGCTACCACCCCCTCATCAAAGAAGCTTCCCTCTACAGCATATGGAGACCATCGCAGAAAAACACAGCTAGATACATTTCGGAGATCAAAGGATAACAAGTAATCCAACCACAATCTATACATTTATATCAAAGCTGCTGCCTGTATGACTCAGAGACCCTCTTAGTAATAAGGGGTAGAAGCATTGTGAGATACAGAATACCAGAACGTTTGCTGTAAAACGGTCTTTCATCGAAATGGCTGCATAAACAAGATGTAAATAATAGCAGTATTAGCAGATTTGCTGACACAGAGGGGGAACAGATCTTACAACAGTTCTACCCCTGCATAAAGAACTACAGGCAAGTAATGACTGCTGAGAGAGAGAGAAAATTAGCCTCCCAAGGATGAATCAACTGATAATCAAATACAAAATAGCCCTAAAACCAAATACACATACACAAGAAATAGAATTTGTAGGTTGCATATACACACACATATACTCATGCACACACAGACACACACACATACAGACACACACACAATACACACACACACACACACACACACACACACACACACACACGCACAAAATGGAACAATAATAACCAAGAAAAAGAGCCCATCCATATGAGGGGAGGGGCATAAAGGAGTGGGACTAGGGATTTGGGAAGGTCCAAAGGGAGAAAATGGAAGAAGGAAGTGATGTAATTGTATTTTAAATAATAGTGTACGCATATGAATTTCCCAGAATTTCCTTCACCCCACATAAAGTAAGAAGGTGAATCACTCCATTGAATTTGCTTCTTTATGTCTGATAGTTTAGCTCTATTTATTTTTATTTATTTATTTATTTATTTATTTATTTATTTATTTAGCTCAGTCATCTTATGACCAGTATAATGAAGTATGGTTTAAGGCAGGATAGGAAGGCAGGAAATTAAAGGGACATAGGAAGTTAAAAGAGCCCTTCACTCCAAATTCTGATTGGCTTCCATAAGCCAACAGTCTAGAATTTAAGTACAATTAGTCTGAAGTGTGAAGGTTGTCTACATAGAGACAAATTTATTTTATATAGAGAAATTTCATATAAGAATGTCAAAATAGCAATGGATCATGCTTGAGACACAAGTGATACGACTTTTCTTCTTTCTCAGCTTTAAACCTCGTAGTAATCTCGCAGGAAACCCATTTATGATAAAGGATTTGTCTTAATTCTCTTTTATAACCAGTGTAGACTGTGGGTTTACCTTATATTGCAACCCTGGATTGAGATCCTGTCTCAGACCAACAAACAACCTCAGTAAATTCTAGATCCGTTTTATACAGGATCACCCTGAAATACTCTTCTGTGACAAGGTCTGTGAAATCCTCAACAGCATCTGACTGGAGATCTCTGTGAAAATGTCCTCCAGCTGCTGCCAATGGATTTCTGGAACTGTCTCCGAGCCCTGTCGCATTACCACTGATACCACTGACATGTAATCATGGCACCAGTGATAATACTGTCATTTAAACAGAAGCTTTTTTTAAATCAAATAATCATCATCAGTTGTATTATTACCATTTGCTATCCTTTATTTTCTTGCATTGTACTTTTTTATAGTTTCTCCTCTCTAGACATCATCACCCTACTTACTTAAGGCATCATATATAACTTCCAATGCCTTGTAGCATCCTTGAAACAAGCTTATAAACAATATCCACTGTACTTCTGTTTTCCCCTTACTTGGCCCAAGCCTGTTTTTATACAGATGAGCAAGATGTCTCATGACATAAAACTGACTTCATTTGATTAGCCTTGTCAGCGATAATTAAGCAAAATTAGTTTTGGTTTATAAACACAGGCATCAATTTATTCTGTTTTACCCCTCCCCTACCAGTTTAAGATATAAGTTTAGCTTTAAATGTTTTCAGCCAGGTAGGATCATTAAGGCCAAAGGAAATATGCGAGAAACTTTGTTGTTTTTCTTGGCATCTGTAAATAACCTGACAAATAGACTTACTGCTTAACCAGGGCCCAGTGTGTTCATTTGGAATGCTTTGATGTTCACTTTTATTAGGCATTTATAAACAAAGCTTGTTTTTATCCGGCATTGTAATTACTGTAATTAGAGTTTATGTTTATGTGTGAAGTATCACATATCTATTGTGCACAAGCTTTTCAAAGTAACAAGCGTACTGAATTACCTAACTAATTTTGTTGATTTCAATAATTAGTTTATATAGGATATTTAATAATGTCTCACACTATAAAATTAAAGCCCCTCTTATCAAAAATAACACTGAGATGTAGAGCAGGAATGTTTTCTTGCTGGTATTCTCTCTGCTTCTCAGGGCTCACTGGGAATACTGCTAGTATAGGAAATGAAAAGCTGAGCAGGACAGGGTTATGGGATGATGCTGTCCCTGAGTGGCTAACAAGAATGAGTGTCATGCCATGCCTTCTCAAGGAACAAAACTGTAAATATGGAGAGGAGAAACAGGTCTCCAGCTTTATAGTGCTGCTATCTTATGGGAATTAGCTTTTCTTGTCACCATAATGTGTTATGTTGAAATGGGCAGGCAGCATTATTGAGAGTCTGGTGCAGAGTCCCAAGAGTGTACCCAGGAAAGCTAGTGGCAATGGATTCTGACACACAAGTGAAAATAAATCCATAGCATGTGGTTGTCTGTCTGGAAGCAGTTGCCATTCAATGCATAGTTCATTTGAAGAGTGGTGCATTATTTCTATGGTACTGTCATCTCGGTTAACATGTTCTCCCAACTCTCCAATCTTTTTTGCCCTTAATTGTACTTAAGTCACTGTTGTCTTAGGTTCACATGATGTTAGAGTTAATGTGTAGATTTGTTGTCTAAAAGATAACTTTTAGACTTATTGCCATGTTAGAGATTGGGCAGAACACTGGACTTAACTCTTCAGTAATGTAAGGTAGATGTGATATCAAAATCATATATTCCATTCCAGGAGAACAACAATTTAATCTTACGAGTTTCTTAGGTGTCAATAAGAAATTTGTGTTCTCAACTGAATTGTGATACTTGAATGGCCCCTAGATGATGTCTTAACATTTACATTCAAAATTACTTATCAAACACATAAAAGCTAATAATCTTTACTCATTCCAAATCGCTGTTTCCTGATCTGCATATAGGTTGAAGGTAATGTTTATATAACTTGAGCTTGACAGTATAAAGTACAGTCTACCCATGTTTCCTTGGCTCTCATGTTTCTGCTGTTTCTCATGTCCCTTCATGTAGCCATCTCTGCCAACTTTTGTGCTCATCTCTCTACATGTTATAGACCACATAGAGGAAAGTGTTTGTTCAGCTCTGGACCAACTTTTCAAGGTGCTTCTTGTAGTTTCAAGGTGCAGCCATAGGTTGTATTTTTAGCAAAGGGAATACACTTGGAATTGCTGCACCCACTCTCAGTCATAGCTCACAAAAGCCTTCTATCACTATAATGGTTCATTTTAATTATCAACCCAACACAATCTAGAATTTTTGGGAAGAAAACCCCAATGAGGGATTGTCTAGATCAAGTTGGTTTATAGATATGTTATGAGGAATTGCCGTAATTATTTGAGTTGATGTGGGAAGATCTGCCCATTAAGGGCAGTACCATTCCCTGGTTTTAGGTCCAGGCCTATATATTGAGATGAGGCTTCACACAGATAAGCATTCATGCAGTTCTTCTCTCAGCTCTTGACTGGGCATTGTGATGTAAATTGCTAGTTCAAGTTCCCACCTTGACTTATCTGCAGTGATGGACTGTGACAAAATAGTCACAAGAATAAAGTTCTTTAACATTGCTTTTGTCAGGATATATTATCTCAGCAATGGAATAGTTTCCTAGGCTTTGAGGATATCCCAGAAAGAAAGAAAGAAAGAAAGAAAGAAAGAAAGAAAGAAAGAAAGAAAGAAAGAAAGAAAGAAAGATTTCATGTGATTGAAGAGAGAATGCGGAAGGATCTCTTAGCAACCCAGTACTCTGCTGGCTTGAACTGTCAGCTCACGCCTCTACAAAGCAGTCAGGTCAGTCTGACATAGAACTCCCTAGCAACCCTTAGTAATTGTCCTTTTGTGGAAAGACATATCTGGAAATATATCCTGATCTTAGGGGCAGCGCACTGATCTGAACTAGTTTTAGTTACATATGCAGTAAGGCAAACTGTATCTGCTGAAGGAACATTTAAAATTCCTTTTTACTAATAAC
The DNA here is from genome assembly GCA_021653895.1 of Mastomys natalensis. Taxonomy (NCBI): domain Eukaryota; kingdom Metazoa; phylum Chordata; class Mammalia; order Rodentia; family Muridae; genus Mastomys; species Mastomys natalensis. The sequence continues at coordinate 2,108,853 of JAJTUV010000017.1, read as the reverse complement.
TCTTCCTCCTCTTGGACTCATTACAGGAAGTCCCAAACAATAACACAGGCTTCTTAATCCATGTACTCAGGTTGCTCAGATTAGGCTGTTCTTTTGCCACATACCTCACCAGAACTTTCTCTCTGCTTAGACCTAAAATCTCTAGCTATTTTGCTACTCGTATGTGCTTGTTCTAGTCTTGGAACAAGACCCCAAGCACCAGGAACCACCCAGTTCCAACAGAGCACCAGTTACGCTATTGCTATCCCTTATTATTCCAGCTCAGTAATTTTTTGTTAATGAGAGAAGTCATGATCATGATTTGGTTTCTATATTCAGACGAGTCATTAAGATCCCATTATACTTTGCTCTTCTAATTTTAAGTCTCTGTGAACACTAAGTGGTTTTAGATAGGGTGGATTCAGACTGCTAGGATTTCTTTGGTTCTTTTTTTCTTACCTCAAGCTTGCTTCTGACAACAGAACAAATGAAAATATGTATGAGCCTGTGAAATAACTTCTGTTAAAATGTTCAGGATTCAACATTTAAAAGGAATTCCATTTCAATACATGATAAAATTTCCAGATTATCTTGAGAATTGGGACAGTTACTGTCAGTTACATTGAAAGAATTCCAACGTTGTAAATTACCTGACAAGTTGGGGTGTTTTATGTGCTGTGTAGAAATAGGAGTATTTGTTTTGCTTCAGTGGGTACTTAATTATTTGTTTCTTCTTGACAGTGTGCTAGAATTAATTCATAGCATTAGGAAGCTGCTTTAAACATCCTCCGGAGAGCATGGACTAGCTTCTGTGAGATGATACATTGTCTGAATGCTTTGCCCTCATTTTAAATATATTAAATCTGGGTCATGAATTTCTTTTACAAAGAGAGAGAGAGATTATAGCTCTTCTGTCCTAAAGGAGGTTTCAGGGGTCCAAAATGAAAGAAGCTAAACACAATTGTGTGAAGTGGAGCTTGCTGTCTGAATCCTGGCTGTGCTATGTCCATGGAGAAGTAGCTTCTGCAGAGGACACTGCACAGCTCAAGGCACATTCTTGCTGACCAGCAATTTAACTGTGCTTTCTACATAAACTAAGTTCTGGCCAAAGTCCCTGCTACAGTAGAACTATGATTTTCCCCCAACCAAAAATCATGTTGGAATATAGTTCTCATTACACATGATTAAGAAGCAAGGAATGTTGGCTAATGGCACTGTATCTATCTAATTTCTTTGGACTGAGTTCAGACTGTGTTAATGAGGAGTTGGACAATATAGCATGACTTTTCTTGTTTGATTTTTTTTTTATTTTGTTTTTGTTTGTTTGTTTTTGGAAGAATCAGAAAACAGACTCGGTGCCAACTGAGACATTTAACAGATGATTATGTCTTTGCTTTCTTAAGTGGATTAATCTGCATTCAAGTGACTAATCTATCCATGTGATTAAATGATTAATAGTAAATGGTTATTTTGAAACTATGTTTGCTGCAAATACTAGATTTACTGGGTCTCTCTAGTGGTTTATCTTGTGCTACCTGATACCCTGTTACATCTTGGGATCTGGCCACCAAGAAAGCCACCCGAGGTGCAACTGGTTTCTTAACCAGGACTGCGGGCCAAGAACAAGTCTTGAAGACTGAAGCACTGTGTTATCAATAGTAGAAGATGGATAAAGATCATTCTTCATGGAAAAACAAATGGCATGGAATGAATCAATCCAAGGGTTTTATAAATTGGTGAGATCCCTTAAGATTATAGTTATGTATTATATTTATTCAACACTTGCAAACTCTTTAGTAATTAATACAGCCCAGAATGTTAAATGGTAATGTTCATTATTTACTGTTGGAACTTTATTTTTAACATGGGAGGAAACTGAGTATTTTAGAATGGTGAACTAATGTCCTTTAGGGATGTATGAGAGTGTATTTTCCCTGAGTAAAGAAAATTCTAGGGATTGTGAAAATATGCTTCTATTAGAAATGAAAGTTTTTATACTACAAACAATATTTTCCAATGAAAATGAAACTGATATGCCAGATTTTGTGGTTAGGAATTAAAATGGCCTAAGCAAAGTCCTTTTTTTTTTTTATACAATCGTGTTAGCCATTTTGGAAGGTAATTGTGATCTTGATAATTTATTTTTTATGCATTTTTATGGAACATCTGAATGTGATGAAAATAATGACGCCCTTATTCACTGTGAGTTTCTGTAGACACACATTTTACAAGAAAACATCTGTATGAACAAGACATTCTGTGATCTTTCCAAAATGGGCATTCAAGAGACACTTAGTGAAAAAAAGAAAGAATACTATTGTATTTACCTAGGCTGTGAGTGGCTTTTCCTTTTGCAATCTCAGAAGAAACAGTCAAGTGATGGGTCAAGAATAATAGGGAAATGTTACAAACTGAAACCCAAATCAGGCCTTTTCTCTGTGTTCCTTAGTATGTCTAGCATTCTACACAGGTGAGGATGGCTACTGTAGTCAGAGCAACAATTTTCAAGGAGCCAAACCAATGGTTGTCCATTTATCCTTCATTTTTCTATTGTGTTAGTTTTTATGAGTTTGGAGGAAATACTGACAGAATAAAAAACCCAGCCCCTTCTATAGTTGGAAAAAGTGAATTGATATTTATTCTAGGGTTTTATTTGTGCTTGAAGATGTCTGCCTTATTTTTTGAGATAGAGTTTCTCACTGGGACCTAGAGCTCACTGATAAGCCTAGGCTAGCTGTCCAGTTAGCTCCAGGAATCCTCTGTTTCTGCCTCTTTAGTTCTTGGATTACAAGTGCACACTACTACTGACCTGACTAGTTTTTGTGTTTGCTGGCCATGAAAACCCATATGGTTCTAACAGGTAATATTTTATAATCCTTGCTGTAATCCTTTCAAAGTCCTTACTGTAAGGAAATCACAAAACAAAAACATTGCTGAACAATGTAGTATTAAATACTTGAACATAGTGGTAGGTTTTTTTTTTTTTTTCCTGTAAAGAGTCACCCTGGAATTTTAAAGGGGATTGCGTTGACTCTGTAGATTAGTTTGGTAAGATAGGCATTTTTTCACAATATTAATTCTTCTGATCCTGAATATGGGAGGCTTTTCCATTTTCTAGTATCTTCCTTGATTGTTTTACCTTCTAGAATCTTTAAGTTTTTATTTAATAGTCTTTCTTTTCCTTTCTTAGGTTTATTCAAGAATTTGGAAGTAAAACTACTTGCCTTGTTATTACTTGTATATGTTTGACTGTCAGCATAGATCCTAATATAAGAGTGTACAGAAATACATGTGTCGTTCTAGAGGAACGTGAATGAAGTAAAAGCAATTTAATGATGTACGTACTCCTCGACACATTTTGTAAACCAATCGATTCCTTTGCTCTTGATATATTATTTACAGGGATCTATACAGAAAACTTCTACAATTTTACCTACAAAATAGCAGAGAATTCCTTATTATAAATTATTCATTAGTAACTATGAGAAAACCCTTCTAATTAAGGTAGAAGCTATCATTGTACAGTTAGCCTTATGAGTTTGGTGCAATATGGTTAACTCCCTTCCTCAGCAGGGCTTCCTCTTCTCTGAACTTGTCTGGGGAATTAAAAAAAAACAAAAAACAAAAAACCAACAAACCCACACGTCTACCTGCAGAATATCAGTAGCCTTGGTTAAGATTACAGGTTCAACTTCCTTTCTCCTGGTAAGAAGCAGTCCAGTTGGCACCTGAGATTCTGGGAATGCTTCTGATGCTAATGAGGCATTTTGGTACCATAAGCCTTGAGTCAATATCTTTGCCTTCCTGGATATTCTGACCGTGTCCCTAAAATTATATAATGCTTGAATCCTTCCAAGTAAAGTTGATCTGTCTCCCTGCAGCTGGTCCCTGTGTCATCATTTACTGCACATACTCATGGGGATTCTGAACCACGACCCTCAATCGTCTCTACTCCCTTTGCCCTCGTGGGTTGATATAGGCCGATGATCCCCAGGGGTCGGGGTGGGGAGCACAAGGAACATATACCATTACATTGTGCAGTTTATTTTGTTGTTAACAAGTCAATAAATATGTTGATAATAAGATAATAAAAATGCTTGCTAAGCTATTTTATTATGAGAGCAATTCTTGGGTAAAAGAAAGTGAAAATTCGTTGTAGGCACATTATAGTAGAATCTTAAATTTCCAAAGCTTCTTAATACTTAGCAATGAATTTTTTTCCGTGCTATAATGTGTTAAACAATTAATTAATACTAGATCTTATCAAAGGAGATCACTTTGAGTGTGGCCTGTATATTTCTGTGGGTCATTCGTCCCTTTGCTTTCCTCTCTCTTGCTATTGAGTATCAATACAGTGGCAGGAAACACACAGAAAAAGGACAATCATTTCTTGTCTGGGTAGTCTTTCTGAATGCGAATCAGATTCTGTCACACTAGTTTAGAGTCACTTGGGGGTTTTCTTGTCTTAAAGTTTAACACCCAAAGCTCAGCACCTCATGCTTGTAATCTTCAGTGGAGCAGCATTCCTCCAGTAAGAACTAGAGTGTGTGGCCCACTGAAAGGCTACCAAAGATTTCATTTCATGTGTTTCCATGGTTGTTCTAAGAGTGATTTTTTTTCTCTCAAATTTCAGATATTTTCTGCTTTTGTAATTTTGTCTCTGGTAGTTTGTCTCTGTGGATCACTTGAATGAAACCAATCTGTGCATATTCAAATCCATTAGATTTGGTATATTGCTCCTGGAGTGACTGTATCAGTTTTACTTCCAGTAATAGAATGAGTTTCTGTTATTTTGTTTTCTTCTTAACATTTGACAAGACCAGATGAGTGCAAAATGCTAGCTGATTTTACTTTTAAAAGCAAATTTCCTGGGTCAGGGGAGATTGACCAGTTGTTAAGCGCACTAGCTGTTCTTTCAGAGGACATTGGCTGGGTGGCCTTCAACTCCACTTACAAGGACTCTAAAGCCCTCCCGTGGCCTTTGGAGGCACCAGGCAAGCACATTCAGCATAGAAATACATATTGACAAAACATCCATAGGCAATAGAAACAAATAAATAAAAACCAATGTCTTGATTTCTAGAGAGCTTGAACATTTTTTTTTTGTTTGTTTGTTTATTGATGAGAGTTCTCTTCTACAAATTACCTTTGTGGGTTTTTTTTTTTTTTCTGGGTTAAGTAAGTTTAGGGTAAGTAAGGCTTGTCTTCTGATTCTTTTTCTCTTAATATTGTCTCTCAATATGTAGACTTTCCTAACTGTATTATTGTCTAACTCACTTTATCTGTTATATTTCGGTCTTTTAGGAAACAGTATGCTATTATTTCTTTTCTCTAACTGTTACAATACTTTAAAGCTGGGTCTTTAAGCTATCCGAAATTCATTCCAGTTCATGGAATCTGATCCCCCTGGCATGTGTCTAACCAACTGAGACTTACTTGTTGAAATGTTCATATTTTTTGGCTGATGCATGCTGATTTCTCTCATATATCTAGATAACCAATACACCTGTGTCTTGTCCATCAGGGCATTAAACAGGAGTCTGGGGAGGTCACATGAAAGAGAAAGTGGGGGAAAACAGGCAGATGCAAAGAACGAATGGCTTGTCTATAGTCTGGTCAAACCACTAATTTTACTTTTTTCACACAGGATAACACAAAAAGGCAGGATGTGGGAAAGGGGATGACACAGTAGTGTAGGTGTTCAGGGGGAGTACAGATATCTTCCAGAGCATAGTGTCAGTTGGGTGAAGGTTCAGGGGACAGATGACTCCGCTTATGATTCATTTGTCCTTATCTAAGTTGGTACTATCTACCAAGGTTACCTATCTACAAGGTCTATGACTATTCAGGTTGGCAATTTTCCACCAAAGCTGCTTGTTTACAATAGCTTATAGCCATCTGTTTCAGTGTTTTTCCACAGAGACCCAAGACTTTGTGTTAACAGACCTGTATGGCAGGCCTATTGCTGATTTTAGGCCTTCAGTGTATAAACAGGGCTGCCCCTGACACACACGGGCTAATTTCTTGGTCTCCCCTCTCTGCTACAGCATCTTACTGTCTTCAGTAATATGGCTGATAATGAAACTGGTTGTTTTGAAGGCATTCCCCCTTTTGCTCCCTAATACAAATTTTGAGGTCAGCTTGTCATGATTCCAAATAAGACAAGCTGATTGAGGTTGTATTCAAATGGCATTGAATTACATTCTTTTTGTTTGTTTGTTTCAAGTATAGAAAAAAAAATTAAGTCTGATTGCACTTCATTTCCTATGCACCCTAAGAAGAAAATTTTGCACCTTGTATTCTAAGAGTTGAACCTTAGAATCGGCTTCCTGGAAACAATTACCTTTGGAGCGTTATGGGGAGCTGCTTTTCTGAGGCCCATGACACATCTACAGCAGAGGACTGCCTGGTCAGGCCTCAGTAGGAGAAGATGAGCCTAACCCTTGAGAGACTTGAGATCCCAGAGAAGTGGAATGCCTGGTGGTGGGGGCAGAGGGGGGCACTTGGAGGCAAGGAGGAGGAGGAATGGGATGAGGAACAGTGGGTGCTGGGAGGGGGGCAAAGGCTGGAATGTAAATAAGGAAAATAATTTAAAAAATAAAGAAAGACTGCTGGAGACTGTGTCTTCGGGCACAGGCTTGGGAAGGTGGCTGCTGCCACTCTGCAGGCCTTCCTGGTGGTTTTGCTTGCTGCTCACAGAACCCTGGTGGCAATGACCACCCCACCCCCCAAAGGGAGGGCTTAGCTTCTAGGACACTTACTCCTTGTGGCCAAGAAGAAATAGCATAGGCTAAGGGGCTGAAAGATGGGTATGAACTTGTGGTCAATGATGGGAAGTTGAGTGTATAATCTGTGTATCACCTTGCACACTCACCTACTTGAAGGCCTACAGCTACAGTGGCCACTTGACTGAACCTGATAGCTGGCCAGGGATCATAGCTCTGGATGCTTGGATGGAGAAATGGAAAATCAATCTTTTGTGTTAATAAACTTATTTGTCCTCAAAAAAATTACTGCTGGAGAGAAAGTCTAAGTGGGAGGTTTCTATCAAATCCCTCCTCTCAGAGCTCAAAGAATAAAGAAGAGGAGGAGGAGGAGAAGGAGGAGGAGGAGGAGGAGAGGAGGAAGAAGAGGAAGGAGGAGGAGAAGGAGGAGGAGGAGGAGGAGGAGGAGGAGGAGGAGGAGGAGGAGGAGAAAGAGGAGAGAGAGAAATGTCTGGATTTCTCTGAATCAATTAAGCAAGGTGTATCTGAGCTCATAGAGTTTGAAGCAGCAAGCACAGGGCCTGTGTGGGTCTGCACCAGGTCCCCTGCATATATATTGTAGCTATTAGCTAAGTATGTTTATGGGATTCTGACTGTGAGAATGAGTATGTCTCTGACTCTCATCACTGCTTTGTGACTCTTTTCCACCTGTTGTGTTGCCATATCCAACTTCAATATAATAATTTTTGCTTCATCTTATATTTTATTTTGTTATGTTTGATTGTTGTCTCTTGGAAGCCTGTTCTTTTCTAAGAAGAATTCCTAGTCACCTCTCAATCTCTGTAAGCTCATTTGCACCTTGCTTACTTGATTCAGAGGGCCTTGCTTTCCTGGTGTCCTCCACCCCTTCTGGCTCTTAAAATCTTTCCTCTTCCTCTTCTGAGGGATTCCCTGAGCTCAAGGTGAGAGTTCTAAAAGGTGAGAGACATCACCTCCTAGTATTGGTATTAAATTAGACACCAGCACTACATTAATCCACTAGGGGAGAACCCTTAGTGACTGAACTTAGCAATTGAGGGTTGAACTATTAATATCTGCTCCCGATGCAGATACTTCATGTTGAAACTATACCAGCTCATATAACATACAAATTAAGACTTGGTAGAAGAAAAAAAAATCATCACTAGCCAGAATCAAAGCCTATCTGCCTTGTGACTCCATAATGATGTAACTTTCCTTACACAGGGAGAGGAAGGAGTTAAAAGAAATGGTGAATAAATTTATGACAGTAAGGAAATGTAGACATCTTCTACTGCATCTCCTATCTCTTCAATCTATGATGGTTACTTCTCTCATCTTGAGGCTTATCATGCACTAGACTTTGTACCTTTCAATAAGCATTATATGTGAACCATGCTGAAGGGTTTCCTTGGAGGCCTTTTGATTTGGCTTGAGGTAGCAGGGGAATGAGAGAAAATACCCAGCATACATCACCTCTATGGCTCTCCATAAAGTATTCTTAACTCAGCAGGTTTTGCCCATCCATCTCCTGATAGAGGTGTAAGGGGTGAGTGGTGAGGATGTATTTGCATAACTAACTTTGGACCAACTCTCACAAATCACACATAGGTGCTTCCGCATATCTCTTAGGCATACTTTACAACCTTTCTCCTCAAGTTTAGGGCTTGAGCTAAATCTGAGGAGAGGAAAATTTCTACCTAGTATATATACTCTTATGTATGCCAAAATGCTTTCTTGGGTGACTTTTATCTAACACTGAAAGAAGCTAATTTTTTGGTTCTTGGTCTGTGGTAGAGTCACTACAGTACACATTGCATTTTCAAGTTGTAACTTTCCTTAGGTTTTAACAATGACATTGCCCCTTTTCTCCTTCCTCTTTCCCCCTACTCCATTATGTAATCTCAGTTCTCCTATCTATACTATCTATCTACTATCTATTATCTATCTATACCTACTAATCTTCTATCTATCTATCTATCTATCTATCTATCTATCTATCTATCAAGAGAGTGGGGAAAATTGTGTCATATTAGAGTTATAAAACCTTGTTCTGTAATGGATTCATGTAATCGTGGGAACATCAAAATCTTCAGAACTCAGCTGAGAGTTGATGGTTGTTTCAAGTAGGACTTGTTACAAAGTGAAGGCAATCTTAATTTTGCATAGCTTTAGTTTTATCTAAAGTCCTTCTGTTAATCGGCTTACCTTTACCCCTATCATGAAGGATTTACTCGGATTTACTGGCTGTAAATGATGGTCACTTTTAAAAATACTTTCAGAACACCACCTAGATTAATGTTGATCCACTGAGCACTACAGCCTGGCTAGAAGAACAGGAGCAACATCCATAGCTAGATACTATGGTGACTTTTCTTTTTTTTCTTAATTTATTTCTCAACAATGTAAAAGGCCAAAACTTCTCATATCATCCCAAATAGTAACTTCTCATTGTTCATGGACAAATTGATATCAGACTATTAAACATTTGGTCATATACTGCTCAGGTTAATATCTGTCTTCCCGATTAAACGGTGCACCATTGAAGGGTCTCACATCTACTTTACATGCTGTCTCATGTCCATTGATAATAACTGTAATTTTGAAAGGACCAACTCAGGTGTTAGTTGCAGTCATCCTACCTGTGTCAAATCGGGTAAAGAAGATTTAGGGATAGAGACTAGAAAAAGACAATGAATAGATATATGACCCATAATGCCTGTTTTCCCTCTCAAAACCAAGAAGGTGGCTGAAGTAAAATGGGTTAAAGGTTAATTTGATAGGAAAGTCATCAAAAAATATGTTACTTGATAGTTCTTTGCATTATCACTATACGTAAAAGGAGCAGGGAGAGATAATGTTGAACAAACAAGGGTCTGTGTCTTGGTATTTTGACAAACTGAGGACTAAAATGCCCTTGTTAAAACTGAAGTGCAAGAAATGTTTCAAAAAGTTTTTGAAAGCAAGATATTTTGAAATTGAGAAGTCAAGAATAGTGGAAATGAAGGAAGCATTGTATTCAAGGCCGAAAAAGTTGAGGGGAAGATTTGAGCAATTTTATCACGAGTAGTGTGAAAGTCATGAGATTCTGGGAAACAATGACAAACTATCTGGTCCCTTGCCTAGTCTTTTACAAATTCTACGGGTCTCATGCTTTTTGCTTCTTCTTCTTTTAATCACTCAATTGGTACATCAGATGCCCTAGATAGGGGGGAAAGTAACAGATGCCCTGGGTGGGGAATAGATGGCATGGAGATTTCTGCAGTCCATTTTCTTCCGGCCTTGGATTTTAGCTCCAGGCCACTCTCATTTCTTTCCTTGGCAGCAGAGAGGTAGTGTTCTTGGAGAATGAACTCTGTGTGACAGGAGCTCAATACAGCTGCCATGAAGCTCATGCTTGAGTGTAAGGAAACGAGAGGCCAGAAGAGCAAATCTACTCATTGCTGGCCAGATGGAGGAAACACAACAGTGGATGCCCCCTCTGCTGCTTCTCACCTAAGCCATGGATGAAAGTAGCTTTTTTCTTATTATTTATTATTTTTTTAATCAGAGGAATGTAGACTTATTCAGGAAAAATAAGAAGAGAATTTAAATAAGTCTGTCTGTCTGTCTGTCTGTCTGACTCTCTCTATCTTTCCCCCAGCCCCTCCTTTCTCTGTGTGTTATGGAGGAGAAAAAGTTCAAAAAAGTTTACTCATTTGTCTATATAAACAACTAGAAAATAATAGATTTGGGACTGAAACCCATTTTTCAAGTATTTTCTCTTCTCTACTATTTCCTGCCCATGCTTCATGTAAATATCTTGTAGAAAATGATAATAAATTCTACAATATAAGAGAACTGTTAATTCTCCATTTCACAGTGTCTTTATCCCTTGATCTATTGGTAGAACCTCAGGGCACCCTGTGAGCTGTATGCATCTACATTCCTTAAGATATATTAACTAATGCAGCTGAGATGAGATGCTACATACTTATATAGTCAAAGTTAAGTGTTGTAAGTGACCAGTGCAGTGGTACCATTCACGTAACAAATTATTGAGAAGTTTCTATAGCTGGACTATAATTGATGACATAGCTAAGATAATAATAATAAAAACCATATGTCTTCTACATAAGGGTCTTCCATCAAGTGCTGGAACTAAACACAGTAATAAGCAACTATATGATTTAATAAACAATGCTGGATATTAGTGCAGGACCACCATGAGCAGCAAGTATAAGACCTGTTCAAGTTCTTGTCACAGCAGTCCAGTGGGCAGACCGTTATTTACTTTTCTCCCATCATAGGGTTTGGGATTGTTGAGGTTTATTTCAGGAAGGAAGCTTTTGGAGAAAGATGACTCTTCACAGGAATATTAATTGGTAAGAAAAAGTCTATTAGGAGGAGACAGGTAAAAGGGAGGGGGCACCACACAGAAAAGGTAGTGATATATTGGAGAGACAGAAGGTGTCATATGGAGGAAAAAACACCATAGATATTAAGCTAGGGTCTGTGTGAAAGGAAAGGCATATGGAAGACTTGAGCATGGGGTGGAGGGGTGTATTTTTTTTTTTTTTTTTTGTTAAATGAGGGAAAATGTTGATTTCCTGATCAATGGCTATGGACCTCTGAGACTGAAGAAATACATAAACTTTTGAACAAAGAAATAACGTGCACCAGGACTGTGTACTGAGCAAACCACCATGCACTTATACAATTTCTTCTAAAACTCCCATGGCTCCCGAGTCTACTGAACTTAGACTAGGGAGTACTCCTGATTTATGGACTGCTACAATACAATCCACTCAGAAATTGGGATATTGGTGATTAACTTTTTTTCTTAAGGAAAAAAGTTGTTCCTTGTATTTGAGGTCCTTTGGTCATTTCTGCTTTTCTCCACCTATTTTGGAAGTTGTTTTGAAAAAAAAGTGACATATGGCAGAAGAAGGAAGAGAGAATAATCCAGACAGAAACAGAACACCACATCTTGGGTGTCTCCAGAGTCCCTGCTTCTTGACATATCTCATCTCAAGTTCTCACAATGCAGCTTCAAAATGCATTCTTATGTTAAAGGAAAGAGAATTGAAATACATCTAAAAGAAACCTGACTTGTCTTCACTCATTTAAAGGGATAAAGGGAGGCCCAGACATGAAGCCAGGATTGCTCTTTTTGTAAGTCCTATGTTTGTACATAACACTACTCAACATCTGTGGAGCAAGAATATGATGGTGTCTATGACATTTATTTCTACCTTTCTTTGCCATGTAGTGTGTTCACCAAGGAAAAAAATGGCAGAATCTCTTTCAATAAATGCTCAAGTAATAAAACAGCTTTGCGACTTATTTGTCTGTCTTCTGCATTTGGAGTTTTATTTACTATATGCATTTTATTTAAGTTCATAAAAGTCAATAAACTCAATATTCCAGAAATTCTTTGCAATTTAACATCTAGATAATTGGGGTAACAAAAAGAAAATTAATTCACTGTTGTTTTATGAAGGCGATTAACTCAGTCCCATTTCTCTCCCTAAAGAGAAGAGATCAAACAGAAAGAAATGTGCATCTTCTCCATCTAAGGAAACAGATAAAGAAACAAAAGATATGGCATGAACTCTTAAAATGACCATGCCCTTTTATCTAAGTATGGTAGCTTAATTAAAGTTATTTTAAGTAATAGTTAATTATGCTTAATTAAACTAATTATGGAACTAGCCATGGGAATTTGAATGAACCACAATGCAGTATGCTTGGTCTCTGCAGATCAAGTATACTAGTTTTCATAGATCCCAAAATTCCTCTCTATGTGTGAGAGACAATATAACATAAAGCCTAGATTATAGTTATGACTATCAAAAACTAAAACAATGAGTGACTAAGTGATAGACATAAGTATTGAATGTGTGTGCATGTGAGTGTGCATTTCTGTGTGTGTGTGTATGTGTTATATGAATGATATCACAGAGAATACTCTGTTCTTCCTCCCTCCCACAAAGTATAGTGTGTGAGACTATATTAAGTTTGATTTATTTTAATGTAGGATTGCTTTGGGGGGAAGCAAATGAAGATTAAATGTCTAACAGGCAATGCTGTTTATGTTTTCAAGTGCTAAATTGTCCTTTTTTGTCTATGCATTATTCATATTTACCAGATGCTTTAGGGATTCTGACTGACTTTAGGAAAGATCTAGCTTGTTTTTACTTGGAGATATAATTTAAACTGAAACATCTAGGTCTGGCATTGTTACTTCTGTGGTCTTGATTTAATAAGAGCCACTGGGTATGCAGGCAAATGGATAGTCTTCCCTGTGTCTTGGTAGTGCTTGCTAATAACATCCCTTAATGGTTTCTTGGCTTTACTGATGTTGGAAATCTATCATTTTGTTTATTGGGAGAATTCCTAGTGAATTTTAATGAGAATGATTCTGAAAGTACAGTATCCCAGAATCTTTCAAGTGGCATTTCTTCAAATCAAGCTTCATTTCAGTTTACAGAAGTATTTTCTAACTGACACTCAGAAATAAAGTAGTCTCAAGATGGTTTGTGACTGACCTAAACTGCTTTTTAGCTGGTTGGTCTCCTCAATTATTTCATTTGTTTGTTTAGTGGATCTCCCTCTCCCTCCCCTCCCCCTCCTCTCCCCCTTCCCTCTTCTCCTTCTCCTCCCTCTCCTCCCTCTCTCTCATTCTCCCTGCCCGTCCCTCCCTCCCTCCAACCTTCCCTCCTTCTTTTCCTCCCTCCCTCCCTAAAGTGAGTTGTCTGTCATATATTTCTATTGAATGAAAGGCACAGTGGAATGGATGAGTGGATGGAAGCCTCAAGATCAAGTCATATAGCAGTAAGACACAATCAGAAAACTTAGGTCTTATGAAAAGCCTTAACAGAAGTGATGGTGTTAAGGCTGGTGAGATGGCTCAGTTAGTAAAATACTTGTTTTATAAGAATGAAGACCTGAGTTGAGATTTGAGGAACCCACAGAAGGGTCGAAAACAGTTGTACCTGTCTAATACCAGTGCTCCTGTAGTGAGATAGGAAGCAGAGACAGGAGAATCCATGGAAAGTCACACACTAACTAATCTAATATACAATATACTTGAACTGCAGAGGCCAAACATGTCTGCATTGTGGTTCATTAAAATTCTCATGGCTAGTTCTACTGTTATACAGATTACAATTTGTTTGTCATTGACTTAACAGCTAATATTCACATAAAAGTAAATATACACCATATTTGGCTTTCTGGATCAGGATTTCTGTGAATGTTTGAATAAGAATGGCCCTCATAGACTCATATATTTTAATCCTAAATCACCAAGGATTGGTACTATTTGAAAGGATTAGCATTGTTGGAGTAGGCGTGGCTTTGTTGGAGGAAGTGTGCCACTGGGGATGAGCTTTGAGATTTCAAAGCCCATGTTAGGCCCAGTGACACCTTTCTTGGCCTGTGGACAAATATATAGCTCTCAGCTATTGTACCATGCTCCCTGCCATAATGATAATGAACTAAATGTCTGAAACTATAAGCAAGCCCCCAATTAAATGATTTCTTTCATAAGATTACCTTGGTCCTGGTGTCTATTCACAAGTGATAGAACAGAGACTAAATGAAATATTTCTAATATGAAATACCAAAGTAGTAGTTCTAGTTTTATATCCCTAATAGCTAAGGGTGTTGAACATTTGTTTAAATGTTTCTCAGCCATTTGAGTTTCCTATGTAGAAAATTCTCTGTTTAGAATCATACCCATTTTTTAAATTGGATTATTTATTTTTTTCATATCTAGTTTCTTGTGTTCTTTATATATTTTGGATAGTAGTCTTCTTTTGAATGTGTAGTTGGTAAAAATTTTTTCCCACTTTGTAGTCTGCTACTTTGTCAGAAAAATGGGGTCCTTTGCCTTAAAAAGCTTTTCTGTTTCATGAGGTCCCTTTTATTCACCGTTGATCTTAGTGCCTTTGCTGTTGGTATTGTGTTCAGAAAGTTTTTCCTGTGCTAATGAATTCAAGGCTATTTCCCACTTTCTCTCAGATTCCCTGTATCTGGTTTTATGTTGAAGTCTTTGATCCAGTTGGAGGTGAGTTTTGTGCAGGGTGATAAGTATGGGTCTATTTGAATGTTTCTACATGTAGCCATCCAATTTGACCAGAATCATATGTTGAGATATTGTCTTTTTTTCCTAGTATGTATTACTGGCTTATACAATTTCAAGTGTCCATAGCTGCATGGACTTATCTGGGTCTCACATTTGACTCCTTTAATCAAAATGTCTGTTTTTCTGTCCCAATACCATGTTGTTTTTATTACTATAGCTCTACAGCAGAACTTGAAAATGGGGATAGTGAAACTTCTAGTACTTCCTATATTATTCAGGATTATTTTAGCTTTCTCCTCCTCATTCTTACTCCTTCCACCTCCTCTTCCTCCTCTTCTTGTGTGTGTGTGTGTGTTTGAAGGTGTATGTGTGTGTTTCTATATGAAGCTGAAATTCTTCTTCATGATCTGTGAAGAATTCTGATGTTTTGATGAGTATTACATTGAATCTATAGATCACTTTTTGGTAATTGAGAACATTGATATTTAGAGTTGTTATTGAGCAGCATTTATCAATTTTTTGCTATTTGTTGTTGTGTATTGTTTCATTCTCTTGATTAACTTTTCTGGGAGTATTTATTCATTTTTCTCCTCTTGAATGGAGTTATCATTCTCTTCTGCCTCTTTCCTTTTTCTGTCTCCTGTTGAGCTTGATTGATAGTCATAAATTACTTAAATTTGTTTTTATTATGAAATTTTTTTCCTCCTCTGACTATGATTGATAGTTTTTCTCACATGTCTTGGTAGCCTGTGTGATCTTTGAACTCTTGTCTATCCAGGCCTTTCTGGTTTTCAGAGTCTCCATTGAAAAGTCAGGAGATTGTACAGGGCTTTTCTTTATATGTGACTTGACATTTTTCCTTTGCTGATTTTAATATCCTTTCTTTGTTTTGTATATTTAGATTATTATGTATCCTGGGAAATCTCCTTTCTAGTTCTGTTTATTTGGTATTCTATATGCTTCTTATCTTCATAGAACATGTTGCTTTAGGGTGGGGACATTTTCTTCTATGTTGTTGGTAAAAATATTTTCTGCATCTTTGACCTGGGGTTCTTCCCCTTCTACTCTAGCTATTATTCAGAGGGTAGGTATTCTCATAGTGTCCTAGATTTTTTTTTTAAATGATTTTGTGCCTGGGTTTTTTTTTTTTTTAATTTAACCTTTCCTTTAATTGAAATCCTGAATTTGTTTCTTCCATTTCTTTTAATCTATTGATGGAACCTCCAGTTTTATTTCAGTTTGTGTTTTCCCTGACGACTCTATTTCTTTGTCAATTCTACTTTCTTATCTTGAATTAGTTTCATTATTTCATCCAGCACTTTGTGTTTTCAGGTTCTTCATTAAGATTTATTACATCCCTCTTAAAAGTCCTTGAACATATTCACAATATCTAGTTTGAAGTTGTTGTCTTGTGTTTCAGTGAATTGCCAGTGTCAGGTCAATAGGTTTGTTGGCTTTGGAAGAAGTATATTGCCTTGGGTTGTCAATCTTGTGTCTTTGCACTGGGATCTAGACATTTGCAGTTGTGATATTTGACATGTATCTTGGTGTAGATATATGTTTTTGACTTTGTTCGGTGCATGTTCCATCTTTTTGATTGCTTTTGTCCACTCTGGGTAGTAGAAAAATGTTGCAGCTGTGGGATTATTGAGTGCCAGTCAACTCCAGTGGATCTGGAATATTTGGTAGAGAACAATTCTGCAGATTAATGGAGAATCACAAAAGAATGGGCACACATATTTTTCATTGTCTATATTTTTAAGGAATACATTAAATGTGGTCTAAGGTCTTTGGAGAGATGTGTGAGTTTATTGGGAGGAAACTGTGGGCAGTATTCTTTATAGTTCATATAACCAGATGATACTTAAAACAGAATAAAGCTCAATAAATGCCTATACATGTCATTAAAATGATTTTTTGACATCAGCTGCATATTTGGAATCTTTCTATATAATTCTAAATAAGTGGTGAACTTTGAAAATTTTATCTTCTTGTTGAGTACAGAATATGTGCCAGACAGTATGCTAACTAGATTATATACATTGTCTTTCTCATTACTCATACTTCCTATGAAACAGATAACATTCTTAAGATGTTGAAAAAGAGAAGAATTAAGCCTAAAAAGTTAAATAGCTTTTTTTCCCAGCTAAATACTAAATAATAAAGCTAGGTTTCCAATCTTTCTGTTTGTTTTTTTAACCTCATAAAGTCATAACCTCAAGTAGTTGGAAAATTCATATTCTAAAAATGGATAACTATGGTTTAAATTGTTTAAAAATATAAGTAGGGGACTACTATTTTTTAATTTAAAAATTATAGGTAATTTATCAATTTATCATTCAGATGCTTTGCTACTCCTACATTTGTTTTAAATTAACTTATATTCTTTATGATGTATATAACATCTCAAAAATGAAAGAGACATTAATTATATAACTGTTATATCTTGTGTATGCTTCCAGGATCCCTAGCTCCTTGGAACCAGTTGTACTAGAGTCAATGGCCTGTCACAGATACACTGATCTCAGGTTCACAGCATAAAGGAGCACATGTGTACACATAAATGGAGAAAAAATCTGGTTTTATATAAGATGTCCATTTTTAATGTTTTAAATATTATTATAAGACACCATGTAATTGCTACAAAAATTGAAACAGATTAAAACATTTAGGAGATTTGAGATTAGAAGTTTTTCCTCATGCTTAGTTTTTTTGAGTCAAGCAAGGACACTTTTCTTGACAATGTTCTTTCTTTCCTAATTGGTCAACAGAGGACAAACATATCATTAAGCACACAGGAATGGTTACTATAGCATGAAGTTGTACAAAAATGTACGAATTTTGCCAATTCAACCCACACACATCTAATTTCAACTGAGAAATTGCTTCCATCAGACTGGCTTACAGGCCAGTCTTTGAGGGTATTTCTTGATGTGGAAGAACCCACTATGAGCTCTTCAACCATATGGTAGGTAGTTCGGTGTTACATAAGAAAGTAAGTTAAGCAAGCCATAAGTAGCAAGCCAGTAAGTAGCATCCCTCCATGGTTTTTGCTTTAGTTCCTGCTTTGAGTTTCTGCCATGAGGTCACTGCAAGCTGCCCTCTCTCCCAGTTTCTTTTGGTTATGGTGTTCATTACAGCAATAGAAACTTAACTAAGTCAGCAAGGCACACCCATCTTGAGAATTTAAGGTAGTTTATTTTGTTATGTACCAGAATTTCCTTGTTGTGGCTTTGTTATTTTTATTTTTTTATTTCTTTACATATCCCTTCAGCAAAGCCACCCTCATGGAGTCTCTTCAGAAGTTCCATCGGTGAGAGTCATTATGAATTTTTTTCCATTCTAAAAGTTTTATAACTGATAAAGAATTGTATTTTTCTTTTTCCACAATGCAAAAGAATCTTTAATCTCAAAGTGATAAATGAATTGTATTATTCAGAATCTTCCCTTTAAGTTTAAAGTGTGCTGGTGCCAAAAGCCTATTCAGAACCCATAGGCGTCTCATCTGATGGAAGGTTAGAGTCACCCAAGCAGAGAGTAGAGATCAAAGGCATCTTGTGATATCAGGGATCAATCTAGCAAATCAGAGTGGCAGCTGAAATGGAAAATTGCTGGCTACTGATCCAATACCAGAAGGTTCAGAATTATTTCACAGCAAGCTCAAGTGAATTATTTCTTGTTGATGTGTGGCACTCTTTGTAAGTGGAACTTGGTGACAAATGCTTAAGGGAAGTACTCTATCAGTATTTGACTGGTGAATTATGGGGCAGGCTGGTATGTGCTTGCTTAGAAGACCCAGGATGGATGGAATTGAGTAGGATAGAATATTATTACCAGTTCAAGCTAAGTCACAGTATCACCTAGTCATATGTTAAGGACTAACAGCATGATTATCAGTCTTGTTTAGGAAAAGACTTGGATAGGTGTGCAAAATTGTACTTGTGTAGACAGAGTTTAAGAATGTCTACTTTGTGAGGATGCTTCAATCCCCTTGGCAGGGAGAAAAAAGCAATCATGGGGCGGGGAAGGAGGGAGTGACTTTGGTGGAAATAGAAGGAGGAGGGGAAAAGGGGAACAGGATCAGGTTATTGGCGTGTGTGTGGGGGAACAGGAGTGAACCCCGAGGGCCAGCAGAATAAATGGAAACAGGCAATCTCTGGAGATAGGAGGTGGGGGAACCCTCTAGAATGTACCACAGATCTGGGAGGTGACAGACTCTCAGGACTCCAAGGAAGGACCTTAGATAAAATGCCCAACAGTGGAGAGAGGGAACTTGTAGAGTTCCAGTAGAAATCACCTCCAGTAGAAAGACAAGTTATCAAGTGGAGGGATGTGGTTGCCATCCCACAGACAAAAACTCTGACCCAGAGTTGTTCCTGTCTGAAATAACTGCAGGGACAAAAAGGAGAAAAGACTGAGGGAAAGGTAGTTCAGTGACCATCCCAATTTGGGATCCATCTCAAGAGGAGGCTCCAAGGCCAATTACACTATTGCTGATGCTGTGTTGTGCTTATAGAGAGGAGCCTAACATGGCTGCCCTCTGAGACACCCAACAAGCAGCTGACTGAGACAGAAGCAGATATTTACACCCAACCAATGGTCTGAAGTCTGGTACCCCTGTGATTGAATTAGGGAAAAGCTGGAAAAAGTTGAGGAGAGTGACCCCATACGAAGACTTCAGTTTCAACTAGCCTGGATCCTCAAGATCTCTGACACTGAGACACCAACCTGTTAGCATACACTACCTCGTATGAAGTCCCGTGACAAATACCAGCAGAGGACTGCCTGGTCTGGCCTCAGTGAGAGAGGATGCGCCTAACCCTGAAGAGATTTGAGACCCCAGGGAGTAAGGAACCTGGCGGGGTGGGGGGTTGGGGATGGGGACATCCTTTTGGAGACAGAGGGCAAGAGGAATGGGATGACCAGGAGGGGGACAATGACTGGACTGTAAAAAGGAAGATTAAAGATTAAAAAAATAAGAATGCCACTTTAAAAAAGAAAGCTGAAATGAGTAATCATGGAGGTTGAACAAGTTAATATAGCAGAATCATGCACCAAGAACAATCAAGACAGAGGAAAATGAGTTACTTTATAATTTTCTACTACTATTTGTGTGGTTGCATATGGAAATAAGATCTAAAGTGATTCATGTTAGTTTGCATGCTGAGATTCATGTTTAAATCAGACCTTTTTGGACTGTGGAGATGGTCAGTGATGAAGAGCACTTGCTGCTCTTTAAAAGGACCTAGGTTCAATTCCCAGCACACACATGGTGACTTACAACCACACCACCTCTGGAGCCAGGGTATCCATTTTCCTCTTCTGACCTCTGCAGTTACCTTGCTTATACATGCTCTGAATAAATCCATGCAGGCAAAACACTCATGGATACAAAATCAAATGAAAACCATTTAAAAAAAAATCAGACCTTTCAAAATGTGTTAGCTAAGTAAAGTCCTGGAACCTCCACCAGAATATCTGGAACATGAAAAGAGGAATTCAAATCCTCATGTATTAGGGATAATATAAAATACATGTTTTGGGGATTTTTATATATTAATTTCTGTGAAGTAGGAATTATAAGTTAAAGTTATAAGTTTAAGTTATAAGTTTTAGTCTTTCTTCCTGTCTCCACCACCTCATTAACTATTTTTTTTTTTTTTGTTTTTTGGTTATTCTGACAGGGTTTCTCTGTGTAGTCCGGGCTGTCCTGGAACTCACTCTGTAGACCAGGCTGGCCTCGAACTCAGAAATTCCTGCCTCTGCCTCCCAAGTGTTGGGATTAAAGGCTGTGCCACCACCGCCCGGCTCATTAACTTTTTACAGATAAAAACTTCATAATATATTCCCCTGGATACATCTTCTGTACTATTGTTTCACAAGAGAAGGTACCACACGTTGTCTCCCCAACTATTAAGAAATGTAAGTTGGTTGGAGGAAAGAAGAGAATATAGGGAATATAACTTGAGAATATAGGGAGTAAAAAACCAGTGCATGAACAAAACCTTTGTTTCCTTTCTCTTTTTCTCCTTCAGTTTACTCAGTAATTCTTACTTTTATTATTTTTGTCCCTAGAGGATAAAGTATGCATGTAATAGCTCAGAATTCCTTTGATGGGTTGTTAGGATCCACTGTTGATGGTGCCCAGGGGTGTTCTAGAAATTCCAGAAAAGCCAGAGATGAGCTGCAATTGAATGATAGGTAACAGACTGAGGCCTTATTTGGAAAATTAAGAGTCAGTTTTGCTGATGGCAGTTGAAGTTTTACAGTGATGGCTGAGCCAGGGAGTCAAGTGAGACAGCCAAAGAACACCATGCCAGTGACTGGCGAGATTGCTCAGTGACTGAAAGTACTTGCTGCTCTTGCAGAAAATCTGAGTTCAGTCCATGGCATCTATATAGTAAGGCTTATGACTACATTATTCCAGACCCAGGGAATTCTATACCCTCTTCTGACCTATTTGGGTTCCAGGCATGCGTACAGTGCACATACATACATGATAGAAAACCCTTATTTATGTAAAAATAAATAAACAAATAAATATATACTTAAAAATGACATCATGCCAAGAATGAGCTGTGCAACAAAAGACGTACAAGATTAACTTTGACTGTCTGTATCTCACTGCTTTGACTCTATTGCTTAGTTTAATAAGCCAAAAAATTACACTTGTATGATGCATGTATAAAAGAGGAAAAATGTAACAGCCCACTTATGCTGTCAAGTTCAATTCTGCTACAAGTTTCTTTATTAGAGGGGGATAATCTCATGAACAGAAGCACATTTGTTCCTTTGACAGATGAGACATATGGAAATTGCTATGGTTTGACTCTCTCCAATAAGCTATCCAGGTCCTGAACTAGTGTTGTTATTTTGGGAGGTTCTGGAAACTTTCAAAGATGAGAGCTAGCTGAATTAATAGGCTTCTTGTGCAGTATTGTCTCTGCTGCCTTTCTGTCCGGCTTTCAACTTCCTGACTGCAGGGAGGGGAAGGGTGAAGAACTTCCTCGTCCTCATTCTGTAATGGACAGGCTATTCTGTTCTAGCCTAGCAGCCATGGGCTGAAGCCTCAGAAACAGTGAAAAAAATAAATATTTTCTCAACAGGAGCTATTTATATCAAGAATTATGGTCACAGGGATGAATATGTAATGATATGACATGTGGTTCTAACTAAACCTACTAAAGCACAGTTGGCTAACTTGTTTGATACTGATAGACTTGACTAGACTCTCATATCTTTCTATATCTATATCTGTATCTATATATACCCATACCAACATCTAGTGCACACACACACACACACACACACACACACACACACAATATATATACAGAGTATATAAAAATCTTCCTACTCTTTTGACTTTTCTTCATCAAACTAAATCAGGTTCTTCAACTTGTCTTCCATGAGGCTGTTCTATCAGACCTCAGGGAACTTAATCAGTCCTGTAACTATGGTGGCTGAAGAAGGGTCTATACTAGTGACTTAATGATTTCATCTCATGCAGAGAAGTAATCTTAATACATTTGGGTCCATATCTGGCTGGGATGGCCTTACTTACATGTAAAAAAATTTTTTTATTAATGGTGTATTTTGACCCAAAACGGACCGAACTAAACTTTCATCTATCGCAAAGAAATAAAATAAACTTGTTGAAGAAAATGTGTATTTGCTTTCTTTATGTTTTCTATCCCAAGAGCAAAGTCACAGATACAATATTAAGAAATATTATCAAGAGCCAGGGTATAGCTCAGCTGGTATTGTGATTGCCTGGCAATCACAAAGCCTTTTCATCCCTGAAGCACTTCTGTCCTCAGAATGGCCCACACCTGGAATTTAGTTGCAAGCCTATTATTCTAGCACCTAGTAGGTGGAGGAAGGAGGATCAAAAACTCCTGGGCATCTGTGGCTACAGAATGAATTTTAGTAGGCTGGACTGTATGAGATCATAACTCAAAAAGAAAAATTCAAAAGAGAATTTTTAAAAAGAAAATTTATTTATTTATTTTAGAATTTTGGACTGACATCAAATAAAGGAATACCCACTAAGTGAATTCAGTATTGTAAAAAGAAAGCCATCAGAAAATCAGTCATGAGGGCAGCATGCAAGGGGGAGTCAGAATAAAGCCAAGGTGTCCGTAGGTTTTCCACACTGCTGAAAGCAATAGTTCCCTTACATTTTATTCCCATTGTCCAACGGTGACTCAGGTGATCAGAAAGACCCTTCTGTGTGGGAGCAGCTTGCTATGTGTACATAGCATTTTCTTGTAGCATGGAGTCCTAGAGCAATGTCTTCACTACCTTGGATAGAATCTTTGAAGTACTTCCTGGACATTTCAAGAAGGTTTAAGATACTCAGTGCTAGAGAAAATAACTAGAATGTTGACATATCACATTTACCATCTGAGGCTAGTATTTAATTTTTTCATGTGCAGTTTATCTATATTGACAGATTAATGACAAAGTGAGTCTTTCCCTCTAACCTTGGATATGTTCCCCTTACTTGAGTTCCCTATGTGACATACTGCATATAGGTATTACAGCATGGTTATCAGCTTTAAACGGAATTTGCCAGGGTTGTTTTATACTAGGTATATATTCCTTCAGTGTTGGCTTTTCTGAGTATGACCTACAGGGAAGTAATATTGCCATTACTCAGGAGCTTATTATTGTAAGTTCATGTGTACTCTAAGACTTATTAAATCAGAATTTGCATGTTAACATTATCTTCAGGTATTTAGTAAGCATATCAAAGTTTGAAATAGTGCTGTAGAGAATTGGAAGGTACATGAGGGAACAGTGGCAGCCAATGTGTTAGTCTAGATAAACTTCCCTGTACTCACAAGGACCCTGTCCTTTGAATGTACAATGGCAGCCTGATGTGTTTCTAAAAGAGCACAAATCTTGTTACAGGAAAGAATTCCTCCAACCCTGGATTCCTGAGTTTTCTGAATGCTGGCACTGCTTTTTCTGTTCTTGTAAACATATGTTGGGAAATCTACTTCAGCAAGATGACACCTGCAACCCATTTTCCAAGCCTTCAGCTGTTGGCTAAAGTGTTGGTTTTGTCATATTTGGAAGAGACAGGCTATAAAGGAGAGTTTGGATGAGTTTTCTTTTTCAGACATTCAAGGTCATACTTGTAAGCCCCAAGGAAGGAAACTACAGTCATTAGGTGTAAAGTTGCTTTCAACCCACTGGGCATTTCTAGCAAATGATTACCACTCTCTCTCTCTGTGTGTGTGTGTGTGTGTGTGTGTGTGTGTGTGGTGTGACAGACAGAGAGAGAAAAAAAGAGAGAGGGAAGGAGGGAGGAAGGAAGGGAGAGAGAAAAAAGAGAGAGAGAGAGAGAGAGAGAGAGAGAGAGGGAGAGGGAGAGTGAGAGGAGAGAGGAGAGAGAGAGGGAGAGGGAGAGAGGGAGAGAGAGGGAGAGAGAGAGAGGGAGAGAGAGAGGGAGGGAGAGAGGGTTTTGAAGCATACAAAAGACTAAAAACTGATTACATAGGAAATCTTAAGGCATGTAAAGTCGACTATTTACACTGAAAGGTATACCATAATTTCTGATGCTCAAAGAGAATTGGAGATAAGATATAAACCAGTTTTTTTTTTTTTTTTTAAAATCCCCTTACATGGACTTTTATTTTGACTCCTAAGTGACCTATGTAAGTATGAAATGAAAAAATTTAAAGTCATAGAGACTGAAGACTGGAGGTATCATCCTTTTTCTCTCTATGTGTTTTGTGTGCCCAGAGTCTTTATGCATTGTCTGAGGCTATCAGTGCCATACAATTTTAGCCACTGTACCTATATTAGTTCATATTAAATGCCTTGTCCTTGGGTGTGCAATGCCTCTAATTTGTTGATCCTTCTCTGTTGTAGGCACTGGGCAAAAGGGGGGAAGCAGAGTTGTTTCTTTCTCCTCACTGATATCAGACATTAATTATAATTATTGTAAACCCATATGGTGTATAATAATAATTTTTAAAATCCCACTGAATATCTGATAGCTTCTCAGTTTATATTCCCAGAGACAACTATTCAAAAGATTAAGGCAGGACTTTGTTAAAGTCTAGGTAATTGTGCTGCAAAAGTTATGTTTAGTGTTTAGTTCTGAAGCAAATATAAAAAAGGTTAAGACACTATGATTTCAAGGATCTTCAGTTCTATGGGGCAGCCAAGCAAGTACATGGCATACCATACAACAATATTTTAGGTCTGTGATAGAGGCAAGCACAGAAGAGGACTCTAGAATGATTGTTGCTAGAGAAAGGCAACAAATTATTTCATTGTCATATCTTTCTTTGTGTGCTCTCAGCAAATTTGGGGCATCTATGAAATTGATGTGAGTTTCCTACTATGGTGTCTTTTGTTAACCCTTTGAGGGTTTATTTCCACATTCATAGATATCTAAATCATTTGCCATGCTTATTTCTACTCTCACAGTTGTCCAAGTTCACGTAGTTTGTGGCATAAGTCCTACTGTTGAGAAATAATCTACTTGAAAATCCTATATTTTCTTCTCATGAGAAAATTTCATGTTAGTAGATTAAGAAAGAAATGTATCCTGGAGAGTGGCAGCCTGGGTCTTGTGACACATGTGTGTCTTTGTGTGTTTGAGTATGTATATTTGTATATGTTTACCCATAAGTAGGAACAAGAATCCCAAAGCTTATAATCCCACTAGTAGTCACTTAAAAAACATTTTTGAAGCCTGAGTATTAGGCATAGGAATTAAAAATGAATCGTAATGGGTGAGTAGTGGACCAAGGTATTAACCACTTCTGACAGTTTATGGTGGCTGTAAGTTTGAAATGATATCATATTGCAGAGAAATATTGAGCAAGAAGAGACAAAATAATGAAAAGAAATGAAGCTCCAACGAAGAGTTGATCATGCCTTAATGAGCAGTAAGAGTTGATGAGGTGAAAAATGTTAGCCTGATTCAAAAGATGTGTCTCTGCTTTAAAAATAATCAGAGGGATAGAAAAGTCATTTTGCAGTTTAGTGATAATTAGCATACTAGTGCTTTCTTTAATTCTTGTGAAAATGGTATTTCTTATATTTTTATCTTACACAGGGATAGACTCAAGAGAGGTTATTGCTCTAAGGAAAAACACATTATTTTTATCTTTAAAAATTAAAATAAAATTATATAACTTTATCTCATCCCTTTCCTTTCTCCAGCTCCTTCTAGCTGCCCTCTCTCAAACTCATGCCATATCCCCACTACTCACAAGTTGGTAGCTTTTTTCCTTTTGATTGTTTTTGTTTCATGTACACATATGTCTATCTATCTATCTATCTATTACTATCATCTATCTATCATCTATCTATCTATCTATCTATCTATCTATCTATCTATCTATCTATCTTTCTAGTCTGTGCATTTTTGTTGGTGGGGTATATATGGTTTCAAACCTGACTACTCTGAATTGAGCATCACTGGAAGAGGCTAATTTTTTCTCCTGGTAGTCATTATTTGTCTGTAATTCTTTGTTAAGTTTTGGGACCCTGTGAAATTCTGCCCCCCTTCTATATTAGCATGTCTATTTGATATTGCTCCTTGTTCCTATCTTATTTATGCAGACATTTCTGGGAGTGACTGTTTGATGGAGTAGTTCCTTGTATTCTGCCTCTTACAATCTTTTTGTCCCTTCTTCTGAGATATTCTGTGAGTCACAGACATAGGAGTTCTAATGTACATGTGTCTGTTGGGGCTGGGTTTCCCATATCTGTTGATCTCTGAATTGTATCCTGTAACTTGCCCTCTGCTCTGTCCTGCAGAATAAAAGGCAGCGACAATCGTGTTCTTCTTAAAGCGGTTTATTCAGGTTCCTTGTTACAGCACTCTTGCTTCTACCTTCTTTCAATCCCCTTGAATGCTTCTTCCTCTCCTTCAATCCCCTCTCCTTCAATCCCCTTGAATGCTCCCTGCTACCGCCCCAGCAGTCCCTTATATACATTGCCTTAATCCCATCAGCAGCTGCCACACTGTCACTGTTAATTGGCTGTTCCGTATGATTCGAGGTGGGCTAATTGGGCAGCCACACCTGGAAGCGCAAACCTTTTCTCTATAATGAGCCACAGCTACAGTGCCCACTCATGCCTGCTGGCTACATGCCAAGCCATCTTTTAGTGGTGGGGAGAACTGCTTCCTACAGTATCCTGTTGTGGTTCTCTGTTGAAGTCTCCACTTGCTGTAAAGTGAGGTTTCTTTGGTGAGGGATGGTAGCTACATTTATCTGGAAAAAAACACGTTTGAATTTCCTTTTCTTTCTTTTCTTTTCTCCTTTTCTTTTCTTCCCTGGCCCCCAGATTGAGTCTCACTATATAACAACATAGGCTGGTCTTTAATTTATGATCTCACTGCTTTAGCATTGGGATCACAGAAATGTGCTACAATGCCAGGCTACAAAGCTGGTTCCTGACCATCAGTTCAGTTCATGCTTTTCTGAGTAGCAAAGCTAGAATTTCCATATCTTTTAGTTACAATTACTCATTGTCAATGAGCTACAGCTAGCAGAAGGTTATTAATGCCTTCCCCAAGTAAGAAGAGATATAGTAGTGGAGTCCTTGGATCTTTGGAATGAATTACATGTTATAAAACACAAGAACATTCCACTTTTAGCTTTATACTCATTTTGATGAACACACTCATCTGGTGCTTTACGTATAAATTTGAGGAGGGAAGACCAAGAAGGCTTGAACACTTCTGTGAACTCCGTCTCCTACACAAAACTACTTGCTGTTGATGGGTGGATGTCCAAGATGTTGAAGCTGATCTCTTTGGATAATCCTATCCTTATCAATCACAGATGGTTATTAGATTTCTAGATTTTAAGCTTTGCTGATAAAAGTGTCCAGCAAGCACCCACAGGTACTCCATCCAGGACACTTGGGAATATCTTTATCTCTGGTGTGAGAGTAATGTGTTACTTATGTTGAGATTTCTGTTGTGACAATAGTCATGTTTTTGTCCCTTGGATATGCTGCTACAATAGACGAAATATACAATACACATTTTATGAACTATTAATCTCACCTGCTCCAAAATTTCTCTTTGAATTCTTCCACATATGGAATCATAGAACCCGACAAGGACATTGCTAGATCTCTAGATGTGTTGTGTTAGCTCTTAGGAAGGTCAGCCACCATTTGATCATGAGCGTGACTGGTAGTGCTGTTTGAAGCCCTGGGGAGAGTACTGGCTGACCTTCTGATTTGTTTGTCAAGCTCATCTGAGATGACATGCAATTCTGTTTGCTTTTATGTGAAAGCACACAACACAGCTGGAATTCAGAAGAGCTCAAGTGAAATGCTTCTTGATTTGTTTTTCTTCCTTGCACTTCGAAATGGACAAAGTCATTTCTTTGTAGTATTGTCAGGATTTGAGAGCCCCAAAATGTAACATGAAGGTGGTAGTGGAAAATGCTCAGGCATTAAACCATCTATTGAGCAGCATTCAAGTCTTCTGTAAAACTTCTTGTAGGAAATATGACAGTTCTGAATTTCTTTCAGAACCAGGATTTATCTTCAAAGCAAAAATTTTAATTCCAAATCCATCTCAAGATATGGGATTAAACAAATCTAGGTTGCATGAAGATAATTTCAGGGGTATAGGGAAAAAATAAAACAAATCAATCATATTTAAACAACACATGAAAGTTCTCAGTCTATCAATGAATACTGGTTAATTTTGTATCAGTGCTAACCTCAGGAGATCAAAGCATCAATGGTGTATAGTGTGAGCAGCAGAACTTGGCAAGATTATTGAAAACTACTTCCTCACCATTTCCTGGGATCGGTACAATTAACCAAATGACATGTTGTTTGATTGCCTGTGTCCTAGCCTGGAACACCGAATCTCACAGTTCGTTAGCACAAACTGTTAGATGCTTCAACTCCCAGGCATGGTTTTGTTTGAAACAAAAATCCTCAGGATGGTAGTAGATTAAGCAAGTTATGGATTCTAAACTGTTTTCCAATTTAAAGTATTGAGGAATACATAATATGCCTTGATTCGCTTAAGAACCTTGTTAATAAAATTTCTAAAATGCTTTGATGTATTGTATGGCAAATACTCTTTTATTACAAAAATATTTATTTGAACAAAGTAAAGTATATAGAAATAGTTTTTATTGTACATATATCCATTTCATTCAATGAAAAAGAAATGTTAAATATCTCAAAAATGTTAAATACCTCAGTGCGTAAATAGATTTAAACTTACAAACATGAATTTTATGAAGTACAAACATAAAACAAAAGGTTAATACTTGTGCTACCTAATTATAGACAAATTCTTCAGGAAAAATTTTAAAAGTAAAGTTTTATCCTGTCATGCTGGATTCCTAGTTTGACCTTTTGGCAGAAACAAAGTATTTTAAAAACATTTTATTGATTCTTTGTGAGTTTTACATCATGCACTCCAGTCCCACTCCATCTCCCATCCACACTTCACCCTTGCAACCTCCTCTCCAACATAAAACAAACCACCACCACCACCACCAAGAACAACAAGCATAGAAAGCATTTCATTATAGAAAGTATCCCACAGTATATCCCTCTGTCCACACATCTTCACTTGCAAATGTTCATTGCAGTGAGCCATTAGTCTGGTTCAAGATCTCTGGCTTCTGAGACACTATCAATATTGAATCCTCATCGGGACTCCTCCTGATTATCCTGTTGTTGCCCTATGTCATGGGAATCCTGCAGCTTTGGAACTGTCCAATTCACTGGTCATGACCATTCTCAGGATGTAGATTTTGGGGTGGGCCAACTCAGAGCCCTGGGGCTGGACCTGGGTGGTAGCTGATCTGGTCAGCACACTGATTCTTCCTTATACACTGGCTCTCCCTCATTCTCACCACCAGGATAGTATGCTCTCCAGCACTGCTCTAGCTAGGCCATCCCATGTGGCCATTGGCATGAAACAGAGTCAGATCTCTTGCTCCCATGCCCTTCCGGTCACCTCACCCACACCCATACCTCCAGAGCCAGCTACATTTTTGCTGCCTGGGTGAAGCACAGGTCCTGCTCCTGAATGCTGTTGTTGATTAAAGATGAAGCCAGCTCTCCATAGTACTTCAGCCAGTGAGGAACAGGGCCAGTTCTGTAAAGTCCCTGGACATCTGAATGGTCCCTAGCAGCTGCCCCAACCAGGGACATTCCCATGTTCTCTAGTGGTAATATGAACTATGGACATCAACACAGACTCCTGGTACTTCGTAGCCACAGACCCAGACATGACCCTCATTGGCAGCTCAGGCTCAGGCTTCGCCATGGTCCCAGGTGGCATGGCTGGCCATTCAACAGGCTACTCTCCTCTACCTCCAGTCTCCAATTTCATCTCTCTTCATAATGCTCAAACTGCTCCACTTCTCTTTCTCTCCATCTGACCACCACATGCTCACACATAGTGGTAGCTCCCATTGCAGGCTGGTTGCCTAGCTGGTCACCCCTGGGTGACATCCTCTGTCTGTGCTGTGTGGTATGGCAGCAAGCAAGTATCTATGGCTGGCTTATACTGTGCACTGGGGGGTAGGTCTAAAACATCTTTGAACACCAAGCCAAGAATCAAGCTAGGATGAACAAAGGGTTGGGATTTTTCTCTGCCCCTGGTTGATATAAGAAAACACCACCACCCAATCTATTGGTTGCCATTTTGTCCTATTGACAGTGTCCTTTGCCTTATAGAAACTTTGCAACTTTATGAAGTCCCATTTGTCAATTCTTGATCTTAGAGCATAAGCCATTGGTGTTCTGTTCAGGAACTTTTCCCCTGTGCCTAGGTATTCAAGGGTCTTCCCCACCTTCTCTTCTATTAGTTTCAGTGTGTCTGGTTTTATGTGAAGGTCCTTTATCCACTTGGACTTGAGCTTTGTACAAGGAGATAAGAATGGATCGCTTTGCATTCTTCTGCATGTTGTCCTCCAGTTGAACCAGCACCATTTGTTGAAAATGATGTCCTTGTTTCACTGGATGGTTTTAGCTCCTTTGTCAAAGATCAAATGACCGTAGGTGTGTGGATTCATTTCTGGGTCTTCAACTCTATTCCACTGTCTTCCTGCCTGTCTCTGTACCAATACCAGGCAGTTTTTATCACTATTGCTCTGTAGTACAGCTTGAGGTCAGGGATGGTGATTTCTCCAGAAGTTCTTTTATTGTTGAGAATAGTTTTCACTATCCTGGGTTTTTTGTTATTCCAAATAAATTTGAGAATTTCTCTTTCTAACTCTGTGAAGAATTGAATTGGTATTTTAATGGAAATTGCATTGAATCTGTAGATTGATTTGGCAAGATGGCTATTTTTAGAGGACTAATATCCAATATATACAAAGAACTCAAGAAATTAGACTCTAGACAACCAAATAACCCTATTAAAAATGGGGTATCGAGCTAAACAAAGAATTCTCAACTGAGGAAACTCAAATGGCCAAGAAGCACCTAAAGAAATGTTCAGCATCCTTAGTCATCAGGGAAATGCAAATCAAAACAACCCTGAGATTCCACCTCACATCAGTCAGAATGGCTAAGATCAAAAACTAAGGTGATAGCAGATGCTGGTGAGGATGTGGAGAAAGAGGAACACTCTTCCATTGTTGGTGGGATTGCAAGCTGGTACAACCACTCTGGAAATCAGTCTGGAAGTTCCTCAGAAAATTGGACATATCATTACCTGAGAACCCAGCTATACCACTCCTGGGCATACACCCAGAAGATGCTCTAACCATCGGGATGGGTATGGTCCTCATGCCTCACTGAACAACGACTGGAGGACCTGAGTCATTACAAGGTCCCCTTCAATTATTGGAGGTCAGGCCTTTATCCCCGCCTTTGCAAGAATAGAATCGCCAAGGCCCTTCTATACTTAGAGAAGGGAGGAGATGTCAGGAGCAGCCCTACATATACACTAAAGGCCTAAAATCAGCCATAGGCCTAAAGTCAGCAATAGTCCTGACATACATGCATGCTAACACCAAGTCTTGTGTCTCTGTGGAAAAACACTGAAACAGCAGGCTATAAGCTATTGTAAACAGGCAGCTTCTGTGGAAATTTACCAGCCCAAGTAGTCATAGGTCTTATAAATAGGCAGCCTCGGTGGACAGTACCAACTTAGATAAGGACAAGTGAATCATAGGCAGAGTCATAGTGACCTGTCCCCTGAACCTACACTCAGCTGATACCCTGTTCTGAAAGGTATCTGTACTCCCCCTGAACACCTATGCTCCGGTGCCATTCCCTTCCCCACATCCTGCCTTTTTGTGTTTATAACCCCTGTGTAAATAAGTAAATTATGATGTGATTTAAATAACTAAATAAATTAATAAAAACAGAATATGCTCTAACATATAACAAGGACATATGCTCCACTATGTTCATAGCAGCTTTATTTATAATAGCCAGAAGCTGGAAAGAACCCAGATGTCCTTCAACAGAGGAATGTGGTACATTTACACAATGGAATATTACTCAGCTATTAAAAACAATGAATTTGAGAAATTCTTATGTAAATGGATGGAACTAGAAAATATCATCCTGAGTGAAGTAACCCAGTCACAAAAGAACACACATGGTATTCTCTCACTGATTATTGGATTTTAGCCCAGAAGCTTGAAATACCCAAGATTCAACTCACAGATCACATAAAGCTCATGAAGAATGAAGACCAAGTGGGGGGGCTTCGGTCCTTCTTAAAAGGAGTAACAAAATACTCAAGGGAGCAAATATGGATACAAAGTGCAGGAACAGAAACTGAAGGAGGGGCTGTCTGCAGACCATTCCACCTGTGTATCCATTCCATGTGCAGTGACCAAAGGTAAACGCTGATGTGGATGTCAGGAGGTGCATGCTGACAGGATCCTGACATAGCTGTCTCCTTAGAGGTGTGCAAGAGTTGGACGTATTCAGAGACAGATGCTCACAGCCAACCATTAAACTGATCATGGGGTTCCCAATAGAGGAGTTAGAGTGAAGACTGAAGGAGTTGAAAGGATTTGCGACTCCAAGAGTAGAGCAACAATACCAACCAACCAGAGCCCCCAGGGTCTAAACCACCAGCCTGGGAGCCCTTAGGGAGGGACCCATGGCTCCAGCTATATATGCAAGGGAGGTATAGGTGGGAGAAGAGATCCTTGGTCCCATGAAGGCTGGACACAGAGTGTGGGGGAATTTGAGGGTGGGAATTCGAGGGGAGTGTGTGGTGGCATATCCTCAAGGAAGCAGGAGGAGGGGGGATGGGATAGGGCATTCCTGGGACAGAGAGGGAGAAAATGGGGTAAGGGGAGAACATCTGAAATGTAAATAAAATATCCAATGAAAGAAAAGAGAAGAAAAGAAAAAGAACACCACCACCACAAAGGTATCTCTTTGCCCATTGAAGGTTTGGGGGGGGGGCTGGTTAGCAAATACTCTTTTGCACTGGTTCTAACTATTCATTGCATAGTAAGTAATAAAGAACAACTTTAAAAATGTCATGTTACAGTTAGGTGTCTGAAGCAAAAAAACCCATACAACTTATTCTTGAAAAGGATGTCATAATTATTTTTATTATGATAAATTCCTCCACAAAAGGAACTTGAGAAAGGAGGAGATGATTTCCATTCACTCTGTAAGGATATAGTACATCATAGCAGGGAAGCCTTGATGGCAGGTGCTTGAGGCAGCTTGTCATACTGAATATACAGTCAGGAGCATGATGCATGCTAGTCAGTAGCTTACTTTCTCTCTCTTTCAATTCAGTCCAGGACCTTAGCCCATGCTGCACAGTTAAAGGGAGCCTTCTGACCTCAGCCTAATGTAGATAATCTTTCACTAGGACACAGAGACTGATCTAATTCAGAACATTCCTTACAGGTATATCCAGAGGCTGACCTAAACTGAAGAATTCTTCACAAGTATGCTATGAAACCTTTTTACTTAGGTGATTACAGATGCTGTCACCTTGACAACTAATATCAACCCACAAAGAGTGGAATAAACAATTTTTAAGTTCTGCTTTATAGGAGGATTGGGCGTATTAGTCATGGCGGGCTATTTATTTTAGTCCTTTCTTCTCATCCCAACATGTTGGAATCTGCAAAATGGGGCTAAAAGGCAGATACAACCGAAGAAGAGCTGCTTATTGAAACAATGTCTGAATCACAGTGAAGGCTGGTAGTAGCTATCCTTAAATTCTCTATGGTCAGAAAGCAACTAATTTCTATTTATTCTCCTTTAATGCCAAAAGTAACAGTACTTTCTGTAGTGTTAATTCTGTGTCACACACAATGTAACTGCTTCATAAAATTAGTCTTCCATGTGGAAATCCGAACATCTACATCAGCATTGTGCTCTTAATTTCAATCAGGAGAGAAGTGAACAGTTGGGTGAACAGGGTCATTACTAATAGGTCACAGAAGATCTTTCCCTCTCATCCACCTCCTTCTATAGCCCACGCAGCCCATCTTACCTAGGTCCAGGACTCAGGAAAATGTGTAGGAATGTAATCAGTAAAATGTGCTTTCTGAGCCTGTCTTGTTTGACTTATTTTTGTGCATAATTTAAAAACAACATTTTCAAATTTAAAATTCAATGTCATGTCTTATTAGTTTTTTTCTTTACAGTAGATGTTTTAACTATTTTAAAAGTGACAAGGATACAAACGTTGTTGCTCATCTAGTTATTCCTACTAAGTTCGAACAGTTTTTGCTATCCTTTTTTGTACGTCTGTATATAAGCAAAAATCTGAGACTAGACTGATCGGTGTGAAATACACTGATGATTTACCCTGTGAATATGAATATACACTATACATAGTAACAGCAAAGGAGCCCTCAGCACACAGGCTATAAACATGCACTTTCCAGTCTGTGAGTTAATTACAACTGATGTGGTTGGCAAAGTGGAACTCTAACGCATCTCAGAAATAGTTTGCATTATCTCTTCCTGACATTTAAGCTATCATAGAAGTGTAAAGAATACACATTAGAAGCAGTGAAACATTTTTTAGCTAAATAATTTAGACATAATAGTGATATGTTTCTCCCTTCCCCTCTTTTCCCAGCATGCTCAAATTGCTTCTCTTTTCTTTGACTCAGTTTTCAAAATGCTACATTTTTCCAAGTTGTCAAAACAGCTTGGAAAAACAAAACAAAACAAAACAAAACAAAACAAAACAAAACAAAACAATCCCAAAAATCTTGCTACCATTGTGCTATGCTCACAGGTGCAAGGATTTTGCTTGTGCTGGCAGTAGGCTGAACTGCATAAAAGGAAGATAACTTTGGTAGAATGTTAAAAGAGAAGTTGTCAGAAACAATTGGCACTCTCTGACAAATGTTTGCGTGTGTTATCTTCTTTCCTTTTCATAATTGTATCCACATAATTTATTGGATATTTTCTGACATCTTGAATATAGGGCATATCAGCAAATTGACACAGAGGTGGGCAAACAGGATATCAGGAGACTTACTTGAAAAATCCTAGAAATTCCCAAGTCTATCTCAGAAAGCTTTGCTTTAGTGATACAAAAACCTTTATCATTAAGTTTCTTTTTATCCTTCTTAAAAAAATGAGCAAGCCAGGTTTTGAAGTGTCTTAGGTCTCTTTGGTACCCCAGAATAAGCAATTTCTCTATTCTTAAGAAGTCTCTGACTGTAGCTGTAGATATCTTATCTACTTGAGAAGTTCCAGAGAGCACACAGATATTATTCAAACCACATGGCTCTTTCTACCTTCTCTCCTGTGCTACTGTTGTTGTTAATTTGAGTAGTTTCTCAGAAGATTAAATTAATGGGTAAACCACTTACTCCTGAGAATTGTACATTTTATGAGTTTCTGACATGCTCGGTCAGAACCACATGCTTTCCTGATTACATCTGGACATCCAGCAGCTGATTGCCATTAACATGAAGATCTACACATAGAAGTAGTATCGAGGGATGACACAGCTCTTCTGCCATGTTATAGCCGCTGAGTTTTGTATCATGAGAACCTATCACTGTAAGGTACTCCCTTTGTACTGGACTGTCACATTTCCCCAATGTTGCTTACTGCCCTCAACCTTGGCAGAACACTCTGTAACTTCCAACTCCTTTTTCTATACATGGCAGAACAGACCTGACAATAACGCCCTATCTCAAAGAAGCAGGACACTCAATTCATGTTCTCATTCTCTTTTCTTTTCTTTCCATATTACATTCTGGTACTAGGCTGAATATGAAAAAAAAAATCTAAGGGTAATGATTAAAGCACTTTAAACCTCTACTCATGGAAAGAAGGAAATTGCATGTTTGATCTGTCTCTTAGTTCTATAATTAAATCTTTTTTTGAATTATTATAACAATGTACTTATAAGAATTATTCTGTCTTTTCAGTCTTAAGAACACTTTACAATTAAACCTATTGCATTTTACGAAGATTTCCCATTAAGGGACATAATTTATTCTTTCTTATTCATGATATGTTTCAACATCATTCTTGAAACTAAATTAATTGCATTTTCATGTAGTCAAATGTTTTTGAAAGGATTCATGTATACCAAAGTAGATCATTCTGATTCCTGACAAGTATGGAAAATGTAATGGAAGAATATTTTGTTTGGTGAGTAAGTCTGTTGATGTGAAGGTGCTTGTGTGTGTGTGTGTGTGTGTGTGTGTGGTGTAAGCTAGAGCAGAACTTTGGATGTCATTCTTAAAGGTTCTTTCTACTTTGTTTTTCTTATCAAGTAGGTTAGTCTGAGTAGCCAAAAAGCCCGAGCTTGTATTTCTCAAATAGATGACAATATTACTAGGTTTCATTTGTCTTTCTTAAAATGATGCCTAGCTTTTCTAAAACAAAACCATTCTTGAAATTTATTTACCTTCCATCTTCTCTGAACCATGTAAATTGTTCCCTTTGTGAATGCTAATTTTTTATTTTTGGAAAACTTAGGATAGTTATGACCAAGATTGTGACCAATGACATTTGTGCTTAACTTAAAGCATGACATCTTCCTATCACTGTGGAAGAATCTCTGCTGCATATTCTAGAATGAATTATGGTTTCCTTGGCTAGGTTACATCTAGCAGGGGAACACAATTAGTAACCACACAAAGGCAAGTTTTCCATGGTTTCTGTATTCATTTATTTTTTAAACTTTAGTGTGTGTGTGTGTATTCTGAAGATCAAACCAATGTTGGTCTTGTTAGGAACTGTTCCAGTGCTTTTGAGCCAATTTCCAAAGTGGGATTTTTTTTTTTTTTGAAGTGAGAATAAAATCTAAAGCTATAGCTTCAGGAGTTAGTATTTTAATCTAACACTTTGATATATTCACACTGTTATATCACTTGTCTTAGAGACATCATGAGTTCCCTCTAGATTTCATTCAGCAAAAAGTGAAAGATATAATTTCATCATGAAACTTATTTGACACTTTAAATTCAGGTTAAAAAAAAAAAGCTCCTGCTTCTAGGCTGATGATTTCTGTAATGTCTGCATTTTTCTTTCTATATTTTATAATGATATTTATATCATAGAAAAGATGATTTTTATATGATTATCATATAGTTTTGAGAGTTTATTGGGGCCCTGATCCACTACGTATTGAGTTTTCTTTAAGGCATTTGCAGCAAATGGATTTCTATTCACTTTAATAGAGCTTTGGCAAATGACAAACCTAGTTGGAAGGTGAAGGTTGGTGATGAGTATATGGTGACCATAGGAATATCTTATCAGTATGGAAGGTGATGTTTCTGTCACTATTCTAGAACAGTAAAATGAGAGAGAGAGAGAGAGAGAGAGAGAGAGAGAGAGAGGAGAGAGAGAGCAGACAGTTTTTCTGTGTGAGGTTTTGTTCACATAGATGTTGAAGATAGAATAAAGAGCTAATAAAGAGATAAATTTTAGGCATTTTAAGGCCTCTAGTGGCATTCACCGACAAGTCCACTGCATAACTCAGAGCAGTCAGCATTTAATTAAACTTCAGTGGGCAGAAGAATTATACTGTGATTTCACCTTACATAGGTACGTATAATAAAAACACACTGATGACATGGCTACTGTGTGAATGAAGATTAGGACCAGCTTGAAAACCTGCAAATAAGAAAAACAGTCTTCACTTTCAGCTTTAGAAAACATCACTGACATCTAGAATATTATTTCTCTTCAATGGGAACTATTTCATTATGGATTTACTTTTATTTATGATACTCATTATTATCTAAGGAGTCTCGGTAAGACAAGGTCCTGACTTTCAACTCCTTGGCTTGCAATGCTTCTCTCCCTTCCAGATCTTCTTCAGGTTCACTCTATGAGGATTGTCTTTGCCATTCCCCACTGTTGTCGATTCTAAGAGAGTTAAACATGACTTTAGATACTGGAGAAGTGTTTGTAACTATACCTTAGGGCTGTGACATTTAAAAAGAACCTCAGAAAGAAAGCCAGTGCAATTATCTTGTAGGCATATAGGAGAAGAGGCAGCCACCAAGTGAGTGTAACGTCTGCCTGAGCTATAAATCAGCAGAGTATGACAGGCCAATTCCCATTATCAGGAACCTCATGGGGCATCACAGTTTCATCGTACTGGAATTTTGTTATTTTCAGAACCCTGTTAAAATGATCTAGTCTTCAGAATACAGATGACACATGGCACCTGGTTCCTCTGCGGGGCATAAGAAAGTAGAGGAGAATTGCCATCTTCGAAGTGATGAAAAAGTACAGCATGGATGTAGGCAGGTCAGCATAGAGAAATCAACTGCTTTCCTATGCCCTGAGAATAACCCAAATATAAAATAGAATAGAAAAAGATTCCATTTAAAATGGCAACAAAATCTATGCCACATAATATTCTTCACAAAAAAAAAAAAAATGCATGGGCTTGAAGGAGAATTGCTCAATAACAAAGCAAACTGTAAATTAATGCAGTCACATAATACATTTACATTCAGAATCATGCACAAACAACCATACTATTTTATTTCAATACATTTATGTAAAAGCATAAAAGCAGGCTAGAAGAATATATACCAACCCCATCATGCTCCAGAAACTGATGTTGGAACTGGTATTGAAATGACAATCAATGGATATTTTAGTTTTATTTTTAGACTGAAATCATAACTTAGTTTTGTTCTTGATGTTTATTTTTTAGAAAATAATTTATTTACATATTTCATATTCGTTACAACTTTTCATCTGTAGAAAGTAACAATACAAATAAATAGGTCAGCACAGAAATTATTATGTTCTTACTTTTTTTCATTAAAAAAAAAGTCCCAATATTATATCTTATTCTCTCAGGAGTAAAAAGAACGTGGTCAGAAAAATTTGCTCAGAGAGTATTAGAAACTAAAGTTATGATGGCAGCAGAGGTAAAACAAGTCACACAGGGTCTGACAGGATGGACAAGCAAGAAAAAAACAAGACTGAAGAGCATCCAGACACCTCAAGTCAGCATTCAAGTCTGTTGCCATCCTCTGGGAAATGTATTTCAAAGTTGTTCGTAAGGAGTAGGATTCCTTTCTTTTCAGCTACTTCCTCCCCCGACCCCTCAGCCCCTACAACTTGCAGATTTAAAAAAAAAAAATGTCCCATCAATTTTCCTTCTCTCTCCCTAGAATGCTGCCCAATATGGTTCATGTGAGTGTAGTTGCCTTTGTAAGTTAACTAATCGGTGATAGAAACTTTTACTTCCGTTTATTTGTGAGCACCCAACAACAGACAGCTGCATCTTACAGAAGATCTCCAGGGCTGTGTGCCTGATGGAGGGCACCATTGTTATCCAGGAAATATAGAGACCATGACAGACCCTGTAAGCAAAAGCTGAGGGAAGGAGAGAGGCACCAAAACACTATTTCATTTGAGAAGCAGGAGTAAGAGAACATAACTGTAGCTGGGCAACCTTGAAGAGGACAATATGTTAAAGGGAGTTAGCAGTAATACTTTTTTTTATTGGACAGTTTTATGTAGGCATGAAAACGATTGGAATCAGGGGAAGGCAGAGATGAAGCTGAAATGACCAGAGTTGCAAGGCCTCTCATCTGGTTAGTCAAAATATTAATGGAACTGTTTATGGCTGTTCAGCTAAAATGGGTTTCATTTCTTTGATGTAGTGAGTCTCAAAATTCATCTTATCACTATCATTCCCTTTTGCTCATCCTCACTTTCTTTCTGGTACTCAGCATGTGGTAACTCTGCATTCAGAACCCCGGAGACTCATTAAGAATTTTCTATAACTTGCAGTTCCTAGCCAACTTGACTAGCTTGACTGGAATGGAGACTAAATATATTTAAAGAGAATTATTAGAGTGACCAGCTCTTTCACAAAGAATCAAAAGCCTTAGATATCACATTTTCATTTCTTCATTTAGGAAGGAAGTATGAGCATACCAATTAAATGTTACAGTAATTCCCACACCCCTTCTGTTCAAATGCATTTTAAGCATGAAATAGATACACCCTTCCTATACAGCACAGGCATTAGAAAATCAGTAGTCAGTTTGCTTTTACCTATGCTACTCAAATGAAGCAGAGCATCTTCCCTTGTTTTTATGAGAGCTTTTCTTATTTTATAGGCACATATTGTCTTTCTGCAGCTGTTCTTTTTTGGATGGCTGTGAAAAAAAGGGCTCCCAATGCATTCTAAAACATTGTCGTTTCCTCCAATTTCTAATTTTATAACTAAAACTGGCTTCAGATGGATAGTCTCTAGTGGCTAACTGGGAGTCAGGGGCCAAGTCCTTGAGTGGCCTAGGTAGGTGGTAAAAGCTGAAGCACTGGCCATGTATTGATGCTGAAATTCCACAGCAGTAAGTCAGGAATCTCCAAATCCAGAAGGTTTCCTGCCAATCAGTATTTGTGAACTCATTTGTGGACTTGGTGCTAATATGTTAAAGAAATAGACACAAATCCCCAGAACATTGCTCTAAACACTCCATATACATATACAGTTTTCATAATATCAACTAAAAGTAGAAGTCATCTGGAGAATAAAAGCACCATATGTTAGAAGGATGATTTAACTAAAAATTTAGCCATGAGTAAAATAATAAGCAGAAGATATTTAAATAAATCATCTCAAAAAATATCCAGTGCTGTTTTGGTCTTTTCAGTGTGCCGTACTGAGTAGATCTCATTTGCTCATTGGATAACCATGTGTGCACAGACTTATTCTCAGTTATTATTTTACAACACTGTCTTGGTGAGCTCAAGAGACAGCCAAGAAAGAAATGTTGCTCAAGGACCTCTGGACATAAAACTGTGGGAAGGGAACTCTAATAGTATTAAGAGGAAAGTAAGACAAAGAACTGAGGAAAATGGAACAAGCTGTGAATTTGGGGAAAGGCAGATTGTTTAAGGAATAAGATGATGGAAGAGAGAGACACATGTGAATCTAGAGCTGGACTCCCTTGGCAGGCTTTTGCGAGGAAGGTGCTAGGACAGATGGGATACTCAGCACTGGGGAGATGAGACTCTGGGCTTACATTTCCTTTTCCTGCATGGCTCTCCAGAGGTGACTTAAGAACCTATAGTGGTAACAGCAACTCATCTGGCCAGGTTCACAACCTGGTCAAAGGAGCAGTATAGGCTTCTGTTAGTGCCAGAGTTCTGCTACTCTGCCTCCCTCTCAATGGCTTTGAGTACAGGATATCTGTCCATTGTTTCCAAGGACTCATTGATATTTGAATTTATGTAGCTATTCCAATCAAGTGAATTAAAAAACAGCTTCAGGAAAGGCAAAGAAAGTCTAAACTCCTGACTTTTTCTAGAAAAATGTTAGAAAATAGACAATGTTATCGATATTCAGACACTGGTAACTCTCAAGTCAGTTACAGCCCAGAGAGCTCTAGTTGATATCAATATTTTGTGAATATTTTGACACCTACATTATTGCTTGCCATAACTCCTTCACCCTTTAAAGTCATTGAGCTGCACCATAGTCCACAAAAATGCAACCACAGAAATGGAGGGCTAATTCTAGAGTTTTCTTTCTTCTGTTTTCATTTCAAAGAGTCATGCAGCCCATGAAATCAAATCATAAATACTATTACTTTTTTATATTACCCAACTTCTCTTAAGTTAGATAATGTTTATGTAACTTTTCATCTGTGTGTTTATCTTAACTTTTTATCTGGTTTCTCTCCCTTTTTTTATAATAATATTGAAGTGTACCTTTTTGCACCATATCTACTGATGCTGGTATATTAAATATTTGTTCACAAGCCTAGAATTATTATTGATGTTGAATTAAATAAAAACCACAATGCAGAAGTTATTGAAAATGTGGATAATGTATTTGTCAGCTGCCAAGTAATAAGATTTCCTCTGCTATATACATGTGTGTGGCAAACATTAACATTATAGTAATGTTAACTGGTAATAGGAATATATAAGCTTGCATGAAGGCTATTGCGAACTCTAGAATTAGAGTAATAAAACAATAAATGTATCCAAGGACTAATTGATATTTGAATTTATATAGCTATTCAAATCAAGTGAATTAATTGATGGCTTTCTACAATATTTGTTAAAATCTGCCAATTGGACAGAAAAGGCTATTGATTAAAACGAAGCCTTATGATTTCAACAATTACTAATTTAAGGATTAATGGAATGGGTGACCAAAAGTTCTGTTAACAAAGCTTTATATTTTTATGGCAGGAACTAGTAATGACTGTTCTTCCCTATAATGGCATTCTAGTTTTTAAAATTTTATTTAGGTTATCTTTGCTTCAACCATGGGTTTGGGTTTATTGTTGTTGCTACACTCTTTACTGAATTATTGTTATAGATGAGGCATGAGTCTAGGCACATTGTGGAGATCATGCTCAGATATGGTCCTGTGCTCCAATGTAAACCTATGTGTTTAAAACATATACATAAACAATGTAAAAACAAAACCTTTCAAGGCGAAACAAGAGCATTATCCTGCATCACACAGTGAATCTGCTCTTCCTATTTGTGAAAATATTTTTTGAAAGAAAAGATAGAAATCCTCCAAGTTCTTGTGCTGTCTCATAGTGATGTTTGTCCATTCTACTTGGGTCACAGTCCTATCTTGATATATACAACATTTGGGTGAAAATTATAAGCTTGTATAGAAAAGACTTCTATAACTCTTCTGCTTAAAATTTGTACAAAGTCTTGGGGAAAAGAATTCAGAAAATATTCACTAATACAAATACAATTATTGTAATCTATAAAAAAGGAAAGATGTGTCTTTTACAATCACTTTTTGTGCACTCTTCATAAAGATATAAATGATTCTCTATATTCTTTCTGACATAACATACTTGCTTTCTTCAAAGCTAGTGCCTGGGTTGCATTCTTGCTGTTGTTTTAACTAGGTTACCAGGATGATTCTGGTTTTCTTTCGGG
This sequence comes from Mastomys natalensis, assembly GCA_021653895.1. Classification (NCBI taxonomy): domain Eukaryota; kingdom Metazoa; phylum Chordata; class Mammalia; order Rodentia; family Muridae; genus Mastomys; species Mastomys natalensis. Next base: position 2,065,740 of record JAJTUV010000017.1, on the reverse strand, counting down.
AGGTTGGAGGTAGTCCTGCTTGCACTGTATGATGACCAATGCCTTGCCATTAGGCATTACAATTCTAGAAAGTGACACTTCTCATAGTGTGTGTGTATGTGTGTGTGTGTGTGTGTGCTTGTAGCACAAGTTATAAATCCTTGACAGTTGAGTAGTTCCACATAACCCATACTCTTTTCCAAAAATATTTTATAAATTTAACTTCTGTAGTTGGTCATGTGATTGTCTCATGTGATTATCTCAATTGGTTCCTGGTTTAAGAACTATTCATATGGCACTAAGGTAGCAAAACCAGTACAATTTCATATTTTGCCTGCTGAAAGAAACATATGTATCCTAATTGCATATAATAATAAATGTTGCTTTCTACAAACATATAAGTTGTAAGAAAAAGTATACCATATACTGCTTCAGAACATGTAACCACAGGCAGTTCTCTATTAGGGGACTATCCTGACTTCATCATGATACCTTACAACCTGGTGCTGAAACTTTTTAATGATGCATGAAAACAAGAGGAAATATTGAAATCTAGATCTTTACCTCTCTCTTATGTCCTGACCAAAAAATAGTTCTTCATCAGAAGCATAGCTGATTAGAACAGTATAGAATAAAAATAATGCAAAGCAATAAATGCATCTAGTAAGCATATTCACGGTGGAGTTGACAAGTATATCCATAGTAATGCAGACCAGTGCTCTCCCTGATGAGAAGCATTTGATATAGTTACCCTGAAAATAGACAGCTGGGGAATATTACCAATATTGTACCAATATTACCATTGTTCCTTATGGTTGCTAGATAGGGTACTCAACAATCATGGTGAACAATGAGATCTAGAAAACTACTTTGGTTAATTCTATCTGTTGCTTTTCTTCACACAGCTTGAACATGTTCCTTTAATTCACTACTGAAGTAGGAGAGAATGTGACTGACATTTGTAGGCATCTCATCTTTCCATCTGCTTGATAGTCTAGTGAGTGTTTATATGATTTGTATACACATGAAACTAATGCATGTTTACAATACATTTGTGTTTACTTATTCTATGGAATCCATTTATAAGACACAATTTTAGATCTTAATGTCACTAAGCCACCATAACTTTCCAAGACCTTTTCTACATAGCCAGATTATGCCATGAGTCTTTGGACCACATCTCTTCTTCCAGAAGTGGACAGTAGTTATGTGCCATTCTTTGTTGTTCTTGTTTAGTTTTAGTTTTTTGTTTTCCTTTGTATTCTGCTGGTTTCTTTTACAATGTCCTCAGAGTTACCCAGATTGAAGAACTTGGAACTGTGTTTTATTTCTTATTCACATTGCCATTTATTTTGGAAGTGTTTTAATTTAGTGGCTTAGTGGCTATAGAAATTTGTTGCTTGTATAAATGTACCACATTTTCTGTATCTATTCCTCTGCTGAAGGACATCTGGGTTCTTTTCAGCTTCTGGCTATTATAAATAAGGCTGCTATGAACATAGTGGAGCATATGTCCTTGTTATATGTTGGAGCATCTTCTGGGTATATACTCGGAACATAGTGGAGCATATGTCCTTGTTATATGTTGGAGCATCTTCTGGGTATATACTCGGGAGTGGTATAGTTGAGTCCTCAGGTAGAACTATTTCCAATTTTCTGAGGAACAGACAGATTGATTTCCAAGAGTGGTTGTACCAGTTTGCAATCCCACCAACAATGGAGGGGTGTTCCTCTTTCTCCACACTCTTGCCAGCATCTACAGTCACCTGAGTTTTTTATCTTAGCCCTTCTGACTGGTGTGAAGTGGAATCTCAGGGTTGTTTTGATTTGCATTTCCTTGATGATCTAGGGTGTTGAACATTTCTTTAAGTGCTTCTGGGCCATTTGAGATTCCTCAGTTGAGAATTTTTTGTTTAGCTCTGTATTCCATTTTTAATAGGGTTATTTGGTTCTCTGGAGTCTACCTTCTTGAGTTCTTTGTATATTTTGGATATTAGCCCTTTATCATACATAGGGTTGGTAAAGATCTTTTCCCAATCAGTGGGTTGCTGTTTTGTCCTACTGACAGTGTTCTTTGCTTTACAGAAACTTTGCAATTTTATGAGGTCCCATTTGTCAATTTTTGATCTTAGAGCATGAGCCATTGGTGTTCTGTTTAGAAAAATTTCTCCTGTGCCCATGTGTTTGAGGTTCTTACCTACTTTTTCTTCTATTACATTCAGTATATCTGGTTTTATTGGAGATCCTTGACCCACTTTACTTGAGCTTTGTGAAAGAAGATAAGAATGGATTAACTTGCATTTTTCTACATGCTGACCACCAGTTGAACCAGAACCATTTGTTGAAAATGCTATCTTTTATCCACTGGATGGTTTTGGGTACTATTCAACTATTAAAAACAATGACTTCATGAAATTTGTAGGCAAATGGATGGAATTAGAAAATATCATCCTGAGTGAGGTAACCCAGATAACAAAAGAACATATGATATGTACTCACTGATAAGTGGATATTAGCCAAAAAGCTCAGAATACCCACAATACAACTCACAGATCATATGAAACCCAAGAAGAAGAAAGACCAAAGTGTGGATGCCTCAGTCCTACTCAGATGGGGAAAAAATTAATCCAGGAAGGTAGAGGGAGGGAAGATCTGGGAGGGAAAGAGGAGGAGAAGGGAAAAGAGGGGCAGGATCAGGTGTGGGAGAAGATTGGAGGTAAGTATAGAGAGTCAGAAATTTGAATGGAGGTGTGTAGCAGTGGGGGATGGGTAGGTAGCCACTAGAAAGTCCAAGATGCCAGGGACTCAAGAGGTTCCCAGGACCCAACAGGGATGACATCAGCCAAAATATCCTACAAAGGGGAGACAGACCCTGTAGAGACTATATCCAGTATCCACTGGATGAACCAGAACCATTTGTTGAAAATGCTATCTTTTATCCACTGGATGGTTTTGGGTACTATTCAACTATTAAAAACAATGACTTCATGAAATTTGTAGGCAAATGGATGGAATTAGAAAATATCATCCTGATATTTTCTTGGATAAAACTTGGAAGGCATGGTTGAGGGGTGGGGCCACCCACCCATCTAAAAAGTATTAATCTAGAATTGCTCCCGTCAAAAGAAAATGCAGGGACAAAGAATGGAGCAAAGACTGAAGCAACAGCCATCCAGGGACTTCCCTACCTGGGGATCCACCCAATTTGCAGACACTAAATCCAGACACTATTGCTGATGCCAAGAAACACTTGCTGTGAGGAGCCTAGTATAGCTGTCCCATGAGAGGCTGTGCCAGAGCCTGACCAATACAGATGTGGATGAACACGGCCAACCATTGGACTGAGCATGGGGACTCCAGTGGAGGAGTTAGGGGAATGACTGAGGAGCTGAAGGGGTTTGCAACCCCATAGGAAGAAAAACAATATCAACCAACCATACTCAACCAACCCCCATGTCCCCCAAAGCTCTCAGGGACTAAACCACCAACCAAAGAGTACACATGGAGGGAGGGGTCCATAGCTCCAGCTTCATATGTAGCAGAGGATTGCCTTATCTGGTATCAATGACAATGGAGCCCCTTGGTCCTGTGGAGACTTGATGATACAATGTAGGAGAATGCTAGGGCACCAAGGCAGGAGTGGGTTGTTTGGTGGGAGAGCACCCTCACAGAAGCAGGGGGAGTGGGGGTTAGGGGGTTTGTGAAGGCAAAACTTGGAAGGGGAATAACATTTGAAATGTAAATAAATAAAATAACTAGTAAAAAATGAAAAAAGTCTTTAAAAAAATTAAGCAATGTACAATTTTGATTTTAATAGTTTCAAAACCACAACCCTTGTTTCTGCCTGGTTATGAACTGGTAATAGTTTCAAAATTAGTGAAAGCATGAAAATTACTTATTTCAGTTGTTTATTTACATATTTGGACATCTAAATATAGTCCAGTGATGTTAGAATCAAATATACTCAAACACAACTCATAAAAAAAAAAAGAAATTTGTTTTTTGACTTAGATATTTTTTTATTGTTATGTCGCATGTGCCTAGCCCTGTCGACTTGATATGCCATGGTTGAGGGATACCTAGTGTGGCACACTCTCAGGGAGAAGGGAGGATGGAGGAAGGAATTATGTGTGGGAGAACTAGGAGAAGGACAGCAATCAGAATGTAAAATGAATATATAAATAAATTAAAGGAAAAATAAAGATGCTCATGTATGACTGAGTGCTCCAAATTCTCTTACTTTCTGCACATTGTCCAGTTGTGTCACTTTGTATTAATTCCAATTTATTGCCAGTAGAAACTTTTCTTATGAGAATTGAGTTATGCTTTGAAATCCTCCCTTTAAAACTCAGGTATAAAAGAGGAAGAGGTGATGGAAAGATTGTAAGAGCCAGAGGTGATGAATGACTCCAAGGAAACAGTGTCTTCCAAGGAAACAGTGTCTTCCAGGCACAACAGGATTGATAGTCACATGAACTCACAAAGACTGAGGTAGCAAGCACAAGACCTGTGAAGGTTCAAACCAGAAAAAATCTTAGCACTGAGAAGAGGAAGTGGATAAAAGTTTCACCCCTAACCAAGAAGTTAGTTACAATGGACAATTGGATGGAATGAGAAAATCAGTTTATCAGTTTTCTCTAACGGACTATAACTGGGTATATCAATCATACTTCATGGCAATCCCTATATTCAGGAGTAATTGATCAACACAAAACATACTTCATGGTGTGTGTGTATTTGTGTGTGTGTGTGTGTATGTGTGTGTGTGTTTGTAGGAGTAGGGCTAAACTTTTGGTTTCATTTTGGTATTTTTGTCTTATTGTTTCTTTTTTTCATGATGTTTTGCTTGCTCCTGTTTTTTGGAGAGAGAGAGACAGAGACAGACAGAGAGACATAAAGAGCACATATGAAGCTGGGTGGGTAGGAGGCGGGTAGGATCTAAGAGAAGTTGGGGAAGAGAAAATATGATCAAACATATTGTATGGAAAAAATAAAAAAGAAATAAAACCAGAGGGCATTAAGTTGTAAGGAGGTTTGTTGAGGTTCTATGGAAAGTTGAAGGTAGGGAGGGTGGAGTTGATATGATCAGATACAGTGCATATATGTATGAAATTTTTCAAGAGTAAATTATATTTTATTTTAAAAAACCAAAATATACTTATTTGATTTAAAAATCCATTGAACTTTGCTTTAATTCAAAAAGAATTTGAGAAAACTGACTTTTTTTTTTTTTTGGTTATCTTACAAAGTAGAATCCAACTTTAGAATGTCTCAGAAAACTTTGGCAGAATAAGTACAGCAAAATGCCCTCCATTTTGTTCAAGGATAAGTCATATGTCAAGTAAAATGTCTGAGCATATGACAACATCTTGTAGAGAAATTTTGACCTCCAGTATGTATTGTGCTGTGGTCATGGGGAAATGTTCTAGTTGGTATGATTTTTCTTATTTGTCAAGAATATGACAGCTCCTACTTGTAAAAACCCACCAGTTAGACTTGTGGTTTGAATATATGATAATAGTTTGAATCGTCTCATCAGCTTGAATATGAATTTCAGCAAGACAAAAATGTGGACTTGTAATCTGATCTAGATGACCTTATCCTGATGGTTTCTGCTCTCTTTTTATGGAATTATGTTTGAGAATACCAATGAACTAATAGAGAGAAGGAATACCATTAAAATATATTCTCTTTTGATAAAAAAATTCATTTATAAAACATCTTGATAAGCAGGGAAGGCTTACTGTTTAGAGTATTATTTTTTAATTTTATAAATACTAGTGGGTTCAAAAACTACATCTTCAAATAATGAAGTAAATCTTATTACACTTAATGAAGTCATCCCAGTAATTCTATTCAATTAAGCTCTGTAGACAATGAGAGGAATAGCATACAATTTTTTTCTGCTGAAATGAATACATGTCTCTTAAATACAGATTAGCTCATAAGCAACTTGAGGGCAAGGTCACCAAAACATGGGAGGTGTGCTATGTTTCAGTAAGTTAACATTATGCATCCAAACTTCTTTTCTCAGCCAAGAAGAAAACCTCAGAAATTAGAAAGATCTTAAGGAAATAGCTAAATATTTTCTTTTCTGACTAAAGTATCTTTCTGTACTGTGGCTCTGAGTAATAAGATGCTCCACAGTGTGATGTATACATGGCTGTGGGAGTTAAACATACAGAAGCAGCACCTGAAGTATCGTTCTTCCACAGTCAAACAACAGAAGAGCTTCTGTGTTTTGACTTTTTAATTTCCTTATAATTGGCCTCTCTTAGAACTGAATTCAGTAATGATCTACATCCCAAAATAGATCTACTCAAATCAAAAGGCATATGATTGCAAAGGAAAGACTGAAGATGATTTTAAAGCAGAAACCATTGGGCTTATTAGGCATGCGGCTGGAGGTTTTTGTCTTTCTTTCTTTCTTTTTTTTTTCTTTCAGTCATATGGGTTTTCCCTGGTACTTAATTATCCTGTTGTCCATTGAAGCACATGAAGCTTTTCAGGAAGGTGAATGTGATAGTTCATTTTATGTCTTAAGTTGACTAGTCTAAGGAATGCCTAAGGATCCAATAAAGCATTATTTATAGGGGTCTTTAGGGATGAGTGTTTGAAGTGGTAAACTGAGTAAAAGATGATTCTCCTTAGAAGGTGGGGGTCTTAGAGTTTCTATTGCTGTAATGAAACACCATGGCTAAAAAGCAAGTTGGGGAGAAAAGGGTTTATTTGGACTACACTTCCAAATCATAGTCCATCATTGGAGGAAGTCAAGATAGGAACTCAAGCAGGGTTGGAACCTGGAGACAGTAGGTGATTAAGAGGCCATGAAGGGGTGCTCCTTACTGCTTTGCTCCCCCATGGCTTGCTCAGCCTACTTTCATATAGAACCCAGGACCCCCAGACCAGGGATAGCACCACCCACAATGGGCTGGGCCCTCACCTATTGATCACTAATTGAGAAAATACCTTACATTTGGATCTCATGGAGGCATTTTCTCAATTGAAGCTCCTTCCTCTCAGATGACTCTAGATTGTGTAAAGTTGGCACAAAACCAACTAGTACACTGGGAATCATATATTCAGTTGAGGACCCATGTAAAGCAAAATGGCAGAGGAAGGGAAAAGTTGCTTTTTTTTTTTTTTCTGGAAAGGACGTCGATTTTTTCTGGTCCTTTCCTGGGATATTAGCACTACTTCTTATCATGCATTTAGATTGTGTTTGAATTTCATCTTCTAAAAGATGGCATGTGATGGGAATTTCAGTCTTTAAAACAGCAGGAGACAATTCTTAATTCTCATTTCCACAGAGATTTATAGTATGGAAATATTGATAGGGGCTTACTTTACAGATTATTATGTAGAAACAATGTGATTATGTATGAGAAATACCTTATAAAGTCTAAATAATTTTATTTTCTTATTAAACCACAATAACAATATTCTTTACAATTTCTTTTTGTTAGTTTTTAGGATTCTTCTTTCAGTGCTTATGATTACATCTGTCTATAACACATTATGCAAAATATTCAGGCTAAATGAGGCGATCGTTATTTTCTATTGCTGTGATAACACTCCATGAGCAATGCAACTTACAAAAGAAAGCATTTAATTTGTGGCACACAGTTCTAGAAGGTTGAGTCCATGATAGTCGTGGTAGAGAACATAGCAGCAGGAAGACAGGGTGGTGTTAGTGCAGTAGCAAAGAGCTCATCTCTTGATCCATAAGTAGGAGGCAGAGAGAAAATGATACTATGTGTCATGGGCTTTTGAAACCTCAAGTCTCATTCTCAGTGACACACCTCCTAATTCTTCCCAAACAACGCTACCAACTGGGGACCAAGCATGAAAATGTATGAGCTCATGGTGGCCATTCTCATTCAAACTACAACAGATATTATCATGACTCTATTTCAAGGGTCTCACAGTCCATTGGGGGGGGGTTGGAACTCATTGAGATAATCACAAAAATAATTGTCTAACTAAACTTTATAAAAGAAAGAAAAACAAAGCAAGAGCACATGATAAAGTATCTTGACTTTTCCAAAGCATTGAAGAAAGCTCCTGTGAGGAAGGGTCACTTGAATGGGACTGGTATAAGGGAGTTAATTAGGAGAGAGGGAGGGAGGGAGGAGAGAGAGAGAGAGAGAGAGAGAGAGAGAGAGAGAGAGAGAGAGAGAGAGAGAGAGATTACATATATATGAACAGACTCATTGAAGATAGAGACAAAGGGTTATTCCATAAAGAAAAGCATGTATGGAAATACTATAGCAGAAGAAAGGATACATGATAGCAGATTTGAAGGGTCAATATGCTTTTTGTTCCAGTAAGAGAAGAAAGTGTCAGACAGGGCTCTCTTATTGAACATGATTCTTATACAATGTTAAAAGAGAATGCTTTTATGTATTAGAAACCAATAACCAACACTAGTTATTATGATTGATATCGAGTTATTGAGTTAGTTAATACAACAAACAACAGCACCAGTTTCTGACAAAAATCTTACATGATGCTTGGTAATTCTGTGTGTTTAAATCTAAGAACAATGAAATTCATTAAGGAATTTTTTTGTGACATGAGTAAATATGCAGCCTGAACACTTATTTATTGGCAGAAGAAAATATTATAAAGAGGCATGAGGGGTATTCCCATCGAGTGAGTAGGCACTGTAATTTTCTTTCAGGATACCACATTATTCCCATTATTTGGAAAATTATTGTTGCAGTGAAATGCCAGGTATAGGAATGTAAGATCTGGAATCAAATAGACAAGCTAAATTGGATATAAAGGTTGAATGGAAGTTAATAAAGATCACATCTAGTTTTTGCCTTGGGAAAGGGATTGGTACTAGCACTCCTCACAGAGTTGATCATTACATTTTGGTGGAAGAGTGAATTTGGTCTTGATGGGTATCTGAGTTGCCTTGGGGATTTCCAAGTAAAGGCAATGAGGACCAAGCTGGATACATGGCTCTGCACTTCAGAAGACAGAGTTGGACTGCTTTAGAGACATGCATTTATGAAACCCGAACGTGCTCATTTAGCCCCTATGTACTGATGAGCCTACTGATGGAAAAACACAGACTGAAAAAAAAAAAAAAAAAAAGAAACAGAGGAATGATGAGTTGCAGCTGACCTTCAAGGAGCTTCTAAGAAACTTGGTCTAGAAAGGTCAGAGAGTCATTTGAAACCAGAGAAATAGATGATGCGACAAAAATATTTGAAATTCTCCATCTCTTTCCTAAAATGAGAGCATCTTCAATGTGAAAACCAATGATTAAATTGAGAAGGGCATAATAAATCTTGCTTGTGAGAAACCTTTATTTTTTAAGGCTATATCAAAACACTATTGGTCATATGAACTATTTGCTATTGTTGCTGATACATACAAGCAAGCATTTTCTACCTTAATGTATCTGTGAGAACTGTGCTTAGTAGGATGCCTTCTATTAAATAGGTTTTCCATTTCATGTGCAGTAGATAAAACAAGGCTATGTGCCACTTTAGACAAGTCTTATTATTTCCTTAGGCTAGTTATAACACACTTGGATATATTTTATAATTTAAATACTGAGGTACAAGCTTCATTTCTACTAACATATTGAACATTATAAATATAGAGTCAGGAAATAACTTACCTAAATATACATAGAAAGAAGCAAGAAAATATGCATAACTCATTCTGTCTTTATGTGTTGAACTGATCATATGAGATACTACATATTTATGATATCCTTCTTACAGCATTTACTACATATTTTTCCTCCTGTGTCAGTGCCTCAGCTGCTTGGAATTCTTTGTTGCAACATTACAATCTTCATTCTTGAAGTAATCCCTTGTTGGGTCAAAGGATATCATTAATAATTGGTTTATTGGAGTAATTTTAACTCAGAGGAGTCTACCTATATTCCTCCCTCTCTCTACTGTATAATAATATCATAATCAAGATCAATTATCCCAGAAATAGAGTAATGCCATAACTTCCTTCTTGCTAACTCAGGCATAAAGAATCAAACTGGCCAGGAAGCAACCTCAACCCCTCCTATTAATAACAGGGGTTTTTATTATTTTCTGGTGGAAGTATTCCTTCCTTGTGAAACAAGACAACTAAAGAATCAGGCCATTCATTAAGATGTTGGATGTGCAAAGTCATTATTGTGAGGTTGATTTTTATTATTATTATAGGTAATAATAAACAGTAATTTCTATTTTCAGCATCTAATTTATGAAGCAGTGCATTGTTTGATGGTTCAAATTCTGTATTACAAATTGGACAGCATTTACTGCAATACAATGGCATATTTCCCAGGTCTGTATGAAAAAGTATACTTATGTTGAGGCTGGTAGAAAAGCTATTAGCAAAGAACCATTAGCTCTCTGCCCAGCTCTAAGACACTCCAGCTCCATGAAGCTTTCTTTCCTCCAGTACCATCCTGTCTACAGATCCCACTGCATTCTGTTCAAAGCCTTAGCCATCTTAACATAAACTTGGTCAATGCTAGACATCTTTCCCCTTTTTCTTCTTCATAATTACTTACAAAGTTAGCTAAGGTGCCTCTTGGGCTTGCATGGTAGCTGTACTTCCGTACTTCTGTGTCTGTTCTGTTCTACTTTCTTCTGTCTTTTTGGCAGAAGTTGAGTGGCAGCTTTCCTACATGCTAACCTCATCAAAAGTTTGTTGTGTACTACAGCCCCATCCTACAAAACAACCTGGCTGGCCACAGAACACCGTAGTCAATCATCCAGTCTTCTCTTGCATTAGACCAGTTTTTGGGTTGACAAAGTAAAACTGATGAATTCACTAAGTATGATTTTACTTTCTTCTTTTTCCCAAATGAATGTTCCCTTATCTACAGCAACTGTGATGACACAAAGAACATAACGCATTATGTAAGTCCATGTTTGTTACTAACAGCAAATTCTTTGTAGGCAGAAGAGGCATGTTTGCATCCTAAGTATACATACACTTATACATATAGCAACATTTTGGTCAGTGGTGGATACAATGGCATTTCCATAATACTATAGTAGGGATAAGAAAGCACTGCCTTTCAGTAATCTCGTAACTTCTTTACTCCTAGGTGTTTGGAGTAGTATAAATGAGTACGCTGGTTGTTCTCTAGAAAATTACTTTTGTCACCCACCTTCAGCAAACTTGGATAACTACCATTCACTTTTGAACTTTATTCAGATGGATTTTCATGTCATCATACGTGATTAAAACAATCAAACCCATGAAACTTGATGCTACCCTCAGAACAGAGATACTGATGTCTTAGTTAATTGGTGGGTATTTGAAGCAAATCATAATTTCTATCTTTTTGAAATGTCTGTTATATGTAGGATTACTTTCATTAAAAGAAAATTGACTTTTTTTTTTTTTTAAAGGAAAGCTTTGCTTTTGTTTTTCTGGATAGCGGAATATGCTCCATTCTAAAACACTTGAACACACACATTAAAAAGATGCTTTCCTTTCTCCTGATTTCTTTCCAAGCCAAGTCCTCAGGTGGCAATTTACCATCTGTGTGCACAGGTGTAGCTGAGAGTGTCAGACCTCCCATAATGAACTGCAGAGACACTGGATGTTTCTATCAATTCCTCTTAGGTTGTTGGTTATTCCTATCCATTGCTAGAAGGCAAAATGGTCTTGTTATATTTATTAATTGCATAGGCAATGATTTAAGAATATATTCATGCCCCTTTCATTATTCCTATGAAATGATACATGATTTTTAATCTTGTTTCAACATAAGGAAATTACCTTGTTACTTTGTTAACATAATTACTGAAATTAATAATCATTTCCTTTATAATTTAATCAATCATGAAAATGGACTCCATGCTAGATTTAGTATTATAGTTTCCTTCAGGGCTATGTGATTTCATTTTGACATCTCTCTTTTTTCTTTACAATGGCTTTGTATCAATTAATTATCAATGAATCTTCGTTAAGAGGCATTTCTAGGGAAGTGACAAGTGTGAACTTTTCATAAATTCTAGTTTTACATGATAAATGCACAAGCTAAATGAATGCTACCATCTTGGGCTTGGAATGGGGTTTAAGAATATAGTGCTCATGGTTTAAGGCTGAGTTTGGTTCCTTAAAAATCTGAAAGATTCCATCAATTAATTAAAACTAAAGATCTTTTTACTTGAACTTATAGAGTGGCCTTAAAACATTGGTAATTCATTAGCTATCACTTACCTATTTGCTTTTTTTCCTTTTGAAATCCAGCAGTCTGATAGTTATTATATCCATGTAATTCAGCATTCCTCCTACCCACCAACTGCCATGATTTGATAAATTTTGATTGCAACACATTTTGCAATGAAAGAAGGATTTACCCTGGGTTACAAAGGAGAATGTTCTTTTCATCCATTTTATCCATTCCTGGGTACTTGATCTCCTTAAATATTTGGAATGTGTCCTTTCCATTATATTTTTAAAAGACACAGTTGGCAGATTCCGTACTGGGCAGTCGTATTTTCTATTTAAAGGTGCTGAAGTTTCTGGAAGCTTTTGTAAATAAAAAAAAAAATAATAAATGGTTCTTACAACCAGAGGTCCATCTTATAAAAACTGGAATTTCATTGACTCTTTTGATTTCTGCCATCACAAAGGAACCTGAATCCCATCACACAGCTGAGAGAGAGAGAGAGAGAGAGAGAGAGAGAGAGGAGAGAGAGAGAGGAGAGAGAGAGAGAGAGAGAGAGAATCACTACTTTTTGTTTTTTGTCCTTGGTTGGGCAATAGGGTTAATGAACTAGTTGTTTTCTTTGGTTCTGTTTTGTTTCCAGAAAGCACACCTTTGATGACCAAAAAAAACATACTGTAACATTTTTTTTAAAAAGTTAGCACGTAATTTTACCCAATTCTAAAGAAAGATTATGTTGATTATTAACCTAGATTTTTTTTTTAACAAGGCCTTTAATCAAAATGTAACATGTCTATAGCAGAAATTGTAATCAGTTTGCTTTAGAATGGATACAAAGGCTGAAAAATGCCTTATCAAGTGAGAGTTGTAGTGAGGCTAGAGGGTACTCCAGGGTTGGCCCAATCCAGGCACCTAGCAGTATCTTCATTAGTTTGTATCAAGCTTTTGTTGTTGGAAAAGAGAAACAACTGAGACAACACCAGAGGAGAACCAAGTTTTAGATATGCCAGATCTTTGTAGCTCTGCTGTAGCAACCTGGGAATGTGAAGAAATTATAGATTGAAGGAGAGAAAATGTAATTACATCTCCGTGGGATTGTGAGCTTGTTAAGGTAGTAAGATTTCTCATTTTAAATCCGAGCCTTCTATGGGGCAGTCATTTAGACATTCACACAATGGCAAATTGCAGCAGAACACTGTTCTTTTGGAAATTGTATCACTTTTCTCCCTTCTTTTCTTCAAGGAAGGGTTTTTCTTCAGTTGACTAGCACACATAAAGCTTTAGTTAATGTCCATTTTCATGATGTCTTTAAAATTTTAAACAGCATCTTTTATCTTAAAGTTATAAACTGTGGAAAGCCATTTAATTTTAAATTGTCAGAGATTCACTAACAAAGTGTTAATAAATGTTGATAGAATAAGAAAAGTAAGATAATGCAGCGGCTTATTTCAGGAGGTAGGCGTGTAAAAGGGAGCAGACTACATAGTGTGTGCTAATTATAGTGGTCAATCCAACCAGACAACCGCAGAGTCTCAAGCACTGGCTTGCAATAGGAAAGTATGGCATCTGATTTTGAGTACAGCTTCAAATGTGAGCCACCACAGTGATGTGGGGGTGGGGAAATGGGAAGTTTCTTTGAGGAATGTTCAGAGTCATAAAGAAACATAACTAGAGCTATTAACCTTCAAAATGGCATTAACAGTGGCATATAATCCAATGCTGCTTTGTGCTGCTCACACACACACACACACACACACACACAAATACCTTAATACAATTTGCATGTGTCTGTGAAAGAGAGAAGAAAACACAAAGGGAAAGAAAAATGAGATGTGGGTTGAAAATTTTAAAGTAAGATTTAAAAATACATGTAAAACCTGGCCAAAAATAAAGAACTTAATATTCACAGCAAAGCCCTGGGTTCAGTTTTTACACAGACACATGGAGATGCTTTGAGTGTTGCAGCCCAGAGGCTAACAAATGCAAAGCCACCGAGAGGGGCATGATGGCACAGTTAATCACATCACCCCGACTCAGTTTCAACCGTGGAACTCTTGGCAGGCTTTGTAAGTGCAGCCAAAAATCAATCTGAATTATGCAAGGATTTCGGAGCCTGTACTGAGGAAATGAAAATAGTCGAATAGATGGAAGTGAAGATTATTTTCAAAGTCATTTACAATGTCACATATGCAAACAAAAAAGACAGAGGCAGAGAGATGCTGCCTCACAAATCAGATAATTTGTATGTGTATGTATATATTTACATATATATGTACTTATTTTCTTTAATAATTCACAATAGCTTCAGATGTAACAGTTACTACTTGATGTAAGTTTGGGAAATAGAATTGGGCAAGCCTGGTCCAGTGGAGAATGAAATAGGTACAGATCTTTGCTTTCTTATCTCCCTATTCTGGTTACATATTGTCTGTGTGGATTGTGTTTTCATGTACCCAGTGTCTCTATGTGGTCAGCTCTCCCCTGGGTTTCAGGTATAGGGTTTGTCTTCTTGCCCTCCTTTTATTTGAGCTGTCTATCTCAGTAACTCACTCACTCAATTTATTCTATTCTTTCACATATAAAATGAATACATAATTCTATACATCCTTTCTCCCTTCTTCTTCTATGCTCACATGCACCACCTTACATGTACTCTTTTGTTTCACAATTTCTATGCAATTGTTAAGCTGGATGCTTTGATATATTAATTCACTAGTGACATTTCAGCATGTTAGTGGTATCTTTTTTCTTTCTAAGGAATTCAAGATTTCCTTATTCTCTAGTTATGATAAAATGCCAACCCTTGCTTTGGTAAAGGAGATGGTTTTGAGCAGAGAGTCACACAGACATAACCTTAAGTCATACATACAGTAAGGTAATCTTACCCATCTTTGAACTGGCCATAGGATTAGGCCAGTGAGGACTCCTTTTGGAACATAGATCTTAGAACTTGCTCTTTGACTTTTCCCATACTTGATGTAGTTAACTTTTTTCACATGTTCCTTAGTAGGATATGCCTGATCTTAAGTCCCATTTATTATAAGTGGTGCAGGCAGTTTTTCACATTAGGTTGAGAATTCTAGATAATCTGACTAAAATGCTCTGAAAAAAAAAAAAAACACATAGCAACTAAAGCCAAACAGGATATAAGAAAGAAGGTAGGATGGTGAAACACTGTTAAAACCCTTGGTTCAGAGGACCCCTGGTGTCTTTTCTAGCTTCTCCAAATCTACTTATTGGGTTTGTGTATGTGCATGTGTGTTGGATATGGAGGACATCCTGAGTGTCATTGCTTAGGAGTTGTCTAATTTGCTGTTTGAGTAAAAGTTTTCATTGCTCTGACGAGACGACATGCCCAAGGCAACTTTATAAAGGAAAACATTTAATTGGGGCTGGCTTATAGGTTCATTATCATCATGGCAGGAAGCATGGCAGTGTCCAGGCAGACATGGTGCTGGAGAAGGAGCTGAGAGCTCTGCACCAGGCAGCCAGGAAGAGATTCTCCTAAGCGTTGGGTAGAACTCATAACTCATCCCCACAGTGACACACTCGTTCCAACAAGGCTACACCTACCCCAACAAGGCCAGATATCCCAGTAGTGCCATTTCCCATAGATCACACATATTCAAACCACCACACTTGCATTTGAGATAAGGTCTCCTCCATGCTTGGGATTTACCAGTGGACTAGAACTGGCTGCCTAGCAAGGCCTAGGTACTTAGTTCTCTCAGCCTCCCCAGCACTGGATTGCAAATTCATATTCCCTATTCCTGGATTTTTGTGTAGATTCTGGGCCTTGAACTCAGGTCTTCAGTTAAGCTATTTTCCAAGTCTGGGTTTTTCTATGCTTCTCCATTAGAAATAAGACTGGGATTTAGTAGTCAACTGCTTTATCAATGTAAGCTACTCTAGGGTCTAGAATTTAAGATCCTTCAAGCTATTTAATGGATATTTTGTATTTTGTATCTTAGAGAGACAAAACACCTTACAAGAAGAGGCTGACATTCCTGTTGACCAGAGAAGTCTTTACAAAATAAAATGTGGATCCTATGGTTTTGG
The DNA here is from genome assembly GCA_021653895.1 of Mastomys natalensis. NCBI lineage: Eukaryota > Metazoa > Chordata > Mammalia > Rodentia > Muridae > Mastomys > Mastomys natalensis. The sequence continues at coordinate 2,049,548 of JAJTUV010000017.1, read as the reverse complement.
CAGATCAGATTTTTTTTTTTGACAGTTTTGTCTTATGCCTCTCTATATGCTGGTTGGGATGAATGCTCATTTTCTTGAAAAAAAATTTTTTATACTGGATTGGGGGATAGTTTCTGAGGGTTGTCTTGAAGTCATTTTTTTTCCTGGTCTTTCCAGTACTTTCTGTATGTCTTACTTAGCCCTGAGAGCCATCTCTCATTCTCTGCAATGAGCCCAGAGGATGCTTTGTAGCAGAGTCTCTCTAAGTCTCTAGTAAGGTAACCTGTTTTTACTTCCATAACATTCACAAGCTGTGCTTCTTCCAAACAACAGCTCTTTTAAGGCCACGTGGGTGTCCTCCAGATTAGCTTTGGGAAAACAAATCTGTATAAATACTCACTGTCATAACCTTAACTGCCCCCTCAGCAACTTTCAATTTTTCTCTAAGGCTGAGAAATAGTCTGTTGATTTTTCCTTTGGCACTGAATGTATTGTCAGATACCCACATGATTCCAGGATGTGCCTATTCTCCCTCTGTGGGGAATAATTCCAGGATCCAGGGGGCTTGGCAAAGCTCTCCAGTTTTTATTTACTTCCTTGGGTACATCAGCACATAACGAATCAAGACTTGGAAACAGCTCTGGGCTCCTTGTAGTTCCCTGAGGTAATTATGCAAAATAAACTCTAATAAAGATCATGGGTTATACACATAAGAGCAGCTTAAATCCATGCTTCATTTAAGCTCATTGTGATGCGCGGGTATTTGGCTGTTCCTTGCTTTTTCTCTGTGGACTAAAAGACTGGCGTGTATTTCAGGAGAGTGTAATTTGTTCTTCAATGGGAGACAGTTAAATGCTGAACAAAATTGCATTCTAAGTGATGACAAGGGAGTTATGTCTTGGACTCGCTTTCTCTCTCTGTGTGAGAGGTGAGAAGTTTCTCACAAAGGACCTGTCTGTAGTAAGAAACCATGCATCTTCTACCTGTAATGTATGGCAAGGATGTCTCTGAGGTCACCAGGATACTACATAGTATTCATGAAAGAATCATAATTCAAACTTATCATGCTGATGAAAAGACTAGGAAATAACATAATTTGATGTAATTTTGCAGTTTGGTGGTCAGATTAACTGTATTGTTAAGGGGACTTCAAAGGCTTATTCTTGAAGGCTATTGATACTAGGTTTTGGCCTCCCAGTTCCGTTCATTGTCAGGAAGTAATGATTGTACCTAAGGCCTAAGCCTTTATCTGTGCTCTGGCTTCATTTTATGGAAGCCATGAACTGCATATCAGTAACTATCCTTATCTGTACCAGCAGATGGAGTTTGCAACCCTGCCACACACACAAATGGAGTGAAGAATACACTCACCTTTTGACATGTCACCACAACAGCTTCAAGCTATGACATCTGATTGGCACTCCCCATCCTAATCTCTCCCAGGTGTCAAGCAGTGCCAGTGAAACTCTAGGTTTATTTATTTTCATATTTCAGAGGGAAGCTATGAATCAGAACTCATTATCATCTTTGATAGCCAAAGTCAGGTGTGGAGTTTTCTAAAAATAGGGAAGAATGACTATGAAATACCATCCTTTGGATATCACGGAACCATTGAAATAATGAATTCAAAGAAAATGAGGTTGCCGTCACTGGGCATGTATCCGACCGTCAACCATAGATGGGCAAAGAGTCCAGGGAATGCCACCTGCTAAACTCTTGGCTAAAGACAGATTTTGGGAGAGGGAGAGTGCCTGTCTTTCATTGTGTACCTGCAGGTGAATGCACCAGGCTCTATTAGCTAACTTCAAACCCATGGTCACAGAACAAAACAAAAACATATGAGTGTGGAAAAGAGAGTTTTAGGGAGGAAGCGAGGCTGACAGAGGTTGCAGGGAGATGTGAGATGATGTATGGGGGTGGTAGATTCCTCAAAATCATCACACATGAGAGGGAACATGAGTACAGCCAGTTCCTGAAGACTTGGTGCCAGGACTCTCTATTGATTTTTTGGGACAAGATTTCTTATTCCACCAATTATAGTGAGCTCTTATACATCTTATACAATACCTTTTATACATGGAAGACATTGTCAAAGAACCAACAATTTACTATTAGTGATGATTCAAAACTCTTAGCACTCTGGTTTAGTACCACATGGGATATGTATTTCAAGCATTTTATAGGGGATAACCTCATTCCATTTTCACACAGTCATTCTATCTATAGCTCAACTTTGCCAGAGGGCTGCTCAGTCCTCTGGGTTCAGCCAGCAGAGAGAGGAGAAGACGGAGAAAGATACTTAACTTTTAACCAACTTGACTGGAAGGAATCCCATCACTTTGCTTAGCAAGTACTGGGTACACATTACCGTTAACTCAACACAACTAAGACATGCAGGCTTGGCATCTGACTCTTGGAAGCAATGTAAATAGATCCAGTATCTTTGGTGGACAGCTGGACTTCCCTGCCATGTTACATGACATGTAGGTGTATGTTTGCAAGAAGGTTTGGTATAATTCATGTCAAAGGGTCCAGAAATAGTTTTGCAGCTGCAAAATTGCAAATAGTACTTGAGCGCGAGTCCTGGAAAGCTATGTGTCCATTGGACCCAAGTTTCAGATGCATTTGGACAGTTTATATGACTGGTTTGGCTAGGTGATTAAGTATAACCTTCCAAGCTGGACCTGCCAAAAACCTGCTTGTCATTTGATACCTGGTATCTGAAGTGCCAGATTACAGACTCTGCCTTTATACCTTCTGGCTGGGATCCTCTCCAAAGCTGGTAGATTCCTCAAAATCATCACACTGAGAGGGAACATAAATACAGTCAATTCCTGAAGACTTGATGCCAGGACAAGGTTTTGGGGACAAGGTTTCTTTTGGTAGTCTTCCATTTATAGTGAGCTCTTATATGCTATATACCTAGTTGATTTATTTACTGGGGGCCTCTCATATATGATGAGAGTAATCTGCTTCATATCCGAAGCATCTTCCAGGTTGCTTCCTGCACTGTGTATGCCAGATAGTCACCCCTAAGGTAGAGTTTCATTTTCTAGACTCTTTTTCTCTTTCCTAGCTGCTATGACCTAGCTTTAGTCTCATTAAGAGTCTAGTCCTAGAAGCTGCACATACATGGACTGCATATACATATACATCATTTCTTACTTTATGTCCTCTCTTTTCTTATTATTGATGCTTTTTCCAGTTCTCAGTTGGCAATTATCACTGCCCATAGCTGACCACAAACCCACAATCCTACTAATTACAGACCTCACTCATGCCTTGTGAGTGTTTATGTTCACCAATTTCTGGTTCCCATCTTTCAGAAGTCTAGACAGATACTTAAAGTGATAGCCTAGGGGCATATCTTAAGTCCTGTCACTCATCCCAGGCTTATCAGAGAAATGTAGCATGACATAAGAACTCAGCATTTCAGTATTCCCAATATGATGATCATAGAATGTCGATGAATCAAGTTCATTTAACCTTTTCACATACCTGAACTCCCCAGTTAGGTGGCATTAACAAGCATACGTGGCTAAATGCATGATTTAAATTCCTTCTATCTTGTGAAAAAAATCAAAAGTGAATGAGACCTAAACCATCATAGCCAAGTTGTTATTAGGCAGGTAACTTGTCAACAAATAAAAATCAGTCGCTTCAATGAATATAGAAAGAAATTATCCATTAAAGAGTTCTTTCTTCTTTGAATTGCTATACAGCAAGGCAGGATGCTACCTGAGTGCCATTCACCCTCTGACTAGAAGAATAGGCAGAAGGATTGTGGGCCCTAAGGAGATAGGAACTGCACAGGAAGATCAACAGACTAAACCAACCTGAACCCTTGGAGCTCTCAGAGACTGAATCACCAACCATGGAGCATACCTAGTCTACACAGATCTAGCTCCATGGGCTGGACCTAGGCCTCCCTGCACATATGTTGTAAATGTGCAGCTTGGTTTTCATGCAGGTCTCAAACATCTGGAGTGGGGGCTATCCCAAAACATGCAGCCTGTATATGGAGTATGGTCTTCTAGCTGGGTGCCTCATCTGGCCTAAATGGGAGAGGAAGCACCTAGCCTCTCAGAGACTTAAAGTGACAGGGTGGGGGATACAGGAGGAGGGGGGGTACTCAGAAAACAAGAGATGGGGAAGGATTGTGGGAGGGGGTGACTGGGACGGGTTATAAAGTGAATAAGCAAAAAAAAAAAAAATTAAATTATAAAAAGAAAAAAAAAAAAAAAAGAAACTAGGGCACATGGCTATGTGCCTTTTTTGTTTCCTTGAAGAGAACACCCACTGATTTCAAGGACACCTTTGTGCTGTAAAATTTGTTGGGTAGCCTGCTAACTCCTTGATTCCTAGTTACCTCCCTCTTCCACACAAATCAACCTGTTCTATTTTTCATGTTCTCACAGTGTGATAAAGATAGGTGCTGATTTTGCTGTTTAATGTGGTCGGTCATGTTTTAGGAGAGTGTTGGAATGCAAGCTGGGATTTACATTTGAAAGCAACTAAGAACTAGAAACATGGATATTTACCTGTGAGGGAATTGCCAATGCTGATATTTCCATCTGTCACAAAAAGGTGCATGTATACTTAAAATTATACAATTTCCAAATGTTAAACTCTATAATATAGAGATATAAAACATGTGTGCTACATCTAAAAATGTATGGGTATTTATAACCGTAAAAATTCAAAAAGATTAAACAATTTAAATAAATAGTATATATGTGCTACACATTAAATTATAGTCCGACACTCTTTAATACCTGATACATAGTCCGTGCATCTTTGTACTTACTCTGTAAGATGGCAGGGAGTGAGGATGTAGTAACACTGTGCAGCAAAACTACTGTCATCATAATATAGAAAAAATCTGCAGGAGATAAGTAGTCTTATTATTGACTGAAGTGAAGCAGAGTGACCCCATGCTTCAGTTTGGATTGACTTAACTGCTTCATTGCATATGGGCAGTGTCAGAAGGCCATCATAAAACAATCCTTTGCTTTAAGAATGCTGTTTCCTTCTAAGGCACACCTCCAGCCTTATCAGAATGTCAGAGCAGGAGTCCTGGCAGTTGCGTTTGTTGTCGGGCAGGAAACCCATCTGTAAGCCAGTGATAGGGGGATCTGGCATCTGTGGAATGTGTTTCTTTCTTTCTTCTTTTTTTTTTTTATGGAGAATAAAGAAGCTGTATCCTTGGAAATGACAAGTGCTGAATCTGTCTGATAGGGGACTGCAACTGTTGTGCCTTTCCTCTTAATCAGCATCTACCAGAGCCACGAAAGGGCCTGTTTCCTACAATTTAACTAAAGAGAACTGGGGGTTGAGCTGAGATGACAAACATATTTAAACCAGGGATTGTTAACCTTTTGCTACCTTAATGCCAGTTAGAGCTGTGGATGCTTTCCCATTGTGTTTTAAATTCATAAAATGGGACAATCAAAGTACACAGGAAAAGCATCATATTGATCAATTATCATATTATTAATTATAATATGTATAAGTACTATGTAAATATAAGTATTCATTGATCAACTAATAGGCATAGATGCATGTGAGATAATGCTTTGAGATCTGCATGAATATTAGTACTTAAAAATAAGTGATTTCTCCAGGCATATCATGAATAGCTCTTCTGTGATTTTTGCCTAAATTTATAATTGAAAAGACTTCTAATTGCAGCAGAAAGATATAGAAAATGTAATATTTTACATTTATAAGCTTAACCTCCGTATTCCTATCCTCAGATTCTTTGAGACATTTGTGCACACAAGGCTGTGGCAATTTGTTTTTAAATTACTCCCTTGACTGAGGTAGGCAAGTCCATTTAGGGGACACTTGAAGATACATAAAAGAACCCTATTGTACCCACTAGCAGAATTCATAAAATAACCGTAGAGCATTCCCACTGATTTCTCTTCTCTAGAGATATTCTTTACACTCTAATATGGAGTACATAAGGAAACACTTAATTGCACTTCGGTATCCTGTTTGTTGTACTTCAGTTTCTTCATATTTTGAAGTATAAAAATTGCTTCACAACTCCAGTTAAAATATTTTCGCCGTTTCTCCACTTATGTAGCTATTTGTCTACACTCTTGCTGGTAGAAGTGTCTGAATCATTTCATCAATAGTTGACAATCGTCCTATCAGAGTGGAGACTTTGGAGATGGTAGTTCTTGAGTGAGAGATTAGAGTTTGCTGTTGTTTTGGCATGGAAGGGAAGACATGCCTGGCTATAGCTTTGGAGCTCCAGGGAGATGGTGGATGCACATTTACTCATGGGCAGGGAGAGAAGCAGTGGAGGGAGAAATACTGAAGTTCCAAGTACAGAAAAGATGGATGCTGAACCACATGCTGAGAGCAGGCAGAGCAGTCATCCGAAGCAGTCCATCTGCCTGTGAGGTTTATCCACGACCTGAGCATATAGGTATATAAAAAAGACACATAGATATTTACTGGAAATAAATCATAAAGAAATCTCTCATGTAATTTTACAATTCATTTAGAATGTAAGCAATGTTGAAAGTCAATGAGGTGAATGTTTAGTTTTGCACGAAGTATTAAACTTTGTCTCAAAATTTAACACTGTGAGCATCTTCAACCTCTGAGAGTTGCTTCATATTTGGCTCACACAGTTTTACCGATAAGAAGAATGTTGGTTATCTAAATACATAGTACAAGATAACATTTTTTTACTTAGGACCCATTTCAGAAATTTTTGGAAATTATTTCCCAATCCCAAGCCAAAATTTACCTAATGGTTTTAATAGAGGTCCAAGGCAATAATTCAGGCTGAACATTTGAAAATCAAACATTCAAACATAACACAGTCCATATGTATACTAATTTGATTCATTCAAAAGGAATGATGATAGGAAAATATTCAATTGCTATCATAGAAGTAAAAGGAACCTTTGCTGTAATCAATCCCTTGTTGTATAAGAGCAGAAAATTGTGTATGTTTGGTAAAAGCACTGCAGTTTGCAACCTGTTATAGTCAATCTGACCCAAAGTATTTGGTCAGAATCAAGATCAGTGTGTATGCAGTATATTCAGAATCAAGTCTTCTGTGTGTAGTTCTATGATGCAGTACAGGGAATACTTCCAGAAACACGCTGGATTCTTATGTATTCGATTTTGAATTTGCTCAGAGAAGCTTTTACTATTGCAATAAAACTAAATTTCTTAAAACTTAATTTCAAATTTTAAGATGATCTAGAAAGGTGCTGGGCCTTGCCACTTCGCATGCTCTTAATGTCTCGATTTCCTCATCTGTAGGACAGGAATGGTAATACCTGCCATAGAGATTTGTAAAATTGACACTGGCCTATAAATGTTTGTCTTTTTCAGTTTTGTAAGTTTCCATGTGTATTTTGATAGGAATTACAGTGAATCATGTTGGGTATTATTAACAAGTTAAAGCTGTCTAGCCTATGAATTTGGGAAGATTTTCAACTTATGCTTTGTAGTTTCCCTCATTAATATTTTTGTTTTTATTAGAAATTTTATTACATTACATTTTCCTATAAAGGGGCAATCAATTTCTTTAATTTCTAAATGTTTTCTTCTTTTTAATATTATTATAAATAAGATTGTTTTCCTAGTTTTTATCTTTTTCTGCTTTAAATTTTTAATTTCTTCTCCTATTTTTGATACACATTTTTATCAGTTTTTCATAGGCAAATCACATGATTACAAGTGGCTTTTGAAATGCTTTTGAGAAATAATCTTTTATGTTCACGTGCATCTAATTTTGATTTATTATATTTTGATTAAAATAATCTTATACTAAAGGTTCATCTGTATTTATTCATTAATCTCTCTAGAATGTTTTTTAGCATTCAGTTAAATGATTCATGCAAAAACTATCTGTGGAGACTTATCCTTTTCTGTTTGGTGCATACAAATCTTAGGTTACAGATAGGCCATGCAAACTTCATGTCTTCCAATACTTCTGGAGTAACAAATGGCGGCAATTTTAGTAATTTCCTATAATATACTTCAATTACACTGTTGCTTCAGTGACTTTATGTGTTAGAGCCCTTAGGGAAATGTAGCTATTTCTCTTTTCTAGCCACTTGCTGTTTGGGTTACAAATGTGCTCTACAGACTCAACACTGGAAATTATAAGAAACCTTAGAAAAACTCGCTAGCCTGTCCTGTACTGGAGGGATACCCATATAGTATATTTTATTTTTGTAACAATCACCCCACTTTTGAAAACCATTTCTAAGGAATGAAGTAAATGCCCTTCTTAGTTGAAAAGTTGGCCTACTAGTTATTAGTCATAACCTATTAGGAAAAAGCAATTGCTCTTTTTAAAAGGGAAAGAAAATGTCCTACTCTTTAAAGACATGAGGTGTGAAGTTGGTGTTTGTAGTATGTACTTGGCAGAAGTTGTTGCATTGATAAACCAACAGTGAAGATGTTTGCTGACATCAGAGTTGCTGTTTGCAAATGCAGAAAGTCTGTACTATAAAGATGCTGTGTGCTGCATGTTGTGAGACAGAACTAAAAATTTTAACTCAACTTCATTAAAAATAACTGGGAAGAAAATGCTATAGTACTTTTGAAGAAATACTGAAGTCTCAGCTTCATCATATTACAGCATTTAGCCAAAGTGGTATTAATATAATTTGAAAATGCAGACAGTCTCCTACCTTTGGCTGTTTCATACATCTTATTAATTTAAAGAATAGAATTGTGTGCGTGTGTGTGTGTGTGTGTGTGTGTGTGTGTGTGCAGGTGTATGACTGCTGCAGAGGCCAGAAGAAGGCATTTGTTCCTTTGAGGATAGACTCACTGGCAGTTGTGAGTCACCTAGCATGGGTGTTTGGAATTGACCTCAGGTCCTCTGGAAGAATGTTCTTAACTCTGCCATCTTAAAGAGTGCTTTGGATTTCCTGGAACTGGAGTTACAGGTACTTGTTAGCTGCTATATGAGTGATGGGAACTAAACCCGAGTCTCTGGAAGAGCATCAAGTTCTTTGACTGATGAGCCATCTCTTCAGCCTAGAACCTTTCCTCCTTATGGGGTAATCTTTTTGTGCACTGTATAAAGGTTTTCTTTGTACTATCTTGTTTTCTGAACCTGCAGAATGCTGAGTACTGGTTGGACTTTGATATTGTTATTCTTCTGCCCATCACCTGCCTTAGTATTCTGTAGACATATTATCTTCATCACCTTTTGATTGGTTTAATAGGTGAAGTAGTAGAGGAAAGGGAGCAGAGAGAGGGTCTTGGTAGAAGAATCATGGGTGAGAGATTGGACAGTAAGTAAAACATGGAGGTGGAAGGAACAGGTGCCAGAACTATGAGAGGAGAGGGGTAATGGGTCACAAGGCAGATGTGGAATAGAATAGTTGTATTATTTTAAGTTAGACAAGCTAACAAGGAGGTAGGCTGCTAAGGCCTAAGCTATAATTAAAAATAATAAGTCTGTGTTATTATTCGGGAGTGGGTCAGACAGTCTGCTTGTCCTCCTAAGCTTACATGTTTCTTGCAAAATTTAATTCTAACAAGAATTAAATTCTAACAAGAATTAAATTTACATAGACTTACATTATTAGCTTTTAATTTAAGTGGTTTATTGTTTTACAGTTGAAAGACTTAATTTTTTATACATTTTTAAATTAATTTTTTTTACAGCATTTCTTCCCTTCCTTTCCCCCTTAGTCCCTCCAAATTTCTCTCCCTCGAGTAGCTGTGTTTCCAGCCCCATTATCATATTGGTAGTCTCTTTTACTTTTATTATTGCTTACGTATATAAATATAGATATATATGTGTATATATGTGTGTGTGTGTGTGTGTGTGTGTGCATAAATGTATAAATACAATCTGCTGATTCTATTTTGATATGTATATATGATTTCAGTATTGACGCTTTTCCAATTAGGGGTTCATTCCTGTTTGAGGCTAATTCTCCATCACTCTTTTGTTATTATTAGTTGCATGTAATTCCCGGCCTAAGGAAGTAACCTTGTGATATTTTTCCCATTCTGAGTTAACATGTCTCTTGATATTGCCACTGTTCACATCTTGCTTATGTAGTCCTATATATGAGAGTATGAGAAAGTGTTTCACAGCAGACATGATGGCTTTCTGGTCTTTACAATATTTCTAGTCTAATATCCATAATGTTCCCTAAACCCTAGATGTATGAGTCATGGTGCAGATGTTTGCACTGGTGTTGTGCTCACAATATGTTGGTCTCTACACATTTACTGTTCACAGAGGCTTATTTGATGAGGTAGTACTTACACTTACTTCTTAGTGTAACGGTAAGATTGAGACTAGTGAGCATCCTACCTAAAACAACTTATAGATTCAAAAGAATCACACTCAAAATGCCGACAACATTCTTCACATAAATAAAAAAAGATTCCTAAAATTCATATGGATCCAGAGCAGATCACAGAGAGAAATCCTGAGTAAAAAGAATAATATTGGAGGGATCTAATTCCAGACTTTAAGATGTAATATAGAACTAAAGTACCAGTAATATGATGCTGGCACAAAACTGACATAAAACAGAATACCCAAACTTGAGTAATTATAACTACAGCCATCTGCTGTTTGACAGAGGTCAAACACATATAGCAGAGAAAAGAACATCCTCAACAAATGGTGCTGGAAAACTGGATGTCCACATGCAGAAGAATGAAATTAGACTACTATCTATTATTACCCTGCACAAAAATTAGTTCCAGGTACATCAATTTAAAACCTGAAATACTACAACTGTTAGATTAAAAACAAGAGCAGTATTCTTCAAGACATAGGTGTAGGAAAAGATTCTCTAAATTTGGTTCCATTTGCCTTGGAATTAAGAACAACAATTGACAAGTGGGACTTCATAAATCTAAATCACTCTGTACAGATAAGAAAACAATCAATTAAATGAAGAAGAAACTCACAGAATGGGAAAGAATCTTTACTAGCTACATGACTTTTAAAGAGCCGATACGAGAATATACAAAGAATTAAAAAAAAACAAAAGTAAAAACTCAAAGAAACAAAGGGCCCATTAAAAAAAAAAACAAAACAAAAACCACCTTAGAGACTAAACAGAGAATTCTCAATAGAAGAAATAAATATGGATAAGAAATACTTCAAAAAGTGTTCACTGTCCTTAGCAGTTAGGGGAATGCAAATTTTAAAAACTTAAAGATTTCATCTTACCAAGTGAGAATGACTAAGATCAATAAAACAACTGACAAGTGCTGGAGAGGATGTAGAGAAAGAGGGGCCTTTGTTCACCATTGATGAGAATACAAATTTAGTGCAGCCAACTCTGAAATAAGTATGGAGAATTCTCAAAGACCTAGAAATAAATCTACCATATACTTCATCTATACCACTCTTTGGCTTATATCCCAAAATGTGACATCCTTCTCCACAGATATTTGCTCAGTGAGGTTTATGGCTTCCCTATTTGCAATACTCAGGGTATAGAAGCAACCTACATGTTCTTTAACAATGAATGGATAACAAAAGTTTGGCACATTACATGTACATGGTGGCATACTATTCAGCTATAAAGAATAATAAAATCATGAAATTTGAAGGTAAGTGAGTGGACCTAGAAAAGATTGAGTCAGGAAGACACATGCCTCATTTTCTTGAACATCTTCACTATATGTGAGTATACATCACAGAATAAAGGCAGAAACCAGAAAAGTATAAAAGGAGCACATTTTGGGTCTTGAGAGGGGGTAGCAGGATATAGGTGATATTAATTAGGAAATGGCAAAAAGGGGAGGAAGATAAAACTGGAGACAAACATGGAGTTTAACACAGGAAGGACACATAATGCCAAAGTTGTGTGATACAATCTCAAGGAATCTTATTATTTTATATTTACCTAAGATTATACACAATGCATGTAAGATTATGTACACATGTGAGCACACATGTGTGCATGTGCACACACACACACACACACACACACACACACACATAGAAAAATCCTTTTTTTGTTTTTTGACTTTCCATTTTTTTAATTCTTTTTTTTTCTTTTTTTTCCTTTTTTAATTTTATTTTTTTGCTTATTCACTTTATAACCCGTCCCAGTCACCCCCTCCCACAATCCTTCCCCATCTCTTGTTTTCTGAGTACCCCCTCCTCCTGTATCCCCACCCTGCCACTTTAAGTCTCTGAGAGGCTAGGTGCTTCCTCTCCCATTGAGGCCAGATGTGGCACCCAGCTAGAAGACCATACTCCATATACAGGCTGCATGTTTTGGGATAGCCCCCACTCCAGATGTTTGAGACCTGCATGAAAACCAAGCTGCACATTTACAACATATGTGCAGGGAGGCCTAGGTCCAGCCCATGGAGCTAGATCTGTGTAGACTAGGTATGCTCCATGGTTGGTGATTCAGTCTCTGAGAGCTCCAAGGGTTCAGGTTGGTTTACTCTGTTGATCTTCCTGTGCAGTTCCTATCTCCTTAGGGCCCACAATCCTTCCCCTTAATTCTTAAAGGAAGTCATTCTACTGGGCTGACAATGCTCCTTACAAGAATGGGAGAATAGCCTAAGCGCAATGCCAAGCACAGTAAAAGTTCTTTTTGAAGGGTTGATTGGGTAGTCTACATGACACCCAAAGCAATATAGACCATGGCTGTTGTCTTTAGTTGCCTCTCAGAGGGGAAAGTTAAGCCCCTGTTGCTGAAAACACCACATGTAGGACATGAGACTCAGATGATTTAAGTTGGATCCAAACTGAAAGCCTGCCTTCTGAGGTTTAGCTTCATGGTAGCAGAAAATGCTATGGAAGTTGCCAGGGAATGGGAACAATTAACAGTCCTACAAATCAGTGACACCTATGAGCATTGTCCCTCAACAATGAGCAGCATGACAGTTGTTCATAACGGCTTAGTCAGTGATACTCTTGGTGGTAACTACCAACTATGTAACTGGACTTAAGGTCCACTCAACAAGAGATAAATCAGACCAGTCCTCAAAACTTAGCAGTGTCCTGCTAGAGTGGTCAGAGATCTTAGGAGAAAAGCTACTAGTGCCACTTAAAAGTTTTAAAATTGTACTTTAACATACTTCACTACTAGTTTAAACATTTTGATTGTGTTTCCTTTGTTCAAGAATTCTTTATTGGGTTTTCTCTGAATACTAACGCATTGGGCTACATGCTTTTTAAAGTGAATATATATATTTAATACTTTACTGTCAGGCTCATTGGGAAATGCAGAAAAGCAGGTGGAACAAGTACAGAAAAACTTAAGGGAGAAAGCTATTAATGTTCATCACCTCTTAATGAAGACTAGGGTTGTGGGATGCTGGGAAGAAAAGATTAGCATACGTACTTCAGCATAGCTTGTGAAATACTTTTTAAGAACGTATGTGACTTGACATAGGTCTTGAAGGTTGACTATAAAGTGGATACACATCTAACCTTAGACTGTAAAATACATTGTTTTTGTGACTTTTGAGTCATCTGAGGCTAATAACCAGTATCATAGCAGTGTAGCAATGAGTTTATAGAATTAGAAGGTGTGAAGCTGCACTTTTATCAAATGTAGTTAACTGTGTGACAAAATTAGCACCTTTGGTTTCTGTAAAATCCATTGCACTTAATCAGCCACATGGTATTTCTTTGGATTGGCAGCAAAACTCACAGGATACTCCATTTACTGACCCCTATGCTTGCTCAGCTTTCCGCATGGATGGAACATAGCAAACACAGTATATGGAACCCTGACACAGTAGTGGTTTTCTACCTTCAAATTGTACCTTGTATGCCCTGGGATTCTCCTCTTCTGAAGTCATGGTGTACATGGTTAAAATGATGGTTTTGGGTGAGTTCAGACCCTCTCAGTTCATAGAAGTCCTGTCTTTTAACACAAGACAGTCAAGCAAAGAGCAAATCTTTACATCTCCTAGGGACAAGAAGATACTGGTCAGCCTCATCTTCACTACCCAGGACAATTCCTAATACAGGATTTCATAAAAAGAAATGGCAGTTCAAGTTCCAGCATTATCATTTACTAATTGTACAAATTAGACCAAGTTATTATTCTCTCTGAATTCACCTCCCCATCTTTTCTTTTTTAATGGAAGCATGTAGTAAGTTTTCTATGTCTAATATTTTTTATGTGATCCAAGTATCCTAAAATTCCTTTGAGGGATTATGGAGCATCAGGCTGTCTTAACTTAGAAGCTTAAATGAATTTTCCCTTTGCCACATTGGCAGAATATTCTTGGCTTCATTTCCACACTGGATCTGATAGACCAGTAAAGAGAAGTTAGAAAGAAAATAAGATTTACATTAGGTAAAGAAAATGAGTGTCTCTGGAGTCTATGAAGATGAGGATTTTTGGGACTATATAGGGTCAGAGTAAGCAGAGAGTGAGGAGAATATAGTTAGTAGACTCATTAAAAGCCAGGAATCCGATTCTAGGAAAATGGTCTGAATCCATAGGTCATCATGATCTGGAAGGAGCTTATTTGTATAAGACTCGATTTGGGTCCTGTTTATTTACATACAAGAGACCTCACATGCAGCATCCTACTGCTGACAAACTTAAAGACATAGAGATAAAGGAGTTCTGCTCCTTGATTTTTTTCCTGGTTTTTAGAAGTTGAGATCAATATATGATCTGAACACTTCTGTTGCCTTAATATTTAATACTATTTTCTACCACAGCATTTATCTTGGCAAATCTTTCATTGATTATTTAATTGTCTAACATGATTAAATTGGTTATTTCAGATGTGTCGACTCCACAATTTATTAGATTTTCTTGAGGTTAAAAAATGGTTTGGTAGTTTATTAGACAGAAGTAAGGGCTATCTTTATCTTTATTCAGCTATTAAACTAAATATAATAAAAACTACAGAAGCATTTAAAATACATAGTCTAGTAAGCTGTCACATTTTAACCATGATCCAACTAGCTTTGAGAAAATGGCTTCATTTTCAATAAGAAATGTTACGACAGAATAGAATCTAGAGTTTTCAGCTATATTTCCGTTTTATTTGTGGCTCAATTGAAGAACCTAGACCCATCCCCCGACCCACCATTTGAATTTCTTTTACATATTAGCTCATTTCTCTTACAGATAGCATATTTAATGGCTCAAGCAATTTAATGGATTATTGGTGCTCTTAGGTAGACAAGTTAGAAAATTTGAGAACCATTTCCATACAACTAAATATGGAAATGAAATACTTTGAACTTTTATTTCCTAGTGTGCTTTATCAGAGTTAATTTAAATTCTGGACATTTGAGCACTAGTTAGCTATTGCAGGAGCAGGTCAGAAAAGCAAATAACTTGAAAGTAACTTATCAACTGTAAGAAGTTCACAACAATAGATATTTTTCTTGTGTGGCACATGAATCTGTGGGCTGCTAAGGCTCCTACAGGGCTGCCCTGATTTGTGAGTTTTGTTCAGTTTTGCTCCACATGTGTCTTCTAGAATGGCTGAGTATTAAGGACATGTATTTTTTTCTCATTATGATGGCAGGCATGATAGGAGCCAACTGGAGTTATGTAAGCATATTTAAAAGCACATACTCATGTTGCATCCAGGAATGTTTCATTGGTTGAAGTGAACTGCATGATCAAGCTGGCATAGATTTATACTAATTAAAGATTCAGTAGAGTCACATGACCAAAGGAAGGCTAACTGTTATTGTCGAGCAGAAAAGAGATTTAGAATCAAATCTCCTCTCCTACTGTTTGAATAGAGGAGACAATGGATGCAGTTACTCCCCAAAGAGCTGTCTATTAAACATAATAATAGTGTTTTCACAGAATTGGACTGAACTGACAGTTGCCTGGGTTGAACCGAGGAAGAAATGAGAAATGTTTTGTAGTTATCCAAAAGTTCTGTTTCTAAAGCTTAGTGTGTGCACATATAAGCACTTCCTGCCGGTGTGTGTGTGTGTGTGTGTGTGTGTGCATGTAAAGTACACAGACACACTCATAAGAAAGCTTATTCTCTGATATCATAAACACACACACACACACACACACACACACACACACACACACACAAATCTCGTTTTCAAGTGAAGAGGCTTAAGAAAATACTTCAGTTTTCAAAATAAAAAGAACAAAGATGCTCTATTTTCCAAATTCCTAGGTTCTGGCTATCTTAACTTCTGAATTACTTTAACTCTCTCTTTTTCCTCACTGTGATTCTGTGCAACATTAGCAAAAGCAACACCCTGTCCAGAGTGACTCTCAGCTTGTAGCTAACTTGCTAACTATCAGATGGACCTCTCCAATATGCTTGGCTGAAGTAGTAATTGTATCACATGTATAGACAAATCAAAAATAGACAACCTGGAGTTATTTTGAGTGTCTTCATTTCATTTACCAGAAAACTATAAAACTAGGCAAATAAACTTTTGGAGTTGTTGAGGTCTGGGGTCATAGATGCCTTTATTATTTCATGGTCACAGCCTCAATTTCTAAAATATTTTTTCTTGGTGGGGACGTCTGCCAACATGGGGCAGCCAGATGAATCCCTTAGGACTGAGTGCTGTATCCAGTAATAACTGTGAACAAAAGGTTTTGTCGCAGTTTAAAACTTTTTTTTTATGACTATTTCAAGTCCAAAGCCAGCAAAAGCCAGGGCTCACTCTTTATGATGTACTTAGTATTCTGCTCTAATAAATAGTCCTTCAGTTAAAGATAATAAATCTCTTCTTGCTTATATGACAGGTGTTGTGGATTATCTTAGATTCTGCTATCCCCTTAAGAGGAAACTCAAATGGCATGGGCTGAAAAAGAGGGAGATGATAAAATCCTTAGATTTATACCCATTCCTTTGTGGTCTAGACCTAAGGGAGCTATCCCAGCTGTAGTGCTCAACAGGAGGCTGGAGAGGAGCTTGGAGCTGAGTGTTTATAAATTCTAAGCTTTAAATATATGATAGTCCTTGGATTTGTTTGTAGTACTGTTATCAGCCTGCCCACACTATTCTCAGGACAACTAACTGTTCACTGTTAGAGGTTGTGTCCATTGTAGAAAGACCTCAGAAAACCTGAGCCTACTCTGAGGCTCAGGTTACCAGTGTTTCTTTTTTGTTGTTTTTTATTAGATATTTTATATATTTACATTTCAAATGTTATCCCCTTTTCTGGTTTCCCCTCTGGAAACTCCCATTCCATCCCCCTTGCCCCTGCTTCTGTGAAGGTGCTCCCCAACCCACCTACCCACTCCACCCTCACTGCCCTGACCTTCTCCTACACTGGGGAATTGAGCCTTCACAGGACCAAAGGCCTCTCCTCCCATTGATGTCCAACAAGGCCATCCTCTGCTACATATTGGCTGGAGCCATTGGTCCCTCCATGTGTAGTTTCTTGACTTTGAGTCTGTTGTCTTGAATTGGTGCATTTAACTAATGTTTGACATTTTTTTTATTGGATATTTTATTTATTTACAATACTGATGTTATCTACTTTCCTCATTTCCTCTCCCTAGAACCCCTTATCCCATTCTTCTCCTCCTTTATGCTTTTATACCATTTTGATTACATGCATGCATTAAGGTCAATTCTAGGTTGAGGGTCCAGAAATACAATAGATGCAAATAGTCAAGGAACAAACAGGACAATAAACACAAACAGTCAAAGAAAAAGCAAGGCATTAAACCCAATTATGTGAACACTCCCATGATCACTGTTTCTAAGGGCTTATCAGCATGACCAAAGTATCTGAGCCTATTTCCCTGTCCTAGCCCAAAGTCATTTTCATATCTGAAGCCTACTTCCTTGTTCTAGCCTACAATTTAGATTCCTGTCTGAAATTATTTCTTTGTTCTAGCCTAATATTTAGGTTCCTGCTTGAGATTACTTCTTTGTTCTAGTCTAAGATTTAGATTCCTACCTGAAATTACTTCTTTGTTCTAGCCTAATGTCAGATTCCTGCCTGAAGCCTACTTTCTTGTCCTTGGCCAATGTCATATTCCTGCCAAGCAGCCCATTTCCTTGTCTTGGCACATGTTGGTTCTTGCCAAGCAGCCCCAAAGGCTCTCCACTGCTCTCCAATTTTTATTTCATTAACAAGACTGAGCCTGTCTTAGGTCATTCTGACATGAATGACTTCCTTACCTGTCATGGAATATGCATTATCAAAAGCAATGCACTTATGTCTTAGGTTGGTAAGGCTTTGTGCATAATCTTACCCGTCCTTGGCTTGCCAGCCTGTTAATTTAATAACTCTGCTGGGGGTCCATTTTCAGGTTCAAGCTATGTACTTGACTGCCAACATGTTGATGTTATTAAAGAAAAGCTTTAACACACTGGCGGGAATAAAAGTATTTCCAGGACAAAAAGGGCTATCATAATCAAGTCATAGATGCCATCTTTGAAGCTGGATCAAAATAGAAATACTGACCTCAGGCCATGGGTAATTTTATCTGCAGTATCTACTGCATCAACACTCAGCAGAGCAGCATTCTTGATATTTAATGATATGTATCATTAAAACATCATGAGAGGTGTTAGAAATATGCCAAATACACTACACGTGACATTAAACTTCTTCCTAATTATAGTGACTACCACTGTAAATTGTAGAACTAACATGAATCCAATGGTATTTGGCATGACACTCAAGATGCTCCTTACCCTTAGATTCTGAACCTCCTTGCAATAATTTGAATAGGATAAAGAGCATCAATCTGTTCTTCCAAATGCCTATCTAAATCCTCTGGTATATTCAACACATTAGTAACATTTTTTGCTAAATGACTAACCAAAGTAGATGTCTTAATTTCTTGTGTCACCACAATTGCAGAAGCAGTGGTGCTAGCAATTAATGCAAGTAAAGCTGTAATATCAGCAATAATCAAGCCCATTAACCTCTTGCTTCTGCTTAAAGCCTTATTCATTTCTTCCAGTACTTGCAAGCTATTTTTAGAATTCCAAGGTTCTGTGATACTCAGGGCACTAAAGCAAAAGCTGGTTGATAGACCTCCATAACTGACATGCCACATTTCAAAGCCGGGCATTTCAAAACACAAACACAATTAGAAGGTATACAATCAGTGCAACTTACATTAATTACTGTAGAGGAAACAAAAGTATTTTTAACTTGACAATTAAAAGAGCCTTAACACATGTGCTAACACCTGTTTGAAATTCAGATCCTGCCCCAACTTTATCTCTTGCTAACATAACATCATAGAGAACTGCAGTTAATTTCCATTTATGTCTCTGAAAATGTCCAGAACCAGCCTTCCAAATGAAGACTGTTATTTCTAATATTGGATTGATTTCTAGACCAGTCCATGATTGAGTCTGAATAACTGGTCACATTTAATAACAATACAAGAGGCATTATAACTTCTCTTTTTGATTCTCTGTTCTACAAGGTCTAAGAACTTGAGGCAAGGCAGCTTGTACCATCAGGGGTATAGGTAAGCAATGGTGGGTCAGTAACTTTTGTCCAATATAGCTTCTCAGTCACAATTGTCAGGGCACTCAGCAAGCTCACAGGTCAGCATCATTCTTTGTCCTGGCATCAGCATGTTTCACCCATCACTCTGGTGGCCACCATGCTCTTTCAGCATCCTGCAGAAAAAACACAAACATGTCCTCTTTCCCATATTTAATACATGATTGGGATCATGCCTTATACCAGTAAGTGGATCCTTCCTTTCATCTTCCCTTTTACCTGCATAAATATGCCTAGTTATAGAGTACCATAGACACTCAACAGAATGTTCCTTGGCATCTAAATTAAAAAAAAAAAAACTTTAAAATAAAAAAAAAAAGTATATGATTTAAATAAATTTGTGGTGTACAAGGGTATATCTTCCCCTTTTTTATTTTATGAAGATATTGTTTTAAAGTTCCATGGGCCCGTTCCACAGTCTCTTGTCCTTGACAATTATAAGGAATCCCTGTAATATGGAAAATGTAAAATTGCTGATATAGAGTTTCAAATGTTTGATTGCCATAGTCAGTCCATTATTTGTTTGTTTGTTAGTTTGTTTTTCTTTTTCTTTTTTTTTAAAAATTATTGGGTATGTCATTTATCTACATTTCAGATGTTATCCCCTTTCCCCATTGCCTGCCCCCAGAAACCCCTTAACCCATCCTCCCCCCCCTATTTCTATGAGAGTGTGCCCCCACCCACACACCCACTCCCACCTCCCCTCCCTAGAATTTCCCTTCACTGGGGCATCCAGCCTTCAAGGGACCAAGGCCCTCCTCTCCCACTGATGCCCAACAAGTCCATCCTCCTCTACAAATACAGCTAGAGACATGGGTCCCTCCATGTGTGTTCCCAGGCTGGCTGTTTAGACCCAGTGAGGTCTGGTTGGTTGGTATTGTCCCTCTCCCCATGGGGCCAGAAGCCCCTTCAACTCCTTCAGTCTTCTCTCTAACTCCTTCACTGGGAACCTTGTGGTCAGTTTGACGGTTAGCTGTGAGAATCTGCCTCTATATATGTCAGGCTCTGGCAATGCCTCTCAGGAGACAGGTATATCAGGCTTCTGGTTTGACAGTTTTCCGTAGGCAATCTGAGGGAACTGACTAGCTGAAACTCTGGTTCCACAGTGATTCTGAATTAGACTTCTTCAAGTGCTAGCCCACACTTAAGTCATGGTTTTTCATTTGTTTGTTTGTTTGTTGTTTGTCTTGTTTTCCCCTTGAGGCAGTGTTTTACAATGTCACAATGTAGCCCTGATTGACCTTGGGCTTATTTATGATCTTGCCTCATCTTCCCAAGTGTTGGGCATAAATGCCTTTACCATCATGTCTTGCCCATGTCCTTTTTAATTACTAGGAAGAGAGCCATGTATTTTTTGAAGTGTCAGATGGAAGAACTTTACTATTGCTTCTCTATTTGTTTGCAGGATGCATCTGAGGCATCTTGGAAATAAACTTCAGACTACTGAGTAGAAATTGTAGACAAGAGGATTTCAGACAAAAGTAAGCATTTTCTTTCACCATTGGAGAAGCCAAGCAATCACATAGAACATTGGCTAACATTAGATTGTTTCCATATTGAACAGAATGACTTTGTTCATTGAGTTTGAATCTTAAAGCAATTTTACTGAGATTTCTCAGAGAGAGAGAGAGAGAGAGAGAGAGAGGAGAGAGAGAGAGAGAGAGAGGACATTACAAAATTTAAGGACACATTCTTAGAATACCTTTCCATTTCTTCCTTCTCTTAGAAGAGTCTACGGGGGTTCCAATCCTCCCTGTCTAATACCTACTGTATCTCTCTCTGCCTTCACTTTAGAAGGATTCTGAATGGAAGGCTCTGACTGGCAGGTTATATATATGTAGACACATTCCTAAGACTCCATATGCAATCTAGAATCACCTGGTAGGAGAATCTCAATGAGGAATTTTCCACATCAGATTGACCTGAGGGTAAGGCTTGGGGATTGTCTTGATCATACTTATTTCTGTGGGAAGACTATTCCATTATGGGAAGCACCCTTTCTTAGATGTGGGTTTCAATCTGTGTATGAGTAGAGAAGGGAGTGAGCAGAAACAGGAATGCATGCATGTGTGCATTTCTTCAGCTCTTGAAAGCAGATATGCTGTGACCAGTTGTTTTAAATCCCAGCTCCTTTAGGTTCCATGTAGTGATGGAATTTTAGTGTGGAATTTTGAACTAAAATCAACCTTTTCTTCCATAAGTTGCTTTTTTGTTGGCGTGTATTATCATAGTGTTATGGTTTGTATATGTTAGGCCCAGGGAGTGGCACTATTAGAAGGTGTGGCCCTGTTGGAGTTCGTGTGTCACTGTGGGTGTGGGCTTTAAGACCTTCATCCTAGCTGCCTAGAAGCCAGTATTCTGCTAGAAGCCTTCAGATAAGATATAGAACTCTCAGATCCTCCTGCACTATGCCTGCCTGGATGCTGCAATGTTCTTACTTGGTGATAAAGGACTGAACCTCTGACTCTGTAAGCCAGACCCAATTAAATGTTGTCCTTATAAGAGTTGCTTTGGTCATGGTATCTGTTCACAGCAGTAAAACCCTAACTCACACAGTAACAGAAATGAAACTAGAACAACCTGTGATATAGTTCTCACTCTGGCACTCTGTAAAGTCAGAGGTTGATTGCCTTAAGGCCACTTCTTGCTCTAAGTTCTCTGTGATCAATTTAGAAATGGGTGAAGAGGATTAAAATTCAACAAGAATAGATCATCTGTGCTTCTTGTCCAGCACCACCTTATGTGTTTGACAATATACACAGAGACAAAGGGTATTAAAGACAGAAGATCTGTTTCTCAGGTAGATTTGCTTATACAACTTCCAAAATGATCTCATAGACTATAACCTCTCCTCTGTTTAGAAGGATCCTTCATAAATGTGAATCTTTTACTGTTGGTTTTGTGTTTAAACACTTTTATAGTTTTCTTTATATTTACTAATAAGCCCATACTTCTCACCATAATGTACAATATTACCATACACTGTCATCCCATTATTACTTCTACTTCCTGCTTATTCCCAATATTGCATTATTTGCTAAACTAATTGATATTTTTATCAACTCATTGAATACATTGTTTCATTACATTGTTTCTTAAATCATACATACCCTCTGCCACTACTTCATCTGTACAAATGGCACTCTTTATTGAGATGGGGCTTTCAAATTTTGTCTAAGTTGTTTCATGGCCGATCTCTGGGTGAGCTTGCCTTCCTTTCCTCCTCTTCACTGTCTACTGGGCACCAGCTGAAACTTACAGCTTACCTGCCCTGGCATATTTCTTTTAAACTCTAATAATAAAATTTCCCTTGTATTTCAATAAAGAAGTAAGTAAGTAAATAAATAAATAAATAAAGGAAGACATAAAAAGAAAAAGAAGAAAGAAAAAAATGGTTTCACCACTGACAACAGAAAATACTTCAAAAAGTATTGCTTGGTTCCTGAAGGTAAAGAATTCTGTTTTAGGGGCTGGAGAGATAGTTCACTGGTTAAGAGCACTAGCTTCTCTTATAAAGAATACAGGTTTGGTTATTTGCACCCAAATTATGCAGCTCACAATTGCTTGTAACTCCACTTCAGGTCATCTGATATTCTCTTCTGGCCTCCAGTGATACCAGCAAACATGTGTCTACACATATATAGATGTAAGTAAAAACAAAATATCTTTTTAAAAATCTCATATCTTTTATCATTTGATATCACTTTCTCTTCTGCTATATTTCTTAGTAAATTATAAACTGAATATGAGTAGGGATTACAGATGCTTTAAATGCATGCTTTTTAATGTAACACAATACCTATCATACCAAATGAAGAAGTAATGACTTGAACTTGAATCTTAATTCTGAGATTAATAAGCTATACAAACATGGAAAAATTACTTACCATTCTCTGTATGAGTCTCCTTGTTTCTAGGTATAATTCTTAGAAGTTAAGGGTCTAAGTAGGCACCAGCTAAACTTTTATCTATCCAATGCATTGTGCAGGTGTTGTCTTCAGCAATAGAGACTAATGGTTAGTTTGGAGAGAGGGACAAATAGCTTTGACAATAGCCTTGGTTGTCTGAGGGTTTCCAATGGGACCCTTTTGGTCAAAATTTGGATTAGAGATAACCAATTCCGGTACTGGAAGCTTCATTTGGGGATGAGAGATGTTCAGTTGGGGCTCTGTTTCCCCTGTTATTCAAGCAATTTCATTCAGATTGGCTTCATATATGTAAATATATTTAGAAAGCTTTTATTAGGTTTTCATAAGACCTCTCAAATAGTCCTTAATTTTAGGTGTCCTTTCCTATATTCCCTCCCTTGTTTCCATCTTTGCTCCTCTTCATTTGATCATTCAAAATCAGGTCCCTCCCCCACCTTCCTCATGCATTCATAACTATTCTATTTCCTCTTCCTAGGGAGATCCCTCCCTCTCTGATAGTCTCTTACTCAGTAGAAAAACTATGTTCATTATTGAAGTATGAACTTGATTACAGCGGGAGAAAGAAAATTGACATTCATTCCATTGGGTAAAAGTCATCATCATTTAGGCATTCATATAAGTTCTTTGCACTATGTAGTCTTTCCCATTATGCCATTATATATACGGTCCTTTTATACTGATGGCCTCCATGTACTGATGACCAAAGGAGGACACAAACAACATCAATCAGCAAGTCTAAGAAATCTTTTTATAACCAGTGACCTCTGTCTCATACTTTATTCTCAGACCCTTTGAAGAGTCTAAGAGGTTCTATAATGTTTTCATATTCTACCTTGATGACAGAAACCTCAAGTCTGCCCTTTATCACTACAGTTCTTAGACAAAACAGCTATATTATCATGGCCCACTTCTGCCTTCTCTAAGGGTTTGCATAGCTCCCTGAGAAAATAAGGAGCTTCCATGAGACTGATTTAGGAAGCAAGATGCAAGTACATTTGACTTTCAGTCTAACGTTAAGACAACTCAATTCTTCCCTATGCGAATGACTTTATTGAAGACTGTAAATGTCCTGGCCAATAGTCACTTCTTCAATACAACTGCCCTCATTTCTAATCTCTCTTCCTTTGCTAATGAATGGAACCACAAGAGAATGAATGGTTCATGAAAACTGATATGACCCAATGAAAAATTTACCATAATGTTTTTTCTCAGCATCATCTTTGGGCTTTTGAATTTGAAACTGAGATGATAATATTTTGAAAACCAAGTATAAGTCCCTGTACTTACTTGGGATAAAGTAGATTTTTTATTTATTACTTTCACCATCGAAAATGAGACTTGACAAGTAAGCTCATAGATGTCTAAACCTTGGGCGTAAGGTGTAACACCCATACTTTCTTTTTTTTTTTTCTTTTCTTCTTTCTTTTTTAAAAATTGATTTAATTATTTAAATCATATCATAATTTACACACTTATTCACACAGGGGTTGTAAACACAAAAAGGCAGGATGTGGGGAAGGGAATGACACCGGAGCATAGGTGTTCGGGGGAGTACAGATACCTTTCAGAACAGGGTATCAGCTAAGTGAAGGTTCAGGGGACAGGTCACTATGACTCTTCCTATGATTCACTTGTCCTTGTCTAAGTTAGTACTGTCCCCCGAGGCTGCTTATTTATAAGATCTATGACTACTCGGGCTGGTAAATTTCCACAGAAGCTGCCTTTTTACAATAGCTTATAGCCTTCTGTTTCAGTGTTTTTCCACAGAGATCCAAGACTTGGTGTTAGCATGCATGTATGTCAGGCCTATTGCTGATTTTAGGCCTATGGCTGATTTTAGGCCTTCAGTGTATACGCAGGGCTGCCCCTAACATCTCTTCCCTTCTCTAAGTATAGAAGGGCCATGGCGATTCTAATTTTGCAAAGGCAGGATAGAGGCCTGACCTCCAATAATTGAAGGGGACCTTGTAATGGCTCCGGTCCTCCTGTGGTTGTCCAGTGAGGCATGAGGGCCATACCCATCCTGATGTCTTTTTCCTGGAGAGGGGATACTTTTGACATCAACCCCTATGCAGTCAGGCTTGTCCCTCAGGGAACCTAGAGAGATATTTTTAACTTTTATTTATATTCCCTTGCAGTGCTTAGCCTCGCAGCATAAGCAAGAATTCAGATCTCCAGAGGGGGTTCTGGGTGGCCCCTGTCTGCTTGGTCTAGGGGCGGAAGTCCCCTCTTTTAGATTGACACCCATACTTTCAAAGTCAGTCTTGGTATCAAGTCCAGATGATTACTTTCCATACTGTGAACCTACGTATATCAGTCAAAAAAATCAGTTATGAGGAGTCAATATGGCTTCTGAGGGAACAATGAAGATAATAGCTCCTGATGTCAGAGCTACACTAGTGCTGAAAAACCAACAGTATTGTTAAAGTGGGCTGTTCAGGCTCATGTATTTGCACACCTGTTTATATTTGGAGGTCTATAGAACCTTTAGGAGGTGGTGTTTGGCTGGCAAAGGTGGATGGGTTTTTCTTGTTTTTGTTTTTGTTTTTGTTTTTTTTTTCTGAGGTTTTAGCCCAGCCTTACATCTATCCTGGTCTCTGCCAGTAGATGAAAAACTCTGACCACCATATCTTGTCTTTAATGCCATGATGGATGCTTCCTTTTAAAACACCAATCTAAAATAAACCTCTTACCAGGTCTGGTAACACATGCCTATAATCCTAGTTACTTGAGGAAGTATTAGCATACAAAGGTGAAGGCCAGTCTGGGAAACAATGTTGTTTCACAGTCACTCTGAGCAATGTAGTGAGACTCTGTCTCACAATGATACAACCCAATAGAACGATGCGTGACTGACATGAAGGAGCTCTTAGGTTCAATCAGAAGAGTAACAGAATACATAAGTAAGTGAATAAGAGGAGGTCGGTGAGTAAATCAGTACATAAACTGGCCCTTGCCCTCAATTGATTCTTTCAGGTGTTTGGTCATGAAGAAAAGAAAAATGAACTAGCACAATGATGTCTAAGCACACTGTGTCAAGTCTGTACACTATTTAAAGGAGGAACTATCATGCATTTTAAACATAAAAGTAGACTTTGATGAAACACCATTTCATATACAGAGAGGCCTGAGGCTAAACAAAACATCTGATCTTTGTAATCATATAATCTGATGGGTTTGGGAATGACTGTCCTTCATGAGAGATGGAATCGTGAAGACAAATGAGAAAGCCAGTTACAAATCAATATGCAAAACAGTCAGTGCATCAATCAGTAACTCTCATAACTTAGTGCTCCAGGAGAAACCCCCACACACTAGAGATAAGCAATACAAATGAAAAATAAAGCCATGCATATTTACCTAATGTGCTGATCTAAAGACAGGAAAATTAAAGTCCAAGGTTACAGAAATATACTCAGCCTCCAGAACACATAATCCACTTCAAAGGAAATAATATTTATGCATGCATATTTACACATGTATAACCTCTATGTGATTCTATGTCCAAAGGCCAAGAACTTTTTTCCTAGCCAAAACAAAACAGTGTAGAACAGTAATAACGTTTTTTTTTCTTTCTGAAACATTAAGGCCACAAGTGATTTGCATTCATCCATTGTGAAATGAAAATAGAACTTGTCAACTCTTCATGACTAGGACATAAATCTTTATGCCACCTACATGGCAATGATATACAATGCCACATCAAGTTAATCACATCTAGTGGTGGGCAGATGTAAATAGAAAACTTGACAATGCAGAAGAGAAGCCCTTATAGACTTCCAGGTATAAATGTGGAAATTGGAATATGGGTTATAAGCTTTATAGTTACAGAGCCAACATTCTATTTCATATACTTTGAAATAAAATCTGGACTGATGGTTTGTGACCAGGCATAGTCAAGAATGATAGTTTCTTTCTTAAGAGATGCAAAAGTTTTCTGAAGGTATCAGAAGAAACAGGTCTCTTCAAATTTATTTTTTTAAGAAGCCTGAAGCAACTAGTAATGGCATCCCAGTAAGAATGTGTTTCATTTCCTGATAAATATTTTGGAGGTAAATAGATGCTTATATAACTGCTGAAATACTTATGTGTCTATCATCTCTGTCTGTAGGAAATGTATGACTCTTCAATCTCAGAGCATACCGTGTACTTTATACAATACAGATTTCCTAAAATATCTCCTCTGGCTTATGACAAAGGAAAATAAAATAAAATAAAATAAAATAAAATAAAATAAAATAAAATAAAATAAAAAAGATAAGATAAAATTCCTAGCATAAGGTGCTGCTGCACACCCAGTTCCTGATATATGTAGCTAAAGACAGACCAGACCATTGTTGAATTTTTTTCCAGCCAAAGGACACTTGCTGGCACAGAGGAAACGAACTTGGACAGATTAAAAAAGACAAAAAGTATTAAGGTCAGCCCTATCTTGGAATGCTCACATTTATCTCCCATTCTGCATAGGCAGAGACTGGGACAAATTGTCTTAATGGTGTGAAGGGTGACCTTATCTTCTGTTCAGGTCACAGGCATTTGACACTCACACAATCACTTTGCCACTTGAGGAGCTGCCTCCTGCCACTGAGCTGGAGTCCTGTGAGCTGGTCTCCTTGCAGACATGACTGTAATTCTGGTTTAGAACTGAGTCTTCAAAACCACATTAGAAGGAAATGCACATAAGGTTGAACTGACTGTTTCTTCTTACTTAGCATGTCAGAACTGCATTTATTGTAAATTAAAATTATGCTATTAGACTTGCCTGTGAATCAAACATTCTATTAAGTGAACTAAAAAATTAGTAACTGCTGCTGCCCTGAAAGGTCTCAAATGTCCTTGAGTTTGAGTTAGCTCTCATTATTTCCACCTTATGCTTCTTTGGGCTTGGGTGACTTTGTCTCAACTAAATCTTGAGAGCTGAGTTTCCTGCTATCTGAATTCAATGCAGTACCAGTACCGTTAAGACTCATTTTCCTTTCCTAGGGTTGGTTAAGTAGCAATGGGTTAGGATCACATCAGTTTTACTGAAGCTGAACCCTGTGGTTTTTCTCATATTTTATGGCATTGTTAAAGATTATATTCATGGCCTCTGATAAGGTGGACTTTAAAGAACTTTTATGGACACATCAAGGCCTGACATTTATTGTGTTCTCACCTCTTTCCATTTTTCTGGAATAATATAAAAACCAATTCATGAAAAGAAATCCATTATACTGTATTGTACTTACTATTGGAAAAAATAAATAAAAATATATGCGTAAATTTAGGTAGCTCTTTGGAAAAAATAGTGTGTGCACTCTGATACTGTTAGTGCGGCTTGCCAGACTAAACCATGAGCTCTCTAGTGCAGCTTCCTGTGGGGTGGTCATCTACCTCTGCTTTCCTTTTGTACCTCTAATTTTCTGTTTTTTTTCTCAGTGTCTTTCATATAAAGTATGCTGTCATAACCTATAAATGGAAAAAATTTGGAAACTGCAATGTTACATTCTTTTTGAATGTATTCATTGTGGAAATTTTATTTGTAGTAGGTCTTTAACCATGGACTTTGTGAAGTTTGAGTATTGCAATGTAAAACTCAGTTTGGTATGCATTTGTGAGAGCGCATCTATGTAGGCAGTTCTTCTATCTTAAAAATGTATCGAATGTCTATCATAGCTCAAATACTCTTCAAGGCATTTAAAACAGAGTAACGAACAGGAAAGAGTTCCTTCATGATGGAGTTTGCATTCTGGTAAAGGGTACAGTTTCTGTCAGGATTCAAGGGCATGTGTGACATGCTCTCATCACAAGGTAAGTATTCTATACAGCTTTACACTATTATGCCCATTTGAAGCTATTTAGAAACTAGTGAGGAATACTTTATCAGAAAAAGTTCTTGCAAATGCTATTTTTGAAGCTTGTTATTTTAAGCTGAAATGATACCGTTAAAAATCTAATGCAACCTGATGCATATTTTTATTCTGTATAGTAGGTTAAATATGGGTCAGCTATGTCACTCAGAAGGTAAACGTGCTTGTTGCTAAACCTGTTGACTTGACTTTGACCTCTGGGATCTGAATGGTTGAAAGACAGAACCAACTCCTGCCCAAGTTGTTCTATGACTTCCATTTATGTGCCCTATGACTTCCACTTATTGTGGTTCCACAATAAGTAAATAAATCTCATAAAATATATCTAATGAAATACAAATTGAACAACTCTGAAATTGCATTTCATCTATTTATTCTATTCTATTGTGCTCTACAGAAGAGTGGAAGAGATATGCATAATACATTTAATTAATTAATTTAAATTATTTCCTCTGTATGGAAACTGACAAGTCCTTTCTGATTAATAACCAAGATTGACTGTTTGTTATAGAGAAGTAGTTAAGAGCTGATCTTCCCGTTGGAAGGTTGTAAAGTAAGAAATTTCTGTATAACCAAGGGTGAGGTTAGCATTTTGTACTATTCAAGTTTCAGTTGATTGGGTGGTATCCAGCCATATTTTGAAAGCCAATCTACTCTGTCTACTGACATAGATGATAATCACATACAAAATACAGAAACACTCAGAGTAATGTTTTTGGTCAAATTAATTACCTCAGCACCATGAGGCCACATCAATTTGTTGGATGAACTTACTTTATACCATACCAAACAACCTGTTCTTTAAGGTTATATTCAAGGTTTGTAAGAATTAAACATTAGACAAACATTGGGAACCCATTTAATAGGTTTATAGAATTCTATATTAATAAATAAATGCTTCCTTATAGAGTTAGCTATTGAGCTTTCTTCATTATAAAAGTTATCCAATGGCTGTAGTATTTATTTACTATATATTCATTATTATGGATTTATTGTCTGGGAGGCACTCTGGTAAAACAGTGTTTATATTAGAAGAAAAAACCTGAAACATAAATATATTAGACAATATCATCACGATTTTTCTAAGAATAACATGAAAATTATTCAATAGAAATTGTTTTAAATATGTAAATAATGTTGCTAATAATTTTAATAATGTTATAGGTTGTCTCACTGAGAATAAACTGTAGTAGATGGAATTATTTAAACCCCAGATTTGCCGCTGTAAGATCTTCTACCCCAAGGAGACCAGTAAAGGAAGACACAACTCGATAATTATGGTATAAATTGTACGCCTAGATTGGGCAGATTTACCACTACACTACTCTAATCCCTGGCTATGAGATCCCTTATAACTTGCAGTTATCCAGGCAGCGTGGTTGTTCAGCTCCATCGTCGGCTTCCTTCTACTGCTGGCTTCCTTCTGCTTCAGCTTCCTCCTGCTTCTCCCTCTGCTTCTCTTTCTGCTTCTGCTGTCCTGTCGACTCCTTCTTTTCTGTCTCTGGCTTCTACTTCTACCTCCTTTTATATTGAATTCCTCTCACTCTCTCCTCCCCTAAGCCTTTTTCTCCACCTCCCTTCTACTGCCCAATCTCTGGCTCTAGTCTTTATTTTACAGGTTTTAATTGGACAGAAGGTTTACAAGATGTTGTCTGTGTACAGATTCAATCATCCTCTGCAGCCCTCCCAGAAGGGTGGAACTAGGATCAAAATACAAGGCTGGGGCTATCTACAACAATAAACTGTCCAGTTTATTGAAGGATGTTGTCATTTTTCATATTATTATATATTCATTAGTCTTCCTTATCCAGGGGTTCACATTCCACAGTTTCCTGAGGTCAAATATGGTCCAAAAATACTGAATAGAAAATTCCAGAAGAAAATTTAAGGAGAAATTTTTCATAATGTTTTGTGAAGAAAGAACTTTCTGCCAAGGATTTAAACTTGAAAATAACTTTTTGACCATCTTTGGTAATTATTTGAAAAGTATTCTTAGGATTCTAGCACATACAGTGTTAAAATTATAAGGGAATATTATAAGTAATTGTATTATAAATTTTATTAAGAATGTTGTTACAATTTTGCAATTTTTCTTCTTAAACATCTCAAAGAAGAAAATATTTTGACTTATTTTAAAATTTTATCTTTTATTGAAACCTTACATTATTTGTCCTTCTCCAACTCCTCACATGTCTACCCTGGTTCATGTATCCTCTCAAACTAATAACTTCTTTTTCTTTAATTACTACTGTTACATATGTATGTATGCAAATAAATGTAAAAATGCAACCCACTGTGTAATTACAGTGTTGGTTTTATGTATATGATTTCAGGGCTGACCATTTGGTATTGGATAACTAATTAGGGACACATCCTCAGGGAGTACTAATCCCCCTCTCTCAGCATTTGTTACTTGATTTTAACTCTTCATCTAGGCTGGGACCCTAGAAGGTATCTCCCACCTATGTTGGCATATCGACTGGTGATGTCACACTTCAGATCTTTTTGAAGCAGCCATTGTGTTGAGATCTCATGAGTGTATCTTTCCTGTCATATGCAGAAGATACAATCTTGTAGAAGACTTCCTAGTCCTTTGGCTCTTAAGTCTTTCCATCCCCTTTCCTAATTCTATCCCCTTTCCTGATGCTTCCTTAGTTTTATGTGCAGGAATTCTGTTGTAAGTGTATCAGATGAAGCTAAGTAGTTGTTCTCTGTATTTCCCGAGTTGAGGCTGTCTGTAATGCTTTCCATCTGCTGCAAACTTTCATTGATGAGAAGTGGGAGCTACACTACCCTGTAGGTTTAGAACATAGTTAGAAATTGTAGTTTAGGAACATTACAATAATAAGTTCCCTATGATTGATGACCTCCCTGCCCTAGAGTAGTTGGCTGAGTTTAGAGTACCAGGCATAATTTCCCCCCTGTGAAGTGGGTTAAATATTGGTAAGTTAGAACCCTGGAAAATCACAACTTTCCTAGGGTTAATTTTAAGTGTTCTCTGATGTCTCTATTTTTAACCACAGGCAGTAATACTGAAAACATGCAACCATTCCTTTCATTGTTATTGATCATTCGTTTAACAGACTGGACAGTTAATTCTCAGAGAGCCAACCTATAGTATTATTAAAATTATTATAGACATTATTTGCATATTTAAATAGAACAAGATATGATATTTCGGTAGATACAGTTATAATCTTTGGATACTTTTGAATCACCAGAGTTGCAGCTTTTTGAAAGGTAAATTCCATAGGCTATTTTGATTCTTAACTAAATTCCTGTTGACTTATTTACAAAGGATTTTATGATACTGATATTAATTGTTGCTTCACAGTTGTGTGATTCCATTCTTTATTAGTAATGCTTCATTAAGTCTAGTGGGACTGTAAATGATGAATGGCCAAAGCAAAATTCATCACTGAAATTGAAAGGTAGACAAGCTTCCTCTTGAGTTGTGAGCAGAGAAATCAGTGTGAGGTACGTGTGCAGGGCATCTTTCCTCTGTGCTAAAGCAAAAGGGACATTCTGCAGGATGTATAACAAATTCTGTTACTGATGTCATTTGTTACCTTGATTATTGCAATTAGACAGACTCTCAGAACAGTTTTATTTGCTCTTCTCTGTTGGCAATAGATATTGAGCACTTCAAATATTTATTTTTCATTTATATTTCTTCATCTGTGAGCTATTTAATCAATTTATTTGCCAATTTGTTAGATAGTTTACTTTTGTGGTGCTTAATTCTTAAGTTTATTATATTTGTTTTTATTTTTTAATGTTTTAATTCTTTTCTCATATATTACACCCCAACTGCATTTCCCCCTCCCCATTCCCTCTCTTGTCTGTACCACCCCTTCCTTAGATCTACAGCCCATCCTCCTCACCCTCAGAGAAGGACAGGCCTCCCAGGGACTAACCAAACATGGCATAACAAGCTATAATAAGACCAGGCAAATACTATCACATTAGGGCTGGACAAAGCAACCCTGTATGAGTAAAAGAGTCCCATAGGTAGGCAAAAGAGTCAGGTACAGACCCTGCTTCCACTGTGAGGATTTTCACAAGAGCATCAAGCTACTAAACCATAACATACATACAGAGGACATTCGTTAGAATCCCCTACAAACTCTCTGTTCTTTATATATTCTAGATAGAAGTCCCCTGCCTGATGTGTAGTAGAGAATTTTCCCATTCAATACCTATCTCTTAACTCTGATGACATTTTATTTTACTGTCAGAAAGCTGTTTAATTAAATAAAATCTTATTTGTCAATTCTTGGGATTATTTCCAATGCTATTAGAGTCCTACTCAGAGAGTCTTTGGTTATGCCTGTATCTTGAAGTATATTGCCTGTTTCCTTTTAGCAGTTTTAAGGTTTAAGAAGATGCAAGATGTATAGGCTACCTATGCTCATGGATTGGCATAATTAATATTTTAAAACTGACTATACTATAAAAATTAACTGTATACTCAGTGCAACACCTATCAAATTTGTAATTACATCTTTCAGAGAAATAAAATGAAATGATTTTGAAATTTATTTGGAAGTACAAAAGACCATAAATAGCTGATGCAAAACAAAGCAGAAAGATCAAAGTAAATGGCATCATAGTATTTGACTTCAATTCATACTATGGAGCATAATAACAAAAACTATATGGCACTGACACAAAAATAGACATTTTAGATCAAGGGAATAAAATTAAGAACCCATAGATAAATCCATGCTCTTACACAGGTCCAATTTATAATTTAATGTAAAACAAAAATCTAACATATATCTGGAAAAAGACATTTTAAACTAAACATGTTTGAAAGGCTGTATTTCCATTTGTAGGTAAATGAAAGTATATCCATATCTTTTACCCTGTACAAAAAGCAAAGCAAATCTGTTAAAGACCTTAATATACCAAATCTATCTATCCTATCTATCTATTACTATCTATCTATCTATCTATCTTATCTATCTAGATCTCTCTCTATATATATACATATATATGTACATATATATAGTTATTGTTAAAGATAACTGTAACAGATATGTTTATGAGACAAGGAAGATATTATACCAGCTATTGCTCTGAGAGACTGAATATCATTCTTTAAATGAAGAGTGGGAGAGTTGGCAAGCACTTGAAGTTTATGTAGTAGAAAAGTCCTGGAAGAATGCATTATAGTAGAAGTCTGTCAGTGTGGTTATTCTGTCTGTGGTTGCTAAATGGTACTTGAAGTTAGACCCTTACTCTCCCAGAGGCTGAAGACAAAAGACAACATCTCACTTAGTGATCATGTATCTCAATGGGATGGCTTCCAGGTCCTAGAGAAAGACATTGCAGAGTGTATAGCGAGCCATATCTCAAGGGATAGGAAAAGAAATTTACATTTTCAATATGTCTAAAAGAATGTTGACATAAAACGGAAGACATGGATCTAGAGTCAAGGTGAACATTGTCTAATATTTATTCGAGGTGAAGCATAAAGTCCCTTAATTTCCATTGGTATTATAGTCACTTTATGAAAGATTCTGGCTGCCTTTGAGTCTTCATGCTCTCTTACTAATCCAGGCACATTTGCATTTCTTTTTTTTTTTGGAAATTTTTTTACATTTCAGATGTTCTCCCCTTAGCCCAAATCCCCCTCCTCCCAGGAACTCCCTATCCCATCCCCCTCCTCCTGATTCTATGGGGGTGTCCCCCCTCTTAACACCCCCCCCGCCCACTCACCTCCCCATCCTCGAATTCCCCCCCTTCACACGACATCCAGCCTTCATGGGACCAAGGATCTCTTCTCCCACCTATACCACCCTTGCATATATAGCTGGAGCCATGGGTCCCTCCCTAAGGGCTCCCAGGCTGGTGGTTTAGACCCTGGGGCCTCTGGTTGGTTGGTATTGTTGCTCTCCTCATGGGGTCGCAAATCCTTTCAACTCCTTCAGTCTTCACTCTAACTCCTCTATTGGGAACCCCATGATCAGTTTAATGGTTAGCTGTGAGCATCTGCCTCTGAATATGTCAGACTCTTGCAGACTTCTAAGGAGACAGCTATATCAGGCTCCTGTCAGCATTCACCACCTGACATCCACATCAGCATTTACCTTTGGTACTGCACATGGAATGGATACCCAGGTGGAATGGTCTGCAGACAGCCCCTCCTTCAGTTTCTGTCCTGCACTTTGTATCCATATTTGCTCCCTTGAGTATTTTGTTACTCCTTTTAAGAAGGACCGAAGCCCCCCACTTGGTCTTCATTCTTCATGAGCTTTATGTGGTCTGTGAGTTGAATCTTGGGTATTTCAAGCTTCTGGGCTAAAATCCAATAATCAGTGAGTGAATACCATGTGTGTTCTTTTGTGACTGGGTTACTTCACTCAGGATGATATTTTCTAGTTCCATCCATTTACATAAGAATTTCTCAAATTCATTGTTTTTAATAGCTGAGTAATATTCCATTGTGTAAATGTACCACATTCCTCTGTTGAAGGACATCTGGGTTCTTTCCAGCTTCTGGCTATTATAAATAAAGCTGCTATGAACATAGTGGAGCATATGTCCTTGTTATATGTTAGAGCATCTTCTGGGTATATGCCCAGGAGTGGTATAGCTGGGTTCTCAGGTAATGATATGTCCAATTTTTTGAGGAACTTCCAGACTGATTTCCAGAGTGGTTGTACCAGCTTGCAATCCCACCAACAATGGAGGAGTGTTCCTCTTTCTCCACATCCTCACCAGCATCTACTATCACCTGAGTTTTTGATCTTGCCATTCTGACTGGTGTGAGGTGGAATCTCAGGCATTTCTATATCTATACTTGCATGGTCTTCTGCTTTGAATAATCTTTGCTTTCTTTTTGTGGCTAATTTTGATATGTTATATAATATTAAACAATTATTGCATCTGTTGGTATTTATTAGATATGTAAAAATAATAAAGAGCTTAGTATCTCACCTGCCTAAAACAATAAAAGTACATGTACCTGTGATGGTTAATATTGATCTTCAACTTTTTTTTTACTGGATATTTTATTTATATTTATCTCCACATTTCAGATGTTATCCCCTTACCCCAATTGCCCCCTCCTACCCAGGAACCACCTAGCCCATCCCCTCTCCTTCTGCTCCCATGAGGATGTGTCCCCACACACTCCCCCACTCTTACCTCCCCACCCTCGAATTCCCTCACACACTGTGTCCAGCCTTCACGGGACCAAGGATCTCCTGTACCGCCAATGCCCAACAAGGCCATCCTCCCCTACATATACAGCTGGAGCACATGGGTCCCTCCCTATGTGCTCCCAGGTTGGTGGTTTAGATCAGGCTGGAGCTCAGGTTGGTTGGTATTGTTTGCTCTCCTTATGGGGCCTCAAACCCTTTCAGCTCCTTCAGTTCCTTCTCTCTAACTCCTCCATTGGGAACCCCTTGATCAGTTCAATGGTTAGCTGTGAGCATCTGCCTCTGAGTATGTCAGACTCTGGCAGACCTCTAAGGAGACAGCTATATCAGGCTCCTGTTAGCATGCAGTTCCTAATATCCACATCAGTGTCTACCTTTGGTGACTGGTCCTGGGCTTTTTTTGGTGAGGAGACTGTTGATGACAGTTGCTATTTGTTTAGGGGTTATGGGACTATTTACATGGTTTATCTGCTCCTGATTTAACTTTGGTACCTGGTATCTGTCTAGAAAATTGTCCATTTCATGCAGATTTTCCAGTTTTGTTGAGATTTTTGAATTTCCTCAGTTTCTGTTGTTATGTCTCCCTTTTCAGTTCTGAGTTTATTAATTTGGATACTGTCTCTGTGCCCTCTGATTAGTCTGGCTAAGGGTTTATCTATCTTGTTGATTTTCTCAAAGAACCAGCTCCTGGTTTTGTTGATACTTTGTATAGTTCTTCTTGTTTCTACTTGGTTGATTTCAGCCCTGAGTTTGATTATTTCCTGCCATCTTGGGAGTATTTGCTTCTTTTTATTCTAGAGTTTTAGGGTGTGCTGTCAATTTGCTAGTGTATGCTCTCTCCAATTTCTTTTTGTATGCACTTAGAGCTATGAGTTTTCCTTTTAGCACTGATTTCATTGTGTCTCATAAGTTTTGGTATGATGAGGCTTCATTTTCATTAAATTCTAAAAAGTCTTTAGTTTCTTTCTTTATTTCTTCCTTGGCCAAGTCATCATTGAGTAGAGCATTTTTCAGTTTCCATGTGCATGTGGGCTTTCCATTATTTTTGTTATTATTGAAGACCAACCTTAGTCTGTGGTGATCTGATAAGATGCAAGGGATTATTTCAACCTTTTTGTATCTGTTGAGGCCTGCTTTGTGACCAATTATATGGTCTATTTTGGAGAAGGTACCATGAGGTGCTGAGAAAAAGGGTATATTCTTTTGTTTTAGGATGAAATGTTCTATAGATATCTGTTAAATCCATTTGGTTCATAATGTTTGTTAGTTTCACTGTGTCTCTGTTTAGTTTCTTTTCATGATCTGTCCATTGCTGAGTGTGGGGTGTTGAAATCCCCCACTATTGTTGTGTGAGGTGCAATGTGTGCTTTGAGCTTTAGTAAAGTTTCTTTTATGAATTTGGGTGCCCTTGCATTTGGAGCATAGATGTTCATAATTGAGAGTTCATCTTAGTAGATTTTTCCTTTGACAAGTATGAAGTGTCCTTCCTTATCTTTTTGATAACTTTTGGTTGAAAGTCAATTTTATTTGAAATTAAAATGGCTACTCCAGCTTGTTTCTTGGGACCATTTGCTGGAAAAACTGTTTTCTAGCCCTTTACTCTGGGGTAATTTCTGTCTTTGCCACTGAGGTGCATTTCCTGTATACAGCAAAATTCTGGGTCCTGTTTATGTATCCAGTATATTAGTCTACATCTTTTTATTGGGGAATTGAGTCCATTAATGTTAAGAAATATTAAGGAAAAGTGATTGTGTGTTCCTGTTATTTTAGTTATTAGAGATTTAATTATGTTTGTGTAGCTATCTTCTTTTGGGTTTGTTGAAAGATTATTTTCTTGCTTTTCCTATGTTGTAGTTTCTTTCCTTGTGTTGGAGTTTCTTTCCTTGTGTTGGAGTTTCTTTCCTTGTGTTGGAGATTTCCATCTATTATCCTTTGTAGGGCTGGATTTGTGGGAAGATATTGTGCAAATTTGGTTTTGTCATGGAGTATCTTGGTTTCACTATCTATAGTGATTGAGAGTTTTGCTGGGTATAGTAGTCTGGGCTGGCATTTGTGTTCTCTTGGGGTCTGTATAATATCACTTCAGGATCTTCTGGCTCTAGTAGTCTCTGGTGAGAAGTCTGGTTTAATTTTTATAGGTTTGCCTTTATATGTTACTTGACTTTTTCCCTTACTGCTTTTAGTATTTTTTTCTTTGTTTTATCCATTTGATGTTTTGATTATTATATGATGGGAGGAATTTCTTTTCTGGTCTAGTCTCTTTGGAGTTCTGTAGGCTTCTTATATGTTCATTGACATCTCTTTCTTTAGGTTAGGAAAGTTTTCCTGTATAATTTTGTTGAAGATATTTATTGGCCTTTTAAGTTGGGAATCTTCACTCTCATCTATACCTATTATCCTTAGATTTGGTCTTCTCATTGTGTCCTGGATTTCTGGATGTTTTGGGTTAGGAGCTTTTTGCATTTTGCATTTTCTTTGACAGTTTTGTCAATGTTTTCCATGGTATTTTTTGCACATGAGATTTTCTCTTCTATCTCTTGTATTCTGTTGGTGATGCTTGCATCTATGACTCCTGATCTCTTTCCTATGTTTTCTATCTCCAGGGTAGTCTCCCTTTGAGATTTCTTTATTGTTTCTACTTCCATTTTTAGATCCCAGATGGTTTTGTTTAATTCCTTCACCTGTTTGGTGGTGTTTTCTTGCAATTCTTTAAGGAATTTTTGTGTTTCCTCTTTAAGGTCTTCTACCTGCCTGTATTTCTTTAAGGGAGTTGTTTATGTCCTTCTTAAAGTCCTCTATCATCCTCATGAGAAGTGATTTTAAATATGAATCCTGATTTTCTGGTGTGATGGAGGTGTCCAGGATTTTCTATGGTGGGAGATCTGGATTCTGATGATGCCAGGTAACTTTGGTTTCTGTTGCTTATATTCTTGCACTTGCCTTTATCCATCTGGTTAACTCTAGTTCTACCTGAACTCACTGTCTCTGACTGGAGACTGTCTTTCCAGTTTTCTTGCTTGTGTCAGAACTCCTCAGAGTCCAGATGTCTCTGTGATCCTGTGATCCTGAGTTCCTGGGTGGAAGAGCTCCTGGGACTCAGGCTGCCTCTGGGATCCTGAAATCCTGCTGCTCCAAGTGCAGTGTTTCCTCAGCTGCTGCTCTAGGAAGGTTCAGGATATAGTATCTTCATGGAGCAGACCAGCCAGGTAGGTGTCTGCCCCAGCCACAAGACAGTTTTCAACTTTTCATAATCTAGAATCTTATAGGAGACAAATCTATGTGGCTATAAGGACATTTGTAGATTGGGTCTAGAATTCCAGACTGAATTTTAAAAGTGGAAAGTTTATTGGTGTCTTAGTTAGGGTTTTACTGTTGTGAACAGACACCATGACCAAAGCAAGTCTTATAAAGGACAACATTATTTGGAGATGGTTTACAGTTTCAGAGGTTCAGTCCATTTTCAAAGGCTTTTTTCCTTTTTTTTGAATTTTTTTTTTCCCACCGAGGGGGTTGGGGGGGGGGGGGTTTTTTTTTCACCCGGGGGTTTTTGGGTTTTAAAAGGGGGGGGGGGCCCCTGGGGGGGGGGGGGGGGGTTTTTTTTGGGGTTTTTTGGGGGCCCCGGCGGGAGGGTTTCAAAAAACCCCTTGGGGGGGGGGGGGGGGGGGGGGGGGGAGGGGGCAGGGGGGGGAGGAGAGAGGGTTTTTGGCGGAATTTTGCCCCCCTTTCCCGGAAAGTTCCCGAAGTTCGGGGGGCCCCCGCGCGGCAAAAAGAGTCCGAGTTTGGCCGGACCGAGCCGGGGGGGGGGGGGGTGGCCCCCCGGGGAAAACCCCCGGGGGGAAGGGGGGGGGGGGGGGGGGGGGGGTTTGGGGGGGGGCCGGGGCCCCCCCGGGGGGTGGGGGCCCCGGGCCCCGACAAGGAGAAAAGGGGGGGGGGGGGGGGGGGGAGTTCGGGGGGGGGGAAAGTTTTGGGGAGGGGGGAAAAAAAGACCGGTCTTTGGGGGGGGGGGGGGGGCAGGCGGGAGCCTTTACAAGGGGGGGGGGAGGGGGATCGGGGGGGAGGGGGGGAAAGGGGGGGGTTTTTTTTTGGGGGTGGGGGGGGCTGTTTCAGGGAGGGGGGGGCTCCAAACGAAAAGGGAAAAAGGGCCCGCGGCAAGTAGCCCCAAAAGGGCCCCTCCTTTTTTTTAAAGGGGGGGGAAAAGGGGGGGGGGGGTTTTTTGGGGGGCGGAAAAATGAAAAAAGGAGGGGGGGGGGGAAAAACCCCGGGGGGGGGAAAGGATTCCCCCCAAAAAAAGCTTGAAAAGAACCCCCAAAATTTTTTTTAGGTTGGAAAGGGGCTCCCTTTTTTGAGGGGGGGGGAAAGTTTTAAGGGGGTTAAAAGGCCCCTTTTTTTTTGTTTGATTGAGTCGGGGGGGCCCCCTGGAGGGGGGGGGGGAAAAAAGGGGGGTTTTTAAGTTAAAATTTTTTTTTGGGGGTTTGGGGCCCCGGGGGGTGGGGGAA
Source organism: Mastomys natalensis (assembly GCA_021653895.1). NCBI lineage: Eukaryota > Metazoa > Chordata > Mammalia > Rodentia > Muridae > Mastomys > Mastomys natalensis. Next base: position 2,008,688 of record JAJTUV010000017.1, on the reverse strand, counting down.
AATCCAAAGGGGGGGGAAAGGGATTTTGGGCCCCCCCAAGTTGTTTGGGGGAGGGGGGGGGGGGTTTTCCCGGGTTGTTTTGCATTTTTTTTTTTTCCCCCCCCCCCCCCCCCCCCCCCCTTTTTTTTTTTCCCCCCCCCTTTTTTTTCCCCCCTTTTTTTTTTTTTTCCCTTTTTTTTTTTCCCCCCCCCCCTTTTTTTTTTTTTTTTTTCCCGTTTTTTTTTTTTTTTTTTTTCTTTCCCCCTTTCCCCTTTTCTCCCTTTTTCCCCTTTTTTTCTCTCTCCCCTCCCCCTTTTCCCCCCCCCCAGGGTGACCCTTTTTCCCCCCCACCGGTCCCCCGGGGTTAAAATTTGGACTCTGTGAATATTCATCCCAGCTAGTCTAATAGGGTCCAAGACCCTCAGGGCTCTTTCTGCTGAGTTACCAGAGTTAGCCCCATCTCAACAAGGACCAGGTCTTTCTTTGGGAGGAACATTTGATTCAGAGACATTTTATCTGAATGTTCCTGTTCCTGTATAAAACATTGGATCTCAGACAATCCATTGGGATGCCAACTCCATAGTGTTGGGATCTCCAGCAAACTTTGGGAAGATGGGTGCCACAGGATCTAAAAGAAGCATGTATTCAAATTGGTGTGAACTCCCTGTGTCCACTTGTTTTTGGAAACTGCACTCTTGTCCCTCTCCCACTCTTCCCCTCTCCCTTCACTATACCGAGCACAGGGCTTCTGGTGCTGCCTAGCCCCATCTTCCCCTACCTCCAATGCTCACCTCCCTCAGGTCCTTGTGTGGCTCTGGCCTGGCATTCACATCAGTAGTAACAGCAGCAGTTGCAGAGGTGTTGGTGAACAACCAATCTGCCCATATTTTTTTAGCTCCTACAGTGCCATGGAGGAAAGTATACACATTGGGTAAACAGCATATGACTGGCTGCCATCTTAACTTTGGGATAAAGAGAGTCTAATTATGGATTCACTGGCATCTTGCTTACAGCAACATGAGACATAGCATGAGCAGACCATGGAGACAGAGCTCCAGAAGATAATTTTGAATTGAGATGGTGTTGTTACTAAGACGCAGCTGCTTGGAACAGAAGACACCAGGGGCAGAGGATTCCACAAAGGGAATATTTATTTAGGTGGAGGGAAGAGAGGAGAGGGAGAGCAGAGAGGTAGAGGAGTAGACGCTGGCCATGACCACTTGGAGAGAGGGGGAAGGGAAGGGAGAGACGGAAACCTGCAGGCGCATGGGTCAAGGGGCAAGAGAGAGAGGAGGGGCCAGACAATCCCTTTTATAATAGTGGGCAGGGCTACCTGGCTGTTGCCAGGTAACTGTGGAGGTGGAGTTTAGACAGAATGCTAACAGATGGGATTTTCATATGATTCCTGTACTGTCTTGACCAATTGTTTACAATATTGCTCTATGTTTTCACTCTTTAAACGATGGCTTATTTTAATATTACTTTAGAATTTTGTAACATTAAAAAGGTTAAGAGGTGTAGGACTGTGAAAGGCAGCCTGATTTCTGGTTGAGCACAGACTGGAAACTGCCAGAGACCACAGATATTCCTGAGGGGTCCCAGGTGGGATGCAGGTGACCCTAAGAGACAGCATGTGTTTCACCATGCTCCCAGACTCTAGGCCCCTGACTTGAGGCCACAACTCTCCATAGATTTGGGTCCTTTTGTCACATAGGGCAACCTCCCTAGCCCCTCCTTAGGTAGAAGGTGTGACTACAGGCCATGGAGCCTCAAGACAGATCTCCATATTAATGAGGTACCTAAAGGCCAGAGGGGCATAGTCAATTAAACATTCCTTCCCAGACCCTCCTCCTTGCAAAAGGGCTTTAACCTCAGGCCCGCCCTGAGGAAACTGGGGTACAGTTTTCCATGTTCCGCCATGACAACAAACATCTTAAGTCCATATACTGTTTCTCTTCTTCGGGATCCACCATGGAGAACAGTGGAGCAGGCCTTTGTCTACAGTCAAATCTCCTGCAGAAGAACTCTCTGTGTTCCCAGTCACGGTGACCACTAACCAAAGCCAGCCAAGTGAGTCATAGTGACCTAAAACTCCCATTCCTGTGGGGCGCAGCTGGAGCTTCTCTTCCCATTTCCCTTTAGGCTGAGGGCCTGTATGCCCCCACTTTGTTCTTGGTTGTTCCACACCCTCCCCAGTGGTGCCTGGGGGGCCAAGAGCCTGAGAACCAGCTAGCTCTGGCTCCTGGAGGGACCTTAGACTGTGCTCTTCCTCCCCCTAGCACAGGCATGGGCAGAGCACAGTCAAACTTCCTGCATTCCCGCCTCTCCTGAGCAGCAGCCCTAGCCTCATGGTGGGGGTGAGCATGAGACTGACACACTAACCCAACAAAGGGGGAGGCCTTAAAATATGTTTGACTTTGTTCTTGCTATTGTACAATTTAGAGCAGATAACTAGAAGCAGACATAGACTGGCTCATCCAGTTATGCTTAGTAGCTACTGGTCCTCAAAGACCCGCTGAATATGACATTTAAAATCTTAAATGCAAGATGCTTAAAATGACAGATATAGATGCCCAAATCCTAGCAGTGACACTCTTAAGATCTGTGAGAAAATACAGACACAAGAAAAGATTTTACTTGGATTGGGGTAGGATAAACACTGACAAAGACTGCTCCCTTGCTATGCCCTCTGCAAGGGCCTGGCCTGAACTGGAAAAAACAGGAACCTCACGTTGCCTAAGACAAAGCAACTTCTGTCTCCTAAGTTCCTCCTCCACAGGAAGGCTTCTCAGATTTGTTGGGCCTGGGAGCCAAAGATTAATCCTGCCCTGGGACCTGTGTCCCCAACACAACCATCAACATCACAGGAACTTAGTGGGATGACCATCTGGGTATAGACCATTTAGATGACAATATATCCTTTTCAGATCTCTGAGGGTTTGAACTCACTGATCAACCACCTGTATCTCATGGCAAATAATTATATAGGAAAAGTCTATGTAAGATCTGAGGTTATGAAAGATTCTAAAAAATTGTTTAAAGATCTAGGAAGGTGTTTTGAGGTTGTTATGAAAATGTAAGTTATGAAAAATTTAACATTTTATAAACTTAAAAAAAAGATTCTTGTAAGCTTCAGGGAATTCACTCGTCTCTGCCTCTCACAGGCCAAATGAATTGAAGTATTGTCAATTAACAAACAATCTGTTTCTCTTTCCATCTGCCTATTCCTGAGGGTGGGATCTACTTCCCTTTTCCTGGTCCTGGAACCCCCACCCCTCCTCTAGCTTCCCAGACCATGGGCCTAAGAGTTTCGAATGTACATCCAAGAAAATGTTTTCTAAACTTTATCTTCTGTCCGTAACATCCAGGTATTCTCTCAGAACCTGTACCCAGGAAAGTTTCAAAACAGTTACCCAAAGGTGCTTTGGTCTAGCCTCACAGATGCTACTTGGCCTGCACTTTCCCAGCCACAAATGGTCCCTCAGATTCTAGACTGCAATGGCATAGCCAATTCTCCCAGGACTTGACTAGCATCCCAGTTTTCTTAGGTTCCCCCAAACAAAACTGAGCCCCAGTGTCAGCAGGAAGTAGTCATGGATGATTACAGCATCCCTTATTCATTTATAGTCAACAAAAGGCTGGGATATTTAGTTTCAGATGAGAACAAGGGACTGAATTGCATATATTACATACCAAAGCTAACCTTGCCTCCAGGTTCTCCCAACATCCTTCAGTCCCTGGCATACCCTGCTCCAAATCTTGAACTTTCCAGCCCAGGAGTTGGGTTGCCCTTCCCCCAGAGGCTCCTCCCTATATAATGGAGACATTTTGGCTTCTCTCTCTCTCTTTCTCTCTCTCTCTCTCTCTCTCTCTCTCTCTCTTCCTTTCTTTCTTCTCTTTTTTCTCTGTGAGTGGCCTTTCTCTCTTCCTCCTCACCCCCTGCTCATGTTGACTCCCTGGCCTCAATCCTTAGGCCCAGTGAACTCATCTGAGAACAGCTTCCCAATACACCTGCTTTTAATATATAATCTAATCTGGCTTGAATTGGCTCATTTCACAGGCTGAGAAATAACCTATCAGTGTTTATTAAAGTTATTAAATATAAAAATTGTTCAATAAATGATTGTGATGTTAAGGTAAAATGAGTATCTTTTCATTGTGGAACAAGTAAGTTTAATTAGAGTGTGACAATACATGGATAATAACATATTTGTCACTTTTAAGCATCAGCATTTGGAGTGACAGAGGGAGATTATTATATGACACTTTTGTAGATCTTTATAACCAAGCAGGACACTTATTTCAAGGGATAGTTTTACTGTGGTTTCACTTTGCAACTAGAAGATTGCCTGTTACTGACTCTTGAGGTTTCTTCCAAAGCTGTATAGAAGTATAGGACAATTCTGCAGCATTGGAATAATTTTGATGTCTTTTAAAAGCATATTTTGTGAAGCAATTGGAAGTATAGAAACAAAAATGGATTCATTATAATCCATTCTGAGTTGCTGTCAAGGTGAAGAACAAAACCTAGAAAATAACATTAAGTCATATTGGGACTGCGTAGAATTGCAGAGTTCTAAAGCCCTTATGGGTTTATTGATGAAAGACAGTACGATCTCTCACACAAAAGCAAAAACTTTAGAGAAACCAGAAACCAGAGGATTTGAGGCTTTACCTGAAGTAGTCATGGAAATAAATGTCCCTGCTCTTTCAGTACATTTGAACTGAAAAAAAAAAAAAAAGTGAAATTCATTTTAATGCTTTTCAAATCCTTTCAGCATTTCAGCTATTCTAACTTCTCCAAGAAGCTCCAGGAAGCAAGGAAATCCTTGCAATTCTATCATTGTTACAGTGGCCTTCACTGAGGGGAGCAGTTTGTCTTGAAAGTGGCTTAAATTGAAACAAGCCTCCTACTATCATGGGGACAACAATTCTGTCAGGAGCCTGTTGTCATTGTTTGAAAATGATGTAAGAAAAACACATGAACAATAATAGGCAGTCCTCAAATCCAAGGGTCTGTCTCTTACGAGATGCCTCTGAGCAGATGCTGGGTTGTAGAGATCAATGCATATGGCAATGCATATGTTCAAGCCAGCAGACGCCGAATGGTTCCGGGGTAAAGTTCAATGACCAAAACATGATTGGAAAGTGTTAGAGTATATGCTGGGTTTTGAGGTAACTGAGACAAGTCTCAGTTGTGGGGGTTCCTTCAAACATCATGGCTGGTTGGATAATGATCCATGTGAGACAAGAAGGAAACGCCATTCAGCATGACTTAGTTAGCTGGAGTTGGTTCAGATTCCTAGATCAACTCTGAGCATTTTATTTTTGACAGTTAAGGAGAGTAAAACATTGGGAAAAAGTTTACTCATGACAGTGACCACAATAAAGCTTAAGACATGACTATATATAAACTCCTTTGCAAAGTTCATTTCTTTTGCAAAGTATTTGTTACATCTTCCTTAAGAATGGATCATATTGACTGAGAAACAAAGCTCAGGATAGAGGCCTATGGAGAAAAGGTCTGGGATAATATAACAGTAAATTCATTGAAAAGTATATGGAGTCTGGGAAATGTCTAGGATAAACATCATAGTCATAGAAATAGGGTGAGCTAACTTAGAGAAAAAGATGGCCAAATATGCAAAAGAAGCCTACAGAATACCAAAAAGATTGGACCAGAAAAGAAAATCCTCTTGTCACATAATAATTAAAACATTAAATGCACAGAACAAAGAAAAAATATTAAAAGCTATAAGGGAAAAGGGCCAAGTAACATTTAAAGGCAGACCTATCAGAAATACACCAGACTTCTCAACAGAGACTCTAAAAGCTTGGGCAGATATCATCTAGACCCTAAAAGAGCACAAATGCCAGCTCAGAATACTGTACCAAACAAAACTCTCAATCATCATAGATAGAGAAACCAATATATACCACGACAAAACCAAATTTAAAAAATATCTTTCTATTAATCCAGCCCTACAAAGGATACTGGGATGAAATCTCTAATACAAGGAGAATAACTACACCCATGAAAACACAAGAAATTAAACATTTCACAACAAACCCAAAAGAACCACGTCTGGCAACAAAACAACAGAAACTGAGGAAATTCAAAAAATCATCGGAACCTACTACAGAAGCCTATACTCTATAAAACTGGAAAATCTGGACAAAATGGATGATTTTTGAGACAGATGCCACTTAAAGTTAAATTGAGATCAAGAAAATTATCTAAACAGTCCCATAACCCCTAATAAAATAGAAATAGTCATAAAAAACCTCCCAACCAGAAAAAGCCCAGGGCTAGATGTTCTTAGTGCAGACTTCTACCAGACTTTCAAAGAAGAGCTAATACTAATACTCCTCAAACTATTACACAATATAGAAACAGAAGGAACACTATCTAATTCATTCTATGAAGCCACAGTTACTCTGATAACTAAGCCCACACAGACACAACAAAGAAAGAGAACTTCAGATCAATTTCACTTATGAATATCAGTGCAAACATACTCAATAAAATTCTTGCAAACCAAATCCAGGAACACATCAAAACCATCATTCACCACGATCAAGTAGGCTTCATCCCAGGGATGCAGGGATGGTTCACTATACAAAAATTCATCAACATAATACACTATATAAACAACTCAAAGAAAACGTCACATTATCATCTCATTAGATACTGGAAAAACATTAGACAAAATGCAACACCCCTTCATGTTAAATGTCTTAGAGATATCAAGAATTCAAGGAACATGCCTAGACATAATAAAAGCAAAATACAGCAAGCCAATAATCAACATCAAATTGTAAAGCAATCCTACTAAAATCAGGGAATAGACAAGACTGCCCACTCTCTCCCTATTTATTCAATATAGTTCTTGAAGTTATAGCAAGAACAATTAGACAACAAAAGGAGATCAAGGGGATATGAATTGGAAAGCAATAAGTCAAAGTATCACTATTTGTAGAATATATGATAGCATATATGTGACCACCAATATTCCTCCAGAGAACTATGATAGCTGATAAACAACTTCAGCAAAGTGACAGGATATCAAATTAACTCAAACAAATCAGTAGCTTTTCTTTATATAAGTGATAAACAGGTAGAGAAAGACATTAGGAAGACAACGCCCTTCACAATAGTCACAAATAATATAAAATAGTTTGGTATAACTCTTACCAGGTGCGCAGTGGTTAGCACAGGTGTGCAGTGGTTAGCTTAAGCATGGGCGTGGGCGTGGATCCTGTTGGGCAGTTGTGGTTCCTGAATGTCTTCTGCCCCGGGCAACTCAGGGAGGCTAAGCCCACGGGGAGAAACAGAAGCACAGGATTTTTGACTGAGTTCACGCTGCGTGGTACCTGGCGGGTGCTGCAGGGCTCCGCCCAAGCGTGGGAGTTCTCACTCAGTCTGAAGTTCCGCGGGCACAGGACTCTTGAGTGGACCCGGAGGCCAGTGGTCTCCATTCGGGGCTTCAAGTGGCCGCTGCGGGGCTGCAGATGAACAGAGAAGTGAGAGAAACGAGGGAGAGAGAAAACCCCAACAGTGCCTCATGAGAAAGAGACCCTTTGGTTACTGTACTCACTTGACTGATGCAGTGGCCCAGCTAGCTTGCTTAAATTGGGGGCCTCCATGGCAGGAATGTAGAGAGATCCTCTGGCCGATTAGGCAGCGGTAGCAACAGTGGCAATGGTTCACTAGTTAGAGGCCTTCTCCACAGTTCCCCATAGTGGGCCCCAAAGACATGAGGACGTCCATGGTTTTCACAGGCTTTATTGTCATGGCAGATGGTAGATGGATCTGTTTGTACCTCCACAAAACTCAGGACAGACCCGAGTTAAATAGGGAGGGAGGAGGGTCTAAGAAGGAATACTTAATTGGCTATGCCCTCTGGCCATTAGGTATCTCATTAATATGGAAATCTCTTGAGGCTGAAGCCTGTAGTCATGCCCTCTAGTTGTTGATGGGCTGGTAGGGGCGTTGCCCTACATGACTACAAGGTGCTGATCAATGGAGGTCTTGGTCATGTGTCAGGAGCCTGGAGTCTGGGGGCATGGCCGAACACCTGCCGTTGTCCCATTATGGTCTGGGGTTTGAGGCCTGCACTTGACCAGGAACCAAGCTATCCTTTCATGGTCCCACAACCAAGGAGGTGAAAGATCTGTACAACAAGAACTTCAAATCCTGAAAAAAGAAATTGAAGAGGACCTCAGAAGATGGAAAGATCTCCCATGCTCATGGATTGATAGGATTATCATAGTGAAAATGGCTATTTTACTAAAAGCAATCTCAATCAATTCAATGCAATCTTCATCAAAATTCCAACAGAATTCTTCACAGACTTGAAAAGAGAAGTTCTCAACTTCATATGGAAAAAACAAAAAAATCCAGGATAGACAAAAGAATTCTCAACAATAAAAGAACTTCCAGGGGAATCACCATCCCTGACCTCAAGCTTTACTATAAAGAAATAGTAATAAAACCCACATGGTATTGGTACAGAGACAGACAGGTTGATCACTGGAATCCAATTGAAGAACCTGAAGTAAACCCATATACCTATGGACACTTGATCATTGACAAAGAAGCCAAAAACATATAGTGGAAAAAAGAAAGCATCTTTAATAAATGGTGCTGGTCTAACTGGTGGTATGTATATAGGAGAATGAAAATAGATCCGTATTTATCACCTTGCACAAAGCTCAAGTCGAAGTGGATCATGGAAAGACCTCAACATAAATCCAGATACACTGAATCTAATAGAAGACAAAGTGGGAGAGCGACTTGAAGTCATTGGCACAAGGGGAAATTTTCTAAACAGAATACCAATGGCTTCAGATCTAAAATCAACAACTGATAAATGGGAAACTCATGAAACTGAAAAGCTTCTGTATGACAAAAGACAACATCTTTAGGACAAATCGGTAACCTACAGAATGGGAAAAAAAATCTTTGCTAGCCCTACACTCAACTTTATATATCCAAAATATATAAAGAACTCAGTAAGTTAATCTCCAAAAACCCAAATCACCCAATTAAAAACTGTGGTACAGAGCCAAACAGAGAATTCACAGCAGGAGAATCTCAAATGGCCTACAAGCACTTAAAGAAAATTTAAAATCCTTACCCATCAGAGAAATGCAAATGAAAACGACCCTGAGATTCCACCTCACACCAGTCAGAATGGCTAAGATCAAAAACTCAAGTGACAGGACATACTGGCCAGAATGTGTAGGAAGAGGAACACTCCTCCATTGTTTGTGGGATTGCAAGCTGATATACAGTCAATCTGGTGATTCTTCAGAAAACTGGAAATAGTTCTACTAGAACTATATGGAAATAGTATCCAGCTATACGACTCTTTGGCATATACCCAAAATATGCTCTACCATACTACATGAACACATATTCCACCATGTTCATAGCAGCCTTATTTGTAATAACCAGAAGCTAGAACCATCCCAGATATCCTTCAACCAAAGAATGGACAGAGAAAATGTAGTTCATTTACACAATGGAATTCTATTCTGTTGCTGGAGGTATTAGAAAAAGTGGCATGGTCCGGCTAGCTCCTGGATGCCATGTTCCTGCTCTAAGTTCCCGCACTAACAATGGCACCAGCTGGCCAGTGGAGACAGCCCAGGACCCATGAGACATTGGTGTGGCTGCTGCTTCCTCCAGTCAGCTCTGTGGAGTCCATGGCTCTATGTATGGGCCCTGGGCCAACTCTACCACCCTCATAGTGCTTGGCACAACCTCAGACAATAACCGCCATCCTCGTGGTAACCAGTAGAAAGAAGACTCTTAATGCTTAAAGATTAACCAAATAGATTCATATTTCATCAAATACTCAATTCACAAGGTGCCCCCACAATTAGGACTGTTTTCTCAAATATCTAACCTTGATAACAATAACTACTTTTAATAGCTAGAGACATGAGGGTAACATCTGCCTTCATCTCGCTTTTCCTCCTCCTCCTTTCCTCTTCTTCTCTCTCTCTCTCTCCTCTAATTTTTTATTTTTATTTTTTATTTTATTTATTTTATTATTATTTTTTTTTTTTGCTTCACCTCCCCTTCTACTGCACAATCACTGGCTCTAGCCTTTATTTTACAAATTAAGGTGGGCAGTAGGTTTACAAGAAGTCACCTGTATACTGATCCACTCCTTGTCTGCAGCCACACCTGGGAACGCGGAATTAGCATCAAAATACAAGACCAGGACTATCCACAACACTATTCAGTTATTAAAACGAGAATATCATGAATTTTTCAGACAAATGGCTGGAACTAGAAAATATCATCCTGAGTTAGGTAACTTAGACCCAAAAGACATGCATGGTATGTATTCACTGATAAGTGGATATTAGTCAAAAAATATAGAATACCTAGGATACAACCTACAGACCATAAGAAATATAACAAGCAATTAAGTCCCAAGTGAGGATGCTTCAATCCCACTTAGAAGGGTGAAGGAATAATCACAGGAGGCAGAAGAAGGGAGGGATCTAGGTGGGAGAGGGGAGGGGGAGGCAAAAAGGGGAACAAGATCAGATATGGGGGAAGGGGACAGGAGAGCAGCCCAGAGGATGAATGGAAATAAGCAGCCTTGGGCAGTGGGAGGGTGGGGGAGCCTGGAGAAAGAACCAGAGACCCAGGAGGTGAGACACTCTCAGGACTCATTGGGTATGACCTTAGCCAAATGCCCAACAGTGGGGAGAGGGAACTAGAAGAGTCCACCTCCAGTAGATAGGCAAGACCTCAAGTGGAGGGACAGGGTTACTAACCCACAGTCAAAATTCCTCACCCAGAATGGTTCCTGTCTAAAAGAACTGCAAGGACAAAAATGGAGAGGAGACTGAAGGAATCTCAGTCCAGTGACTGGCCTATCTTGATTTATCTCATGGTGGGGCACCAAGGCCTGATACTACTATAGTATAATGTGTTTACAGAGCAGAGCCTGGCATGGCTATCTTCTGAGAGCCCCTACCAGTAGCAGGCTGAGACAGAAGCAGATACTTAGACTCAACCATTGGACTGAAGTCAGGGACCCCTATGTATGAATTAGAGGAAGGATTGAAGCTGAAAGAGAGAGCAACTCCATATAAAGAACTGCAGTCTCAGCTAAACCAGACAGACCCCAGGGGCCTCTTAGAAACTGAGCAACCAGCCAGGAGCATACAAGGGCTGGTCAGAGGCCCCTGGTACATATGTAGCAGGGGTCTGCCTCATCTGTTCTCAGTGGGAGAAGATGTGCTCAATTCCTGAGAGACTTGAGGCCCCAGGGAAGGAATTGACCTGGTGTGTGTGTGTGTGTGTGTGTGTGTGTGTGTGTGTGTGTGTGTGTGTGTGTGTTGTGTGTGTGTGTGTGTGTGTGTGTGTGTGTGTGTGTGTGTGTGTTTGTAAGCACCCTGTCAGAGGCAAGGGGAAGGAGGAATGGGATGAGGAACTGTGGGAGGAGGAGTCGAGGTGGGGATCTTTCTGCTTCCAAACCTTCCTTTTCTCTCTTTCAGATTCATTTCCTCTGTTTTCCTTAATTGTTGTTGATTTCCTTTTGAAGCTAGTTCATTGTGTTATGCTTTCTTGCTTTTTTGTTATTCAAGATGAAAAGATGAATTGAAAATTCTGCCTTATTTCCCCATAAAATATAAATATTGATAAAATAAAGACAAATATATGGTATGTTGAATATTTTTTTTTGTAAAATGTGATTGTTTTCTTCATCTTGATCATCTCCAACAAGTTTCATAATAGTTTGTTTCCTCCCTCTCCCCTACTTTTTTATCTGTTCCAGGCTATTCAGAAGAAAGCCTGGTATAGTCTGAGTCCTCCAGTTAACTAGGGAGGCTGCTATATTAGAATGGACATGGAAATGGGTGATGTGCAGACCTGGCATAAGGGGACTTGAAGCAGAGATGAAAGGCCAATAGAAGCTTATCCTGGACAGACTTTGGCTTTTAAAATCAACTGCAAATACAACATTAAGGTAAGCATTATGGATGATTCTGGAGAAGCATATTGTTCCCACACTGATTTGAAATAAGTGATCCTGCTTTTTGTTCTGCCTGGAAGGCTTAGATTATGTGGCTCAAGCTGTTTCTAAAATAGAACTACCTTTGGTTTTAAAAGGCTCTGCTTATTCTGGGTAGCTTTAGTTTTCTACCAGTGTGCCCAAGGTCACAGCATACAGCTGAGCTGAATACACTCTGTCCACTCCAAGCATTGCCATTTGCAGTGTTGTCAAGGGGACTGGCACTTTGGGCAAGCATACTTCTGCTAGGGGTTGTGATTTGCATACTTAGGGTCCCTTGCTAGCCATGTCTTTGGATTATGACTACAGTAGAACTTTTCCTCATAGCAGTTTTTTTGTTGGCAAGAATTCTTACCAGGACTTCATACGTAAATGTGGACTTACTCTGAATAGTCTCCAAACTCTTGTTTCCAAGTGAGTTACATTTCCTCTATAGACTAGTACATTAATTGCCTGCTTTTAATTTTATTGGTACCTCTGCCACTTTGTATTTCCTTGAGGTGAGGACAGGTTGAGGAGAATTAAGTGCTACCCCCATGGTGCACAGTGGCTCATATTTTGTGCTTATCTTTTCCCAATTGCTTTTCCCCAGAGCACGAAAGAAATCTTTCAAGTCTAAGATTTTCTTTTGAAAAGAGAAGTGGCTTGTCAGAATTGATAATAATCATTTAGTAAGATTAGGCAAAATATGTAGAACCCCCAACTAGCTTTTAATTTAAAAAGCATATTTGCTCTTCAGAAGTTTAAAGATAGATGGCATTGTTGTTGTAACGGACATTTACTAGGTTCTTATAATCCACTACTAAGACCAAGAGTCATGAGTGGTGGACATCTTAATGGGATTACTTTATAAATAAAAGCTTCATACTGATACAATCCAATGGCCTTATTCTCTAGATTTTTTTTTCATTGTAGGGTATCTGACTCTTTTTATTTTTGCAATTAACATTGTGACTAATCTAAATCCTGACATGAATTAGATTCCAAAACAAAGCCCAAAGCCGAGTGCTTTGACACCAATTGCAACTATTATCTCGGTGTTTCTGACAAAAATACTTTTAGACTAGTTCCCTTTGGCACTCTAGGGATGTGCTCTCTGAGAGCTTTATTCAAAAATTTTTACACTTCCGAAGCACTCCCTTAAGGCTTCAGACTGAAGAGCACAGTAAAAACCATTGTACTTGGGGACTCGAGGAGTTATTGACTTTATTTGGCTAGCCTCATGGGATCTCATTTGGCTTTCAGTGAGCAATATTGTTATGTCCACACAGATTGAGATACCAGAAAGTAAAAACCATATTGTGACCTTCACTTTATTCTCACTGTCTAGTACTCATTCTTCTTGCTGTGCTCAGGGGATGAGCACCTGACTCTCAGAGGTCTTTGACACCTGTGAAGTTGTCTCTGAGAATACACTGATTTCCTTAGTTGTCTGACTGAAATGAGAAAGAAGAAGTCTTTATATTTGTCCTAAATTTCTCTCAGGTTTTTGAATGTGATCTCTGTATGTTTAGGAAACAGGGTTGTCCATGGTCTTTCAATTATGAACTTCAACAAGCTTTTGTTTATTCTTATAGTTAGGAATCACAATCGCATGTACACCAAGGAGGAGAAAGAATTCTTTAAGAAGGAAAACTTGGAATCAGTACATTTACAGCTTTGTTACTTTGTAACTTATGTTGTGGAGTTTCTTGGCTTCTTCTTGCTTTATGAACTGGGAATTAAGGCTGTATGTTTTAAATTCAGAAAGACATGGACTTAAGCACACCCCTCCACTTGATAACTACATGGCCCTGAACCTAACTACATGGTGCTTAGCTGAGAAAACTTTATATATCTTCAAAAGTTTAATAACTGAGAGTTATTAAACTTTGTTTAATAGCAAAATGAAAAATCATTAATAGTAATTTCACTACGATTCCTAACTTCTATTATTGGTAATTTCACTATGATTTCTAACTTAAGTCGCTCCATCATGTCAATACTCATTTAGTGGTAGTCCTTACTATTATTGTCTCTCTGAAGAACAAAAGGAATCCTCCCCCTGGGTAGGAAATGCACCTAGCAAAAATACTCTCAGCATCTTCTCTTCACAAACCTATAGACTAATATTGGATTTCTTTCATTTCTTTTTCTTAATGATCTTTCTCCCCCTCACTCTCTTTCTCTCTCTTTCCATTTCTCTACTTCTCCACCCTGTTTGTATGTGTGTATGTGTTTGTGATTGTGTGTATACATGAGTGTACATGTATGTTTATGTGGAGGCCAGAGGTTCCCATCTGTGGGACTGCATAAGGGTATCCTGGTTCTTGGCTGGGCATGGGCCTAGAACCCGAGACTCCAAGGGAGAAACGCAGGAGTTCGGCCACGCCCCCAGAACTCAGAGTCCTGAAAAGCAGTCTAATCTCTATGGATGTACATTGTTCAGTCACGTAGGCCATTACAGCCCCTCCCAAAGTGCACAGGTAGAGGGTGTAACTACAGGCCTCAGGCCCTAGGATTTACATACTAATGAAGGTCAGAGGGCGGAGCCAGTTAAGCATTCCTTCCCTCCCCAGACCCTTCCTACTTCTCCCTCCCTACTTAACTCAGGTCTGCCCTGAGTTTGGGGGGGTACATCCAGACCCATCTACATCCGCCATGACAATAAACCCTTTTGGAACCAAGGACTCCCTCGTATCATTGGGGCCTGCCGGGCCTGCCGCCGCCAAAGCCGCCAGCCCATAGAACCTGGGACCTGCCTCCAGGCAGCCTCCACCTTGCAGGTCCTGGGCCGCTGCCTCGTGGGCCTGGGGCCTGCTGCTGAGGGCCCGCCGGATTTTTCCCACACCCATCCAGTGTTTTTCTCAATTTCTTTTCTGCTTTATTTTTTAAGGTAGTCTCTCTCTTAATCTCATTGTCTCAGCTAGACTTGCTGCCGGGCAAGCCATAGCATTCCTCCTGTCTCTGACTTTAATCTGCAGCAGCCATGTAAAAGCTGGATATAGTGGCGAGTGTCTATACCCCATACTGAGGATGAAGCTCAGAGCCTCAATCTTGTGAGGCAAGATATTTACTTTCTGAGCCATCTCTCCTTACTTTCTGAGTCTCTTCTGCTTTTTTCCTCTTGTATTGAGAATACTTTTTAAAAATACATTTTCCAAATAAATCTGAACAGAGTGATAAGATAAGTATAAATTTATTCTAATTATTGTTTCTCATCCCTCAACTCTTCCCAGTTCTTCCTCCCCTCCCCTCCCCTCTCATCCAGATCCACATCTTTCTGTTTCTCTTAGAAAACAAACAGGCATCCAAGGAATAAAAATAAAATAAAATAATAAAAGATAAAATCAAAACAAATAAAACAAATGAACAAACAAATGATAAACCAAGTCGGCATAGGACAAAATGAATGGAAGACAAAGCCTTGAGCTTATTTTTCTTATTTCTTTATATTGACACCTTTACCCCTTTTCTAGGTAAGGCAAGGGATTCTTCAAAGGCCTAAAATCTAAGGAGCAAACTAAATCTCAACATTCAATGGGAGAGAGTTATAATGTATGTTTAAAAAATAAAAATTAAGACAAAAAGGTACATGCTGTCTAAAATCATCAACATTTCAAATAAAAAGAGCATCTATTGCTGTAGTGAGGTGAGTCACCTCTCCCCAAGCCTGGACCTGAGATCTATTCCTCCATTTACCTAGGTCCATGTATCACTTTATGTTCCTGCAAATTTCTTACTGGCCCTTAAACAGCTGGAACTGTGACCCTTCTCTGTGATAACATGATTGGCTGCTTCTGAGATATGTGGGAACAGCTCTTAGGCACCTATGTTGCTAATCCTTGGTACCACAAAGAAATCCTACTACTTCAGTGAGAAAAGTCCTGTGCTCTTAGAATCATGCTACTCTTGAACTTATTTTCTACTGAAGATGAATGGTGGGCAACAGAGATAATATAAATAGGCAGCATCTATAAATAGTCCATTTTTGGGAAGCTGTTTACTCTGACATATAGACACATTTTCTGGACATATAGTTACTTTACTCTCTTTTATACTTCAAGATCCTTTGACTATACTCATAGAAAATAGCCTGCCTACTCTTTCTGGATTGAACTTGCTCTGTTATCTCTCTTGTTCACTCTGAGTTGTTGAAGCTGTTCTATGCAGCTATCATCCTGATTTGATGATTTGATGCTCTTTCTTATTTAGTCTCTCTCTCTCTGTCTCTCTGTCTCTCTGTCTCTCTCTCTTCTCTCTCTCTCTCCTCTTTCTCTCTCTTTTCTCCTCTGTCTCTCTCTCTCTCTCTCTGCTCTCTCTCTCTCTCTCTTCCTGTATTTGGCCCATCTTACTTTGCAAATCTAACTTACTCCAATGACACATCATGGATTGTGACAAAATCTGCTTTTTCATCTCTTTAGTTGTTTTCACATATTGAAGAAGTAGTTTTGGTACACATAATTAGAAGGAGGTTTTTTTTGTTATTGTTGTTGAGGAGAGTGGGAAGGTTCTCTCTACAGAATGGACTTCAGGCAGACAAAATAAAAATTTATATTTAAGGTTATTTACCTAACTGCTTGTAGAAATTACTCTTTAATACCATGTGGATATTTAAAAATGTTTGATAGTATTTTAAAATCATTCTCAATCATGCTCAGCCTAGTCATTTTATTAGAACATTTATTTTATTTAAAACATACTCATCTTGGACATTTTCCCAACAAAAAGCAACAACATAAGCTGATTAATTCAGTTTAATTTAAAATCTTGAGGAAAGTGAATAAGCCCAACTTCTGATATTCATCTCACCCTCTTCTCTTCTCTATTCAATATCTCACTCTCACAGAAACTCTACCAAACACCTGCTGTGCCCCTTTGCACTTTGCTTCACCTTTAAGGGTCAAGTAGACCCCTGCTTACCCAACTCCCCACTTTATCTAAGCCCTCAACTCCAACATCTATTCCCTTGGAGCTCATAGGCCAATCTGACCAGGGAAAGAAGTAGCTTACCACTGCAAATGTTCACCTGTATCTCAACTTCTCTATATCCAACTCCCCAGCCTCATCCCCAGCTCAGTAGCACACCATCTGCCTCCCCTTTCCCTACCCTGTAATTGTGACCTCTGCCAATGCTTTATTCTCTCAAATTCTTCCATACCATACCCTTTTAAAGTAAGGGGAATGGATAAGACTGTCTTGTGCAACCACTTAGGGAAACGGGATCGGTTCCGATAGGGTCTGAAGGTAATCTCCATCACTGTCACGGAGCTAACCCAAAGTGCGTGATACAGCCTCCCTAAGTTAATACTAATAAGTCAGGCAGCCAATTATCTCCAACCTCCTTTCTCCTCCTTACCCAGCTGCCTATTTATTCGTCATACTCGCATCATAACCTTTGACAAGACTCCTTCATCCTGCTCCACAGCTCGCAAGGGCTCTTGCACAGGGCGGAACCACCCACTTAGGTCCGTCTGCTGGGGCTGCCGTGCCGGACCAGTGCCGTTTCAACCCCTCATTTTTGCTCCATCTGTAAGAGATCAATTAGGCCATCTCCTCCAACCTTCTTTCCTCTTCTTCTCCTATTATTCTATTATCCTTGTTCTCTAAACCAGCAGGAATTCCCTGGGAATCCTTAACCATTCTGACCAGCAAAGTGGGTAAGCTAAGTCCGGATCTTCACCTCTCTGACTTCTCCTCCAAATCCTGTCCCCCAGGCTCTGTAGCATACCACCTGCTGCAGTCTACCCTCCCTCCCTACACCCATCACTAACAGATTACATGAATCTTCCCCTCCAAATTTAGTTCACTCCACTCATCCTTTTATCCAGCTTTCAGTTCTACCAAGCATTCCCTGGAAAATCATAGGTGTGGTGGTCTGATAAGAATGATGAACATAGGTTCATATATTTGAATGCTTAGTCACCAGGAAGTGGCACAATTTCAAAGGATTACAAGGATTTAGAGGTGTGGCTTTTCTGGAGGAAGTATGTCTCTGGGAGAGGGCTCTGAGGTTTCAAAAGCTTGTGCCAAGCCAAGAATCTCTCTTACTCTGTCTTCAGGTCAGGGTGTAGCTCTAAACTACTACTTCAGTGCTAAGATCCCTGCTGTGATGATAATGGATTAAACCTTTGAAATTGTAAGCAAGTCACCAATTAATTGCTTTTCTTGTTTAGAGTTATTTTATTTACCATGTTCTTCATAGCAATAGAACAGTGACTAAGACAACAGGCCACTCCAGCCAGGGAATAGAGCCTAACTTTGGATCTTTACTTCTTCTTCCTCTCTTTTTATTTAATCCCAGTCTCACTCCAACTCTACAGCAGAACGCCTATTTCAGTTTTCCCCTTCTCTTTATCTCCACCAGATCAAGCCGATCTTCTCCCCAGACCTTCCTTCCCACTTATTTAGCCCTAAATGCCATGAGGCATTCCTTGGGAACCCACTAACCAAGCTTGCCAGAGAAACAAGTAAGACAAACAAACAAACAAAATTCCAACAAACAAAAACCCAAAAAAACAACAAACCAAACCAAACCAAAACAAAAAAAAAAAACCCAAAACATATGGGTGAGTTTCCAATATTCACTCTCCTCCCCCCATCTTCTAAATCCAATCCCATACCCAAGCACTATAACAGACTTCTTGTCTCCTCTCCTCAGTCTCTGCCTCCATTTCCAAAGACATAAGCAGATCCTGGGCAAACACTCTGCTTTCTTCCTCTTCTGGACCTACTCAGCCCCTATCTGCCATAGATAGATTTCAGGCCAACACTCCAATTACAATGGGCACTCCTAAAAAAAAAAATATCAGAAATACAATTTGAACCAATTATATTGCCATAAAATCAAAATAATAGCAGAAGATAACTACATCTTTACTAACTACGATCCCTACTACAAACATGAGAGAAAGAACAAAGTGAAGCACAAGAAAAAAAAAAAAGACTAAAATCAGCCTTAGAAATTAAATCAAAATTAATAAACACTTAGTTAATATTGAAAAATAAAAATGAAAGTAAATTTTATAAACTAGTCCAAACCTAAAGTGAGAAAGTGAATCAAAAGGAAGCCCAAGAAAAAAACTGAAATAGCAGAAAATTAGAGAAAAAAAAAAAAAACTTGAACATAAAGTGATAGTAAAGTGAACAACAGCATACAGATAAATAGTTGGAATGAAAGACATATAAAGAAAAGAGGAAAATCATCGAAAGAAAATTAAACTTAAGATATTAACTAAATAAAAAAAAAAAAAAAAAAAAAAAAAAAATACAGCATAAAACCTCAAGGAAATCTGAAGCATAGTAAAAAGTCCAAATCTAAAAACAATAGCACTAGGAGAAGGATAAGATACCAGAGTCAAAGGCACAGAAAGTATTTTCACAAAACCATAAAAGAAAATTTCCCTACTCTAAAGCAGAGGGTTATCAAGGTACAAGAAGTGTATAGACCACCAAATAAACTGGACCAGCAAAGAAGATCTCCTTGGCACATAATAATCAAAACATTAAACACAGAGAAAAAAAAAAGAATATTAAAAACTGCAAGGGAAAAGACCAAGTAATATATAAAAATCAGATCAATTAGAATAACATCTGATTTCTCAACAGAAACTCTGGAAGCCAGAAGATACTGGACAGATATTGTACAAAATAAGAGACCACAGATTCTAGCCATAGATTTTATGATTTCTTATATTTCCTTAGGGGTTATAAGACAGTTAGATAGTTTGAATGATCTTTATTTAACCTTGGCAAATGGTGTCTGTCTAGAAAATCATCCATTTTATTTAGATTTTCCAGTTTTGTGAAATACAGGGTTTTGAAGTAAGACCTAATGATTTTTAAAATACCTTTAGTTTCTGATATTATTTCTCCTTTTCATTTCTGATTTTGTTAATTTGGATACTGTCCTTTTAGTTAGTTTGGCTAAGGTTTTGTTTGTCTGTCATCTCTTAGGGTCTGCAAGACATCTGTCCAGGTTCTTCTCACTTTTAGACTCTCTTTTGAGAAGTGAGGTCTGGTAGGTCTGCTTTATATGATACTTGGCCGTTTTCCTGTGCAGCTTTTAATATCCTTTCTTTGTTCTGTTCATTTAGCATTTTAATTATTATGTGGCCAGAAGATTTTCTTTTCTGGTCCAATCTATTTGGTGTTCTGCAAGCTTCTTGTACATGTATAGCCTTCTCTTTTTTAGGTTAGAGAATTTTTCTTCTATGATTTTGTTGATGTTTTTAGGCCTTTTAACTGGGATCTTTATTCTCTTCTATTCCTATTATTCTTAGGTTTGGTCTTCTTTCATATTTCCCATTTTCTGGATTTTTTGATGTTAGGAACTTCTTTACATTTTACATTTTCATCTTAATGGTATGAATCCATTTCCTTTTATGCATCATTCTATATCTGGAGTTTCTCTTTCTCTATTCTTATATTTTGTTCATTTTCTTTGCCTGGGTGATTGTATTTTCTAGTATTGCTTTAAGGGACGTATTTGTTTCCTCTTTAAGGGCTTCTTCCTATTGATTATGTTTTCCTGTATTTATTTAAGGGAATTATTTATATCGTCTTTAAAGGCCTCTATCATCTCCATGAGAAAAGATTTAAGGTTACAGACTTGCTCTTCAAGTGTGTTAGAATATCCAGGGCTTGCTGTAGAAGGAAAGTGGATTCTGATGGTGCCATATTGTATTGGCTTCTGTTGATTATGTTCTTGTGCTTGCCTTTCACTATCCAGTTGTCTCTGGTGTTGGTTGGCCTGAGTGTTTGGAGTAGGCCATCCCTGCCTCCCCCACCCCAGTGGAGCTGTGGGATGATCATGGTGCATTGCTCTGTGATCGCTGCTGTGTGGGCATAGACTAGGAGTGACATTGCAATTCTTAAACATCTATGCTTCACACATGGGCACCCAAGTTCATAAAAGAAATACCACTACAACTTAAATTAATAAACAGTTATGGATGCATGGATGGAACATTGACTAGAATGGGAGGAAGAGTGTGGGGAGAAGAGATGAAATGATAGAAGGAATATGTGGAAGACTGCTAAAATTAAGGACCATTTGAGAAGTAGTATGGAAAACTAAGATAGTACAAGCTTGTTGGAAAAATATGCAAATATGAAAGTAAATTAAATGAAATTGTCAAATTATGGGAAGACAGAGCTCAATCTATGTATCTCTTGTTACCAAATGAAGCTTCCAATACTGGGATTGAGTTACTCTTAATTGAGTTGTTGGCCAAAGAAACCTCTTGTGAATCCTCAAACAACCCACACTGTTGTCAAGATTATAGGCTGGTCTCCACAATCTGAAGACAAGGCTGCGTTCTTGAAGACAACACCTACACAACTTATCAGATATGGAAAAGTCAAGCTGGTCCCAATATAGAGCTTTGACTCCTAATTGCTACTATCTTTGGTATGTGAAGTTACTTGGTCTGCTATCACATGAGAAATATAAAGACCAATGCACTCACAAACCCATTGATCTGTAATGTTGCCCTACTTGCAGTGGTGGCATAAAGCTTGTGGGAGTTACAACGAATATCTAATTTAACTTTGTACCCATTCCACAAGATGGAACCCATATCTGACACTACTTAGGTGACCAAGAACTTGAGAGTTGATAGCTCAGGGCCATGGAAAACAATTGATGAGTGTTGATCAGCTCCAGGGGCCTTATGATGGTATCAAACAAAGGGGAGGATAAAAAATAACTGTTCACACTACGTAAAAAGAACTGAGCTCATGATCACAGAGACTAGCATGTATCTAGCAGTTGAACATAATTGTATCTAGAGCTGAAAAATGAAGTAACATTGCTGAAATCATGTAACCAAAACTACTTATCAATAACCATTTAGAGATATGAAAGAATCTATAGGGCAGATGGGAAATCAACACTAACAAGGGTTAATCACAGACTGCAGCAGTAGAAGGATCACAGAAAACATAACTCAATGGCACTTGGAGTCCCTAGACTGAAAGGATTAATTCGGCTATATAAAATTATTTTATCTTAACATTTATGACAGTTATCTATCTAGATCTCTTGGGCTAATCTAATGTACCCCTATCTAAATGTAACTAGAAAACATAAATGCATCTTTGTAGGTCTTGTATCTATGTTTTAAATTGGGTTAATTTTGTATTAATTTTATGTCATATCTATCTATCTATCTGGCTATCTATCTATCTATCTATCTATCTATCTATCTATCTATCTATCTATAACCTATCTATCTATATCTACACTTTACACTACAGGTTCTTTGAATACATATTAGGGCTGCCAGTTTATTATTTGTAAGAGATTCCTAGATGAGTCTCTGCATCTATATATATTACTTTCCTTGTACAGTTTGTTGGGCTCTCTATTTTTTGTTTGTTTATTTGACCTATTCTGATGTGTTAGTTTTATCTTCATCCTATTATAATTTATTATTAACCATTGGAAATTTGCTTGTTTTCTAATAAGAAATAGAAATGGGTGTATATAGAAGGGAGTGAAGGTGGGGAACTGTAATCATGATAAATTACATAACAAAAAATCTATTTTCAATAAAATTTAATATCTTCAGGGATTTTAAAAATTATGTTATTTGAATTATTTTGAAAATTTCCATGATTGTTTGCTAATTTCATTTCTTGTTTTCTGATTCTTTTCTCCATTTTATTATTTTGCTTTTCTACTGGGACTTTCCTATTTCCCTTAACAAATTTCATATAGCATTTTTATTACATTGATATTAAATCTAGTATACATGAATGTATTGGATTTTTTAAATTGATTTTGGTGAAGAGATTGTTAACATCCTATGCAGCATAATTCATGTTTAAATTTTTTTCTATGCTTTTAGTACTTTGTAATGCCTGGAGAAGTTTAGTAAGTATTTAACTCAGCTTTATTGATATTTTAAGAGAACATTATTATCCAAATTATTAATCAAATGGTAAACCCTATTGAATAATCTTGGACTTCTTCAATGAGTGTTTAGCTACACTTTTAGTTTGACATGATAATAGCATCACATGAAATTGTAAAACAATGTCAAGAGACTTCGTGTATACCTCAGTTAGTATCTTTTAGTGGCTACAACTAGCAAGAACATGCTAGAATATGTCAGTCAGAATGCTATCATTGTTCCATGCAAAAATGGACAACATTTTGGTCATCCTGAGGATCTTTCACATTTTATTTTTCTCCCACTTTCTTTGCTCTGACACACAACTCCTCCTCTCTTTCTGACAAGCAGTATGCCTCCATTTTCATACTGCCATTATTTATGAATCTTAACTAAATAGAATATATCATACATAAACCTCATATATATTCTGAAACTGGATATACTGATTCAATGATACAAGATAGAGAAATCATAAGTAAACAGCACATATTACATATTTGCAACTGACCTTTCTGCAAAAGTACAAAATAATACAACAGAGAAAATGCAGTTCTGACCCAAGTCCCATCCCTGATGTAAAATATTAACTCAAAATATATAATCTTAAATCTTAATTTGAAATTTAAAACTTTTGCCGAAAGCATCTGTATCTAGACATAGATTAAAAATTTTTATAGGATTTCTGTAGATACATACGATTAAATTCAGGAGTCCTCTCTTGCATTATTTCAGAGTTTTTGTGATGAAAGCCATTTTACTTTTGTTATATACTGTTAATATAGAAATTGATACAATCATGACTTTTTCTTAGCATCCTGATATGGATGGCTTCATTATTAATCATAGGGACTGATGATTTTCATTTAACATATTACTAGATTCTATTTTCTAATTTGATAATATTTAGGATTTATGTTAACTAGTACTGATAGCCTATAGTCTTCTTATTATTTGTATAGTATTCTTTTAATTTTCATATTAGTCTAGTTGTTTCATGCAATAAATGGGTAAATCTTCCTTTTCTATTTTTTAGAGATTGTTTAAAATTTGTCATTGATTTTTATTATTAAATGTTAATTAATATTCTCTACTATAATCATCTTGTCCAAGAGACTCTTAAGGGAGAGATTAATTATGTATTCAATTTAATAGTTACTACCTATACAAATTATCTACTTCATGTAATATGAGTTGGGGTTTATATTCTTTAAGGAATTGTTTCCTTACCTTTTATATATTATATTGCATGTTGCTGTTCATGGTATCTCATTACCTTTTTTTCCCTCTCACAAATAGTAGTTAAATATTTTTATGAAATCCAATATGATTTTTTGACAACGTGTACATATTACATTAAGGTAAACAGATCACCATTTCTTTTAGGAATTAGGAACATTTAAAACCTACCGCCTCAGCAATTTTTTTCTTTTTTTTTATCGGATATTTTATTTACATTTCAAATGTTATCCCCTTTCCACATCCCCCCCACCAGGAACCCCCTATCCCATTCCCCCTCCTCCTGCTTTTATGAGGATGTGCCCCCACCTACCCCCAACTCCCACCTCCTCACCCTTGAATTCCCCACACTCGGTGTCCAGCCTTCATGGGACCACCTTTGCCCAACAAGGTCATCCTCCCTTACATATACAGCTGGAGCCATGGGTCCCTCCCTATGTGCTCTCAGGCTGGTGGTTTAGATCCTGGGGAGCTCTGGTTGGTTGGTATTGTTGAACTCCTCATGGGGCCACAAACCCTTTCAGATCCTTCAGTCTCTCTCTAACTCCTCCATTGGGAACCCCATGATCAGTTCAATGGATAGCTGAGAGTATCTGCCTCTGAATATGTCCGACTCTGGCAGACCTCTAAGGAGACAGCTATATCAGGCTTTTGTCAGCATGAACTTCCTGACAATTTTAAGATATAAAGTGTTTTATTTTAACTGATCAGTAAAACTTCTTCCTTTTGTCTGATACTTGGTACTGGTTGCTAAACATCTGCCCCTTTCATAACAGAACTCTCCTTTCTAAGCCTCTAGTAACTGCCCAAAGTATTACTTTGACCTGATGATCATTTTACTAACAACTTCTATTAATTCTAGGAGCTTTTGATATATTTTGTATATCTGTTATTTTGGTTTTGGTTCAGGTTGATTTTTCTAGAGATGAAATTATAGTAGTAGGAACATGACTTATTAGATATATACTGATAAAACAGTTATAAATGTAAAATATTAGAGTCAAGGATTTAAAATATCCAAATTAGTATTCAAATGACATGATTATAGAATGATGGTTAACTTTATGCTGTTAATCAAGACAGTAATACTGGGGTTCTCTGATAAACTTTTTAAAGACTTTTAGTTCAATGTTTCCCATGTGGCTAGAAATTCAAAAGGCCTTTAAAATACTCCATACCATCAATAACAAAGCTAGTAATTAAATTTCTACCCTACCTCTCCTCACTACAAAACAATGTATATGCAGTGATATATTGGACAAGAGAGGCTTCAGAAAAGACAGCTGAAATGTTTGCAACTGGCACTGTGGAATCAAAATTCATTCTATAAAAATTCCAATGACAGGCTGGAGAGATGGCTCAGTGGTTAAGAGCACTGGCTGTTCTTCCAGAGGTCCTGTGTTCAACTCCTAGTAACCACATGGTGGCTCACAACCATCTTTAAGGGGATGTGATGCACACAGGTGTACCAGGGCACTCATATACATACATAAATCTTTCAAAATAAAATAAAAATTCTTAAAAAATTCTGATGACTTGTATGAGAGGCTGTCTTTGCAACTTTAAGGACAATTAAATAGGACTCTTTCATAGCTGGTATGAAAACATGGAGCTCAGATACCCTGACACAACAGTCATCTTGCTCTTGAAGAAATTGGGGTTATTACACATAAGACACTTTCTCAGGCCAAATGATAGGTACATCCTTCTAGTACTGGTCTTTCCTATCCCTTTGCTATGTCGACTGGTACGTTCAGGGAGTGGGAGTATGGTGACTTGGATTTACTGACGTTCATTAACACTTACCACTGTCACATTTCTTGCTTAAAAATAATTTAAGTTACTTTTATCTTCCCAACTACTCCCTCTCCCAATCAACAACTTTCTTTTTAGTTAAGTATTTCTGTGAAGAAATTGACAAATCCCTTCCTAGTTCTCATTTTGCCTTGGCACTCAATTTACCCTTGACTCCTTTAACATTTTCCTGGTTATCTACTTGGCAAGCCATTCAGCAATTTCCCCTCGTAACTTGCTCAGGCAATCGGGGGTTCAAAGGTATAACTAGCTACAAATGAGAATCTAACCACACCAGAGACTACATGTCTGTTTCACTTACATGTTTGAAAGGACTGGAGTGAAACTTTCCTTTGAAATAAAATGTTAAAATTCAGCTCCCATCCTTTTGGTCCTCAGTTCTGGACACAAATGCTGAGTCACAAATGCATGCAAATGTATGCCTTTACAATCACTGTAATTTTAAAATGAAAATAGTCAGGGAGCCAAGCTATTAAGTTTTTAACATAGGAATGTGAATCTGTGCTTATGTGGAATGAGTTAGTTTTAAGTGTTTAGTTTATAAAATCTAGACATTAATGAAATATTTCAATAATTTATTGGAAATGACTCAATTATAGTGCATTAAAAGTTATATTTTTATTTTTCTTATTTTGTGAATACCTTATATTATGTTTCAAGAGCTGAGCCTAAGACAGAATTCACTTACAGGTGATTAAAATCTTCAAGTCTGTAGCTTTCCTTTCTCTTTAATAAAATATGAGAAATATGAATTTATAGCATTATGAAATTAAAGATAACAGCTAGTTTTTGCTATTGTTGTTTGGAAGTAATCTGAATGTATAAAATGCATTATACTTTTTATTATAGTCACTAGAAATTATCTATACTTACTATCCCTTTATTTATGTGGTGTGTGTGTGTGTGTGTGTGTGTGTGTGTTTGCTTTTTACTTATTTGTTTCTTGGGAAAGTGATTTTTCTAATCATGAACATCCCTATACACCGAATGGTTTATGTTGATTATAATTTGTATTACAATGCTGTTCTCTAGTAACTCTTAGGCAGCTTGTGTTCTTTTATTGATTACTATATTTATTTATGCAAATAAGTAACCTATTAGCCCCAATTATACACTTTCTTTCAATTTAAAATTGATTTTAAAAAAATCAAGTTTTCTATTGCATTCTTGGCAATGACTCAACATAATTTCATTAGTCTCTTAAGGCTAGCAGGAACATGATGAAAATACTGGAAATCTTTTTATTTAAATTAATGTGCAGGAGGTGGTATGCAAAGCTGTGGGTAGCAAGGAAGAAGATAATGGTGATGCTTCAAATGAAATAAAGGAATTCTTAATTAAAATGTAAGAGAGAATGTCTTTAAGGTCAGGGTATAGGAAAATATGAACACTAATAAACACACCAGAGCTTAATGAATAGAACACTGGAATATTTGTGTTTACTTAATGGAGATGTAGTTCATACTGTGTGTGTGTGTGTGTGTGTGTGTGTGTGTGTGTGTGTGTGTGTGTGTGAGTGATGTGGCAGATGTGGAGTTTAAAACACAACTTTCAGGAGTGGAGTCTCTTTTTCACTATGGGTTCCAGAAATCAAACTCAAAATATCCAGCCACACCCAATGCTCTCAGCAAGAGACTTATTTTTTTTTTTTTTACTTTTTGAGTTATGTTTAAAAAAATTCAGAAACACAATAAGCTCCTTCACAAAGCAAATAATATTGAAATAGTGAAATCAAGTGTAAACCCAACAAAAATATATAAATTATAGTCCAGTATCCCTCATGAGTATACATACAAAAATTCTCAATGAAGTAGTTGCAAACTGAATACAAGAGATATAAAAAATAATATTCCATGAATAACTGAATAACTGTTTTTTTTTTTTTTAGAAGACCATACTCCATATACAGGCTGCATGTTTTGGGATAGCCCCCACTCCAGATGTTTGAGACCTACATGAAAACCAAGCTGCACATTTACAACATATGTGCAGGGAGGCCTAGGTTCAGCCCATGGAGGTAGATCTGTGTAGACTAGGTATGCTCCACGGTTGGTGATTCAGTCTCTGAGAGCTCCAAGGGTTCAGGTTCGTTTACTCTGTTGATCTTCCTGTGCAGTTCCTATCTCCTTAGGGCCCACAATCCTTCCACCTATTCTTCTATAAGAGTCCTCAAGCTCCATTTACTGTTTGACTCTGGATGTCTGTATCTGTCTGAGTCAGCTGCTGGTTAGAGCCTCTCAGAGGACAGCTTGCCCCTGTCTGTTCTCAGGCTGGAGGTTTAGATTCTGGGAGCTCTGGTTGAATCTTTTGAAATTCATTCTAAAAAGGACAAAAGCACCCTCACTTTGGTCTTCCTCCTTCTTCTTGAGTTTCATGAGGTTTATGCGTTGCATCTTAGGTATTGTGTGTTTTGGGGCTAATATCCGCTTATCAGTGAGTGCATACCATGTATGTTCTTTTGTGATTGGGTCATCTCACTCAGGATGATATTTTCTAGCTCCATCCATTTGTCTAAGAATTTCATGAGCTCATTGTTTTTAATGGCTGAGTAGTACTCCATTGTGTAAATGTACCACATTTTCTGTATCCATTCTTCTGTTGAAGGACATCTGGGTTCTTTCCAGCTTCTGGCTATTATAAATAAGGCCGCTATAAACATAGTGGAGCATGTGGCCCTGTTGCATGTTGAAATATCTTCTGGGTATATACCCAGTAGGGGTATAGCTGGGTCCTCAGGTAACACCATGTTCAATTTTCTGAGGTATTGCCAGACTGCTTTCCATAGTGGTTGTACCAGCTTGCAATCCCACCAACAATGGAGGAGTGTTCCTCTTTCTCCACATCCTCGCCAACATCTGCTGTCACCTGTGTTTTGGATCTTAGCCAATCTGACTGGTGTGAGGTGGAATCTCAGTGTTGTTTTCATTTGCATTTCCCTGATGACTAGGGATGCTGAGCACTTCTTTAGATGTTTCTCAATCATTCGAGTTTCCTCAGTTGAGAGTTCTTTGTTCAACTCTCTACCCCATTTTTTAATAGGGTTATTTGATTGTCTGGAATCTAGTTTCTTCAGTTCTTTGTATACCTTGGATATTAGCCCTCTATCAGATGTAAGGTTGGTGAAGATCTTTTCCCAGTCTGTTGGTTCCCGCTTTTTCCTGTTGACCGTATCCTTTGCTTTACAGAAGCTTTGCAGTTTTATGAAATCCCATTTGTCAATTCTTGATCTTAGAGCATACGCCATTGGTGTTCTGTTCAGGAACTTTTCCCCTGTGCCCATATGATCAAGGCTTTTCCCTATTTTCTCTTCTATTAGTTTCAGTGTAGCTGGTTTTTTGTGGAGGTCCATGATCCACTTGGAATTGAGCTTTGTACAAGGAGATAAGTACGGATCAATTTGCATTCTTCTACAAGTTGACCTCCAGTTGGACCAGCACCATTTGTTGAAAATGCTGTCTTTTTTCCACTGGATAGTTTGAGCTCCTTTGTCGAAGATCAAGTGACCATAGGTTTGGGGGTTCATTTCTGGGTCTTCTATTCTATTCCATTGATCCTCCTGACTGTCTCTGTTCCAATACCATGCCGTTTTTATCACTATTGCTTTGTAGTACAGCTTGAAATCGGGGATGGAGATTCCCCCAGAAGTTCTTTTATTGTTGAGTGTAGTTTTCGCTATCCTGGGTTTTTTGTTATTCCAAATGAATTTTAAGATTGCTCTTTCTATCTCTGTAAAGAATTGAGTGGGAATTTTGATAGGGATTGCATTAAATCTGTAGATTGCTTTCGGCAAGATAGCCATTTTTACTATATTAATCCTTCCAATCCATGAGCATGGGAGATCTTTCCATCTTCCGAGATCTCCTTCGATTTCTTTCTTCAGGTCTTTCACTTGTTTGGTTAGATTCACACCAAGATATTTTATACTATTTGTGACTATTGTGAATTGTGTCGTTTCCATAATTTCTTTCTCAGCCAGTTTATCCTTTGTGTAGAGGAATGCTACTGATTTGTTTGAGTTAATTTTATACCCAGCCACTTTGCTAAAGTTGTTTATCAGGTTTAGGAGCTCTCTGGTGGAAGTTTTGGGGTCACTTAAGTATACTAACATGTCATCTGCAAATAGTGAAACTTTGACTACTTCCTTTCCAATTTGTATCCCTTTGATCTCCTTCTGTTGCCTAATTGCTCTGGCTAGGACTTCCAGAACTATATTGAACAGGTAGGGGGAGAGTGGGCAGCCTTGTCTAGTCCCTGATTTTAATGGGATTGCTTCAAGTTTCTCTCCATTTAGTTTGATGTTGGCTATTGGCTTGCTGTATATTGCTTTTACTATGTTTAGGTATGGACCTTGAATTCCTGATCTTTCTAAGACTTTTATCATGAAGGGGTGTTGAATTTTGTCAAATGCTTTCTCAGCGTCAAGAGATATGATCATGTGGTTTTTTTCTTCGAGTTTATTTATGTAGTGGATTACGTTGATGGATTTCCGTATATTGAACCAACCCTGCATTCCTGGGATAAAGCCTACTTGATCATGGTGGATAAGTGTTTTGATGTGTTCTTGGATTCGGTTCGAGAGAATTTTATTCAGTATTTTTGCATCGATATTCATAAGGGAGATTGGTCTGAAGTTCTCTTTTCTTGTTGGATCTTTGTGTGGTTTAGGTATAAGCGTAATTGTGGCTTCATAGAATGAATTAGGTAGTGTTCCTTCCGTTTCTATTTTGTGGAATAGTTTGAAGAGAATTGGTATTAGATCTTCCTTGAAGGTTTGATAGAATTCTGCACTAAAACCATCTGGACCTGGACTTTTTTTGGTGGGGAGACTTTTAATGACTGCTTCTATTTCTTTTGCAGTTATGGGACTGTTAAGATGGTTTATCTGATCCTGATTTAACATTGGTAACTGATACTTGTCTAGAAAATTGTCCATTTCATCCAGATTTTCCAATTTTGTTGAGTATAGATAGGCTTTTGTAGTAGGATCTGATGATTTGTTGAATTTCCTCGGTTTCTGTTGTTATGTCACCCATTTCAGTTTGGATTTTATTGATTTGGATACTGTCTCTCTGCCCTCTGATTAGTCTGGCTAAGGGTTTATCTATTTTGTTGATTTTCTCAAAGAACCAGATCCTGGTTTTATTGATTCTTTGTATAGTTCTCTTTGTTTCTATTTGGTTGATTTCAGCCCTGAGTTTAATTATTTCCTGCCGTCTACTCCTCTTGGGTGTTTTTGCTTCTTTTTGTTCTAGAGTTTTCAGGTGTGTTGTCAAGCTGCTAGTGTGTTCTCTCTCCAGTTTCTTTTGGTAGGCACTTAGAGCTATGAGCTTTCCTCTTAGCACTGCCTTCAGTGTGCCCCATAGGTTTTGGTATGATGTGTCTTCATTTTCATTAAATTCTAAAAAGTCTTTAGTTTCTTTCTTTATTTCTTCCCTGACCCCATTATCAACGAGTAGAGTATTGTTCAGTTTCCATGTGAGTGTGGGCTTTCCATTGTCTTTGTTGTTATTGAAGACCAGCTTTAGACCATGGTGATCTGATAGGATGCTCTTGCATTTGGTGCATAGATGTTCAGAATTGAGAGTTCATGTTGGTTGACTTTTCCTTTGACAAATATGAAATGACCTTCCTTATCCTTTTTTATATCTTTAAGTTGAAAGTCAGTTTTATTCGATATTAGAATGGCTACTCCAGCTTGTTTCCTAGGACCATTTGCTTGAAAAATTGTTTTCCAGCCTTTTACTCTAAGTAGTGTCTGTCCTTGTCACTGAGGTGGGTTTCCTGTATGCAGCAAAATGTCGGATCCTGTTTGCGTATCCAGTCTGTTAGTCTATGTCTTTTTATTGGGGAATTGAGTCCATTGACATTAAGAGATATTAAGGAGAGGAGACTGTTGCTTCCTGTTATTTTTGCTAAAAGGGGAGGCATTGTTTGTGTGGCTATCTTCTTTTGGGTTTGTTGGAGGTGGATTACTTTCTTGTTCTTTCTAGGGTATGATTGCTCTCCTTGTAATGGGTCTTTCCTGCTATTATTGTTTGTAGTGCTGGGTTTGTGGAATGATATTATGTAAATTTGGCTTTGTCATGGAATATCTTGGTTTCTCCATCTATGGTAATAGAGAGTTTTGCTGGGTATAGTAGCCTGGGCTGGCATTTGTGTTCTCTTAGGGTCTGCATGACATCTGACCAGGATCTTCTGGCTTTCATAGTCTCTGGTGAGAAGTCTGGTGTAATTCTGATAGGTCTGCCTTTATATGTTACTTGGCCTTTTCTCTTACTGCTTTTAAAATTCTTTCTTTGTTTTGTGCATTTTGTGTTTTGATTATTATGTGACGGGAGGTATTTCTTTTCTGGTCTAGTCTATTTGGTGTTCTGTAGGCTTCTTGAATGATTATGGGCATCTCGTTCCTTAGGTTAGGGAAGTTTTCTTCTATGATTTTGTTGAAGATATTTACTGGCCCTTTAACTTGGGAATCTTCACTCTCTTCTATACCTATTATCCTTAGGTTTGGTCTTCTCATTGTGTCCTGGATTTCCTGGATGTTTTGTGTTAAGAGTTTTTTGCATTTTTCGTTTTCCTTGACAGTTGTGTCAATATTTTCTATGGTATCTTCTGCACCTGAGATTCTCTCTTCTATCTCTTGTATTCTGTTGGTAATGCTTGCGTCTGTGACTCCTGATTTCTTTCTTAGGTTTTCTATCTCCAGAGTAGTCTCCCTTTGTGATTTCTTTATTGTTTCTATTTCCATTTTTATGTCCTGGATGGTTTTGTATAAATCCTTCACCTGTTTGGTTGTGTTCTCTTGTGATTCTTTAAGGGCTTTTACCTGTTTACCTGTGTTCTCCTCGGATTCTTTGAGAATGTTATTTATGTCCTTCTTAAAGTCCTCCATCATCATCATTAAAAGTGATTTTAGGTCTGACTCTTGCTTTCCTGGTGATATGGGGAGTTCAGGACTTAATGTGGGAGAACTAGGTTCTGATGATGACATGTGTTCCGGGTTGCTGGTCCTTGTATTCTTGCGCTTGCCTTTTGCCATCTGGTTCTCCTTGGTGCTACCTGTGCTGTCTCTGGCTGGAACCTGTCTTTCCTGTTCTCTTGGTTGTGTCAGAACTGTTTAGGTTGGGTGTCGCTGCTGAGATTAGAGCTAGGGCCCAGGATCTGCTCAGTGCTTT
Source organism: Mastomys natalensis (assembly GCA_021653895.1). Taxonomy (NCBI): domain Eukaryota; kingdom Metazoa; phylum Chordata; class Mammalia; order Rodentia; family Muridae; genus Mastomys; species Mastomys natalensis. Next base: position 1,975,559 of record JAJTUV010000017.1, on the reverse strand, counting down.
GGTCCGGACCGGAAGGAATCAGTGCTCTGGGCCAGGAGTGAGTTCCTGGATTCCTGTGAGACCTGGTTACTCCCTGTTTGGGGCAGGTGTTGCTGCCTCCTTGCTTAAGAAGCTGCTCGAGTTAGAGCTCCTGGGAGCGACGCTTCCTCTGGGTTCTGTGAGATTGGGTGCAGAGTTACTGCCTGAGATCTGCTGAGCGCCCAGGCCCAAACCGGAAGGAACCAGTGCTCTGGGCCAGGAGTTTGTACTTGGGTCCCAGTGGATCCCGGTTACTCCCTATTTGGGGCAAGTGTTGCTGCCTCCTTGCTTAAGGAGCTGCTCGAGTTAGAGTTCCTTGGAGCTATGCTTCCTCTGGGTCTGTGAGATTGTGTGCAGGATTGCTGCCGAGATCTTCTGCGCTCTCAGGTCCAACTGGAGGGAACCAGTGCTGGGCCAGAGTGAGTACTGGGTCCGGTGGGTCCCAGTTACTCCGGTTTGGGGCAAGTGTTGCTGCCTCCTTGCGTAGAAGCTGCTTGGGTTAGAGCTCCTAGGAGCCTGCTTCCCCTGGTTCTGTGGGATTTGGTGTAGAGCTCCCACCTGGGATCTGCTGGAGCTCTGACCCAGACTGGGAGAGCCAGTGCTCGGCCAGGAGTAAATCCTGGGTCTCAGTGGTCCGGTGGTCCAGTTACTCCTGTTGGGTGGGTGTTGCTGTCTCCTACAGAGATACTGCCTGGGTCAGAGCTGCTGGTGCCCCACTTCTGCCGGGTTTGGAGGTTCAGTGCAGAGCTGCCACAGGGATCTGTGCCTGGGCCCAGACCGGAAGCGGAAGCAGCAAGAGACTTATACATGCTCCAGTGTGCAGTGTAGTGGAAGTCTGAGTAAGTAAGCTTAGTCTCATCAGACAAAGTAATATTTCTTCTCTTAATGGTTTCTAAGATGGGGATGTCTTCCATTGTGAAAAAGCAAGATTTAATATGCTGCCCATGCTATCTTACCATAGCAGAGGAATTGGACACACAGCAATTAGACTATGTCAGGGGTGAGTTTCTGAGTAGGGGATTGGGGTTTGATTAATGAATGACCCATGCCACCTCACAATAATCAAGGTGTCTTCAACCTCAAGGCAGTAGGGATCTGAGTGTATAGCTACCTGATCACAGTCCCATGTGTTTAAGGGCAGGATTCACTAACAAGTAGGAAGAGAATGACAAGTGTGGAAGAGACAGTGTGTCAATTTTGTGGACAGGATGATGGAGGAGCAAGTTCAGAGACTGAAATTACTCATAGAGATGAAGGCTTTGAGAATGTTTTTACTGGCATAATGCTTGTCTCTTAGACAATAATTGTAATATTTACTAGACATCTCAATTCTTTTTTCCCTCAAATACTCTTTTAGCTTATTCCTAAGCATTCTGTAAAACCTGATAGACACTTAAAAACTTGCATGCATGTTGCATAGGATGAAGTGGTGACACAATAAGAGGATACATCCTCTGCTCTATTCACTGCTGTCTCCTCTTACTGCCATGCTAGAGAGCGTGGAAAAAGAGTGGTGATGTCTGAGAAGAAAGTGTGGAAGCCTAGCAAACATTAAATGGAAGCAGTGTTGGGGAAGATGGAGAGAAACATGCATATTTTGGAGGAGTCACTTCTGGGTCATCTCAAATTGTCTGAGAATGTTTGGGAAGAGATGGATGAAAGCCAAAAGCCAATTAAGTATCTGTGAACAACCTTGGTTGTTTCTTTCCAGGACTACATGACTTTGTGGCTAGAAAATTTCTGAGATGAATTAAAAAAATGTGATTTTATTTTATCTTAAAGAGGCCAACTATGATGGTAATTTCTTTCTCTAATACTCATTCAACATTTGATATAACATGAAATGAGCCCTTAATTATTGAAAATCTTTAGAATTTAACCTTTAGGGAGGATGTGATTCAGATATCTTATTGTAGTATTACCTGCGAAAATGTGAATTAAACATGCATGATTGATTTGTTATCCTCAATTCACACTTTTGTCTTTGCCTTTGGTATTATTTAGATACTTCCATGGTGCCTTTGTTGACAGGTGTATAATAGATTTTGGTATTATTAAATGCGCTGGAAATGTTTATTTACTGAGTCAGCCCCTTATATCCATACTTGAACTTTACATAATGATACTCTACAGGATTTCAGTTTATATATTTAGTAAAGACTTTTATTTCATTTCTACTCTCTTCTGTTCTCCCTCTTATCCTTTATTCTTCTCCCCTCTGTCTTTTCCTTCCCCTCCTTGTTTTCTCACCCCTTCAACTTTCAGTAGGAACAGGCACAGCATCTCCTGTTGAGCCTATACAAAGCCGTCAGCCCAGTTAGAGAAAAGGGGTCCAAAGAAAGACAACATAGTGAGAGATAGCTTCTGCTCTGTTAGGGGCCCCACATGAAGACTAAGCTGCACATCTGTTGCTTATCTGCAGAGGGCCTAGTTCAGTCCCATAGTGATCCCTGGTTGGTGGAACAGTCTTTGTGAGCTGCTATGGGCCTAGGTTAGTTGGTTCTGTAGGTCTTCTTGTGTTGTCCTTGACCCCTCTGGCTTCTTCAATCCTTACTTGCCCTCTTCCATGAGATTTTTGAGCTCTGCCTAGATGTTTGGCTCTTGGTCTCTGCATCTGTTTCTATCAGTTGTTAGGTGAAACGTCTTAGAGGACAGGTAGGCTAGGCTCCTGTCAGCAAGTATAGGAGAATATCACTAATAGTGTCAGGCGTGGGGAACTTTATATCTTAATTCACATTTTGCATCTCAATTCTCAGAGGAAAGACTCTTTTCACAGCCTTTATTGGAACAGCAGAATTGCTCAGGACCTAAAAAATGACTAAGAAGCTTTGGACCAGAATGTTTTGTAGACTTTTAGTAGTATTCATCAGCACATGTGGGCAGCAATAGGTCACGCTGATTAAATACAAAAATTTATAATCCAAGGACCTCGTTGTTATGGTGTTCCTCGGGGCTAATTCGAGAAAAGATTAAACAGATGTGAGTATACCGGTTCATGCTGACATTGGTTTCTTTCATAGAGGATTTTTTTTAAGTGAATTTTCTTAGTTTTTGTTGGTGATAATTCTTGATTCATGAAATTATTTTTGCTTGACTTGAGATGTTTTGAGCCAAAGATGTATTTCTAAGACAAAAATAATGTTTTCTCATGTAGTTTATGAACTCATAACAATTAGCATTTGTTTATTTCATTTTCATTCCCTTTTTTCTTTCTGGTGTGGCTTTGAGTTTCAACATAATTTATATAAGCTACTATATCTATATCAATAAATCTAAATATTCACTTGATTAAAATTCTGAAAGCCCTTTCTTTTCTTTAGAGTAAAGGGTAGCTTTCAAATTGCTTTATACTATTGAATCTCACCCAGTTTCCTTCTTCAGGCCACATATGTGACGTGTCCCAAGTCCTATGCTCATTCATCATGTTCATCATTGTCATAGGTTAGGTTGACCTATTTAGTGGCTGTCTAATTGATTTTTTTACTTCTGTTCTAGCACCCATAGATTCAACTATCATATATTGCAATAATTCTTCTACAGTATTTGTCCGCTCCTGTACCTTCCCATGCTTATTTGTTAAACAGAATTTTACAGTTCTCATGACAGTTTGAAAGCTGATCCCAAGATAGTCATTTTTGTCTTTCTCTGTCTGTCTCTGTCTTCTCTCTCTCTCTCTCTCTCTCTCTCTCTCTCTCTCTCTTTCTCTCTCTCTGTCTCTGTCTTTTTTCTCTCCCTCCCTCTCTCCTCTGTTTCCCTTTCACTTCTGCAACTCTTCTCTTCATCTTTGATATTGGATATTCATGAAGCATCTGGCATGGGTCACCTATGTTATTTTGTAAAGACAAAAATGTCAATGGCCATTAGTAATATTTGCCAATGTATGTTAATTATTCACATAAACATGGCACCGTACTCTGCATGTTAATATGTTACTTAAAATAATTTAGCCACAGGTCAGTGTGGTAATGGTGCTATTATGAGTCTCAGTTTATTCAGAACTAAGAGGCCTAAGACACTTAATGAAGGATGCAACTATTAATAGTGCCGGGAGCCTGTCCCGGCACGGTGGGAGGAGAAGGTGATCTTCTTTTGTCTCCTCCAGTCGGTCGGTTCTTCTTGTGGCAGCCCCCCCCCCCCCCCCGGGGGGAATGGGAAGAAGGTAGGCAGAGGGTAAGACTTAGGGTTAGGCTATTGTAGCTGGCCCGCCCTCTGGTATCCTCCAGAAAGTTTCTGGCCTCAGTCAGGGACAGCGGAGGATTAGGCAAATGGCCTTTGTACCCTCTCTGCAGGCGCTGCTGCCAGGCTCTAACTTAGATCTGTTAGTTTGAGGTGCAGGAAGAAAAGGACACTTAAAAAAATTATCACAGTTTATTACTAAGTGAAAAAAGTTTCCTATGAAAGCTATCTAAGAGAAGAAGTGGAAAGGTCCTAAATGGAGAGATTCTAAGCAGGGAAGACAGAAGAGGGAGAGAAGAGAGAGGAGTGGAGAGAAGAGTAGAGAAGAGAGGAGGAAAAAGGCGGGCTGCTAAGGAAAGTCCCTTTGTCTTATACCTCATTCAGAGTACATGATCACATGTTACAAAGTTCATCACAAGTTCACACCAAAATTCAAATCATAAATTGAAATAGAAGTTTACAACAGAAAATGTTTACATGCATATCCATTAGGAGTAATTATCTGACTAAACATCCATCACCTTTCTAGCTCCACAGGTTCATTGAAGGTTTAAAACTATAACTTAAGAAATTAGTGAAGTTATGTATAGATAAACCCAAGCAATATTTTCTCTTCTGTCCTAGCACCTGTAATAAATCGTGAGTTCCCTTTTAGTGACCCTTGGTTAATTGTTTTACAACCGCCTTGGAATGTGCTCTGAGCAGGAGAAGTCTGGTTACTATCTAAGAGCTGTTAACCGATGACACTTGGGAGACTGGCAGAGTTCTCAGAGCAGTATTGATTGTCAGAAAGGGACTTAATACCAGTCCCACTATAAAAGAGCTAAATAATCATTGATATAATTTTAGGAATTCTTATAGGGTCATCATTAAGACTTAAGAAGTCATCTATTTGTCTATATAGCATCACTACGAGACAGTACATCTTCGTGGGTCTGCAGAGATCTGCTCCAAAGGGGTGTGCTGTTGCTAGTGATTGTTACATATGTTTAATAATAATAATAATAATAATAATAATAATAATAGGAAAAGCATATCAATAGCAGGGATTTTTCAATGAACAGAAAACTGAGGCTAGGCTTTAGCTCTTTGCGCATAACTGATTTTTTTGTTTCCTAAAATAAAATTTATTTAACAAGAACTCAGGAATTGTCTCATTAGATGTTTTTCGACCTGTTCTTAAGGTATCTGTACTCCCATAAACACTATGCTCCGGTGTCATCCCCTTCCACATCCTGCCTTTTTGTTTAAAGCCTTGTTGAAAATAAATTACAATTTGATTTAATAATTAAATAATTAAAAAAAACAACAAAAAAAAAAAAGAAAAACAAAAAACCAACAACCAAACAAAAAAAATGTTTTCTGGTGACCCTTACTACTATAATTTGGTCATTTTATGTCTTTTTGAGAAACCTTCACAATACTTTTATTATAATATTTTATTATTGTCCTAACATCATTGATTAATTTCCATATTAAGTTACCAATTTGTTAATTTAAAAATTCCATGCTTTTCTCAGTTATAAGCTCTGGAGACTCTATTGGCAAATATGTTAACAACGTGCTATAATTGGGTTGTTTTAATGCATCTGATCTCAATGTGGGCTGCATACAAAAAGCATTAGCCTCAGCTGGGACTAAATAGAAATGCAAATCCTCAGGCTTCCTTCTCAATCCACTTAATCAAACTTGGAGGCATGGAGTCCAGAGAGTTCTGTTCTATTTAGTACCCAGGTATTTCTAATTCACACCCCAAACAGGAAATCACTGATTTAAGATCACAGAACTAATAGAGACTACTCCTAAGGTTGACTTTTCTTTCATCAGTTATAATTACTACAGTGATGCACAGTGACATAATTCTGGAAATTACTAGTGCTAAACACTTAAAATAGCTTGGATAGCATCAACAATATTGTCAGTTTAATTATGAGCAGTGGATATTGGTTTAAATCTTCTTTAATAACATCTTTACAGTTTGGAAAGAGGACAGTAAGATGAAACTTATCTATGAGGCCATTGATGTGTACCTGTCCTTCCTTGTCACCCACCCAGGTTGTGCTGACTTCTGACTTAAAATGTGGGACATAATACTGCACCACAATATTTAACTGGTTCTCTTTCTGAAAAGAAATTATAATATCTTAGGCTAGCAATTGTAATTTATAAAATTTTTGATTCTCTTACCTAGTATGCAGGAGCTTTTGAATAAGTATTTATTATCCCAAATAAGGAAGTCTATGATGTAAGCAAGCAGCAAACAGACAGTTTAATCTTCTGTCTCTTTGTATTTGTGACCCAAAGGTTAAACAAAATGTTGTTCAGAACTATTTGGAAAGAAATGTTAGGCTGGAAGTTTCCTCCCTAAGTACTAGTTCTCATGGTATTTGAAGGTGATATGCAGGCTTCCTAGTGAGGAAAGAAATCAGTAGTCCTACATTGATATAAAGTAGATGAACCACTACCACAATTACCAGAATGACAAGATATTACCTGTGATGTAATGGTAGTATCAGTATTGGGGGGGGGTAGGCAGCAGCTGTTTTAATTGGACTTAAAGCACACGGATATGAGAATATTCTTGATTAATGCTATAAACCTAGACAATTACCAGTGGTTAGAGATGTAGACATTAGAGAAGATCCCACTTCTGGCATTTCCTTGTACCAGTATAATTTCTAACTTCTCTAAATACTTATCTTTACATCCACAATTGAGTGTAGTGTCTCCCTTCATCAAAGAAACTTCTTTTTACCACAGATGGAGACGGGTATAGAAATCTATAATTGGTCAAAATGTTGAAAGTAAATGACCATCGAGGTGCCTAGGCTCAGTTAATAAATCTTGCAGTTCAACCCTCATAGCACAGACTCCGGAAAAATTATGAAAATGGGTAGAAAGATTGAAAGAGCCAGAGGACTAGGGTACCTGTTGTTAGATTTGTTTTCTAGTATGACAGGGAAACTGTGGTCTTGAAATTGTTGAGACAATTTGGTTCCTTGTAGATGGTCTGTGTAGTGACACTGTGAGTTGATATGCTCTGCCAGCATGGACAGTACAGGAGGATGGGTGGGATTTCACAAGGCACCAGCCTTAGGTGTCAAGGTGAGAGAGAGAGAGAGAGAGAGAGAGAGAGAGAGAGAGAGAGAAGGGAGAGAGAGAGAGAGAGGAAGGGAGAGATAGAGAGGGAGAAGAAGGGAGAGAGAGAGAGAAGGAGGGAGGGAGGGAGGGAGAGGAGGAGAGAGAGAGAGAACTTATTATTTACCCTGGTATAGTATTTTATTCCTCAAATAGGAGCAGCACTAAATGAACTCACTAGTGGCTATTTTTTTATCTATAATAATTCTAATGATGTCATGAGAAGGTGATATGGGTATCGAAGGGGAGAATTGTGGAAATGATAAATAATGTATATATAGTTCTTATGTATACAAATTAATGTAAGTTAAATTAGAAAAAAAAATATTTTCTATTAATCATGTCATTATTGCTAAACAATACTGGTGCACAATGATTTATATAGCATTTACATCCAGAAAGAACTGGAACTAAAACACCCTCTGGGTGTTGTTATCTGCAGGGAATCCTCGATTGCATTACCTTATATACTGAAAGAAAACTATATTCATTGTATTCTCAATATTCCTTATAAAATTAATTGGTTTAAATAATGATATCATAATTTATTAATGACACACTGTAATTTTAAATGAGTAGAGGAAACAATGGACAAATGCTTTTGGACAAGACTGATAGTTATTTGAATAATGTGAACATTTATGACCATTCTTAGTTTCATTATAAAATCAAATGATTATAGTTGCAAAGCATTGATTTTTAGCCTGTGTAATATTAAACATCAGTATTTGTAATGATACATTTATATTAATTAATTGATTGATTTTTATTCTTCTCTCATGTTACATCCCATTGCAGATCCCCTTCCATCTCCTCTCCCCTTATTTACCTCTCCTCCCTCAGAAAAGAGCAGGCCTCCCAGGGACATCAGCAAACATTGCATAACAAGATACAAGACTAGTCATATACCATCATATCAAGGCTGAACAAAGCAACTTAGTAAGAAGACAAGAACCTCGCAAATAGGCAAATGAGCTAGAGACAGTTTCCTGCTCCCACTATTAGGACTTCCACAAGAACGTGAAGCAAGTCAGCCATAATGTATTTGTAGAGAACCTTGGTCAGACATCTGTATGTTCCATGATCTCGGGAAATTCCCATGAGTCCTGGATAGTGGATTCTCATGGGCTGTCTTCTCCTGATTCCTCCCCTTTAGTTCCTCCAATCTTTCCTCTCCATTATCAGCAGGACTTCCTGAGCCTAATGTTTGGCTGTCCTACTATGTTTCTGGTTCCATAAGTTCCTGGATGAAGTTTCTCTGGCCTCTTTAATGATGATTCTACTTGGCTCCAGTCTCAACATGCTCTGCAGGAAAGACAAACTATAGGTCAAATGTTTTGTGGCTGTACTGGCATCTAATGGCTCCACTGAGGCTTGTCGTTTTATAGAAAATGGCCAATTCAGGCTCCCATTACAAGGAGTCTTTGCTAAGTTTACTCTTGTAGATTCCATGGAATTTTCATTTAACTATGTTTCTACCTGGACCCCAATTCCAGTCATTTCTCCCAATATTTTCTTCTTTGGTCTTCTGCTCTTTGTAGCCTGAATTGTTGACAGCTGACTTGGCCTCTGATCCAAATATAGAGTTTCTGATCAAATTGGAAGCTTGACTTTTCTAACTAGCTTAATCATTGGTACAACAAGGTGTCTCTGTTCTTTTGTCTGGTGTGGCCTTGTACCTGTTCTTTTGACTGGTATAGCATTCATCTGAGCAACAGGACTTTGTCAGAATTGGAAGGGGGGGGCTGGCTAGAGGGCAGACAGTGAGGTAATGGAGGAGGCTGCTGAATGGGTCTTTGGGAACCACATTTACATAATGCTGCTTTTCAGCTGGCAGACATGTCTGGGCACTCACCTGTTCTTCTGATTCTGAACGTTAATATTCTTAACAGGATTCTAATTTAAACTTGCAGGAAATACGATTTTTCCTTATTTAAAGATAGATTCGTAAGTATTCTTTTAGGGAAAAAAGAATGATACATTTCTATTTTGATTTTTTACTAATACATGTGAGTTTATTTCCATGCTTTCCCTGTGGGTTGGCAAGACACCATAGAGGTAGATAGGCCACTTACTCTAATCATCTCTGTCCTGCAGCTTCTTTTGTCAGTGTCACTTTTTTACTTTGAAATATAGGGATATGTATAACTCAATAATAACATGCTTCAATTCAGTTAATCTCAACAGGCACTTGCATTGAAGGAAGTGTGAGTTCACAGGTGATTAAATCTTATTACTTACCCTCCAGATACTCTGATCCTGATGGAGTAGGAAAATACAGGAGCAATTACTTGAATTGCTTGTTTTGAATTAGTCTATTTATTCTTTCTTTTTATTTTACTCATACTGTGTTATTTCTCTGGCTGTTGTTTTCTTATACCTGTGATTTGGTCTCTGTGCTGTCTGTACAGTGCTTTGATTTGAGAAACATCTAAACCTACAACCCAGTATTTTCTTGTATAAGATAATATGATATTAAATTGACAAGTCTCTCTCCTTCCTTCCCATCCTATCTCATTCCATCCCCTATCAATCCCTCCCCTCCACTTTCCATCTCCTTCCTCCCTCTTCTTTCTTTTCATCATCCTTTCATGGGAGAATAGCTAAGTGGTCCCTGTTCAGCTTTTTCAGCTGAGGGATTGCATGTTTACTCAGGCCAGGCTGGTTCATGTTTCATTGCTTCCCCAGCACAGCTATGAATTGATTAAATAGTGACTTGATGTTACTTTGAGTTTTTGAGAAATTACTAAGGAATTTAAGAAGTCTTTTTGATAAACAAGGTTACATAAATGTTAATGGCGATACCCTGGAGGCATTTTTATAGACATTACATGTTATGTTTGAGATAGCAGGTGCATAGCATATTGCATAGAACAATGCAGAGGAGATTATTAGTTTGGAAGAAGCCAAGTACTAAGAGGACAGCAAGAGTAACTGAGGCATTTTCCTTTTTTTCTTTTAGAAGTATGAAATGTTTGACATAAAGGAGGAACTTCAAGTGTCATTTGTCATCTGTAAACACAATCAGTTACAAACTGGACACCAGTTTTAAAACTATAAAAGAATTTAAAAGAATAACTGAGAGTGACCAATAGAAGTTGAGAGGAAAGAGAGAGAGAGAGAGAGAGAGAGAGAGAGAGAGAAGAGAGAAAAAGAGTGGGATTTGATGTTAGAAGTAGATCAACAAGAATTATAAAAACATTGTTTATATGACTACTAGGACTTTGTGACTGAGAAGAAATCAAGAAATCTGAAATTGCTACAGAATGGAAATACAAAATGGAGATTCAGCTACCTCCTTGGCCATCGTGTATAAGCATAGACATTGATATGTGGAGAGAATTTAAGAAATGGTCTGTTTTACATACTAGATGGTCCAATGCTTGGGTATATTATTCTCCACAAATAGAATTTGAGTATGGAAGATATTAGGTGGTCTCTGTCCTGTGTTTTGATCTGGTGTGAGACTTCTTTAGCTCACTCATTCTTACGAGGTTACCAAATCACTATTTAAACACTGGTACTCCTCCTTATTCATAGTGGCTATGACCTACAAAGTGGCCCGTGAGACTGAAGTTGTGAACACTGGATTATTACCCCTCAGAGAAATACAGAGTGATGTATCTTTCAAACTCTGGTTACACTTTTATCAAAAAATGAAGACATTATGTTATTGTTTATATTTCAGCAAACATGATATTTTATTTATATCATATTTTTGTTTTATTTCTATCAGAGCCCTTTAATCCTTGCTTTGATGAAATGAGCTGTGTGATTTTTTTTTTTTCATTAAAGTAGTCTTCTCATGCTTAGGAGAAATAAACAGCATTTGAGCAATGTGATGTATAAAATTACCAACCAAAATGCACGTAATGAAAAAAAGATACAAGGACAACCCAGGGTAGTTTATGAGGGAATAGGATGTATGTTTATGACATGGAAGAGGGAACTCAGAGTCAGCACGTTGCTTTGTTTAGCTTCAGCTGGGAATGTGCAGAGCAGGAGGCTCATGTGTCTTCAGCTTAATGTGTGTCCAGTACTCACAGATGACACATAAGTAACATGAAAACATTGATCTGGAGGTCATAGAAAAAAATGTTACCAAGGAAGTGAGTTTGCAAATGGAAAGCCTCACATTATGGGCTCAACTCTAGTATCAGAGGCAGGAAATTAATTAAAGAGGATGACTATGACTTTTGGAAAATCCACCTTTCTGTGAAGCCCATTTTGTTTTGTTTCTTGGGGCTACATTAGAAAGTTTGATATCTGAATTTGCTATATGGCTTATAAATATTTTGTGAGAGCTACGGATTCCCATTCCCGAAGGTGTTCCCACCATTCACTCAACTGTATCTTAAGCACAAGAAGGGTTGTGATTTCTGGAGGGGTTGATGGATCATTGATGAATCTGCATTGACTCCTTGTGCTGCATTTACTGCTCTGGCCACTATGCAATAAATGACCAAGCAGTAGTCAAATACAGAAAAAGACCTTTACTTGGGCTGCACTCTTTTGGATATTTATGATGGTATTTACCATTTGCTTTACTTTGCCAATTCTGTGGTTCTTTCTAACTTTTGTATAAAGTTAGTTTTTTTCCTTTTGTCTCCTGCTTTACCAGATAAAATGACATTTATTTCACACCATAAATGCTTAACTCATTTTCTGTCTACACAAAATACTGAAAATGTATAATTGGGTATGATATTTGGGAACCTCCTGGCATATTATAGGCTGAGCCTAGTGTTTTTAGTAATACCAAGCTGGAGGGAAAACTGTAACTAAATTTATTCATTACTTATACAAAGCTGTTCTCTTGTGTTTTTGCCTTCTTGGCAGCATCTGTGTTCCTTATTGTCTGTTCTATCCCTGTAGGTGAGTATTTGGATCAGGAAACAAGCTTCAACACCTAACAGCTCCTCAGGTGTGTTGCATGAGCAATACTGAAGTTATTTTGCATATTCAAAGGCATGCCTTCTGCCACCAAGAGTAGCTCTCAAGGCATATCACTTAGCTTAGCGAGGCTTCTTATCTACTAATCTTCAATTTGTAGTCACTGTCCAATCACTGCAAAATCTACCAGATGCAACAGCACAGTGAGTGGAACAAAAGGATTTGAGCCATAGCATCAGCTGCAGCTACATTTGGCCTGCAACAACACAGCATATCCTCTGACTCATATTGGCCATTTTCCCTTCAATGCTAACAAAGAATGAAGGGATGTCTTGCTGGACTCTATAACTGTATGTACCTAGGAACTTTACTAATATGCCTTTTCTCTTTAATACAAATGACACTTATGTATCATAATTTTAATTCATACAGAGGGAACAAGTGTTCTGGTATTTGTACCTTTAGCCCTTCCTTCTCTCTGCTATATATTTACTAGAGGTTTTTACTTTTTCTGACTTCTGCATGTATGCATCTTTTTTATTACAAGTTCAAACTTCTGCTCTGGCATGAGTTATGAGGATTAGTTTTGTGGTTTTACTTTAGAAATGTGAGGTGTTGCATGCATAATGGATTTGTGCATGAACCATGAATTTGTGAGATAGGTATTGCAGGTAAGTCATGTCAGGTCCCAGATGCAAGTTCTTTACACAATATGATCATTAAATACATTACCATGATGTCAAAAGCTCATTTAGTTTCTCTTATGTGTCATATTGAAATTTTATAATTTGTGATGAACGAATTGTAACCCTAACATTTCACCAGATTGGAACACAGATTATCTCTACCACTTTTGTTATGAAGTGATTTTAATTTGTTTCAAGTGAATAATTGCCCCCTTTCTGAGCTCATCTAGTGCCATGTGGAATTCTGTTCCTTGCAGCTGTTCCCAAGTATAAAATTCAGCATTCATCACATCCATCTTAAACTACAACTGAACACAGAATAATTTTTGCATTAGTCTATGATTTAAGATTTTTTTATTGAAGTAAATTAATCAAAATATGTCTACTGGCTCTGTCTCTGGGGTCATATCATCAGGAGGAGGGGCCACTTGTTATTCCTGATTATAGCTGCATGAGACAATTTTGGTTATTATACTAGATATTATACTAGATATTTGACCTCATGATCATATTCATAGTGTTTTCTGAACCATCAACAATCCATTGTTCACTCATGTTGTATGCCAATTATAGTCCATTGCTTATGACTTGGGTACTAAGCTGATAGGGAAATTCCTGTTTGAGGCATTGTCCAATTTAAGGCAGAGGGTAGCAGAAGACATGCTAGATTTTCAATACCTCTTAAAGCTTTCAGGTACCACAAGTTTGTTTGTTTAATTCACATTTTATTGTTTAATCAGGCAATGTGACTTAGAATGATACTAGTAGGGCAGTATATTATTGCAATTCCACCAAAAGAACCACATTCCTTTGGAAACAACAATAAATTCAACATTAATATCTTGCTTGGACACAAGTATTTGCTTGTCCTTCATTTCCCCAATATTCCTTCTGTCTTCCAAAAGAAACAACCAACAGTGTCATCCTATCAGGCTCAAAGGCCAGGACAGCATGGCAGGATGTGCAAATATCAGCCTGATGCTTCTTCAGCTAAAAGTTGCATTAGACATGTGAAATCATTCCTTTATCCTTCACACTCCTCTACAAACATTTAGTGATTCTATACTAAAGTCCATAGGAAAAGACAAGACTAGGAGGCTGTTGAAGGCATTGAGATTAGCAGTTCTGTGCTGCCATAGGTTATGCCTATGAAGACTTCTAACATGAAGTGGAGGTGCATATCTCAACTCGGCTCCAGCGGATGCTTTCTGAGACTCTTGAGATTTCTGGCTACACTCTCCGGGAGATCCTTCCATTTTCATTTATCTTCTTTTGCCATATCTAAAGAAGAAATTGGAGGATATATACTACCTAAGAACCCCAAACTCTGCTTTTTACATTATGCATGCTTAATTTCCCTGAAGGCTGCACTGAATTTTTATTTGAAACCAACAGTATTCAAGGATTTCTTTTCTCCACACGGGGCACACCATGACAATATAACATAAGAAAAGGTGTTAAATACTTAGACTAATCAACACATATGGCCTTTAATACTTGCTTTCTGTGGTGAGAACCTTTGAAAATTAGTCTTAGCAATTTCAAAACGTACTAATCACCACTGCCAACTGTAGTCACCACGTTGTGTACAAATCTAAGTAAGAATCCTCAAACTTATTCCTTTCTCCTAACTGAACTTGAATCACCTCAACTTACTTATTTTTAAAATTAGCATATAAAACTGACAATTTTCATTTTTATATTTGAAGAAATGGATTGTGTTTGATTCTCCTACCTGCTCTTCTCACCACCCATGGCTACTCCTCCCCAGGGTCTTCCACTGTACTTAGTTAGAAATTACTCTACTGATCTCTTTTTACACCAGTCCTTCCTTCTTTAAGATAACTTTCCAAACTGTCATGGTCCCTTTGCTAGTGTCATTACCTAACCCTTACTCCCAGACACATATATTAAAGTTAAAATTAAATTTAGGATCTACATAAGAGAGAAAATGTGCAGCACTTATCTGTGTCCTATCAATTTGCCTGCAAATATCTTGATTTTATTTTTCTTTACAACTGGACAAAAATCTCATTACATGTATACCACATTGTCTTTCTGTATTCAGTTGTAGTTGGACATCTGTGCTGATTCAATTTCCTAGCATTATGAATATTCAGCAAGAAACACAGAGGTGCAGTATCTCTGAGATAGGATATAGAGTGTTTGGGGGCTTATGACCGAGAGTAGTAGTGTTGAATCACTTGATTGGTGTTTCATTAGCTTTTTAAGAACCTCTGCACTAATTTTTATGGTGATGACATGAGACACAAGTTCCTTCCCACACCTGCATCAACAATTTGTCAACATTCTTTTTTTTTTTTTTTTGATGATCAGCATTCTGACTGAGATGAGCTGGAATCTCAAAGTAGTTTCTTTTTTGCTTTTTATTCATTCTATGTGAGTTTCAGATCATGTACCCCAGTTTCACCCACACATACATTCTAATAAAACAAAGCACAGAAAATACCTCCTCAGGAAGCTGTAGTCTGTTACAGTGTGTCCCATAATATACCTCTCTGTCCACACAATCGAATGTTCATTGTAATGAATCATTGGTCTGGTTTGAGGTCTTTGGCTTCTGTGACACCATTGATATTGGCTCCGTATTGTAACTCTTCCCAGTTATCCTGCTGTTGCCGTATATCTTGGAGATCCTGCAGCTTTGGATCAGCAGGACCAACTCTTTCACACACCCCAACAGTTTACAGATGATGTAGATTTTGTCTGGGCCAACTCAAAGCCCTGGATCTGAATCTAGGTAGTAGCTGAGGTGGTCACCCTGCTGGCTCTCCCTTATCCATACCACTGGGGTGACCTCTATAGCACTGCTCCAGTTAGGCTACCCACGGTGACCATCAGCAGGAGGCAGGGACAGCTCTTCTGCTCTTATGTCTTTGGGGCTGGTTCACCCACACCCAAGCCACCAGAGCCAGCTCCATTGTGCTGCCCAGTCCAGCTGTGGGGCCCACTCTCTCAAGTACTACAGCCAGCAAGTGGGTGGGCCAGCTCTCCTGTTCTCCATTTTCACTCCTTGGGGCTGGCTTATGTGTTCGCCGTTAGGGTCAGCCCCACTGTGTTTCCCAGGCAAGGTGCATGACTTGCTCTCCAGTGAAAGGCAGGGACAACACTCGTGCTCTTACAACCTTGAGACCAGCTCTCCCGACTACTGTAGATCTTGAAGGGGTGGGAGATCATCCCTACACCCAGGCTATCTCATGGCAAATAAGTGCTGGGGCCAGCCCTCCGTTGCTCATACCCTCTGGCTGGCTTACCTGTACTGCTCAGGTGAGGTGCAAGGCCTCACTTCCTGAGTGCTGCTCTCATGATCCCATGGCCAGCTCTCTCTCTTGACTCCTGCAGGGGGCAAGAGGTGAACTGGGAGGGCATCATTCCTGTGCCCAGGACACCTCATGGTAGAGGAGTAGCAGTGCTGGCACTTCTGTGCTCTCTCCCTCAGGGCTGATGCACCAGCACACCTATTACCAGAGCCAGATGCAATGTGCTGCCCAGCTGAGGCACACGGCCTGGTCTCTAGACTGCTCTCACTGGTCAGAGGTGGGGCTAACAAGACAGAGTGCCACAGTCAGTAAAGAACTGGGCCAGTTCTGCACAGCCCCTTTACATCCATGTGGTCCCAGGCAGTTGCCAAGACCAGAAAGTTCCCATAGTCTCTAGTGGTAATATGAACCATGGGCATTGACATTGACCTCTGGTACTACATAGCCATGGCCTCAGACATGGCCCTCAGAGGAAGCAAGGGCTTGAACTTCACCATGACCTCAAGTGGCTGGGCTGGCTATTCACAATAGGCTGTTCCTCTTCTCCCTCACGACTCCAGTTCCATTTTCCTTCACAATGCTCAAACTGTTCTGCTTCTCTTTCTCTCCCATCCATCCATCACACACGTCACATTGCAATAGATTTCACTGTATGTCAGTCAGCAGTGTGGGACTGCGTAAGGGTATCCTGGTTCTTGGCTTGGCATGGGCCTAGAACCCCGAGAAAAAGCAGGAGTTCTGCCATGTCCCCAGAACCCAGGGTCCTGACAAGCAGTCTAATCTCCATGGACTTACATTGTTCAATCAGTAGGCCATTACAGCCCCTCCCAAAGTACACAGTAGAGGGTGTGACTACAGGCCTCAGGCCCTGGAGATTTACATACTAATGAAGGTCAGAGGGTGGAGCCAATTAAGCATTTCTCCCCAGAACCTCCCCCTTTTCCCTTCCCTACTTAACTCAGGTCTGCCCTGAGTTTTGGGGGTGGGAGGGTACATCCAGATCCTTCTACCATCCGCCAAGACAATAAACCCTTCTGGAACCGAGGACTTCCTCGTGTCATTTGGGCCTGCCTTCGCCAAAGCTTCCAGCCCCCTGGAACTCCAGACTTTCTTCTGTATGCGGTCCCCCACCTCGTGGAAGCCTCCAGGCAGCCTCCCTGCTGTGGCCTGTTTTCCCACAGGCAGGTCTCTGGATGTCTCCTGACTTTACTTTTAACTGCCACTGCCATCAGCACAGGCCTGAGATACTGTGATGCCTTCCTTGTCACCAAGTTAAGTACAGCATCAACGTAGTTTTTTAAATCTGCATTTAGCTGATGGCTAAGGACATAGAGTACTTAAAAAAAATTTTGGTCATTTCTATTTCTTCTTTTGAGGCCCATCTATTCAGTTCATTAACCCATATATTGACTGGAATATTTTTAGATGTTTTATTTTGTTGCTTCTGTGTACATTCTGGATATTAACTCAGTGTCTGAATTATAGTTGCCAACCGCTTTCTTCCACTGCGTGGGGTGTCTTTTCACCCTGCTGATTAGTTCTTTTGCTCTGAAGAAGCATCTTTAATTTTGCACAGTTCCATCTGTCAATTCTTGGCATTATTTTCTGTCTGAATGGAGTCAGACAGAAAAGGTTTTGCTGTAGATTAAGGTCTTTGTTCCACTTTGAATAGATGTTTGTGGAGGGTGAGGGATGTGGAGTTATGAGGGCTGCTTTTTTCTAGTGTATGTTATAAAACAAGCGTAAAATAAAATGCCCTGGCTGTAGCCATGTGGTTCATTTCTGGATCTTCTTTTCTGTTGCATTGGTTTAAATGTCTTATTTGGTGTTGGTTCTATGCTGTATTTGTTATCCTTGTTCTGCAGTATAATTTGAAGGTAGATATTGTGACAACAGCAGTAGTGGTTATGTCTATGCTTTGTTGATTTGGAGGCTAATCTATTTATATAAGAAGTTTAGGATACCCACACTCCCACACTCCTAGTTCTGTGAAGAATAAAATGGAATTTTGGTGGGGACTGTGTTGAACCTGTAGATTACTTGGGGCAGTATAAACATTTTCACAATACTAACTTCGTTGATCATTGTTTAGTATCTTTCTTTTACTGTAGCTGTTTTGCTTTTGTTTTTGGTATTTTAAATTTCCAAAGGATTTGTTATAATAATAATAATAATAATAATAGTAATAATAATAATTATTATTATTATTTTAGAGAAACATCTCTGACTAGCTCTCTGTATTGTTATTTTAGATTTGTCATTGGTTTCTGAATTAATTTTTATTATTACATGCTGTCAAGTACATTTGAATTTGGGGAGTATTCTTAGCTTATTTACCTGAGCTATAGCTGCTTTTTAATGTGAACATTGCAGCTATAGCTCTGAGAATTGCCCTAGTTGTATCCCAGAGGTCCTTATGAGTCCAGCTACTACTTCCACTTGTTTTTAGGAGTGTTAGAATCTCTTTCATGATTTCTTCATTTCTCCGCTGTTAACTCCAATGATTGTTGTTCCGTCTTATAGTACTTCCATTGTTTCTGTGGTTTCTCTTCCTATTAACGTCTATGTTTGTTTACTATAGTCTGCTAAAATATTTCAGTATTTTTGTAATTGTTAAGCTTACTTTTGGCTTATAATGTAATATGTTTTAGAGATAATTCTATAAGTAGCTGAGAAGAATCAATATTCTCTATTTGCTGGGTATAATATGTGTTAAGTACTGTTGATATATGATGTAATTTAGCTTTGAAGTTTCTTGGTTATTTGGGTTTAAGGCTCCCACTATTATTGTATCAGGAACTGTTGACTTTCATACATTCTAGTGTTTATTTTGCAAAATTGGGAACCCCAGGATTTGACTCACAAGTATTTAAGATTATTCTGTCTCCTTGATGAATTGTTCCCTTTTTAAATATATCCTGACTTTCTGTAACTCTTTTCACTAGTTTTGTTTGACGTCTACTTCATCAGATGTAAGAATTGCTACGCCTGATTGTTTAGCTTCCGTCTTCCTGGGCAGTTGGTTTAAGTCCTTTGACTCTAAGATTTGAATATCATTTGTCAGTGAGATATATTTTTTTGAGACAAAAGATAGTTCTATCTTGTTTCTCTGTCTCTCTTTCTCTAATTCATTTACTCAGTTTGTAGCTTTTAGCTGTTGAGTGGGCTGCTCTTCTTTTGAGATTTGTTGTTGTTATTAAGATTATTATTCATTATTTAAAAATCATTTTGAAATGAATTTTCTATTTTTTATGGCTTTATTGTTTGATATAATTGATTGGATTATTGGTATTGCTTTTGTTCATGCTCTTTATTATGAATTTGCTTGATTTCTGTGCTGGAGACAATAGATCCTTTCCCAGCATTATTGTTTCATCTATTTCTCTCATGAAATACATTCTTTCATGTATTTGTGTATATTTCTCTTTGTATATAGTTTTGTTTTTTTTTGAAGTTCTAGGTTGAGTGTGGTGAATTGTCTTAATTTATGCTTGTCTTGAATGATTATTGTTCTCTCCATCAATTTTAAGGGATTTTTTTTGCTGCATATATAATAATCTTTTTATTTCCAGTTCTTTAAATAATGTCACCCCATGCTTTCATGGCT
Organism: Mastomys natalensis; assembly: GCA_021653895.1. Taxonomy (NCBI): domain Eukaryota; kingdom Metazoa; phylum Chordata; class Mammalia; order Rodentia; family Muridae; genus Mastomys; species Mastomys natalensis. Next base: position 1,955,760 of record JAJTUV010000017.1, on the reverse strand, counting down.
TTTAATGTTATTGGAGACTAATATGATAGATTGGTAAACATCTGATTATTCTGATGCACTATTCTTTGTGTGTGAATTGGTGTTTCTCCCTTATAATGTCTAGTATTGTTTGCTTTACATTTTCATGTTGTGACTATGATCTGTCATGGAAAGCATCTTTTTTGTTCTTGTGTATTTGGGATCTTAAGTGCCTTTTGTCCCTTAATGTCCATTTTATTTTATGATTTGGGAAAAATTCTGCTATCACTTTGTTGAAAATTTGTCTATTAGACATTCGTCTTTTAACTAATAGAGTATTAAGAGCTTTGTCTCTTGAGCATATTCCAGAGTTCGTAGACATTTTTGTAATGATTCTTAGGTTTACATATGTCTGAAGATATTACTGACTTGACTTTGTCCTTCATTCCTAAGGTCCTTTCTTATGCTATTTTTTTTGACTGTTAATGATGATTTTTTTTTTTTTGTTTTACTTTAAAAAATGCTCAGTAGATAATTTTATTTCCAGATTTTTTACTTTCTCCTCCAGGTTAATGACCATTGTGATCATTTTAGTAGCTTGCTTTCTTAGAGTCACAACTGCTTTTATTACTTGATTCATAGGCTTATTTGAGTTCAATATTTAAAATGGTCATAGAAATCTCTGTCAATTGTTATATTAGAATTGATTTCTTCTTTGTAATTCTGGAACTCTTGCCTTTATTATGTCGGTAAGCCTGATGTTGGACACATGTCTATTTGCAAATAGGTCCATACTCTCATGCTCTTTGTAAATCAAAATTTTGTCATTATTGCATGATCTTTGGTATTTTTCTTTTTAAAACTGTTTTTTGACAAAAGGTTTTATTTTTCTGGAGACAATATAGCTATGTCATCTTATTTTGTTTGTTTGTTTTTAAATTTGCTATCATGGAGGCTGAAGTGATGACTCAGTGTTTAAGAGCACTAACTGCTCTTCCAGAGGTCCTCAATTCCCAGCAACCACATGGTAGCTCATAGCCATCTGTAATGGGATCTGATGTCCTCTTCTGGTGTGTCTGAAGACAGGTACAGTGTGCTCCTATACATAAGATAAAGAAATAATTCTTTAAAAAAATTGCTCTCACTTTATTTTCAGTCTTTGTTCTTAGTATAACAATGTTTCTCTTTAAAATATTGATCTTTTTGAATGTTTCATATATATATATGCTATATATATACATATGTATATATATGTACATATATACATATATATGTGTATATATATATACCATATATATATATATATATATATATATATATATATTATATATATTATATATGGTGTATTTTTACCTAGACTTGGGAACTCACCTCTCTCTCAGCCTCATGTCTCCATTTTTATTATTATTAATATCGCAAGTCCAGTTAGAGCTGACTATGTGCAAATGGGTGTGGGACTATGTATGGGGGATACTCAAACTAGCAGTGGTCAAAATAATTCTTATTAGCAAGTATCTATGAAGTAAACATATTAGGGACGAAGTAGCCTAAATTTGTTTTAAAAAACCACCCCTTATTTCTCCCTCATTTTAAAAGACTACTTTGCTGAGTAATATTCTTCGGTTGACATTTTTTCATTTTTACTTTAAGTACTTCTCATTCTCTTTTGGCTTGCATGGTCATGGCTGAGAAATGTACTAGGGTTCTTATTGGCACTAAACCACATGTAATGCATTTCTTGTGTCTTACTACTTTCAAATTTATGGTTTCTGCTTTTTATTACTATGTGTCTTCATGAGTTTCTTGGGTTGACTTTGACAGGATTTTCTGAACTCCTGTTACCTAGATGTTAGCTTATATCACTACATTAATTTTTCAGCCATTATTTATTTAAATGTACTTTCTTTTCTCTTTCCTTCTACCTCAATAATTCTTGTCATTTGAAAATATTATCTCTTGAGATTCTCTCATAAATCCCATAGGCTTCTTTTTTCATTATTTCATTCCTTTTGTCCCATTGTTAGATAATTTAAAGTGTTCTGTCTTCCAGATCACTGACTTTTCTGCTTGATTGTTTCTACTCTTGATTCTTTATTTGAATACCAAACACTTTTCATGGGCTGGGCTCTTAGTTGGGTTGAATGGTCACATAACCTTGTAGATTAAACAATCATAGCTTTTAAAACTCTCTGAAAAGCATCAAAGGTGACTGTTTTGCTGTCTGGATTCCCTGTCTGCTATTGGGTAGAGTTCTTAGATTTTTATCAAGTGTGACTTGTTCCTATAGTTCTCCAAAATGGGGAACTCAGAAGTCTCTGCCAATGAGGAGAGCTCATTATCACTGACTCTGAGGATGGTTAAAAAAATAGTAGCCAGGTATGGACTTCAGTTTGTTTTTAGTTGATATTGTGCTTTGAATGTAGCCATTTCAGATTTACAGGAGGCATATGTAGTTGGCTAATGTACTGGCAGTAACTAAAAGGTAACATTCAGATAATGCACTAGTTATAATGACCTCAGCGTTTCTTTTTTACTTCTACCCAAGCCTGGGTGATCTGGCCATGCTGTTGTCCTTGGGAAGTAGAATCACATCAGACTTTCTGACAAGCTATATGACTCCTTGGATTTTGTAAGATTAGACAATACTTTTAACAATAGTACATATCACAATAAATAGGGAATACAATTCAGAAATATCTGTCCTTCCTTCCTTCTTTCTTTCATCTTTAGTTTCTTCTTTCTTTTATCTTTACTTTCTTCTTTCTTTTATTTTGTATGTAGGATCATCAAATGCAGTCTAGGCCAGTATGGAACTTGATTGTCCTGCCTCAACCTTTCGAGTGCTAGGATTATAGTTATATATTACTAATATTATTCAATAAACCTTATACAATCAACAATATTTTCAAAACCATGGAGATCTCCCAATTATTTGTTACCTCAGTTCAATTTAAGCTAAACTAATCAGACCCAGAAATTGTTAGGAGGAGCAGACTATTGCTGTAACAATACCTTAAACATGTAACCTAGAATGATACCCCTGCTTTGGACTGTACATGCAGTTCATATTGTCTTCATGAAGAATACTGTTAGTGAAAGCTCCATCTGAGACAATGTTGCACCATGGGAAGTACAACCATTCAAAATTATTTCACATTTATGCTAAAAGACAGCATTGAAAAGAATAACATTTTGTTTGTCTAAGAAAATCTTGTGGTCAAGTCTTACTGAGCAAAACTATGTCTAAGTCTGAGCCCATATTCTTTTAAATTTACGACTCTGGGAAATTTTCCAAGTTCATTAAGATTCTGAATCCTCTTTAGGGTTCAAGTTGAGAATATTTACATTGAATTTGAGTTAATGAAACTACATCTTTTATAATAATAGTGTTGTGAGACTTAGAAACATATAGCTCCAGAAACTGAGTAGTTTCCGTGATCCTACTTAGGGCAAATTTTACTACTACTACTACTAGTAATAATTGAAAATAGCCTGACTTTGTTTTTAAAAGGTAAAATGGGCATTCATGTTGAGTTCTCTCATGCACATAAGGAGTAGAAAAATACATTATATTAAAATGTGACCTTTCAAGAAACATTTTAAAAAGATTAATTTGTTCTTATTTTATGTATTGGAGTGTTTCCAGGCATGTATGTATGTGCACTTCATCCTTGATTGAGTCTCCTAAGCCAGAAAGTGCACTAGATCCCCTGGAACACTTATAGGTGGTTGTGCATTGTCATGTGATTCTTGGGAACCCACATTAGTAGTAAGTATTCTTAATTTCCGAGTCATTACTGTATCTACTTAAGAAGCATTTTAGGAGGGTAAAGACTCCAGGGAAGGACAACCAATGAGTTTCAGTAGATATACTTGTAATATGATCAGTATTATTATTCATAATCATTTATATTATTTTAAAGAGTATATATGATATAATTTTATATGATATATATGTATGATATAATTGTATATTAATACTAAATTTATATCTATTATCCTGTTACCCTAATTCTCCTTTTTTTTTTTTTTTTAATAATAAAGACCTGAAGTACTCCTACATATTTTAAGATCCATATTCTAAGTAAGGAAACCTGAAGTTAAGAATATAAGAGTTTCTAGAGGAAGGACACCTTTCTGAGAGTTGGAAAAAGCTCAATATCATTTTTGTGTGTAAACAAATTCTTCTGAAGAAGTACCTTGAGTTTGTGTAAGGTAGGGTATAGATATATGTTGCTGGTGGAATAATAGGAGCTGCAGCATGTCTGAGTTCACAACACAGGGTAAGTTTATTCCTCATTGAAATATGCACATGTAACTTTTAGAAAGTAATTCTTTATAATATCTGTAAAGTGATTTAATATTCTGTGTATATTAACTGATCCTGTATATTATTATGGCAATGGTTATTCCTTATTCAACTAGTTTCCAATAACCACACAGAGACATTTTAATATTCTGAATCTTAGGCTTTAACTGGGCAGACTCTTTACTGGCTCATCTAAGTTAACCCCACCACCTATCCTCATCTAGCCATGAGGCTAGGTATACCTTCCGCCCATAGTCATGACCTTCTTTTCCCATATCTCTTGGTAAAAGTGTTTTCCCCTTTCTTCTTTTCGAGTTTTTTTCTCCCTCTCAAGAAATCCTGCCTTCCTTTCTCTTCTGCCCAATCATGGCATTAGCTATTTATTGACTAATTAATTAGGGAGTAACGTTTGTACAACAAAAGCTGGTGTATGTGTGAATTCACTCATCTTGGGGTACAGAGTTCAGCACTTGAATGCATAGCAGCACCAGACCAACCTCAACAGACATATTTGCTACCAATTTACTTTTATTTTTAGCCCAGGTATGTGCAAGCAAGTGTGGTCATAAAATACTATGAAAAAATATTAACATATTCTCGTCAAATCCCTGCACTATGACATAAAATGATGTTGGGATTGAAAGCCAAATGGAACTGTATTTGCAATGGTAGTAGCAACAATGTGCAAATTGACATGTAAGACAAAGTTCATGCTCAAGTTGAGCTCCATCATTTTAGTCTTCATGAAAGAAGAAAGACTAGAGACATTCTATATAATGACAGAGATATTTATGAAAATGTTGCTAATTCAACAATATGATTATTGGAGATTAGATATTTTTCTTCAACTTTGTTTTGGATAGCGCTTATCTGAATTTTTGAAGATAGCCACTTATTTCCTTAGTTGGATAGAGTGTAAGAAGTAGAGATACACCTTTTTCATGTTGCTGTAGCATTAAATCTGAATCAGAAGATTCTAGACCTAGGATGTTAAGCACTGTTTTGTTCATCACTCATGTCTCTTAAAATGTTCCCAAAGAAAGGTCAGGACAATGCTAGGATTCTTCGCTTTCATTGGGAAGGCCTTTAACATTTATGAATAATTTTCTATAGACATTATTACTTATATTTCCATTACTACCCTTGGGTAGATAGATATGATTATCATTCAAATTTCACAAGTGAGAAACTCGAAGTTCAGAAAAGTTGAATAAGTTTTTTAAGGATGCACAAGTCATAACTAGTTGGCACATAACTAAAGTCTGCACTTTCTTTTTAATATTCCACTCTTGACTTATTCCCCCAAAGACTGAAAATGAAGGGTTCTTATTAAAATAGTCTGAATTGCATCTGAAGAACCAAAAGAATTGTAAATGTCAAGGACTCAGTGACTTATATATTAATAGATAATTAAAAGAGCTGATAGAAATGACCAGAAAAACAACAATTAAGAAGCCAAATTGGGTCAAGTTTCTATACGGCATATTTTTTATGATAATTACCTGGTATTCTCATCGTTTGACTATGAAGTGGTTCATGACATTGATAGCAGACACAATTATCTTAGGGTTTTGCCTTGCTCTGGGTGTCTCATTTTTCACACTCAACGGGACTAATGATACCAATGCATTAGTTGGCTTTAGAGCTGCATTGGAACTTTGAGCAAATAGAGAAAAAAATGGCTGTTTCTACCATGATCAACTTTAGACCTGGCAGATGATATCTTGATTTTATGCATGGTCGTCACAGAAAACTTAAACTTAACATCATAAAGCCAGAGAAATGCTAATGAGAAGTTATTGCCTCATAATATTTAGAAAGCCTTGCCAGGTGTTGAGGGGAATGAGGAGGTGGACATGATCCCTCTCCAGGTTATAATGGCTTTAAGAGGGCCACTAAAGCATGCTCTTGGGGGAAAACTGCTTCTCAGTACAGGGTTAATTGCCACATTGAAGACACTGACAGCAATGACATTGACAAGAACAGAAATGCAGATGGTCTTGGTAACCCTGATCTTTACTTGAACAGAGGAAGAAATAAATGGCAATGTATCATGGGACACTTCCATGGGTCCATATACATTTTCCTCTGGTTCAGAACAAGGAGGATTTTTTAAAAGATAGATTCTCATTATCCATGGTTGGCTCGGAACTTTCTATATAGACTAGGGTTATATTGAACTCAAAGAGAGCCACTTGCCTCTGCTCCCTGAGTGTTGGGTGTTAAGGCATATTTTACCATATAGCTAATAAGGAGAATTCTTAACTTCAGAGTTCAATTTCACTTGGGCCTATTTATTTACTTATTTATATTTATTTAAATTGATTACCTTTTGGTCATATGTAATATATAGGTAAATATGATTTCATAATATTTCTGAAGATTGAGTTTGCTAAAATGTGTGTGCCACACTTTATTTGCATACTGTAAAGGCAGTAATAATAATAATAATATGAGGGCATATATTTCAAGTGGGGAAGTTGTTCTCATTGTAATTGTCTATTTATGGAATGCAAGCAAATGATCAAAGATACCTGAAACTTTCTAACTAAAAAAAAAAAAACAAGTTGCTAAATGAACTTGATTTGGGTTTTAAATCCTCCTGTGAGTGCTAGGATTATAGTTGCTTGCAATTACATCAAAGTAGAGATTTTATTTTCCTATAGTCCTATATATTATCTGAAAATTTAATACAAAATATGTCAGTCTATACTTTTAATTTATTCACATCTAGACTTGAAAGATATATGAGAAACTCAGAATGAAAAGATAAATCTCAATTGTCATAGCTAAAAGCATGCATTACACTGTGTACTATATAGTAGATGCTTATTAAATGATTGTGTAATTCATTGATGAACTAAATTTATTTAGTTTATCACAATATAGTACAGCATGACTGTAGCATAGCCATCAAATAAAATATTATATTACAAAACTATGAATATTATTTTCATGCTAGGACATTCAAATAATCACTTTTGGCTGAAGGGAAACGAAATACTTTAGTATTGGTTTTCCTTTGTACTTTAAGAAAACAGTTTGATAGATATATTTTTGTATAAATAACATGGTGAAAGTTTTTGACTATGAATAAATATGCTTTTTTGAACCCATACTAACAGAACTAATAAACTGGCTATGTAGCAGAAGACGATCTTGAACTTCTGATCTTGCTTCTCACTCTGAAGTCCTAGCTTGTACCAGCTCATACAGTTGTCCAAGATTCTGGTGATCAGATCTAGGGCCTCCTGCATGCTATCTCAGCACTGTGCCAACCAAGCTACATCACTAAAGATATGTGCTTCAGCTGGTAAAATGGAAAAAAAAGAAAAGAAAAAGACTATTGAAGAAAAAAATATGTCTCTATAAATCTGGTCTATCCTGGCATGATGACTATGACATATGTGATTCCTCATGTATATTTTGGTATCCTAAATTAGGGGCTTTGAAGGAAAAACTCTACAACTTCATTATCCTCTTTGAAAACCATCTCTCAATTACTGAGATGAGGATCCATTATTTTCTTCATGGTATTCTTCTGTGGCCCATTACCTTTGCTCTACTTGTACCGAAGAGAACACTCAGAGATTTGTGGCAATCTACTGAAATTTTTATAACCTGGATTGACTTTTCAGGTTCAGGCAGCAACACCTAAGATATTAAACTGACACTTGTGAATTTCCCAGTGCTGCTGCTACACTTCTGCTATTCATTTCTACAGTTTATAAAATGCACCTTTTTAAGTCACAGAGGTCTACAGAAAGATGTCACTGACAGGATTCCTGAAAAAAAAATGGGTTAAAAGATAATACATGCTTCAGGATTGCCCCAATCTTTGATGATGCCTGCAATCTAACTACAGCAGAGACTTCTCCATCAATGTCAGGCTGCTTTTCAATCTGTCTTCAATGATGTTGAACAATTCAAATAGAAGAGACATGAATCACCAAAGAAATGAAAGGCAGAAGAGGAGAGGTGTGCCTTAGACATGATCTAGAAGTATTTGTAGAGAAAGGGAGAATGTAGGAACATGTTTTGTCTAAATGTTTGCTTCTATTTGGACATTTTTACATTGGTAAAATTTAGAAAGCAGGGTGCACCAACAAGACCTCAGAAGACATTTGAGGCCATAAAGAAAGACCATAATTAATAGGAAAAATAAATGTAGAAAATATGACTATTACCAGAGTCCTCATTAAGGGAAGTTAATGGAATGATGGCTAAACCATTTGAGTTCCCCCCTCACTATTATATGACCTTGGGCATACTACTTAATCCTTCTTGATTTCAGGATTCTCACCTATAAGACAACAATAAGAAGAGTACCTCAGAGATTTGTTTTTAGAATTTGATAAAAATAATTTGATAGTATATACTTCCTAGAGAATTCAGCATTTTTAATTATTATTTTATATTTTACAACAGATTTTGTATCTAAAATGGAGAAAGCTGTTTGTGGATATTTTCCCTAAGTTATTAGAAGTGTTGGTGGGAGGAAATGTGATCACAAAGTCATTGAGTTATACAAAGGATAGAAATCATCTTACTCTATGTTGGGGAATCCATTATCAAAGTCCAATTTTATTTGGACAAGTAATAAACTTATTAATATTAACAGAACTTTTAAAGTTAAATTTGGTTTGCTGCCAAGTAATCTTATCAGTTCAGTTTGTTTCCTTGGAGGTGACATAGACAATACAATGTAGCTGAATGACATTGAAGGTGTTACTGACTCCAAGGGTTGAAGGAATGATTTCTGAACATTTTCATTGACAACCTGGTCAGACAATTTCTGAGATTCTTTCAGGAGACTCAGGAGGTCATAGTTTTTACAGGATGCTAAGATATTACACTTTTTCTTTTCTTCTTCAGTAATGGTACAAAGTCATGTGCCAGAGGCTACATGATAGGTGATACTGAAATAAAGGAAATGCAGAAGGTCAAGAATCATACTCTTCTACTAATATTCTTCTATTTCTATTCTATTCTATTCTATTCTATTCTATCTATCTATTCTATTCTATTCTATTCTATTCTATCTATTCTATTCTATTCTATTCTATTCTATTCCATTCTTTGTATAAAAGTCATTTCAAAAAATTGTACCATGGCATTGTGTTTATTAATTCCTTATTTTTGATTTTTTAAAAATTAAAATATAAATTTGCTATTGGTATTACATTGATACTATTGTTATTTTTTTAAAAATTAAACATATTTAAAGCTGTCTGTTGCAACTTGTGCTATGAGAAATGATGAGACACACAGTTCATTCATGCAATAACTTCTTTGGTTTCTCAATAATTTTTAAAAGTGTAATGTAGTACTAGACTCATGTTTTGAGAACTTACAACCAGATATCTCCAGACATGGGATACACTAGTTATAAATGCTTCTAAATAGGACAGAAAGTTAGAATTAGAATACTGTGAATGACAGAATAGTATTCTAGAGCTAGAATTTATTATATGCATATTGGTGGAGCTTGGCACACCTCTGTATATGAGGGTCCACATATAGCTCCATTTGTTCCTGATATCAACCTATATTGTGTTCTTACCAGTACTTCCTAATTTTTGTTCTCACATCATGCTCTTACTGTTTCTGTTAACACATTTCTTTTTCTTGTTTTGAAAATTAAGGCCTGGGTACTTGGCCATTAGGTGAAGGAGGTAGGAGGAAGAAACACAGACACACACAGACACATACACACATATGATACGATATAATTATATACATGTTTTATATATATTTATATAAAACATATATTGTCTTTATTTAGATGGAGCTTCAAATCAAGAGAGGGAGAAACAGTTAAGGTTCAAAGCATAAGTAAGTACATACTTGAAAAAAAGATAAATAATAAGACTGGGTTATTTAGGAAGGACAAAGAAACTTTGTAAATGTATATACTCTCTACTATCTTCCTTTAAAATACTCACTGCAGATCTATAATTCTGATATGTAATTCTGTATGGTCTACTAGGACAGATTGTTAAGCAAATGTCCCAGTCATTCCATCACTGAACCCTTGAGATGCCCTTCCCACATGGCTCTTAAGTTTTGTCATGAGATTTGCTCTGCATGATGGGATGCAATAGACAGAGATGTGAAAAGTTCATGTGCATTGGAGCCCAACCCTTTTCACTGCTAAGATCTTCTGCCACATAAAATAGGTTGGTGCTGCTTATTCAGCTGATTAGGCATAATTCAGAGTCAATGGCCAATGGTGTGAATAGTAATATTATTTCTCTACCCCTTACCAAGAGGCCCAATGACAGCGGCTGCATGCCTGATGCCAGCTCACAGTACTACCTCACAGAATTGAGAGCAAACCCTTTTCTTATGGCTTCCTGTCTCTTGCTAAAAAGTGGGATGGCTTCCCTCTAGCAGTTAGAGTATAGAGTATGACCTTGGCTAGGTGCTTTTTTTTCTCTCTCTTTTACATTTTAGATTAATATTTAATTTTTATTTAAATAGGTTCAAAATACAATAATTCAGATTATAGATTCCCCTCACATAACATCTCCAAGATGCTCCTTACTTCTTCACCAACCCAAACTCACAACTTCTCTCTCTCTGTACTCTCTGTCTGTCTGTCTTCTGTCTGTCTGTCTGTCTCTTCTGTCTCATTAGGATACAAACAGGCATCTAAAATAATAGTTATAATAGTAATAATAATAAAAACTCAAAATTAGATAAAATAAAAACAACACCCCTCTGAAAAGGACAAAAGAAAAACAGAAAAAAGAGTCAAAGAAAAATCTAAAAACATAGACAAAGAGATACGCACATTCTCGCACATACACAGAAATCCTGTAAAACCTCAAATCGAGAATGATGCATATATGAGAAGAACCTGTAATGTTAGAAACAAAAACAAAACAAAACAAAAATACAAACCTTCCAAAAGCTGACAAAGCCTTATGAGACAAAGAACCTCCAAAGAATGCCATTGAGTTCATTTTGTCTTGGCTATGAGCATAGCCTTAAAATTGATGTATATACCTAGTGAGACTCCATTGTTTTTAATTGTGAGTGATTAACAACTGTAATGATAACTGGGTGAGAGATATAGTCTTGTGTCCACTTCTTCTCTTAGCTCTGGGACCCCACTAGGTCTAGACCTGTGCAGGCTATGTGCATGTTAACAAAGTCTCTGTGACTGCAAGGTTTCCTTGGTGTCCTACTTTTCTATTGGCTTTTACAATCTTTCCTCCTCATTTTTCACAGAGCTTCCTAAGCCCTGAGGACTGAGTGTTTCAAGGTTTCTCTCTGAACATTGTGCAGGTGTGGGTCTATGTACTTCTCTGATAAACGCTGAGAAAAACCACTGGTTTACGAGTAGTAGACTTTTTGTAGGAGTCATGTTATTGCAGCATTCCTTTAGCAGAACAGTAGTCTTTGGTTTTCCCTTAGGTCCCTGGCCTATATAGACACAGGTTATTGGCCACTTAAGTAGTGTCAGGAATGGGTTCTATTTCATGAATAGGCCTTACCTCAAATCATGTATTCACTGGTTGATTCACAAGCTTTGTCTCATTATTACACTAGTGCATCTTACAGGCATGTCACCACTGTCAATCAAAGGGTTTGAAGCTTGGTTGGTGTTTGTCTTTGTCCTTTAGTAGAAAATAGAATACTTTTTAGTAACATGAACACTAGTTGGTAAGGCTGAAGGCTCTAGATTGGCATTAGCTTAACTTCTCTGTGTTCAGTGAGTTGTTTAAAGCAATTGGCATTACAGTCAATTTGTGGAGAGCTACTGATAGTCTTGGCAATAGTGTGGGTTATTTGGAGGTACCCATGGTTCTCCATTGACCAACCACTTGATTAGATGCAACCCATTCCTGGTAGAGGAGACATGTCTAGTTGGGATTTTCTCTCCCATTATTCACTCCATAAAACCAAATGCATTAGGTTTTAATATAACCCCTCATATGGACTTTAATTTTTATTTAGCTATTCCTCCCTGTATTCTCTTCGTTACCTAATTCTGCCCTTCCCTCTCCCAATTTGATTCCCTCATTCTAGTCTTCCCAGTGCTTTCCACTCATAACTATCTACTGTTTTCTCCTTTCTAGGAAGATCTATTGACCCCTATCCTTGAGTTCCTCACTATACCTACCCTCTGTGATTATATGGATTGTAAACTACCTATCAAAAACTTAACTCAACCTAGAACTGACCTTAATACTTGCATGTAATTAAAATGGTATAAAAGCAGACTGGGAAAAATAAAAAATAAAATAAACAAAAACAAAAACAAAAAACCAAAAACTTAACAGCTCACATTCACATACAACTGAATACTATCGTCTTTTTTTGGGTCTGGGATAGCTCACTCATGATGATTTTTGTCTTATTCCATTTATTTACATGTGAATATCATGAGTTAATATTTTTACCAGCTGAGTAAAACTATATTTTATTAATGTACCTCATTACGTTTTTCTATTATTCTGTTGAAGAACATCTAGGTTGTTTCTAATATCTGGCTATTATGTATAGAGCAACAATAAACATGGCTGACCAAGTGTCTCTCTATAGTAGGATGAAGTGTCCTTTAGGCATATTCCCAAAAGTAGTATACCTGGATCTTGAAGTAGATCTTGAATCCTGAGGAATTGCCAAACTGATTTCCACAGTGACTGCAAAAGTTAGCAGTTGGATCAGCAATAATAAGTGTTCTCCTTATTCCACATCCTAGCCAACACAAACTGTTATTTGTTTTATTGACCTTGGATATTCTTACTGATATAAGATGAAATCTCAAAGTAGTTTTGATTTTAATTTACCCAATAATTAAGGATGTTAAATATTTCTTAAAGTCCTTAGCCATTTAGTTTCCTCTTTCAAGACTATTCTATTTAGATATATACCCCATTTTAAAATTGGGCTACTCGTTTTCTTGATGTTCAGTTTTGGAATTCTTTATGTATTTTAGATATTAGTTTCTATGTAATTGTAACTGGTAAAATATAAATGTAATTGGTAAAAATCTTTTTCCATTGTGTATTCTGGTGTTTTGTTCAAATGATGACACCCTTTGCCTTACAGAGCCTTTTACTTTCATGAGGTCCCATTTATTAATTGTTGATATTAGTTCCTGTGCTATTGGTGTTGTGTTCAAAACGTCTTTTCCTGTGCCAATGAGTTCAAGGCTGTTGCACACCCTCCATTTTATCAGATTCAGAATGGCTTGATGTTGAAATCCATGATCTATTTAGAGTTAAGTTTTGTGCAAGGATGTTATGTATGGTTCTATTTGCACTTTTCTACAACTACATAAAACTATATGTTTGACCAGCACCATTTGTTGAAGATATTACTTTTTTCCCCAGTGTCTATTTCTAGCTTCCTTATCAAAAGTCAGATGTGTATAGGTGTGTGAATTTATGTCTGGTCCTCAGTTTAATTCTATTGATCTTTGTGTTTGTTTTTATGCCACTATCATATTGTGTTAATTACTACAATTCTGTAGTACAATTTGAGGCTAAAGGAGGTGATATCTGTAGGAGGTCTTTTATTGTTCAGGATTATTTTAGATATCCTGTTTTTAAGTGTGTGTGTGTGTGTGTGTGTCTGTGTGTGTGTTTCCATATCGAGCTGAAAATTGTTCTTTCACCTTCTATGAAGAATTGTGTTGAAATTATGATATTTATTGCTTCTGGTAGGATGCCCATTTTTACTATATTAATCTTACAGATTTGTCTTTTCATTTTCTGATATCTTCTTCAATGGCTTAAAGTTTTAATCATAAAAGTCTTTCTCTTGCTTGATTAGAGTTACCCTAAGATTTTTTTTATTTTGGGAGGCTATTGTGAAAGATACTGTTTCCCTCAATCATTTATCAGTCCATTTGTCATTTGTGTATAGGAGGTCTACTATTTTTTTGAGTTAATTTTATATCCAGCAATGATATTGAAAATGTTTCTTAGCTGTAGGAGTTTCCTGTTAGAACTTTTAGGGTCAAATGTATACAATAATATCAACTGCAAAGGAGGATTTTTGATTCCTTCCCTTCTCATTTGTATCCACTTGATCTCTTTCAGTTGTCTTATTACCTTAACAGACATCAAGTACTATACTGAACAGTTATTGAGAATGGAGACAACTTTGTTTTGTTTTCAATTTTAGTGGAAATATGTAGACTTATATTTTTAAAATTCCATTTTAATTAGTGTACTTAATGTTTTAACCATCCTTCTAGTCCATCACTCACCAGAGGTAGTGGAAAGGAAACGTTAATAGGGCAAAGGAGGATGTGGACAAGTTTAGAAATAGTTCTTTGGGGAAAATCCAATCTGTCTTGTCAGGATATCAGCAGTTCAGTTCACACAAATTAGCAGTTGTAGCTCAATCAACTCGCAAACATCATTCATGAATCAGCAATGGCAGTTTGATTTAGAAGAAACACCAAGGCTCTGCCAATCAGCCCAAGTCTATAGAAGGGGCAAGAAAATACCACCAGAAGTTCCTTGGTGTGTTTCTCTCTATGAAGTCCTGACCCACAAAGACCAGCAAAGAGTGGCAAGTCAAACCAATACCACAGAGCATCATCACTGAAGACCAGGGTCAACAAAGCCCAATGAAGACCTCAGAACAGTGGCAGGGTAAACCAATACCACAAAGTATTAGTCACTGTCTGTTGGATTATATTTATACCCTTTCCAAACATCATGTGTTCTCTTAAGTGTCTGCTCCAGCAAAACATCACATGTCCTTTTTTGAAAGCAGTTTCTAGAAAACTACCATGCCTCTTCTCAGCAAAACATCTCCCCATGTGTCTGCTTCAGCAATAACATCCTCTCCTAAGACAGTTTTTGGAAAACATCACATGACACACCTCAGTCTCCAAAGAAACTAAAATTTCCAGTTCAGAAGTGATTTAATTTTCTCTGCATTAAAATTATGCTGGCTATGGATTTGTTGTAACTTGCATTTATTATATTGAGGCATGTTCCTTGCATCTCTAGTCTCTCCAGGACTTTTTCCATGAAGGGCTGTTAGATTTTGTCAACACTTAATGCCATGATCATGAGGTTTTTGTCTTTCAGTTTGTTTATATGGTGGATTAAATATATTGACTTATATATGTTAAACTATTCCTTCAGTTCTTGGATTAAAGTCTATTTAACTATGGTGGATGATCTACTTGATGTGTTCTTAGAATAAGTTTGCAATACTTTATAAAGAATTTTCACATCTAGGGTCAAAAGGGAAATTAGCCTGGTATTCTCTCCTTTGTATGATGTTTATAAGAAAAAAAAAAAAAAAGAAAAAGAAAAAAAAAATTTAGGTGTCATATTACCTGTGGTCTCATCAAACAATTGGGCAATGTTCCTTTTGTTTCTATTTTTTTATAATATTTGAGGAGTATTGGCATCAATTCTTTGAAAATATGGTAGAATTCTTTGTTTAAATCATCTGGCCCTGTGGGTTTTTGTTGTTGTTATTTGTCTGTTTGTCTTTGTTCTTTGATTGGCAGTTTTAATTACTGCTTCTATTTTACAAGGAGTTATAAGTCTGTTTAAATTGCTTGTCTGATCTTGATTTCACTTTGGTTGCTGTATATATACAGAAAAGTATCTCCCCTCCTTTTATTTTTAGATTTTCCATTTTGGTGAGGTATCGGTTTTTAAAGTATGTTCCTAGGATTGTCTGGATTTCAGCAGTGTCTGTTGTTATATCTCCCTTTTAGTCTCTAATTTTGTTAATTTGGATCTTCTTCTTCTGCTGTTTAATTCTTTTGGATAAGGGTTTGTCGATCTGATTGATTTTCTTAAAGAATCAACTTTTTGTTTCATCAGTTCTTTGTATTTTTGTTTGTTTCTGTTTTATTGATTTCAGCCCTGCCTTTTATTCTTTCTTGCAATCTACTCTTGGTGGCTTCATTTCTTCTAAATAAGTTCTAAAGCCTTCAAGTATGCCATTAAGTTAAAAATAAGATATCTCTCCATTTTTTTTCTTTAATGTAGGCACTTAGTGCTATGAACTTGCCTCATAGATCTGCTTCATTATGTTGCATTATTTTGTGTTTGTTCCATTTTCATTTACATTCAATTATAAAATGATTTTTATTTTCTATTTCATTTCTGCCTTGAGTCATTTTTCATTCAGTAGAGAGTTGTTCAGTTTCCATGAGTTTGTAACCTTTTTACTGTTTCTGTTGTTGTTGATGTCTAGCTTTAATCTATGGATAATTATATGGTGTAATTTCAATTTTCTTGTATCTCTTGAACTTTCTTTGTGTCTGAGTATATGACCAATTTTTGAGAAATGTTCTGAGAAGCAGGTATATTCTTTTGTGTTTGGGTAAAATCTCTTCTAAGTGTCTGTTAAATACAGTTGGTTCATGAAACCAATTAGTTCCAATGTTTCTTTGTTTAGTTATTGTCTGGAAGACCTGTCTACTAGGGATAATGTGGTATTAAAGTCACCCACTCTTACTGTGTGTGGTTTAATATGTGGTTTAAACTGTTTAAGTGTTTCTTTTATGAAAGTGGGTACCCTTGTGTTTCGTTCATAGGTGTTCAGAATTGTAATGTTCTCTAGGCGGATTTTTCTTTTGATTAGTTTTCAGTGTCATTCCAGATCTCTTCTGATTTGTTTTGGTATGAAATCATTTTCATCAAATATTAAAATATCTACACTATCTTGATTCCATTTGCTTGGAATATCTTCTCCATTCTTTTAACCTGAAGCGATGTCTATCCTTGATGTTAAAGTGCGTTTTTTTGGACACTGCAGGATGGATTCTGGTTTGTATTCAACCTGTTAGTTTATGTCTTTTTGTTGGAGAATTGCAAATAGTGATGTTTATAGTTATCAATGAGATGTGTTTATTGGTTTGCATAATTTTGTTGTGGTGGCATGGATTTTTTTCACTCTCTTTTCATTTTCTGCACTGAGATTATTTTTTCCTTTGTTTTTCCAGTGTGGCTAACCTTTCATTGATAAAATTTTCCTTCTTTTGCCTTTTGTAGAGTTAGATATTTAGATGGACATTTCTAAACTTGTTTTTATTTTGGAATATAGTTTTTATCCATCTATTGAGATTGAAAGTTTTTGCAAGGCATGATATTTAGGGCTGACACCTATGGTTTCTTAGAGTTTATAGAACATCTGTTTGTCCAGGCCCTTTTGTCTGAATGGAAAAGCCAGGTGTTCTGAGAACATGTCTTTGGTCCATTGTGCCACCAAGGGGCATTTTTGGATCCATGGTCCTATTGCAGCTGGGAGTGGGACATGTTGATGTCGATAGCCTATGTTACCACTGAAAGGAGTCTCTGTACTCTCTGTTGCTATGTGAAGCCATGTTGATGTCTGGGAACCTTATTGCCACTGGGCGTCATGTTGATGTGTGTGGCCTGCACTATCACCTGAAGCCATGTTCTGGTCCTGGCTTATCCTGTCACGGAGGGCTATGATGATGTCTGTGCTAAGGCAGAGGGACATGTTGATATCAATGGTCTGTTCTGCCATCAGGGACCATGCTGAGATCCATGGCATATGCTAATGCTGGAGATCATGAAGATATCCATGATCCATGCTGTTGCCAGGAATCATGTGGAAGTCCATAATCTGTGCTCTCACTGAGATAAAGGGAAAGGAAGTTACTTTTGGAGTGGTATTGATGACTGCATACTCATATATGAGAAAAAGGGACCTAGATGTCTTCTGTGACAATCCTCTCCCCACCTCCACACACTTCAAAGTTCCGTCCTAGACAGAAAGTCAACAAAGAGAATTGTTAAAAATTGTGATGAGACTGCTTCAGTGTAGCTCTCCACAATTTATTAATTAAGCTTCTGGTGGGAGTATGGGTGAGGAAGGTCTCAGTTTTCTAAAGGGGGTACACATGGGGAGTTTGGTTATGCTTCATTGACTATATGGGCAAAAAAAAATTAAACCACCTCCCTGTTTCTCTTCCTCCTCTTCTTCAAAGCAGGACATGTCAGAAGGGTGGGTGTCAGACATGGAAAAACAGGAAGTAAATGTCATCAGGGGTTCATGATTTGAAAGTCCCCAAAAATTCAGTAAACACATTATGTATTTAAAAAAAAAGAAAGAAAATTACAAAGACAAGAAGCCATAAACCTAAATAAATAAATAAATAAATAAATAAATAAATAAATAAATAGAAAGGTTAGGTGTTATTGTAATAGTATTCTTTTATATGTTACTTAGTTTTTTTCCCTTTGCAGGTTTTAATATTCTGTCTTCAATCAATATGTTTATTGTTTTGACTATTATTTACTGAGCAGAATTTCTTTTCTGATCTAGTATACTTGGTGTTCTGTATGGTTCTTGTATCTTAATAAGTGTCTTCTTCTTTATGTTAGGAAATTTTTCTTTTATAATTTTTTTAAAAGTATTTTCTGTGTTTTTGACACAGGCTTCTCCTTCCTCTATTCCTATTATTCTATTATTCTTAGATTTGGTCTTTTCATAGTATCTCAGATTTCCTGGAATGTATATGTGTGTTGTGTGTGTGTGTGTGTGTGTGTGTGTACATATGTGTTGTTATATATTATATATATATATGTGTGTGTATGTGTATATGTATTATGTATATGTTTCCTTAACTGAGGTATCCCTTATACGTATCTTTTCTTCAATACCAAAGACTCTCTCTTCCGTCTCTTGTATTCTGCTGGTGAGACATTCTTTTGCAGTTCCTGTTCACATTCCTACATTTTTATCTTTCAGTTTTACCTGACTTTAAATCTTTTTACTAATTTAGTTTTGTATTTCTTGTCTTAAAAAGTTTATTTCATTTCTTTCTACTGTTTGTGTTTTATCTAAGAGATCACTCATTTCCTTGTTAAGGACCTCTTTCACATTCCTAAAACTGATTTTAAGGTCCTTGTCTTGTGTTTTAGCCACATGGCTTTTCTTAGGGACTGCTGTGTAGAGTTGCTGAATTCTAGTGGAGACATATTGTCCTGGATATTGTTCCTTTTGCTTTTATGCTGGCATCACAGCATCTGGATTTTGGATGATTATAATTCTAGGTGCTTTTAACTGATTCTGTCTTTGTTTGGTGGGTTTTCTGTACTTTGGTTTCTGTTGCCTTCTCTGAATTTCAGAAGTGTTTTTTAGCTGTGGGTTCCCAGGTTAGGAGTGCTTCTGTGTTTCTATCAGTTGTGGCCTCTGGGCACTTCAGGTAGAGCTTGTTTCTAGGTATTGGGAGCTTCCATTCAGGAATGGGATGGGCTAAAATGCCTGGGTTTGCCAAAAGTGTCTGTGAAATCTACAGGGAATAGGGAAATAGAGGAAGGAGAGGCTCCTTCAGCTAGTCTTCTATAGGTTAGGGAATAAGACAGTGGAATTAGTATTAAAGGATAGGAAAGAGAGTGAAAATTGCCTACCTGATTCCCTGGCCTGTATTGCCAGTGAGTTTGCAGGTAGAGACATTTCATGTGTCGGTAGGTGAGACAAAGGTATGGGTGAGGAAGGAAGGCTATAGGAGAGGATTGGCTTAGTTCTCTGGGAGTAGCCTAGTGTTCCAACCATCTACTAGTACAAAGTCAGTCCCTTGAAAACATAATGACTTTAAACAACTGTTGGGAGCTAAGTCCCAGCAGAAAGCAGATATCATCTTTGCAGCCATCTCAGGTCATATACCCTGACATAAGACTTGTTGTCAACAGCCTACAACAGCTGAGCACACTCTGATAAACATTATGTTTTTCTCCCATATCTTGTTTTGTTGTTTAATGCCCCCAGCTGCAAGGCACACGTGGTAAAATGTCTTCAGCTGTGTTCCCCTGCTTGTCCAAGGCTGCAAGGTATGTGGTAAAGTGTATATATACCCAGTATTTCCTTTCAATAAACAGGACTTGAACAGACTCTCTGTCTTGTCTCCATTCTTCACATCTCTTACCCCTCCATCCCCACTCCCTCTCTTGCTAGACCCTGACCTGCAGACTGGAACAACAGCTCGGGCCAGACCATAGTGGCCCCCAAACATGGGGCAGAATGGGCCATTACAAACAATTATCTCTTCCTTTGCTTATACTGTCTCAGATTCTCAGTCTTAATGCTTTTCAACAACTCGAAAGACTTCTTATCACCATTTCTTTTTCTTTTTTTCTAGAAGTCTTATTTGTTGTGTATTCTGCTTCTTGGATTCCATACTCAGAATTCTTTCCCATATCTTCTGAAACATTTACTTTGTTCTTTTGTCTATCTTATATTCTGAGGTCTTAATTTTGAAGAGTTCTTTAATTTTTAACTGTTCTGAAAGCTCATTTTTTGGGGAGTGTGTGTTCAATGTAGGGTATTTCTGTGTAGCCTTGGCTGTCCTGGAGTTCACTCTGTAGCCCCAGCTGGTCTAGAACTCGAGATCTACATGCTTCTACCTCCCAAGCTGGAACCAAAGGTGTGCACCGCTATGTCTTGCTTCTGAAAGCTCTTTTATAGTCTTCTACTTTTGTTTCTTAGATGCAATGTCTGATGTATTATTATGTTTCTGAGGATGTTAATTATAGTATATCTGGTTATTTCTTGTTAATTTTTCTTTATTTTAATCTTTTTGAATACTTCATTTATTGGTCCTTATGTTTCTGTCAAAAGCTTCTATGACACTTTTAAGAGTAAATATTGAATGGAGGCTGGAGGTTGAATGTTAGAGTCAAAGTTTTCTGAGAGTTTGGTAGAGATCTAGCAGCATGTTCTCCAAAGTTCCTCCAGAAGTTGCTTCCCACTCATTCTTGCCAGTCACCTTCTTTTGATCTTTTGGCTAAGTATATTCTGATAGATGCTGGTTGTGCCTATCACTTTTTCATGTCCTTGAAAATATCTAAGAAGATATCTTAATGGTGTGGTTTTGGCTCATGATTTCAGAAGATTTTAGCTTTACTAACATGGATCTGTTGCTTCTGGGTTTGTGCACAATAAATTTGTGGAACAAATTCCTGTATATCTCATGTAGAAGAACCAGAGATGCACAGAGAAGTGTACCAGCACCGTGATATCTACTTCAGTGGCATGCCTCTGTTGTGTGGCAGACTTTTTCTAGGAAGACACAACTCACATACACATCTACTAACTCCAGAAAAGGAATGTCCAAGACACCAAAATAAGGATCATACCAAAGTCCAACTTGGTGCGTCAGTGAGATTTTACCGGGCAGCACTGACAGGAGTTTGGCTAAGAGTATACTTTTAGGAGCACGGATGAATCAGAAGGAGCTGCATTACTGAAAAGTCAACCACAGGATGGGTGATGACTCAGAAATGCTTCATTCCTGGTGTTCCATCTTTACAGACATTTCACAAAGTTCCTCAGGTTGCAGAATTCTCTCAGCAGCTCAAATGGTCACCACTTCCAGCAGTTGTTTACTGCTGCTTTAACTCTGGAATGGGGCCAAGTTTCAGATTTCTCAGAAATTTGAAGGTTGGTTTACCTCATGAGCTTCCCCATCTCTCCTGTTGGGAATATTTTAATTTGAAGGAAATTCCTATACAACAGCATCTACTATCCCACTTTCTTTAACTAGACACCCCTCCTCCCAATAGCCTGGTCAGCTGTGAACTCATCAGTAGACAGATCTATAGAGACACTCATGATACAATCACCTTTCTCTAACTGTGTTGATAGGGGCCAACACATAAGCCCTTTGGTGTATCACTTTATATCTAACCTCCTGGAAACTTGGAAGCTCTTTATTTACTTTCAATGTAGACTTTAACTCATCTGTGTCCATCTTTGAACTTTTCCTGCCACTGTCTGAAGAGCCTGTTTTTCTCTATTCCTTGATATCTCTGGAGTTACAAAATGAATCATCTGCTTCTTGTCAATACCAATATTTGTTGACAGATTTGACCTTCTTCTGCTCTACAGATGTAATCACTATTCCTATGTGGTATCAATCTATATTCCATAGTTAGGAATACAGACAGACCTTTCTAGTGAAGACTGAGCAGTATTTTCCCTTGTTATTATAATTTGAAGATGGATTTTAAGAAGAGAGACATAACAAGTTCATATTAAAGCCGACTTTGTTAATTGTACTTTATCGACTATAAAATTAGTCCCAGTGCATGCTTAAGGGGCTTCCTGATCTGACACTATCCCACCTGCCTAGCTTTCAGAGATTATGTGACTTTATAGGCAATTTAACCACACATACTCAGAATTCCAGATTTATTGTTAGCATTTATCTAAAGGAGTTATGTTCATTCCTGGCTTCTCATTCTTCTGTGACTTTATTAGTCCATCTGGTTAAGGATGCCCATGAAACTAACTCCTACGACATAATGCCTTTCATGAACAGGAGTACACAGTCAATTTTCTGCATACTCGCAGATGACAACCAATTTACTAATGAACAACTTTGAAATTATTCATTTCCCTTATGTGTCTCCAAGTCAATGGAAATCCTTGTGGGTCATGAACTAACTGTTTTTATGTTTCCTGTACTGTAACATGTTTTTAATGCTTATCAAAGAAATAAGGGCATGAGCTAAAGATATTGAAAGCTTATCCTAATTATCTTCTCTTGAAAGATGATTTTTTTTTTAAAGACAGGATCTTTCTGTGTAGACCTGGTTGTTCTAGAGATGGCTATACAAACCAGGCTGACTTGAAACTAACAGAGATCTGACTGTCTCTGCTTCTTGAGTTTTCGAATTAAAGGTGTACACTGCCATACCCAGCAGAAAGATGGCGTTTCCTTGTGTATGCAGATTAGTCCTCATGAATCAAGTTAAAAATGACCCTCTGATTCTTTTAGAATTATTAAATTTAAGTATTAAATCAACAGTAAAAATAGCACCCATAACTGCCATAGACAATTCTGTGATATCCATAGGGCTCTAAGCAGTTTGTATAATTTCTGCCCTGTACTGTTTAACATAAATGTGATTGTTGCCAACTTACAACTATTATCATGACATTTTAATTTGTGAGTATAATTTATTAGGCTACTTAATTAAGTTGTATTATAATATTGACTTTTAAATAATATGCAGTTATTAACTATTAGAAATATAGATTCATATTCTCTAATGATTATAAACATTGTTTTCCTTGACCAGGTAGATATTACATTTTTAAATCTACATTATCTGTTATAGTACTCTGTACTTGATCTCTCATACCTATCACAGTATCTAACACATACTAGAGGTTCAATACATACTTTCTGAATAAGTAGCTTTCTTTTAACTGTGAGTTCAGGCTTCTAGTACTATGAGGTATCAGAATAAAGTGGCTCAGAAATGGCTGGGGTTGATTTTCAAACATCTTGAAGGCTGTACAGGTTAAAAGGAAAGGATAGAGACTCAGCCTCAGGACCCCGAAAGCTTATCAAATTCAAATACAGGGAGACCTATCTACCAACCTCAAATATCTCACTTCGAGATATGACAGAAGGCTTAGATTTTCTGCTCTAAACAATTCCTTCACTTAAGAAGTTGTCTCTTTAAATTCTGAATAAACTCATTGGGAGGGTGACAGATTTGCACATTAAAAGTTATTGCCTCATTAGCACAGATGGTGTGCTCTAACCTAAACAGGCTGCTTCTTACTAGTTTGTAGGAATCTCACTTGCCTTAGGGAAGATTAAAACTCCCATACAGAGGCAGAGTTGGAGAGGGAGGCCTGGTTGAAGTTCTTTGAGATACCTTCCTGATCACGGATGTAGTGGGTCAATGGGACAGACCAAGTCAATATGAGTAGGGAGTAGGGGTGGCTTCTTCTACAGACTGCTACAGTTTCTCTTAAAACTTCTTTTAAAAAAATATACTCACAATTTATTCTTTCAATGAAAGTGCAAGGATTGAAGTTTGAGGGTAATTTCAAAACCAGGAATTTTTGAAAGGTCATTCATTTATGATGATAGCCACTATTTTTCAGAAGTATATTTCCTTCTGAAAAATATGTATTTCTAGACAATAAACTGTATGCCTCAAGCTAATTACCAGGACTCATGTTAGATATGACTTTTCCTTTAAAATTTGCTGCCCCAAGTGTTTGGCTTACTGCATAGTAATTTCCAAGCCATAAAAACTATTTACAAATGACTGACAAGAACTGTATCCATGGCAAGTCTTCAGGATGTTGGATATCTCATTTTGTGAATCTGAATAATTTATTGGGTTTGTGAATGACAAGGCATTCTAAAGAACTTCAGAGTCTGCTCTTCATATGGGAGCATACAGAAGAGGCTTCACAACTGTTTGGCACAAGCAATTGCCACTGGGAACTCTCAAACAGAAAGTTCACCAGAAAATGAATTAATTCCAATAAGCAGCACAGACTGTTCTATGTTTAGGGGTAACATTGTTTAATCTTACATCTTATTTTTTATTTTTATTTTTATTTTCACTTTAACTTTTATGAAATTCATCTTTCATTTTTCTCTTTTACTTCCATTTTTTCTGATATTTTGTAAGCTAGCAAGATGTAAACAATAAGGTAAAAAATGTCCAGACAATGCATTGAGACAAAAAAAAGTTTCTAAAAATACCATTGAGTTAGTTTTGTGTTGACCATCTACCACCAAGTGTTATGGTTTGTATATTCAGTGAGACTTCACTGGAGAATTAAGATTTTTTTTCCATTGTGAGATATTGTCATTTACAGATAGCTTCTTGATTAAAGATGGGAGCTGATCTTCACTTCTCCTTCTCAGTGTGGTACCCTGTCTTGCTTGAACCTTTGCAGTCCCACTGCATGATGCCACAATCTCTCTGTGTAGGTATGTACATGATTCCTATTGTATCTGAAAGGCACCTTCTCTTTGTTGTCTTCCATCCTTACTGGCTCATTATAATCTTTCCTCTTCCTCTTTCACAAACTTCCCTGAGTCTGAAAGGTTGTCATATTTTCTTTAAGGCTAATGTAGTGTTTTAGTCTAAGTGATTTTTCTCTTGGTGACCTTCCTTCCTATAGCATCAGCAACTTTGTGTGTGTGTGTGTGTGTGTATTTGTGTCTCTGTGTGTTTGTGTGTGTATTTGGAGGCCAGAACTCTTTGTCATGTGCCTGCTATGTGTGTTTGATGTCTAGTGTTTTGAGAAAGGATCTCTCAATGAACCATGACTTTACCTATTCAGCTAGGCTAGCTAGCCAGCAAGCTTCAGGGATCCTCATGCCTCTCCTTCCTTGCCTCTGCCATTACAGGCATCTGCTGTGCTGCTATTGGTTTTTACATGGCAGCTAGGGGTTGAACCCAGATCCTCATGTTTGTGTGGCAGGGAATTTAGAGGCTAAATCATCTCCCCAGGTCTTCTTCATAATTTTTTATACAGCAAGTAATAGCAGTCTCAGATTACATGAGAAATTCACTGAACATGATCCCATATACTGCCACTATTAGTTGTTAAACTATATAGACATACAGTATAGCCTTATATTGCTATTTCTGGAATGAATTTCTAAGCTTGTGTAAAATATATCTGAGTGAACATCAGCATAGCCAACAGCTGCTACACTTGATATCTTTCTGAGTTGTGTGAAGATACTGATGCTGGGTGATTGCCTAGCAACAGGCAGTCTTTTCCTATATTCTTATTCAATATTTTATTAGGTATTATTGAGCTCATAGAAGCATATATGTTGTATCTAGGGAGACAGAAAAATTTCATGCCCTTGCAAACCTGAAAATAAATGGGATTGAGGAAATAAAACAAAAGAAGGATCATTAAGAAATCAGAAAGCTGTTGAGAAAATTGAGTGCAAGATGCTGTCATAAAGATTTGAAATGCTGCAACAGAAGGTTTTTTTTTTTTTTTTTTTAACTTTTATAGCTCTCTTCATTCTGAAAGGTCATGGCAATAAGAGAGATGGAGGGTTATCCTTATGGTTGCTAATAATTTAAGACACTGTAAACAAATAAATTCTGTGAATTAGGAAATGTTTATTAGCCTTAGGAGACTTAGCAGTAGTTTAGTTAATACATTGACACTCTAGGTGGCAAAATTAGATGACAGAGATCAGGGCAGAGAAAACACAGTATCTTCTTAGAACATCAATCATCCACTCTTATAGAGGGTGTGATACAGTGAGAATAAGAAATACTGCCTTTCAAATTTAGATGCTTGACCAATAACCTAAGAGAATGAATATGTCACAATTATAGATAGAAATTTAAAGATCTTCAAAAGAGGTGACAGTCTTATAAGGAAGTGTCACAAAGGGGCTCCCCTCACATAGCACATTTGCTGTGTTCTACTCTTTCCAACTGTAGAGGAGACATCTTGCTGGAAAAAGTGTTCTTTTGATTTTTGAGAAAGATTTGTATGCCAAATTCTCCTTTTTAGATTATATTGTCCATATACTCCTTGGATTGGATCCTAAATGTTCCTTCAAAGTGCATACTTTGAAGGGTTGGTCCCCAAGTGCAACAGTGTGCAGAATTGGGGCCTTTGAGGGTAGTTGTGTCATAAATGCATGACTGAGTTAGTAGGTCTGGGTGAAGGGTTTGTTACAAAAGTTATCAGCTGGTTCTTCCCAGTGACTGGCAGTTGAACAATCTCAGCAACTCACCTCACTATCACGCTCTGCCTCACCCCTGACGGGGCTGAGAAGCCATGAAATGAAATCGGAATCAGCAAGTCTTTTCTCAGCTGATTCTTTTGAGTCTTTGGTTGTATCAATAGGGGTGTGCTGATAGCATCTTAGGGAATATTTAAGGAATATCAGAGAACCTCTTGGAATGGAGGTGGTCAATAAAGAAGCATTATCTCCTCTGCTCTTACCTCAGGTAAGAGAGCAGATACTTTAAGGAGGAGAGAGAGAGAGGGAAAGAGAGAGAGAGAGAGAGAGAGAGAGAGAGAGAGAGAGAGAGAGAGAGAGAGGAAGGGACCAGAGCTCTGGGGGGTTTGGCCAGTTGACACTGTTGATCCCCCCATGGGGCTGCAAACCTCCTCAGCTCCTTCAGTCCCTTCTCCAACTCCTCCATCAGTGTTCCACACTCTTTCCAATGGTTGGCAGTAATAATCTGCCTCTGTTTTTGTCTGGCTCTGGCAGAGCCTCTCAGGAGACAGCCATATCAGATTCCTGTCAGAAAACATTTCCCTGCATCTGCAATAGCATCCAGGTTTGGTGACTGTATATGGGATGGATTCCAAGTTGGGGCATTCTTTGGATGGCCTTTCCTTCAGTCTCTGCACTACACTTTAACTCCATATTTCCTCCTGTGAGTATTTTGTTCCTTCTTCTAAGAAGCACTGAAACATCCGCACTTTTGTCTTCCTTCTTCTTGATCTTCTTATGGTCTATGAATTGTATATTGGATATTTCGAACTTTTGGGCTAATATCCACTAATCAGTGAGTACATAGCATGTGTGTTCTTTTGTGACTGGGTTGCCTCACTCAGGATGATATTTTCTAGTTTTGTCCATTTGCCTAAGAATTTCATGAAGTCATTGTTTTTAAAAGTAGTACTCCATTGTGTAAATGTACCACATTTTCTGTATCCATTCCTCTGTTGAAGGACATCTGGGTTCTTTCCAGCTTCTGGCTATTATAAATGATGCTGCTACGAACATAGTCGAGAATGCATTCTTGTTATATGTTGGAGCATCTTCTGGATATATGCTCAGAAATGGTATAGGTGGGTCCTCAGGTAATGCTATGTCCAATTTTCTGAGGAACCACCAGACTGATTTCCAGAGTGGTTGTATCAGCTTGCAATCCCACGAACAATGGAAGAGTGTTCCTCTTTCTCCACATCCTTGCCAGCATCTGCTGTCACCTGAGTTTTTTAATCTTAGCCATTTTGACTGTTGTAAGGTGGAATCTCAGGGTCATTTTGATTTGCATTTTCCTGATGACTAAGGATGTTGAACATTTCTTTAGGTGTTTCTCCTCCATTCGAGTTTCCTCAGTTGAGAAATCTCTGTTTAGCTCTGTTTCCCATTCTTTAATAGGGTTATTTGGTTCTCTGGAGTCTAATTTCTTGAGTTCTTTGGATATACTTGCTATTAGCCCTCTATCTGATTTAGGGCTAGTAAAGATCTTTTCCCAATCTATAGGTTGCAGTTTTGTCCTATTGACAGTGTACTTTGCCTTCCAGAAGCTTTGCAGTTTTATGAGGTCCTAAATGTCGATTCTTGATCTTAACATATAGGTCATTGATATTCTGTTCAGGAACTTTTCCCCTGTGGCCATGTGTTGGAGGCTTTCCCCACTTTCTCTTCTATTAGATTCAGTGTACATGTTTCATGTGGAAGTCTTTTAGCCACTTGGACTTGAGCTTTGTACAGGGAGATAAGAATGGATCAATTTGCATTCTTCTACATGTTGACTGCCAGTTGAACCAGCAAGATTTGTTGAAAATTCTGTCTTTTTTTCCACTGGATGGTTTTTAGCTCCTTTAACAAAGATCAAGGACCGTAGGTGTGTGGGTTCATTTCTGGGTCTTCAATTCTATTCCACTGATCTACCTGCCTTTCATGGTACCAATACCATGCAGTGTTTATCACTATTGCTCTGTAGTACAGATTGAGGTCAGGGATAGTGATTCTAGAAGGAAAAGTTCTTTTATTGTTGAGAATAGTTTTTGCTATTCTGGGTTTTTTATTAAGTAGAGGAAAAATGTCTTTATGAATTTATAGCAGACAATATCAAAATATTGTGTGTATTGTGGAATTTTTCTCTAAAAATATTTTATCAATTGCTTGAGATTTTCATACAGTAAGTTTTGATAATATGCACCTCCTACTCCAGCTCCTTTTCAGACCCATCCCTCCTAGACCCAGCCAACTTTCTGTCTACTCTCCATTTTCTTTTTTTTTTCCTTTTTTAATTTTATTTTTTTTGCTTATTCACTTTATAACCCGTCCCAGTCACCCCCTCCCACAATCCTTCCCCATCTCTTGTTTTCTGAGTACCCCCTCCTCCTGTATCCCCCACCCTGCCACTTTAAGTCTCTGAGAGGCTAGGTGCTTCCTCTCCCATTGAGGCCAGATGAGGCACTCAGCTAGAAGACCATACTCCATATACAGGCTGCATGTTTTGGGATAGCCCCCACTCCAGATGTTTGAGACCTACATGAAAACCAAGCTGCACATTTACAACATATGTGCAGGGAGGCCTAGGTCCAGCCCATGGAGGTAGATCTGTGTAGACTAGGTATGCTCCACGGTTGGTGATTCAGTCTCTGAGAGCTCCAAGGGTTCAGGTTGGTTTACTCTGTTGATCTTCCTGTGCAGTTCCTATCTCTTATAGAAGAATAGGGGGAAGGATTGTGGGCCCTACTCTCCATTTTTTATTAGCTTACTTATTTATTCTTGTCTACTTTCATTTAAAAAGTGTTCAACTTGTGCCCTGTTGTAATTATTATTTATTCATATACTTTTCTTTATTTAAATGTTTTTTAGAATTTCATACTTGAGTGCTGAATTTATGTAATTTCAGTATTTCCCTTTCTTTTCCAACTCTTCTCTCACACCTCCTCTCAAATTCATGACCTTTTATTTATTCATATATTTCGAGTAAATGAATAACTAAATATATAGAATAAATAAATAATATCTACTGAGTATATATATATATATTATATATTTATATATATATAAATAAAATGTATGTATTTGTAATTTGTATGTGTTGTTTTTCAAGATGCTAGATGCTAGATGCCCATTTGGGATTTAGCAACCTATCTAGCAACATATCAATGAGCTGCTTATTTCTGGAGAAAATTAATTCTTTCATCTTCACTAGCCATTGACTGCCTGCAGTTCTTCATCTAGAAGGAGATTCTTGTGAAATTTCCCTGCCCAAGTTGGCATGTGAATTGATTTTGTCATTATTGAGGTTTGTTTGGGTAACCATATTGTTGAGGTTGAGGAATTTTGTAGCAAGGATTTCTGGTCTTATTTTTAATAATTGTTCCATACATGCACAGATACATATGCATAAACATGTGAACATATACACACAAAAGAACACATTCATATAACTCCTTATACTATATTGTTATGATTAAACCAACTTGCTATCTATATTATTGTTGGTAATTTGGTATGCTTAATTTTTAAATAACCACAGCCACAGATTTCTAGGAAAAAATCTGATCCACAGTCGGGTCAGTTCATGGTTTAGGGATCCATTTAAAGTCATGGAAGTATCTTATGAAGATAAGCAAGGAATACTGAAATCTTTTATCTTGAAAGAGACAATATTTGCTACTTTAGCAGGGGCTTAAATTTTAAGGATTACTTCATGGCAGCTCAATTCAGATGAATATTTCTTTTAAATGACTAGCACATAGTCAAACCTTCTAAAGTTCAATTCAAATTTATGCATCTCTGACATATATAAACAGACACAATAGCTGCCATCAGATGACAACCTTAAACAGCTCTCAGAAATTTCTGCATAGAAATACTCTCTAGGCAGATAAATGGCTTTGGCAGAATTACTATTCCAGTAAGAAAACTACAGAGTATATTTTGCCTCATTATGCTTAGAGTGTGCAAATGTGAAGGAAAACATAAATATCATCTGTCCCAATTCTCCAAGTAGAGGCTGCAATATATCAGCAGCATTAGCCTGACATGAAAACCTCTTATAATGGTCATTATTTTTGGCCTCCCCAAACCTATTACAGAAACAAAGGCATGGCATTCTTTTTTTTTTTTTTTTTTTATCAAAGGGTCTGGGTGATTCTTAGACACATTACAGATCAGACTCCATTGACTTCCAGGGTGAAAGCCTGGTCCCCAGCATGGTAGTGAAAACGTTAAATATGTAGGACCAAATGGAAGACAGTTGTATCATGTTGAATCCATCTTCTCAAATGTATTGATGCTGAGGTCAGGGGATGCTGATCCATAGTAGGGTCAGTTCATGGTTTTAGGCATCCATTTGGAGTCATGATTGTCATCTGATGGATGAGGTCTCTTGTGCAGAAAATACTGATTATAAGAGTAACATGCTATGGTGAAGCATGCAAATGGTTCCCTTTCTAAGATGCCAATTTTATGATCTTTGGATACTATTGTCACCAGAATCATGAGCTAAATATTAATATTCTTATTAATATTCTGATTTTTTCTTTGTAAGTTTATATCTTCTCTAAGATATATGTGTGTTTATTTTAAATCTAGGATTGAGACTCCATGAGATTTCCCCGTGCAATGTTGGTGTGTCCATTGATGTCCTACTAATGACTTGTTCATGCAGAAACTTGTCTTTACAATAGACAGGAAACCCTCTCTCTCACACACACACACACACACACACACCACACACACACACACACGCACGCACACACACACAAGTAAGGAATCAAAATACAGAGAACAAGAGATTATGTGACACCCAGGTTCAACTGATCCATTTACAACAAAACCTCTGCACTCAAAGCTGAAGGAACATTGCAGAAGAAAGTGCAGAAAGATGGTAAGAGCCAGGGAAACAGGATGTCTTCTGTGAGATTGCATCAATAATGCAATAGCCTCAACAAAATTCCTTTTTCTGTATATGACCAGTAGGTTCCCATCTTCCTCTTCTTGCCTCATTGAAAGGATAGCAATCAATGCTCTGGGGCCTCTGTGCCAAGATGGCATCACTACATCAGGCTAAAAATAATAATCCTTATAAGAGGCTTTCATGTCATGTTAATGCTGCTAGTATATTGCATCATCTACTTGGAGATGTCCTGGACACAGAAAAGCAAAATGCTGCATGATTTTTCTTAATTTTTGATCCTATCTTTGAATATTTAGATTTGAGTATGATCTGATGTAACCCCAGAAGCCAGAGAAGTGGAAAGGATTCATTGTGAGTGTCTGTGTAGGGGGAGTAGAGAGACTAAGTAAAGGAAATAAACAATGAGGTTATATTAGGAAGTACAAATGCAAGATGAATATGAAATGGAAACTTTTGATTTTTTTTTTTAGAAAGTCAATTGTGTTAGATGGTGTTTTGTTGGGGCAAGCAAATAAAGGAGTATTTCTGTTTTGATTTTTGTTCTTTGAAGCGGACATAGGTAAAAGGATGTTTTGTTAAAGTAGACACATAATGGCACATAATGGAACATTATGTTGAAGTGGACATAGGTGAAAGATGTTTTGCTAAAGTAGCCATGTAAGGAAAATGTTTTGCTAAAATGGACACAGGTGAAAGGTTGTTTGGTCAAAGTAAATACAGTCAAGGATTCATGATAAAGGATTGTTTGCTAACGACATATATGTCGTTCACCTTACATTGCATTGTTAAGCTCTATTATTTGTGGTAACTCCATAGAGAAAAACACATCAAAAAACTCTTTATGAGGTTCTTATGTGGCTCTTTGCCACTTTTGTGGATGCAGGCAGGCCACTTGGCAGAGTGATGTTAGCTAATATAGACGCATGTAGTGATTTGTTAAAACAGATACATTTGCTGAGGCAAGACATGTGCTAAGGCAAGACCTGTAGTGGACATGTGAATTTGGATGGAGTATAAATAGAACTCAATGGACAGTGACAGGGGATTGATTTGCTTGCACAGCTAGCTTTGTAATGTGTTTTGGTCTTGAATTTTCACTGATCTTTACTTCGATAAGAAATACATAGTAAAGAACATATTCTGGCATCTCTGATGGTTCTGGTCTCTCCTGCTGACATGTGTTGATTTAGCTGAAGCCTGGATGTTTTTGTTAGGTCTTGTTACCATTGTTATTATCTTTATATTATAAAAACTAGAGTATTGATTTATCTGTGAAGCATTTATGAGTAGATGGAGTTGCTATTGTTGACTTGTGAACTGAACTGTTGATTTCCTGACAAGATAAATGAGATTTGTTGTAAAACAAATTCCAAACTTCCCCTATATCTTTATTGGTGGGTGATGGGCTAGAAGGGCGGTTAAGGCATTTAAGAACCATTATTAATATTAGGATTAAATAAAATTTTAAGCCAACATGAATATTTTGATTTTTATGATAAACAATTTCTAGATATACTTTTCTAGTATTTAATTGGATTTTACATTAATCACATTTTTAAAAAAGAATATTTTCACTTTGGTGAAAACATTTTACAAACAAATGAGATTTTACCTTTACTTTCTGATTCTGTTATAAAACATAGGTGGTGACTTTTGCTGTTGGTTTTGATGACATTTGATATTGTACTTGGATTCATAGTATGACTTGTAGTGTCAACATGGAATTACTCACATATATATTTCCTGTTTTGAGTGTTCTTCTAAGTTTTAGTAGGCACTTCTTTCAGAAAACATCTGAAATTGAAAAGATAGAAATATACAACCACGGAAGGTGGGAGATGGGTGACCCTCTAACAATGTACTAGAGACCTGGTGAGAGAATCTCAAGACTCACAGGAGGGACTTTAAGATTAAATGCCCAACAGTGGGGAGAGGGAACTTGTAGAGGCTACGTCCAGTAGAAAGGGCATCAAGTGAAGGGATGAGGTTGCCATCCTACAGTCAAAAACTCTGACCCAGAATGGTTCCTGTCTAAAAGAACCGAATGGAAAAAATGGAGAAGAGACTATAGGAAAGGAGGTCCAGTGACATACCCAAATGGGGATCTAGCTCAAGGGGAGGCTCCAAGCACTGACACTATTAATGATGCATTTACAGACATGAGCCTAGCATGGCTGCCCTCGAGAGGCCCAAAAAGCATCAGACTGAGACAGAAGCAGACACTTACATCTAACCAATGGTCTGAAGTCAGGATCCTTGTGGTTGAATTAGGCTAAAAGAAGCTGAAGAGGAGGGCAACCCCATAGGAAGACCAACAGTCTCAACAAACCTGAACCTCTAGATCTCTCAGACACTAAGCCACAAACCAGGCAGCACACACTAGCTGATCTGAGCCCTCGACACATAAACAGCAGAGGACTGCTTGGTCTAGCCATAATGACAGAAGATGCAACTAACCCTTGAGAGACTTTACACCCTAGAGAATGGGGAGGTCTGGCAGGGTGTGATGGTGTGTGGGAGGTGTGGGGTTGTGGGGAAATCCACTTGGAGACTAGGGAGGAGGAATGGATGAGGAACTTCGAGGGAAAAATGGGAGGGATAACAAGTGGACTGTATGAAAAGATTAAAGATAATAATAGAAAAGTTGCTTTGGATGACATCCTTTTTATCTTAATAAACTCTAATGTAATTAATGGAAATGTGGCAGCAAATTCTTCATTGCTAGACACTCCCTCTACTCTTGAGTAGCATGTTTTGTAGTTGAAACCTATTCCAAAATTGGTGCAATCGTACTAAGTTGGTATAATTGACTGGTATCATTCATTCAGGGATCCCCTTCCCTAATCCTCCTAAAGGCTCATGGTTTTCATAACAGCTTATTGCTTCAGAATATGTGTCTATCCATGTCTTACATCTGTGATTTAATGCATTCTAAAATCTCTAGTTAAGCACTTAGCAGATATTGTGGTACAGCTTTTACAACTTGAGAAACTGAACTACCTGGGATTTACGTTTACATCTTCACAATTTCATTGAGAGGGGACTTTTGTAACTGCAAATAGTAGCAACTTCAGTGTTAGATTTTTACTTCCATATTGGCACATTTCTACTTAAGGAAAGCACCTGTCTGCTGCTCTTTAATATACCAGAGTTACTAGTGTCATTGTGCCTATACTTCAGTTCTTCATTCATTACAGAGTTACATGACATTGCAATGTTGTGACAGTCATTCCAGTAACAGAAATAGCTGCTAAGTGACTGACACATGAGTGACAGATACAGCTTGGACAAGATAGCCAAAGGGACGATTCCCATTGTAGGTGAGATGGAGTAAGATACAGGGAAATTTAAGCATGCCATTTTAAAATAGCACAAACTCCAAATCTTTCAAGTCATTTCTTCTAGGAATAAGCCTCACTTATTATTTCTAGTAAGGAATTTGACCATTAGTAACTGTTTCTGTAGAAAGGGAAACTATGGATTAGGGGCTCTACTACATGACAAATAATTATGATCTGTATCAATTGCTGTTCAGAAATAATCAAATGCCAGACAGACTTATGGAGACTTAAAAGACTGAATGCCCATTTAGCCAATGAAATTGTATTTAGAAGTAAAAACGCATGCTCTAAGTTTTCATTTATATTATAGTCTAAATGTAAACATTTATTCTGATCACCTAAAAGTATGTCAGTAAACACACCTTGGTATATTCGATATGTAACTATATCTCTACCTCTATCTCTGTCTTTATCTATATCTATGTTTCTGTCTGTCTGTCTGTCTGTCTGTCTGTCTGACTGTCTGTCTGTGTTGAACTATGAAATACTAGGCAGGCAAACTTGTACAGATAACCCTGTATTCAAGTATAAAAGTGAGGGCACATTATTTTGCTTGCTACCTTTTGATCTTTTGAATTTATCAGAGTTAGTGTTTTAACATCTTAAATTTGGAAAACTTAGTTTAGTTTTGATTTGTTTTTCTTGAGTGCATACCATGTTTATTATGATAGGTAAAATTCTCCCTCTTATTCTCTCTCTCTCTTAAATTATTTTATTATTTACAATCCAGCCATTGACCCCATTCCACAGTTCTTCAACCCATTTCTCCTTCCCATTGCCTCTGAGAGGGTGGTCCCACCCCCACCAGTCCTTCTCTTCCCTGGGACCTCAAGCCCTTGAAGATTAAGTCCATCTTCTCCCACTGAGACTTGACCATGCAGACATCTGCTACAAATGTGTCAGGGGCCTTGGATCAGCTGGTGTAGGCTGCTTGGTTGTTGGCTGAGTCTCTGGTAACTTCCTGGGGTCTGGGTTAGTTGAGATTGCTAGTCTTCCTATGGGGTCACCTTCCCCTTTATCTCCTTCAAAAGTTCCTCTAATTCAACTATAGGAGTGTCCAATGGCTGGGTGTAAGTAGCTGCCTCTATTTCAGCTGCTGGTAGAACCTCTCAGAGGACAGCCATGCCAGGCTCCTGTCTGTAAACACATCATAACATCAGTTACAATGCTAGGCTTTGGTGCCTTCCACCCCAAGAGCTGGATATCAAGTTGGCCTGGTCATTGGATCTCCCTTCCTTCAGTTTCTTCTCCTTTTTTGTACCTGCAATTCTTTTAGACAGGAACAGTTCTGGGTCAGAAATTTTGACTGTGGATTGGTTTCTCCTGTCCTTCCACTTGAGGGACATCTACTCCTCCACCTCCTGTCCATCTACTGGAGGCGGACTCTTCAAGTTCCCTGTCGTTATTGTAGAGTATCAAGAACTAAAGTTCTTCCTTGAAGTTGTTAAAAAGATTTTACCCATGTGATTAGTGCCTATTGTCTTTAGGAGTACTAAACATGTTGGCTATCTGCTGAAGAAAATACGGTTAGAATTTGACAACTATGTCAAATGTTGTGAAATCCTTTTGTAAACAAAGCTGTTTTACAAAAAGAGAAGTTTCTCACTGCCTGTGCTGATTGCTCACTTGAAAGCATAATGGCCATTTATGACATCAAATTTTGTTCCTCTGGAAAGGATTATGATATTGTAAAAAATATTATGATTTCAGAGGAAAAGGGAATGAGAAACAGATGATGTCTTAAAATGCAAACTATATTTTTATGCAAATATCCTTATTTGTAAAAGTATTCAAAGAAAACTGTACAAATTTGCCCATTAAAAATTGCAATATAAGCAAAATCTTTTAACCATGAATTTTTAGATTTTCACCGGGAGTCTAAAGTCTTATAAATGTAACTTCTTCAATTTGAAAAATGTGAAGAAAACCCTTGGAAGACTTGAAACGCCAGTTTTTGTTTATGAAAATCACTTTGGAGGTTTATCATAAAAATCAGTTATATTTAGAGTTTCACAAAACCGCTGCTAACAAATGAACATAAATAAAACAGATCTTTATTGCATGAGAAATATAAATCATACACACATTATAAATGTTTTCCTGTCTTCTGAAACTACTGAAGTCTAACAATTTAAGTATTATTTAAATTTAGGTGTTTTTAAAATCTTCCTCTTCTCCTTTTTTAATGTTTCTGATTTTTTTTTTTTTTATCAAATCATCCTTTCATAAAGCACAGCATCTCTGATGCCTGTTTTCGCTGGTGAATGGGATGCTATTTTATGTTGGTATGAGGAACATAATCTGCCTCATTCTCTTCCTTTACAGGAAATTACTTTCAATGCCTTCTGCAAGTTGAGGCAAATCGGAGCTCAGTATTTTAGACAAAATAGTAGAAAAATAATAAAGAAAGAAAGACACATATGATAAGATTTCATATCTTGAGATCCCTCAAATTTTACATTAGAGGCAAATCATCTTGGCTCTGATTTGAAGTGCCAGTGAATGCTTGTCTACTATTTGTTTAATAAAACCTGCTCATATGCTTTTATGTAATAGAGCCATATACTTATAAGCCATAGAACTCAACAGATGTTATCTTTGGGTCAGAAGTAAGGGGTTAACTTTAGCTGCACGTATATGGCTGGAGTTATTTTATGAGTTTGCTTTCAAGCTAAGCTGGGGGAGGGGAGTGTTCGGATATCATTTGCACTGGCTGTGAGTGATCTCTTTTTATGTTTACTTAAATAGTTGCTTGAGTTCCCCATTTCATGGTCCTCTCCATGATGAGAGGGGAGAGGACTGAAATAAACTGAGGTAGAAAGTCAC
The DNA here is from genome assembly GCA_021653895.1 of Mastomys natalensis. Taxonomy (NCBI): domain Eukaryota; kingdom Metazoa; phylum Chordata; class Mammalia; order Rodentia; family Muridae; genus Mastomys; species Mastomys natalensis. Next base: position 1,917,928 of record JAJTUV010000017.1, on the reverse strand, counting down.
TGTTGTTTTAGAACCTAGTCTCTATAGTAACATCCATTATGTCTACATATGATAATAATAATACTCAATTTATTCCACACACAAGATATGGATATCAAATAGCAGGAATCAATGGAGATCCCTTTAGCAGCTGCTGACTACTGATGTCGTTTGGACTCCAGGACATGCCAAAATTATTCACCCTCTCCAGACATGCGTTTTCATTCTGTTGTAGCATCAGTTTAAAGGCCAGGATCATCTAATTTAAATTTGGAGTAAATGAAGCCCAAAGGCTTAACTGTATCTTCTCAAATAATTTCCCTTCCCAATCTTACCGATATGGAAGAGAAGCCTGAGAAGTTAATCTTCTACTCAAATCCTTGACATGTAATGATGGCATGTACATAAAGTAGCTACTATAAGACTTTTTAATCTGAAAGGGATACTTTGAAAATCTGAAATGCAGCTAGACAAACCTGGAAGTCATACTGATCTTTGGGCAGGAATAGGAGGTGTGGCCGTATTGAAAAAAGTCTATCATTAGAGATGGGTTTCAAGGTTTCAAAAGCCCGTGGCATTTCCAGTTAGCACTCAGTTTAGCTCGTGGTTGTCTCAAAATGGAAGTTCTCAGCTGCACTCCAGCATCATGTCTGCCTGCTGCCATACTCTAAGCCATGATGGTCTTTAACCTTCTTAAACTGTAAGACCCCAGTAAACTTTTTTCTGTTAAGTTGCCTTGTTCATAATGTTTTAATACCTCAACTGAACAGTAATTAAGACATTATTAAAATATAATTATATCATTTCCAAGCTTTCCTTTCCTTCATCTTATTTCTGTCCTACCACTCCCTTGCAAATTCATGGAGTCTTTATCTATCTTTAATTGTGTGTGTGTGTGTGTGTGTGTGTGTGTGTGTGTGTACCAGGTATCTTTTGTCTCAGGAAACCAGAAGATGGCTCTACATTTATAAATGGTTGTGAAACACCATTTGGATGCTGGGAATCAAGCCAGCATCCACTATAAGAATAACCAGTGCTCTTAATCACTGAGCTACCTTTCTAGCATCACTTGGCACCTTTTAATCATATGTAATAAGAGGATTATAGTGAAGGGCTGGGGTGTAACACTGTGGTTGTGTACTTGACCAGAATCCACAAGGCCCTGGGTTCAACTTTCAGCAGACAGAAATGGGGAAGGAGCAAAGTAGGGAAAAAGAAAAAAGACAATGTAAGAAAGGAAGGGAAGAAGATGGAAAGACAAAGGGACATGTTACCTTTATGTCAATACAATGTGTCACAGTGTACATTTATATCCAGACACATGCTTTAAGAGGATCGCCACCAAAAAAGGGGATCCCTACCATTCGTATTTTAAAATGTTTAATTTTGAGAAAAAAAACTCTATGTAGATCACAAGCTCTGCTTAGGGAGGGACCTATGGCTCCAGCTATATATGCAAGGGAGCTATATATAAGTGGGAGAAGAGATTCTTGGTCCCATGAAGGCTGGACATCGTGGGGGTGGTATTCGAGGGTGGGGAGGTGAGGTTCTGGGGAGGGTGGGTGTGGGTACACCATCATAGAGGCAGGAGGAGGGGGGAAGGGGTAGGGAGTTCCTGGGAGGGAGGGGGGAAAGAGGGTAAGGGGAAAACACCTGAAATGCAAATAAAAGTTCCAATAAAAAAACAAGAGAGAGAAAAAAAAAGTTACCATGAATCTCATTTCTTTGTACAATCAATGCTAATTAAATTGTTGCAAAAGTACATCCTTAACAACTTCAGAGTGGGCTGTTTTCCCAAAATCAGAAGGAAGGTAGAGGCAGGCAGATGCCTGTCAGTTTGAGGTAATTGTGGTCAATGGAATGAGTTCCAAGACAGCCAATGCTACACAGAGAAATTCTGTCTTGAAAAGAAAAAGAACAACAACAATAATTTCAGAGTGAAAATAGTATTATGAAAAACAGATACCATCCTCAAATGAGAAACCCTATGGGTCACCTGAGAAGAGCTACATGATAAAGAGGGACACAGAAAAGGAGAAATAAAGACACAGAGGGGAGTTAAATAAACACAAAAGGACACAGACAGACATGCAGAGACAAGTAGACACAGGCAGGCTGCTCCTATGCACCACAGGAGTTCATTTTTACTAGCACTGGCAGCTATGTATTTCAGAGTGTGAGAGAAATGTAGAGAATCCCATTATTTTCTTTGTTAACCTTGGTATTCATTGTAGTTATTTGGGTATCTATGTGCAGTACCCACAGGGGCCACAGAATCCATGATGGAGAGAAATCTTACAAATATAGGAATGTGAAACATCCTTTACTAAAGGATCAAATCTTTGAGCTCATTGCAGAATCCATGCTGCAGTGAAACCATTTAAATGAAAAGAAATTGGCAAATTATTTATCAGGGCTAGAGACATCTGAGTTTGGGGTCAAGTTTAGGTGCTGATTTCTGAGTTTATCTTTGTTGGGTGGATTGTGTTTTCCTTGGTTTCTGTTCCATTTCTGAACATCTGGCCAGAATGGCATGTGACCATTCTGTTACCATTGGGTGACCTGACAGTCCTCAGGTCCAGTAGAGTTTTTCTACCGGGTTTTGGCACCTTGCATGAATTCTGGGTTTGGACCCGTTGCCTCTGGGGTTCTGGGAGCTGGTATGGCCTCTGTCATTCTGTAAACTAGTATGGCTGATATATACATAAGCCATCTATTGTGTGCACATATACATTTATATAATATATACACATATAATATAAATACATATCTATACTTATCTATGTGTTTTTTTATACATATGGGTTCTATACACATATCTATAGTATATATATGAATATATGTTTATACATAGATACAGATACAATATATGTTATATATATGTTTTATTATATATTAATATTATATGTCTATATATTTACACATAGATATATAAATACAACCTGCTGAGTCCATTATGTTTTGTTTGTATGTATATAATATTCAATGTGTCCACTTGTATTTGAATAACCAAATAGTGGATCATCTGTAGATAAAGCTTAATTCTACTCATCTTAGCTTCACTTAGTATCTTGTAGTTCTTTTTCTAGGACTAGAACCCTTTGAGATGGTCCCCTTCTATGTTAGAGTGTCTGTGCTCGTTGTCATTGTTCAAGTCTTGTTTAGACAGTCATATTGTTGTGGATCATGGGTGAAGATTCCCTCTCATCTTTAGGTGACACAATTTCACAGCTCAATACCCGGTACGCTGGCTTTTATAATTTGTCTTCTCCCTCTTCTGTGATTTTCTTGAACCTTAGCTGAAACAGAACAGTATTATAAATATATTTGTTGGGGCTGAGAACTCTATGATCAGTTGTCATCTGCCCATTGAATAATTGTGGTTTTCTGTACAGTCTCATTACACAGAGAAGTTTCTTTGAGAGTATGTGCGGATAAGAGCTATGTTTATACGTGAGTATGGGGGTGGGTATTTATTATACTATTAGAAATTGTGTTGGTTTGGTAGTGATAGTAGCTTTTCCTCCAAGATCCATGATTTCACTAACTCCAGATAGCTGGGTCTTCTTAAAGAACCCTGCATTTTCTCCCTCTTGTTGAGTTGGCCTTAAGTCCAATTAGATAGTTGTTGGTTACCTAGATACGAATGTCAGTATTGCCTAGATCAGAATGTCATAGGTGCGTTTTGCTGAGTTTGACAAAGGATTCAAGGCTGGGTAGAACTGTTGGTTGCTCTTCCACTTGTTTGCTTGTGTGACATTTCCAGGACTATGAAAGTTAGTCCTCAGAGGGAGGCTGTCAGGGTCAGATCCATTTTGGATCTTTTAAGTCCTGTGTAAAAGTTTATGATTTCTTCAGCAATATGGACTTGCAGGAATATATAAGAATTTTCCTCTCTCTTATGTATCTTTCTAGAGCCTATATCACTAAAAACAATCCATAACAGTCTTCTCCACATAGCCCTTTATCTTTCTCGGGCCTCCCATGGGCACCTGTTAGTGAATATATTTAAATTTTATATAAAACTTATTATTTTATATCAAAAGCTGTGAGTCAGGCAATCTATTTATGTTCATTAATATAAAGTTTTAAATATCTAAATTTAACTCTATGATTTTTATTCCCATGTAAATATTGTTACTGCACAGACTACAATGGTGTTCTTAAAATATTAGCCTATTGTTGTGAGGATAGCCCTAGAAAGAGTTCAAATATGTTTTAAATGTTTATTATTTTACTGATAGACATGGTATTTTAATGTTTTTATTAAGACTCAAGTTAATATGCAGGAATGTGTATATCATGCACTTTTTTGTTCTCCTGATACATTCAAAAACACAAGAACATTCAAAAACACAACAAAACATAGTCACGAAAATGCACAAGAGTAGTCTCTAAATATTTAGGTTTAGTAATATTGTTCTAAAGCTGGGAGAAGAAAAAAGTCAGAGAGTGAAGTTATACCAGCAGAAATGTTTCAATTGTACATAGATGTCAAGTGGTTGAACTGAGTTCAATTAGCAGGTTTTGCCTTTTGGCATTTTCTTTTGTTATCTATTTAATATTTTTTTCTGAGAAAAATGTTCTTAGAGAACACCATTAACATTCCATTCATCATATTCAAAGTAGTATTTTTCTCGTTCTCCTCATTTTCATATTTTGCTTGTGCTTTCTGGAATCAAAGGGGGAAAACATGAAGAAAGGAATTGAAGGCCAGAATCCAATTTAATATATTGAAATATTTTCAGAAAATGTCCTTGTCATGGGCTGTTATTCCTAGCTGTTGGTGGAATTCTCCAACCATGATAAGGAAAACGAAGAGAAAGGTTTGGGGTTGTCTGTACTGAAATATAGAATTTGGTTAGATGCTGATTTTAAAAGTGCTAGAATGGGCAGAGTCAAAAGTATTGTCTTAAAACATTGTTGGTTATTTCAGTGTTTTGATTAAAAGTCTTCAGTTCATTGGAGGCTTCTTTTCCATCCCTTGTTTCAAGAAATATTCTGTACATATTTATTGGCTAACCAAATGGATGTATGTATGAATGATAAGAATTATGTTGAGAATATCCTAATTATAAAGAAATAGAGAATAGATAAGCAGGTTAATAAAGTGGTTGAGCACATGGCCTCTGAAATTGAATTTCTCATGATAGAATCCTATTTCTTCCACTTAGTAACTGTAGGATCTTGGACAAGACTTGTGTCTTAATTATAGTTTTCATTGTTGTAAGAGACACCATGATCAAGACAACTCTTATAAAGGACAACATTCAGTTAGGGCTGGCTTACAGATTCTGACATTCCATCAATTATCATCATGGCAGCATCCAGGAAGACATGGTGCTAGAGAAGGAGCTAAGAGTTCAACATCTTGATCCAATTGCTGCCAGGAGAGAACTGTCTCTGAGGCAGTCTAGGAGAAGAGTCCCTACCTCCTAACCGTACCACTTCCTTTGGGCCAAGCATATTTAAACATATTCTGTAAGATTTCTTGCTTGAGCTGTCTCATTTATTAAAGAAACAAATAGTATTATAATACTAGTTTCACTGGGCTGCTGGAATTAATGTAGAGTACTATGTTAAGTGCTTCAGATAATGCAGAGAACCAGTAAGAAATGCAATACCTTTAATCTGTGATTATCATTTTTCCAGGTAACAGGCCATGGGATTCAATGAAGACTCCTGAGGAACAACAAAAGTTGGGCTCAAGAAAGAGAAAGAGAATCCTCCTGTCTGCCTCCTCAGATATTCTCAGTTCTGTCACTAGGATATGAAGACAGTGCATTAAAATTTTGTGTTCATTAGCATGTATATTTATTTAATCCAGGAGATTTGAGGAAGCCTACTCCCTCCTAAGCACAGTTATGGCTCCAACACGGCACAGAAATAGCCCTATAATTATCTGCTGAGTGAGCAGAAAGTGTAATCTGGTGAAATCACTTGATACATTTATGGCTTGCCTTTAACTTGACAGTAAGTTTTTATGAAGCTTAATGTTATGAACCAACCTGAAGATTCTGGCATTACGACAACCATGTTCCTTAACAGCAATTAATTGTACTTTAACATCCTCTCACCTTGAAGTGTTAATGTGCCCTTTATCCATGTGTGGGATGAGGGGTGGCATGAGGTAGGGAGGCAGTCTGCAGAGTTGAAGTGTGTGGGAGTAGGGACAAGGTTGTGCCAGTAGGAAGGTCCCAGTGTATTGGGGAATAAGGATGATATGAGATAGGAGTATCCTCCATGCGAGCACAAATGCACTTTGCATTGGTTGTTGTATTGTACATGTAACCCCACAGTCTCATAACTCATTACATGACTCCATTCAAAGTAAAATATGAGGGAAAAGATTAGTGGGTTTAGAAAGATAAGGCAAGTGAATTAACTGCCCACTGTTGGAGAGTGCCATATATAACCACTCAGGACGCACATTTTTTGATAAATGTTATCTTCAGGGTATTTTTAGATCAAATAGAAGTTTTCCAATTAGTTTCCTTCGGATAATGTCACTCTCCCTCATGAATACATTGTGGTTTATTTCATTTTTCATGGGTAGGCTTGTGGCAGATTTAGACAAAGGTGAGTGAACCCAGGTTTACTCTCAGGATACATATTTCATAATGGTGCACTGGTTCTTAGACAGGGAGCTGCTATTGCTAGCCCTCAAGGTGAATAAAAAACACCTTGCTGCCTCTTTGGAACACTAACTCATTCAGAGCATTCCATTCATTTGCAGTATACTAATTGGCAATTTGGGAGCCCAAGGCCCTGAGGTATCCATAGAAGAATTGTAACCTTACACTTCAGGGCAGTTTGCTTTACTGGAGGGAACAGTCATGCTGGAGTTTGAAGGGAACTTGAACAGTCGTGGACAGAGAACCAGAGGAAAGAAAGATATAATACATGTATATAAACCCTCAGGCACCCCCTGCCATTGTTTGGGGTCATTTCAAAATTCACTACTTTTTTGTTTGTCCAGGAAAGAAACCCAAGGCCAATTATGGATGGAAGCTAATAGTGCATGATATGCTATTGTCTTCTAGGGTGAAGAAGCTCTGTAATATTGGTCATGTCAACAAACAGGTAGTGCAAAAGTATGCTTATTTAAGAAGTATTTGTTCAGCCCATTTATTAAATGTATCAATGTATTTTAATAAATTCCTGGAGTGGTTGTATATGGACATTATGTATTATGTTGCAAGTTCAAGTAGTCTTCTTAATATACCAATGCTATTCCTTAAATTTAGTCTACCCGTGTTATTTAGAAATCATTGTAGTTTGGCAGTTAGATTGCTTTCTGAAACTAAATGGTCAGAATTTTGAATATAATTCTGTTTGTGAATTGGAAAGACAGTGCAGCTTTTCCAGGACTCACTGACTTTCTTTGTATTGTGGGATAATACTAGCCACTTATCTGGGGGACTGGCAGTGAGGCTTAAATAAGATACGCTTGTAAAGCTCTCACTGTGCTGCATGACACATAGTAAATCCTAGACAAATGTTAGTAATCATCATCATTACTACTGCTGTTGTACAGAAAGAGTCAAGGTTGAAGTGTACTTTATGATACAAAACTTTCTTTAAAATTAGTGACATAAAATTCTCGGGGAAGAGTTCTTTATTCTTTATAATCTTGAAAGACTGCATAAAATAGTATTTTTATTGTTAGTTAGTTATTCTAGTGTAACCAGGAAAATAAAATTTCAAAACTTTTCTTGCTTATGTTACTGTATGTTCTTAAAATGGAAGGAGATGAAACTGACTTTCTTTGAAGAGGTCTGTTGATTTTGATTCTTCTTTTATTTAAATCAACTTTTGACTCGTTCTGATTGAGTGATCTTTCCCAAGATATTCCATTTATTTGTCTTTCTTTCAAGATAATAATTCTAAATCCCAGAATTTTAAAATGGGATTCTAATAGTGGTCTGATTACTACATTGCATAATTTAAGCCCTGACTTTTAACAGTTCATTTTTTTGTCTCTTGAGCAAATGTTTGGCTTCTCTGGGTGATTTGCTTCTTTGTAAATAGAGATAACAACTTTATAGTACTGAAAAGAAATTAATTGGGTTCAATTGGCTTGGCAACACTGTTAAGGCTATTTAATATAAAGCAAATTTCTCATCTGAATTCAAAATTTCTCCATGGGGTGAGGATAAAGCAAGGCCCCCTAAACTCTATCCAAAGTTACAGATGTCTGGGATCTGCTAAATGAAAGTTAATCAAGTTATGTTGTCACCCAAATTTTCTCAATGAAGTTGAGAAAAAGGGTTGCATTGGCCTGTTAGTCCAGAAACAGTTGCTCATTAATACTCCTCTACCCTTTTCTAGATAATGATGCTCATTACATAGCAAGAAGAATTTCAGTAGAAAACTGTTTTCATTATGTATGACACATGCTTTCTTTTATATATGTTATCCTGGTACCCAACAGCCCTCTTCTGTTATATGGGTGGAGTTATTGGCTTAGATGAGGTCAGAGATGATCACCAATGATGGTATAAGTCTATACATTGTCTGCATATGACCTCATATGCCAACTTTTGATGTATAGAAAGAGCTCAATTATGCACTTGCTGCATTGAGAGACTGATTTTCTAGAGGGCATTCATAAAGGGGAAATAATACAGGAGAGAAACATGAATAGAAGGAAGATGTCTTTGTGGACTATAGTTTGGCTATAGTTTGATATAGTGAGGTGTGGGAGTTAGCAACAACTATGACCTCTAAGAGCAATCTATAGGTTACTGTTTTATCAAGGGTGATACATTTAAACAACAAACTTCAGTATCAAAGTTCATAAGAGATGATAGAAACTAACAATTGATGTCATTTTGCAAGACAAGTATGTAGGAATGAGAAGAGAATATGGCTACACTTGACATGCTACAATAACCAAAACTAAAAACATGATGCAAAGGGAGGGAATAGGGACTCAACAAGCTCTTTAATGGTTGGTTTTACTTTACCTTTCTCATGTGACTGTTAGTGATAAGATAGATTATATCTAATAAATAGCAGAACCTCAGATAGGTTTTTCATACACTTGGATTCAGGAAGCCAGGAACAAGAGATTTGGAACTTTAATATAGACTACTTGACTAATGTTTTCTTAGGCCTTTCCCCATTATACACTGTTGGTATTCTCTCTGGCACACAAGCCTATTAGAGCCTTGTTCTCCAAGAACTTTAGTGCCTCAACACAGGCACTGTAAATATCAGTACTGGAGACTGGGTGTGAGTTATAAATCCAATACGTACAGGGCAGAGGTTACTACTGGTTTTTCATGGCTGTTTTATAGTCAATAAATTCAGCAAAGGTCTTATTCTCACCTGAAAATAATGAGCCTGCCACACAGAACCATTATAAATGTTACAAATAAGCATTTTAGTATTATATATATATATATATATGCCAGTTTTAAACTCATATATACATGAATTTATAAACATATATATAAGCTCACACACAAATATACATATCATTTTTACACTTATCCTTATAGCACATTTTTGCTAAAAGTTTTGAATTTGAACACTTAAACACAAAATCAAAAAATACATATCTATAGTATATCACAGTACTGAACAAAAAATATTCAACTTAAGAACTATACCATTGCTGGATTTCATCATTATTACTGCATATCTATTTTCAGTGCTTAAAATTTTCTTTTCCTTTTTTATTGTTTCCAAAGTAGTTATTTTTCTATCTACAATAAAATAGGAATGTTCCTATTTCCAAAAATGTTTAAAATGTGTATGCAGAATAAAACATGTACATGCAATGTAAGGTATCAGATCAATACTAATTATTTTGATGTTTTTAGATATCTTGGAGAAAGTGCATGCTAGTCTAATTAATAGTGTAAAATCATTTTTAAAATGAAATATGACTAAGTTGTTGTATAATGTTACTGAATAAGTTTAGGTTTCAATTGCTGTGATAAAGCACAATGACCAAAAGTAACTTGAGAAAGAAAGGCTTAGACTTCCACATTACTGTTCATCCTGGAAGAAAGACAGGACAGGAACTCAAGCAGGATAGGAACGTGGATGTAGGAGCTGATGCAGATGCCATGGAGAAGTGTTGCTTCTTGGTTAGATCCTCATGGTTTGCCTAGCTTACTTTCTTATAGAGGCCAGGAACACCAGCCCAAGGATGGCAACACCCATAATAAGCTAGTCCCTTCCATACCCATCATTCAGAAAATGCCTTACAGACCTGCCTACAACCTAATCTTATGAAGGCATTTTCTTTTTTTTTAATTTTTATCAACTATTTTATTTACATTTCAGATTTCATCCCCTTTCCCCATTTCCTTTCCCTAGAACTGTGCTATCTAATCCCCCTCCTCCTTTTTGCTTTTATACCATTTTAATTACATGCTTGTTCCTTGACTATTTGCTTTTATAGCATTTTAATTACATGCAAGTATTAAGGTCAGTTCTAGGTTGAGGGACTAGCAATACAATAGATGCAAATAGTCAAGGAACAAGCAAGACAATAAATGCAAATAGTCAAGGATAAGCAAGACAATAAACACAATTCTGTGAATACTCTCATGATCACTGTTTCTAAGGGCTTCTCAGGATGATCAAAATATCTGAGCCAACTTCACTGTCCTAGTCCAAAGTCATTTTTCATGTCTGAAGCCTACTTCCTTCTTCTAGACTAAAATTTAGATTCCTGTCTGAAATTACTTTTTTGTTCTAGCCTAAGATTAAGATTCCTGCCTGAATTTACTTCTTTGTTCTAGCCTAATGTCAGATTCTTGCCTGAAGCCTACTTTCTTGTCCTTGGCCAATATCATATTCCTGCCAAGCAGTCCATTTCCTTGTCCTTGTCCTATGTCAGATTCTTGCCAAACAGCCCCAAAGGCTGTCTACCTCTCCTCCTTTTTTATTTCATTAACAAGACTGAGACTGTATTAGGACATTCTGACAAGAATGCCTTCCTTACCTGTCATGGAATATGTATTATTAAAAAAAGCAGTATACTTGTGTCTTAGGTTGTTAAGGCTCTGTGCAGAATCTTGCCTGTACTTTGCTTGCCAACCTGTTAAATTAATAACTCTGTCAAGGATTAAGGTCCCCTACTTTCAGATGACTCTAGTTTATGTGAAGTAAACATAAAACTATCCTGCACAGTTATATATTAGTGATAACTAGACAATTAAATTTGGAGAAAAGAAAATAGATTATTTATTATCAATTAAAAATAAACACTGGACCAAGAAATCTCAGCTACCTAGAGGTCAATGTCCTTCACATTATTTTGAGTATCTTATAGAAATCTCCTTTTTACTGTTATATCAATGCAAGTCCATCCTTAACTTTACTATTTTCTTTAGGCAATTTCAAATAAAGTAGCAAGTACCAGGCCCTAGGTGTATTAATACAACTGAAACTCACTGTTCCATGGATCTGGAGGCTTAAAGTGTGAAATCAAGATATTGGTGGAACCATGCTTTCCTTGATAGTCTTCAATTTTCTGGCTACACTTTCCGTTGCTTGCAAGGCTTGTAGAGCATCATCCAACCACAAGACCATATCCTACCTATGTTGTCTTGTAATGTTTCCTCATGTGTATATCCACCTTTATATTATTAAAATATCCTCTTTCCAAAAGGCTGCTGCATGAACTGGGTTAAGGGCAACTCTTATGACTTCATTGAGGCTTTGTAACTTCTAGAGACCCTGTTTTAAAAGTAGGTCACACGTGGAAATACTTGGAGTTACAGCTTGACTTCATCTCTCTGGGAAGAGAAAATTCAATCTGCAATACCAATCCCTGGAGTCTGTAGAAGTATTGACATCCTCATCTTCTGCATTAATAATTCTCTGAAAACTGAGGAAAGGCCAGCTTATTCCTGGCTTTCTCATTCAGCTTCTCTCTTCTTCCAACAAGACATAGAACTCCTTTCATGTTGCCACATGAATTGTTCCCTCCTTGTTGAGTTAATGAAGTAATAATTGAGAGCACATTTGAATCCTACAGGGAGTCTGCCTAAGAACATTTGCTGTGGTCTGGACATGTGTTTTAAAAAATTAACAATTCTTTCCTCTATGTGAACAAAGCTAAGAACTTTATATTATATATAATCTTGAATTTATTATTTATAAGTTATATATTCTTCTAAATTTTTCTCCTTCAAGTTTGCTATGTCCCTGTATTTTATTTTTTATTTCCAGCATCTTATAAAACACTGTTTACTCTGTAGTTTAGAATTTGTTAAAAAACCAAGATGAACGACAAAGGAAAAAAAGATGGTTGCACATATGAAAGGAGTTGAGATGTTTATGGGAAAAATGTTATGGTTTAGTTAAAGAAAGTCAACATAATTCATCCATATGCCTCCTGGCTTTGTATGTGGGCTTCATCAAGACAAAAAGAAGGAAAAAGTCAGAAATTTAAGCTTTGGAGAGTGTGGGAAATCTCAGAGATATTGGCTGAATGTGCTGCAAATCTGGTAATAAGATGGGAAGAGTAAGGAAGTTTCATGTTCCTTTCAGCAAACTGTGATTATGGATAGGAGGGTTACTACTTTTGAAAATACTTATCTTTTAACTTTATCATGGCCTAGAAAATAAAAACAATGAAATCATTTGAAAAACAATGTATTATGCATGAATAGTCTTACTAGAATAACAGTATCTTGTCTTGTTTCCAACATTCTTTTTCTTTTCTATTTTTTATTAGCTCATTTAGAATTTTACACAGTGAGTTTTAATCATATTATCATCTCCCTGACTTCTCTCAGATCCACTGATCTTCCTAATCTACCCAACCTTATTTTTCTCTAATTTTTTTCACCCAACAATACTTTTTGTGCTGCCCATTCATGGATGTGTGGTTTTCCACTAGAGCCTGGTTGTACCAGTGGCAATGCTTTTAAAACAAAAACAAACAAACAAACAAACAAACAAAAAGCTTCTTCCTCTCCAAGAAGCTATAGTTGCCTATAGCTCCTAGGCTGGAGGGTGTGGCTTCCTGTCCACTTCCTCTCTCCCTACTGGGAATTGATTTTGCTTGAGGTTGTATGGTGTTTGTGCATGCTGTCATATGTGCATAATGTCATATGTGCAGCTGTGCTCTTGTATCCCAGAATGTTGTTTCCTTACATTCATTCAATGCCTCTTGTTCTAAGAGTTTTATTCAACTTATCTTCTGTAGTGATCCTGAGCCATTGGATGAAAAGTTGCTATGTAGATACTCCTTTTAAGACTAAGCACTCTGTAGTCTCTTCTCTGGATCTTGGCCAGTTGTGGATATCTGCATAAATTACCATCTATACCATTACTATAAATAGAAGCTTCTCTGATAGAGGTTGAGAGATGTGTCAATCTATTGGTATATCAATGAGTCATTAGGAGTCTGATACTATTTTCTTTTAACAGCATAATGATAGTAACGTCTCCCTTATGGCCTATAATCTTCTTAGTTACAGGTTCTTGGACTAGAAGTATTTATTTTAATATTTAACTTTAAATTTTGATTAGTTTTTGAGAATTTCATACACAAGTACTATATTTACATTCTTCTACTCCTCCCTTGCTATGGTTCAACTTCCCCTGTGTCTCTTCCACTCCTCAAACTTAGTTACCTTTTTTTCTTTAGTTATTATTGATAATACATAAGTATAACCTGATAGATCCATTTAGTGTTGCTTATATGTATTTATGGCTCACCTTTTGAGATAGTTTCTTCTGTTAAATAAGAATGTTTATATAGGAGTGCATTTACGACTCTCTCCCTGCCCCCCCCACCCCCCGTGTGTGCACATGCACATTTAAAAGCATCATTGTCCATGTTACAATACTACTTTAACTTTCCTGAATTTGCCATACAGTTAACATGATGCTACTAAACTGGTTCAAATGTTATTACTTGGAAGGTTTTGCCCAAGGCAATAAATAATATGGTTTTTAAACAATGAGTTAAGTTTAGGAGAAGGTAGTTCTGAAAATGCAGGGTCCAAGCAAGAAAAAAGCCAATTTAGGGCAATAGTTAACGATTTTTTTATTTGATTGATGAGCCACTATATTGGCTGAGATAACCTAACATTTTTTTACACCTCTAAAACTTGGATATGCCATGTTTTTTGTCATTGACAATCAAAGTTCTTTATAGTATTCAATTATTTAACAGGAACATCATTGACATTTCAGTTACAGTTATTCAAAGATCTTCTTTGGATAAAGTTTATTTGGTTTGTCTGGTTATTTGTATTATATCATAGTTTATATATAATCATATAATAGACATGTATTACTATAAAGATACTTTTATTAGAAAGGGTAAAGAATTTTGTTGAGACTCTAAAATGAAAATAAAAGAAAAACAAAAAGATTGGAAGAAACTTCACAGAAGGAGCTTGTTAATAAAATGTTGGATAACCTTTTAAGGGCTCTGTTCCCTAGAGAGATATAGTCATCTATTGGATGTATTAGTCTTTAAAGTCATTTTATTTTTAAGTTTAAATAAAGATCTATGAGAAATGCTGTTTTGAATTCTAGAATCAAATGCTACCTTTCATATTGTTAATCTTTCTTGAAGTATAAAGACAGAGGACAAAAGGGAAAATCATTTCATCTTAAATTTAGTCTCATGTACACTTTTATCCATTTTAACTCACTTGCCTTTTATGAATCCTGCCTATGAGCTAGATGATATGGAAATAATACAAAATAAGTGACATAATTTGTAAATATGGGCTATATAATTCATATGAAGTAAGTATGCATACATAATATGTTCAAGGAAACAAACTTTAGTGATGGCAATATGTTCAGTCACTAAGATATTAATCTTGGGTTATGAATGAGAGGAATGCTTTGTGAGAGTAGTAGCCATATTTCCTTGTTTGTTTCTGAATCAGCAGCATCTAAGATATTGCCTCTTGCCTTATGAGCAGTTAGTAAACATATTTAGAACAAATAAATAAGAAACAAATTTGAATAAGGAAGTTACAGTGTTCTGAGATGGAAAATTGAATTGATATTTAAAATGGACATAGAGTCAGCCTTGAAAAATGAAAATAATAATATTCTTGAAGAATAGGTAGGATTTTGGTAAAAATAAAGGGAAATTATATGTCTGTGGGAGAATATCTTAGCAGGTAGTATACACTGGAAGATATTTCCAAGTGATCTTAAAAAGTGAACATAGGAAGTATGGATATGTTGTGAATAGAGAAGGTAATTACCATGCCCTAATGGAATATTCTTTTGGAGATTCAATAGGGAAGTGTTAAATGATTGAATGATGTTAACCTAAACATAGACAGGCCTTTGGGTGCAGGGAGCAAAGAGAGTATTTGCTGTTATGCAGAATGGATGTATCTAATATCTAGTGCTGGCATTACAAGCATGCCATCATGCCAGCTTTCTCATGTGTGTTATGGGACTCACACTCCGGTCCTTATGCTTCTGTAGCAAGTACTTCCCTGACTGGTCTATCTCCACAGCCCTATATTTTCAACAATGACTAGGCTACAACTTGGGTATGGACTATCAAAAAGAGCAGTTATAGAAACTGTTATTATGATAAAAGGTTTTCCTTCTCTTCTTCCTTATTTAAAAAAATATGAACTCTGTAAGAACAGTCAGACATTCAGTAGAATACTAGATTTATAGTACACATACGGAAAATTTTTAAGTTTTTTTATATTGTTCTTGTTGGAGTGTTTTTGTGAAATCTCAGAATTGAGAAATAATGAAGGCAGTATATACTACCACATGTCTGGATTTTTAGAGGGCATTGAATAATTTAGTCCTGAGGTATCTGGTCAATTCAGGAATGGTCCCAATGTAATGAATGCCTTGACAGTGTTGAGCGTTAGATACAGCATCATGAAATCTAAGAAACTCAAGCGACTTCATGTTTAAGTATCTGAATATTTAAAATCATCATATCCCTTATGGTTTATTCTCACATAGTAAGTATTTAATTTAGATGTACCTTAGCTGAAAAAGAAGATAACAGCTTTTATAGTTAACTAAGTAAGGTGCTGTATATTAAATCCCTATGTTAATGATTTTTATTTTACTAAACTAATTTGAGAGCTCTAGTCTATGAGGTAAATTACTCAAATTTTATATATTATTCATAACAAAACCTAGTCTTTTAAAAGACTTTTAAAAAATAGTATTGGAGATCCTAGTAAAGAGTATATGAGGGACTGGAAAGATGGCTCAGCTATTAAGGACAGTCTTATTTTTTCCTGAGTTCAATTCTTCAAATTTTCACAATGTCTTATAACTCTGGGTTCTGACAGGCACATGATTATGCACACACATGCACGTATGCGCACACACACACACACACACACACACACACACAGTGCTGCAGTTACAGTTGATGTTTTCTTGTATATAACTTCCAGTAAGTTAAAAAAAAAAATGACATTTCTTCTTCTTTCCTCAATACTTTCTACATTTTAAGTCAGTTCCCTGATGACTTTATTATACTAGTGATTTTTTTATCGTGTTACAAGATTGTAAGTCTTACACATGAATATTTGTTGTTGCTACTGCTGCTGTCATCTTGCATTACTTATGATGTCTAGCCCTCATTTTTTCAGATAGATTAATTATTTTCTCATAGATGTGTTCAGCCACTCAGAAGTAGTTACTGTTGCCTATTGGTAAATTCTCCAGGTTCTACAATGTCATTGATAACAGACAAAATTTAGAGATTATCTTCTGGGGATAGCAATAAGTACACTGAAGAATTCAACAAGGGAGAACACTACAGAAATTTTAGATAGTGTGACCGCAAAACACATTAGTGAAAGACTACAAAACAGTAAAAGAACAAAATTTCTAAGACTGAAGGCAATGTATTCAAGTTGTAAGCCTCCTTAATGAAGTGACTCTTGGAGGAAGGACTGCTGCATGCTACAGGAATAACATGACAATCCATCAGTGAAACCAATAAGAAACAATTTTGAAAATTGAGGTAGAGTGAGTCATGTGAGAGCTTTAGCCACTGTGAAAAGTCTAGCTTTAATTTGAAGTGAAATTGGATGCTATTAGATAGTGTTGAGCCGAGTAATGACATAATCTCACTTGCATTTTACCAAGATTATTGCAGAGTCTTTGTTGAGAAAAATCTGCCAAGGTAAGGAAAGAAATAATGGTAATAGAGAGGAGGAAAATTCAGCGGCATAGCCAAGAATGCAGGTGCTTGGACAAATCTGTCAGCTGCACAGGTGGAGAGAAGTGGGGGGGGGCAGTGGGATTTCAGACAAACTTGAAAGGGTAGGCAATTGTACTTGATGGACTAAATGAAACTACAGTCGAAAAGAACATGAAAAGACAAAGATCACTCTCAAGATTTTCCCCTTCTAAACAACTAGAAAATGACAGATCTGTTAATGAAGTGAGAAGTTTCAAAGAGAGTGGTTTCTGAGAGAGGATCAAGATCTTACTTCAGTTTAGTAGTTTTGAGATGTCTGTTAGACTATTTCAAATGGTTAGAGGATGTGTAGAAAGCATAGGCTTGGACCATGTCAACCTTACTGGTGGCATTTGAAATAAAGGGATTGTATGTGAACACTTACAGAATGGCTGTATTAGTAAAGGAAAAGTAGAGAGCCAAGGTCTGACTTTTGTAGGACTTCCAACATTGCAAATCAGAGAAAGTAAAAGAGCTCAAAAAGGAAAATGAAGAGGGGAAGCCAGGGTTTTGACATGTCATGGAACCTGATAGGAACCAGGAACACACCATTGGAGATAGAATGAGGTGATCATTGTGATGCCATGAAGAGAGGCGAAGGACTGGTGTAGATTCAAGATAAGAGAAAGAAGTTTGATTGGAGATGGCATATCTATTAAATAACTTCCCCAAATAATTTCTGATTAAAACATTCTGCTTCCAAGCCTACAATGTCAACTAAAACATATGCTACAAATATTATAACACACTGCAGTGCTCATCTTCAAATGCATGTATCTGTCTGAGAAGCCATCTTGCAAAGCTTTCATCTCCTTCCAAGAATGCTTCCCTTGACCAAAATTAATTTGAAAAAGAAATTGCATTGCTACAACAAATGAATATTTGACATAGAAATGAGAGATCATTTAGGAAATTATGTCTTTTTTTCTGGAAACTGGATGTATCCAGAGGTAATCAAGTTAACTAAGCTAGTGTTTGATGGGCAAACAATGTGGATTTTTCTTCATTTGTGATTCCTAGATTTCACATGGATACATGACATAATGTATATGACTGGAGAACTAAAATTGTCATGGGGAAAAAGGGACAACTCAGAGGGGAGAGGGTGGAAAGGACAATCAGAGCCATGGGAGAGAATATGCTTGATGTGCAATATGTACGATATGAGAATTTTTAAGCATTAAGTATAGAAATCTAAAATCAAGTTATTCAGAAGTTTCTTATTTTAATTTATGCAACATCCATAATTACTATGGAAGAATTCAAGGCCTTGGCTCATTTTAAAACATGATCCTATCCATGCAGATGGGTAAAAAGTGGTTTTGAGAATCTTAAATCTCAGTTATATTTTCATTTATACCCATATTATACAAACTGTGCTCATTCACCCTTTAGAATGTACATAGAATTTCTACAATATCACTCATAAGATCGAAGACAAACAATATAATGGAAATGTAGTATAGTAGCACAGTGCTAACTGTCCCTTCAACTCATATCTCTACATTTTAAGAAATCTAGGGCAATGACTGTAAGAAGAAACTCAAAATACGCACAGCAATTTAATGTTATAGAGGTACAAACTCTGTGAAAAAAGGTGGGCAAATATACACAAATACATTGCTTTATCTTATAATATGTATAAGCAAAATGTAGCAAATTTCACATAAGGATTTCTGTTATTATATATATTATATATATATATATATATTATGTGTGTGTGTGTGTGTGTGTGTGTGTGTGTATATATAATTTCAGTATATCTTTAAGTTAAAACATACTAATAATATTTGTATGGTTCCTGTTATTGTCATTTTTTTCTCTTATTTATAAAACTTTATAACAGAATCTATGACTTATGCTTTGGTTTTATTATTATATATTTATGTTCTGGATTATAATATACATTCTTGGAACTAAATTGGGATTTGTTAAAAATAGCATTTTAATACCTTTTGCAGTTCCTCAAACATTTGTCAGATGTCATTTAGGACACTGATTTTTGTCAGATCCATATATAATATTGCTTTTCACTGACACATTTTTTGTACCTGAGTAGAGATCATTTTATCACTGTATTCATGCATTTTTAAAGTCTCTGAATAATTGCTTAGTTTTGTGTCTTGTTTTAATATTCTTCTCAGTTTATTCATAAATTGTCTGAAGATTAGAGTTTGTATATAATTTTAATGTGGTGCTAATAAGCTTTGCAATGTTATTTGGTATTTTATCACAGAGCTGAGACTTTGGAGGCAGATTTTAGCAAGTACCTCTGAGCAGAGTTTTCAAAATCACCAGACAAGTAGAAATTCTCCTGATATATAGGAAGCTTCAAAAGGGCAACCTGGTGGGACAAAGAACACGAATACTGAATTTCTTGACACATTACCAGGGTTAAATATAAAGAAACACTTCTGTTTTGCATAATGGAGCAACTCGTATTAGAATTTTAACTTTCTGTTTGGAAACAACAATGGGCCTAAGAACAATATATGAGCCAACTGTTTACCATATCTATGAAATAAATGGATAAGGCTATTGCAAATAATATCATTATGGTATATCTGGTGGCCTTTTTGAGCTATGAAGGAATATGTTGAAGTTTAGGGTTGCTGAATTGTGTAATATTTGCAAGGAACTGGAAAAAGGAATCTGTACATAGAAGGATAGCAGAATCCTCCAGGGTCATATTGCAAGTTCTTGGTCAAATTGTAGGGTCTAGGTGCATGTTAGGGGTTATTTATCTTTCCATTGCATGAAAATATTCCAATGAAAATCAAACCACAAAAGGATTATTTTGGCTTATAATTTTAGTAGAAAGGCAGTTGGCAGCAAGGTGGGACATCCTGGTGGTGGTAGTAATTTGGTAGAGAAGGTACTTATCTCATGGAAGCCAAACAGTACAGAGTAGAGAAAGGAAGAGAAGGATAAGAGATGTATGACAAAAGAAACTCACACAATCACACCTCAGTGTAACACATCCTTTAATTATTCTTACTTCTGAATAGCCCATTAAGCTAGGAACCCAATAATGGATTAATCCAGGGATGAGGTTATAGAGCCCATGATACAATCACCTCTAAATGACTATAGCACTGAATACTGCTACCCTAAGCATTCAGTGTTTAAGTCTCATGGGGATCGACTTTCATACCCAAGCACTAAATGTAAGAGTCCATTAGTCTTAACACAAGAAGAGCTGCTGCGGGTCTCAGGTAACTTTAACAAAGTTGGCATGACCATGATGCCTATAATGACAATAAGTGATAAAAAAAGCTTTGAATTACTTACAAAATTAAACTAGAAGGGTGAGTCCACTAAAGATACATGTTCAGATACTTTAAAAACCATTTCCTTGCATGGAGCCTGAGTGGCTACTTCCTACAGCAAGGCAGGACTCACAGTGGAGCAATAAGGACAACAACCCAACCACAAAACCTTTGACCCAAAATATGTCCTGCTGATAATATGTGCAGGAACAAAGAGCAGAGATGGAAGGAATGGCCAATCAATGACTACCACAAATTGAGACCCATACCATGGGCAAGAATCAATCCCTGATAGAGTTAATGATACTGTTATGTTTGCAGGCAGTTGCTTACCATAAGTGTCTTCGGAGAGTCTCAATCAAGCAGCCAATGGAAAGAAATGCAGACACCCACAGCAAAACATTAGATGAAGCTAAGGGGATCATAAAGAAGAGTTGGGGGAACGATTGAGAGATCTGAAGAGGACAGGAATTCCACAGGAAGACCAATAGAATCAACTAACCTGGAGTCTTGGAGATGCCCAGAGATTGAACCATCAACCAAAGAGCACACACCTGCTGAACCTAGGCCCCCTGGCACACATGAAGCAGATGATAAGCAGCTTGGTCTTCATGTGACTCACCAAAAACAGGAGCGGGGGATGTCCCTGAATCTGTTGCCTGCCTGCCTGTGGTTTCCCTAACTGAGGCTTTGTCTGGCCTCGGTGGGAGAAGATGAACCTAGTCCTTCAGTGACTTGATGGGGCTGGAGGTGGGTGTCATGCCTAGAGGTGCGATCCCTCTTCTCAAAGGAGAAGGGGAAGAAGGAATGGGGGAGGATCTGCATAAAACAGTACTGGGAGGAGGAGGGGACTGATATTGGATATGTAAAATGGATAAATAAATTCGATAAGATTTTTTTAAAAAGCATATCTTTGGATGGACAATTAGTGCTTATTATAGTCATGAGAAAAATGTAAAAAATAAATAAAAAAAACCCCCAAAATTCGCAGTTCAATACCATTTAAACTAATGGGAATGGTTAAAATCTAAAATGACTGAAAATATCAAATGATGATGAAGATCTAGGAACCACTGGAAAGTTCATGCACTGCTGGTGGACATAAACAGTAGTAAAACTCTACTGGAGAACCACTAGGTAGTTTCTTACAATATAATACACACATATATTCATCTATAATGCAGTAATTCCACTACCCAAGTTAATACCCAAGAGAAATAAAAGTGTACCTGAACATAAATGTTTTTGTATTTGAATTATATATGAATATATATGTATACATATATTAGTCATATATATTTACATATATTTATGTCATATATTCATGTATGTTTATACACATATGAATACAAATAGTTTAAAAATCTTTAGTCTAAAAGGTAAATCTAACTAGGTAACATTTGTCAACCGGAAAGTTGATGAACAGATTTGGTGTGCTATTTGGACATGGGATACTACATATCAATTCAAGGAATATGCATACAAATATAGAAGACTCTTGAGAGACATGAGGGTGTCTGTTCCCATCAAGTATGGGAATAAAAGGATCTAGAATTCCCCTCTCACTTCAAACAATTAGAAACAGCTCTTTATGATATTATGGCAGGGAACTAGGGAAGAAAATATGAAAGACATAATGCCTCCAAACTTGAGTGTCTTCTGCCCAGAGGCAATTTTCATTCTGTGGTACAGAGGGAAAAAACAAACAAACAAACAAACAAACAAACTGAGTTTGGCAGTTTTGCGAAGTTGAACAGATTTGTTAAGAACAAAATGACTAAAAATCTGTGGGTAAGATTTGGGAGATTAAGAAGCACAGAGAATCTAGATATTGTTAGAGTTGTCTCATTAAGTATTTAGCTGAATGTACACCTACTTGGGCTAGAACACAATAGAAAGAGAAAGCCTGTTCAGGAAAAAGCATGGTTTCTGAAGGCAGGATGAGCAGATACTGAATGGTTCTGTCCAACAGGATTAAGAGTCATTTTGATTGTATGGATGAAAAACTCAGTGCCAAAACATGTCAACTTAGAATTCTAAAGATAGAAATTACTTTACAAAAGTATAAAACATTTTTCAGACTAAAAAGCCCCACAAAAACATAAAAAGCAAGAGAAACAGTGACAGGATATTTATGAGAAGGAAAGCAAAGCATTAGCAGAACAAAAATAAGGCTGGTAAGAAAGCTGAGTCTACAGAGAGTAATAAAAATGCAACCAGTGATTATGTAGAAAAGTAAGTGCATTTGCATTATCAAAAATAACTTTAAAATACTAACAATTAATAGACTAATAGTATAAAATGTGGGTCTATATACATTATTGGGTTTAATATTCATTGTTATTAGTTCTCTCTTGACAGTACGTACAGGGATTCTGGATGAATATTAAACCTTGGTTGTATGTTTTCATGATTGTGATTACCTTAAGTGACTGTGGCCTCTGGGATTGCACTGGGAAAGCCAGTTCAAGGCTTTGGAAGAATAGATCTATGGATGAGAGGAGAGAAATGATTGTTCACGGCTCATAAGGGGGAATCAAGATTATCATATTAAAATAATGCACTTCTACTGTTTTGTTTTGCTAGTATTGTTTTTATCATTCTTAGGTGCAAGCCTAGGGTGTCCTGAACATGCTATCACCAATCTACAAACGCACCTCTAATTAATTTTTTTTCCAGAAATGGAAAGTTAGAACATGCAAATTCTTGGCATAGTAATCTTATGTGTATGTGTACGCTTAAGATCATACATTTCGCTACCTGTATATTCTTTTCAGTGAAAAGAAGCCCCACTCACAGCAGGGGAAAGCTGATTACCTGTATCTAGAAGTGTGTGATTGTTGAATGCACAAGTTCAAGACACAATGAAGACTACCTTCACACAAGGTTTTTCCAAGTCAGGAACTAGTGGTGACTTACCTGGCTTTGTTAGCATGGTAATTTCCCAAGCCTTCAAGACTAATGTTGATAACTGGAGTCTCTATCCTTTAGAATCATTCTCCTCAGTCTTGAGGGGCTGATAATGATGTGTTGGGGGCCACATCATTTTCAGTGGTACTTTCTACACAGTCTGGATGGCTGATACTAAAATGTTGCACCCTACATCCTTTTGAATGCTACTTTCCTTAACCTGAATCACATCTTGACAGGTGTCTTCTAATTCATGTCCCAGCTGTGACTTAGTGGGTATGATTTATATGTAAAAGGCTTCAGCTTAGATATAAGAAGCTTCAGTATTATCAGATGACCAGGATGTGGGAGCCCTTCATCAGCACCCACTTGCACAGAACAGTTGGAGCAGAGTCCATCTTGATGAACTCTTTAGACATTTGCTTCGATTTTTTTCAATTCATAGCAGAGGTAATATTCTGGGCCATGTCTTTTCCTTTTCAGAGAGAGAGAGAGAGAGAGAGAGAGAGAGAGAGAGAGAGAGAGAGAGAGAGAGATATTTAGGCTTATAGTTCAGATCTCAGAAGAAAAAGCTTTCTCAGCAAAAGTGTGGTTCTGCTGTGGCCTCATTTGTCAGCAGAGACTAAATGCTCCTGGATAATCCCAGAACCATGAAGAAAGTCACCATACCCTTATTGAATTTTCAAGTAATTTCTTTAGTAATAATAACGTTTCAGTCTTCCCATTACCCCACTGTTCTTTTGTCTAGAAAGATACTTTTTATAAACCAAGATATTTTTAATCATGTATATGAAATATATAAACAGTTGCAAACATGCCATACTACAAATAAACTTTCGTCCATTACTCTCCTATAGATACACACCGGTGTCTTTTCATGGTGTTTATGAGCGCATTTCCATGAGCTCAGGGCCATGCAGCTTCTTCCACCGTGTAACTTACCAAAGAACTGCTTCATGCCTTGCTGTTTCCCTTTATGTGTTTTCATATGCTAATTTATAAAAAGATTTAATGCACTTCTTGGTTACTTGATAAGTCTTTTAAAACTCAACACTGAGTTACTTATTTCATTTAAGATTTGCCTGACTCTAGTAGGAATGGCAGGGCCACCTCTGTAAAAGCTAGGAGGCCATGACGTTGCAAAAGCATCTCCTGCTGGAGGACCTAAATGAGGGCTGCCTGAGAGACCAAGGAGTGCTGGTGCAGAAAATACCAGCCAATCAGGAACTGCTGTTCAGAAGAGATGCTTTCTTGGGACCAGTGGGGCCTGGGTGGAGGGTATTAAAGGAGCTTGGGAGGCAGAGGCAGGTGGATTTCTGAGTTCGAGGCCAGCCTGGCCTACAGAGTGAGTTCCAGGACAGCCAGGGCTATACAGAGAAACCCTGTCTCGAAAAAACAAAACAAAAAAAACAACAAAAACAACAACAACAACAAACAGAAGAGCTTGCTGCAGTGTTTCTCACCTGCTCCTGGAGTCTGTGTCATTGACTCTGAACTACCTCATCTTCAACCCCCAAGGGCAGGTAGGGTTAGGTGGCAAGTAGCCCAAGGCACAGGCAACACCTGACTTCCTGGAGGCAAACAGTTAAATATGTTTTCTTGTATGTAATGCTGTGCATCCACCTCTACGGTTCATTGAACATTTTGAATGAAGATATTTTTGTGATTCATCTGTTCCTAAGCTGAACTCTTAGATATTTAGAGAGGCTGTCTTTGTTATATGCTTTTGTAATGCTTTGTTATGTGCTGTGCTATATGAAGCACACGATGTTTACATTCTGCAGGAAGCATTTGAGGAGTGAGCAGATAAACAGTTGCATGACCAGAGAAAATGTGTGCATAAGTTCTTATTTAAGTCATCGGCTTCTAGAAAGGAAACTTTATCTTTTGAAAACACACACACACACACACACACACACACACACACACACACATATATATGTTTTATTTTTTGCTTTTACCTTAGAAGTAAGGGGAAGTTTATTTTGTGAGATCTCTGAGTAGAGTGACTTGTTGGAAATGCACTGCTTCAAAAGCAGAGTATATTTGCTGAGAATTCTGAGACTCTGTGAAGATTATTATTTTCAGTTACAATATCTTTTTCTTTTCTTGGAGAAAATTTTGCTCAAAACTATTCATCTATTTGTATCTGGACATGGGTCTGGTTATAATCACAGCCTCACCTGCACTAGGGCACATTGATTTTTGGAGGATGTCATAAAATTACAAACTGATTAGGAGGAGTGTCCTTAAGAGGTAGGCTACATATCCAGCAGTAGATGACCAACAAGATGAACTCAGTGGCATCTTTGGAAGTTACTTGTCTCATAATGTTGTTTTTAAAATTTTATCTAATTTTTTCTCTTACTTTGTTTATATATATTTTAATTTTTAATCTCTTTTTACCCTACAAGTCCTTTGTATATTGATTATGGCAAGCAGCTGGTATTTTACGTAATGCTGAGTGTTGTTTTACTTAACCATGCTTTCTGATTCACTATATTTGGTACTTGATGCCGCATCATATATCACATACATATGCAATAAATTTTACTATGTGTAGTACAAAAGATAAAACATGTCCTGAAGCTGAGAATGTGGACTTCAAACATCATCTTTATACTTAAGACAGCATTAATATAATTCTAAATGATCACCCTAGAACCTAGCTTTAAGTTTCTAGTTGATTCAATCTTGTCTTAAACACCCTATGCACCTTAAAATATAGAAAGGAGACTTACAATGGCTTCAATTGGGACGTAGTAACTCAGGGATGTTTACTATGTGCACAGAGAACCTAGCCCACCTGTGCCTATTAGTCATCTTTGGTTATTCCCAGCACTCTTTCCGCCTGTTTGTCAGCTTATATTCAGAATTCTCTTTAGTACAGACCTTCAAGCAGCTACCACCTAATGTTCTTTGGTGAAAAACAGTGAGACATCATTATGGTTATCCAAGGAGAAACTAATGGTATGACCTTTAGTGATGAGTTACATACCTTGCTATTTGTAGTCCTGAAAGTCATATCCTGGACAGCAGAGCCGTGGATCCTGTCTCCCTGTGAGCTATGGGTTGTGTGACTATGAGAAGATATTTTATATCACCTGCAATCCCGGGAGTAGTATGCTTGCTTCTATGACCGATAAGGGAATTTCACTGATGTTTCAACCTACAAAAATTCTTCTGATAGTGATCTCTGTGAGTTTGTTAAGTAAGATTGACAGGTGTAGCTTCTAAAACTGATTTAAATCATGATTTCCCTGAAGATAAGTTACTCATGGATTTAATTAAAACAAGATAAGATGACAGGAGCCTTTCCTCTGTTATGGAGACCATATAAATATATATCTCAGGGATATACTTTGTTTTCTTGCATATTTAATTCTTAAACAATGCCACTAATTTTTACAAATTTGGGCACTTCCGTAAAAATAGTTATTTAACTAACTACACTAATATTTAAAGATGTCACTTGGGAGTCATATAGTTTCTCCGAAGAGCTGCCTACAGTGGAAACTGTACAGTGGGACATCAGATGAAATCAGTAATTGATGTGCTCTGTTGACAGCCTCCAACGGGCCTATAAAAGGCATATAGAGGTTTTGGTGCATGGACTAGATAAGAATGCTGTTGTTGTTGTTGTATCAGTTTAGGATGCTGAAGCCTCTTTTTCTTATTAATATTGCATTAAAGATTTTGCCTCTTTGGTTAGTGCTATCTTAACCCCATTAGAGCTTTATAGTTCCGTCCCACTGCTTTTTGAGGTGCTTGCTCTTAACAAGAATACCACATAGTTTATGAAATATATTTTATGGTTGATTTTACACAAGGGTTATTTTTGAATTCTAAATCTTCCTATATTCATCATTATTTCCACTAATGGCAGCATTAGACTGCAAAGGGGTTATTTTTAATGGATTTAATGGATCTCTTTTAAGAATTAGTAATGTAGAGTCCTAAGTGTCCTCCTGTCTGCTAGGCTGTGAAGATCTTTACTGAGTATTAACTCAGTAGCCCATCAAGGGATTTAGAATTTTGTACTTGTTGACATTATTGAATATAGTGACTTGTATTCCTATTAGTAGAGATCCTCTGAAAAGCCAGTGCCTAGGTAGGATTTGTTAGGAATGTTGTATGAAAGCACATATGAAGAAAATGGAAAGAAAGCTTGGAAAGCCTGGTGAACCCATAGATCGTGACGCAGACCAGGCTTTCCTGGATGAGATAAGGAAAGCAGATGCCTTCATTTCATGCTGTTGCCCTGTTCTAAAGCAGGTCAGCAAGGATGAATGGGACTACACCAATTAATATGCCTTATAAAGGAAGCTCTGAGTCAGTAGATCAACCAGCATCTCCTTTAGATGCTGATGCTGGCGCCTCTCTCATTGGCTAGGAGCATCACTGAGAAGTAAATACAAAGCTGATGATGGTTTCAGACTTAACAAACAAGATTATTTGTCAATTGCACACTATATAGTGGAGTCAAAGGGTACACTGGCATGAAGGATAACTACTATACTTCTGAAGGGGAATAACAACCAACTCTTTTACCAAAGAAGATTAAATTATGCACATTTTTAACTCATGCTAATGAATTGGGAATAGCTGAAATGTATTAATTATTGTATAGCAGGTACTTAAGTATGTTTAATCCTCTTTAATGTCCAGATAAATATTAATATGCTTACAATATTGACAAACACTTGAAGCTAGGGTATATTAAATAATGATGTCCAAAACATGAAATTATTAACGGGTTGGAATGTAAATAGATATTTTCACACTCCAAATGTCTAGTTTTGTTAAAAAATATATTATCCTGATATGATCTGAAGTGATAGTAAGGTATAGCTAGGTTAAATGACAGATCAGAAATAATAGATGTGGCCTATCTATTGAAACACTGGCAAAAACCAAGTAGCATTGTTACTGCCTTGACTACTTAATCCTGTCCTCTTTGGATATTTCTGCCTCTGACCTCACCTTTTGTAATACCCTTGTAAGAATAGTGTTTCTGGAAATACAGGCTTCGTCTTATTGAGAAGATGATTTCTGCAAGTTATTACGACAAAGCTAGTGTACACTTCACATATTTCCTGTTGAAAGTTCTTTTATTTCTGACTGCCTTTTGTGCACGGGCAGGGACAGACATAATTATTAATATTTGTTCTTTGTTTAAAGCTCAGTGTTCTAACTATGTAAATATAATAAAGCAGTTGAAAGCAGTTTTAGCTTTTTGAAGTGGATTGCATATTTCTAATTTTATTAAAATTAAACTATAATTATGATTGATTTATGTCCCACAAGCAGAAGACAAAGGGCACAGAAACAGTTTATCACAAAAATAATTACTTCATTTGTACTCAAACCATTTCTAGGATTTAGTTAATTATTCATAAGCTGTCTGCTTATTATTCAAGTATAACAAGTAGTTATTTTAATAGGTATTCAAAGTTTTAGTAATATTACTTTTCATATATTTCTAGAGCTATCATTCTCTTACATTAGTTAAAAGAATAAAAGGTCTCTTCTCTAAATAGTCAGATTTAAAGATTACCTTTCATTAGTCAATAGATTCCTGTTTACACATAGACCTGTCTTGTTTCTTCCAAAGCGATTCAAAATCAACCCACTGGAAATAAAGTTAACAGAAAACGAGTACTACTCCTGCTTAAACAAAAAGAAAATGCTTTGACAATGTAGGTGAAACTAGAAGGCACTGTGCTAGATGAAATAAGACAGAAAGATAGAAGCCTTCATATGCTGACTCATATGGAACCTGAAACAAATGAATTCAGATGCAGAACTTGAATCTTTCAATTTTAACTAGCATGATCAGTGAGCCCATGGGATCCTGTCTCTACCCCATCATACAGGTACTTAAAATGCTTTCCTCCTGTGGATGATTTTTCTTGACTTGGGTACCAGGGTTTCAAACTCATCTAGGTCCTCACTTGTACAGCAAGCATTTACATGCAGAAACATTTTCTTAGTTGCTGAGTCATGATTGCTGTGATGAAACATTATGAGTAAAGCAACTTGTGGAGCTAAGGGGTTATTGGGCTTACTCTTCTCTATCCCTCTTCCCTATCACTGTTCATTATCCAAGGAACTAAGGACAAGAACTCAAACAGGGCAGGAAACTGGAGGCAGAATTTGCTGCAGAAACCAAGGAGGGGGTGTTGCTTACTAACTTGTTTTGCATGGCCTGCTAAGCCAGGTTTCCTGTAATACTCAGGACCACCAGCCCAGGGATGGTACAACCACAAGCAGTCACTAATTACAAAAATGTCCTAGAGCTGGACCTTGTACAGACATATTCTCAATTGAGGATTCTTCCTCTCTAATTACTCTAGTTTGTGTTAAGTTGACATAAACCATCCACTACTATTTCCCCATTCACTGGAGTTTCTTTATATTGTTGATTTTTTTGTTTGATTCTAAAATGTCCATCCCTTTCATAGAGGCTTAATCTTTTGCTTTATCAATACAATCTGTTGATAACATTCATATCGTATTGTGAGTTTATGTACTATTTAGAGTCTTTTGTTATACTTCATTAGATATTTAGAAGTGAGTCAACTGACTCAACCTTTGTGATTGGCATATTTGTCTTATCAATCACCAGGACCATGAATGAAGCTATACTTGACCATGGACTGATTGTGTAGACAGTTTTCTTATTTTCTTACTGACTGTTCTAAATGAAGGACAGAACTGATCAGTCTTTTCAGTTCTTGGTAAATTTCTTACCCTCTCAAATACTTTTTGATTTATTCATGCTTGCTTTATCTTTTCTGCTTATGCAGAGAGAAGCATTGCTCAACATTTTTAATGTACATGATTAATAGAAGAAATGTAAATGTACCAAACATGCACAGATGTGATTTTCCTCTATTACAATAATATTCATCCTAACTTACTCATCTTTTCTACAACTGCATGCCTGTGTGATTTATACTAACCTTTCTCGTTTGAGCACATCCATCTCCTAATGTCATTTTGTACCTTTATTTTGTCCCAGAATATATTTAGATGAATTGACACTCATGGCTGATTTTTCTGGAAGAATTTGTTTTAATATTGATTCACATTCCTTTTAGACATGACCCAAGCCTATTTTCTAGCATTGCTGGGATATTATAAACCCAGTTACTCTCTAAAGAATTGTGACTTAATAAAGAGTATTGTTAAAGATCAGCCCTGTAAAATAAAAACCATTTATATGTTTAAGAAATCAAGAGATCTAAAAGTTAGATTGCTGACATCATTGAAACACTTTTCAATATTGTAGTTTGGCTACAGATATTGATCTTTCTCACTTAACTTGTTAACATATGCTATATGCTGTTTCCATTCTATTTTCTATTATGTTGCTTCTTGTTCTTTTGTATGTGGCACTTACATTATATTACACTTTTCTGATTTATTACAGAAGAGGAAATCTACAGTTAGTTATTCCAGTATCATTGCTTCACATATCCCTCACGAGTTTTTATTACAGATATTAAAAAGCAGATGAAAATTTGCTACATTGAAGTTGTAATGTTAAAGAAAGATTAGAAAACTTTCATTCTCCAAATGTTGCCAAGTTGGTAGATAACTTCATGGATAGTACTCTCTACTCTAAAGCCAGTGATGTACAAATTGTAAATAATACAGAAAAGCTTAAAAACACACTACACAGACCTAAAGAAGCTAAACAAAAAGGAAGGCGCAAACTAGGATGCTTGAGTCTCATTTAGAAGGGAAGGATAAAATAGTCTTAAGAGGCAGATAGAGAGACGGATCTGGGTGAGAGAGGATATCACCAGGGGGATGTGGGGTTCCAGATCAGGTATGGGGAGGGACAAGAGGCATGGGCAGATGGCCAAAAAAATTCATGAAAATATGCAACACACTTGGTGTGGAGGTAGGGCACATCTCCAGGAAGAGACAGATCTGAGATAAGGGAGATGCCCAAGAACCAATGGGGGTTCCTTAGCTGTGACTCACACAGCATTGGGGATATGGAACCTGAAGAGGACATCTCCTGTAACCATGAAGGATCCTCAATGGATCGATAGAGACACCAAGCCATCCACAATACTTTCAACCCCAAATTGATCCTGTCTATAAGAATGCAGGTATTAGACATTGAGCAGATACTGAGGGAACAGCCAACCAATAGCCAGCGCAATTGGAGACACATCCCATGTTCAAGCACCATCCCTTACACTATTAATGATACTCTGTTATGTTTTCAGACTCAGACAGATGCAGACACCCACAGCCAACAGTGAATGGAGATTGGAGACTCTCTCTCTCTCTCTCTTTTTTTTTTTTTTTTTAACATTTTTTATTGGATATTTTATTTACATTTCAGATGTTAACCTCTTTCCTCATTCCCCCCCCACAGGAACCCCCTATCCCATCCCCCTCCTCATGCTTCTGTGAGGATGTACTCCCACCGATCCCCCACTCCCACCTCTCCACCCTCGAATTCCCCCACACTGGGGCATCCAGCTTTCATGGACCTCCTTTCCCACCTATGCCTGACAAGGCCATCCTCCTCTACATATACAGCTGGAGCCATGGGTTCCTCCCTATGTGCTCCCAGGCTGGTGGTTTAGACCCTGGGAGCTCTGGTTGATTGGTATTGTTGCTCACCCCATGGGGCTGCAAACCCTTTCAGTTCCTTCAGTCTTCTCTCTACCTCCTCCATTGGGAACCCCTTGATCAGTTCAATGGTTTAGCTGTGAGCATCTGCCTCTGTACATGTCAGGCTCTGGCAGACCTCTAAGGAGACAGCTATATCAGGCTCCTGTCAGCATGCACTTCCTGGCATCCACATCAGCGGCTACCTTTGGTGACTGAATATGGGATGGATGGATACCCAGATAGAACAGTCTCCAGACGACCCCTCTTTTAGTTTCTGTCCCACATTTTGTCTCCATATTTGCTCCCATGAGTATTTTGTTACTCCTTCTATGAAAGGTCGAGGTGCCCACACTTTGGTCTTCCTTCTTCATGAGCTTCATGTGTATTGTGAGTTGTATCTTGGGTATTGTGAGCTTTTGGGATAATATCCAATTATTAGTAAGTGCATATCATGCATACCATGTGTGTTCTTTTGTGACTGGGTTACCTCACTCAGAATGATATTTCTTAGTTCCATTCATTTGCCTAAGAATTTCTTGAATTCATGGTTTTTAATAGCTGAGTAATACTCCATTGTGTAAATGTACCACATTTTCTGTATCCATTCCTCTGTTGAAGGTTATCTGGTTTTTTCCAGTTTCTCGCTATTATAAATAAGGCTATTCTGGCTATTATAAACATAATGGAGCATATGTCCTTGTTATATGTTGGAAAATTTTTTGGGTGTAGGCCCAGGAGTGGTATAGCTGGATCCTCAGGTAATGATATGTCCAATTTTCTGAGGAACCGCCAGACTGTTTTCCAGAGTGGGTGTATCAGCTTGCAATCTCATCAACAATGGAGGAGTGTTCCTCTTTCTCCACATCCTTGCCAGCATCTGCTATCACCTGAGTTTTTGATCTTAGCCATTCTGACTGGTGTGAGGTGGAATTTCAGAGTTGTTTTGATTTGCATTTCTCTGATGACTAAGGATGTTTAACACTGCTTTTGGTGCTTCTTGGCCATTTGAATTTCCTCAGTTGAGAATTCTTTGCTTAGTTCTGCACTCTATTTTTAAATAAGGTTATTTGATTGTCTGGAGTCTAATTTCTTGAGTTCTTTATATATATTGGATATTAGCCCTCTATTGGATGTAGGATTGGTAAAGATCTTTTCCCAATCTGTTGGTTGCCATTTTGTCCTATTGACAGTGTCCCTTGCCTTACAGAAGGTTTGCAGTTTTATGAGGTCCCATTTGTCAATTCTTGATCTTAGAGCATAAACCATGGTATTCTATTCAGGAATTTTTTCCTTGTGCCTAAGTATTTAAGTTTGTGTGTGTGTGTGTGTGTGTGTGTGTGTGTGTGTGAGTGTGTGTGATACTGAACATCTGTGTAGAACTTATGAGATACTCCTAGAATGATGAAGGAGGTGAATCTTTGTGACAGAGAGTAGATGTGTAAGGAGTTAAATGACTGTTGGAAAAGAGTTGGGAACATGTTAGGGTGATAGATTCCATAAGAACAGAAAAACACAGTATTTGTATATGAACTCTCAAGGACTAATCATGAAGTTGCAATTAATAAATATCTGAGATGACTAGGAATGGTGAAAAGATGAAATGGTTTTATAAATGATATTTCAGCATTAGAGCTAACGTCCCCCTAATTATTTTTGATCCATTTCCTTTATGATAGAGTTTTAGTATAGAAGAAGTCCCCAACTTTTAGAGATTTGACTTTGATAAAACCAGATGTTTGGATATCAGACATAAAAAGATATTCTGTATGCTCATTCTAGACATTTTTTTTTAAACTGGAAAAAGATATTTTGCAGTATAGTTAGGACTACTGACTACCCATCAATAGGGTGTTTATCAAAGCACACTGTGTCTGTCCAGCAGTGGTATTGGAATAGCAATTTCACTTTTAGATTACATTTACATTATTTAGATTAGAAAAAGGAAAAAATTATAATGACAAGCTCTCCTCATAGGAGGCGCCTTCCAGGTACTGGTATTCAAAGGAGACAGGAGGTAATGAGCTGTGGTAGAGCAGCGAGTCTTCAGCCTCACTATATGATTGGACTGAGATTAAAAGAAAAAAAAGAGAAATAATATAAAACTATAGACAAAAACGTCAAGCATGTATTGACAAAGACTTCGAATAAAATAAATATTTAACTCCCCATTACAGAAAATCTATTAAATATCTGGAACTAAAACACCATTTTCATGGAAGTTGATGATTAGATCTTTAGGCACCATTTCACAGGAGTGTGCTGTATAATATTTCCACTAGCATATTGTTCTTCCATACCTAAAAAGGAATTTATTAGCGAATTGTCACAAGGACATGAACTTGGCACATTTGAACATGTTCAGTTCTATGAAAAGAAAATGAAAGCATTTCCAAGATAACATTTCGTACCAAGTACTACGCATTGAAAAGTTTAGCAAATGGCTGAGTCAAGATGCTAATTGTTCATTATTTCTCTCAGAAATATTGTGACTTCTGGGTGGTGTTAATAATTCACATTTGACTTGCCAGGTTGAGGATCTCAGTCCCTTTATTAGACTGTATCTGTCAGGACAGCTTCAACCAAGGTGCATTGTTCTGATAGTGGTGTCATCAAGTGTTTGGTTGGCATTAGGAAAAAATATGGATAGTAACACAAACCACCAAATGCTTCCTTTATTTAGGATAACACATTTTACAGCTAGTCTCTAACCTTGTCAACTTAGCTATGAGTTGGAGGTGGCAGGCCATATTCCTTTAAATAATGAGTCTTGTGTTTGTTGACATAGTTTGAGGTAAACAGACAGAGACATCAGGAGTCAATTTTAGGAAGAGAAAATTCTTCTCTTTGGGGCAAACCTTAGAAAAAATTGCATTTTTATTATTTTGTTTATTAACTCAAAATGCCTATAAATCTGTATCAGTCATTCTTAAAGATCGTATCAATGTTTCAACATGAAATTATATAAAATTTATAGATTTTAACACAGACATAAAACTGAGTAATGTTATAAACAGATTTATAGAAGGAGTTTACTTTAGTGTACTTATGCTGGTATTTCTATCAAGTTAGTTTTGCCTCTTCACTCTTTCCCCTATTTTTTTGAGGGTGTGTGAAACATTTTTCTCTGAATGATTTTATCTAAGCCAGTACATTAACAAGTCTACTTCTTATGCAATGTTGTAAATCAATGCTAGAAAGTGATTATTTCCTATTCAGAACTAGAGAGGGAAGATATTATTTGGTATATCAGGGAAATTGACCAGTAATTGAACTATTTGTTACTACAATTCTAGTAATAAACATCACTCAATTTCTAGTATTTTTGTTAAATGATTATGATAGAATTCATATTTGCATCTGTTGTATTGCTAGTTCCTCAACCTAGAATTGACCTTAATACTTACATGAAATTAAAATGGTATAAAAGCACAAAGAAGGAGAAGAGCTGGGATAGGGAGTTTATGGGGGGTGGAAATGGGGAAATGGATAACATCTGAAATGTAAATAAATAAAATATTTAATAAAAAATAAATAAAAAGTACCACAAAAAATATTTTTTATTTTCTAGATTAGAATTATATCACTTCCCTTTTCCTCCTTCTAAACCCTACCTTATTTTTATAAAATTTGTTCTTTAATTATATCATTTTTTTACATCCCAAATGTTCCTCCTGTCCCCTTCTAGAGTTCTTCACTCCTTCCCCCTCCTCTTTGCCTCTGAGAGGGTGCTCCCCCACCAGGTATACCCCCTCTCCTGGGACATCTACTATATCCCAAGAATTAAATGCTACTAAAGAATGCTGGGAAGAGCACACTGATTGGTTTTTTCAATCCAAAATGTTCTAAAAAGTAGAAATGATTTTAAAACTTTGTTGTATTAATAACTTGTATGCTTATTCAATTTACAGAATTTCAAAACTGGATCATTTGCTTCTAGTGTCTCATTTTTTAGATGACAAATGAAGGAGCAAAACTAGATTCTGACTGGTTAAAGGTCTTCTTCAGCAGGTTAAAGGTCATTTTTAACAGCTTAAAGGTCATATTCAGTGACACAGTGGCATCTAGTTTATATGACTCTCAGCTTGATCGCTAGTAGAATATCACACCACAGAAGCAGGAATGACAGCTAAGTACAGAAGTCTTAAAGGAAGAAGAGGGTTTTCTGCTTTGTGTCTTTGATTCATTGAGGATGACTCAAACAAAAGAGATCAGCCATGAAGAGCAACGGCTCCGGAGATGAAAAGAACTTGGCTCTGGGCTTTGTGAGCAAAAACTTTAGTCTTTGAATGCTATCATCCACTTTGCAACCAGGGGAAATAATCTCATCCAGAACTTTGCCAGAAAATCTGTGCAATTGTTTAACAAAACGTCATTTTGTATGACATTGTGCCAACAATTGCAAGTTAATTGTTCTGAAATTCAAATGGCACACAATCTTTGTATAGCTCTATCACAACTTTTACAATATATTATTCTTGTTTAAAGAAGCTAGACACCTATGGTTCAATATAAAGATACTAAAAGGAGACATAGGAAGTTTTAGGATTGGCATATTAACTCTGTCCTGAATGATGATGTTATAGGTGATCATGTAAAAATTGACATGTCTGAGCTAGAATATCATTCCTTATGAGCAATCAGATATGTTGATGAAACACAGTCTCTGTAGGTAAGTAAATTTATCTGAAAATTAATTCATGAAATATGCGAGGTGATGTGATGTTTTTATTAAACCAGGATAATCATCCTTTGAAGTGTAAGGTTTCAATAGATGCAAAGATTGCAAAAAATTATTTTGAGGTTTCAGTTCAACATACCATGCTATTAGTTAGATTAAAAGTGAAAAATCATTTTCTTATTTTAGAACAGCTTACCTCATTATTATGTGTCATTATCAGAGTCACTCGGTACGTGTTCAAATATTTTAAAACATCTGCAGCACACCTGTTAGTATATAATTGTCCTCGATTCTAATAGCAAATTTATCAGAATTTTTCTTTAAAGATGTCCACATTATTGTCACAATCGTCTTGCTATTTATATAACATACATAAAGATATTCTTAATTTGGATATTTTAACACCATGAAGTAGGGGAAACTCGTAAGTTGGATGTATCCATTTGTTTTTCCTTAAGTATTGGCTATGTTACAGGCCATGTAACTCCCTTTTCCTCTAAGAAACTACAGCACATCTTAAGGAATATAGGTTTGGTTGGATCAAAGTAGATGATTAACATGTTGGGATGAGGGGTGCTGTTATTCTCATTTTGTAACTGCTTCATGTAAAATGATTTATTGTAGTCAACATGGTACTTCCACGCATTTCCCACTGACTACAGTTTTTGTATGTGTCATCTCTGAGTAGAATGATGGTAGTGTGAAGTGGAGTTGGGAATGAGCCAGGCAAGAGGCAGAAGTGAGGCAGGAACCAGTGACTGCTCTGCTATGGTTTGAAGGAAACTTGTTCCCAGAGGCTCATAGGGAGTGGCACTATTAAGAGGTGTGGCCTTAATGGAATAGGTGTGGCACTGCTAGAGAAAATGTGTTACTGGGCAGGCTTTGAGGTTCAGATTGAAATAAGGCAATCCCCCTCCCCAGAGTTTCTAGATATGTTACCTTAATAAATGTACTAGCACCATAACTGTACTGTCAGTGCAACAGATATACTGTTATATGAACATTCAGTTTTCCAAGCAGACGAGTTCAAACTAGATACCTGGTCAATAATGAGGTTTACTGACATGAGAAATCTTTTTTGTTTGTTTGTTTTAATGTAAGACTGAGTAAACAATTTTTTTATACACTCAGGAGCTTCACATTTTTCTATCAAATCTTATTTATTTATTTATTTATTTATTTGTTTATTTATTTATTTATTTGCTTGGCTATTAACATTTTTACGTTTTTTTCTTTTATGTTTTAAATTAACTTATTTTTTTAATTGAAAATAAATTCCTCTCTCATATAATATATCCCAAATACAGTTTCCTCTTCCTCCACAGTTTTTCAGCTCCCTCCATCTCCTAGACACTCTCCTTTCCTCTTCACCAAAGAGCAAGCTTCCTAGAGACAACAACCAGATATGAGAAAACAAGATGCAATAAGACAAGGCAAAAGCCTTACTATCCAGGCTGGACAAGGCGACCCAATAGGAGGAAATGAGGCTAAGAGCAGGCAAAAGAATCAACGATATTCAGCTCCCACTCTTAGGAGTCCTACAAAAACAGCCATAACATAAGCAGATGACATGATGCGGACCCATGCCGGTCCTGTGCTTGTTGCTTCAGTCTCTGTGAGCCCATGTGAAACCTGCTTAGTTGGTTAAGTGGGCCATTTTCTCCTGGTGTTCTCCATTCCCATTGATTGCTACAACTTTTCTAAGCGCTCTTCCATGGGTTTCCTTAATCTAAAGGAGACCTCCAATTTAGACTGTCTTCATAATGTCTGGCTGTGCATCTCTGCACATGCTCCTATTTCCTGCTAGAGGGAGCCTGCTTGATGACAACTAGACAAGGCATCAATCTATGCATATGGTAGACTATCATTAGAAATCGTTTTATTGAATTTTTTCCTGTCAGATTTGGTTCTACCACAGATCTCTGGTTCAGACTCTTGTTCCCAACCACCCAGGCAGTCAGTATAGGGCATAGGCTTCCTCTCATGGCATGAGCCTCAAGTTAACCCAAACATTGGTTGGCCACTCGCACAAGTTCTGTACTATCATTGCCACACTGTATCATACCGGCAGGACAGATTGGAGGTCAAAAGTTTTGTGGCTGGCTTTGTGTTAAGAGGCTAAAATGTAGGGGTGAAGGCTCCATGCAGGCACCAGCTCAACACCAGTGAGGTATGTGGATGCTGTCATTGGCAATGGGGCCCCACTCTCAGTTGTCAAAGAGCGATCATCTATCCTAGCATCAGCCTGGGTTATTCAGGGATCTCCACAGGACCCCCTCTGCCAACAATTCAGCTTAATGCAAGCCCCTTCTACCACTGGGAGACTTGCCTGGCTATAACAGATGGCCAGTTCAGATTTCCACTCTTCCATTACTGGGAATGCTCACTAGGCTCACCTATAGATTCCAGGAGGGTTCCACTGCACTAGGTTTTTACACCTCCAAAGGCCCCCAATTTCAGCTGTCTCTCCCTCAACTCTTTCTGTTCATCCCATCCTCCCATCCTGATTCCCTCCTCTTTCCATTCCTAACGATTCCTCAGTCTATCTGCAAAATTCCCTTCCCGGCTAGATGTATGCCTTGTCCGCACAAGAGAGACCTACTCTTTACCTAACATTTCTGGGTCTGTTGATTGTTGCTTATTATTTACTTAGCAGTAATACCCACTCATAAAGGAATACATACCAGATTTGTCTTTCTGGGTCTGGGTTACCTCACCTGGGAAAATATTTTCTAGTTGCATCCATTTGCCTGCAAATTTCATGATGTCATTTTGTTTAACAGCATAGTAATATGGCAACATCACAGAAGATGAAAACTAAAATCCTCTCTCAACTGAAAAATAACTTTAGTTTTTGTCTTCTGTAATATGAGTTCTATATTTTACTTAAAATATTTTTTATCATGTTTTCCATTTGATGATACTTCCTGCAGGCTGCAAAGAGTCATCTCCCATTACTCAGAGTCTGTGACTGGGTAAGCGATGGTGAAAAGCTCAGAGAATTTCTTTTAAAGCAAACAATTATGGAACTTCTTAACCAGTGAGGTCTAAAAGCCAACATTTTATTAGAAACAAACAGGAGACAATCATATTTGGGAAGCCACTGAATTTCGAAGTTCAATTTTTAATCAGATCTGAGTGGTCACAGCCTCTTTTCTCCCTGGCCAGCTTTGCAGGTACTCTGGAGAGTTTGATGGTATCACTGGAACCAGTCCCCAAGTTTGAACTATTCCACTAGTAAAGACACATTGTTTCATTCTTATAATGCAATATTGCCCTGCATTTCTGCATTAGCTTAAATATCAATTTGGGCTTGAGAAGGGAATCAGTTGTATGACCTCAACTTTGTGGATAGAGAGACAAAGCAGTGGTTTGTAATTGAATGTCTGAGGAGACTGAATGGGCTAGAGATGATTTAAAATCGGTAAAGGGAATGGGGACAGATGGCTTCAGCCTCATATTTTATGTGTTTTTAAAGAGAAAAATTGTTCTATGTCTTCATGAGACATTTTTATTCTCTTCTCCAAAAGTGCAGAACTGCTTCTTGCAATAATGTCACACATTCCAGAGAAGCAGCACCTGCTAATCCCTTAGAGATGGAATTAGTTACTTATCTGTGGGACAAATACATGCCTGGTAAACTCAAGTTTGACATTCCTCCAATGCTTCTCTAATGTTCTTCACTAGAATCCGAATCAGACAGAGAACACTTTACATTTGTGACAATTGAACTCATACTTTATTCTAGGAAACTCAACAAAAAGCAACATGAAATGCCTGCCTGTCTCTTTCAGGTGTGTGATGGGAGTCTCTCCAAGATTTACAGGCTAATTGCCCCTCAGGGGTCACTAGCCTCTGTGTTCATAAACTGGAAGCTTCCGAGCTGCTGTGGAGAGTAATTGCTCTCTTACAGATTTCCCCAAATACCAAGTCTTTGTTCTCTATGTACAATTTATGGTCTTCTTTATCATGTCATCTTATTTTCAAAGATTGAAACCCTATGTTTTTAGCACCGCTAAAAATGAGGGCTCTTTATTATCTTACCGTTCATGTTAAGAGGATTCATTTGGCAGTATTCGTCTCTTAAACTAAATTAGTGCAATTTGTTTCAATGTGGCAATTTCATGGTTTGTGAATTTGCTGTTATTTTTAACTTTCATACCTAGTACTCCTTGAAAATAAAGAATAAGTAATAACTAACAAAACCTGAGTTGGAACTAAAAGCCTTACTGAGTGGATGTAGAAATGTACATACTTAGATACAATGGACAAACAATGAGTGTGTAAAGCAAAGAAGGTTTTAATGAGGACAAAATGAAGTGCTGTAAATAAATGGTAATTCAAGTTGTTTGACAGCACAGACACACAAGGTACTGACAGTTGAACATTGGCTAATTTCATTCTGCAAATTTCAGCATGGAGGTAACAAAATTTAAAATCCTTTCCAGCCTATATGTAAGAATATCTTTAAAGAAGATATTTTAATTTAAATTTTTAATGATTTAAACTTTACAAAATTCAGTATTTATGAATTTTTTGCTTGCATGTATATCTGTGTACCACATGCATGCATTTTTGGTGCCTGTGGAGGCATGAAGAGAGCGATAGAACCCCTGTAACTAGAAATACAGATAATTGTGGGCTGCCATGTGGCTATTGAGAATCAAATACTGCTGTCCTCTGGAAGGGCAGCAAGTGCTATTTAACGCCGAGCCATCTCTCTAGCCTAATTCTAATTGTAATGATTTAAATAGTTACTTTAAACTAAAATGGACATATAGATTTCAAAAATCTTAATTACCAATTTATATCATTCTGTACTTGGTATTTTGTACTTAGATTCTTGGTGTGTGTGTGTGTGTGTGGTGTGTGTGTGTGTGTGTGTGTATGTGTAGAAAGGGAAAAGAGAGGAAGTTTTTTTTCTTTTTTTAATGCTTTTAGTCATTGACATCAGGGATTATGAATCAAGCTTTCTGATTTAGATAAGTTTATTGATCTTAAAGCAGCTTATGTTATGGCAAATTAACAAAGATAAATCATATAAAAATCTTTCAGAATAGATTTTTTTCAAAATGAATTGAATAAATAACTTGAAAACATCATTAAGTATCTAAAGGATAGAGACAGACAACTTTTACTTACAGGATTCTATTTAAAATGGTTTTTTTTTTTAAATGATTGTTTTGGTAGTACTCTGAAGAACTCCATCTTAGTTGGTCCTTTCTCTATCTTCCTTTTGCTGCTGGACCCTGGCTTACTCACCTGTACTTCTGTATCATTCACTCTCCTCCAATCCTCTCTGAGTCAGATGCTCTGGGTTCCTCACCACACTTCCTGCTGCAGCATGCACACAGGCAACTTCTCTGTCTCTTCCCTGAGTATTCTCTTCACTTCATTTCTACCCTGTTTCTTCAGTGACTACCTCTGTCCATTTGCACTAATCAAGGCAGTGTCCTTTGCTCATTTCTTCTTCTGTCTTTGGGCAATCATATCCACTATGTTTTATTTTTATAGCAAATATAGCTTGTAAGAAGACTACTTCCATGCTGGTATCAGTGTATTCTGGTTAGCTCCCCACCCCACCCCC
The DNA here is from genome assembly GCA_021653895.1 of Mastomys natalensis. Lineage (NCBI taxonomy): Eukaryota > Metazoa > Chordata > Mammalia > Rodentia > Muridae > Mastomys > Mastomys natalensis. The sequence goes on along the minus strand of JAJTUV010000017.1, from coordinate 1,875,683 downwards.
ATTGTATACTGAAAACTTCTTCATAGAATACAATTCCGTCTCAATTTTGGTGTTTCTGAATTTATAAATTTAAAAACAATTTATAAATTGTTTCTTTTCCCAAAATCTGTGTCTCCATTTTTTCCTTCTCTTTGACAATGTTGTCATCTTCCTCTTCTTTGACTCTTCATTCTGCATTGTTTTCTATCTCACCACTGATGGAGCAGAGGGTGAAGCACTATACCTACTCTAGTTTCCTTAACTCAGATTAAAAAAAAAACAGAGCTACCTCAACAAGACAGTCAAAATATTCTCATTTTGTCCACTTTCACAGATATAGCTGTGGAACTTAAAAGCATAGAATTAAAATAAATTTAGTCATAAGATATAGAAAATAGAGATCAAAATATTTTATGCTACTGTTAAAGGTAATTGAAAGTCTTGGCTTAAGTATTGAAATTCTTGCCAAGTTTAGGATATGGCATATAATAACTTAAATATAGGTCTTACTATTGCTACGTATCTTAAATATCTTCCATGCCTTACTTCAGCTTCTAACTATAGTGTGTATGTATGTGTGTGTGTGTGTGTGTGTGTTTGAAAGACAGACTGTTAGAGACAGAGAGACAGAGAGACTCACAGATGGAATATGTTTCAACTATATATACCAAGCTACCTAGATTGTCCTTTTTCTACAAAGACAAAAACAAGTATTTTTCATATTACCTGGCATATCTAACATCTTGAACAATGCCTGTATATTTAAGTACCTGCTGTATGTGTGTGTAAAGAATGTATTTGAACATACAGAGTACAATGTATATATGAATACATATACACACATATACATACATACATACGTAAGTACATATATACGTACAAATGAACTAAAAAGAACAAACCAGTTCCATTCCTATTGTTATGCTAAAACTAGCTTTGGTCTTGGCAATCAGGTGTTTCTTCATTTAAACCTTCTTTATCCAAAATAGCATGTATTCCACCGATATTGAATACTTAAATGTTCTATTTTGGGACTGGATTATGAAAAGAGTTAAAAGATGACCTATCCTTTAGTCAGATGCTAAAGTACTTAAGAAGTTTGTCTGTAATCAAATGCATGCAATAAAGTGTTTTGCTGTCAGAGAAGTCCATGAATAACAAAACACAGTAGAAAATATGTTGAACTTGTGTTGTTTAAATAAAAAATTATTATCAGTATTTGGTAATTATTTGAACTGCATTATCAGCTTCATATTTTTATTTTATATATGATCCTATATTAGACAACTGTATATAAATCATTAGAATTATAAATTCTAAATCTTGCTCAAGTTAATAGTCTAATTTTTCTGTTTGTGTAATTTTTATTTGTTTTTTTCTTTGGTGAGTATATACTTGTACACGTTCATATGGGTGTTCGTGTTCATGTGTGTGTGTGTGTGTGTAAGAGTGTATCTATAGAGGATAGAAGTCAATACAAGATGTCTTCCTCCTTGTTCTGTACCTCTCACCTTTTGTTTGAGTCTCAGTGAAGTAGAGCTCATCATTTTGGCTAGCCAGAAAGGCATAAAGTTTCTAGGATTCTGTGTGGGCTATGGGGATTAACCTCTGCTTTTTATATTTGCAGTGCAAGTAGACTTTACAAATGGAGCTATTTACCCAGCAATTACTGAAATCCTCACATTTAACGTTTACATGCAATGAAATAAAAAGTAATGAATATTTCAGTTTTCAATTCTGTGTTCAATGTCTACACATGTGTGCATGTGTGCACGTGTGTGCGCGCACACACCCTACACTCAGCACAACACACAAGTGAATTCAAGCTAATTTGCATGAATTGATTATCTCTTTACATAAAGTAATTCGTAGGAATCAAACTTCAGATATCAGTGCTGGTATCAGCTGAGCCCTCTTGAGAGCACATACTTAACTTTTGAGTATAAAAGTATTCTTTTCCTTCCTTCCTTGATTGCTTCCTTCCTCCATTTCATGTTTTTCTCCCCTCTCTTTCTTTCAGTTTTATTTATTTTATATGTATGAATGTTTAACCTGGATTTATATGAATTGCACCATATGTGTGCCTCATAACCACTGCGATCAGAAGATGGAATAAGACCCATGTGCCTGGAATTTCAGTTTGTTGTGAGCCTCCATGTGAATCCTGGAACCTAGACCTATGTCCTCTGTCAAAGCAATATATATTCTTAACCACTGATTCATCTCTCTAGCTACAACTTCAGCAGTGTTTTCTGTAGAATATCTTTTCCTAGGTACCGTGAGAGTCATTCAAAATCTGAGATCCTATGTTTCTAAGGTACACAATAAGATGTTTAACAAAACCTGAAATAATTAGAATTATTACATTGATTTTTTTCAGTGTACTATAATATCCAGTTCTTACATCTTTTTATGACTAGTACCTGGGGTACTAGTCTTGTTTGAAATAAAAGATCTCCAAACAGCATGGTCCTATTGAGAATGAACCGGTTGTCACTTCTATGCTCTCCTAGCCCTAATATAGAAAGCATTGCTTTTGTGTACTGTTAATACACTTTGATGGATACTATGGCCATCTCCTAGGGCACTATAGGAAAAAGCTTAACAATCCTGACACTGAAATAGATTAAAGGGTTTATTCTCTTTCATGATGACCACATGAGCATTTTTCAAACTAGTTTTGGACTAGAAAGATGAGGGTCAGAAGTCTGTTTGATATTCCAGAGCATGAGAATAAGACTGTTGGCATTGTTGTTGGGAATAGTCATCACTGGTCATTAGAATCTAGTCAGGCACTATTTGGTTTTGTCACTCCTTCCATGGGCCTGTTTCTTATTAACATTCTAGGTCTGAGGAGTCTCAGACTCACTGCTTTTTTTTTTTTTTTTCTCATGTGAGACAGCTACAAAATTCTCTAGATCAGGACTTTCAGTTAATCATTGAAGTTAGAATGAGGGTTAGTTATAAACCAGAGGGACCATCAGTCATCTTCCTTTTTTTTTTTTTAACACCATGTCTAGCCATCATTTTATATTTGCTCTTGGTAGCTGGCCTTATAAATCTTAATTAAAGGCTTTCTCAGACACTGAATTTAAGCTATCACCCATTATAGCTTCGTTAAGATGTCCATGTCCATTAAAACCTTATCAAAATGCAGCATCTATTGCCTGTGCAGCTCATGTAGCATTCATCTCTACAAGCATCATTAATGCAGAGAAGAAGGATCTATGCTGGCAGCATGGTACTCTGACAGTTGCTCTTAAGCAACTGAAATTGGATTTCATTTCTATACTGTTTCAGTTGTATTTTCTAGAATTTCAAAATTGGTTGGCTAGCTCATTCCAAATCATGAGTCTGTAAATATCTGTATTTTTAAAAAATTATCCTCAGACTATTGTTATTTTTAGAAGTAGCCCAAAAATATCATCAACCTGTTGGCATGGTCTGAAATTCAAGAATAAATACAAACCAAATTCATAAGCAAAAGCTGGTGTTGATTCTAAAATGTGGTGCTAATATTTCCTTGTAGAAACAAATGCAATGTAATATCAATGTAACTGCCTTGATGCTGCTAAACTGTTCAGTATTTACCTTCTCCAACTTAAATGACTAGGAAATTAACTAGAAAAGATGGAAGTTTTAGATGAAGATCTAAAAGTGTGATTAAGGGAGAGATTTAAAATTAGGGAGCTAAAAATCTTATAAAATATAATATTTATAACTTTACAGCATCAAATATTATTACTGCAATGACACCAATAAATATTGTGGATTTCCACAGTCACTTGGAAGTAAAAGAACCAAAGGGTACTCAGACGTAAACCAATGCAATTTAGACACATTTAAGGGTTCACAGTTACTGCCTGTTAAGTCACAGTAAGGGTTAAAACACTTATGGTTTTTGACCCTCTGTCTTGATAACACTGTTAGATTTTCAGAGGCACTAAAGGAAATAGTTTTTAATCTGTGAACAACATAACTAATGTGAATGTGTTTCTATAGTCACTTCTTAAGTATTAAGGAAGCTTTATCTTTTTTCTTTTAGGGTGGTAATATGTATATTAAATTTCATAAGTATGCACAGTGGGGAAGCCATCCTTGCAGAAAGATCTGAGAGTTCCAACCTTGAGACAATGTCAATGAGTCAGCAGTCTAGTTTCCTAGTCCATTTAAGACAACAGTGACTGACTGCTGCCTTTTGTCATGGATTTGCTCCTTTTTGCTGGTGGGGGCCTGGTGGAACTGTGGGGAGACACAGATGGGGGGCACCAGATGCACATTCCTCTTTTCAAGGCATGGTCTACTACCCACTCATTGTCTTCCACTGTAATGGAACAGGTGCAGTAGACTAGGTAGCCTCCGGTCTTGGAGGCGACATTGACTGAGTCAATCACACGGAGGAGCAATTCCTTCTGAAGGTGGACAAGAGAGAGCCCTGGGATTAGGGAGATGTCCAAGAATCAATGAGGATGTCTTTAGCTGTGACTCATAGGATTTTGGATATGGAACCTGAAGAGACCACCTCCTGTAGCCAGGCAGGAACTTCAGTGGAGTGACAAGCACACCAATCCACTCACAAAATTTTCGACCCCAAATTTATCCTGCTTACAAAATGTACAGGCACAGGGCATGGAGCAGAGACTGAGGGACTGGCCTACCAATAACCTGACCAATTTGCAGTCTATCCCCTGGGTAAACACCAATCTGACACTACTAATGATACTCTGTTATGATTGCAGACAGGAGTCTAGCAGTGACAATCTTTACTTGTTACAATAAAAAGCTCTTTCTGGGTGGGACTTTTGGGTCCTGGCACAGGCATGAAAACTAGTGGAGGAATTTTGAAATGCAATTAATTTATCTTGCTAGAAAGTTTCTGAAAACACATTTTGAAGAGAAGCCAATGTCTAAGACGACTCTTTCCATTCCATATTCTGTGGAAAGACTGTGCTCCTCAGGCTAACATATGCATTACTAATTGAACACTCTGTTGACAGTATTTGTAAGAGACAGACCACAACAGTATGCAATGAGGTGATTTAAGTATGTAGCAAAAATCAAAATTATATTATTTCCTTTACATTTTAGAGAAGTTATCACAACAGAATAGGAATTTTTTTCAGAGGAGTCTACATGTTAGGTGAGAAGTTTATATGGGAAATGGAAACCTGTGGAATGTTTTTTATTACCTTTATGTCTTGGATCTCTCTTGGGTGTTGGCAGATAGCTCAGTGGTTTAGAACACTATTGTTGCTCTTGCAGAGGATCTGGGTTTGGTTCCCAGAACCCATAAAGTGACTCATAACCATCCAGTTCCCAGAGATCCTGTGTCATCCTTTGAACTCTATGAGGATCAGGCATGCACATACATAATTATACATGCAGACAGAACTCTCAAGTATATAAGAAAAAAAATCTAAAAATACTTGCACCCTATAATACGGTGCTCATTCATTTGTTCTAACCACTGGATATAGCAGTGAACAAAATTCCTGGAATAAATTGAAACATGTTCAATGTAAAATTTGGTAATTTATTTTTTAGGAAAAATATTATTCAGATGAAAAGAAAATTTTGGTAAAGAGGCCATTGTTATAGTGGTTAAAGAAACTTTATTTAGAAGATGACATTTTTCTCAATGCCTAGGGTAGATGCCATACTTTCTTGAAGTATTCCACCTTTCTGGAAGACCTCTTAGGTAGTGGGAGAATATATGCTAAAGCAGATGTTTAAAAAAAAAAAAATCAGCCCTGAGGCCATTATGGCTGGAGCTCAGGCAGAAGGTTGATAATAGATCAAGTTGCTGACCAAGGTAAGAAGGTAAGTCCTTATACAGGACTAGGAAGACATTTATATCATTTTTGTTTTCTATTCCAAGCAAGGTTTGAGAGGCTTAGGAGAATTTAAAACTCAGGTTATACAGAATGAATAAGTTTAAAAGGAAGAACTTAGAAGAACTAAACATTTTTGCTCATTAAACAAATCATCCAAGGATATTAACTAAGAGAGGAATGTTTATACTCATATTTTGATTTTTGGAATTCCTTGAAGTGATGCTTTATTATAAATGTGTTTTGGCATTATTTATTACATAAAACTTGATGACATAAAAATCTCATATTTTACACAGAACTTTAATGCAATAGAGAATAAGAGATTCCTATACAAGACATTGCTATGATATTTTAATAAGCATGGCATGGATTAAAATACAGAACCTACTAAGTGGTATGAGGCCAATGTAATTATTTGATATATAAAACTGAAAAGTCTTAGCAATCATGCATTTTCTGTTTGGAGCACAGAACCTTGGGATAACAGGATTCTGTTTTTTTTTTGAATTCACGATTATGAATAAATTCCTTTCCTTCACTGAGCTACATTTTCTTCTCTTCAGAACGGAAGTAATAGCTGATCTCAGAGTGATTCAACAAACCACTGAAAGTGGAACTATTGACCCTAGTAAGCAAGTCATATATTTAGTTACACCATTAAAGTTACCTTTAGTCTTCACCTTCCCCATTTTCCATGATCATCATTAAATTTATTTCTCACATAAACTGAAGAGTCTTTTGGTCCAACATAGATCAGAAGCCTAATTTCTAACTAAAAATGATTGATGGCTTTATCAATTTTGAATAATTCCAGGTATTGAGACTTTCGTGATGTTGATCATCTCACTTTGAGAAAATAGAGGTACTATTTTCACTCAGAAGACAAAATTGCATCTCCTGCAGTCAATTGGAAAAAAATTATCATTTAGCCATTACAGCCTAACCAGCCTCAAGAATCCTACAGAGGCTTCTAACAAACATCTACTCCATCTTCAAAACTAATCTTTGTAAAACATGACTTCAGTTCTCTTTATGTGTTTAGTGATTCTCCTTTGAACGTGCTTCAGCTTAGTTCATTTTTGAAGTATATGGTTTAGATGTGGTTTGATATAGAGGCATACTAGAATGGAATTATTATTTCCCTTGATCTGGACAAAATATTCTATTAATGCAGCCAAGAATTACATTAGCTCTTTTGGCAATCACAGTTCAGTACTGATTTATATCAAGCTCCCTGTCAATTAATCCTTCGGGAATTTTTTATTTATGTTCTTTCTAGGCAATGCCTCTGAATCTATATTAGTTTAGTTGCTGTTTGGAATAAAGGATAGGATTTTATATTTCCCCCTAATTAAATTCATCTTGCAAGTCCATCTTTCCATCTGCTGGGATTGTGTTGGATGCTGATTGCATCATCTTTTAAAAATTAATAGTTCCAAAGAGGAGCTCAAATCAGATAGCAAGGTGTTTTGAAAAAAAACATTTGTCATAGGGGTCTATTGCTGTAATAAGGATCATGACGTTTTAAAAGTAACTTGGGGAGGAATGGGTTAATTCCTCTCACTCTCCCAGGTAGCAGTCCATCACTGAAGGAGGTCAGAGAAAGAACTCAAGCAGGGAAAGAGCCTCAAAAGACAAACTGATGCAGAAGACAAGTACAAAGGTTGTTTTTGGACTTTCTCAGTCTACTATCTTGTACAACTCTGGACCTCCTTTTCAGCTGGCTCGGTCATGATCTTTTTCACAGCAAATGAAACTTAACTAACACAAATAGTTTTTGCAAAAGCATTATTAGGTTGTTTGAGACACACTTTAGAGCTATTAATTAAAAAAAGAAAATTCCATCAATATCTAAGACAATCCTAACAGATGAAATGATGGCCTTGCAAGATGAATCATTAATCATGAAAATGCCCCACAGACTTTTATATTAGCAATCTAATTGGAAGCATTTCTTTATTGACAATCCTAGTCCCAGATAACTTCAGCTTCTGTCAAGTTGACAAAAACATAAAAACAAACTAATAAGCAAGCAAGCAAGCAAGCAACAACAATAAAACCCAACCAATTAACCAAATTAAAAAAAAAAAGAACTAGAACACTATTTTACAAGTTACTTTAAAAAGAAAATCTCAAGGAAATTTGAGTAGCAAACAAACCAAATGTGCAGCCTTTCCTCTGTCTCCTTCCACTTGAATTTATTCATTCAATTGGCAGATTTGACTCCTAATATGTGATTCTCAATCCCATTCATTTGGAAGACTTCAGTGAATAAAACAGAAAAATGTTGCCCTGGAGGAGCTTGAAGTTTTTCTGAAACTGAAAAGGAAATATAGATTTCAACTGAATATTAAAAGCAGATATGCTATATCATAAGATTGGGTATTGGCTCTTGTGTGTTGGGATGACTCAGTCAATAAAGTGCTTACCATAAAACCATGAGCTCCTGTGTCATGATCCCCAGTTGCCATACAACAAAATCCAGGCTGGTGTCATGTACCTATAACTTTGGAAGCCCATCGGGTAGTTAATTTAGGCAAATGTCTGAGTTTCAGGTTCAAGGAGAGACCTAGTCTCAAGAGACTAAATGTGGGAGTGATCAAGCAAAGACACCTAAAGTATACCTCTGGCTTATATACATAGTCACAGACAGAGATATGCATGTACACGAGCAGACACACATGTACACATCTCATTAACAAGTATGTACACCACAAACACATGACTCCACACATACAAAACAGAGGTAGGTTGTCCCTGAGACATGATATCTGAGGTTGACCTCTATTTTCTACTTTCACGTGCAACTATGTGCATGTATACTATATATGATGATAAGATTATATATGATTATACTCTTATAGGGATTCTTAGGAAATATAGAACCAGCAGGATGTGTGTCTTTAAATATGAGATTTTTCTGTGTGGAGTTGATTATTGTCATTAAGAATATCAACAAGTCTCAACATCTGTAGGGTGGGTTGGCAAGAGAAATGACACATAAAAGTAGCTCCAGTATGAAAGATGATTGGATGAAGACCCATTGAAAGTCAGTTCTTCACTGTGAATCCAAAGTTAGCAGAGAACTATGACCTTATTATGAAGGGATCCATACAGGAGGGATTCTCTATTATTATGTGGACTCAGTGATGGTTACCTTTGACTGTCAATTTGACTGGATTGAGAAGTGCCTCCCTCATATGTCAGTGTGTGAGGGTGTCTTCAGAAAGGATTAACCAAGGGAAGATCAATTCTATTTCACAGACTTGATACTGGTTGAATGAAAGTGTGAAATGAGAGAAAGCCAGCAAATGTGACCATGCCATTCTACTTCATTGCACTGAATGTTCAGATACATGGTCAAACTATTTTTGTGACAGTGTTTGGGGGTGACATTAGTATTCCAGCAGACAGACTGAACAAATCAGTTTGCGTGCTCTCTCTCTGTCTCTGTCTCTCTCTGTTTCTATCTCTCTCTGTCTTTGTTTCTCTTTCTTTCCCTTAACAATCATATTCAATCTGTTGAAGACTTACTATTTCATAGAAATGGTGTAGTCTAGCATGATAGCACATGCTTTTGAAACTAGCACTCATGAGGCTGAGGCAGGCAGATTTCTGTGAGTTTAAGTCCAGCCAGGCTACATACTGAGTTCTAGGACAGCCAGGGCTATGTAGAGAGAAACTGTCTAAAAATATGATAGTCTTTGTTTCCACAAAGTATCTTTTTCAGAATACCTGTTTAGTATTACATTGTATCATCCCGATTGCTAACATAGCGTGGAGAGTTTAGGCATTCTTGGGAGTCAGGTCCATTTGCTATTTAGTTTTGGGAAGCATCTGAATTCATGTAGTGCTCAGTAAGCTGACTGATTTCTCTGCTAAAGCTCATTTCAAAGCTCTGTGAAGAATTTTCTCTACCTCACATACAAGAGAATCAGCAACAGATTCCTTGCTGTCACCTGGCTAAGCCTATCATGATGAAATCCTTATGACGGCTCTTTCAATATTTTTAGCAGTGTTTCCTCTTTAAAAATATTGCAAGATTTGGTAGGGTTTAAGAAAGACTGAAAATAGTTCCTTCCTCCTGCTGCCACCCTCTACTTTAAACTTATAGCTGGGATAGTTCACTTCATTTATAGTGAACTCAATAATTAACTATCATTTCAGTATAAGACTGACTCAGAGTCCTGTCAAATAATTCCCTCAAGTAAAAACAGTATTTGTCGCATGTACGCGTTATGCCAACTCTTGTCAACCCTGGCACCAGCTGCCAGCTGCATTAAATGTTTAAACGTGAGAGACCTAAAGTGAAATTGAAGCACCCTACTTTTGATAATAAGTCAAATGTGAATTTAATACTTGACTGAGAGGCAGAATATTAGTAAGACTTACCAGTGAAAATGACAGATGTTATGTTTTTGAACAGTGGTGAGGGTTTCATTGGGATTCTCCTTAGCTTAAAGGTTGATATCCAATGATTTTTTTTCAGAATTACATTTGAGAAAAGATTTTGGAAAAATTATATTGAAATACATTGATGAATGATCAAAAACTGTAAATAAAATTACTTTCTGTATGAAGAGAACAGATATTATTTAATCGTAAATTGTATATTTTATGTTCCTTTATATAAGAGGAAATTAAAATAAATATATTATCTAAAAGAATGACACACATCTCTAATGTTATACTTTTTTTTTTTTTTTTTTTGGTTTTTGAGACAGGGATTCTCTGTATAGCCCTGGCTGTCCTGGAACTTACTCTGTAGACCAGGATGGCTTTGAACTCAGAAATCCACCTGCCTCTGCCTCCCAAGTGCTGGGATTAAAGACGTGCGATACCACTGCCCGGCTAATGTTATACTTTTGAACTGTAATATTAAATGCATCTTGACTGTAAGTTTCATAATTCATTTAAATAAAGCAGAAGAAAAATCCTACTTTTTCTAAATCCAGTGCATAAAAGCCAAACATTTGGAGGCAGAAAGAGTGTGTTTGCTTTTTCTAGAAAGAAACAAAATGTATACAAAGTTGAACAGTAAAGAAGAAGGAAGGCCTGGTTCTATACTTTTTGTTTTTGTTTGTTTTCTGGTTGCTCTGCATAATCATCAGACTCCACATTTATAGTCTCTCGAATGGGTGAATTTTATCAGGGTTCCACAAGGCAGAAGAAGCTGTCTCTGCTTCTGTGGTGGTTTGAATGAGAATGGCCCCTATAGGCTCATGTTTGAATACTTGGCCCAGAGTTGGTGGAAGTGTTTGGAAAGGATTTGAAATGGTGGCCTTACTAGAGAGGATATGTCTCTGAGGGTTGAGCTTTGATGTTTCAAAAATCCAACACCATTCCAAGTTATCTATCTTTCTATATTTGTTTTTGTGGATCAAGATGTGAGCCCTCAGCTACTGTTCAAGTGTGGCATCCCTGCCTGCCTGATACCATACTCCATGTCATGGTGGCCCTTGATGCTGACCCCCTAGAGCTATGAACCTCAAATTCAGTGCTTTCTTTTGTAAGTTGCCTAGATCTATTCTATTCCTTTGTCACAAGAATAGAAACCACAGGGAAGCTTCTATTTTAGGGAAGCATTTGGTAAAATCACTCTATTTCATCTCTGTGCGTACAAAGGAAGTGAGGTCTGACTGTGGAGAGAACTGATAACTTCTGGTGAGATGTAATGTACTGTCATTAGAATTACATAAATTGCTAGATGCCAAGAGGAATTTCCACCTCCTGACCCAGCCGAACAAAGTAAAATAGTCTCCAAACCATGCCCAGTATTCTCTGGAAGATATGATTGTTCCTGATAGAGAATAACTAGGTCAAGGGACAGTCAACAAAAAAACAAAGGATTAAGAATAATAACAATGGATACCCAGGTATCCATTCCATGTGCAGGCACCAAAGGTAGATGCTGATGTGGATGTCAGGAAGTGCATGCTGACAGGATCCTGATATAGCTGTCTCCTTAGAGGTCTGACAGAGTCTGATACATTCAGAGGCGATGCTCACAGCTAACCATTGAACTGATCATGGGGTTCTCAATGGAGGAGTTAGAGAGAAAGAGATGAAGGAACTGAAAGGTTTTGTGGCCCCATGCGGAGAGCAATAATACCTACCAACCAGAGCTCCCAGGGTCTAAAACACCAGCCTGGGAGCACATAGGAAGGACCCATGGCTCCAGCTGTCTATGTAGGGGAGGATGGCTTTGTCAGGCATAGTTGGGAGAGGAGGTCCCATGAAGCCTGGACGCCAAGTATGGAGGAATTCGAGGGTGGGGAGGTGGGAGTGGGGGGGAGTAGGTGGGGGCACATCCTCATAGAAGCAGGAGGAGGGGGATGGGATAGGGGGTTCCTGGGTGGGGGGAAATGGGGTAAGGGGTTAACATCTGAAATGTAAATAAAATATTCAATAAGAAAGAAAAGGAAAAAAAAGAATAATAACAATGATGAAGGATGAGGGTCAGTGCCTTTCATTTGTAAGATGTTTATAAACTCAGTTTTATTTTGTTTCATAGTGCTTGGCCTTTTAAAGCCTACCTTTACATTATACACTTCTTCTTGTACTCAGATATTTTCCTTTTATCCCCTGCTTTGGAAATTAAAAATGTTTCAGTAAATTGCAGATTTTTGATTCCTAAAGTAAACTAAATTAAAGAAGAAATGACTTGGTGTGGAGAGTGACTCAAAATGTCATCCAAGAGGATGATCAATTTGAATTTTTTATGGAAGAAGAACAGAATGTGTCACCAATGGAAGGACTGAATAGCAGCCCATCAAAGCAAGGGAAGAATAGATTTCTCCTTGTTTTAAGGTCAGACTTTTACATGCTATCTGTCTTAGTTGGGGCTTGACTGTGAAGAGACACTATGAGTATGGCAACTCTTACAAAGGAAAACATTTAGTTAGGGTTGGATTACAGTTTCAGAGAGTTAGTCAATTATCATCATTGCGGGAAGCATGGCAGTTTGCAGGTAGAAATGGTGTTGGAAGAGCTGAGAGTTCTACATCTTGATTTGAAGGCAGCAGAACGAAGTGCTGTATTTCACCCTTCTTGGAGCTTGAGCAGGGGAGACCTCGAAGCCTGCTCTGACAGTCACACACTTCCTCCAAAAAGTCACACCAACAAGATTACATTGCCTATGAGTCTGTGGGTGTCATCGCAATTCAGACCATCATAATATTGTTTCCGGCACCAGTATTTTGTTTTACGTCCCCTTAATTACTAGCATTGACGTGAATATTGAATGACAGAGATTTAACAACACTGGTGGGTTTTGAGATTTATCACATAAATTTATTAGATATAAAAATTGATCCAACGTTATTTTTCTCAGTTTAAAGAATATACAGTTATATAAACATCAGTTAGTGAAAAGTAAAATCTTTAAATAGAAGCATAAGAAAAAAAGCAAAAATAGAAGAATCTTGTTTGTCCAATATTTAGTCGCTTTTCAGATGAGCAGTAACAACAATGATAGGAAACATTATTGAATGAGTAGTTATGGTGCTACACTTTATATGTAAATTGCCATTTAATATGAATGAAATAAACACTTTTATATTTTCTACTTAAATATGAATTTCCAATACAAAGATACAAGTCACATTTTACTTTAAAACAAGGTCTCATGTGCCTCAAGATGACACTGAACTCACTATGTGGCTATCAGTGAACTTAGATTTCTGATGCTTCTGCATCAAATTGCCCGAATCTTGGCACTGCAGGCCTAAGACATTACACCTGCCTTATCCAATGACAGAGGTGAAGTTCAGGGTTTTGTACATCTTGGCAAGCATTCTGTCAATTAAATTCTGCAGTTCTCTATTCTCCTACTCCTTAAACTTTATTTTTTAAACTAAGGAAATGTGTAGTGTGTCTCTTTAAAACATATATATATATATATATATATATATATATATATATATATATTTATATATTGCATATCTAGTATATATATAAATTTTCAATTCTATTATGTTTTGGAAATTATCTTTATTTTATGTGTAGTTAAATATTCTCCAGATATGTCTTAAAAATCTTAAAACTTATTGAAGCAAAGTTTTATTGACCACACTCTTCCTTTATCTGACAAAGGTTTCCATTTCTTGCTCAGTGTAATCACAACATTAAATGCAACAACAAGCTTACTGTTTTCTAAAACATCCTCAAAAACAGTATCTTAGTTGGGCATTATGAAATTATTCATGATCAGTATTCAATATTGGCTTTCAAATTCATTAGCTTTCTCTTCTGTCATAGGTTAGAGCTCAGGTCTAAGATCCTTGAGAGGTGCAGGGAACTGCCAGTGGTGGTGGTAGGGGGGAGAGCCTCCTACCTCTGTCTCTCTGTCTCTGTCTCTGTCTCTGTATCTCTCTCTCTTTCTCTGTGTGTGTGTGTGTTCAGTGCTTACTCTACTTACAGAAGGAAGTCTGAGCAGGGCTAAGATGCTTAATCTAGAAATCTGTGTGTTAATGACTGGTATTTTCTTTCTTTCTTTTATTGGATATTTTATTTATTACATTTCAGATGATATCCCCTTTCCCCATTTCCCCTCCCTAGAAACCGCCTATCCCATACCCCCTCCTCCTTTTTGCTTTTATACCATTTTAATTGCATTCAAGTATTAAGGTCAGTTCTACGTTGAGGAACTAGCAATACAATAGATGCAAATAGTCAAGGAACAAGCAAAATGATAATCACAAATAGTCAAAGAACAAGTAAGGCAATAAACAAAGTTCTGTGAGCACTCCCGTGATCACTGTTTCTAAGTGCTTATCTCGATGATCAAAATAGGGGATCAATAGATTTATTAGAGAAATTTGAGAGAATACCTTTCCTATACTGTCTCAATAACTTTTCCAGATTTAGTAAATAAAAATATAGGATACCAGGGAAATGTGACTTTCTGACATATAAGAAATTATTCTGGCATAAATATATTTTAAATAATGTAAACATATGAATTATTATTTGACATAGGAGGATCAATCCAGCAGCCAATTAAGATAAAGTTTTCGTGGAGAGGCTTTAAAAAACAATCTAATGATGTGTTTGTAATTTCAAAGTCCTGTCTTTAAAGAGACAGCTTCCTTTTTATAGAAACCTTAGACTCCATTAAATCTAGACATTTCCCCGCAGGGCAGGTGATGTGAGGAGAGAGAGGGGACAAAGTGAAGGAAGAAGTAAATTTAACAAGCTGGAAGACTGTTGAAGCCCTTGTCACATGTGGAAATTATCTTCCATCAGATAATTAAATAATCACTGGGCCTTGAGGCATTTTTGTAGCTGAAACTTCACTGTCACCATAGGCAAGAAACAGAGAAATAACGTTTTCTACTGTGTTGACATAGTCCCAGAGTGATTCATACAATACTCAGAAAGATTTGCCTAAACATCTTTCCCGTTGGATATAATCATCAAATTAATACTCAACAAGTCCCTTTTCACTCACCAAACAAGTTTACCTCTCCAGACGTTGCACACCTTAGCACCTAAAGAAAGCTGTAAAATCCAAACGAGATAGGCAAAGGAGAGTTGTCCTGTGCAAATATGTCTGGCTGGTTTCTAGGCCTCATCTCTGCAAAGGACTAACTTCCCACATGAGGGAGGTAATCCTCATTTTAGTCATCCCAGGCCTTTCTCGTTCTTGGAATCACAGTTTGGTGAGTGAAGTGCTATTAATCAGATTCGTATCTCAGATCTCTTTGCTTTATGTAGCACGTTGTAGTGAAGCTACACTCAGTTTCCCAATGAGCACTAAGTGTTCCCTATAAGGACGCACCGAAATCTTTATTCAAGAAATTGATCCTGCAGATATTTGTTGTGTGTCTCCTGAACAGGATTGCTTCAGATATCTACTAACTGTGAATTAATATCTTCAGAAAATGTACACTAGTCATTTAGACTATAAATATGCAGCACATATTCAGCAAGCCAGAACTTGCCCTGGAGTGATTAGTCTTCAAATTTTAGCTTCTTATTTTATTCTGTTTACATACAAATGTGTGGAAAGGTAGCCGTTTCTGTAGTTTATTACAAAAGACTGAGCAGTTCCATCAAGGAAAGAGACAAAACTTCACAGAGAAGAGGCTTAGAAACCAGCCAGACATAATTTTCATGCAGCAACTCTCCTTTGCCAGTCTCGTGTTTATTTTATACCTTCCTTTAGGTGTTAAGGTATACAACGTCTGAAGAGGTTTGGTGAGTGAAAAAGGACTCATTGAGTATTATTTTGATGATTACCACTGCTCCATTGGCTTTGGACTTGACCATGAATTTGGCATGACAGTGTGGATGGTCTGACAAAGTAGCCAAACTTGATTGTGTGTTTTAGCTAATCTTTCCAGTAAAAGTGTGGTTCACCATGAAAAAGATGTACCTAAGAGACACTTGTTAGAGAAGAAGGGTTGGGTGTACACAAAAGAGAAAGTCGTGTGTTTGCTTATAAATCTCTAGCATTTAATTTGTATTTCTTATGTCATTATGATAGCATTGATAAGAGGAACAGACAGTAAGACAAATACAACAAAAGCAGGATAAAATGATATTTTCAATAGTGAAGCACCATACCTTTGATTGAGAGTAGGAGAAACAAAATTTAAGTGAGGCCTTAAACAATTCCAAAGGGCTAAAATGTCTGTGGGGTTAATGGCTGTTCTGAATATCCTGGAGTGTTTATATTGACTTCAGAATTAGATTGTTTCAAAAGCTTATGTTACCACTAGAAACTGGGTCCAGTGTGGAACATCTGACACAGTTTCAGCCTCTCCAAAGTATTCCATTCATGGACGGGGATTGTCAGGAAGCATCAGCATCATTCCATCAATGGGATCTATTACATTTGTCATTCCAGCAAACAGGGCAGCTAAGAGCTTTCTGGACTGATTGCTACTCCATTTGAAGAATCACTTTGCCCATGATTCTTATATGAAATACATATTCTTTTTAAATCTGTGTAGAGACCTGCTAACACAATCTTATCATAATTCTGGTCTTGATGGTTCTCCTTGTATAACCAGAACCTGGGAAGGTGGTTGCTAAATGATAAGATGCTAAAACAAAAAACTGAGAATGAGAGATTAAAGGACATGCACGGATCATATGGCTTCAAAATGAGTGGGCCAAAATTTTTTCTGCCTTAAAATTGTTATGAACAGGATCTTTAATAAGAACCAAAATGTATCCAAAAATTTTATGAAATATCTGTAGAGGTAACTCTATGATGTGTAGGATATTTTTAGTACATTCATATATATATTATACATAATAATAATTTTAGAATTTATGTTTATTTAACAAACTTTAATTTTCTAGAATTCTAGAAAACTATGGGATAATTTGAACTTACGTACTTTTCTTTCTAAAATACTAGTCTAAATAAACTAAAACTCATTTATAAAATAATTGAAACTGTCATAGTGTTTCATACATTTCAAAATATTTTTACCATCATGCAGTAAAAGAAATTACTCAACAGTTGACCTGATCAATCTCTTTGCTCCTGTGGTCTCCTATCTGCTCTCCTTATTGGCTTGTAGGTGCAGTGTAGAAGTTTCATCCATTACATTCAATAAGTTTTAAATCTTCTTTGACTCACAGATAATTTCTCTCCCTATGCAGGCTGTTGTGTGCATTATCTGTTAAAGGGTACCTGTTAAGGGCCTTAAAATTGGAATGTGGAGCCTGAAGCAGGGGGTCCTTTGCAGATAATATAGAATTTTGAAATTAACTTTTCCTTATGATTCAAAAGGCCTTGAATTTCGGCACTTCATTTAGTATTTATTGATCCCCTCAAAGTACTATGTATTCAAGAAGCAAGAAGAATTCCATTTTAATGGTTAAATTTTTACTCAATTTAATTTTCCTTCTTTATAGTTGCTGAAGTACTAGTGATGTTTCAGATGTATTCACAAATCCATTTCACATGCAGCATGGTCAAGAAACAGATGGAGAGAAAGAAACCAACACACTCTAATTCACACAAACAGAACGCTGTGTGTCTGAAGTAGTTACATATGGATTCCATGTTTCATATGGCTCAGCCTTTTCCTTGTACTGGGAAGGCTATAAATACAAACTACTTTGGCATTTTTTTTTTTAAATTTTGTTTTAAAAGACTTGTAATGATAACTGAGACTACACAGTCCTTCTATTTATACTGTAATAGTAATTTATCGTTTTGTAAACATTATTTACTTTTACTTCACGTTTGTGAGTGTTTGCCTAAAAGTATGGATGTGATTCGCATAACATGCATGCTTGGTGCCCTTGAACCAGAACAGAGTGCCAGCTCCCTGGAATTGGAGTTACAGATGGTTCCAAGCTGCCATGCCATGTGGGGAACTAAAAACCTCATCTTCGACAAGGACAGTAAGTTACTCTCACCTCTGAGGTATTTCTCCCTCCGCGCTGTTCTTTTTGCTATAACTACCTGACAAGAAGCAATTAAGAGAGGAAGGGTTTATGTAAGCGAGTGGATTTGAGATTGTATTCCATCATAGCAGAAAAGGCATGGATGTTGGAAACAGTTTGTGGCCATTTTGGCAGGAACATGATGCTGTTACTTACCCCAGTTGGTCAGTGAGCAGAGCAGAGCCAGGCTCTAAATCCCAACTTTTATCTAAGGAGCAATGCATTTTCTTTAGATATACTTAATGTCCTAAAAGTTGCACAACCTCCAAAAGGTGCTACCAGATAGGGGCAAAGTATTCAAGCACACAACATTTGGAAGGACATTTTGCATTTTTTTTCATGACATTCTACTGCTAGCCTCCTTAGACCAATAGCTCTTTTATAATTCAAAACATATTATAATGTAAAAGTCCCCTTAGTTTTGAACAGCTTTAGTATGCTCCAAATGCGCATTGTTTTCTGAGGCTCATGACAAACTCTTAGATGTGAGCCTCTATTAAAAAAATATTTATAGTAGCGAATGGGATAGGGTGAATATTTTCATTTCAAAATGAAGAGATAGTGGCACCCGAGAGAAAACAAGGACCAAAGCAAAACTAAAACTCAGAAATGTAAGCCACCAATCATGGAGCACTATGTTTGACATCAAGGACTTCTGATGGAGTGATCTGCTTGTGTACAACACCCCTCCGCCTTTATCATTTGCAGCACGTGTGAGCTCTGTTTTCCATGGGCTAATCTTGGTGCCTTCAACTTTCTTCTGGGCATGTCCCATGTGGCTTGCACATCCAGAATTCTGGATTCTCCATTGCTGTTCTCTCTGGACTTCGACCTTCACAGAACAAGAAGGTCCATAGAGGAAATATGAATACGTACAATATATGACTTCTGCTACTTTCTGCAAGTCTCCAAGACTATTTCAATGTACATTTTACTACTGTTTCAAGGCACAGCTCCAGGTTTCTCCTTGAGTGTGCTACCCTCATAATTGTAGATACTTGGTCCAAGGTTTTAAACCCACTCAGGTTTTCTTGATCATAGAAGACATGCCCCCACCCCCATGTCTAGATTTCTCACTATAAAACTAAGAGTAGTGATTATTAACCATTCCATAGCTAGGATGTTATGCTTCCTGGAAATTTCCTCTGCCAAATAATTTAGTCACAACTTTTGAATTCCACTTCACTAAAATTTTCATGATACCCCAAATTCTTTGACAGAATGTGATACAAATGACTTCTATATCAGTTCCTATGGAGTCTCTTTTAGTTTGAATCTCATGAGACCAGTCTATACTGTTCAACTTCCCATTAACATTCTCATCTTCTTAATGTCCAGAAAAATGTCCAATTAAATTATTTATTATATTCTAGAACTTTTATTATTCACAGTTACAGATTCTTCCAAATTTCTACAAGAAAACAATTCCACAAGCCATGAACTGCATGGTCAGGTTTTTCACCACAACAGCTTCATTTCTTGTTGTATTTTCTGAACTAGTCATCTTCTCTACTAAAGAAGCAAATGAAGATAGGGATGATTTATTTAAGAGTAGTGTTTGCTAAATGCATGGATTTGTGTATGATTTAAAGATGTACAGGCAGAAACTGTGAGGGAGCTGCTTGCTTCATTCCTAGTGGGACAGGAAGCAGAGATGGGACAGGAAATAGGGCTAGACTATAAATCTCACAGTCCACCCTGTAGCTACCTGTTTCTTGCAGATATGTTCTATGTCCTAAGAAGGTTCTATAACCTCCCAAAACAGTGCCGCCAGATTGGAATGAACATTGAACAACATAAACCTTTGTGCAACAGTTTTAGCTATTCTATTGCTAATTTTGTTCAAGTACATTTGGAAAATGAATCTTCTATACAAAAATAAGATTTTTTTTTTTTTTACTCAAAAGGTATTTGTGAATCTCAATAATTTATCTGGGACAGTTCATTGAGGGATTACTTAACAACTGTATTGCTTTAAATATTTTCTATTTATAGACAATTTATAGCCACTTATCAGTAGAAATTCTTCTTAAAAAGTGTTTTATTGGGGCCCTGACCTACAGTTAATCTCATAGGAACAACACACAAATTTGAAGTCAACAGAACTCAGCATCTCTTGTTCAATAATGTGAAACTGAAGATCATCAACAGATTGAAAAATTGCAAAACCAAGTTCTTAATGATATTTGGAACACTGAGCATTCTGCGTAACAATCTATAATATGCTAGTGGTCAGTGTTCCATAGAATATCTGCTTTGAAATTAAACTGATTGTACTTTAGTTTTAGAACTTGGTCCTTTGTTCATGGTGTTTTGGGACAGTCCAGATGTTAGTTCAATATCCAGTTCTTTATCATTAAGCATGTAGATGCAATTAAAGGAGAATTCTTTAGCTTGAGGAAAATGAACTCATTAAAATGACCCTGGCTGTGCACAATATAAAACAAAGGAAAGGAAATGTTAACAGGAAAAAGAGTTTGGAATTATTTTCCTACAGCATTGAGATTTCTCTCCATATCTCAATAAGTCATCTTGAAAATCCCTGAGATGAGTACACTTTGTTGCTTTAGAATAACTGTTTCAACTTACTTGTATTTTTTATGACCCAGAGAGTTGGAAAAGATAAAGAACTTCTAACATCTCACCATTGTATAAAACATTAGAATACCCAATCCAACTTCACCCTTAAAACCATTATCCATCCTCATTCTTATTAGTGACAGTGAAAATATTTCATATACCTGTTTGTCATTTATATATTCTCTTTCCAGAAATCTTCATTCTGGTAAAATTCTTACTCAGATTTGTTTCATTGTTCTTCCTCTTTTATTGAGTTTAGTTCCTTGTGTATTCTAAAAAACGTTCATCAAACACTTCTCAAATTTCTGTGCTTTGTCTGATCAGTCTGTTGATTGTCTCCTTTGCTATATAAAAGATTTTCAGTTTGATGTAATCCTGCATCAAAAAATTTGCTAATTTTGCTTTCACTGCAATTACTTTTAAGGTCATATCATGAAAAGAAAATATTTGTCAACACCAACATTCTGAATGATTTCCCTTATCCTCTCTTTGACACGTTTCATAGTTCTGCATCTTTATTTATTGTTGACATAGGTTGAGTTGATTAAGTAATAGAGAAAAAGTGATCTCTATATGCATCTTTAAATTTCCTGGGACATTTTCTTTATTTCTACGCTTCCTGGGTTTTACAGTTTTGTATTTTGATCATATTTACATAATCCTCAACTCTTTCCAAATCTACTCTCTTAACCACCTCTCTCTTCTCTCTCTCTCTCTCTCTCTCCTCTTCTCTCTCCTCTCCTCTCTCTCTCTCCCTCTCTCTGGTTTTTTTCTCTTCTCCCCTCTTCCCTCCCTGCTCTTTCTCTCTTCCCAATTCTCCCTCCTTGTTTTTTTCTCTCTCTCATCCTTGCTTTCTCTTTTTTCTCTCTCTGTCTCTCTTACTTCTTTTCTCGTCTTTTTGCTGTTTGTTTTGTTTGTTTGTTTGGTTTGGTTTGTTTAACCCATCGTAGAATGATGTGACCTTTCCACTTGAAGCCCATTCACTTACAGGGGCTGCACTCTTAAGTTTTTTTTTCTTACCTATTAAAAAGCTACTATTTTGTGTGTTTGCTCTATATCAATCAAACTTATTGAATTTGTTATTTTCAGTATATTTGGGTAAAGTCTTTAGCTTTTGCAAATACAAATAATTGAATTCTTTTTCCATCTGTGTGCCTTTTACATTTTTATCTTATTTCGGTTATATGGTCGGAACTTCAAATACTACTGTGAGTCACTGCTGCTAAGAGTTAATATCTTTGTATGTCTGTGACCTTAGAAGAAATATTTCAGAGTTAAGTATATTTGTTGTGGATATTTCACATATATATGTTCTTGTGTTGAGATCAAGTATGTTTTAATTCAACATTTTAAAAATATTTACGTTTATGTGTATTTGCCCAAGTTTCTATATACCACATGAATGCAGAGGATATCAGAATAGTTTTTAGATCCCCTGGAATCCTAACCCTAACCCCTCACTTTAGCCTTGAACCCTAACACAACTTAAGGCTGATACTAACGAAGAGGCTCACTTTCAGTAAATCAACATTTCTGCTCAGGTTAGCTCATTAAAATAAGATCATCCTAAGTCTGAGAGGAATTTTGCAGAGATGCCATGATATTAGTTTTAATTGCCACCTTGATACACTCTAGACTCACCTGGCAGAAGCTCTCAACAAGAAATTATTTTGATCAGGTTGACCTGTGGGAATGTATGTGGTATGTTAATTTCATTGTTACTAGTCCTAGACCATTGTGAGTGGTGGCATTCTGTGTTTGGGGGCTGGGCTGAATGAGTAGAGAAAGTAAACAGGATAGTAGGCACGCAAGCATTCATTCATTTCTCTGTGGTCATGGGTGTGCTTATGATTTGACTAGCTGCATCAAATCCTATCTGCCTTAACTTTGCTGCAATAATGAACAATAATCTGGAATTGTGAGCTAAATAAAACCTTTGTTACCTAAGCAGAACCTACGAGGCAGTTCGATTGCCTGAGCCATAAGATCCTGGGTAGCTGAGATGTCAAGGAAGAAATATTATGGTGGAGTAAAAGTCTAATAAAGCTTAGGCTTTTTCTATGAACAGGAGGTCTGTAGCCTGATTGCCTTAACTGGATACAAAGCCTATGAAGGCCCCAGACTCCTCTAACGCTCAGGTATCTTTCTTATCACTGGGGGGGTCTCTGAAGCCTTTTTAATCTTTTCCCTCTTTATTAAAGTCCTTCTTGGTTCTGGATTGATCCCAGGAGATATGAGGGCATATGCTTTATCACAGTTTCCTGTTTTGTGGAGTCATTCTGTATCTCTACGTAGAATAGCATCTCTTCCCATTCCTACTGTACTCCAACAAGCCAACAAAGTTGTTTAGCTGTTCTGTATTCTTTGTCTTGTTCCTTTATTGTAAAAGAGTCATGCTTGTTGGTGTACTCCTCAAGATCAGAAACATTCAATACTAATTGAAAACATGAAAATACCCTGGAACATAGAAAATGGTAAGGGAAAGCATGGATCAATTTATCTTTCTAGCCTTTCCTTTCTAATGTTAGCATCTTAAAAATTTAAACAGCCAGCATGTGAAGCCAGTGGCCTAATAATACTGAGAGTTCATTCATATCTATAGGCAAGTGATTATTTTCTTTTCTAACTGAGTCATCGATGTCATGATATTAAGTGAAAGAATATTTATGCTGCTCCATGTGTTTGGAAAGAAGACTGTTAAATGTGATTTAACTGTCCTAAAAGGGCTACTGTACACCACTGCCTTCAGACAGGAATGTGGCAAATGTTTGTTGTTCTTACCACATCAACTTTTAGTGGGATGTAGAACTGTTATCTGCTAGAAATCTTATCAGATAATGTTCCACAGGGCACACTTGGGAAAAAATAATTGCCCTTAGGGTTCATGTTTCCAAGACAGCTCTCGGGAAGACGAGGCTTAGGAGAATCATTTCTGGTTTGGCACTTTAGGTTTTATGTAAAACTAAAAGGCGTACTTCAAGTTTAAAACAAACAAACAAAGAACACAAAACAATAAAACCCACCTCACTTAAAGTCTAACATTTATTTTCATTTATTTATCAAAAAGTTAGCATGTATAACACATTTCAATGATAAGTGAATTAAAACGTTTGCCACAGGTGAAACATTGAAAAACAGGAACAAAGTGAGGGGGAAATTTCTATCTCTTTTCAAACAGATCACAATGAGTTCTTACTGTCTTTAATCTTGAAAGGGAAGCAGAGTTTCTACGCTGCCTCTGGATTTTGCAGCCTTAAGGAAAAAGTGCTGGAGGACTCAGAACACACTGTAATGTTTTGGCAATAAGCATCTGCAGCCTCAGATGACTTCTCTGGTCAAAGATGTTAGCGCATGGAAATGAGAGAGAACAACCGTCAGAGGAATACATGTGAGCTGACACAAGGAGCCCTTGAAGTCTCTAAGGACAAGTTAGATCAGAGCTGGTGACAAGATTTGAATAGTAAAATTCGGGTTATTCAAGTTAATATCCACAGCTTGGTGAGAATGAGGCCGTCCAAATCTTTCATAGATGAACTATGTCAGCATAACGGTGTGATTTTTGAGACAGAATATCATTTTATAGTCTAGGCTAGCTTGAAACTTGCTGTATAGACTAGCTGCATAGGCTGTTGTGTAGGCTGGCTTAGAACTCACGACCCTCCTATGAACTAGGATTGTGCATATATGCTGTTATAATTAGCAATATGGGAATCTTTATATTTTTAAGTATTTAAATGTTGCCATAATCTTAGAAGATGAATCCTCTGGAGAGTGTATGAATTACAGGGAAATTTGGCTTTGAATTTTAGCCCTGGACAAATCCTGGCGATGATATCAGTCATGCTGTGCTAAATTCACTAGGCATCTATTTTCTTCACTTACAAAAAGTTTTGTTTGTTCAAGAAATCAAGAGAGATACTGTAGTTAAAATTATCAAGTATACAGTAGACATTCGGTAATCATTGGCTTCCTTCCTTCCTATGGAGGATGACAGTGGTGATCCACAAATGACTAATTTAAGTGTAAGCAAAATGGTATGTCTCTCTTGCTCATCCTGCCAAAGATGGGAAGGACTTTTGAAAGGTCATCCAGAATGCAGAATGGAATTATATTGTATTTGGAAGAGAATTAAAAACGTAGGGCAGAATTGGTGAATTATACCCACACACCAAAGATCAAAGCACATTTATTTCTTAGAAATTTTTAATTAAATTCAGGAAAGATCATTCTTTGACACGGCAGCAGAAAATATAATACACAAACCTAAACCTATTGGGACTGAGCTCTCTACATGGGAAACTGGGAATCAAAGGAGAGCAATCTGCAGAAAGAGAGGAACAATTATATTAAGCAGACAGCAAAAGGTAGCAGTTGACAGAGCAAGCCTGTCTGAAGGCCTACCTGTTGCTGAACATCAGGTGTGCTCTATTCTAGTCACATAAGCAAACCATATATCATCACAAAAACCTGTGTGTGTGTGTGTGTGCGCGCGTGCGTGCGTGTGTGCGTGCATGGGTGCGAGAGAGAGAGAGAGAGAGAGAGAGAGAGAGAGAGAGAGAGAGAGAGAAGAGACAGAGAGACAGAGAGACAGAGAGACAGAGAGACAGAGAGAGAGGCAGAGACAGAGACAGAGACATGGTGACAGAGAGATTCAGAGAAGCAGAGACTGAGACAGAGAATGAGAGAGATATGGGGAGGTATGTGTGTGGATGTGCATGTGGGTACATGTAGAGGGATATGTTTAGTTGGCAAAAGAAATCCAGGGATCCTTCTGTCCTGGCTCAAAGGACAGAGTCTACAGATACAAGATATCACATCCAAAGTTTTACATGGCATATTAGTAGATTGCTGTGCATTGCTGTGATAAAACATCATGACCAAAATCAAGTTCAGAAGGAAAAGGTTTATTTGGCTTTTATTTCCACATCATTGTTCATCATTGAAGGAAATAAGAAACAGGAACTCAAACAGGGCAGGAACCTGGATGAAGGAGCTAATGCAGAGTGCTGTTTATTGCCTTGCTATCATGGCTTGCTCAGCCTGTGTTCTTACAGGACCAAGGATCACCAGCCCAGGGATCATACCAACCACAATAGGCTGGGCCTTCCATATCAATCAGTAATTAAGAAAATGCCCTAAAGCTTTTCTATATCTTAATTTTACAGACATGTTTGCTCAATTGAGGTTCCCATCTCTCAAATAACTTTAGCCTGTATCAAGTTGATAGGAAAATTACAGCACACATGGGTACCGGTGTCTTGAATAAGAAACTTGATGTTTACTCGGGAGATACTTCATCAAAGAAGCCTTTTCCTCAGCTCTTGGTACTTCTCTGTTTTAATATAAGTAGCTTTTAGTATTCCTAGTAAACATACAGAGGAATAACTTAAGCATTTCTTGAATTTACAGTATATAGAATATTGTAAGTATTTACTCTCTCTGAGTTCTGACTTTGTGAAAATGGAAATTTTCAAGAAGAAAAGAAGTGACTTTGCTCTAGGATACCTACTGCCTATACTTGAATTCTTTAGCTTCCAAGGAAATAATTGCATGTGTATCACTACATATGTTCAAATTCCCTATTTTATTACATTAGATATGACCATTTTCCAAACGGGTGTATGATGTATTTTACAAATACCTTACATGTTGCCACTCTCTCTGTTTCTTGTTCCTCTTCATTCTTGTTAGTTCAATATGTTGGCTGAATTTTCCTTTTCCTTTCATAATATTTGGACATATGTCACTTATATAGCCTATTGAAACTAGGAGCCAGAGATTAGAGAAAATTTTCCAAAGATTGAATATTCTATGCACAGATTTTCTGGAAGCAAAATCATCTGAACACAATGTCATCGTAACTGCCATTATTTATTTTAAAATATCCATGAGGTGTTTTCTTAGCAAATTACTAGAGAATAACCTTTGTAAAACAAGAGACATTCCCTTTACCACTTAGTCATGGTTGTTTGAGGGTCAGGAATTGAGAGAATCAGAGGAAAAGCAGATGCGCACATCCTTAAGTCAGCAAGGATTTTATTGGATCTAGAAGGTAGAGAGAAATGTTAGTGAAACCAATATTTTACATCGACTCCTAATTTTTGTTCATTTGCAACCTACAGGTATTACACAATGTTCACTCGAATGAAGAGGACTAGTAGAAGTATCTGTGCTGATAGTGTTGGACTTTTCCGGCTCCCATAGCCAGCTCCACAAGAGGCCAACTCCTGCTGGCTATTCCAGACTATAGGCAGCTTGGAGACTTCTCTAAATCCCACAAATGTTTTGTGGAAGCAGAGAAGTCAGGTGGCACAAAACTTCCCAGCCTTGCAGGCTTGGGACATAAGTCATGTAGCCTCATGCTATTGCTGCCCATCCCCCAACAGATTTCCCCATCTCAGCACTAGCATAGGAACTTAAACCTTTCAAGGGAATGAGATCTGACATAAACTGTTTTGTTAGAGATGAGAGAAAAATGTCAAATCAGAGCAAAACCAAAAGGATTTTTTTTAAAAGTAAGATAAAAAACTAGCTAAACTATCTTCAAATGGTTCTAGAAAAAGAGATTAAATGGTCTTGCTTTTATACCTCATAAAAATTTACATAAGGGCAGCTTTATATTTCGGGTGAGGATGAAACCCACCTCAGAATGTCTGAAATTGTCCATAGCAGTTCAGTCCTAAAGATGGTTACTATAAGCTGATTTTGTGATTTTTTTCCCCACTGATCCTTCAGCTCATTCTAATATTTACATGAAAATATTAACTTGTGTTTTTATGATGAGTCTTTATGTTTTCTGTTGGGGATTCATTTATATCACTCGTTTTCTAACTTATTTTTACAGACAAGTCATTATTTTCTAGTCATGGAGAGCAAAGCAAGTGAACAAATACACAATATCTTTACTCTTCAATGATTACATTGAAGAAGGCAAAAACATTTTAAAATATTTTTAAAGGTACAACTATTGAGTGATCTTCACAGAATTGCTGTTGGTTAATGCTATGCATTGGCTCAATGATTCATTCAGGTGATAGTTCTTCTCTGAATGCATGACATAAATAAAGTTTCAAGTCCAAAAAAAAGAACTGGTTATGCAAAGAAGTTGACTAATAGTCTGTGCTCAGGATGGAAAAGACACGAAATCAGAGTCTGACTGTGTTAAGAGAGCAGTAAGAAGTAGGAACACTGTGGGTGAGTGAGGCATGATGTACCATTAAGTGTAAATATTGGCATGGATCAAAGTAGTAAAAAATTCTGTGTTTTATTCTGGCACAAGATCTCAATATTGGCCACTTGTTATAAATCCATTTTATTTCTGAAGCAAGCATAGGATACCACGTGGAATTCATTGGTGGGCTATAAACAGAATGATGAAATGATTTAAGTGGTATTATTTCATCTTAGAAATTATTCCTCCTTTGATAGGATTATAGAGCAAGGAATCAGTTCGGAAGGCCTTTACTATTTCAAATAATAGATGTCATGAACTATTGGGTTTGTCAGAAGTAGAGTATGCATTTGGCTTCTTGACTTATCTTTAAAATAGAGTGGATTCTGTAAATATATGAGATTGTATGTATGTGCGCTTGCACATATACTGTAAAAAAATATGGCATGCCCTGGGGTGTTAAGAGATAAAGATAATTCTTGGATTTTCAGTTTGAATAAACAGTTATGGCACCATGTACTGAGAATGGGAAGAGAAATAAGTTTCTTGGAAGCATGTAGTAAGAAACCAAACTTTTATATCTACTTTAGAAAAAATTATGAATATAAGATCATACGAAGAAAAAATATGACACATACCATAGTATGCATTCAAATAAGTAATGTAAGAAATATAACATAGGGACATATACACATGAACAGTGGGAGAATACTGGACACTCTGTTACAAGGGAAGTCAAACAGAGGTAAAATGAAATCCAGCAAAGGAAAGAGAAGGCATAGTAACAGGAACCAGAGTTCTAGCATTATAAAGGAGGTAGAGGTGCAAGATATTCCAGAACTATAAAAAAAATATAAGGACACAATAATATGAGATTGAGTCTGAGGTCATTGCAGACTTTGAAATAATTTTTTTAAAAAGAAAAATAAATCTTTTCACCTGTGCTTTTTTATTTGCCTTGTAGCATGAAGATATTCTTCCAAGCATCATCAGGAAACAGGAAAAGGCTGTAACATGAATTAAATTCAACTAAGGAATTTATAAGGAAAAAAAAATCCTAAAAAAGCAGTTGAAAATAATGAAGCTAAATAAAAAGAATCTTTCACTAAAAGACTAAGACAAATGTATTCATTAAGGAAATTAAATAAACAAGGTAAACTGGGAACAAATGGCCAATACTGGGAATGAAAGGGTTGAAATCTCTATAGATGTTATGGACCCTAAGAAGATAATGAAAAAGGTGGTCATCAGAACACTTTTTTGTCATAAACTTCTGAATTTAAGTGAAATAACGTTAAAGATGTAAGAAAGAATATGAAAGTGTTCATAATTGTTAAAGATACCAGATACTTACAAAAATGATTTATACATAAAAGTTTGCAGGTGGTAAGAGAATAAAAATGCTCTCGCTGAATTTAAGAACAAAGTTCACTCATATTGTTTTCATTCCTAACGATGTTTAGCCTTGTACAGCCTGGCAATGAGAGAAACCACTACATTAACAATTGGGACAGGAGAAACAAAACTTTCATTATCATTGATTAAATTACTGCATACATAGTAATTCCAGTTACTCATGAATTACTAGAAATAAGGTAACTTAGCAAGATCTCAATATTGGCCACTTGTTACAAATCCATTATATTTCTGAAGCAAGTATAGGATACCATGTAGTATATTAAAATCCATAAAAATAACAAGAGAAACTTTTAAAAAATTTATTTATTTATTTATTTATTTACACTCCAGATTTTATTACCGACCCTGTCTACCCTCCATCTGTTCCACATCCCATACGTCCAACCCAGTGCCCTGCTTCCACCACGATGACTCCAACCCCTCCCCCTACTCCACCTGACCCTTAAACACCCTGGGGCCTCTAGTCTTTTGAGGGTTAGGTGCATCTTCTCTGATTGAACACAGACCCGGCAGTCCTCTGCTGCATATGTGTTAGGGGCCGCACATCAGCTGGTGTATGCTGCCCTTTTGGTGGTCCAGTGTTTGAGAGATCTCGGGGGTCCATATTAAGTGAGACTGTTGGTCCTCCTACAGGTCACCCTTCTTCTCAGTTTCTTTCAGCCTTTCCCTATTCAGCCACAGAGGTCAGCAGCTTTTGTCATTGGTTGGGTGCAAATATCTGCATCTGACTCTTTCAGCTGTTTGTCGGGTCTTCTGAGGGGCAGTCATGATAGGTCCTTTTTGTGAGCGCTCCATAGTCTCAGTGTCAGGTCTTGGGACCTCCCCTTGAGCTGGATTTAACCTGAGCAGAGTAGCACTTACTGAGCATGAGGTGGGCAGCCATATTCAGAAAGGACGCAAACATGGAGTCATCCAAGGCTAGGATAAGCTGCAAGAAGGACCGAATCAGGAAGTGTTCATTCTTAAGTTTATCAGTATTCAAATAAACCCCTTGGTTTTAATAGGAAATGTCCTTCACAGGTTCCCTTGTATGAATGGATCTTTTCCACTCAAAGATGCTATTTGAGCAGGCTGTGGAAATATCAGGAGACTGGGCATAGTTGGAGGACTAGGTTGCTGGGGGGTGAGCATACTATAGTAGACTCTGTTTCCTGGTCCACTACTAAGTGAACTGAATAATGGTTCTATGCCTTTTCTATGATGATGGGGCAATCCTGCCCAAGTTCTGAGTCAAATCTCCACACATCTCTCCTCAAATTGTTTCTGCTAAGTGTTTAGTTACTGCAGCTTTAAAAAAATAACTAAACATGAATAGCTAATTGGAAATTTTCATCCCATTTCATTTCTTGACAATTATATGAAGTTCATTAGGATGTCTTGATTTTAGAATGAGGGATTCTCTTAATTTCATAAGAAGATCATAAGCCGGGCAGTGGTGGCGCATGCCTTTAATCCCAGCACTTGGGAGGCAGAGGCAGGCGGATTTCTGAGTTCGAGGCCAGCCGGGTATAGAGTGAGTTCCAGGACAAACCGGGCTACACAGAGAAACCCTGTCTCGAAAAAAAAAAAAACAAAAAAAAACCAAAAACATCATAAGAAGATCATGGCAAGGTATTTAAGGGAAATGAGACATGGTATTTTACTTTCAAAGCTTAGAACTCCATTGTTGATGTATTGAATGGGTTCTTTGGTTGTTTTGTTAAAAAATCGTTCTCAAATCACTCTATAAAGAGTTGCTTGAGTATTCTTAAAACTTCTTTCTTTCTGGAACCAACTGCTCTACATCAATTTTCAACTCAGGAAAGTCATACATATTTCTTTGTAAGCCTCAAACGGTGTTGCAGCACTTCTTAAGAGCATTTTGAAAACTTCTTCCAAGTGTCTAATAACTTCAGAAGCTGGACTTTTGTTAGTTTTCAGACAGACTCTCTCTATATGTAGCCTAGACTATCTGTCCTCAGTATCTATTTCCTTGTGCTTTGCCTTCTGGTTGCTGGAATGGCAAGTGTGTATCACCACAGATTGCCTAAGAAGCTTAAGGTTTTATATGAGGCTAAATCACAGTTTCATGGAATCATGCATTATTAGATACCAAGTAATTTATTCTCAAAACCAGCATTAACTTTCTGAAGAACTAGTGTTTTTTTCCTATGTAAGTGTGTTACATTGTTGGTAGATTGACTAATTATACAAGCCCCTTATTTTGAATTTTCTCATATTGATTTTGAAGATTTCTCTATTTTCCTGCCTTTACGGGCAATGCTCTGCATAGGAAACCAACCGTATGCAATTCATTTGGATGCATTACATGATATGCTATAAACATATCTGCATATGCATGCAGAGACAAAGGCAGTTTGTAATGACTGCCACCTGGCCCACAGCAATTATAAACTCCACTGGTATCAGAAATGTTAAACTATGAAAAAATACATATCTTCAGTCAAAAGGATATTCATTTACTGTCAAAGTTCTTACCTTTCCTGCATGTATGTGAAAAGTTATAAAAGAAAAACTGTAGTGATTCACAATAAAGCTATTGCCCTATTTATGTAACATAATTTGTAATATAGAAATGTATACAACAATGAAGAATACAATAATTTTCTTAGCTTTCCTGTGGACACAGTGGATATGTAGCAGTTCTGTCCATGAAAATATAAATTGATTTCTGCTGAGGTTTTCCAGAAAAGGTTTTGCTTTCCATAAACTCAGCTTAAGTTTCTACATATTGTAAAGAATCAAAATGAAAGTGAAAAGCTATTTTCTATACTTGTCAAATATGTTAAAAAGTTTGGACTGTTCAAATATCTGAACAATATACAAATATTTAATATACCAAGATCTCTGCATTTTCTTCTGTTGCTTTGGAGATCTTGTTTTATCAAGGACCTCTTGTGTGGAAAAAGGAGAACCATACATTCCTTGTCAGGGCTTTCAGATCAAGATTAGAGGATTTGAGTCATGAGGAAGAATGATTTCTGTCCCACAGTCATTGACCCCTTGAGGAAAGAGTCACTGAATCTGTCTCAAGTGAGTTAAAATACATAGGCTTCAAACTCTGCCAAGTTCAGCATTAACAGGATAGGACTCTGAGAAGTTCCAATCAACTCCACCCATAACCCAGATCCCATCTTTTATTTAACAAACCCTAATCTCCAATCTATTATGTACCATAAGTGGCTGGAAAAAGTAAAAAAAGAAAGAAAAGGTCAAAGCTCTCCTAAGAGCATCTAAGGCTGTGTGCCAATGATCAATTTCTGAGTATCAGCAGGAATAAGTTAGTGCTCACCCTCATGGAAGGAACTAAGTAAAGAGCTCACCAAATGTCAAAGTCAGTGGGTTCCTTTCTAGTCAGAGGAAAAGCGATTTTGATGCTTGAAAAGATTCACAAGGACTTGGGTGGGAAATCAAATGTGGTCCAGGCTGAGGGGGGCATTTTGGTTGCCCCTTGACACTGTCTGAGAACTTAGCAACAGCTTTTAATTCACAACAATAATGATAGAACACATTTTAAAACTACATTTCTTGCTTTTATCCTACATATATGGTTCTATTATTGTTAGAGTTTTCATCAATGGTTAATTAAAATTTACTTCCTTTTTTTAAAAGCAAAAATAAAAAGGTGTGTTAGGGATGTGTTTGTCTAGGATAAGTAAGAGCTGATGTTCAGTCACTATCAATACATCAGTCAGTCAGTAAATCAGTCAGTCAGTCAGTCAATCAATCTGTAGCTCAGGAAAGAACCCTAGGTTAAACGTTCACTTTTAATGATATCTTTTGTTCCCTAAAGAGATGTTTTTACTTTTAAAATATATCACCTGTGAGAGTATTAAATGTTGCCAAAAGAAAAACTAAAAGGAGTTTGCAGATTTTCCCATTAAACTTTACTGTGAGAATTAACTAAAATTTAGTTAAACCTCAGTTGAAATTTAAGTAATATATTTCGGTTTTTAAAATTTTTCTACCCTTATCTGTTGTGGTAAATCTCAGACCCAAATAAGACCAGTAAAGGAAAACAAACTCAATAATTATGATATAAATTGCACGCCTAGATTGGGCAGATTTGCCATTACATTACTCTATTCCCCAGCTATGAGATCCCTTATAACTTGCGGTTTATCCAGGCCACGTGCTTGTCCTTCCACCTCCGCTCCCCCGTTGTCCGCTTCCTACTCCCTCACCTTCCTCCATCGACTTCCTTCTCCCATTGACTTCCTTCTGCTTCTGCCTCTGCTTCTACCTCCTTCTCCCTCTACCTTTTATATCAAATTCCTTTCACTCTCTCCTCCCCTAAGCCATTTTCTCTGCCTCCCCTTCTACTGCCCAATCACTTGCTCTAGCCTTTATTTTACAAGTTTTAATTGGACAGAAGGTTCACAAGACGTCACCTGTGTACAGATTCACTCCTCCTCTTCCTTTTATCTCTTCCTCTCCTAACTCTTCCTCTTCCTTTTCCTCTCATAACTCCTCCCACCTTAGCTCCTCCTACACTTATTCTATTTGATTTTTATCAAATCAATTTTGATACAGTCAATAATGTAAATTAATGAATTAATGTAAAAATAAAGTTTTGATCGATGTGATATTTATAATAAAGTTTATTTCTTTCCATGCTTACCATCTCAAGAATGTAAAGTACATATCTTACTATATAGGTATGTACATAAGGACATATATTTATAATTTTACTAAGATAATTTTGGCCTCTCAATCCTCTGTCTCCAATCATAACACTCAGCAGTCTATTTGTAAGGAACATTTTAGCTTAGTTAGTAATTTAGAGGTCTTGAATAATCTCAGCATATTGCAAGGTTTATTCACAGTAATTATAGGCTCAAAACATACTAATTATTTCTGCAGAACACTCTCTGAACCCCCCACAAAACATAATGTGCTTTTTATTTTTTCATCACAAATTGGTAATATTAAATAGAAGATTCAGGCTAGCATAGAGATGCAGCAACTAAACTGCCACCTAAAAATTATGAAGTCTTTTAGTATTTTATTCTTTAATTTGAGTTACCACTTTATCAGTTTTCCACAGTTTGATTATATATGTAACTGAGAAAGGGT
The DNA here is from genome assembly GCA_021653895.1 of Mastomys natalensis. Lineage (NCBI taxonomy): Eukaryota > Metazoa > Chordata > Mammalia > Rodentia > Muridae > Mastomys > Mastomys natalensis. The sequence goes on along the minus strand of JAJTUV010000017.1, from coordinate 1,841,213 downwards.
ATTATATAATCATGAAGATAAAAATTGGAGTAGATGTCTCTTAAACCCTAAGTGACTTCATGGTGTGTTCATTTTCTTTTATTGCAGTTATTGGATTGTCTGGGAAACACCTGATAGATTTGTTACCATGTGGCAGTCTGTCATTACCACTTTTCACTTAAAACAATTAGAAATCTAGTTAATCCATAATATGATTCATGAAGATAATTAGAAAAATAGTGCACATTTACTGAGAATCTTCTCTTCTGTTAAGGCAGGCATTTTACTGAAGCCTTGAGAGGTTGTACGATCAGTGACCACATCAGGATGTGATGTGCAGTCACTGTTTCTATTGTCATTTGTATAAATGTTAGCAAATAAGTAAATGTCAGTTGTGAGCAAGTTGCATATTCATTTTTATGGTTATTAAAAAAGGTTTCTTATATTCTGTTCACAACTTTTATTTTGTTGTTTTTTATGCTGTGATATATCTTAAAGCACTAAAACATTATGCCAGGGGTAGAAAATTTGCTCAGGGAGTTGGGCACAAAATTTCACCCCTAGTAGAGGTAAAAGAGCAGTTGATAGGAGAGGAAGGTTCAGATCAATTTTCTCTCAAAGTGTTCCCCTGATAAGATGCTCACACTTCACTAGAAGGTCTCACATCTAAGAATATTTGAACAGCTCAAATTGGTCTTGATGTGGGTAAAAATCCTGTTACAAAATTTGTAAGAAGAGAAGAAGAGTATGTGTACCAGGAAGATTGAGGGAAGAAAGGCAAATAGAGTCCAAACACGTAGCATGGGATTCTCAAATACTAGTAAACAATAAAAAGTTTAAAATCTCTAAAGGCTTTTGCCAATAGTTTTAAGTAACTAATGAAAAATAAATTGCATAAGACTTTATGGACTGTTGCATTTGCTTAAAAATATAGATGGGTATCATTCCTTCCCAACATAAAGTATGAAACTATTTTTCCTAAACAGGATCTTATTTTTATCTCTTAGTCTTCAAATTTTACTTAAGTGTAAAATACCCTCATGTTGTACAAACCACAGTGATGTACATTATCAATAAAACTGGTCATAAATTTACATCAAAATATTCTTTCTTATAATTAAAATGGCTTTGAATAGCTACTATATTCTTTATAGTACAAGTCAGATCCAGAAAGACAAATATTGCATGTTTTCTCTCGTGTTTTGAGAAGAGTGTAGTGAGTTTGGTGAGAAAGGTAATAGCAAATGAATGACACTCAAGACTCAGAATTTAAATATTAGATATTAAAAATAATATTTAAAGATTTCCCCTTATCATTTACATATGGCTAGCTCAAAATTATTCTAAGAGCTTAAACTTAAAATTTTAGATAGTAAAAATTTATTATAATATAAATTTGAACATTGATTTTTTTTTAATGTATTTTGTTTTTATGTGTATATCAGTGTCTTGCCTGTCCATATGCATGTGTGTACCATATGTATATGTGGTTCTATTGATACTGGAGGTTCTGAACTTGGAGTTCTAGGTTGCTATGTGGGTTCCGGACACCGAATGCGCGTCCTCTGGAAGAGCAGCAATGCTCTTAGACTCTGAGCCATCTCTCTGAACGCACAATTTTGGATGTCCAGATGAGTATTATTCTACTGTTAGATTAAAACAGTTCCATGTGATTTTTATTGGCTACTGAAACACTGAAACCATAGATAAATCTGAATGGGCAGAAGTAAGTAAATGTGGCCTCCTTCTGCCTTTTCTGTTGATGGTCAGAAAGTGAGCCCTCATCTAATATTACTTCAACAGTGAACAATGATAGCTCTAGGCTATTTTAAAAACAGTTTTGTTTTAAGCAAGTGGTTGTTACATACCTCTCTTGGAAAGGGGTTGGTTTTGCCCTTGCTAAAGTCTTACTTTCTCAGCATTGTCTGTTGTAGTTAGCCTCGACTCCCTTAGTGATTTTTAAGAACTTGGAGCAATTGGCCAAGTCTAGGTTTGGGATGCACAACTTGTATTTCCTTCTTTTGTAAAGTAAGAGAGGAAGCAGAAGGAGAACTTTCATGTTAACTTATAGAATATTTTCATATATATGGAAACTTTGTCTACAGTGATAGGTTTCCATATGAAAATTTCAAAGGTCTTTACTGTTACCTGTTCTTGTATTCCCTCCCTTGTATCCTGTCATTCCATCTCATATTCTCCCTAACCCTTCCTATTTTATCATTATCTTCCCCCCTTACATCATCTGTGTTCTATTCCATTTTCTTTCAAATATCCCATGGCCCTTAAGTAGTTTCTTGGCTTCTATGCATATTCTAGTTTAGTCATACATATCTAAAGATTGAAATCTAATATCTACATGTAAGACAGATCAGCTGATGTTTGCTAACTTGTATCTGATTGTCTTCATTTGAAATGTTTATTTCCAGCTCCACTTGTCTGTGATTTCAATTTTATTCTCAGTTGAATAATATTCCATTTTGTGTACACACACACACACACACACACACACACACACAACACACATTTTAATCATCCATTCAACAATCAATGGAAATCTAGGACATTCCAAACTCCATTTTGTATTTAGATTTCATCTCATGTTAAGGTTGTCATTAGACTGAACTCAGAAGAAAAACTGAAACTTGTTCCAGGAACCAAGACACCCCTAGCAACAGCCACAGCTCCTCTATTAAGTAGCTACTCCATTCTTACTATCAGCCAATCAGATCTTAGTGGGAAAGTGCCTACTCTTCCAGATGTCTTAAAATAGTTGCTTAATCTAGCCACTTTTGTTTATATCATGCTGAAATCATTAATAGCCAATAGAAGTGTGCCAAGCTGCAATTTCAAATATCAACCAATCATGTAACTGCCAAATTGGAAAGTCCCTTACCCTGATGTAACTGTGATACAAAGGCAAGGCTTCACCAGCTCTTGGCATTCCATACTGCCTTGGAGAAATGGGAGGGTCCAAGCTCCAGAATGAATAAAGACTCTGCTTTTGCATACAAGTTGAACTCTTCACGGTCTGGTGTTCTGTGGGAACCTCATGATCTGGGCATTACACTTTCTCCACATCAATCGCTGTTATCACTTTTTGAGAAGGCTTTGATTGTTTTTGTATTAGTCATTCAGCTGAGGTGAAATGAATTTTCAAAAGTTTGGTAAGGAAATAGAACATTAAAAAATTAAAGTAGCCCCAGTCACTGAGCCGCCGCCGAGGACTCAGCTGCCTCCCCCTCGAGCCCCCTCGCTTCCTGATGCTTCCATCAGCTCCGTCTGCCTTCTCTTGCAGTCGCCTTTCGCAGGCCATTTCCACCGAGGAAAAGGAATCGTATCATATGTTTGCTATCCAGAACCTCGACTCTTTCTACCCCTTTGCTGATGCAAGTAAGGGTGATGACCTACTTCCTGCGGGCACGGAGGATTATATCCATATAAGAATTCAACAGAGAAACGGCAGGAAGACCCTTACAACTGTCCAAGGAATTACTGATGATTACGATAAAAAGAAACTAGTGAAGGCGTTTCAGAAGAAATTTGCCTGCAATGGTACTGAAATTGAGCATCCAGAATATGGAGAAGTAATTCAGCTACAGGGTGACCAGCGCAAGAACATATGCCAGTTCCTGATAGAGATTGTACTGGCTGAGGACGATCAGCTGCAGGTTCATGGGTTTTAAGTGCTTGTGGCTCTCTGAAGCTTAAGTGAGGATTTCCTTGCAATCAGTAGAATTTTCCTTCTGTCCCTTGTCACAAGTTTAAAAACCTCACAGCTTGTATAATGTAATCATTTGGAGTCTGCTTCTAACTTGGACTAGTGTAACTCCTTCATGCAATAAACTGAAAAGAGCCATGCTGTGTAGTCTTGAAGTCACTCATTTAAACCGGTTAAGCAGTAAGCCCTGGCAGTGTCCACTCTGAAACAAAGCAATAACAAGGTTTCAGCCAAGAACCCCAAGATCACTGGAGGCTATGTCTGACCAGAGGTTCCTTTGGGCTCCCTCTACAGAGTCCCCTGCCCTAGGAGAGAGTCATCACTTGAACAGCCCAGGTGACCGAGAGTATGGGTATCACTGCCCCAGCTACGTCACTAGATGGGTCTCTGGCCATAAAAAGAACCTCTGGTGTCTGACCAGGTAGGCAGAATTCAGAAAGAGCCGCCTTTCCAGAGAAGTCATGGACATCTAGCTCACCACCAGGGCTGTCCTTTTTAAGTAGGTCTATCCTAGCCAAGGGATGTTGAAATATGAAGGGTAAGGCCAGCCTGGTATCAGTGAAATTTATGACAATAGAATAAATACCAAGCTGGTGCCATTGGTCTTGTGGCTAGCTGTGGAGATTTCAACTCAATATGAGCCACTACCCAGTGCCATGTGAAGGAACAAACTGGTCTTTTGATTTTCTTTTCTTCTCCAGTTTTAATGTTATGTAATGTATTTAAATCCTTATTTAAATAAAGCTTGTTTTCAGAAATAAAAAAAATTAAAGTAATTTTAATTTGTATTTTTTTCATGTCAAAGTATATTGAACATCGAAACTTATTTCTCAGCCATTTCTAAGAATTCTGTTTTGTTCTATATCTCAGTTTTATTATATTTAATTTTCTTATTTGGCATTATAATGTAGTAATTTATATTATATTCACTTTCTTTCCTGTAATCCAGTGGTTTGCAACATGTTGAGTTGACTGACCCTTTCACAGGGGTTGCGTATCAGATATTTATTTTAAATTTTATAACAGTAGAAAAATTACAAAAATAAGGGAGCAATGAAAATAATTTTATGATTGGGAGTCACTATAAGTTGAGGAACTATAAAAGGTCATAAAATTAGGAAGGTTGAGTACCACTGCTTTAAAACCTTCCTATATGCCATGTTTGCTTTTGTTCAAACTAATGGCTTATTTTTTCATTAATTGTTGTTAAATACATATCTATTCCCAAATATAACCTCCTCAGTTTGTTTAATGTTACATCTATATATATGCTCTCAGGTACAACCTTTTGGTATTAAATAAATGACTGAGTACTCTTGTTTGGAAAAGAGTATTGATCCAACTGTCACTGTTCCTTAGTTTCCTGTAGTACTTGTGTAGAGTTGAGGCTTCTGTGTTCCCTGCCCCATGCACTTTAGCTTGTCCTTTACTGTCCTCATTTTTATCATGTTTAGTCAGTCATGTTGGTGAGCATTAGTGGGCATTGCTTCTCCCAGAAAACTCCCTGGTCCTCTGGTTCTTTCAATCTTTCCACCATTTTTTTTTTTCTAAAATGATCCCTGATCTTTAGACATTACAATTTGTGTTAGAGATGTAGCCATTGGTACTGGGATCCACAATTATGCGTTGTGATTATGGGGCACACATACCTTGGTGGTAACCAATTTACAATGTGCTCCACAAGAAGGGAAGAATGCCTAATACTTGAAACCTAGCCAACCTCAACCACCCAAAGCTATAGAAGTCATAGACCTTGGAAGAGATTCTAAAATAGTATTACTAAACCAGACTAGTCCGCAACTACATTCTACATATTTGTCCTTATACCTACAAATAAATGTTATCTTCACTTCTTCATTAAGATATATCTCTTTGCAATAGGTGGAGACCATTACAGAAAATCAGAGCTGTACCTCAATTATTATTAATAACTTTCTTAGCATTTAACTTTCTGAGTTCTCTCTTCCTTCCCTAATCCTCCCCCCTTCAATTTCTCACATATTCATGACCCATTTTACAATAATTACACACACACACACACACACACACACACACACAAACCTTTTTGAGTCCATTTAGTGTTGCTAATATGTATATGTATTTAGTGTTGAACATTTTCAATTTGATTGTTTATGAGGGAACGTGTCTCTGGAGAAAGCTGATTATCTCTTCCTCAGCATTCACAATGGCCTATCAATATATGTGGTCCTTTTGTTGGTCTTATTTAGGCAACCAAATGGTTGTGATTTCGTGGGAGGAGCAGCCATATTGCTTGTAGAGGACATTATTGCATAATAGGCATCCTATTCCTCATATTCTTATAATATTTCTGTCCTGCCTTCTCCAATGGTTCTTAATTCTTTGGTGTAGGGGTTGTTTTGTAGATCTTGGGGTTGGAAACCTACAGTTACTTATTCTCTGTATTTTCACAAGTGTTCGATCTTTGTAATTACCTCTATCTCCTGCAAAAAGAAGTTTCTATGGTGAATGGTGAGAACTACAGTGTATGTGTCTGTGTAAAGTGTAAGAGTTTAGAGTATAGTTAGAATCTTTGCTGATTTGAGAAAATGGTAGTATTTGATTTTCCTTCAAAGTCAATGACCTCTTCAGCAAGCTTATTTATTTAATAACATTACTGATAGCTTATTGTTCAATAACATTTTTTGATAGCTTTCATATGCTTAAAGTCTTTGGAGCTATTAATAATTTATGGTTTCTAAATTGATTTTCCATTTTTTAGGCATCCTATCTATTGTTTTAAAAGCATAATTTGTTCTAGTGTGTTATCTACTTATTAAACTGCCAGATTTGATTTGCTTGATATTTTATCTGGCATTTATATCTGCCTGAATTTTTTAATGAAGTTGCTTCATAGTTTTTCACCCTGTGGCATATTTGCTGTTTGATTATCAAGGCTATCTTATCTCTATAACATGATTTGAGAAGTGTTCCTTCTTTCATTGTTAAGCAATCACATTTTTTGTGATATTTTGCTTCTGGGTAATATGTATACATCAAAGGCAGTTTATGGTTTTCCTGTTCTCCCCAAAGACTCAATATGAATCATTTATTTACTGAAATATAAATGATTGACTTGGACAATTACCAAAGGGTTAATATATGCTTAGAACTTTTCCCTTCTTTAAAAAAAAATTCCACAATATTATTCAGCTCTGAGAAATAATTGTCATACCTTCTGTTAATTTCATTATTTAAATAGGTAAGATGCTGAATGTTCATGGCAATATCCTCTCACAAGCCCTTGGGGATTCTTTAGAGAAAACTTTACATGTGTGTTGGTTAAGTTAGGAAATATATTTCTCTTAAGTGACTTTAAAATATTGCTTTTTAAACTAATATTACTAGTTGAGGTCATTCTATCCTGTATGCATTGGGACAATTTAACTGCAAAGTCTTATTGAAACCATATACATTATCCTTACATGTTCTGATTCTTTGTTCTCTGTGATTTAAAGTTTTGAAATGTCTAAATTTCAAAACAAAAACAAATGAAAGTGGCTCAAGAGCCCTTACCCTTAGCTGAGGAATTTTTAACTTTTAATGACTGCTAGGAGAAGGAGAGTTTGTTTTCTTTAGGAATGTTGTCCTTGATTATGCTCCAGTGAATGATAACATACCTATATAGATATGGATAATATAAGTTGAACTCAGTGAATTATTTATTAAATTATTAATTAAGAACACAAATATGGGACTAAGAGAAAGGATAGGTATGAATCTAGGAATTTGGGTAAGAAACAAGTGAGAACATGAAAATACATGTAATACATGATATTATCAATTGTTGTATTTATTATTAAATAATTAATAAAAATATTCTATTTTACTCTTGTTGGATATTTTATTTATTTACATTTCAGATGTTATTCTCTTTCACTATTTCCTCTCCCTAGAAACTCCTTATTCCATCCCCCCTCCTCCATTTTGCTTTTATACCATTTGAATTACATGCATGTATTAAGGTCAGTTCCAGGTTGAGGGTCTAGCAATACAATAGATGCAAATAGTCAAGGAACAAGCAATACAATAAACACAAATAATCAAAGAACAAGCAAGTCATTATACACAATTACAGGAGTGAACACTCCCATGATCACTGTTTCTAAGGGCTTATCAGGATGACCAAAATATCTGAGCCTACTTCCCTGTCCTAGCCCAAAGTCATTTTCATGTCTGAAGCCTACTTCCTTGTTCTAGCCTAAGATTTAGATTCCTGCCTGAAATTACTTCTTTGTTCCAGCCTAATGTCAGATTCCTGGATGAAGCTCACTTTCTTGTCCTTGGCCAATGTCAGATTCCTGCCAAGCAGCCTGTTTCCTTGTCCTTGGCCCATGTCAGATTCTTGCCTACCAGCCCCAAAACCTCTCTGCCTCTCCCCTTTTTATTATTTCTAACAAGCCTGAGCCTGTCTTAGGTCATTCTGAGAAGAATGCCTTCCTTACCCTTCATGGAATATGTATTATGAAGAGCAGTGTACTTCTGTCTTAGGTTGGTAAGGCTCTGTACAGAATCGTATCTGTCCTTGGCTTGCCAGTCTGTTAAATTAATAACTCTATCTGGGGTCCATTTTCAGGTTTAAGCCATGTACTTTAGCTGCCAACATGTTGATGTTGTTAAAGACAAGCTTTAACATGATGAGTTGGAATAAAAATATTCCCAGGACAAAAAGGGCTAGCATGATCAAGCTATAATCACAACAGCTATATGTAGTCTTAATAAAAAAGAAAAACCTTCAACTTTACATTTCAAGAAAATAAAAATCAATTGTTTGCTATGAAACAAAATTTTAAGATATGATATGAGATATATGAAACATATCAACAAAATTAAAGTTTCAAGTATGTGTATTAAAGTTAGGGAGCATTACATGAAATGGTACAAAGGAGACCATGTTCGTTCATTTTCCTTAACATACATTGTATATGGAAGGAGTAATAACAGTTTGTCTATCAAATAACTAGCTTTGGAAAACCATCAACCAAAGCTCCCAGGATCTAAACCTCCAGCCTGAGAACAGACAGGGACAAGCTGTCCTCTGAGAGGCTCTAACCAGCAGCTGACTCAGACAGATACAGACATCCAGAGCCAAACAGTGGATGGAGCTTGAGGACTCTTATAGAAGAATAGGCGGAAGGATTATGGGCCCTAAGGAGATAGGAACTGCACAGGAAGATCAACAGAGTAAACGAACCTGCACCCTTGGAGCTCTCAGAGACTGAATCACCAACCAAGGAGCATACCTAGTCTACACAGATCTAGCTCCATGGGCTGGACCTAGGCCTCCCTGCACATATGTTGTAAATGTGCAGCTTGGTTTTCATGTAGGTCTCAAACATCTGGCCTGGAGGCTATCCCAAAACATGCAGCCTGTATATGGACTATGGTCTTCTAGCTGAGTGCCTCATCTGGCCTAAATGGGAGAGGAAGCACCTAGCCTCTCAGAGACTTAAAGTGGCAGGGTGGGGAATACAGGAGGAGGGGGTACTCAGAAAACAAGAGATGGGAAGGATTGTGGGAGGGGGTGACTGGGATGGGTTATAAAGTGAATAAGCAAAAAAATAAAATTAAAAAAGGAAAAAAAAAGAAAAACTATTCATGATTTTTAATGCTTCATAGACTATTCTTTGCAAAACAAATTATTGCTTAATATAGAAAAGTCTTTGAAAATTAAATATGTTAGCCTGCTCTCTAGCTTCCTTTACTTTCTCTGGTTTCTGGAAAGAAACCAGCAGGAAATCTCCTAGGTTTTAGAATTTTAGGTATGAATTTTGTCACAGAATTGTTGACAGAAAGTGTTTATTGTTGGATTTGTGCTGCTCTGTGAAGAAATGCTTCAGAATCAAATCACCTTTCCCAGAAGCACTCAGTGTTGTTGCCCTTGCAGCCCCTAGTCCTTATCTCCACTGTTTGCCAAAGCACAAAACTCCCTACAACTCAGCATTAGTTGCTACACAATTTGCTGCACAGTATCTCTATCATCGCTTCACAAAAGCCTCTGACAAATGAACCATTACTGTCATAGGCAAGGTTTTTAAATCACTTCTTAACTACATTTATTGAGGAGTTTGATGGTAATTACCAGAACTGTAGTTTTTCTTTTGTGTTTAGTCATAATCTGCAGTCTTTAAGGATGTTCCAATTATAATTTACCTACTACCTGTTGTGAAACCTGGATAATAAGATAATGCAGGCAATTAGCAAGGTTTGCACACTACTGGAAGATAATCTGTTTTTGACTTAGCTGCAAAATGGAGTTCAATTGATAACATTCTGCTTCAGTTTCATCCCTGGGTACAATAAGTATTTCTTTTTTTTCTAATTCAGTTTAGTTCAGGCGAGGTTCACAAGTACTTGGCAGGCAGTTAGATATACAAACACTTCAAATGAAATGTACTTTGATAGTAAGACAAGAATTAGCTCCCAAAACGTCTACAGATCAGGTTTCCATACTGAGATGATCCTTGTGAGAAGAACATCTCTATATAGCAAATATTATTCTCCTTCCTATCTCTCTGTCTCTGTCTCTCTCTGTCTCTCTGTCTCTGTCTCTGTCTCTCTCTCTGTCTCTGTCTCTATCTCTCTCTCTTCTCTCTGTCTCTCTGTCTCTCTCTCTCTCTCTCTTTCTATATATATATATATGTATGTATATGTATATATACATGCATACATGATATTTTTGATCACCAATTCAAAGAGCAGAATTATGGTTTTACTATATATTAGTTAAGTTTTAGGGCATAGAATAAAACTTAACAGTTAAATTTGGTATTTCCTAGATACCTGACTTATATAGTCTCAGGGTTTTTAGGCACTGTAGAAACATAGTGTATGGGTTCCATCTTCTAGAGTAGACTTAAACTCAATTTGGAAATGTGTGTGTTACTCCCACAAGCTTTGTGTCATGGTTGCATCTTCTACGAAGGGTTTGTAGATGAGTTGGTGTTTACCTTTCTTCTTTAGCAGCACACAGAGTACCTTCCAGTAACATGGACACTAGTTTGTAGGGGTGAAAACTCTAGGTAAGCATCAGCTCAACTTCTCTGTGTTCAGAGTTGTGGAAGTGTTTTACTGTCAGTTTGTGGACAGCCACTAACAGCCTTGGAAATAGCCTTTGCTGTCGTCATTGTGGTCTCATTTAAATTGTTTATGTGATCTTGATTTAAATTAGTTGGTTTATATTGAAATTTAACTAGTTGGTGTATTTCAAGAAAAATATCCATCTCTTTTAGATTTCCTCATTTGGCAGAGTAAAGGGTTTTAAAATACATGCCCATGACTCTAGATTTCCTCACTGTTTGTTGTAATATCCCCCTTTTTGTTTCTAATTTGACTAATTTACATTTTCTTTTCCCTCCTTTTAGTTAACTTGGGTAAAGGTTTGTCAATCATTCTTTTTTTTTTCAAAGAACTAACTCTTATTTCATTGATTACTTTATTGATCTCAGCCTTGAGAAGGATAATTTTTTTCCCATCTACTCATTTTATGTATGACTTCTTTATTTTGATCCAGAGCTTTCAGGTGTTCTGTTACAAGATCTTACAAATTTTTAAAATCTAGACACTTAGCATGTCTAACTTGCCTCTAAGAACTAACTGGTTTTCCATAAATTTGGTTATGTTTAGTATTCATTTGAATTCAACTCCAAACATTTTTATTTGTTTTACAATTTCTGTCTTGATGCACTTTTCATTTAGTAATTAGTTATTAAGTTTTCATAAGTTTGTAAAATCTATTTTGTTTCTTTTTAAATTTAGTTTATTTGTTTTTTTAATTTTTTTATCCGTTTTTACATCCTTCTCTCTGTCTGCTACTCAACTATTTCTCATTCTATACCTCCGTCTCCTGCCCTCTTCACATCTCCAAGAGGATGTCCCCACCCCCTATCTCCACCCCAAGAAACCTCCCCACTCCCTGGGGCCTCAAGTGTCTGGAGAGTTTTGTTTCTATTATTGTTGGTATCCAGCTTAAATTGATGGTGATAGTCAGACATGATGCAGGTTATTTTAATTTTCTTGTACCTGTTGAGACTTGCTATGTGTTTGAATATGTGGTCAATTTGCAGAAAGTTCCATGAGATACTGATGAGGTAAAATGTTCTGTAAATATCTCATACATCCATTTATTTTATATTAGTTAACTCCAGCATTTTTCTATTTGTTTTTGGCTGGATGACCTGTCTATTGGTTAGAGAGGGAGTATTGACAGTCTCTTATCACTGTACGAGGACCAATATGTGATTTAAGCTCTAGTAGTGTTTCTTTTGTCAACTTTTGTGCCATGTGTTTTGTGTATAGATGTTAAGAATTAAAATATTCTCTTGGTGGATTTCTTTTTTTCTTTTCTTTTTTTTTTTATGAGAATGTAGCATTCTTCCCTATTTCTTCTGATTAGTTTTGGTCTGAAATTTATTTTGTCATATCAAAATTGCTACTCCAGCTTGTTTTTAAATGGCTGTTTGCTTGGAATATCTTTTTTTATCCTTTAACCTGAGATGTTGTCTATCCTTATTGTTAGGATCTATTTCCTGGTTGTAACACATGGATGAATCATAATTTTTAAATCCTTTTTGCTCTTCTCTGTCGTTTTATTGGAGAGTTGAAATCACTGATTTTGAGAGTTACCAATGAGTAGTGTTTATTGAGTCTTGTTATTTTATTGTTTTGATATGGGTCTCCTAATCTTGTGCTTTTCTGGTCTGAGATAAATTATTCCTTGTGTTAGCCTCTTTGGGTTGACATTTTCCTTCTATCACCTTCAATAGTTCTATCAACACTGCTTAAATTTTGTTTCATAATGGAATCTTTATTTTCACATCTTCTGATTGAAACTTTTACAGTCTAGGCAAGCATCTGTGGTCTCTTAAAGTTTATAGAAATTTTGTTCTTGCCCGTCTGGCTTTTTGATTCTATAATGAAAAACTAGTTATTATTTTATTAGTACTCTGCTTTTATAAATGTTATTTGTTCATTATTTTCCTTGCTGCTTTTAACATTCTTTCTTTGTCCTGTATGTTTAATGTTTTGATTATCATGCATTTTTGTGAATTTCTTTTTGGTCGTATGTATTTGGTGTTTGTAATCTTGCTTTACCTTGATAGACGACACTCTTTCATTAGATTAAAGACATTTTCTTCTATGATGCTGAAAATATTTTCTGTGACTTTGGCCTGTTTTATTTCTACTTCTTCTATTCTTATATTCATAGATTTGATATTTTCACTGTCCCATATTTCCTGGATGTTTTAAAATTGAACATTTGCTTTCATCAAGGTCTTTCTCTGTCTTCAGTGTCTGGGAACCTTTCTTTCATCAACTCTATTCTGTTGGTAAGGCTTACCTCTGTGTTTCCTGCTCAACTTCCTATTTTTTTTTTTTATTTCTATAATTCCCTAAATTTGGATTTTCTTCATTGAGTCCCTTTCTGTTTACAAGTCTGAAACTGATTTCTTCATTTTATTCCACTGTTTGTTTTTGTTTCATAGATTTTATTAATGGATGGATTAATTTCCTCTTTAAGGACCTCTAACATATTCTTAAAGAGTATTCTTTGTCTTGTGCTTTAGTCATATAGAATCTCTCAGTGGCTACTGTAATAGAGGCTTATCTTAATTGAAATATATCATCTTAGGTGTTTTTGATGATACTTGAGTAGAGGCATCTGGGGTTTAGATGATTATAATTTTAGGTGATGTTATCTGGTTTTCTCTTTTTAGGTGTATTCTGTTCACTGGTATCTTAGTATTTCTATTGAGGTAAAGAGATACTATGACCATAGCAACTCTTATAAAGGAAGACATTTAGTTGGTCCTGGCCCTCAATTTGAGACATTCAGTCCGTTATCATCATGGCAGGAAGCATGGCATCACACAGGCAGATATGATGCTGCAAAGACAGCTAAGAGTTCTACACCTGTATCCAAAGACAGCAGGAAGTGACTGCTACATTGGGTGTGGCTTGGGTATCTAAAACCTCAAAGCCTGCCCCCAGTGACCACTTCCTCCAACTAGACCATATTTACTCCAATATGGCCCACACACACACCCTACTAGAGCCACTCTCTGTAGGCCTATGGAGGGCCTTTTTTTTAAAACACCACCTTTGGTACTGTTGCCCTTTCTTGTTCTTAGAAAAGTGTGGTGTTTATGAGTTAGTTGGTCAGGAATTCTTCTGAGATCCTTCAAAGCGTAGCTTCTGGGATTCTGGATAATATATGGTTTTAGGTATTAGGAGAAGACAGTTAGAGATGATGATGGAAAACATATCTATGCCACCAGGTTCTGTTTAGTTCCCTGGAGACTAAGGGGAAAGAAGGAATGGCTATAACACATATTCTGCTACAGAGCAGGAGACTTGACTGAGGTTTTAAATTTGGAGGAAAGAAAGGAGAGTGAAGATATGAAGATTGCTTACCTGCTTCCCCATTCTACCTGTTTCATGTTCTATCTGCTTCCTGGCCTAGGTGGCAGGTGTGTTTCAGGATATGCCTGTGGGCAGGGGATGCTAAGACAGAGCAATGGGATGGTGAAGGAGGCTGAAGGAGGAGATCTGTGTGATCCTGGATATAGAGAAGAGAGGAATCATGGCCTATAGCAAGTGGTTCCTTTCAGTGTTGTGAATGAGGCTGGAGTATTAGAATTGAAGGGGAAGAAGAGTTAGACATTTTTATTTTTAATTAGAAAATCAACTGACTATACACAGTATTCTAAAATAAAACAGGTGCATCCACTTTTGGGTTCTTTTATATTCCAATTCAGCACATTTCCTACTAAATTTCTTCCCTTTAATTTTAAAATAATTTATATATTTTATTTAAAAACCTTACCTAATGTGAATGTTCTACAAACAGAGATTTCACCAAGACTTACAGAGTCAAGCATTTTACCTTAAAACTACCTCCATATGTTTTTCAAATTTTGAGTCAGTGAGACTACCTTATATCCTCACAGCAAGGATAGTGATATTTAAACTTCTTAGTAACATGTCAACTTAGTGGTTTCAGTGTGTTCTTTCAAAGAAAAAAATCTCTTAACAAAAATTTATTTCTCTATGAATAACTGGATATACTCATCCAGTATTTCTCCTTTCAAAGGTACATCATTTGGCATTCACTATCACTCCTACACAAAACCATATACGACCATGCTAAAGTTGTATTATTAGTCTTATGATATTTTTCAAAGTCAGTTATCTCTATTTGGGTTGTTTGCTCTTATTGTGAAAAAATTCTGCTCAGAGAACTTTGAAGAAGAATAAAATCAAAATTCCAAAGTCCTAGCTGGGTAGCACAAAATTGAGTGTACAACGAAGTGACCATGGTACAGGATCTTAGAGGTATTGCTTTCATTCTGTTGCAGTCAGTAAAATAGGTAAGTAGTAAGTGATGATGGCTGATCAAGAGGAAATTAATCTTTCCTCTATCTGAACAAAGAAAACTCCAAGGAAATATCCAACAACTTTCAAATTAATTAGAGATAGTCAACATGATAACAGAGAAAAGACATCATAGGCAACATTTGAAGGAAACACATTTAAGGGATAAGAAAATAGTTATGAACATAGCTCCTTCACTACAAAGCTCTACGGTACATGCTGGCTGTGTTGTTATCTCTTGGTACTGATGAATTCTAGCAAAACTCTCTGAAAATTTAGAGTGAAATACTTAAATTGAAACCTTTGATTATAAGATGTAAATGATAATGTGTTGCCTTTTTGATTGCTTTAAATAGGAGTATGAAACCAGGGGGTAGAATTAAATAATCCACTGTATTGAGGATTCCATAGTTGAAAAATAAAAGAAAATATAAATCTGCTCCCCACCCCTACCCATATGACTTTTGCGTGGGAAGGAAAGCTCATATTCTTTACTAACACAATGTTGTGGGCAGATTGTAGATCTTGTTGCAGGCAGCTTCAAAGTAGTTTTGAAATCTGGGTAGGAACACTTTGGTTCTTGAGAAGGCATACATGGCAATAAAATATAGATTAGTGATGAGAAAAGAATTTTCTATAGATGCTCAGTCACATCTACAGGGAATGTTGTCCCAATATTTGAGAAAAGAAAAAAAAAAAAACCACATCAGCAGCCCAAATAGTTCTGGTGCTTTATCTTATTCTCCTGCTATATCATAGCATATGAAAATATCAGAATATAGAAGAAATACTTACCAACTTCTCTTTTTTTGAAAATTTTCTCTAATTTTCATTCATGCTTTCTCACATAGTTATCTCTTTTCAAGAACCTCAGAGAAGAGAACTGCAGGTAATTTTCCCCAGCCCATAGTTAAAAGGAGTTTTATTGTATTGTTAGGAACGGCTGAGTGCCTTTGGAGACAATATGAAAAACCTCAGATAAGCAATATGCATTTACCTGCAATGATGTTCTGAGATGGCTTTGCTTTTGGGCACTTTAGTCTCCTCACTGCTAACAAACACTCCAAATTAAATGTAAGCAGAGAGTATACTTGCTAAACAAATCAGTTTTAAGGTATATTTCCAGCTTCCTTTCACCGGGAATAGCTACTCTGAGCCACTTCCAATAGAAATATTTTGCAGCTTTCACCAGCATGGATGTGTCTAGTAATCAGTTTTCCATTATTGTTAGACACACCTGAGATAAACTATCTTCAAGAAAGAATTGTTAACTTTTACATTTTTTTAAAAAAAATCTTTCATATAGTTTTGAAAGTTTCAATCCATGTTCAGCTGGACACATTACTTTGGGTCTTGAAGCAAGTAATATGAGGAGAGAGAAAAGAGAGAGAGAGGGGGAGAGAGAGAGAGAGAGAGAGAGAGAGAGAGAGAGAGAGAGAGAGAGAGAGAGAGAAAGAGAGAGAGAGAGAGAGAGAGAGAACACAACCCCAAACTTGCTTACCTAATGATCAGAAATGTAAAAGCAATTAGTGTCCTGATACTTTGATACTTAGATGCATGGCCTCATACAAATAAAGTCTTCTTATAAACAGCACGTCTTAAAGATTTTTTACCATTTCCAGTAATATATGGCTTTTGGAGGACATCCTACGTTTAAGCCATAGCAGAACTAAAGGAATACTTACTGTCTATTCTATATTTACTCCTAAATATAGTTACAACATTATAGTTACTGTTGGTTGTACTAAAATCAATAGAGGGGCTTTTAAAATCTCAGATTAAGTTCTACAACAAGTGATAGTTCTAGACTAATACTAGAGGAGCTGCAAAGAATATTGTGATTTTTATAAGCTTTGACTCATTAAGAAAAGCAATGAATAGTCCTACCCAGCTGTAAAACATACAAACCACAACATTGACCATCCAAGCAAGATAGTCCCAAGGGTACAATAGTGTCCCTTTTATGTTGAGGACAGCCAACAAATATTTATTAGAATTAAATACTCTGCTCAATAGGAAATTCATTTGTGATAATGTAAATGAAGCCAACTATCCACAGCTGGGACAAGATAGACTAGAAGAGGAACCCATTTGATACTATCCCTTTGCTAAGTCAGTATAAAATTTCATTCTAAATACTTATCCATAAATAGACACAGATCAGTGTAACTTTTGCCCCTTATCATTACAGAAAGCAACCACTGGTTCAAACACAGAACAAAGGATGTGTGGAGTGTTCAATCTTGACTTATACATTCATAATACAACCCCCACAACCACTCAATAAACAGTACAGAAGATTGGGATATCACAGGATATCTGATCATACTGTAAACACTGAGATTGTGTCCTGGAAAAAATCAGTCTCTAGTTGTGATATGGCTCATCCCTAGCATACACCTTTAATCCAAAAATGTTCTGTTCATTGTAAAGAAGATTAAATGCAGTCATCCATAGGTCAAAAAAACAGAACAAGCAACTATTTGATAGGCAGTGAAAATGGGAAAAAAAAACCATATAGAATGAGAAGAAGTCAGGAGGAGGGATATAGAGATACACAGGAAGTAGAAGGGAGGAGAATTCAGCTTGAAGGCTATTTAAAACAATGCAGATAAAGAGAACTGGCTTTTTCCTTTTGGCACATCATTTGAGGAGGAAGGCTAGGCTGGGTGCTTTTTTGGCCTTTCTGAGATAGCTTGCTTTCACTCCATCATTTGGCTCCTGAGTCTTTTTTGGTAAAATATCAACCAATTGGGATTTTGTTTTTACAACAATATTGTGAGTTTTCTTAGTCAGTGTTCTGCTGGTGTGAGGAGATACTATGACCACATGATGATAGCAACTATTACAAAGGGAAGCATTTAACTGGGGCTTACTTATAGTTCCAAAGATTTAGTGGATTGCCATCATGGGCAGGGCACATGGGAACATGGAGGCAGCATAGTCCTGGAGAAGTGACTGAGAGCGCTACATCTGGATCCACATGAAGCAGGAGGAGAGCTCCTGGACCTGGCTTGGTTCCTTGGAACCTCCTAATCTTTTCAAATATTGTAACCCCCTAAGCGTTAATATATATGAGCCCATGGGTGTCAGAGGAGAGAAGATTGTAGGAGGCAGAGGGCAATATCTGCTAGAATATAGTGTCTTCTAGATACGACAATTATACTGATGGTATCTCAGCAATATGGTCACCTAAACAAAAACATTTAGAATGATTGCCTTCTAGTTTACCTGCCAATGTGAATAAGGAAACATTACAAGATTTGACCCTTAGATGAAGTGCTACAGTAAACTAATGGCTTTGGAGAGAGGGGAAATCAGCCTCTGAAGACAAAATTTCTGGTAATTTATTGAACTCCAAATGGTCAGTCCTGAGTACTTGTAGACATGAGGAACTAAGTGGATTTAACAGGTTGTTTATGTATAACTCAAACAAGAATAAAGAAGTAATCACAAGTTTGAGAGAGAGAGAGAGGGTGGTAGGGACATGGAGGAATTGTTGGAAAAAGAGAGGGGTATGAAAATAAGGTAAATGTAGTATTTGTCTCAGTTATTTTTCTATTGCTGCAAGATATACTTTTACCAACACAACTTACAAAATTGCTTATTTGGGGCTTACTTTAGTTTTATAATATTAGCCTATGATTAGCATGGCAGTGAGTATGGCAGCAGGAAGACAGGCATGGTGCTGGAGCAGTAGGTGAGTGTTTCAATGTTAAGAAAACAAGATAAGGAAAAGAGAGAGGGAAAAGGAGAAGAGAGAGAGAATCGAGAGACAGACAGACAGATAGATAGATGAACTATGAGTGGCTTTGTGTTCAAGAAGTTTTAAGATCTCAAAGCCCATTCTCAGTGGCACACGAAGGTCACACTTCCTAATTCTTCCCAAGCAGCCCCATTAATTGTGGAGCAAGCATTCAATATGAGTGTATGGAGGGCATCTTCATTCAAACCACACCTTCCTTCACATATGAAGGAAGACTTTATGTTTGGATGAAGGGGTAGAGGTAGACTAGAATCTAGCCTGTGCTAAGTAGCAGCAAAGACTTATATAATTTATTTTTAGTGGGTGTTGAAAATTTGTGTCTGCCCTCTAGGGAATCCACCAGTGATTAAGTTATAAGTGAGAATTTACTAGTCATAACACCAATTTATTTTATGTTTTCTTTATTGGATATTTTATTTACATTTCAGATGTTATCCCATTTTCTCATTTTCCCCCCACACCCAGAAACCCCCTATCCCACCCCCCTCCTCCTGCTTCTATGAGGATGTGCACCCACCCACCCACTCCCACCTCCCCACCCATTATTTCCCCCACACTGGGGCATCCAGCCTTCACAGGACTAAGGATCTCCTCTCCCACCTATGCCCAACATTATTATTTTTTTTTTATTTTTATTTTCAGCAAATCAAAAAAAATTTAAAAAGCATTCAAGCAGAATAAAATGAAAAGAAACAAACAAGCAAAATACCAAGGGTCAGATATACTTATACAAGAATTCTATAGAGCCTTCAAACAAGCAATACTTTTTGAGTTATGTTTAAAAAAATTCAGAACCACAATAAGCTCCTTCACGAAGCAAATAATATTGAAATAGTGAAATCAAGTGTAAACCCAACAAAAATATATAAGTTATAGTCCAGTATCCCTCATGAATATACATACAAAAATTCTCAATGAAGTAGTTGCAAACTGAATACAAGAGATATAAAAAAATAATATTCCATGAATAACTGAACAACTGTTTTTTTGTTTTTTTTTAGAAGACCATACTCCATATACAGGCTGCATGTTTTGGGATAGCCCCCACTCCAGATGTTTGAGACCTACATGAAAACCAAGCTGCACATTTACAACATATGTGCAGGGAGGCCTAGGTTCAGCCCATGGAGGTAGATCTGTGTAGACTAGGTATGCTCCGCGGTTGGTGATTCAGTCTCTCAGAGCTCCAAGGGTTCAGGTTCGTTTACTCTGTTGATCTTCCTGTGCAGTTCCTATTTTTGAGATTATAAATTCTTTTAAAAATTCCCAGCCAATTCTCCTATGCTTATTATATCACACTCTACACTTGCCGCTTTGCTATTCTGAAGCTTTGCTTCTGGCTATTATTTAGAGCTGTGTGTGCTTAGATTTTTATTGTAATTTCCACTTCCTTAAGAGCACAAACTTACCTTATTGTGCTCACTTTTGAGAAGTAGTCAAGTGTATGCTTATATCATGACTCTAGACAGAAAACATAACTGCCTACAGTAAGTACATACACATTGTAACAAATATAGACATGTTGAAATTGATGTTATATTTTATATCTTTTTATTTTACATTATTTTGAAGAAATTATATGTATGTATATATCACATACATAGTTCTCAATATTTATTTACTGAAATAATTCAATGTGTTTTTGTTATTTGCTTACCCAGGACATTTTTTTTTAAATTATGCAGTATAAAAATTGCTGAGCTAGTTGTAAGCATTTCGAGAAATTTACACGTGAAAGATTTCAATTGTGACACTATGATAGTAGATATACAGCCTTTAAAACGTGAAGAACTGGTTAGAAATAAAAAGCATGAAATAGTCTTCTATTAAAGGCACATTGTGTAACCAGTCAAAATTGTGTGATAAAGTTGGAAATGTACCACCTAAGAGATGTGCTACCACTGTCAATAATGTTCACAGAACATATGTTTTATTGATAAAAGCCTGACTTCTGCCAAAATGAAGACTGTTCCATTTGATGAAGTTGCTTTGTCTTAATTCATCTTCAGTGCTCCATTTTTACAGTGGTTATTGACACTGGAATGTGCAGTTGCATACTCTTTTGCTGACTTACAGGTGGCACGCTCCTGCTCTTAGGTGGTTCTTTTGAGCTCATTTTTGTCTTCCTGACTCCACAAAACATTTAGTTTCTCTTGTTTTCTTAAGCAAAGTTTATAATTATATTATAATTTGCTCCATACCATTTGACTAGTTCATGTTCCAAATTCTTAGACAGATCTTAGAAATGTCCAGCTAGAAGAGTTCTATTTATTTTTCTGAGGAAACTTAAAGAACAATAAATATCACCCAGTTATAGTATGGTTATAGTATGGGCCTTATTTTCTTGAAACATCAAGTCAATATTCTCTTATTAAATACATATTATATACTAAGTATTGGTATCCCTATATATGACAATAAGTATACTAAAATATGTATGATTGTATACTCACATATGAATATATGTACATAACAGATATGTTACATATATGTATATATGATGTATAAACAATACATATATCATATATATAATATATATAACAATATGTGCATATAATGTGTAGTATATTATGTGTATATAATATTACATGTATTATATATGATATACACATATCATGTCATATAATTATATATTGAATAACATACACATGTATTATGTGTATATGCACATAATATATAATATATACACATATCATATTATATATTATAGAATATATAATATATTAAATACTGATATAATATAACATCATATAAAGTATAATTGTATATATATGTATATATTCATTATATAATACATACATGTATAATATTTTTACATACATACATACACATATTGGGGTATCTAAATATGACAGAATGTATATTAGAATAGAAAAATCTCCTGGTCACAAGAATACAGTACCTGATCCTGATGGAGACTTAAAGTTCCAGCATGGCTGGTTCAATTGCATGGGCAAAGAACCACCCCTAGGATAGTAGACTCACCTTAAGCCATGTTAAAGAGATACGAGAAATAACTAGCCCTTTATTAAGATACTAGACTTTTTCTTCTTAGAATTCCTGCTTCCAGTGCAGCAGTTTAAGCACCACAGGTTGGAATAATGTCCACTATCTGAGTTAATCAGAAAAGCAGAACCTTTCCTACTTTTCCTTCTATATGTTTTCTAAACATGGTTTCTTTAACATTTTGGGCTTCCTTATTCTTTCTCTGAAGCCTCCTTTTTTGCCATGTGTCTGCTTGTTGGCTGTATGCCTGGCCACTAACTTAAATGGCATGGCTTTTACTTTTCTTTGCTCTACTTGCCTTCTTTGGGTAAAAATTTACAGCTTTTAAGCTGTAATAAAAAATGTCCTTGTGTTTCCATTTGATTCCATTATAAAATTCTTTTATTCATGAGATTTTTTAACTCCAAAGATGACTCCAGTTGCATCTGTGCCATTAAGGAGGCAAATAGAATTACAAAGATAACCAAAACTGGTTTTGATTTACTAGTGCACCATAGAATATGCCAGGCTCTTTTCAAATTTCCTAGGACAGCTAATCATCCTACTAGTATAAGACAGTTGAGTAAAGGGAAAATTTATTGTGGCTTATGGTTTGGACATTATAGGCTACAGTCATTTGGTCCCATTACTTTTTGGTCTATGAGCAGATATTATGTTAGAAGGGCAGCATTGGCTGGTGACAACCCGCAAGCAAAAACAAAGGAATCTGTGTTTTCTGTGGTTCTCAGTGTCCTATTCAGTGACACATCTCCAACAATCTAATATCATCTACCAGGGCCTGACTAAAGTCTATGGCAACTCTCAATAGCATCATGGTCTAAGAGCTAAGCAAGCTATCAATATGTAGATCTATGAGAGAAATTAATGATCTAGATTATAACATTTTTTCCTGAAACACTTTTTGAAAATGTTTTATATTATACAGGAAAAAAAAGTTAGGAAACTTTAAAAACAATGTAAAAATTAGTGTTTAGTGGCTGCTTTTAGTTACAAATCATATCTGAGATGAGATGGGGACAATAGTAGCAACACTAAGATTCATTAAAGACAGATAATTATATTTAATTTATAATTATTGTACAAGATTTAATAGTATTTAAAGTTATTAATTAAATAAACAATAATACTTCATGAGATTATGAAGAATATCATTGTGTTGCTTTAAATTGTCTTATAAAAAGATTCTTTAATATATGATTGTTATTAGTAACACTTTGCAGGTTTTCAAAAACTCAAACTATAAAACAAGAATCATTAATTCAAAAGGAATAAAATCACACAAAGTATCTTCTCTAACTACCGTGGTATAAATTTATAAATGAGTAGTAGAAATAAATTTGGAGAATTCATCAATTTGCAGAAATTAGGTATTCAACTTCTTCATGAATGATTTTGTTCAATGATGAAATCCCAAAAGAAATTAGAAAATACTTTAAGATAAAAGTAAGACTCCAACAAGTTCAATTGTTTCAAATATCTATGTTAACAAGACATCTAGTAATAGTGTATGGTTACATAGTAATAAAAAAAAACAAAATAAATAGCCATAAAAGGAAAAGTATAAAGCAGATAGTACGATAATAATTTAGAAATTTGTTTTTTAAAGTTAATGTTTTTGAAAAACTACTTATTTTGACAAAGAAAACCCAAGAAACCATTTAAATGGTGACAAGTAGGATTGAAAAGTACAATATCACTACTGTCCTCATAGGAGTAAAATGGATTATAAATTGAATATTATCAATAAAACAATCAAACCAGATGTAGATTCCACTTTTTTTCCACTTAAGAAAAATTCTAGAAAAGAGCTATATCAAGTATAATTTTCCACATTTTTCTTTTTTTATTGGAAATTTTATTTATTTACATTTCAAATGTTATCCCCTTTTCTGGTTTCTCCTCCGGAAACCCCCTATCCCATCCCCCTTTCCTGATTCTAAGAGGGTGTTCCTCTACACACCACCCACTCCCTCCTTATCATCGTGGCATTCCCCTACACTGGGACATTTGCCTTCACACGACCAAGGGCCTTGCCTCCCATTGATGTCTGACAAAGCCATCTTTTGCTATATATGATGCTGGAGCCATGAGTCTCTCCATGTGTAGTCTTTGGTTGGTGGTTTAGTACCTGGGAGCTCTGGGGGGATCTGGTTGGTTGATATTGTTGTTCTTCCTATGGGGTTGCAACCCCCTTTCAGCTACTTCAGTCTTTTCTCTAACTCCTCCCTTGGGAACTCCATACTCATTCCAATGGTTGGCTGTGAGCATCCACCTCTGTATTTGTCAGGCTCTGGTAGAGACTTTCAAGAGACAGTTATATCAGGTTTCTGTCAGCAAGAACTTCTTGGCATCTGCAGTACTGTCTGGGTTTGGTTTCTGTATGTAGGATGAATCCCCAGGTGGGGCAATCTCTGGATGGCCTTTCCATCAGTTTCTGCTTCAAACTTTGTCTCTGTATTTTCTCTTTTATGTATTTTGTTTCCCTTTTTATATTAATTTTATTACATATGCATAGGTATATGAATATATTCCTAAATATAACCTGTTCAGTCTGCATAGTTACTTTTTATAATTTTTTTTTTTAACCTGCATGCTTTCAGGGCTAACCAGTTGACATTGGATGAGCATTTAGTGTGTTTTTCTTTGAGGAAGACTATTTCTCATGGTCTTAGTAGTACTTAGTTACCTGTAGTTATTTGTGTAGGTTTAGTCTTTGTTAGATCTTTAAACTATCCCAAAGATCTGTAATTTTAGGCTTGGATTGAAGTAAACTGTTCCAGGAAGTTGGTAGAATCTCTAAGAGCTGTGGCAACATTCAGGTATTGGTAGAAGAATACAAAGATGGCTCCCTTTTTTCCTTGACTTGTGATAACACCGAACTTTTCCTATGATACAAAACCTTGCTATAGACCCAAAAGCAGTGTGGCCAATGGACTGATACCTTGTGAAGACAGCCAAATACATTTTTTTCTTCAAGAACAGGTGTTTTGGTAGTGATGGAAAGCTGACAGATATAGGAGTGACAAAGTGTTCTATGCTTAAATTGCCCTGTTGATTGTAAAACTTTTTTTTTAATATATTAAATCCACTGAGTTATTTGATCACTATGAATGAGTGAATATTATCATTTATAGATGTTAGCATACAAAATATTTTTAAATGCTCTTATGTTACAAATTGATTAATATGTAAATGTTCATTCCTCTTAATCCCAGAAAAAATGCTATTGGGAAAAAAGTAAAAAATTAGTAAATGTCTTACTATGAGAAATTTAAAGGTAGCAATATTATCTTGCAAAATCTAACTTCTTTAGATTGTATGTTTTTCTCTAAGGACCTTTATGCTTGATGAATGTTTCAGTTTTGCTAGTTCAGTAGGAGGGATTTAGCAAGGCAAATATATCATGGGTGGGAGTTATAAAAATGACTATTTTGAAGTACTACAAAAATATTTCTTCAGGATGCTATTCAGAACCAATTTATTTTCCTGTATAAATATCTTGTAGTTCTCATATATAGCTTCATTTTTGTTGTTCAAGCTAGGATATCTGCAGCACACATGCCTACAATTTGACAGTATAAGATCAGTTAAGAAAATTCTTTGACTTGAAGTGAAGCTCTCTTTGTATGCTGGGATTAATCTATTTAAGTCAGTATTGTGGTTCCATTAAAGCATATGAATAAAAGAGTTTTTTCTCTTTTTATAAGTGGTACTAATTTGAGTAATTGAGTTAATTTAAAGTGTAGAGCTAGAAAAAATTAGGTAGGATAGTTTTATAATAAAGTGTTAAGTTCAAAGTTTAATTTTCACCATAGAAATGACTGTAAGTGAAGATAGAATGAAGATTAATTTCTATGTGTTGGAAAAAAGCATATGTGTTGGAAAATAATTAATGGCTACACATAATCAGAAATTGAGCATTGGAAAATCTGTATGACAAGGGAGAGATTAATAACAGTATTGGGCTGATACAAATATATAATTGAATGATTAAATTAAGTAGATGAAAGGTGGGAAGATTCAAACAGATTTCACTTAGTTTTTAAAAATATTATTATGAATCAACATATCATTCAAAAATACATTTATTGCTTCAAAAATGGCATATATAGTTTGGTCATGCTAGCCCTTTTTGTCCTGGGAATACTCTTATTCCTGCTCATCATGTTATAGCTTGTATTTAACAACATCAACATGTTGGCAGCCAAAGTACATGGCTTGAACCTGAAAATGGACCCCAGATAGAGTTATTAAATTAACAGGCTAGCAAGCCAAAGACAAGTAAGATTCTGCACAGAGCCTTACCAGTCTAAGACAGAAATGCATTGCTTTGGAAAATGCATATTTCATGACAGGTAAGGAAGGCATCCTTGTCATAATGACCTAAGACAGGCTCAGTCTTATTAATGAAATAAAAACGAGGGAAAGGCAGAGAGCCTCTGGG
Organism: Mastomys natalensis; assembly: GCA_021653895.1. Classification (NCBI taxonomy): domain Eukaryota; kingdom Metazoa; phylum Chordata; class Mammalia; order Rodentia; family Muridae; genus Mastomys; species Mastomys natalensis. Next base: position 1,814,909 of record JAJTUV010000017.1, on the reverse strand, counting down.
GAGGCTTGGCAAGAATCTGACATTGGCCAAGGACAAGGAAATGGGCTGCTTGGCAGGAAGATGACATTAGTCAACGACAATGAAGTGAGCTTCAGCCAGGAATCTGACATTAGGCTAGAACAAAGAAGTAATTTCAGGCAGGAATCTAAATTTTAGGCTAGAAGAAGGAAGTAAGCTTGAGACATGAATATGACTTTGGGCTAGAACAGGGAAGTAGGCTCAGATATTTTGGTCATCCTGATAATCCCTTAGATATAGTGATCATGGGAGTGTTCATGTAATTGGTTTTAATGCCTTGCTTATTCTTGGACTATTCATGTTTATTGTCTTTCTTGTTCCTTGACTATTTGCACCTATTATATTGCTAGACCCTCAACCTGGAACTCACCTTAATACATGCATGTAATTCAAATGGTATGTAGTAGAAAAAATATTTAATCCCCAAATTTGCTCGCTGTAAGATCTCCTGCCCGAATGAGACCAATAAAGGAAAACACAACTCAATAATTTTGTTATAAATAGCATGCCTAGATTGGGCAGATTTACCACTGCACTACTCTAATCCTTGGCTATGAGATCCCTTAATAACTTGCGTTTAATCCAGGCCACGTGGTTGTCCTCCATCGTTGGCTTCTTCTACTGCCAGCTACCTTCTATTGCCGGCTTCCTTCTGCTCCTCTTCCTCCTGTTTCTGCCTCCTGCTTCTCTACTTCTTCTTCTCTCCCATTGACTCCTTTCTCTTCTGCTCTGCTCTACCTTTTATATCGAATTTCTCTCACTCTCTCCTCCCCTAAGCCTTTTTCTCCACCTCCCCTTCTACTGCCCAATCTCTGGCTCTAGTCTTTATTTTACAGGTTTTAATTGGACAGAAGTTTTACAAGATGTCGTCTGTGTACAGATTCAATCATCTTCTGCAGTCCCTCCCAGAAGGGTGGAACTAGGATCAAAATACAAGCCTGGGGCTATCCACTGGGAACTAGGATCAAAATACAAGGCTGAGACTATCCACAACATTGATTCAATCCTCCTCTGGAGCCCCTCTCAGGGGGTGGAACTAGGATCAAAATACAAGGTTGGGGTTATCCACAACAATGGTATAAAAGCAAAATCAGGAGTGGGGATGGGATAGGGTATTCTAGGGAGGAGAAATGGTGAAGAGGGATGACATCTGAAATGTAAATAAATAAAATATCCAATAAAATACATTTATTGCATTTCTTATGCAATCATCTTCAGTCCCCATGACTTAATCTCCATGTACTCAATGCCTTTTGCCTCCTATCAGCTGCAAGAACTATAGTAATCATGTTAGCCATAGTGCTGCTTACAGTTTCAGGGAATTTTCAATGTCCCACAGGCAGTGTAAGACTGTTTAGAGGGCATACTGGGTAATTTCTTTATCAACTTGGCACAAGATATATTTTTCTGCATAGAGGGAACCTCATTTGAGAAAATCTTTCCATAAGACTGGGCTGCAGTCAAGCCTGAAGACTATTTTTGTAATCAGTGATTAATGTGTGTGGGGGGGTCTGATCTACTGTGAGTGAGGCCACCCTGTGTTAAACCAGGTGGAGCATGACATAGGGAGCAAGCCAGTAAGCAGCACCCCTTCATGAAAGGCCATGAAGGCATCAGTTCCTGCCTTCAGGTTCCTGCCCTGTTTTAGTTGCTGCCCTGACTTGCTTCACAGATGGGCTATGATGTATAAGCATAAGCCAAATAAATCCTTCTCTCCTCATGCTTTTGGTCATGCTGTTTCAACACAGGAATAGTAAGTCTTAAGGCAACATTTTATTTATTCCTTACCAAAATGCTAAGGTGACGACTTCTGTTACTTTCTTTCACCAAATAATCAAGATGGAAGTTTGGAAAGGATAACTGCACTTTCTCTAAACTGAACTGGCAGTAAACATTGAAGCTAAGTTCAAATCAAGCATCTCTTGTCTCAAACTGAGACTAAGTACTTGTAAGTATTTCCAGTTCTGAAATACAGTTCTGAAAGACAGTGAACAAGTCTTATTATTTTATACTTTACACAAACTTTTATTCTGCTTGTAATGCTTTTTCTTTATTGCTCCCCTGGTAGACTTTAAGACTTTTATCCCACAAGATCAAGTCTCATGTGCATTCCCTCTGCTAAGCATTATCTTAATCAGCCTTGCAGAATTGATGACACTGTTCTTTGTACTCCCTTTGGTCCTGGTCAAAACTGCTAATCTTCTCTTATCCTAATGTAGTGTAATTACTTATGTGCACATCTGTCTGGAATACATTGAACATGTAACATATGTTTTTAAATGGGTACAAGAAGGAATAAATGACTGCTCTGTGAACATAAATATCTTATTATCCTGACTAGAACATAAGCTTATTATAGTGCTCATTAAAACTGATCATTGATTTAGGTTTTTAGAGCAGGTAATAGTTATTTCAACATAGTAATTACAGAAATGTTCTCAGAAAGGATTCATTTACATTGGTGGGGATTAGCTAATGAACATAGTTTTCCTGGATTTTGTTACAAGTGTTCTGTATGTCATCTTGTCTTACTGCTTTCTGCTTACCCTATCATCAAGTACGTATGAGGAACATATATTATAGAAAAGAGTACTTAAAATTAGAGTTACTCAAGTGAGTGACAAGCATCTATGTTATTCCGTATAGTGAAAATGAAGTTCTTAATTTAATTAACCTTTTCCTGTTTATAATTAAAATGAGTTTAAGTAGAAAAATATATATTCATTGCCAAAGATAGATTTCTTTCAGAGAGAAATCTTTGGGAGGAGATGGTCAGCCATGATAATAGAATGTTAGGTTTCAGAGGGGTCTGGGTAAGCTCCCCACTCCTGAGTTGTTTATATATAAATTTCAGGATAAGAGTGAGTAGTAAATACAACCCAAAAGGGCTATTTCAGCTAAGTTTCTTTGTCTGTACATGAATTAGGCTCCAGGCTTTCCCTTACAGTAAGATGATACAGTGAGAGGAGAGAGGGGGTGGAAATCATTCTGTTTTTTTAATAGAAACATTGCACAGATTTTTTATTTTAGGGGGGTTCCTTGCTTTGGGGTATTTAGAGGAATTTTGAGCAAATTACATTGCATAATAGCATGATCATTTTATCATGTTAGGGTAGGCATGGCCAAACAAAGTAGCTTATATTAAAGCAGCCATGAAATAGAGAAAAGGAATTAAGAAGGAGTTAGGGCAATAACTCCAAAGATACATTCCCAATGACTTACTTCATTCCATTAGGTCTTGCCTCCTACCTTTCACCATTTCAAAGTATTATGTCACAGAAACCAGACATTCTTAGCTAATAACTTCTTTGTGGTCTAACTTCTATAAATGGCTTCACAGATATACTCAGGGTAGGGTTTTCTAATATCTCTGGTGTTTCTTAAACAAATCAAGTTTGTAATCATAGTCAACAGGTTCCAAGGAGTTTAGTGAAGTCATAGTGAGAGTCAAAGTGTCTTTATTGATGAAAGTTTAAACCAGTAGAAGGGGATAACATTTGAAATGTAAATAAAGAAAATATTCAATAAAAAATATGAAAAAAACTCAGTAGAATCAATGAAATTTTAAGTTTATATGAATGATCAGTCTGCTGGATCTTTCAATAAAAAGAATATTAAAAAATGCTGAAAAAATTAAGGCAGTGAGATAATGATATTTTTTATCATATTTTCTTGTGAAATACATCCCTAGACAATACCTTAAGAGTGGGCTGCCTGGAGAAGCTGAGTGAAGGATTAATAGGAACTAATGAACATCAAAGTCAACTACATGAGAGATAGTGTGGTCAGGGAAAATAAACCACATTTTGTATTACTTAGAGGTTCTGTTACCTACTGGGGATGCCATAGTCATAACAATAATATAAATGTATACTTCTTCACTAGTACCCAGATTATCTAGGTCTTATTAACTTTTTCTGTTTGATATCTTTCTATTTCAATTTTTTATGATAAAATTATTTCTGTGACACATACTACTTAATTATGTAGTGTAGAAAATATTATTGATTTTATACTTATTTTCAATAAACAGAAGCATACCTTTTAAAAATTAATTCATGCAAGTCTCACGATGTGCATTTCAAATAATGCAATGCCAAAATCAGAGAAAAGTTGAATACACTAGAAATGTGACAATATTTTCCTACCCCAGCTGAAAGTTAGTTGCTGATACAGTTCCCTATTATCCTGACTGTTGTAGAACATATCTCCAAATGGGGATTCTTCTTAGTCACTATAGAACCAAGTCTGAAAGCACTGATGGCACATTGTATCACTGATAATTCAGGACACTCATGGCTTTTACGAGTAACAATCTTCCTTGCACATTCACGTTCACTCTGCATTTTGCTGTCCAGTCTCCTTTCACCTCCTTCACTCTGGAATAATTTTTCCATTTTTAACCTTATTTTCTATTTCACATCACAAAGTAAATACTTATTCTTTATTTTATTGTTTGTAAAGCTATTGTTTTCCACTTTGAAACAAACCACTAGAAATTTTAGTGTCAATTGAATATTATCCTTTTATTAGTTGTTTATTTGAGAGCAATTATTTTTTACACTCCTAATCTTTACTCTTATTCTGAGTACTAGTTCTTACTTATATCTTTACATTTACATTTTGAGTTTCCTACCTCATTTTTTGTTTATATGTTTATAATTTGTACTCCAGTTAATACTTCTTTCTGCTGAATATACTGTTCTGAAACAGAATCCCAAAACACATGACAGCTGCATGCAGATGTTAAAGACAAACTAATTTCTGAAGTGGGATCTCAGTATCAAGTAGAAGTCCTGGGTGATACGTCATAAAAAGTTGTAAGCTCTACCATATTGCATCATACACTAATAATCATAGTTTATTATACCTGTGACTAATCCCTGAGAAATTAATCCCTGAGACCATTTCATTCTCTTAGTAGAGACTTATCAGTCCTTGACTTATGACTTACATACCAGGACAATAAATAAAAATTAAGTCATATATCATGAGTAGTAATTAGTAAACAGAAAACACTTTGGTTCAAAATGGATACACGGCACACACACACACACATGCACACACATACCACACAATACATATAACACACACACACACACACACATGTATATATATACACACATACTACATACACACACATAACACATATACACACACATTGCAGCATGAGATGTTTAACATTTTTTAGGTTCATTACACTTTCTCCTGTTTTTCTTTCTTGATGTAGATTTTTTATTCAATATATTCCGAGTATGGTTCCTCTCCTCTATCTCCTCCCAGATCCTCTCCACCTTTCTTCCCATCCAAATCTGTATCCTTTCTGTCTGTCCTTAGTAAACATACATCTAAAGAACAACAATAAAATAAGATGAAACAAAAACAAACCAGAATGAGACAAAACAAACAGATGCACAGGAAAAAAGAGCCAAAGTAAAAGCACAAGAAATACATATAGTGTCAAAGATAGGAATGCTTACCTGAACCCTGTAAAACCATAAAAGTGAAAGCTATAGTATATGCCCATGGGATTTCTAAGGAAAATGCTCTGATAGAGATCCTCCAAAAGTGCTATTGAGTTTGGTTTGTGTTGGCCATATACTGTAGGTCATGGGACCTCACTTAATGAGTGGTTTGCATCACCAATTAGACTCCATTGGATAAAACTAACTTTCATTTATGAATGGTTATCAACTGGAGAGAGCTTCTGGGTTAAGGATGGGAGCTTATGTGTAGTTCTTCTCTCAGAGCTAGGACTCCATCCACATAAGCCTGTGCAGGTTCTGCGAATGCTGCCACTGTCTCTGTGATTTCACAGGGACATTGGCCCTGCCATGTTTACAAGGTCTTGTTTTCTGTGTTGGGAATTGTCTTTTGTTCCCTACATTTCAATTCAGTATACATATTTTTCTGGGTCACTGCATAGCTAATGAATCTTGTCTGCATTCCATTACAATAGTTTTTGATGTGCTTAGTTATGGGCAAAAGTGACATTTTCAGGGCTTTCTTCTCACAGCTTCTTTAAAGAAGACTCTTAAACCTCCGCGACTAGTTCTTTGCTCACTCAGTAATTCGCACAATGCATACTGACAGATTTCTATTTTCCCCAATGAGTAGTAATCCATTATTATTCTGATTTCTTCTGATGCTCAAGATTTCCCACATCCATCTACATATTCATCTGTACAAACTGCAAAAGATGTCTTCCTTGTCTTTTTGACAGTTTTCATCATTCTGAGAGTGGTTTGTATATTCTGGCTCTAACATCTTTTCTCAGTTCAGCTTATAAACTGTGCGCTGTGATGCTGAAGCTAGTCAGCCTTTTAAGCATCTCTCAGTTACTCCAGTAGGTTACACAGGCTCCTCCCTAGTCTGCATGCTCACTTCCTTCCAATCAGGATCTGGAAGCATATCCTGAGATGCCCCCATCCTGCATAGGCTACGCTCTCGCATATATTCATGTGCCCTTGCAGAACCTATGGGGTGGGACTTTGGTGGCAGGACTGAGTTTGCCTGGGTATTCTTTTCACTATGTGGGGCTGTTAGATTCCACTCAAGGCAATCATTACTGCCCTTGAATCACGAGACCTCTTTATTCCTTTATTTATTCCTTTGGCACTCTACCACCAGGGCTGCAAGGATCTAGTTGATTGTATTTACCTAGTGATGTTTAGAATGATTTGAGGAAGAATGATGAGGTTTTATTTTAGAAGAATAAAGTTAAATAAAATGTTCTAAAATAATAAATAATAAACATTAATCTGAGTGGAACACAAAACGTAGAAGATTGCCACAAATTTATATATATGTATATGTATATGTATATGTATATGTATATGTATATGTATATGTATATGTATATGCATATGCATATGTATATGTTAGAATTTCCTATGTGGAACGCAAGAAACTAATGGCTAATGTGATTTTTTTTTCCTAAATGCTCTAAGAACTTTTCCAACATTTTGCTTCCGATCAAACACTGATCTGGTCTCCTTCACTGTCTCATATCTTACTCTTTCAGTAAATGGGATGGTACCAGATCTGGAAACAAAACCCAGAAACCTGCTGAAATGTCCCATCATTTCTTCTTGACCTTCTTTATCAACATACTGCCCCCTTTTAGTGATTAATACAATCCATTTATTTCTTCCTGACTCTTCTGCTACATCTGTGATCCAAGAAAATCATCTCATCCTTTTAACAATGTAAACAAGCATCTCTAAGTGTTGTTGTTGTTTTTCTGAATCAGCTTGTACCTACCACAATACATTATTTATGCTAGTTGAATCATATTTGGAAGGTTTGTGTTCCTTCCCCTTGTGTTGGGACAACTGAGTGGATTTCCAGTCTTCTTTATAGAAATGTATCCTGAAGCTATCTGATAATGCAAGGATTGAGTACTCCTCCTCCTGTCCTCCTCAACATTATCCCTCCTGAATTCTCAGTTCCTAGTCATATCAGTTCCTTGCTAACTGACAGAGAGCATCTGTGTATGCACTTATCTTGCATGTCTGTGCACACACAAACACTGCTTATTAATATATATTCTTTCTTCTCATCACACTTGTCACTATGGCGTGAGGCCAGCACTCATGACTGCCTCACAGTGTCATGTGTCTCATTTGCCCTTTCTTTCTTATGATATTCCTCTGATCACAGATATCCATTCATGTTTGTATTTGATAGATGATAGCCTGACTGCTACTCCAAGGTTCCCGGGTGCAGAAAACTGACAATTTGTTGTCATGATTATACTGTTTATAACTGTGTGATTTATCATCTATTTAGAGATGACATAATTGGTTGAACAAATCACAGTTTCATTATGGATGAAACTTCAGGGAACTTTTTTCACCTTTTACTGTCGGATATGTCCCTGGATAGTTTTGTGCATTATACTGCTGGATTATTTGTTTGTCAGTATAAGGGCCTCTTATGGATGCTCCTCTTTTGTATTGTCTTTATAAGACTGGAGTTCCCTGTCTTATAATCTTTTCAGTTTGTAAAACTGACCAAACATAAACCAAAATATAATTGCTATAATGTCTAAATTGATATTACATACCAATTGCTTATCTTCTATATCTTTCTTATATGTAAACTGTTAAGAATAAGATCAGTTCTAATATCATCAAAACATTGTTCAGCCGACATTTTCCATTCAGCACTGGGAGAGTCAAAATAGCTATAATTTGTAAAAAAGATATTAGCTCTTTGTTTTTCTTTTCATTCGGCAAGAATGCTGAAAATATAAATAATACCTCAAATCCACGATCCTTTCTTCTGAAGGCAGCTAGGAAATAAATGAAATGACTGATATTTTACTAACACCTTAGGATAAAAATGCATGGATGTCCGAGTTGAACTGTTATTAACAAAATGGTTATTTTCACCTGTTTTTTCAATAAGTCTATCACAGGAGTTACACGATATTTACTGAGATGTTATGTGAGGATTCAGACTAGGCTGGGAGTTACCCAAGCTTGCATTTTGCGTAGGTAGTTGTCATGTTTCTTTAGAAGGAGGCTATTATATCTGACAGGATCTCTCAGTTTATTTGATCAGATATTCATTTTTCATAATCTCCAAAGGGAAAGGGTATAATTTCAACTCACTGTGAGAAGCTCTGAGTACAAAGAGCCCTCCCAACCGTAGCAAATCGAAGTGCATCACTCCAAGGTAAAAGTGGTTGTGGCAAAGTGTTTTCCACTGGCTTTGTTTACATAATGTGAGAAAAAGATACTATCACATTTTACTATCAAATGTTTGGGGAAAACATAATTGATAGAATAAAATCATTTGGCACATACACTGTTTCAGCTCATGTATCTTGGTGCTATGTATGGAAGATATTAAACTCTTTGATAAATTTATGCTATTATAAAAAACTAAACATTTCATTTTGTAACATTTAATCAGTTTATTTTTGTAATATTGTTCGCAATTCCTTCAGAAAATTCACTTCTGTTACTAATACATATTATATTCGCATTATAATAGTTCTAGACATTCTTATAATTCCTATAGTATAGAAATGTTTGAAAAATATTTTTACCTGCAAGGTCTTGAAAATTCTAAAGTCTGATAAAATTCTATAGTATATAATATATATAGTATATTATATAGTAATATAATCTTATTCCTTCCTGTGTAAATGGTTTAACTTTTATCAAAGGCCTAGTTTCTTCTGAAATGGAGATTAGTCATGTCTACTCTGAGAAACTTTCATTTCATTCACAGGAGACATGCCAAGCACTCCCCCCAACCCCCACACTCTTAAATATGATAGAAATCAATAAACATCTGTCTGAACATTGCTGTTATTTTCAATCTTATTTACCACATACAGGTTTGAAAGCATCCTAGGACATAAAGTGGGAAAATACTCTATTCTATCGATAGGCTTTTGGTTTCTTATGTTTATGGATATAAGCTAAAGAGTAAATTGAAGGTAGACTAAAAATTATGGTAGCAAAGTGGCATGACTTTAGATATAATAGAAATGCTAGGAAGTCACACAAAACCTCAACTAAAATGAAGTAGTTTTCATTGCATATCACCATTTATATTCGGTATTACTGGGGAAAGTAATGACTGAGAAATATATCATACAATCATAAAATAATTGACATTTTCTCTTTATATAGAATTAATTTGAAAAGATATAGGGATAGAGAGGAAGGGACTGGGAATAAAGTGTTTAAAGGAGTTATGAAGAGAAGAAGAACCAGAGACCAAGGAGAAGTGGGCCTTAGGGTTTTACAGAGTATTTATGTGTGTTTCATAGGGGTTTTAGAGTATTTTTTCTCAATATCTCTTGTAGACAGGATAAATTTTGGGTAGATGGTTTGGTGGGTGGTTTGGTGTCTCTGCCTATCATGCCAGAAGTTCCTGCATAGATACAGGAGGTGGCCTCTTCTGGTTCAATATCCCCAATGCTGTAGGTCAAACTAAGATCACCCCCATTGATTCTTAGAAGCTTCCCTTATCTCATGTCTCTGTCACATCTATAGGGATGGGAGATGGAGCAGAGACTGAGGGAATGGCCAACCAATAACCAGGCCAACTTGAGACACATCTCTGAGGCAAGCACCAGTCCCTGACACTATTAGTGACACTCTGTCATCCTTGCAGACAGGAGTCTAGCATGGCTATCCTTTGAGGGGCTCTACCACGAGCTGACTCACACAGATGCAAACACCCACAGCCAAGCAGTGGATGGAGCTTGGAGACTCTTATGGAAGTATAGGGGGAAGGATTGCAGCACCCAAAGGGGATAGGAACTCCATAGGAAGACCTACAGAGTTAACTAACATGTACCCTTGGGTATATGACTGAATCACCAGAGACTGAATCACCCACCAAAGAGCAGACACAAGCTGGACCTAGGCCTCCCTGCACATAGGTAGCAGATGTGCAGGTTGGTTGTCATGTGGGTCCCAAACAACTGCAGTTGGGGCTATCCCAAAGCTGTTACCTGTTCCTTGGATATGTTCTTCTAGCTGGGTTGTGTGTTCCAGTCTCAGTGGGAAAGGATGTTCTCAGCCCCACAGAGACTTGATGTGCCAGGGTCGGAGTATCTCCCCCCCCCACCCCGGGGGACACCCTGTCAGAGGAGATGGGGAAGGGTAATAGGGGGAGGGTTTTGGGAGGGATGGCTGGGAACAGGGGAAATGAGTGGGAAGTAAAGTGAGTGTATGAAAAAAAGGAAGAAAGAAAGAAAGAAAGAAAGAAAGAAAGAAAGAAAGAAAGGAGGAAAGGAGGAAAGGAGGAAAGGAGGAAAGGAGGAAAGGAAGAAAGGAGGAAAGGAGGAAAGGAGGAAAGGAGGAAAGAAGGTAAGAAAGAGAAAAAACAAACAAATTGAAACTCAACATCAGTCATTGGTTCCCATTGTCTTGCCTCTATTTTCAGTCTGTACTTAGCTGACTTAACTGGGACTACTTGTTTGTTATAGTCAGGGATTTTAATGGGTGTTTGCTTTTCCCTATGAATGTTCTGGAGCTTAAAAGTGATGGAACATTTTTTAATGAATTAAATAAGAAGTCCATTTAAAATTTTTCTGCTTTATTAAAGGGGCATATTTTAATGAAAAGAAAGCTTGGAAAATTTTAAACAACATGAAGGGCATATATGACCCTTGATATAAATAAGGACACTAAAATAATGGTTAATTGGTTTTTACAAAAAATGATCATTATTTACATGAGGAGCTTGCTTTATATCTCTATTCATTCATGCTATGCCATCATGATTCTTACTTTGTTTTTAACTTTTTATTGATTCATTATGAGTTTCACATCATGCACCCCAGTCCCAGTCATCTCCCAGCACCCTCATATCTGGCCTTTCCCTTCTCTCTCCAAAGAAAATAACAAACAGATGAACACACACACACACACACACACACACACACACACACACACACACACACAAAACAACAACAAAAAACCCAAACAAACAAAACCAACAAGGCATAGGAAACATCTAGCGGTGGAAGTTGTAGTAGTGTGTCACAGCATATACCCCTCTGTCCATATATCTGTGCTTACAAAGGTTCATTGCAATGAGTCATCTGTTTGGCTTGAGGCCTCTGGCTTCTGCTACACACATGTGTGTGCCAACCACATCAACACTGGATCCTCATGAGAAATCCTCCAGGTCCCCCGTTTTTGTTCCTTTTCATGAAGCTTTTACAGCTTTGGATCAGCAGAACTGGACCTTTCATCTCCACCAGTTCACAGATGATGTAGCTTACTCAATGTCTTGGATGTGGGCCTGGGTGGTAGCTGAGCTAGTTAGACATTTGGCTCTCCCTTATACACACCACTTGGATGAGCTCTTCTTAACTACATTGTTATCCTTAGACTAAATAAATTCAGGTTTGGGGAGAAGAATTTATGGAACATCTACAAATTCTATGTGTGCTATTAGGACTTCAGGTTCAAAGGTGCATTTTATATGGTCCTCCCATGCAAATCCATGCCTTACCGTGTATATTTGCTACTTTATTTATTGGTCTTAATTTTTTCTTCAAGTTTCTTTACAGGATGAATGGCTGAAAGTTCATTACTAAAACCTTCTAAAAAGACTCAACAGTTTCAAAGGGAATCATCAATCGATAATTGGAATCATATCTCACTGACTCCTTATGTATGTGGGAACGAATATGTTCATGTGTATGGAGGAAAATTCTAATGTCACTTATCAGATGTCAACCACCATTTTCTTTGTTTTGGTTTATTGTTTGTGTTGTTGAGACAATCTTATACTGGCCTGGAACTCACCAGGACTGTTACATTGGCTGACCAGCAAGCCCTAAGGATTTACCTGTCTCTTCCTTTTTAGCACTGAGTTTGCAACATGCATCGTCATACATGCTTTTTAAAAGATGACTACTCAATCAAATACAGGTTTTCCTGTTTGGAAGGCAAGCAGATACAGACTCAGTTTTCTCTCCAGTCCTACAACTTACTGATGAATTGCTTATGGTTATTGAGTACAATGTAATTTTGTGAGTGTGTATATTTGAGTGTACTGTGCACTTTCCTGTGTATTTGCATGATCATAAGTGTGTGGACATGAATGTTCATGCAGGGTAAGTGTGCCCATATGTGTATATGTCGGGGGGTGTTGGAGGTGTGAATATCTACCATTGTTGCCAAGTCTCTGTCTCAATTGTTCTAGACCTTCTTATATATTGAGACAGGGTGTCTTTCTGAATCTGGAGGTCCCTAATTTGGGAATTCTGGTGAGGAGCCTTGCTCTAGAAATTTCATTTCTGCTTCCCTGCATGGTGGGATTACAGGTAGGGTGGTATTAACCTTTAGGCATTTATATGCTAGCGATCCAAACTCTGGTCCTCATGCTTGTATAGAAAGCTTTTTGCCTGCTGAGCCATCTCCCCAGGCTCCAATGTGATATTTTGATACATATACTTAGTCAAAAGTAATATATTCCTTACCTCTCATCATTACTGTTTTTATGTGGCAAGAACACCTGGAATCTACTCTGTTAATAAGTTTCTAGAATACAGTACAACACTGAAATCTGTACCATGATACTCAGATCTGAATCTTTGTGACTACAATGCTTTATGTATCATTTGACCAAACATTTCATCAGCCTCTCTCTGCCAGCTTCTACTTCTCCAGCTTCTACTAGTGATTATTATACTTTTTTTTTGTATGATTTCTGGATCATATAATAGTTACATTTTACTTTTGGGGGAATTGCTATACTATATTCCATCATGACTAATCAATTTAAGTTTGAACCATTAAGCACAGGTGTGCCTTCTACTCTGTATCCTCACAAGTACTCTTTTTTCGCTTTCATCTTTTTTGATATTGCTTATTCATTTTTTATTTTATTAATGATTTCCATGAGATATGTTCATCATGTTTTCCCTTCCCCTTGCCCTACCCTTATGCCCAATATCATGTATTTTTTTTTCAGTTTCTTAATGAGGTGAAGTCATAGCTCATCTGGTTTGATTTATACCATCCCTATGATTAATGGTAATGAAAGTTTTCTTCATTTGTCACTTGACCATATACATAACTTTTAACATTTTGGATCTTTTATACCAAAGGGAACACTTGGGACAATACTTTCAATCTATTTTATATGTATTTGTCTAGTCCAATTAGAAACAAAAAAAAAGAAAGGAAAACAACTAGTCAAGTTTATCAAAATGAATGTAGTGGGTGTTGAGATGTGTCACTGAGACCACACTTTCAGAATTAAGATGCTTATCCATCAGCTGGTGTCTGTAGTCAACTGTTTACAGCTGAGTTTCCATTGAGAACTCTTCTAAAATGAAACTGCCTTGCCATAGCTTGCTCCCCAGCAGCTGCATCAAAGGACTCTGTGATAAAAAAAAAAAAAAAGCACAAATACTTAGCAGTAACTTTTTAAAGATAATCTCCATAAACAAAGGCAAAGGCAACAAAGGCAAAATTTGAAAAATGGTGATACTTCAAGCAGAAAGCCTCAGCATAGCAAAGGAAGACTGAAAAATATCAAAAGATAACAATTTTGTGATAAATAGGAATACACAAATATATTTGCAAACCATTTTATTGAATAAAATTAGTGTCCAAAATACATAAGAATTCCAACTTTTAAATGAAAAGTAAATAACCTGATTTCAAAATGAACAAAAACACCTGGTTGAATATTTCTTGACTCACAGAAGTGCTATGCAACACTAAACAGTAAGAAATTGATTCTGGTATGGGTATCTGTCACTCTAGCCTACAAGAAGAAGTGACATTTGAGTTGTATTTGAAGATGAACCAGGCATATACGATCCTTGACATTTAAAAGTGTACAGTCTAAAATGCTTCAACATTACCAACATTTGTAATAGATGCTTAGCTGCATATAGGGACATCTGACATGCTATAAAAGACTCCTTAGCCATAGTTCCTGTGCCTCACAAAAATCATGCATACTTCTTTTATTTATGTATACATTGTAGTCAGTCTGGGCAAATCCTTTCTGACAAGCAGCTTTGGATATTTTCTTTATTTCATGTATGTGAGTACACTGTGGCTGTCTTCAGCCACACCAAAAGAGGGCATCAGATGCCCATTACATATGTTTGTTAGCCACCATGTAGTTGCTGGGAATTGAACTCAGGACCTCCGGAAGAGCAGTCAGTGCTCCTAACAGCTGAGCCATTGCTCCAGCCCATGACATTCTTCTTGTGCCTGCTCTCATCAAGTGAATTTCAGTTTCATCTGCTTCCTGTCCTAAAGTATCTGAGAAAAACTGACTTCTAGAAATTCAGCCTTTAGGAAATGTGAAAGCCAATGTTTACCATGGTTAGGTAATTAAATCATTCTGAGTAAGACCAATAGGGAAACGGTGGTATTCCAAAACAATATGATAAATGTCAGTGATTGTTTTGCAGGATCAGAGATCTAAATTGAAAATTGAGTATTTTGTTTTCCTTTTTTCCCATATAACCTTGAATACCCCATTCTGATTTATGACTTTCTTTAAACATAAATATGTCTTCTTGTGTTTGGAAGGTGGCACTCATTAGGTAACATCATTTTCTATACAACTGAAAACATTGAGTGTGAATTGTCATACCTCTGGGTATGGCAACCCACATGTTATCCCAGCACTTCAAAGGCAGAGATAGGCATACAGCAAAGCTGGCTAGTTAGACTAATCCAATTACCAGTCCCTGAATTCAATTGAGAAAATGCCTCAATGAATAAGGTAAAAATAAATTGAAGAAGACATTAGATGTCAACCTTTGGCTTCTATGTGCATGCACACATGTTCAAACACATTCTCCTATAGCTAGATACACATACAAATGTACTACAAAAATTATTTCATTCATTCCACATTATGCATGCCCAAGGAAACTTCTGTAGCTATGTGAATGAGAATATATGTTGCATTACATACATCTAAGTGAATCAGCAATTCTATCAACACCAAGTAAATGGAGGATGTCTATACACTTGATATGAGATAATATAGTTCTATACATGCCTCTGTGTCTAAATTGATCTAGTCAGAGATAAAAGGAAAAGGAACAGGCTGATTGGAGCGCAAAAAGCTATAATAGAAATAAAAATCAAACCATGTATTTTGATAAAAATTATTGATTATTACTGAAATCATAGGAGAGCCTAGAATGGCTTTGAGTTCAACTGAGGATTGGCTGGACAATAAAATCCTCAATAAAATAACAAATAAAATATTCAATTCAAATGATCAGGATAGAAATATCAATTCTGTTTCCTTCTTGAGTTCAGTGGATTGTATCCTGGTTATTTTGTACTTTTTTTTTGACTAGTATCCACTTATTATTGATTATTTATAGATCTTATTTTCTAGTTCCATCCATGTGACTGCAAAACTCATGATGTCCTCATTCTTTTTTGTATTGGATATTTGTTGTGGATAGCCCCAGCCTTGTATTTTGATTCTAGTTCCACCCTTCTGGGAGGGGCTGCAGAGGATGATTGAATCTGTACACAGATGACATCTTATAAACCTTCTGTCCAATTAAAACCTGTAAAATAAAGACTAGAGCCAGAGATTGGGCAGTAGAAGGGGAGGTGGAGAAAAAGGCTTATAGGAGGAGAGAGTGAGAGGAATTTGATATAAAAGGCAGAGCAGAAGCAGAAGAGAAGGAAGTCACTGAGAGGTAGAAGTGGGAAGGAGCAGAAGCAGACAGAAGGAAGCCGGCTGTAGAAGGAAGCCGAGGATGGAAGAGCTGGAGCTGGACAACCACGTGGCCTGGATAAAACCGCAAGTTATAAGGGATCTCATAGCTGGGGATTAGAATAGTGTAGTGGTAAATCTGCCCAATCCAGGTGTGCAATTTATACCATAATTATTGAGTTGTGTCTTCTTTGACTGGTCTCATTGGGCAGGAGACTTCACAGTGAGCAAATTTGGAGGCTTAAATAATTCCCTCTACTACAAATTGGCACCCAACTTCTACTACAGATATTTTATTTATTTACATTTCAGATGTCATCTCATTTCACCATTTCCCCTTCCTAGAATCCCCTACTTCATTCTCCTACTCCTTTTTGCTTTTATGCCATTTGAATTACATGTAAGTGTAGGAGGAGCTAAGGTAGGAAGAGTAAGGAGAGGAAGAGGAAACAGAAGAGAGGAAGAGCTAGAGAGAGCAGAGATGTAGGAGGATGAGAGAACACAGGTGTAGAGAGCAGTTGCCTGTAACTACTTTTATTTAGGTTAGCTAATTGGGAAACAAATCTTTTTGTATGGGCATATTGTTATTGAGCTTTACCAAACACATAAAGCCTTTGATTAATCTTTAAGCATTAGTGTCTCATTTTTTTCTACTGGACCCACATGGATAGCAGGATGGTCTGGGCAATGCCCAGCCTAGCAGAGACAGCATAGAAGGTTGGCTAGAGCCATCTCCCATGCTGGCGTCTCATGGGTAGCAGGGCTGGTGTCCCTGGCTGTCCGTTTCTAGCTGTGGTACACACATGGCCTCTGGCCACGGAACATGGCGGATGAGCTAGGCAGGGCCTCCACAGTTTAGATAGTTGGCTTGACAGGTGGCTATATTTTAAATATTTATCAACATGAAGTATTCAGGTCAGTTCTAGGTTGAGGGTTAGCAATATAATAGATGCAAATAGTCAAGGAACAAGCAAGACAATAAACACAAATAATCAAAGAACAAGCAAGGCATTAAAATCAATTATGTGAACACTCCCATGATCACTGTTTCTAAGGGCTTATCAGGATGACCAAAATATCTGAGCCTACTTCCCTGTCCTAGCCCAAAGTCATTTCATGTCTGAAGCCTACTTCCTTGTTCTAGCCTAAAATTTAGACTCCTGTCTGAAATTACTTCTTTGTTTTAGCCTAATATTTAGATTCCTGCCTGACATTACTTCTTTGTTTTAGCCTAAGATTTAGATTTCTGCCTGAAATTACTTCTTTGATCTAGCCTAATGTCAGATTCCTGGCTGAAGCCTACTTCCTTGTCCTTGGCCATGTCATATTCTGCCAAGCACCCATTTCTTTGTCCTTGGTCCATGTCAGATTCTTGCCAAGCAGCCCCAAAGGCTCTCTCCCTCTCCCCACTTTTTATTTCATTAATAAGACTAAGCCTGTCTTAGGTTTTTCTGACAAGAATGCCTTCCTTACCCATCATGGAATATGCATTATCCAAAGCAATGCATTTATGTCTTAGGTTGGTAAGGCTCTGTGCAGAATCTTACATGTCCTTGGCTTGCCAGCCTGTTAATTTAATAACTCTCTCTAGGGGTCCATTTTCAGGTTCAAGCCATGTACTTTGGCTGCCAACATGATGATGTTAAATACAAGCTTTAACATGATTAGCAGAAATAAGAGTATTCCAAGGACAAAAATTGGCTAGCATGATCAAGCTATATATGCCATTCTTGAAGCTTGACCAAAATGGAAACACTGATCTCAGGCCATGAGTAATTTTATCAGCAGTAATTACCACAGCAACACTCAACAGAGCAGCAGTCTTGAAATTCATAAGCTCACTATGTAAATTTAAAACATCCAGAGAGGTGTTATAATTATGCCAAATACACTGCAAGTATCTTTAAACTTTTCCCTAATTATAGTGACTACCACAGTAAATTTTAGAACTAACATGTATCCAATGGTATTTGTCATGACACTCGAGATGGCTCCTTATCCTTAATTCTGAACCTCCTTCCAATAATTTGAATAGGATAAAGAGCATCAATCTGTTGTTCCAAATGCCTATCTAAATCCTCTTGTGTATTCAACACATTAGTAACATTATTTGCTAAATGATTAACAAAATAGCTGTCTTAGATATCTTCATTCTTAATAGCTAAATAGTATTCCATTGTGTCAATGAACCTTATTTTCTTCCACTAGGGGACATCTGGGTGTTTTATAGCTTCTGGCTATCACAAATAAGGCTGCTATGAACATTGTGGAGCATGTACCCATGTGACATGGTGGGACATCTTTTGAGTTTATGCCCAAGAGTTTTATAGCTGGGTCTTTAGTAGATCTATTTCCAGTTTTCTGAGGAACCTCCAGATTGATATCCAGAGTGGCTGTACAAGTTTGCAGTCCTACCAGCAATGGAGGAATGTTTTTCTTTCTCCATATTCTTGCCAACATGCACTGTCACCTGAGTTTTTGATCTTAGCCATTCTTATTGGTGTAAGGTAGAATCTCAGGGTTGTTTTGATTTTGCATTGATTGGATTGTTTGGGTTTTTTGGATGTTAGCTTCTTGAGTTCATTATATGTTTTGGATATTAGTCCTCTATCAGATATGGGGTTAGTAAAGATTTTTATCTCAATCTGTAGGTTGATGATTTGTCCTATTGACTATGCCCTTTGCCTTACAGAAACTTTTCAGTTTCATTAGGTCCCATTTATTAATTTTTGATCTTAGAGCTCGAGCCTTTGGAGTTTTGTTTAGGAACTATGCCAATGAGTGTGAGGCTCTTTCCTATTTTCTCTTCTATTAGATTCAGTGTATCTGGTTTTATGTTGATGTCCTTGATACACTTGTACTTCTTTTTGTGCAAGGTGAACAGAACTCAAGAAGATTAATAAGCTGAAGGGGCCCAAGTGAGGCTGCCTCAATGCCACTTGGGAGTGAGAAGAAAGCAATAGCAGGGGCCAGAGGGAGGGAGGGACATGAATGGAAGACAGGACAGGGAAGGGAAAAGCAGAATATGATCAGGTTTTGGGGGTAGTATAGGAGTGAAGCCCTGAGGGTCAGCAGAGTGATTGGAAACAGGTAACCTTGGCAGATAGGAGATAAGGGGACCCTCTAGAATGTACCAGAGACCTGGGAGGTAAGAGACTCTCAGGATTCAAGGATGGGGCCTTAGATGAAATGCCCAACAGTGGAGAGAGGGAACTTGTAGAGTCTACCTTCTGTAGAAAGACAGAGCATCAAGTGGAAGGATGGGATTGCCATCCCACTGTCAAAAACTCTGACCCAGAATCGTTCCTGTCACAGGGACAAGAATAGAGAAGATACTGTGGGAAAGGAGGTCCAGAGACAGGCTCAATTTGGGATCCAGGTCAAGAAGAGGCTCCACAGTCTGACACTCTTACTGATGCTATGGTGTACTTACAGGTAGAGAGTCTAACATGGTTGCCCTCTAGAGGCCCAACAAATAGCTGACAGAGACAGAAGCAGATACTAACACCCAACCAATGGATAGAAGCTGGGGACCCCTGTGGTGAAATTAGAAGAAGACTGGAAGAAGTTGTAGAAGAGGGGAACCCCATATGAAGACCAGCAGTCTCAACTAACCTGGACACCCAAGATCTCTCAAACACTGAGCCACCAACCAGGCAGGATACCTTAGCTGTTCTGAGGCCTCCGACACAAATATAGCAGAGGACTGCCTGGTCTGGCCTCAGTGAGAGAAGATGCATCTTACTCTCAGTGACTTGAGGCCCCAGGGAGTGGGAAGGCCTGGTTGGGTTGGAGGTTGTAGGAACATCTTCACATCCTCTTGGAGACAGGGGAAGACAAATGGGATGAAGAACTGTTGGAGGGTGGGCAGAGAGGGCAATAAAGACTGGACTATAAAAAAGGATTAAAATAATTAAAAAAAATCTGTCTCACTTGTTTTGTACAAATTTTTATGAAAACACATGACTTATTTTACGAAAACACATATTTCTTGGCTTGATAACAACAAATTTCTTAAAATCTTTTTTTCTACAAATTCATTTTGTTGTGAATTTCAATAGGATTAAATTTAAATAGTATATCTAGAAATCATAAAAGTAAGTACCGAATGAATAAAATGGGACTAATTTTTAAAGAAAGCTGAAAACAGCATATTTTCCTGGCAGCCTTATAAGAAACAAAGAAAGAATGCAAACACAAATATCATTACATTACATATCATTTCACAAATATAAAAAAGGAGTCCATAAAACTGATGGACATTAGCTCTCCAAAACCAGCTACTACAATAAGAGAGGGATATATTGCCTTTTGTTGTTGCTGCTATGATGGAATTCTTGATTGAAACAACTTAAGGAAACATCAGTTTTGTTTGGATTATAGTTTTAGAGCACAGAGGTAGGGCACGGTAACCAGAGTGGGAAGTCGTTGTTCATATTGGGTCCACAGTCCAGAAGCAGAGGCATTTGTAGTGGTTCAAGCTCATTTTCTCATTTTTCTTCTGTTTGGGAGGATTTCAGACCATAGGATAGTGCTAGCCAAGACAGGATGAGCCTTCGATCATTTTAAAAATCATTATAAAATGCCCTTATGTACAGGTTCAGAGTGGTTCCACTGTGATTCTTTTGATTTTTTTTTTTTTTTTCTGTATGAGAGCTTTCCTGGCATGAGCAATTGTGCACCTCTTGCATATGTGGTGCCATTAGAGGTCAGAAGAGGGTATTTGATCACCTGGGACTTGAGTTAGATATGGAATGAGCTGACATATGGGTACAGAGAATCAAACCCAGGTCATCTGGACGAGTGGCCAGTACTCTTAATAGATGATCCATATATCTAGCCCTTCCATGGTGAATCTTAACCTAGTAAAATAGATTATAACAGTAACTATCACAGTGGATTAAAATTATTGGATCCAAGTCTACTAACTTTGTTGAAAGTAGTCCTGGCTTAATTGTCCAAGGTTTCAATAAACCTTTCATTCTTAATATGTTTTGCAAATTTAATAAAGCAGAAAGACAAAAAAGCTAAACTCCAAGGGTAATTCTTTCCATTAATTTTAAAATATGATGAGCTATTTAGAGGGAAAAGCATTTTTGTATTATAATTGGTAGAAAAATATTATGAAGGAAGATGCAGCAAAGCACAGAGTTCACAATGCCAAAAATATAAGAAATAGAGTTCTTCATAATGAAAACATTTGCCAAAGTAATGGAACTATTTAGAAAAAGAAAATTCCATTGCATGCATTATTATAATTCTACATACTTATTAAACTCATTGAAATGTTAGAGCTCCACTAAAAATAAAATCAACCATTTTTACATCTCTATCTTAAGCTTATAAGAAAGTAGTGACAAAATTTAAAACTATGTAAATGGTTAGGAGGTTTACAGAGGAAATATGTGATGTCAGAATGTATATGTTTACTTAACATGAGGTATCTCTTGTTTTCTAGGATATTATATACAAAGTGTGATATACTTACACACACTAATAAGACATCTTCTCTGAAACTCTTTTCTCTAGCTAACTGGCAATATTATACTATCTTCCCTATAGATACAACTTTAAGAACTAGTTTGAATTGAAATAAAGAGTAATTTTGAAATGATTGTGGAAATAAGAAATCCCTATTGGTTTGAATTATACTATAGTTTCTATTCTGAAAGACATATATGTTATATGACTTTAGAAACTGGATGTATAATATCAGATGGAAAGTATTAATTATTTTCTGAAAATTGAAAAATAGAGAAAAGGTAACAAAATGTTTAGAGAAAGATGTGATAATAGGTAGAATAATATATTGCTTTTCCAGATTAATAATTATAGGATTATCTATCATTTGCTCACTAGTCTACTCCAAACTTTTCTCTATTTATGACCTAATTTCAAGGAGTCTTGCAGCTCTCCCCAACATACATGCACACACACACACACACACACACACACACAATCATATACATACACAAACCCATATACCCTACATCCATACACATACACACACTACACACACACCACACCACACACACACAGACACACATACACAAGCTTACACATATATACACATATAACACACAACTTTTATTAAATTTGATATTTTATACAGTATGATGATTTATTTTTAATTATAATTCATATACATCTTGATCATATTATTTCTTCTTTCCTGTTTTCTTCAAGAGACTCCCCAAATCCCTCCCCATGCAACTTCCTGTTATCATTGTCACCCCAATCTAACTTAAATATGAGAAAATTATACATACAAATAGTGTTTTATGGACTGAGGAAAAATATATAAGTATCTACACATATGAATGTGGAAACATTTAGTGAGAGATGAGGCCATGAATTTGGAAAAGAGTGGAGAAGAGAACATGGGAAGGTTTGGAAGGAAGCGGGAGAAGGGGAAATATTGCTATTTCTAGTGCAATCTCAAAAATATAATAAAAAAAAGAAAATCAGTGAATAAAACAAATGCCCCCAATAAGACACAAGCTACTGAAACAAAATAATATATGAAGTGTATAAAACATGGAGTTTATTTTGTTTTGGCCAACTCTTTTTGGGTGTGTGGTATGCCTTGGAGTGTTGTTGATATACACAATGACACTTCAAAGACAAAGCTCACTTCCCCCCATTCTCTCAAAATGTTAGGGTGAGTATTTTTCTGGGAATATTTTTAATATTGAGGGATTTTTTTTGTTGTTGTTGTTGTTTGGATTTGTTGTTGTTTTTGGCGGTGCTTCTCAGATGACCTGGCATTCCCTAGATGTACCTGTTGCTATGCTCTACCTTACCATTGGAGGATATGCTCCCATCCATTTGGTCAATACTGCTGCTGAAGGTTTGTTTATAGTTAGTAACACATGGCCTTGGTTAGGGTTATACATAGGGATTTTCACAACTTAATGTCATTTAAAATATTTCTTTTACTGTTAATGTGAAGTAGTTATTCATTTTTTATCCCCCTTTTCATCCTTGGTAAAAGTCCTGCTTGACACCTTGTGATAGTCTCATCAGGCATTGAAATACAACTGTTTCATCTTTCTTACTAGCTTATTAGTCTCCCCCTAATAATATCTGATCTTTACTCCATGACTCCAATTACTTTCTTTTTGTTATGTCATTTTATTAAGATATTTATGTACCTATAATGATTCCATGCTTATTTTTAATCTGTATTTGTTTTAAATTAATAACTTTTTGGCATTTAAATTAAGATCACCATGATCTTCTTAAATTATTTAATTTGGAAACCATGTATCAATTATTATTTTATAACCAGTTGTGGTGGTGCACGCCGGTAAGATTTGCTGAAGCAGGCAGAGGCAGGAGGATCAAGAATTCGAGGCCAGCCTGGGCTATTATTATTTTAGATACCTATTGCTAATGAATGTCAACTTATTATCAAGATTATCTAAATTACTCAGAGAAGATTTTAGATGACTATGTCTACTGACTATCCCAGATGACATACTGACTGCAGTACAAGCAAATCCACCTAACCACTTTTTCACTATGAACTCTTAGATCCTCTAGATGTAGTTTGTTATATATCATGCTAAAAATGCATTCTTTCCATTAGACAATTATCTTTTAAGAATTATAATTAATTCTCAAAAAGTCTCCATTATTCATAAATTATGTATCGTTTGGTGTTTTATGCAAATCATATTCTGTATCACATGGGTACTCTGGCATAAAAAAAATGACAGCAATGCATTTCATACACTGTATATGTCTGCAGAGTGAACACAGCCAAGAAATCTGCACTTTAAGCTATGTGATCAAATGCAGAATGAATGAAGAAGCATTACCGTGTAAGCTTGTCACACTGCAGTTCCATTTCCCCAATTTACATTGCTAGTTTATCCTTCACGTGGAATTGATGGGCTATGCTTGAACACATACACAGAGCAGCAATCCATTTCTCTCCAGGGAAACAGTTTGATCTGGGTTTGGGGGAAGCATTGTTCTAAAAAGTCCATTTTGAAGAACTGTAACTAATCTGAGAAGTTGCTTTAGTGGTCAAGTCAGCAGGCTTAGTGTGTTGTCCTGAGTGGTGGCAGTACATAGAAAACTGTTTAGTCAGGACTTTGTCTACATAGTCACATCAATAATAGGGGATCAGTCTTTCCTTTGTAAAATTCAGTTCCAATTTCCTGAGGAAATCAGATGGCCAGCTGGTTCCTACCTGTACATGCCATATTTTGTGCTGCAGGAGAGAAGTTCTGACCTCAGGGAACTAAATAGCTTTTCATGAGCATAAGGTAGTCTTTTCCCTGCTGTGGGGGGAGACATACTTTATATTTTGTCAGTCTGTTTCTTACATAAACATCCTTGTGAAAAATTGAAGACACACAACAGCTAGAGTTGCTGCTTTTATGGAATGTAACAAAAGAATCATGGGACACTAGCTCACTACAGGGAGGGCTAGAAATCCTCGACCTGCAGAGGAACTACTTTTTGCCTTAACCTTGCTAAGCCGATTCCAGTAAGCTTTCTGTGAAAATAACTTTTCCTCTGGAGAGTGTATGCTTGAAGAAATCACCCTCATTTCTGTGGCCCTACTTGACTTCTTAACCTATTTCTGTCTGACTTAAATCTAACGACTTCTGGGATCTGATTCAACTAGTTTCAAAAATTCCTCTTGCCTGGCTGGGGATATATATATCAAATTTAGCAGCAATAGCTACAATTATTACTCTTCCTGCACTATTTTACTTATCTAGTTTTGGTTTTGTGTTGAGCAGTAGTGGGGATTTAATACAAGGCCTTGTCTATACTGAGCAACCATTCTTTCATTGCTGGGAAAGAAAGTCAGTCTTCTTAAAGTATGGGTCTTTGAAAGTCTTTTATGCTTCAGTGGAAGGTCACTCATTCAAGAATATATAAGCAGAGCAAACTGTATTTTATAACTTTTTGAGAGAATAAAATAAAGAGGAAACAAACTTTAACCGGTAAAGAAAGGGGATGAATATGGGAGAAATTGGGTGAGATTTTTTGTATATGCTTGGCCAAGGGAGTGGCAGTATTAGGAGGTATGGGCCTTGTTGGAGAAGGTGTGTCACTTACTTTTTCAGCTTTAAGACCCTCTTTCTAGCTGCCTGGAAGTCAGTCTTCTTCCAGTGGCCTACAGGTAAAGATGTAGAACTCTCAACTCCTGCAGCACCTTGCCTTTCTGGATGCTGCCATGCTTCCACTGTGATGATAATGGACTGAACCTCTGAACCTGTAAGCCAGGTCTAATTAAATGTTGTCTATGAGAGTTGTCTTGGTCACAGTGTCTGTTTACAGAAGAAAACCAAAGGGTGGATTGTATATGTCAACTTGCATCGCATGGTTAACACAGGTATCTTTTAAACTCATTTGTCGGTGGTCATAAAACTTTTCCTTTTGAGCTCTCACTATCAAGAACAGCACCTTCTGGTTTAAATTATCATAAGTTCTATGCACTATTCCCCTTACTAAAATAGAGAGCATATTTATCCTTATATAATATTATTTTCTCAGACCTCATGATACTCTGGATTGATTTAATGGTCTCAGAAAAATATTTCCAGTGTGGATGAATGGATAAATGAATGAAAATGAGATTTAGCTTTCTTTACAGAAAATTACATAATTTTCTTGAAAGTTATAGCCATGACTATTTTTAATATAAAAGACTAATAATATCATTTATATAATAATAATTATGCTTTCCTAATAAAAGAATTTTTCTCACAGAGTTCTACTTATTTTATATGTACAGATTTTACTCAGGGCTGAACAATAGAAGTAATTGGTTTTAGGATTTTGGGACATGTAACATTCAATAAATGTTACAATTTTTAATAAATGAATGAAAATGAGCCCTAGTTCTTGTCACCATGAATTTTCCGTTATAGAATAGGCCCAATTTTATCTATTTCTTAACAGAATGCAGTAATGATAGCATTTCTATAATAGGAACTGCATATATCTAACAATGGGACTATTTCCCCATGGTGTTTTGTAGTTATGTGCTGGGTTTTTCTCAGAGCAGTACAAAGCAGTATTAGAATTAGAACTCATATAGGAAAGGGAATTGGAGATTATCCATTGTATACAGTGCTGAAAGCATGAAACTGTGTTCTCTATGCCGACATCCATGTATTTACTCTGTGGAGATTCGTTTCCTCAGGCTGTGGTTCTGACAGGAACCTGCATAGCTAAATACAAGCTGTGCTTTCTTCTTTGAGTATTCCCTCAACATCTTGCAAAAAAGGACAATAGGCTAATGCAGCTAGGGATCTTGTTTTGTCAATGCTGCTGCTGCTGGTGGTGGTGGTGCCACCTCATTTTCTCTCTGATAAACTTGATGCTCTTGAAGCCATGTGATGAGTAGGTAGAAAAAGAGATAGTGAGCTTTTTGGTTGAAAGTGTGTAGTACTCTTCCCGCCCCTTACTGGTGGAAAGCAGCCACAGTAAGAGGTGCATAGAAAGGAGGTAATTGGACAGCATGACCTATGGGGAAGTATTTCCCCTAAAAGCAGCCTTTGACACTTCAAGAAATTGCTCTACACTAGATGAAATACTGATGTAACAAATAATTGTTGCATCACAAGCCTGTGTAACTCTTTCAGACAGTATCAATTAAGGGGGCTTTTAGTCAGCCTTAGTAATTGGAACACATATGATCACTTTGTTGTATATGCTTTTCTCTTGTGCGGTTGAATGCTGTGTATTTCTTGGGAAGTATGTCTTGCAGTTTCTGAGGATTTGTTGATTTGTTTGGTCTTGTTCCACAGCACACGCTGTGCTTTCCACTTAGAGACAGTGGCACTGCTGGTTAGATTTTATTATTATTGCTTTGTTGATATGTTTGGTTCAGGCTCTAAGAAATATACACTATTACTGCCTTCCAACTTTATTTTTAGCTTCTTAGCAATGTGCCAGCATCCTGCCTAAAGCTGCCTTTTAGTGCATGGGCTTACATAATGTTAAAAGGGAAGGAAAGCAAGAAGTTTCTTGCAATATTCTGGGAGCAATGAACCTTAATTTGTGTCAACTGATGTTTAAAAACCAAAGTGTCCTTTGATAATGTGTATACTGGAGAGAATTGATTCCCTGAGGAAACTAATACGTATTAGATGTCTTATCTCTATGCAAATTGGAAGACATTGCATAAATAAAAAGTACCTTGATCCTTAGAACATCTCTGGATGATTTTACTAGAGAATCATGAGTATTTTCTTAAAGATCTCTCTTCTCTCTCTCTTTCTCTCTCTCTCTCTCTTTTCCTCTCTCCCCCTTTTGCTCCCTGTCCCTCCCTCTCGTAATTAATGTAAGCCCTTTCAGTGAGCCAGGCTCACTGTATACATTGGTCTTACATCTCACTATTATTGTAAGTCAGAAATTGTGTGCTCTGCCTTTATAACTTGGATTAAAATATTAAAATAGTGTATTTGTCTTCTATAACTATGTCAAAGAATTAATACTTTCTGCACACTGACTTTCTTTGGAAGGAGTAGGTAGATAATATTGATTCAATTTTTTATTTCTTTCAAACTACAGAGTTGTTAAAGATTATTAGGAAGATGTTTCTTACTGATTTTGTATTTTGTTTTTCTTTAATAGAAATTAATAAGAAGTATACTTAGTTTATAATTATGCACATTGAGTATGATCTGCTACAAAGGAGAAGTGCTCAGGCTGGTCTTTGCTAAACAGAAAGTAAAAAATATAGGGTGTTTCTAATCAATGGACATTATAAGTCAATAAGACAGTTCTAGAGATTTTCAACATAGCCTTGGACTTATGCTTGATAATAAAATTCTAGTTAAAATTGCTTCTTCTGCTAAGAACTCTTACCACAATAAAAGCAAATCTAGCAAATCATAGCAAGATTTACATATGCTGGTATCTCCTGGGTTACATATATTACCTCAAACTTGAAAAGATAGGTCTTAACTAACTTCATACATGAGGACACTGATGTCTGTGAAGCTATATAATTATAGAGTTTTAAGCATTGTTATGGTAATAAAAAAGACCCTAAAATATTGATCTCTTTTATGAATCAGGAAATCTTTTCCATATGTCTAGTACCTTTCTAGGAGGTAAAAATAAAATTAATTATATTAAAACAGATATTTATTTTCCCTTTCTCTGGCCCCTCTTTCCCTCCCTCTCTGTCCTCCCCCCTTCTCTCTCTTCCACATGTTCCTGGATGGCCTCTTCTCCTCTTGCTTTCCTGTCACTCTCTGTCCTTCTCTGTCTCCTCTCTTTCTTTGCCTTCCTCCAACCTCTCCTTCTATAACCTAAAATAAACTTCTTTCTATACTAAAACAAGAATATTTGTAATTTTGGTTGTAAACCTAGCCTTTAATGGCTATACCATCTCTCTAACTTGCTTTTGTGACCCTTTCCTCTTATCTGGTTGCTTACTCTAACCTTAATAGGAAAGGAGGAGCTTAGCCTAACTGCACCTTGATATGTCCTAGCTGATTGATATGGGAGACCTGCCCCTTTCTGAAGGGAGACTGAAGAGGAGTATATGGAGGACAGAAGGACTGATGAGAAAGTAAAGAGAGAGAACTGTGTTTCGGCTGTAAAATAAATGAAATAAATAAATAAATGAATATTTAACAGGAAAGCTTTAAATTGATTAGTGAGCATGAATTGGTGTGCCTGTTTATAGCTAGACTCAAATGTAACAAAAATTTTAATGATGGAAGCATAAGAAATAGCCTTTAACATTTGTGTACTATAGACACTTAAAGTTACTGCATTGTGTTCATATTTACAGAAAGCTTAAAATATATTTCTGTTTACCATAAGCATTTAAATGAGTTAAATATTTAATGCTCACATACTTGTTTTTGTTGACGTCATTCTCCATTCCTTCGCATCTTATATATCACACTTATTCTCCTGTTCACCTTTCTCCTTCACCATTCCCTCTCATTTATTTTTGTAGGAAAAAAATCCCAGTACATCAACAATGCCTGATATCTCAGTTCTATCATGCTTTCTTTCTCCTAAGCATCATGGTATCACTTCGATCTGAAATATGCACAGAATAAGACAGTTTGGGTACCAAAATTATAGAGCATCATAGTAGTGCTTGTCTTATGAAGTGAACACATCTGTACTAACAAAGTAGAGAGAGCTATTGAAAAAACCTTATAAAATCTGGCTTTTGAGTTAGCTAGGAAAAGTAGTGATCAGAAAGTATGATTATCCTTTCAATAGATTATTGAGAATAAGAGAAAGATTATTCTCTAATATATACATCTAAACTATTAGAATGATTCAGTAAGTCAATTTTGACAGTACAAGACTCCAAATCAACAATGTTTAATTAAAAATCTACATAATTGCATTCAGTTTAACAAGTAGATCAATTTTAAGGAGACATGATATGATGGATAATGTCGTCTTCACAGATCTAGAATCACCTAGGAAATGGGCCTCTGGGTATTCCAGTAAGGGATTACCTTGGTAAGGTTAATGTTTACAGAAAGATCCAAGGTAATCAGGGTTGGGGATCTTTCTATGAGTGGGAATCCTGAACTATATTATTGAGAAAACCAGCTGAACATTATCTTTCATTACTTTGTTTCTGAAAGTAATGTGAGCATCAGCGGGTAGGTCTTTGGCATGACGAACTATGACCTGCAATCAAGAAAAAAAAATCAACCCTTTAGTCCCTATACCTGAAGAGAAACTAAAATATACAGGCATAGTTTAGAAAAGATAAAAATAGTTTATCTAGTCATGCATATTTCATATAATTTTGGTCCCATATATGTGAATCACACTTGAAAACAGGAATTATAAAATTTAGTACCTTTCAAAATTCACATTGAATTCTTCCAATACATGTGTGCCGACTAAGTGACTTCATTAATCTAATCCCCCCCCCCAAAATCTTCAACTTCAAAGTTCTTATAACAGCATTATTGTTCTCAAAGCATCTCACTTTGCAAAGGCTTGATAATTATACAATAAACAGCAGCCATAACACTAGGCACAAATAGAGTTTTGCATTTCTTAAGTTAAACATCATATTAATGCTATAAAGAAAGTCTTATTAACATCCTTTAGACACTAGAAAATTGTAGCTTGGATAAGTTAAATAAAATTCCCCAGGCATATAGTTATTTAAAAGGATGAAAAGCTGAAAATTTTCAATGGCTCTTTGACTTCAAAGCTTTTTTTACAGTGATATCATTTTTGAGTAAAGAGAATTTACTAAATAAAGCTCTTTATATGAGAGAGAGAGGGAGGGAGAGAGAGAGCGAGAGAAAGAGAGGGAGAGAGAGAGAGGATGTGTATATATGTGTGGGTATGTGTGTAGGTGTGTGTGTAGATGCTAATGACAAATTCATTTTGGCAGGTCAACAAAATCCAATTTAAGTAGAGTCAATCAAGCAGTATTCTCACTTGCTAATTAACAGCTCCTCGCTTTTTCGACAGCATTACCAAAAGAGTGTCCAGAAAGTTATTGGTCTAGGATAGACCAGGGTATGGCTGTCAGCAGGTTCCACTATGAACACAAAAGACAATTATAGTGAATTTGTCCCTGTCCAATTAAGGAAGTTTTAGAAAATGGATCCTTCAGTATTGAAGCCTCCACAATCACATTATAAGCGATGAAAATGTTTGAAGTAGATAAGATTCAGTCAAAATCCTGAATAAGTAAATCATGATTTAAGTTTCTGATTGGAGTCTTCATTAATTGTTAAGTATGTGTGTGTGTGTGTGTGTCTGTGTGTGTGTGTATAAAACAATTAATGTATATGTATAATGTATATATGTATATATATTCACTCACATTGTATTTTATAAGATGGTTTATATCATGCATATTATGCATTTTCTAAATATATATTTAGTTTGCTACTCATTTCTTTAGATTAGATAGAAATTGTAGGTTTAGAAAGGTCAAAATATGTGGTAGGGATGGTTAAGTCTACAACAGAGTGTGAGAGGCCCAAGCAGTCACCAGACCACTTATGATTTTGATTTGTCCTCTCTGAGTTCATTGTTACTTGCCAACATACACACGTACATCCTCATATGTGCACATAGCACATATTTATAATATCTAATCTGGGCCACAGAGGGTCACCTATTCTACCTTAGATAAATCTTTTGTTGGTTTTTGAATCTCAGTGGTAATTTTTGAAGGAAAGAAAGGGGATAATACTAATTTGAACAAAGAAGAGAGATGTGTTATTAGGAACATAAGCCCTTCAGTAAAAGTCTCACTTTGTAACTATCATGAATAGTTTCTCTGATTCCTTAAGGAGAGCATGGAAAATACTGGTTCCTGGTCATCTTATTCCTGGGGTCACTTCACAAGTAAAGAATAACAAGCAATGGCATATTTCCATTGAAAGATTTATTTTTTCACACCAAATACGATTCGTAATCTAAATTTTTGGATAAAAGATGCTGGTTTTGGATAACACAATAACAGCTGTTGAATAAACAGCAGTACTTTAGTGACATTTCTTTAGAAAATCACAAATGTATTACAAAAACCACAATATATGAGCAGGGTAACAGTATGCATTAAAGAATCCACAATAAGATTTCAGATTAATGTAAGGATAAAACTGAGATACATACATACAGTGTCTCTAGACATTTTTAAAATTAATATGTCCTTGGAAACTGATATTAACTTGCTAAAACTAGAGATATTTACAAGACTGTGTACATCAGTATTCCATAATAGATGAAGAAGGGACACATACAGGCTGATGTCTTCCCAGAAGAGCTATAAACAGTTAAATTTTGAACATGTGGGCAAGTGATATACCGTAGTGGTACAGCACTGGTGAATTGCTCTCCTGCTTAAGTAACTAGCTCCCTTCTTGTTTATACAAGAAACCTTGATAAAATAAGTTGAGTCACACACAGAAAAAAACAAACAAAAAAACCCCATGAAAGTAAGAGGGTACATGGAAGAAGGGATTTGTTAAGAGGGGGAAGGGGAAAAGAGAGGATGATGAGAGGACTTCAATCAATGAACATTTTATAGGTATACATGAAATTTTAAAAGAATAAAGTTATTGCAAAGAGCATAAGTCAATTTTTTAAAGATTTGAAACTTCATGTTTCTGATATCTCAGTATCCGCACAAATAAACTCTGAATGCAATTATGAGATGACAAAGCTGTTTCCTGTCACAAATCTTCCTCTTGTCTTCTGCATTGTCACATTACTGGCATTTACTCACAAGTTTGAGATCCTTTCCCACCCTTTTATTCATGCATCCCATACCAAATCCAATAAAGATGCCTGCATATATAGTCTTCTTCTCTTTGTAGTATCCCTATTAGATCTCTAGGACCTCTTTCCATATGGTACACCCCCGCCTCTTGTTTTTAGTGTCTGTGGTTCAATAAATTCCTTGATTTCTTCTTAAGTGTAATTACCATAGTCGGGTTAGAATGATCCTTATAGGCCCCATGAATGGGAATTATATCTCAATTTACAATACAGCTGGTGTGTGGCAGTTTCAGAATATAGGCTTTATACTAGCTAACATCACACACACACACACACACACACACACACACAGAGAGAGAGAGAGAGAGAGAGAGAGAGAGAGAGAGAGAGAGAGAGAGAATGAGAGAGAATAAAAACATTAACACTGCACACAGAGAAAAACCAAATAAAAACCACATACAATTACAGTATATAATTTGTAATATGAATTGAATAGCAAACCCTGTGAGAGCTGGATATGAAGATGTTTCACCTGTCTTCCCTTTTCCTATATTTTATCTGAAGTCAAAAGAAGATGAGCTGCACCAGTACTTCCCTCGCATGGCTAACTTTAACTTTTTCCTCAGAGGAAGCCCTTGGGTGTGTTTCTTTATCAATGCCTTTCTGTCATTTAATATTCTTTCTGGCCTAACTTCTGCTGGCTCTTGAGTGTTTCTTTTACTTCTCTCAGTCCCAACTTGAAAACATAGTCAGGTGTCGCGTCCGCCTTGACCAGCAAATAAGACACGACTCGGTCGGATCCTTCTCAGTCAGCTTTATTGCAGGAACGACTCTTGACTTATGGACTGGGACCGGGACAGGACGGGGACCTATGGCCGGGGGCAGGGACCCCAAGCAGCAGAAATGAGCTGCTTATATAACTGTCCAAGGCGGGCTGGTTCTCTCAGGATAGGTTAAGCTGCCAATACCTCATTAGCATAAGCCCGCTGGGGAGGGGCATGAGGCCGACACATGCACAAAGGACTTGTTTACCAGTTTAGCTGAGCTGGCCACGCTGGAAGCCAGCTGCTTACATTGTCAGGTGCTAGTCATACGACTTTGCAACTGTCCCAGGCGCTATCTTAAACACGGCTGCCTACAGTCAGGGAATTCATCACGCATTGATTACTAAAGCAGACATTCTGGCAGAACTAAGAGCACTGTGCAGGACCATCAGAGGCAAATGAACAAGCTGGGGAATTGTGCTAACAATAGCGAATGCTCTGAGTAAGGACGCTTAGTGAGAGGAAGAGGAAATGCTTGATTTGGAAAAGAGTTGTCATACAATGCTTCCTGAAAGCTTTATGGAAATAAACAATAGAAGTGAAACAGGCCATGTTTTATAACCATAATTCAATGCAAGTTGCGATTAGTGAATGTTAACGTAAAACTACTTAAATCATAAACATTTTAAAAATACATGCTTACATGAAAGCTTGTGATTAGATATATAACAAACATTAAAATGAAAAGAAGCTTTCTTCAACTAAAAACAGAGCTAAATGTAATCTACTTTTTCTTAAGATTATAATGTGACTATAAATATAAATGTCATATAGAAATGATAAATGTAAACACAATATTTTATCTTAGATTATAATTTGATTACAGCATTTCTACCTTTCCTTTTCTCCTCTAACCTCTCTCTTATTTCCTTCACCGTACTCCTAATTCGTGGACTCTTTAAAAAAAACTAATTGTTATTGCATGTATATATTTAAGTGCATATTCATTAACATCCCTAAATATAACTCGTTCAGTCCATATAATTCTACCTGTAAGTATGCTTCAAAGGCTGAGATTTTGATGCTGGACAGCCAGTAGATGTGCTTGCTTTTTTGTAGGGAAGGCCACCTCTCTCAATCCCAGCCTTTCTCGGTTGCCTTTAGTTCTTTGTATAGGATTGAGGCCTTGTGGACTTTTCTTCCTCCATTATAGTCACACCATTATACCATCAATTTAGAATGTTCTAAGTTAAAATTCACTAATCCCAACTTGCATTGGATTATGGTCATTAAAACATGGCCTGTTTTGCTTCTTTGCTTATTTCCATAAAGCTTTCAGGAACTACTGTAGGCCAACTCCTTTGCAGATCTAAATCTAGCATTTCCACTTCCTCTCTCTAAGTGTCTTTACTTCAGAGCATTCAGTGCTGTTAATTCTATTTCCAAGTTTGTTCACTTGCCTGTGATGTTCATGCAAAATGGTCACACATTCGTTTTTTAACAAAGAAAATAAAATCACTTATTTTTCTTAAAATGTACTTTAAGACATCATGAGAAACCCTTACAGCCACACATGGAAGAGACAGATATGATTGCAGCATGAAAATAACATAAAAGAAATATTGATGCCTGTCAGATACTGTTGAAGCTGATATTCTGGGATGTTTATGTGTTATAAGGCTGAAAGGAGTAGATTAATATTCTTCTCCTTTACTCTCTCCTTCAACGGAATCCACACCAACCTCCCCATAATACTTCTCTAGGGCAGTCATGTCCTCATGGGCCACAGACAACTCCCCTTTCTCCATGCTGTCACCCATATACCATTGCACAGAAGCATACATCGGGCCAAACTTATGCTCTAAGTAACCTTGGACCTCAGCAAGAGCTGTGGTCTTCCTCAGCATGCACACAGCTCTCTGTATTTTAGCCAGGTCCCCACCAGGTACCACAATTGGAGGTTGGTACCTCATGCCAACCTTGAAACCAGTGGTACACCAGTCAACACACTTAATGCTGTATTTGGTCTTGATGGCGATAATGACAGCACTGATATCTTTGGGAACCACATCCCCACAGTGTAATAGGCAGCAAGCCATGCATTTACCATGAGGAGAATCACATTTTACCATGTGGTTAGCTGGCTCAAAGCAGACATTGGTAGTCTGCCACAGAAAGCTGCTTATGCTAGGCTTTCTCAGCAGAGATGGCAGCGGCATGTATAGCCAGAGGGAAATGGATGCAAGAGTACAGCACCAGGTTGGTCAGGAATTAGGTCAAATGCACATTCAGGGTCCCATCAAATCTGAGAGAAGCAATGATGAGAGACACAATCTGGCTAACAAGTAAGATGGGTGTTCAATATTCAAGTTTCCACGATGGATGTCATAAATGGCCTCATTGTCTACAATGAAGGTATAATCAGAGTGCTCTAGGGTGCTGTGGGTGCTAAGGATGGAATTGTAGGGCTCAACAACAACATTGGGAACCTAGGAGCAGGGGGGTGGGGAATTCAAGAGCAACAGCTTAGACTTCTTCCCACAATCAACAGAAAGCCATTGCATCAGCTGGAAGATGAACCCAGAGGCAATACCCCTGCAAAAGCTCTGGAAAACTAAGAGGTCATGAAGATATGTTTACTAGCTGTGTGTTTGGTCCAACACAAGGTCAATGATCTTTCCAATAGTGTATTGGCCATGGGATAGTTATGGGCAGCTGATAAACTACTCAGATAAAAGAGCTGGCCGTAGGTACCAGTGTAAATTTTGTCCATAACTGTAGATTCCAGATAACAAAACTGCCCTAAGGCCATGCTTGCCAGCTCCTCTCTTACTGAAGAAGGTTTTGAAGGAATTATCATCTCTCTGGAAGATCTTGTCTTTTTGCTTGGCATCCAACCTGAAGGCAGCCTGAAGGGTTCCCATCAGGCATGCTGATCTGGACACCAGCCTTGTCAACATGGATGGAGATGCAGTCATACATGGTAGCTACAGATTCATAGTAAGTTTGACAGAAGCAGACACTGGGTCCCAGTTACCAGCCCTGCCAAGCCAAGAGTCAAGGTAAATATAATTTCTTAAACTTTTATTATTTTGTTATTTATTATTTTTGCTTAGTTCCCCAAGTTGCAGCTGCTAATTCTCTGTCCTCTGCCTCTCTGTGTCTGAGATTTCAGGCATATATTAGGCATACGTTATGGCAACTGGCTCAGGAAACATCTTAAAGTTGACTTATATTATAATATCCACTACAGTTTTATTTATACCAAATAAAGTTATGAACTCAGTCCTTAATAATAATGAAAATTTAAGTAAAACAAAATATAGTTACAGAAAAAAATGGGGTGGTAGGTGGATGGTTAACTCAGTTGTTAAGATCTTGTCTTGATCAGAGGGCTTACAGTTGCCTGGAATTCCATTTCCAAGGCATCTACTACCATTTCTATGCCCCACCAGCACCAGCATGCTTGTGGAACATATTCAAACACACAGACACACATCACACACACACACACACACATTACACACACACACAATTTAAAGAAAACAATGTACTGAGTAAATTTTGATGGTGGCATTATAACTATACATATAGGTAAGTTTAACGATCCAAAAAAAAAAACTATTTGTACATAAAATACAGAAAATTAAAGTATAATTTTAATATAGTCTTTTTGTCTTAAAGCGTGTGAAAAATTTCTGAGGGTTTTGATTGCCAATAATAATTTCAACTTTTCCAGCATTATATATTTTTAATTGATAACTGATTGTTATGGGAAGTTAATAATTGAAAAAGCTGGGAATGTAGTTCAGCTAATAGAATGTTTGCTTAGTATATATGCAAGAAACTATGATTTTTGAAGTACCACATGAGTTTGACACTTTGGTGTAAACTTATAATCTTAACATCGGGAAGGTAGAGGAAAGAGGATCATGAATTCATGATCCTCTTTGGTTACACAGTGGGTTCAAGACTTGCATGAGATACTTGAAAATCAGTCTTAAACAACAAAAACTTCAGTGATTCTGTAACTCTTTCAAAATTTTCTATAATTCAGCAATTATCTAAGGTTTTATTTACTGAATGAGTACCTAGAATTACCATGTAGAGTAGATCCTATCTGCGATCCTGTGACAATCAATTCAGAAGCTGTTCTCTGCCCATTCTTAAATAGCAATCACACTAAAGTTTATGTCATATGGTTTTGTATCTGGAGAGCTGAAACTGGCTCACCAGGAATCCATTTAATACCTGGGAACCCTTTGTAGACGTGAGACAAAGAATTTTAAAACTACATGGTGGTGTTGGAGATTGCTCAGTTGTTAGGAGCACTTACTGCACTTGCAGAGATTTGGGGTTTGGTTGCTAGCACCCACATGTCAGCTCACCACAACCTGTAATGCTACATTTTAAACACATGGAAAGGGATATTTCTGGCTAAAATACCAAAGTTTTATGGGACTAGGTAACTTGGGTTAATAAGAAGAAAGTTATTGTTGAAAAAATAAAAGTTTTTGTTTGCAAGTAGATCACATGGAACTAAAAGAACCAGTTACTAGAAAGACAGAATTCAGTGGCAAAAGCAGCTGTGGGATTTGTGGGCCATTGGCTAAGAAGAGGGTGTACCAATTACTCATGTCATCACTGTGACAAAATGTCGGACAAAAAAATCTTACTAAGGAATGATTCATTTCTGACTTACATATTCTGAAGCATCAGCCTATCATGGTAGAGAATAGTGTAAAATATAATAGTTTCTATCTGGCTAGTATATAGACATAGGAAATACAGGCAAAACCAAGGCCATTCCCCCAGTGGCCTACCTCCAACTTTCAACAAGATTTGTGCCACCAGTGCCCTAGCACATTCTGCAGGCAGGATAGAATGTAGATCAAAGGTTATGTTTGGTTCGGTGTTTACTTTTCTCCTTTGCTGACTTTCACAGTACCTTTCTGTGTCAAAGCTACAAGAGCATGGAGTTGAGGTTCTATGTAGGCACATAGGTTCAGTGAGTTATGCAGATGTTATCTTCAACAATGTGATCTTGCTGTCAGTTTGTGGAGACCTGCCTATTGTCTTGTTAACAACTTGGCTTGTTTGGAGATTGCCAAAGGATCCCTTTGCCAACATGTTAATTGGATGAAATGAAGTTCCTGCATTGAAAACATTGATGACCAGAGATGGCCAGTAGGTTCTCTCTTCCACATTATTTGGAGATTTAACATTTTATAGGAAGTTTCCATTGTACTAGGTTTTCATATAGTCCACAAAATGTCCTTCAGTGGACTTCAGAAAGAATTTCAAGTATCTTTATTTGCAGCCAATATGATAGTATACATACATGACCCTAAAATTCCACTAAGGAACTCCTATAGCTGATCAGTACTTTCAACAAAGTAGCTGGACACAAAATTCACTCACAAAAATCAGTAGCCCTTCTAT
This sequence comes from Mastomys natalensis, assembly GCA_021653895.1. Taxonomy (NCBI): domain Eukaryota; kingdom Metazoa; phylum Chordata; class Mammalia; order Rodentia; family Muridae; genus Mastomys; species Mastomys natalensis. The sequence goes on along the minus strand of JAJTUV010000017.1, from coordinate 1,776,273 downwards.
ATACAAACAGACTGAGAAAGAGATCAGAGAAACAACACCTTTACAGTAGCCTCAAATAATATAAAATATCTTAGAGTAAGTATTTATGAGCATGTGAAAGACTTGTATGATAAAAAGTTGCTTTTATTTTTAAATATTCTTTTATTGCTGCTGAGACAAATGTCCCCTGTGTAGGACAGTCTAACTTTTAATGTATGATATTCTTTATAGCACAGTCTTCAAGAGTACTGAGATCAAAGGCAAAAGCTACTCTGCCCAGTTTTTCAAACTGATTTTGCATAATATATAACTACTGTTTATATATACATGTATATGTATATATATACTAAATATTAATTTTGTAAAAATTCATCAACAGTAATACAATAACTTCTATAGATGTCAATTCTTTTTTAATGTTTTAGAAACAATGTTTTGATCAATGCTACATATTATTTAGGGTTTAAAACTTGGAGCCTGGGATAGTAAGAACAGATTGTCCCCACAGAAGTTTAGTATAAAACTTGAATACATCACTTAACCTCTTTGTCCCTCTGTGTTTTGGTCTGTACAATGACATGATGGGATATTAGAAGTCATAGAGTCAGTGTGAGGGTTAAATGTGTTACTATATACAATAGTATAGATAATACGGAAGAAGAACATACACCGAATGTTAACCTTTTATCATTATTATTTTCATTGTTTATAATTAACTGGATCAAATTGCTTTTCTATTGCTGAGGTTATCACCTGAACTTTAGTGATTCATTTGAAATAATATGCATGTCCCATCTTCCTGATGAATATGCTTGAAATTCTTATGCTCTATCTGCTCCACTTATACCTGTGAAATTGGCAAAAATTATGAAAGTGTCAGATGGGTTTGAATATTCATTCACAAGAGCTTTGGCCTTGTCTTGAATTAAAATAGCTTCTCTGTATTGATCTGCCTACGAACTTGGCTGTCCCTGTAGAAACTACGTTTATTCCGGAGGAGCTACTTATTTATGTGTGCTCTTTTAATTTTCCAGTCACCAAATCTTCATGTCCTGAACAAAATCTCTATCTGCTGCTAAGCACAAGATTAGGTGGAAATGTACGCTTCCAAGCTCAGGGATTAACGCTAGTGCTAGTTCTTTGGTCAACAGGGGACATCTAAAAAGGTCAAATTCTAGAGCAGAGAATAAGAGCTGAAGGACATATAAAGAACACTTTAGACCATAAAATTTCTGGTTCTTTATAAAATAGCAATTCACATGTCATAAAACTATACTTAACTGTTATATGAGAAGGAAACTTTTATTTTGCCTGTTTACTGTAATTTCAGCGGAGGTTTGCTATACCAGATCGAAATCTTCTAATTTATGATAAGCAGACAGTGTTGGATACAATCACATGGGTAGTGAGTGACTGTACAAGAGGAAAAATTTGATGACTAACTACCATGAATCCCATATAAATATAAGGAAGTATTAAGTGTCAGGTGAAGGAAAGTAACAGGCCAAGAGGATCCTTCCTGAAATTCTGTCAGCAGTAACACTCGGATGTAAAAGTGATATGCTCTAGTGGATTTCACTGCACATTCAAGAAGGAAGAGGCTGGGAAGCAACCAACATTCTAGCAAGGAGTATCAGTTAGTGTAATGGGTAAGAGTACTGTTGTAGATTAATAAGTACTGTAGGGCCGTTAAAGACAAAGAAGAAACAAAGTAGAAGTGAGTAGACAAATAGGGTAATCATTGGCAGAAAAATAGAGGAAGAGATTTTCTTCATATGTGTATTTATGAATGTAGAAAGAAAATCAGATAGAAAAGAAAATACAAATATATTTCTCTTTTAGCACATCCTATCATGCTATACTGTGGAGTCGATTGGTCATTTTGACGGGAAAATATCAGGTGATATTTATTAAGACTAACTCAGCTTAATTAAAGGAAATACATCCATGTGGTACAGAATGTTTTTCAAACTTAGTCATACAATGGGAGAAATGCAACTCTGACAAACTCTGCTTTTGAGGTACAGCTTCTATTGACAAACTTATTATATTTTTGGTTTTCTTCTCTGTGGATGTTTATAAACATATAAGTTATTTGTATACATAGCCAGTAGGAGAACTCTAACAGAATTTTTAAAAATAACTATGTTCTATGTCTTGCTTTTGATTAACCTCTTGTATGCTGTTCCTGTTTGGTCGAGCAGATTTGAATTGTTTATTCACTGTGTTAATACTCAATAATGAGGATATTTTTCATTTAATCCTTTCTCCAATAAAAGACATTTCTGATCAAGAGCTTTACATTTATTTAAGTATAGTTTCCTCTTATTATTTTACCACAAAAATTATTTTTCTCTAATATAGAACCAACCTAAAAGCTCTAAACATGAGTAAGCTACACTAGTAATTTTGAAGACATTTTTCCTTTCCTGCCATTAGAAATACTCTATAGTCATTTAAAAACTTAAAGAGGAATTAGAATAAATAATATTCAGTCTGCATTACAAGAACTTTGTAGGTTTTTAAATGGATAAATTCTTATAAATTATTTCCTAAACAGCTAAATTTCCTTTTTTCATTATTCTTATCCTAGGAATCTCCTGAATGGGTCACTTACTTTTTTATTAGATATTTTCTTTATTTACATTTGAAATGTTATCCCCTTTCCTAGTGCTCCCCTCCCCCTCCCACCAGCAATCCCCTTATCCCATCCCCCCTCCCCCTGCTTCAATGAGAGTGTTCCTCCACCATCCACCCATTCCTACTTCCCTGTTCTGGTCCTGGCATTTTCCTACACTGGGGCATCAAACCTTCAGAGGACCAAGGGCCTCTCCTCCCATTGGGATGTCCTACAAGGCCATCCTCTGCTACAAATTCAGCTGGAGCCGTGTGTCCCTTCATGTGTACTCTTTGGTTGGTGGTTTAAACCCTGGGAGATCTGGGAGTATCCGGTTGGATGATATTGTTCTTCCTATGGGGCTGCAAACCCCTTCATCTCCTTCAGTCCTTTCTCTTAACTCCTCCATTGGGGACCCTGTACTCAGTCCAATATTGGCTGTGGGATCCACCTTTGTTGCATTTGTCAGGATCTGATAGAGCCTCTTAGGAGACAGCTATATAAGGCTCCTGTCAGCAGTACTTCTTGGCACCACAATAGTGTCTGGGTTTGGTAACTGTATGAGGGATAGATCTCCAGGTAGGGCAGTCTCTGATGTCCTTTTCTTCAGTTTCTGCTCCACACTTTGTCTCTGTATCTCCTCCTGTGGATATTTTGTTCCCCCTTCTAAGAAGGACCAAAGTATTCACATTTTGGTTGTCCTTTGTCTTGAGCTTCATGTGGTCTGTGAATTGTATCTTGAGTACTCCAAGCTTTGGGGCTATTATTCACTTAGTGAGTGCATAACATATGTATTCTTTTGTGATTGAGTTACCTCACTCAGGATGATATTTTCTAGATCCTTCCATTTGCCTAAGAATTTCACGAAGTATTATTTTTAACAGCTGAATAATACTCCATTGTGTAAATCACCACATTTTCTGTATCCATTCCTCTGCTGAAGGACATCTGGTTCTTTCCAACTTCTGGCTATTATAAATAAGGTTGCAATGAACATAGTGGAGCATGTGTCCTTGTTATATGTTGAAGCATCTTCTGGGTATATGTCCAGAGTGGGATAGCTGGGTCCTGAGGTAATACTATGTCCAGTTTTCTGAGGAACAGCTAGACTGATTGCCAGAGTGGTTGTACCAGCTTACAATCCCACCAACAATGGAAGAGTTTCCACTTTCTCCACATCCTTGCCAGCATCTGCTGTCACCTGAGTTTTTGATCTTTACCATTCTGACTGGCGTGAGGTGGAATCTCATGGTTGTTTTGATTTGCATTTCCCTAATGACTAACGTTATTAAACATTTCTTTAGGTGCTTCTCGACCATTTGATATTCCTCAGTTGAGAATTCTTTGTTTAGCTCTGTACTCCATTGTTAATAGGGTTATTTGGTTCACTGAGGGCCAGTTTATCCTCTTGCATCTTTATGAACATAGGTACATTATGTATAGTAACAAGGATCTTTCATTGGAAGAAGACATAATATTAGGATGATGAGAACAGGGCATATTCTAGGGAAGACAGTAGCTTGGTCAGATGTTTCTTACACTTCATCGAAGTAACTTTTTTCTCTAGTTGTTAACTAGTTTCTCTTTCAAAGCAAGGAAAGTATAGGGACTTCCTTGGCTTTGCAAGTCTCCATGCCCATCCCAGGAATGGTATCACTTAGTACTGTTGATACACATTGTCTAGAAAGAAGAGTCTGTAAATGTATGAGCATGCTATAAACTTGTACTTGATAACAGTTTATTCTGGTTCAGAAAGATATGCTTGCATATCTTATATATTATATATTATATATGAAGGTGATTATATATGAAGGTGATGAAGCTGAATAAAGTATAAGAAAAAGGAAATTCAGATGTCACCTATTTCCTATAATGTGCAGAGGTTGGTGCTCTCAAACGTATAAACTTTCTGCCTCAACATCATGAGCACTAGGATTAAAGGGGTTTTCCTGCCACCAACATCACACACTCTTCCTCTTCCCTCCCTCCTTCCATACTCTCTCCCTCTATCCATCCATCTCTCCCTCCCTCCTTCCCCTCTCCTCCTCCTTCCCTCTCTCCCCTCCTTCCCCTCTCTTCCTCTCTCCTTCCCTCTCTCCTTTCATCCCTCCTGCTCTCCATCCTTCCACCACCCCCTTCCTCAAATCCTCATCCCTTCCTTTTAGGGTCATTCTATGTCTACTGTTCAGGCTTTCCTTAATTTCTTCAGTCTTATTCCATAAAGTAGGTAAAGCTATAGTTTGTGCTTCTGATCATTGTTCTCTTTGATTTCTTGTTAATATTATGAATTAATGCTTGCAAAAATAATCTTGAGTGCCAGGCACGTTGGTACATGCTTTTAATACCAGTATTGGAGATTCAGAGTAAGGTGGATGTCTGTGAATTCCAGGCCAGCCTGACATATACAGTGAATTTCAAGGCAGCCAAGGATGCAGAATAAAACCCTGTCTCAACAAAACATCTTGAAATTTGACCTCTTGAGACTACATGTTAGATTCTTTGAGCCTAGCATTCTTTGTCCAGTTAGCCGCCACAATGCCATCTACCCTGTTTTTCCTTGTCTCTGGAGAACCCTGCTTTTCTTACACTGCAGACTCAACTCATCAATTCCATCAGATACATTTCACCTTGATTGACTTCAGACTGATTTCTGTGTGTACCCAGCCACCACTCAAACAAGGCCACCACTTCTAACCTGAGAAATGACAGAAACTTCCTTAGCAATTTCTGTGGTTCCAGAACCACAGGCTGCTACTCTCCCAGTAGTCTCAAAAACAGTCAGCAAACTGTCAACTGAGTATGCCAGTCTTCTGCCAATTACACCTCAGACTCGGTTGTTTTCTAACAAATACAAACTTATTCATGCCTTCTGAGATCCTGAATGACCCAAACCCTGGCCACCCCTTTCTAACGCTGGATTGCAAACTCAATTCCTTTAAACTTTGCTACCAGTCCCATCCCTGTTTAACAGAAGTGCTAAGTTTTCTTACCACAGATTTTGATTTCTTGTATGTTTCTTGCCTATTCAAAAAGAATGTTTCCCACTTCATTATGTACCAGACCTACAGCATGCATGTGGGTGTGTGTGTGTATGTGTATGTGTGTGTATGTATGTGACTGGGCACATACACACACACACACACACACATATACACTCAAATCTAATCTTTATACACACCTAATTTTTGTTCAATCACCATTTTATCATCCAAGTCTCTCCACCAGTCTTAAATCCTTAGGCCTGTTTTTTTTTGTTGTTGTTGTTGTTTTGTTTTTTGTTGTTGTTGTTCTTGTTTTTGTTTTGTTTTTTTCCCAGTTTTCAGGAGATTCACATAGATTTTTTTTCTGAGGAGAAAATAATGCATCAGCTTCTTCTTAGAATATTCAAATCATGTGTCATGACTTAAATTATGCTTAAAATTGAAATACTCTCACAGAGATCTCTTGAACAACCCTGAATAACTGCAGTGGTAACTTATGTTCTTTATTTTAAAAGAACTATTTACCCATTTTATATAGTATGTTTTGCTGCTGCTTCCTGGCAGGTCCACTTTTCACAAGCCCAGAAAGATTTATTTTTTTCATTCCAACATTCCTTGGAGTTTTATTTGAAATGAAAATGTATTACATGTTTTCTGGATATCTATAGAGTTTATTATTAATGTGTTTACTAAATTGGGGGTATCTTTATTTTTATTTTGGGGTGCAACCTAGTTAGGAATAATCTGTTCACTTATTTCTAGATTATGTTTAGTGATGTTATTTAGGGTTTGTTTCTCTATAAATATTTATAAGATTGTGGTTTATTATTATTATTATTACTGCCACAACAGCTACTTCAAAGTAGTTATTGTGTTGCAGCTGGCAGTCTGACGATTCTTTGGAATTCAATAGAAATTCCACAAAACTTCAAAAATTGTTAAGTACATTCACCAAAATCTACAAAAACCATACAGTATGGAAATTATAATGAGATTGAAATTTGAAAACTGAAGATCCTGTTTTATATGTCTGGTAATCCTCTAATGTAAGAGTTCAAAAACACTCTGATCATTTCAGTTTTTTTATGTATTTGTGCAGAAGTATCCTTCAAGGCTTTTAAAGTAGTATTAATCTAGATATATTTTTTTAGTTCAAGAACATAAATAAATTAGCATTCAAATTTTCTTTTGTTTAATCTTTGTCTTTAATATGAATTATGATTCAAAATGACCCATTAAATGAATTGGAGTATTTGCTTTTCTAATTCCTAGAACACTTCATGAAACCTAAGTATTCTTTATTGTTGTTTTGTTTTAAATTGTAGAAAGATGGGTTTACAACTGGTCAAGGCTCTTTCTGAAGTGGAAAAATTGTTGATTTTAGTGACTATATGTTTCTTAGTCATTAACTTGCTTTGTGTGTGTGTGCATGTGCACTGCTGGGTGCAAACATGCATGTTCATATTCTTCATTTGCTATCAACAAAATTTCTTTATTTTTATTTTTTTTCCTTTTATTAGATATTTTCTTTATTACATTTCAAATGTTATCACCTTTCCAGGTCTCCCTTCCAGAAACCCCCTATTCTATTTCCCTCCCCTACCTCTATGAGGGTGCTCCTCCACCCATCTACCCACTCCTGCCTTCCAGCTCTGGTATTCCCCACTGATGTCCAACAAGGCCATCCTCTGCCATATATGTGACTAGAGCCACGAGTCCCTCCATGGTGGTTCAGACTCTGGGAGCTCTGGAAAGTAGGGAGGGGGCTGGCTGGTTGACACTGTTGCTCCGCCCATGGGGCTGATAACATCCTCAGCTCCTTCAGTCCCTTCTCCAAATCCTCCATTTGGGATTCGGTGCTAAGTCCAATGGTTGGCTGTCAGCATCTGCTTCTGGTTTGGTATATGGGATGGATCCCTAGGTAGAGCAGTCTCTGGATGGCCTTTACTTCAGTCTCTGCTCCACACTTTGTCTCCATATTTCCTCCTGTGAGTATTTTGTTCCCCCCTTCTAAGAAGCACTGAAGCATCCACGCTTTGGTCTTTCTTCTTCTTGAGCTCATATGGTCGGTGAATTTTATCCGAACTTTCGGGCTAATATCCACTTATCAGTGAGAGCATACCCATACCATGTGTGTTCTTTTGTGACTGAGTTACCTCACTCAGGATGATATTTTCAAGTTCCATCCATTTGTGTGCGAATTTCATGAAGTCATTGTTTTTAATAGCTGAGTAGTTTTCCATTGTGTAAATGTGCCACATTTACTGTATCCATTCCTCTGTTGAGGGACATCTGGGTTGTTTCTAGCTTCTGGGGATTACAGGCTCTCTTACCAAACCTGGACCTGGTGAGATTGACCCCTCCACTGCCAGGATTTCAGGACTGTGTGGTTCAGCCTGTATTTAATGTAGATGCTAGGGATCCAGGCTCACACCCTCATGCTTATAAGGTGGGTGCTTTACATACTGAGTTATCTGCTAAGCCCTGCTTAGATATATTTTTTTTAAATATGATTATTCCTCCTTCTGTAATACACTTTCAGATCTTATTTATACAAAGTTTTTGAAGCACTTAACAAAATTTAAAAAGTTCCCTTGTATCTGGGATTTCTTTCTATCCCATTATCTTTGGTAATGTTATCACTTCCATCTAACTAATCATTCCTAATGTCTTGTTTTTGGTTTGTCTTGTTTTTTGTTTTTCAGAAAAGAAAGAGACTTGGGGCTTTGAATCTTTACTATTTGTATCTTAATGATTTAAAACAACTTTTCATTATTCCTTATTTTATATTAATCTGATGTCATTTTTTTCAGCTTTTCAAAGATAACACTTTGATTTTTTTTTTTTTTTATACAGGTCTCGCTTTTCAAGTTTGAGTTGTCTGGAACTTGCTGGAACCAGACTAGTCTAAAATTTATTATTTAGCTCTGGGTGATCTAGAAAGACCTCATAGAAATCCACCTGCTGTGTCTCCTGAGTGCTGGGACTAAACATGCCTCAACATGCCTCTCTTAGATATTTATTACTATTATTTTATATGTTTACATTCCAGATGTTGCCCTCCCCTGGTCCCTCCTCCCACAATTTCTCATCCCATTTCTCTTCCCTCTTGCCTCTGAGAGGGTTCCACCCGCATACCCCACACCAGACCTCCCTCTTCCCTGGGGCCTCAAGTATCTGGAGGATTAGGCACATCTTCTCCCTCTGAGACCTGACCAGGCCGACTCTCTTCTATATTTGTTCTAGGGGCCTTGGACCAGCCCATATATGCTTCTGTTTAGTGTCTTAGTCTTGGGGTTCAGGTTAGTTTAGACAGCTGGTCTTCCTATGGAGTCGCTCTCCCCTTTGGCTTCTTTAATCCTTCTCCTAATTCAACCCTAGGTGTCCCTGACTTCAGTACAATGGTTGAGTGTACATATCTGCTTCTGTCTCAGTCAGCTACTGGTAGGGCCTCTCGGAGACAGCCATGCCAGCCTCCCCTCTGTAAGCACATCATAGCATCAGTAATATCGTCAGACCTTGGTGTCCTACCATGAGATAGATTCCATGTTGGGCCAGTCATTGGACAACCGTTCCTTCAGTATCTTCTCCATTTTTGTCCCTGCAGTTCTTTTAGACTGAAACAGTTCTGGGTCAGAAATTTTGACTGTGTGTTAGTAATACTGTCCCTCTGCTTAAGGCCCTGTCTATCAACTGGAGGTCGATTTTTTGAGTTCCCTCTTCTCATTGTTAGGCATTTTGGCTAAGGTCACCCCACTAAGTCCTTAGAGTCTCTCATCTCCTGGGTCTCTGGTACTTTCTAGAGGGTCCCCCCACCTCCCACCCCACGATGCTACTTATCTCCATTCATTCTCTTGGTTCTCTGAACTTCTCTCCTGAGCCCCTCCCCATCCTGTTCCCTTTTCCCCTTCCCCTACCCTCTCAACACAGGTCTCTCTCTTCCTCTGCCTCCCTTGATTATTTCCTTCCATCTTCTATATAGAACTGAAACATCCTCACTTGGAGTTTTCTCTTGTTACACTTTTTACAGTCTGGGTTGTATCCTAAGTATTCTGTACATTTTGGCAATTATCCACCAGTCAGTGAGTACATACCATGTATGTCCTTTTGGGTCTCAGTTACATCACCCAGGATGATATTTTCTAGTTCCATCTATTTGCCTGCAAAATTCATGATATTTTTCTATTTTTAATAGCTGAATAGTATTTCTTTGTGTAAATGAATCACATTTCTGTATCCATTCTTCCGTTGAGGGACATCTGAGGTTGTGTTTACCTTCTGGCTATCAAAAATAAAGCTGCTGTAAACATGGTAGAGCACGTGTACATGTGGTGTGGTGAAGCATCTTTTGGGTATATGTCCAAGAGTGGTATAGCTGGGTCTTCAGGAAGACCTATTTTCAATTTTCTGAGGAATCTCCAGAATGATTTCCAGAGTGATTGTACCAGTTTACAATCTAACCATAATGGAGGAGTGTTCCTTTTTCTCCACATCCTCACCAGCATGTGCTGTCACTTGAGGTTTTGATCTTAGCCATTCTGATTGGCATAAAGAGGATCTCCATGTCCTTTTTGCATTTCTCTGATGACTAATGACTGAATATTCCTTTAAGTGATTCTTGGGCATTCAAGATTCTTCTATTGTGAATTCTCTGTTTAATTCTGTACCCCATTTATAATTTGTTATTTTTTTTCTTTTGGAGAATAACTTCTTGAGTTGTTTATGTATTTTGGATATTAGCCCTCTGTCTGATGTAGGTTAGAGAAGAAGTTTTCCAAATCTGTAGGCTGCCAATATGTCCTATTTACAGTTTCCTTTGCCTTACAGAAGGATTTTTAATTTTATGAGGTCTGGAAGAATTCTGCACTAAACTATCTGGCCGTGGGCTTTTTTTTTTTTTGTTGGGAGTTGTTTGATGACTATTTCTATTTCCTTAGAGTTTCTGGGACTGTTTAGATGGTTTACCTGATATTGATTTAATTTTGGTAGATGGTATTGGTCTTGAAAATCATCTATTTTGTCTAGATTTTTTTCAGTTTTGTAGAGTATAGGCTTTTGTAGTAGATTCTGATTAATATTTGGATTTCTTCAGTTTCTGTTTTTATGTCTCCTTTTCATTTCTCATTTTGTTAATTGGATATTGTCTCTGTGCCTTTAACATAGGTTGACTATGTTTTTCTATCTTCTTGCTTTTCTCAAAGAACCAGTTCTTGGTTTTGTTGATTCTTTGTATAGTTATCTTTGTTTCTAACTGATTGATTTCGGCCTGAGGTTGACTATTTTCTGCTGTCTACTCCCCTTGGCTGTGTTTACTTCTTTCTGTTCTACAGCATTCAGGTATGCTGTTAAGTTGCTTGTATGGAATCTCTCAAATTTCTTTATGAAGGCAATTAGTGCTATGAAATTTCCTCTTAACATTGTTTTCATTGTGTCTCATAGGTTTGAGTATGAGTGTCTTCATTTTCATTGAATTCTGTAAAGTGTTTGATATCTTTATTTCTTCACTGACAAAGTTATATAGAGCAGGGAGTTGTTTAGTTTCTATGAGTATGTAGGAATTCTGTTGTTTTTGTTGTTATTCAAGTCTAGCCTTAGTTTGTTATGACCTGATAGGGTCCATGGGATTATTTCAATCTTCTTGTATCTGTTAACATTTGTTTTATATCTGATTATGTGGTCAATTTTGGATAAGATTCCATGAGGTGCTGAAAAGAAGGTATATCCTCTTGTTTTTTGGTGAAATGTTCTGTAGATATCTGTTAAATTCATTTGGTTCATAACTTCTGACAGTTTTCCTGTTTCAATGTATCTTTGTTGAAATTGTTTCAGTGATGTGTCAATTGGTGATAGTGGGGTTTTGAAGTCTCCCACTATTATTTTGTAAGGTTCAATGTATATTTTGAGTTTTAGTATTGTTTCTTTTACAAATGTGGGTGCCCTTACATTTGGGGCATAGATGTTCAGAATTGAGACTTCCTTCTTGTAGATTTTTCCTTTGATAAATATGAAGTGTCCTTCACTGTCTCATTTGATAACTTTTGGTTGAAAATCTATTAGAATGGCAGCTCCAGCTTGTCTTGGGATCATTTTCTTAAAATCAAACCAATATCCTCTGTAGGGCTGGATTTGTAGAAAGATATTGCTTAAATGTGGTTTTATCATGGAATATCTTGGTTTATCCTTCTATCATGATTGAGAGTTTAGCTGATTATAATATCCTGGGCGTTTGTGTTATTTTAGAGTCTGGATGACTTCTGTTCAGGATCTTCTGGATTTTAGATTCTCTGTTGAGAAATCTAGTGTAATTCTGATAGGTCTTCCTTTAAATGTTACTTGGCCATTTTCCCCTACAGCATTTAATATTCTTTCTTTGTTCTGTGCATTTAGTATTTTCAATATTATGTGGTGATAAAATATTCTTTTCTGGTCCAATGTATTGGGTGTTTTTCAGGCTTCTTGTACATTTATGGCCATCTCTTTTTTTAGGTTAGGAAAGTTTTCATCCATGATTTTGTTTGAAGATGTTTTCTGGCCCTTTGAGCTGGAATGCTTACCCACTTTTATTTCTATTATTCTTAGGTTTGATCTTCTCAGTGTGTCTTGAATTTCCTGGATATTTTGGATTAAGAAATTTTCTCATTTTGTATTTACTTTGACTTATATGTCAATAGTTTCTATGAGATCTCTTGTGTCTGAGATCTATTGAATTCTGTTTTTGATGCTTGCATCTGTAGCTCCAGATCTCTCCTAAGTTGTCTATCACCAGGGTTGCCTCCCTTTGTGTTTTTTTTATTGTTTCTATCTTCATTTTTGTTCTTGAACCGTTTTGTTCAATTCCTTCACCTTCTTGATTGTGTTTTCTTGTATTTCTCTAAGGGATTTATTTGTTTTCTCCTTAAGAATTTCTACCTGTTTGTCTATTATTGTATATATTTCTTTTTTTCTTTTCTTTTGTTTTTTTTTCTTATTTTTTAAAAATTGAATATTTTATTTATTTACATTTCAAATTTACATTTCTCCTTTCCCAGTTTCCCCTCTGCAAACCCCCTATTCAGTTATCCCTTACCCTGTTTCTATGAGGGTGCCCCCTCCATTCATCTACCCACTTCCTCCTCACCGCCCTAGCATTCTTCTACACTGGGGCATCAAGCTTTCACAGGACCAAGGGCCTCTCCTCCCATCGATGCCAAATAAGGCCCCTTCAACTCCTTCAATTCTTTCCCTAACTTCTCCATTTGGGTCCCATGCTCAGTCTGATGGTTGGCTGGGAGCATCTGCATCTGTATTGGTAAGGCTCTGGCAGAGCCTCTCAGGAGACAGCTGTATCTGGCTCCTGTCAGCAAGTACTTCTTGGCATCCACAAAAGTGTCTGGGTTTGGTGTCTGCATGTGGGATGATTGCATGTGGGATGGATCCCCAGGTTGGACAGTCTCTGGATGACCTGTCCTTCAGTCTCTGCCCAACTCTTTGTCCATGTATTTCTTATATACAGGAGTAATTCTGGATTAAAATTTGGGAGATGGGTGGATAGCCCCATCCTTCAAGTGGAGGTGGGACTAGGGGTGAGGATGGCACATGCCTAACCTCTGGATATGTTGTCGACAGTTTCTCCTTCCCCTTTGTTGGGTATTTTAGCTAATGTCATCCCTGTGGGGTCCTGGGAGGCTCTTGCTTTCCTGACATCTAGGACTTTCTGGTTGCTACACTCTGTTCCCCATGCCCAATTGCCACACACCACTGTTCAATTTCCTGACCCTCTAAACATCTCAATTTCCTCCCAAACCTGATTCTTCCCCTCTTTTCTCCCACCACTCTTCTCTTCCTCCTAAGTCGCTACCCTTGATTAATTTGTTCTCCCTTCTAAGTAGGCTCTTTGGTCTTCCTTCCTCTTGAGATTCATGTAATCCGTGAGTTGTGTCATTAGTATTCCACACTCTGGCTAATAGCCACTTATCAGTGAGTAGATACCATGTATGTTCTTTTGTGACTGAATTACTTCACTCAGGACAATATTTTCAAGTTCCGTCCATTTGTCTGTGAATTTCATGAAGTCATTGTTTTTAATAGATGAGTAGTATTCCACTGTGTAAATGTAAAACATTTTCTGTATCCATTCCTCTGTTGAGGGACATCTGAGTTCTTTCTAGCTTTTGCCTATTGTAAATATGGCTGCTATGAACATAGTGGAATATGTGTCCTTATTACATGTTGGAGCACCTTCTAATTATATGCCCAGGAGTGATATAGCTGGTCCTCAGCTATGTTCAGTTTTCTGAGGAACAGCCAGACTGATTTCCAGAGTGGTTGTACCCCAGTTTGCAATCCCACCAACAATGGAGGAGTGTTCTTTCTCCACATCCTCTGCAGCTTCTGCTGTCATCTGAGTTTTTGATCTCAGTCATTCTGACTTGTGTGAGGTGGAGTCTCAAGAGTTGTTTTGATTTGCATTTCCCTGATGACTGAGGCTGTTGAACATTTCTTTAGGTGTTTCTTGGCCATTAGAATTTCCTCAGTTAAGAATTCTCTGTTTAACTCTGGTTCCAAAATTTTAATAGTGTTATTTGGTTCTCTGGAGTCTAACTTCTTTAGTTCTTTGTATATATTGAATAATAGCCCTCTATCAGATGTAAGATTGGTAAAGATGTTTTTCCCATTCTGTTGGTTGCCGTTTTGTCCTATTGACAGTGTCCTTTGCCTTATAGAAGCTTTGCAATTTTATGAGGTCCCATTTGTCTATTCTTGATCTTAGTGAATAAGCACTGTTCAGGAAAATTTCCCTGTGGCCATGTGTTGGAGGCTTTTCCCCACTTTCTCTTCTGTTAGATTCAGTGTATCTGGTTTTATGTGGAGGTCCTTAATCCACTTCGACTTGAGCTTTGTACAGGGACATAAGAATGGATCAATTTGCATTCTTTACATGTTGACTGCCAGTTGAATCAGCACCATTTGTTCAAAATGCTGCCTCCCCATTCCACTGGACGGTTTTAGCTTCTTTTTCAAATATCAAGTAACCATAGGTGTGTGGGTTCATTTCTATATTTCTTTAAGGTAGTTCTTTATATCCTCCTGAAAGGCCTCTATAATCCTCATGAGATGGAATTTTATTTAAGTCATTATTTTCTTTTCATGCATGTTTTAGGGCTTGCTATGATGGGAGAACTGGCTCTGGTGGTGCTGGCTTGCACTGGGTTCCTTTGCTCATGATCTTCTTGCCTCTGACCATCTGGTTGTCTCTGGTGTTAACTGGCTTGGGTGTCTCTGACTACAGTCTGTCTCCTTGGAGACATCTCCTTGGAGGAAGGCAGATTTGTCTCTGGCTAGGGTGGGCCTCTTGTGTCTCTGGTTAGAGGAAGCCTCCTGTGTCCCTGGTTACTGTGGACATCCTTGGAGACAGACAGGCTGTGGGGTGTGGGAGGGTATCCAGCCTGCTGATCTGGCCCTGGGTGGAAAAGCAGACCAGAAGCAAGGTGGAGCTAGGCAGGACTGGTGAGTCCTCTGTCAGCTGGGCTCTGTGTCTTTGGTTTCTGGGGACCTCCTGGGAGGTACATTTGCTTTAACCTGTGGGTGGGTATCAGACTGCTGGTCTGGCCCAGGTCAGAAGCAGATTGGGAGAAAGGTGGAGCTCAGGGTATGGGGCTGGGTCCCACATAAGTTGGACCCAGCGGTTGTCTGGGTGTCTCTGACTAGAACTGGTCTCTTTGGAGACAGGTAGTGCTGTCTCTGGTTAGGGTGGGCCTCTTGTGTCTCTGGTTAGAGCAGGCTTCCAGTGTCCCTGTTAGTGTGTGGGCTGTTGTCAGGCTGATAATATCACCTGTATTTGGGAGATTCTCACCCATGTCTTTGATTACTGCAAGCCTCCTGGGAGGCACACAGGTTCTAGTTGTGGGCAGATATCTGGCCACTGATCTGTCCAGGGCAGGAAAAGACAACACATTTTTTTAATATTAAAATAATCTCATTTGGTCTAAAACTTTTACTCAAATCAAATTTTTTTTTTAAACAAACACATTATTTTCTGTCACATTGATTTTTCTAATTTTATTAATTTCTTTTTATTATTCCCTTTATCTTAGAGATTATGATCAAATTACATTAATTCTTCTTTAACTCATATATAATTTAAAAGCACATTTTTACTTCAAAATTAAATGAATCATTTTCTTTAGCTGTATTTTTGTTAACAGTTTCAAGCTGTATTTTTACAATTGACATTTATTAACTTAATTTTACTAGCAATTGCATTTACTGTCTAAAGAACATTCTGTTGAGCCTTTATTTGAATAATCAACACATGAAGTATTTTTATAGATATTTTAATATATTTTTGCTTTTTTATTTGTAAGAAATTTTATTATTTAATTATCAAATTGATAAAAATTTGACACATTTTGTGTTAAATTTTATTCTTTTAATATTCTGTAAATTCAATATGCCCCATGGTGACTGCACTGTCTCCTCCCTCCTTGAGTATTGGCTTTCTATACATAATATGTTACAAGTTGAATGCTAATTAGAGAAAATGAGAGCATTTTTAAATTTTAATACTCAATTATAGTAAAGGAATTTTAAAAGATGGTGTTTGAGAAGCAGTTCTAGGACCTTAGGACTTCTTATCTATCTTTAATCTGTGAGGTTTGGAGGTGGAGAAGTGGTAATCAGAGTTTATAAGGAGATGTCTTTGAAGATGTCTCAGATTCTACTCTCTATTATGCTGCTGTGGAGGTATGGGAGGTGAGGGTTTTTCATCCTGTTTTCCTATGTCAGATGAAGAACCATTCATAGTAATTTTGAAATTAACTTTTAGCAGTTGAGTGACAAAAAAAAAAAAAAAAAAAAAGTCCAATGACCCTGTTCAATGCTAGACTCACATGAGACACCTATAGCAACAGAAACTCATGTTCCATTTCTCCCATTGTTTGAAGCTAGCGTTCATATAGACAACCATGTATGATATATGGTAATAAAGTGGAGGAACTCACTAAGCCCTGTGTGTTCTTCTCTGTGCCCTTGTGTCTGCAGAGATAAAAACGTTGTTTTCCTCCCAGAACAATAAGAATACTTCTGTGTTTAGGTCTCTATATCTTTTATCTAATGTAGGTCATAATTCAATTGTTGAGAACTGAAAATAGTATTGAGATTTCTTTAAATTCTGGGGAGAGGAGTAGTACACATTGAGAGTGATCTTTTAGTTTCTAGTATTTCTTCAAATATCATTGTAGCACTCAATCTGTATAATGTTGTCTAAATCCTATTACTGGTATCTAGAAGCTTAGGTTTCAAAGTAAGGGCAGTAATTGTCCCAGGAGATTTCAAGAAGTTGATTGAGGACCAGTGTGGCAAGGTGAAAAGGTCTTGAGTTGAGGGAAGGAAAGTATCTCTAACAGTTCCAAGAGGAACAATGCCAGAAACCTGGGTGCCACAGAGTGCCAAGAATCCAGACGTGAACTTTCCCATGCCTTTAGCTCACTTTATTCAGATCTCCAGATTTTAGCTTTCATTGCAAGCAATATCAACTGTTAGAGAAAACAATTAAAACATTGAATAAAAAATGACAAGTGAAAACCATCAAGGAACAGATTAGCGATGCAGACGTATGTATTTGCAGGCTCATCTAACATCAAAATTTCAAAGTCAACAGACACCTAAAGTATAGTCATTTAAACATAAACATGCAAAATAGTGTCATGGCAATTCTTTCACTGTATATTTAGTTTTACTATCCCCAGCATGGTAGGAAGCTCACAGGGGGCTTAAAACACTGGACATATTAGCAACTTGTCTAAAGTAACATTGTTGGTGAAATACCTTATTTCACAATACAGCAATTACAAGGAAATAGCTCAAGTATGTGCATGGTAGAAAATAGCAAAGGAGAAACATAAGCAGAGGATTAAAAGAAATTTACAGTGCTTATCTTGGTAAGGTCAAATGGGTAGTAAGAGGAAGTATTCTCTTTTAATTTCTACATTTATTTTACCAGGGTCAATTCCTGTCTTGCTACGGTAGCAAACCACTTCTCTCTGCATGGTCTGCTCTATTTGTTTCATCGTTTCCTCCTTTCCTATTCAAGTCCTACCCACTCCTTACCCAATAGGCATCACTGTTAGGTTTAAGATAGATACTCAAGTCTGATCTAGCTGTGGACTCAAAATATATTATAAGATTTGCTTTAAGAACTGTTTCGTGCCATTGTGGCATACAGCTCTGCTTCTTTCTATTTTAGTCAATGTGAACTGAAGTCTTTTCCATGCTGCTGCAAGGAAGATCTCCATCAGTCTTGACTGGTACATCACAATTTCCATCTCCATTATATTTTTATCTCCATTTGACAAATGATCGACAACTAGAGTGCTTTGCCCCTTTAATCCACTCCTTTATATTCTGGATAGATTGAATACTTGTTCACTAACAAAAAGAATTATAATTAACCACAGTCCACAAGTAAGAAGTCAGTGGTGCATTAGTGGATTTAACTAAACTCTTCCAGATTTTCCTATAAGAGTGTTGTAGTAATTTATGATCCAATCCATACAGTTTGAACATTCCAGTTTTTTTCACCCAACCCCATTTTATAATATCCACTTTTCTAATTTTCTCTGGCTGATGGTGTAAAGTTTTAATTCAGTCTTCACTAGCAGCATTAAACAGGTATCGTATTCTCATTTCTTCTTCTAAAATTTCCTAATCATGTTTTCACTCATTTAAATTATGTGCTTATTTCTTTTCTTGATGGTGAAAAGTACTCTGTGGGTTTTTATAGTAACTAGAGCAAAGGAACCTTAAGATGAGCTTCCACCCCTCTTCTCTGGAGAAACTGAGTGTCATCAGTCCCTGATTAACTGCTGTTGATGACACCTCTGGACATTTCACATTTCTATTCATTTTCTTTCTTTTTTATTGGATATTTATTTACATTTCAGATGTTATCCCCTTACCCCATTTCCCCCCTCCTTCTATCCATTTTCTAAAGTTTAACTTTAACCTACTCTAGTTTGTTATAGTTCTCTTTCTGACAGTCAGCATTTTCCTGATGTGCCCTTTATATATGTGTGGGTGTCTGTGTGGGTGGGTAGACATGTGTGCTTGTGTGCTTATGTGCTTGTGTGCATACCAATACTTACACAACCCAACATACATGTTCTTGAGTCTAATCAAATTTGACACTGTAAATCCAATATCTAACTCTTCAATCGTGAAATAAACCTTACTAGGACATTAATTCAGGGAACAAATATAAAAGACGAAGATCAGTGTTTCATGGTCTTGATGTTTTTTCCATTTTTATCTTACTTTAAATCCTCCCTCTATCCCTCCCTCCCTCCCTCTCCCCTTCCCTCTCCCCTTCCTTTCTCTGTAACCCCCTTTCTTTGTTGGTCTCAAGCTATGCCCCTAGAATGCCAGTTTTTCTCTTGGAAGTGCACTTTAGCCACTGACTTTGCTGGGTCCAGGTGGTTTCCAGTTGTTTCAGGGACAGTTCATTTCCAGAATGCGCTGTAAGGGATGGTTTGAGGTCAGATGAAGCCTTGATGTAGGTTTTATTCTCCTTTTGTTCAGAAAATTTGAAAAGTGAATTCAGAAATTGTACTTCTTGTGAGCCTTTAAAAAGAATGATCATTTGATTCTATCATTCCAATTTGATAATAAGAATCAATTTTTCAGTGAATTTTAACATGTGATGTTTGGCTTGAGATTTTATACAGTAACTTCGATATGTTAAAGCTCTATAAAATGTATGTGTTATACTAACATTATAAAAAAATCTATATTTTTTCAATTGATCAGTAAAAAGTCTACAAATATTATTTAAATTACTTTTACTTATTATGAGTACCATGTGAAAGTAGTGTGCTTAGGGTCAGGTATGCTCAAATGTAGTTAATTTTATCCCATATTCTTCTTTTTATCTAATATGAAAAATGAAATGCATTTAGTTGAAATGAATATATAGAGCAAGACAGTTTTAATGACCTAAATAACAAGCCTATGCTTGATACCAAGTATCTAACTGAAATGCAGACCTAGAGTGGTTCAGCCCATCTTTAATTAGAACTACCAGGTAGAATTATTGAAAAGTGCTTGAATGTAGTTTGTAACTATAAACATTGGATTTTGAGGTATTTTGCTTCTCATAATTATTAATTTATGCTATTTCCAAGTAAATAACATATGACATGTTGAAACATACTGAGAGGCATATTTTATTCTATTACTTATAGCACAGAGAAAATACAAGTTTAATTCAGAATTTGTGTTTTAAATTATACTCTTCTTTGGAGGAGCCTTTCTCATAAAGATAACGCAGTTTAATTAGTATTTGTAAAATGTCCATATCAATGCCTGGCATTCCAGATATAAGACGGCACAATGGGAGGATTAATTCCAAGTAAATGAGTTCATTTTCTTTCCCCAACTTGAGAAAAAAGCAAGAACAATAAATGAACTCAATCCTAAAATAGAGAAATTACGTTTGTCCATTTAGATTTAGAAGTGAAAGGGAGTTTCACAGGTTGTCAAGGTCACTAGTCCCATCTCTCAGATGAGAAGAGTGAGGTTTGACTAGTTGATAGGGCTGGCTCAGGATATGCATTGTCCCCAGAATTCCTGGTATGAATGCGGATAATTAATCCTATTACAGGTTATACTCATTAAATACTCTGTTTTTAAATGAGAAGCCTGGGTTGGAAGCTGCTGTCTGCAAACTATTTCAAGTCATCATTGTTTACCTCCCCAGTTGCAAGAACATTCTGTCTCATCTCTTTATTTGAAGTCTTGACTCATTTTAATTCACTTGTTACCAAAAGAATAAGCTCACAAAAGTATGTATTTCACAAACCGTTGTTGTTTTTTTTTTTTTTTTTTAATAAAATATCTTTACGTCATCTATAGCCATACTATCTTGAAGTGTTCAATCTTTTCTGATCTCAGAAGCTAAGCAGGGTTGGTACTCAGGTGGGAAACATCCTTAGTAGCTTTTAGGATAAAACAGAGACTCCTTCATCGAGTACCCAGCATGGTTCTAAACTGATTTCTTCCTATTTCCATAAGTCACACAGGTATGCTAAAACTTTTGACTCTGAAATATTTTCTTCTACAATGTTGCTTTTGGGAAAAGTACAATCAAGTCTAACACACACACACACACACACACACACACACACACACACACTTTCATCCAGCATTGGATTTTGAGGAAAAAATCAGTTAAATGGTTTAAAATCAAGAAATTAGATAAAGTAAGAACTAAGTGGAAATGAAATTATTTGGACTATTGAAGGTAATTACCCAGAGATCATTGCAATCATTTTACAGTTAGAAAGGCATTGGAAGATTTCAGTCAGAGTATGGATTCTGATTTTAAAAATTAATTATGTGTAAATGAATATTTAACAAAGAGAGTTTGAGATACGGTTTAGTGGTTAAGATCAGTGGTTACTCTTTCAAAGGCCAAGGGTTCTACTCCCAGACCCCATATGATGGCTGACAATTACTTTTAAAACTCCAGGTTCAGGGGATGTAATGCCCTCTTCTTGCCTCTGTAGACACTGTATGCATATGGTGCATAGAAAGACATGGGGGAAAACACACTTACACATAAAATAAAAATGAATAAATCTTAAAACTTAACAAAAAATAAATTTGATGGTAAAAATGAAAAGTCAGCTTCCTCTGATAAAGCCTTCTTTTTCTTGATGTAGATAAGAATAGAACACATAAGACTGATTATCAGCTAATATTGCTGATGTGATCCCAAGCACATGGACTTGGGGAAGGAGTAATTGTGCAGATGGAGAATACAAATACATATGTACACACACACACACACACACACACACACACACAACACACATATATATATTTGGATTATGTAAAATGACTTTTATATATGTATATTAGATGTTTCATATAGGATATTTATATGTTCACATGTGCACACACACAGACAGACACACACTCATACACACACATATATTACATTGAAGTTGAAGGGACACTTTAGTAGTGGGTCAGACGGGTTGAAGAAAGACAGAAATCAATGGAAACTTTTACTTTTCTAAATTTAACACTGGTAGCTTGAGGAAAAAGTTTTGTAAGAGCAAAGCAGGCAATGGCTTGTCTCAAGTCTACCCAAGAATGCAAAATGTCAGTTTTTATGATGTATAAGAAAAGGTAATAGCTGAGTAATATTCCATTGTATAAATGTACCACATTTTTTGTATCCATTCCTCTGTTGAAGGGCATCTGGGTTCTTTCCAGTTTCTGGCTATTATAAATAAAGCTGCTATAAACATAGTGGAGCATATTTCCTTGTTATGTGTTAGAGCATCTTCTGGATATATCCCCAGGAGTGGTATAGCTGGGTCCTCAGGTAGTGATATGTCCAATTTTCTGAGGAACCGCCAGACTGTTTTCCATAGTGGTTGCACCACATTTATACAATGGAATATTACTCAGCTATTAAAAACAATGAATTTGATAAATTCATATATAAATGGATGGAACTAGAAAATATCATCCTGAGTGAAGTAACCCAATCACAAAAGAACATACATGGTATTCACTCACTGATTGTTGGATTTTAGCCCAGAAGCCTGAAATACCCAAGATTCAACTCACAGACCACATAAAGCTCATGAAGAATGATGACCAAATAGGGGAGCCTTCAGTCCTTCTTAGAAGGAGTAACAAAATACTCAAGGGTGCAAATATGGAGACACAGTGCAGGACAGAAACTGAAGGAGGGACCGTCTACAGACTATTCCACCTAGATATCCATCCTATGTGCAGTCACCAAAGGTAGAGGTTGATGTGGATGGCAGGATGTACACGCTGACAGGAGCCTGATATAGCTGTCTCCTTAGAGGTCTGCAAGAGTCTGACATACTCACAGGCAGATGCTCACAGCTAACCATTAAACTGAGCATGGAGTTCCCAATGGAGAAGATAGAGTGAAGGCTGAAGGTGTTGAGAGGATTCGCGACACCATGAGGAAAGCAACAATCCCAACCAACCAGAGCCCCCAGGGTCTAAGCCACCAGCCTGGGAGTGCTTAGGGAGGGACTCAAGGCTCCAGCTATATAGGCAAGGGAGATCCTTTGACCCATGAAGGGGAAGGGGGATCTATAATACAGGAGGGGGGGGTACACCCTTCAAGGTCCGAACGAGTGAAGTATCGTCCCAATCGGGAATCATAATGAAGCAACTAGAATGGCAATCTTTGAGGATTTCTTCCATACCTACTTCACTGCCTATTAAAATATAGCCTTCTGTTCGTGCCACAAGTCATCCAATTGCCAGTTAGCATCTGATGCCACTCATGTTTATATTTCAGTAATCACTGCCTTTAATTAAGGAGTCTTCAATTTATGTGCAGATAAGTAAACTGAATTTCCTTGAGCCAGTTATAATTTGATGGAAAACTTGCATATGATTCTAAAGCATTATAGGATACAAAGGAAAGCAATTGTGAAAGGCAAGATATTTATCTTATGGTTATAGCTAATTCACATATAAAAATTAGCACATAGAGAACTTAGAATGTGACGTGCATTATTTTCTTATTGAAATGCCTATTCAAAATATAACATGATGTTTTATGATGTCTTTAATGTTTATTGAAATTGCAAAGTCAAACATTATTGTTTTATCAATTTAAAGTCATTAATTGCATTGTAAGGTGCTTGAAAGATAACGGCAAAGCTATGTATGTGCCATATGATCAAGGTTTCTATTGTGATTCATCATAAGTCCCTCCAATCCTCCCACTTCTCTCAAAAGGTTTGCACTTGGAATCTCAATCAGTCCCATACCATTGATGCACTAAAGTTAGATCTGGCAAAACAATGTGAAAAAATGAAGCGATTGCTGAGACTTTAAAGCATGGGAAGACAGTGTGACAGATTAGAGATCCCTTGAAGGATGGTCAGTATTGTACCTATTGGGTTTCCATTTATCTTTCATTGGGTTCCTTTTCCTTCATGACTCTTCCTAATTCTAATAGAATTTAATACATTACAGCTTTATTTACATGCCATTTAAATATATTCTAAGGTTGTTACAGGACACCTAGGTTAGAAACTAAATCAAAGTAGAGCATAGATTATTTCACTATCACCTGCTAGTCTTGCTGGCTAGACTTGACCTGACCCTGGGAGTAACTTAACGGAAAAGCTCGATGTTTTTCCAGTCTGTCTATCAGTCTACCACCTTGTTATTTTCTAGCAATTATTTAGGGTCATATTAATCTAAAAGACAAGGTAATGCCATCCTTGAAAAGATGCCTGCAATTTTTGCTTGTGAATTTATGCTCAAGCTAAAGCTGAATAAAGCTATACTTTAAAGAGCCTTAAATTCCATTTTATTTGAACATAAGAGCAGCAAAGTCACAGAGAAGACAATCACCTTTAGAAATCTTGAATATTTAAAAAAAATCAAATGCACTACAACTGTTTATTAGTATTTTTGTATTTATTTTCGAAAGGCTTTATGAAACCCAGCATGCTGAATTTGAATTGCACTTTTGATTTTGCCTTATTTAAAATACAGGAAAATAGCCTACATCGTTAAACTGCAATGTTTAGTTTCATAAATTACCTCTTTTGTATATAAAGGAAAAGTGTAATTTAAAAATGGAAATGTAAAAATGCTCTCACACTTAGAGAGTAATGTATATTCAACTCTCTCAAGTTTTCTCCCAAACTACCTTTATCTATCACCTCATTTTCACCCTCTTGCAATTAGTCAGTGGATCCTGAGGTCCAACTTTTTCTGGCTAGCAGAGAGCCAGAGCTGAAATCGTGACACCAGGTCCCATTCTTTTTTTTTTTTTTTTTTTTTTACAAATATCCTGCATCTTAAAGGTAAGTCAGCCACTTTTGACTCATTCTTTCATGGTGATCCCAACTTTAGGACCCAAATGGGATGACCTTAGCTGAAATACCCAACAAAGGGGAGGAGAAACCTGTAGAGACCATATCCAGAGGTTACACAAGACCATGGTTGAGGGACGGGGTCAACCACTCATCTCCAAAATTTTAACCCAGAATTTCTCCTGTCTAAAAGAAATAAGGGGATGAAAAGTGGATCAGAGACAGAAGTAAAGTCCATCGAGGAACTGCCCCTGGGGATCCATCCCATATACAGTCACCAAACCCCAGACACTATTGCCAATACTAAGAATTGCTTGCTGAAAGTAGTCTGATATAGCTATCACCTGAGAGGCTGTGCCAGAGCCTGACCAAAAGAGATGTGGATGCTTGGAGCCAACCATCAGAATGAGCATGGGGACCCCAATGGAGGAGTTAGGGGAAGGACTGAAGGAACTGAGGGGGTTTGGGACCCCATGGGAAGAACAACAATATCAACCAACCAGATTCCCCAGAGCTCCCAGCGACTAAACCACCAACCAAAGAGTACACATGGATGGAACCATGGCTCCAGCTTCATATGTAGCAGAGGATGGCCTTATCTGGCATCAATGGGTGGAGAGGCCCATGGTCCTGTCAATGCCCCATTGTAGGGGAATGCTAGGGCAGAGAGGCAGGAGTTGGTGGGTGAATGGGGGAACACGCTCATTGAAGCAGGGGGAAGGAGATGATATAGGGGGTTTGCGAAGGGGAACTGAGAAAGAGGATAACATCTGAAAAGTAAATAAATAAAATATCCAATTTAAAAAAAAAGAAAAAGTTTTCCTTATCAAATGGAAGAGATGAAATTTGGGTGGTGATTTTCAAACCATTGTTAAGAGAGTAAAAGTAGACCATTCCCTTTTCCAAGGCAAGTGTGTGTGTGTGTGTGTGTGTGTGTGTGTGTGTGTGTGTAATGCATAATTACAGGACTGTGTTCCTATTTGTCAAACTTATTTCTAAGAAATATTATTTAACTATACATTTAATAGGAAACTTTGTTTCATGCAATGATTATATATGTATATGCATGCTTTATATTTTTATACATTTTTACATATATATACACATATGTGTGTAAGGAACCACACTGGTATTTCTGAAAGTTATTGCTTTTGTGTACCATATTCTTCCTGAACTCTATGATGCTGATAAGGATACTTAGAGTGATAGAAGAAATGATCAGTCGTCAGTAACAAGGTCAACAACTAACCTAAGTATCACCCCAGGTTAGACAAATGATGCTACATTTCTTTTCCAGTTACAGACAAAACATTAAAATGATGTTTCTTTTAAAAAGAGGTCGCTATTATGTCTCATTCTTTGTCAACTAATCGTAAGAATAAAGAAATTACAAAACATAACCCATGTTTATTTGTGTGATTTGTTTTTATTTTATTATTTTTCATTTTTACTCAGATTTGATATTTATTTCATATTTTTCTGAAAGAGAGAAGAGGAGAGAGAGAGAGAGAGAGAGAGAGAGAGAGAGAGAGAGAGAGAGAGAGAGAGAGAGAGAGAGAATGAGCAAAATTGGTTGGGACAGGGAGAAAATTATTAAAATATCTTTTATGAAAAATATTATATAAAATGGAAAAAGAAACAATAAATCTTTATAGAAACCAGTTGTTTCATATGTGGTCACACTTATGGAAACAAACTTTTAAATCTAACTTGGTCTTTTTACAATTCACAGTTTGGTTTTGAATTTTAAAGCATTTGCAGTTTTTAATTATTTCACTGTCGAAAACTTTGGTAAAATTCTACCTGATTTTTTTAGTTTGTGTTGAAATTATCTAAATGTGGATATAACAATTAAACCACTTAGCTCTTGAGTTACCTGCCATTGGTCAGTTAGAAAAAGATACACGTTATTTTATTTAAAAAGGAAAAGTCTATATTGATTAAGAACAAAAGAGGAAATTGTTACTCCTGTTAGACAGAATGTTTTCAAGATCATCAGCTTTTATGCAGTTCATCAAAGAAGAAAGACTATGTAGCTTTCCTGAGCTTCAGAAAGTCATCACAGTTTAAAGGCAGAAAACAAGTGATAACACACATACACACACTCAAGCACAGGCACACACACACACACACACACACCACACATACATTCTAGAATTTAAGACTCGGGAAATGGATCAGTGTTTTCTCTTACTTTCTTTTACTTTTCCTGGTGCTCAGTTTTACTTTATATCATTAATTTCTTGTCCTGTCATTATGCTTGTAACTGTTTAATCTAATGAACTGTAGAAAAGAGACATATAGATCAATGAAGAATACAGAACCTAGAAATAAAGCCACATAGCCCCTTTATCTTCAACAAAGGTGTCCAAAATAAACATTGCCTAGAAGATGGCCTTCGCAGTGAATGCTTCTGGGAAAAATTAGATTTTCTCTATATATATCTCTTACCTTACCAATACATACACACACACACACACACAAACACACACACGCACAAACTAACATCAGACACCTTAAAATAATATGGGAAACTTTAAAATTCTTCAAGATATAGACACAGACATAGGCTGTTTTCAAATGACTTCAGTAAAATAGGAAATAATTTTAAAAATAACCAATGGGGTTACATTGTTTTAATAGCTTCTCCACAGAAGTGGGAATGATCATTTGAGTGAACAGTGCCTACAGAAAGGGTGAAATGATTCTCATCTATAAATCAGATAAGAAATTGACATTTGTAACACATAAAGAACTGTCAAAATTAGATACTAAAAAATCAAATTATCCAATCAATAAATGCACTAAAGAACTCAATGAACATTTCTCTAAAGAAAGGATACAAATAGCCAATGAATACTTAAAGTATTCGATGTCTTTAGCTATCTGGAAAATGCAATTTAAAATTGCTTTAAGATTTTGGATCAACCAATTCAGTCTGATAATAATTAAGAAAATAAATGACAAAATGCCAACGAGGCTGTGGAGAAAGCACAGTGTTGGGGATGGATAGTAGAGCAGCTACTATGGAAATCAGTATGTTGTATCTTTTTGAAATTGAAAATGCACTCCTATGTGAAACAGCTGTATCACTCTTGGGTATATTTTGAGGGACTCTAAATTAGCAAACCACAAATTTTTTTTTTAATATTTGTACTGCTATACTCTTTACAACAGCTTAAAAATGGAACTAGCTTATGTGTCCATCTACAGATAAATGTATGATATAAAAAATGTGTTACAGATACATAGCAGATTTTTTCAAATATAAAGTAAAATGAAACCATGACATTTACACAAAAAGGGAGAGAATTGTAGAATATTATGTTACACAAACTCAGAAGAATCAGATAGGACCTGGGAATATAGTTTAGTAGTAGAGCATTTGTTTAGCATATGAAGGGTGTGGGTTTGATCCCTTGCACCAGAAGAACAAAACAAATAAACAGAAATATATAAAGTGTTTTCTTATATAGAGGCTATTATTTAAACATAAATTCTCTCTCTTTCTCTCTCTCTCTGTGTTTGTGTGTGTGTGTGTGTTTGTGTGTGTGTGTGTGTGTGTGTGTGTAATGCAATCAGAAAAGACACCATGAGAAGAGAGGAGGAAATCTTGGGAATGAGAGAGGAAGTGGGGGGAAAAAAGGTAACTAAATTCATGTGTCATGATAGCAGCTCTGCTATCTGGAGGAAAGGAATAAGACCAGTGCAGGAAATGACATGGATATGGAGTGGGATTCCAATAGAGTGGGAGAATAAGAACAAAGAACAATGGCATGCATGTGTGAAAATAGCATGATTAAATCCATCACTTAATAGATAATTAAAATAAAAATTAAAAATCACATTTTATCATTTTAAAACTGTATCGCAGACAGGAAAAACTTCCATTCTCTGTTAAATATGAGAAAAACAGCCTGTAGAAAAGGATGCATTATTATTTTCATGAGGATAACAATGCATAGAGGAATTATTTTGGGCTTACTTCTAATTAGGAAGACCAATAACAGATTTAATTTTTACTCTGGATACTGTTTGATTCCATGACTGTCAGTTCTTCTTTAAGACCCCTGAAGCTGTCATTACCTATTTTGACCGATCTTTTTACTGAATTGTATGATGATTCAGATGCTGGGAGAAGGTATTTCCACCCTCCAGTCCTCTCCCATAAAGATCCTTTTCTGCCTAGTGCTTTGTGCTCTGGCTGAATCCTAAACTACATTAAAGAAGATGGTATATTTATCCTTTAGGGTTCAAGAGGCAATTGCTGAATGGCTCTAAATGTTATAGTCTTCATGTGAACAAAATGACAGAGAATAATGACGGCTAAGGATGCTTCTAGCACAGTACAGAAAAACAAATTAGGGCTGAATCTTTTCTTCTTGATCCTCTTTTTGTTGTTATAGGAAAGACAAGAGTTTTGTCCTATAGGTCTGTAAATTGAAAATACTTCTTGATGATGGCCAGGACTAGGCTATATGCCTCTTTTCTCTAGAAGGCTGGCTTTTTGCTCCTTTGATTTTCCGTAGAAATCATGTTTGTACTATGTACTGAGAAAGGGTCATTGATCATGGTTGCAGAAAGCCATTTCCGTTTGTTTGCTATCAAGAGCACTACACATGTCAGTTAGAGGTCTGAAGAGCCTGACATATTCAGAGCAGATGTTCACTAGCAAACCATTAAATCTGATCATGGGGTTCCAACAGAGAAGATAGAGTGAAGACTGAAGGAGTAGAAAGGGTAGCGGACACCATGAGGAAAGCAACAATACCAACCAACCAGAGCCCCAGGGTCTAAACCACAGCCTGGAGCGATTTAGGGAGGGACCATGGCTCCAGCTAATATGCAAGGGACTATACATAGTGGAGAGAAGAGATCTTGGTCCCATGAAGGCTGGACATCGTGGGGGGAATATTCGTGGGTGGGGAGGTGAGGTATGGGGGAAGGTGGGTGTGGGTACACCATCATAGAGGCAGGAGGAGGGGGGAAGGGATAGGGAGTTCCTGGGAGGGAGGGGGGAAAGGGGGTAAGGGGAAAACACCTGAAATGTAAATAAAAGTTCCAATAAAAAAAATAAATTTAACAAACAAACAAACAAACAAAAAAAAAAACAGGGAAAAAAAAAAAAAAGAAATTGGGATGCTTGGAGCCAGGGGAAGCCTGTACTTTTCCTGCTCATTTCAGCTTTGGTTCTGTCTGGCTACAAGTGCCCATTCTTCCAGAGTTTTAGATTTCTCAGATCTGAGAGAGAGAATTTTCAGGCTTCTCACTGGTATGACTGGCTGTGCAGTTTACATCCTTTCAGGAAATGGTCATGCTCCTTTCATCTTTTGAAGAATCACCCTGGTCACCTATGTTTATCAAACCTCAACAACTTCAAAATTTGATTTTTGTTGTATCATCCAATAGATTTACCAAATTTTAAAGAGATTTATTTGATATATAAGTTAACCATTGAACTGATCAAGGGGTACCCAGTGGAGGAGTTAGAGAGAAGGAGCTGAAAGCGTTTGCCGGCCCCATGAGGAGAGCAACAATACCAGCCAATCAGAGCTCCCAGGGTCTAAACACAAGCCTGAGAGCACATAGGGAGGGACCCATGGCTCCAGTTGTATATGTAGAGGAGGATGGCCTTGTCAGGCATAGGTGGGAGAGGAGATCCTTGGTCTCATAAAGGCTGGACGCCAAGTGTGGGGGAATTTGAAGGTGGATGGAGTGGGTGGGGGCACAGTCTCACGGAAGCAGGAGGAGGGGGGATGGGATAAGGGGTTCTTGGGTAGGGGGAAATGGGGTAAGGGGATAACATCTGAAATGTAAATAAATGTCCAATAAAAAAACTGAGTGCTCTATCTCCATGTATACCTGCATGGCAAAAGAACACATCAGATCACACTATAGATGGTTGTGAACCACCATGTGGTTGCTGACAATTGAATTCTGGAAGAGCATGCAATGCATTTATCCACTAAGCCATCTCTCCAGCCTGATTTGCCAAAATTTTTAGGGGAGTTTTGATGTTTGTTTCTATTTTCTTTATTACATATCACATATTTATTTTAATCTTAGAAAGTGCATGGTGACAGGAGCCTGATATAGCTGTCTCCTGGGAGGCTCTCCAGAGCCTGACAAAGACAGGGACAGATGCTCACAGCCAAACAGTGGACTGAGCACAGGACCCCAATGGAGGAGTTAGAGAGGACTGAAGGAGCAGAAGGGGTTTGTAACCCCATAGGAAGAACAACAATATCAATCAACAAGACTCCCCAGAGCTCCGCGGGACTAAACCACCAACCAAAGAGTACACATGGAAGGACCCATGGCTCCAGCTGCATATGTAGCAGAGGATGGCCTTGTCTGGCATCAATGGGAGGAGAGGCCCTTGGTCCTGGGAAGACTCAATTCCTCAGTGTAGGAGAATGTTATGGTGGTATGGGAGCGGGTGGGTGGGGGAGCACCGTCATAGAAGCAGGGAAGAGGGGAAAGAATAGGAGAGTTTGGAGGGGAAACCTGAAAAGGGGAAACATTTGAAATGTCAATAAATAAATATCCAATAAAAAAATTATTTCTAAGAAATAAAGAATTGATACTAAGTTTGAAAAAGAAATTGGAGATATATGTATAAAAATTTTCTGATAAATTTGAAGATATATATATATATATATATATATATATATATATATATATATATAGTGATAAAATGGAAAAAATAACTTTTAAAAAGAGAGTAAAGATTAGAAAGGGTAAGGAAGATAGCTCTTTTAGGTAAAGGCTCCTGTTGCCAATACTGGTGACCTGAGTTTGATCATTGGTACCCACATAGTGGAAAGGGTGAACTGACACTCCCATATGTTTGCCTCTGATGTACACAAATATGTTGTGGTAAATACATATACACATACAGACACACACACACATACACGCACTGATTACCTGTAATTTTTTTTTTTTTTTTTTTGGTTTTTCAAGACAGGGTTTCTCTGTATAGCCCTGGCTGTCCTGGAACTCACTCTGTAGACCAGGCTGGCCTCGAACTCAGAAATCCGCCTGCCTCTGCCTCCCAAGTGCTGGGATTAAAGGAATACACCACCACTGCCCGCAGTAATGTATTTTAAAAAAATGACCAGAGAAATAAAAGTGTCCTCATAATTAGTAAACTGTCAGCCAAACCAGTCATAGGGGTAGGTATATTCAATTATATTAATACAGGGTTGAATCTATAGGCACGATCATTACTCATGAGTGAACAACCTATTTTATCATGTTTTCTGAAAGTTTCAGGTCACAGAGCATGTCTTGCCAAATTCTGTACCTAAATATTGAAGCATATGTTATCATATAGTAGATTTTTCACCTTGTGTTAATTTAATAAAAAAATGTAGAAAATATTTGTCTAGAAGTTCCAGCTTTGAATATTAGATACTCATAAATTTTCTAGACTGGATATTTATCTTTTAAGTGACCTATTTTATGATTCAGCAATTTTTCTAGGTGGCAAACACACATGAAAAATATCAGAAAATTTGTATATAAATATTCTTCTTAGCTTTATTAACAATTGAATAGAGCTGATATATTTTCCCAAAAGGTGGGAATATAAATTTTTTTATGTACTCTGTTTCTTGATAAGGACTCATACTTTACATGCAGTTATATAAATACATGCATTTTTACGAGGGGACCTTTTAACTTCACATTATTTCTAAATAATATTGATTTAAAAGTGAAAAGGCAATTTTCTATTTTAATAAGAGAAAATTTACAGGATTTAATTGATATATCTTATATATCCTATCAAAATCCTAATCTGTACTGACTTGTGTGAAATTATTTAATCCAAATCAATAAAGAAAGATTACAAATACTTTTTTCAATAAATTTCATAACATATAAAAATGTATTAACTGTTACATATAAATGTGATATTGGGTTAATGTTTCTTTTAAAATCTTACTCATTAAATCCAATGCAACCTCCTCTAATGTGGTCTTGTTTTGATGATATTCTCAGCTGTTCAATTCAGGTAAACCTCTTTCCTTATCTAGAAGGTGATAATCTGGCAACACAAGATTTCTATTTCTTGGTTTTTCTTTTTTGAAGTTGCATATCTATGTCATTCCTTGTCCCACAAATGTCATGGGATAATTAACATGGCACTTTCCTCCCAGATAATGTTAATCCTTCAGGCTTGGAAGGCAAGAAATAAGCTAGTCATATGATGATCTCTTTTAGAGAAGAGAAGAGCTTGTCATTAGCAAGACCTTCATTCAAAATGGAATAATCAGTTATGTTAAGCAAATAACACCAACTGGGGTTAAAGGAGTATGCCACTAGCAGCTGGCCCACTGATCCCTTTGTAAAGTGCCCTGTTTAGAGCAGAGCACGGTTTGTGTTCCTAGCATTCAGCGAGATGGAGGCCTTAGGAATTGACAACCTCAGTAAGGATGTATAGTCTACTTAAAGAAATGTTCTGAATTTTAAAGGCTGACTGCATTAAAGAATTATGGCTCTGTTACTCATGAGGAGGAGAACAGCGATTTTAAATATAAAATGCTTATTTTCTGTTTCTGACATCATATTTTCCATATAATATATATATGGAAACTCAGTCACTTATTGAGATAACACAGTGAAATGAAACTACCTATTGATCCAAGTAGATCCAAGTGCACCTTTAGTGAGAATAAGGAATAACTGCACTGCATTTTGTTTGCGGTCATTCAATTTTTTATTATGTGTATTATAATGTAAGATGCAATAGAGACAGCAAGCTTTGACTTTTCCTGAAACTCAGCATGTTTTCAGAATCTGAGAGTAGATTTCAGACATTATTTATAATACATGGAGCAGTTTTAGCAATTTACCTGACTGTACTTCCTGGGTGCAAATGGGTTTGTTGTTGAAGAAAGGACAGTTGGATTCATGAAGTCAGCAGCATGCCTTTTAGTACTTCAATTTCCTCTATACTGAATATCTATACTGAATGTCCGTCATGTGTCTAGCACTGTTTGAGTCCCCATATACAACAGAGAAAAGGACTTGATTTGTACCCACAAGGCTTCTTAGGACTCATTATCTGTTAAGGTAAAGGAGCAACCATCAAAGTCATAGACATGAATATTACAGTGTCAGGGGTAGAGAAGAGGAAATGATTCATTTTATATAAATGTCATAGAACCTTGGAAAGATGTGATTTTGTCATCCATTCAGTTCAGCTCCTTAACTTTGTCATTCAACAATAACAGAAGGATGAATCCCTGTTGTAGGTCTGTGGTTGTGCATTCTACGTTACTGGCAAAAATTAGAAGTTTCTCAGTGTGAGCAAAGAAAATAGGCTCTGAATGGATTAAAATTTGCTTGTTTAAAGCTCTTTTAAAAAACAACTCTGTGCATAAAATTTGAATTTGGAACCAGTGGGACTTTGCTTATATGCCTCAGACTCTAGTGAATAGTCATCAACTGAGAGAAATTCACAGAGGCAATCTTTTCAGCTCTTGTAAATGTCAAGCATGGACTGTTCTGAGACTCAGGAATTATGTGAGAATGTAAACAGAATGATCTTTATTGGTTCTTTGTTCTCTACCATCTCACTTGGCAATCTAGACTCACCTGCTTGAAGATGACACATGACACATTACAGTCTTTTTTTTATTATTTATTTATTTATTTATTTTTATTTATTTATTTATTTATTTATTTATTTTCTGTATATCCCTGGCTGTCCTGGAACTCACTCTGTAGACCAGGCTGGCCTCGAACTCAGAAATCTGCCTGCCTCTGCCTCCCAAGTGCTGGGATTGACACATTACAGTCTTATATCTGGAGTCTAAGTTACAGTTGCCATCCATTCCTCCCTACATGTTAGGTTCAGGGATTAGAGTATCAGAGGTTTCATTAGTAGCATCTCTGGAGTTGTGACTTGGGCAGTTTAGATGACTGCAAAAGGTCAAACATCTACTGTTCTGCATGCAGCAGTTCCCAGTTCTTCAACTCTGGTGGCTTTAGGCACAAAATTTTTTTATGAAATATTAAACAAGCACTTCAGTATATCTAGGTATATAAGCTACTAACTTAGCAAAAATGTAGAGGTGCTCATATTACCTGTCATTCATGAAAACAAGTGAGAGTGTCAGTTCAGGCTCATGTACTGTAGGCCATATAGGAAGCGAGGACGGGAGGTCTTAATTTATTGCAGTGGACATAATTGTCAACTATTTTCAGAAAATAAATGTCTTGATGCTATAGTTGTCATTTTCTCCTGAATTTCATGACAGCTATTCATCGAATACATTGCATTTTCCTTCTATATGCCAGGAGATTAGTGTGTGGTTTTCTTACTCTAAAAATACTTATATTACTAAGAATTGTTACTAAGCCACATGCTTCAGTACTGATCATTTCATTTCAACTTATGCATCAATACCTAAAATATGAATGTGTGGTAGGATGCAATTCTGGCTAT
The DNA here is from genome assembly GCA_021653895.1 of Mastomys natalensis. Classification (NCBI taxonomy): domain Eukaryota; kingdom Metazoa; phylum Chordata; class Mammalia; order Rodentia; family Muridae; genus Mastomys; species Mastomys natalensis. The sequence continues at coordinate 1,741,371 of JAJTUV010000017.1, read as the reverse complement.
TTATAGAACTAGGACTTTAACTATTTTTTTCTTTTAATACTGAATTTTGTACTAAGTAATGACCACAATTACCTTCGAAAAATGAGAAAGACAATGTACTATGTAAGTAACCATTATATCCAATAGAGTTCCTGTCTATATTGGAAACCACATTTTTGACTGAATGCAAACAAAAATGACACTGATGACATTATTTTAAATTTAGAATAGAAAGAATTTGGAATTTGGTGTTTATTACATTTATATTCTACTTTAATTCTGGTTCCTGTAGAGTCTATTTCTAATATTCTTCTTGTGATTTATAATTTTGTAAATTTACCTAAATAAAAATATATTAACATCAAGACTTTAGAATTCTTAAAAATTTCTTATGCTTTGTCATGCATAAATGTAGTTGCATAAAAAGAAATAATGAATTAGGTATGCAAAACTGAGAAGTAAAAGCAAGTGAATGTAGAAAAAGGAAAAAAGAATTCTTATGAATATTCGATATGCTTAACCTACTCTCTCCTTGGTAGTAGATCTCTGTATATCAATTCACCATATTTGTGTTTGAATTATGAAAAATAAACTAGGTAGACAATTTTGAAGCTGAAATAACTAACAATAAAAACCAGCTGGGTGTTATAAAATATAAAATTTAATTAAAAATTAACTCCACTGTGCATAGTGATCAACACCATAACCCTCTTAACCATAATGTTCCTACTTTGAAAGCGTTTGACTAGAAATACTCATATAAAAAGTAAGAGTTCATGATATTAGTACACTATTTTTTCATGTTTTGTTGTCTAGAAATATGCAATTAGTATAAGCATCTGAGATATTTAAATTTTATGAGTTGTTTGCACATGTAGGTTTTGGCAATGACTACTCAAAGGAAGTGTGTGATAAACTAAACCAGAACTGAAAGAAATAGAATTTTATTGTACAAAAGACAAGGTATTGGAGAAATAAAGTGAAACACACACTGGATGTGTATTCTACTTGCTAATGTGTGAACTTGGTCACTTATAGAATCCCTTCATCTTTAGCTTTCCTAATGGTGATAGGAAGCTATGTAGACTTACGATGCATACTTTTGTATAAGGAAAGTAAACCAGTCTTCTAAGACTTTGAACACGAACCAAAATTTCTGGCACAGTACTTAGTTTAAGTTTTCATTCGTCATATGGAACAGTGTCAATGTTTATAGCAAACAGCAAAAAATGTGAGTTTGCATTACCATGTTAACACAAGTAATATCAGTGTGTCAGCCAATTTTCTTCTATTAGTGAAGAATTTGTAATACTGATTCTTATTAGAAGAATACCATTTCAAGGCTGAGGAAATGACTTTTTCTTCTCATGCATGTATATAGCTGTTATCTTAATAAAGTTGTTATTACATTGCTTATTTGCATGGACTCCGATTTCCTAGAATTTCCATTATGTAAATTTAGTCTATACAAGAAACACTTTGTATGGCAATTGCATTTTCAATTTAGAAGTTTGCTTCATTTTAATACCCCTCCCCCAAGCTTCAAATTTTTTTCTTGCATTAACTTTATCCATTTACAGCTTATTATATAAATAACTGGGATGAAAATGATGGATTGAAATGATTTAGGTGTTCCTTTGTTTTATATAAGAGACAAATTATCCCTGATTTTTTTCAAGAGACTTAGCATATTTATTAAAGTTTAGCTTATAATGTTAGAACATATGACTTTGTAAAACATAATCAAGTAACATAAAGTTTGGCAATTTATTTTTCTCTCAGACTATACATGAAAACATATCAGGATTTTCCTTTCCAAGATTTTCTTTCCAAGAACAAAGAAATGAATGACATGACCTTCTAAAACTGTTTTGAATAGATCTTTAATTGCTTTATTTGCTTACTGAATAAAGATTAGATAATAAGATCTCTATTTTCTTCTAGACAAAAGAAGGTATTTATCTGTGTGAATGATTTTAGCATTTTCAGAAAGATAAAAGATTTAGACGTTTTGACCTTGTACTTGTTTTGGGATCAGAAGCCTTCCTCCTGGCTAAATCTAACACTGAACCAATAGGAGCAGAACATTGTAGTTTCTTATGCTTTAATAAAATACAAAAACTGTTATCACAATCCCACTGCATTTTGGTGTGTGGGCCTAGACCTGTGCATTTCTAAGAAGTTGCGGCTGTTAACTAGGTCTGTGAAGGTAGTTTTGAGCAGTGATACTGAGTTGTTTCTAGATTGTCTAAGCATTGACATCACCAAAAATGAAAATTACCAGTACCTGGCCCTTCCTTGCTCCTAACTGGAGATCCTGATATGATTAATGTGGATGCTCTCTGTGCATCAACATTTTAAAAGCACTACTGGATATTCTAATATGCATTCCAGATTGAGAAAAACTCTGTGTGTGTGAGAATATATTGATTTATATTTCTTGTTATCTCCCATACTATGATAAAAATGCAGTTAAAATAAGATAATAGCTTGAATTAGTATTTGATAACCTTTTATTGACTAAAATACATAAGAAACAAATTTTACAACTTATTGCAAGTATAATTTTTGTTCTGGACTTTACTTAACAGTGTACAAATGATATAACAAATAAACATGAAAACCATCAATTTAATGATGGTGAAATATAAATAATTCAAACTGATTTTCACATCTGGTAATACTGTGTAGCCATTTTATTGTTAAGGCAAATAAGGTGAAGAATGTTGTTCATAATTTGTTCTTCTTATTTCATCTTTTCTGTATCATTTTCTTCAAATAGAACACTATCAACTTGAGCAGTTGAAGCCATTCAGTCTGGTTAAAAAAAAAAAAAAAGAATATTTGAATCATCAATGTATTTGAAAAAAATTTCCATTCAGGATAATCATAAAGTGAAAACTAAACTGCATGTATTCAGTTTTTTATTGTTGTAAATTCATAACCCCAAACCACTTCTTTACTATCTATATCATGGGAAATTGTTATAACTTTGGCACCTACCAATAAGCACTCTCTAAAAAAGCAGTTTGTAATGAATTTGCACAGTCAGTATGTGAAAGATTAAGAGCATTCCAAGGCTGTTAGCTATTAGAATAGTTACTCCAGCTTGCTTCTTTTATCCATTTGATTGGAAAACCATTTTTCAGCCCTTTATAACTGAGATAATGACTATGTTTTTTTGCTGAGAGGTGTCTCTTATATTAAGAATGATGGCTTCTGTTTATACATCTACTCTGTTAGCCTATATCTTTTTACTGAGGAATTGAGTCCATTGAGGGTGAGAGATATTAATGACTAATGATTGTTACTTTCTGTTATTTTGACTTTGGTGGTGGTTGAGTGTGTGTGTGTGTGTGTGTGTGTGATTTTCTCTTCTATTGGATTTAACGATATGAGATTATTAATTTCTAATGTTTACTTTAGTATAGTTAGCTTCAATGCGTTGGAGTTTTCCTTCTAGTATCCTCTGTAAGGCTCGTTGAATAGAAAGGTATTGTTTAAATTTGGTTTGGTCATTGATTATCTTGATTTTTCCATCTATGGTGATTGAAAGTTTTTCTGAGTATAGTAGTTTGGGCTGATATCTGTGGTCTTTAGAATCTCAGATGTGAAATCTGATGTAATTCTGATAGGTCTGCCTTTATATGTTACTTGACCTCTTTCCCTTGCTGGTTTTAAGTCTTCCTTTGTCAGTATATTTAGTGTTTTGATTATTATGTGGTGGGAAGATTTCCTTTTCTGGTATAATCTCTTTGTTTCTTGTAAGCTTTCTTGTATCTTTATAGGCATCTCTTTCTTTAGGTTAGGGAGACTTCCAACTGAAGATAATCAAATGAAAAATCCACCAAGAAGACATTTCAATTCTGAACATCTATGCCAAAATGCAAGGGCACCTATATTCATAAAAAAAAATTACTAAAGCTTAAATCACACATTGAATGCCACACATTAATAATGAGAGACCATAACTCCTCATTCTCACCAATGAATAGATCATTGAGACAGAAATTAAACAGAGAAATAGCGAAACTAACAGAGGTTATGATATTTCATCCAACCAGAAAACAATATACCTTCTTCTCAGTACCTCACAGATGCTTCTCCAAAATTGAGCATATAATCAGTCACAAAGCAAATCTCAACAGATACAAGATGATTGAAATAACTCCATGCATCTTATCAGATCACCATGAATTAAACTTGGAATTCAACATCAACAGAAACAGAAAAGCCTACATATTCATGAAAACTGAACAACTCTCTACTTAGTGATCACTGTGTCAGGGAAGAAATAAAGAAACTAAAGACTTCCTAGAATTCAATGAAAATGAGGGCACTACATACTCAAACCTATGGGTTTCTATGAAAGCAGTGATGAGGAAAGTTCATAGCACTAAGTGCCCTTATAAAGAAATTAGAGAGTTCTCAGACTAAAAAATTAAAATTGCTTCTGAAGGTTCTAGAAAAAAAAGAAGTAAACACACCCAGGGGAGTAGATGGCAAGAAATAATTAAACTCAGGGGAGAAGATGGCAAGACACAATCAAAATCAGGACTGAAATCAAGCAATTTGAAACAAAGAGAACAATACTAAAAATCAACAAAACCAAGAGCTGGTTCTTTGAGAAAATCAACAAGATAGGCAAACCTTAGCCAAACTAACTAAAAAGGCAGAGAGACAGTAGCTAAATTAATAAAATCAGAAATGAAAAGGGAGACATAACAATGGACACTGAAGAAGTTCAAAGAATCATTAGGTCTTACTGGAATGTTGTTAGGTATGATTTTCCTTGTTATTATGCAGGCACTTATATAATTAATATGTCCAATATTAAAATATAAAAACACCTTTGAGAAACTCCTTTTAAAAAATGGGTGATTAGAGGCTTCTTTTTTTTCTTCTAAAAACATTATTATTTGGCAATGTTGTGCATCGTGTCCTAGTAGAAGACTGGCATAATTATGCTTGTAATCATTTGTAGTTCTTTTAATTTAGATAACCCTTAGCCATCTAACAATGAATGTTTTTCTTTTATAAGTTGCTTGGAAGTTTTCAGTTGTACATCTTCAGATTAATATGAAATAGTTATTGTACTTTAAGTGATATTTTAGGGCTAGAGAGATAGCATATATTGTTTTATGATTTTTACATATATCACTATGTTTATAAGTTAATATATGCAGATAGTGACATCTAGTCAACCAGAAGTTTTTTTTTTCCACATTTCAGAATATCATATGCATATTCATTTATTCAAAAAATATATGTTGATATTCATAAAATCAGTGAGATCTGCATTAATTCACATTTTGGTTGGATATATACCTAAATGAATTTGATATTTGTGTGTGTGTGTACATGAATGAGTCTAGTGTAGACATTGGCTTATGCTGGGTTTGTGAAATTCAATTGGATGTCTTCTTTTTCTCTCTTTGAAGCTAGTTTAATAACCTAATATCAAATCTTAAAGATATGGCAACCATCCAAGGCTCAAAAACATCGTAGAAGAGGGGACAAGAAGTTTGTATAAAATAGATAACCAGAATGCCTGCTGTATATAGTGCCATCTAGCATAACAGGGAAGCTGTAGTCATGAAATCTCAACAATGCATTGCCAAAACAAAATCTGCATAATGACAGTAGTAGTTCACATACTAGAATGATTGGGTGGAGTTTCATAAGTACCTACTCCTAGATGAAGTGCTACAAGAAACCAACAGCTACTGAGAGAAGGAGATTTAGTCTTCTTGAGGGAACAAGCCCTTGGTAGGTAAGCCAACTCCAAGTGGTCATCCCTAAAGGCATGTAGATAGAAGCAATACTATGTGGAAATAATAAATTATTAGAGATTGTTAGGAAGAAATATACAACAACAGATTTTCAAATGTGGGAGGAGTGGGCAGATTTTTAGAAACAGCTCAATTTAATTCATTTTCCTTTTTTCAGCTGTGTTTAGAAATGCCAATAAAACTTGAAAATGACTCCAGCAACTTCCAGAACTGTAGTATTGTAGGACATGAAAAGACATTGAAACCAGTACTCAACAATGTTGTATTGGAAAAACATAATTCTCTGAAGTATTTTTCTAATATATATTTTGTCATAATCAGATATATAATATGCACACAACACTGACATGCACATGAATGCAGATTTTTGGAGACTTGGCATTATTTAAATTGAGCTTTCAGTATGTCTATAATGTTTTCATCTTTTTTATTTGCTTGTTTTTAAAAGACTAACTCACTCAAAAGTTAAACTAAGCACATTTCTGAATTGGTGGTGGTGTATTATTCACCTCATGTAAAAATTAATTTGGTACTCTTATAGGTTACCTTAAAAATCATCTCATGACAAATATATTTTGATAAGCTGATCTCATGTAAAAGATCCATACAACAAAAGCTGAATGATAACATATGAATGTTAGAAATTTAAAAGCTGAATATTTTATCAAGTATGTATGAAATTTTCTTTAAAAGTATTTTTATTTTTAGAAACAGTTCAATATTTCAGTGATTTTCAAAATAATGTAGGAAAGGAAATTATCTCTGACATTTGAAATGATAGTAATAGATGAATAGATGCTATAAACATTTGTTTTGAGCTTTAAGCCAGACACATGTAGCTGAGACCCTCCAGTGCATAATCTTCCTGCCTCAACCCTGAATGCTTTATTTATACATTCGTGCATCCAGAATTGAACTATAGGAAGGTAAAGTGATCATAAAGATTTGTGACAGTGACCCTTTAAGCTCAGTCAGTGATAACAAAAATTTTAAATTTTATAAACTTCATTTTATTCTTTTTTTTCTTATGAAAAATATAGATAAATACATGAAATTTATCTATTATTATTCAAACTTAATTTTACAGGGTAGGTATATCATTTATACCTTGTGAGGCAACTGGGAGCATCAGAACCTCTACCCGTAAGTCTCCATTCCCTAATTTCTCATCCTTCTTAGATTCAGGAACAGCTTGCATTTTGACAGTTATTTTTCTTCTTCATACATTATTACACATAGGCTTTTTTTAAGTATGCAAATTAGCTTTTCATGATTATCAAAGTCTTCAACTCCCTTCAGAAACTTGAAATGCATAAGAAAGTAGTATAAAGCATCATGGCATCTTCTCACCAAATCTCCAATAGTTCACATTCCACCTCATTTTTCCAAGTACCTATATATATATTTGTGCGCACACATCAATTTGAAAATAAAATGTTGAACACTTATTTTGAACTGTATGCAATAAACATACTATGTACATTACTTTTTTTTTTATTTATCCACTGTAAAAAATTGGTTCATTATTGTAGATACTTTTGTATTTATGAAACATAGTTTTTTTAATCTTTGCTGAAGTGAAGATACATATGGTTTTCTTGATTTTTTCCTACTACAAATATAATGTTATCAGGATTTTTATGGGTGTGAGTCTTCATACATGGTCACATTTCCTTTAGTTTTAATTTTTATGAGTTCTTGAATGTTTTGTACAATATACTTCTTTTATAGGTTATTATCATTTAAGGTAATGGGAGTTTTGGTAACAGCAAAACGTATATCATCAGAGACATAGAAGATGCTCATATCTCTTCTGTCACAGTACAATGGTGCAATATCCCTTATGATCATTCAGAGGAATTGCTTTTATTAGACCATTCAGCCGTCACAGAACAATGATGCTTCTTAATTACAGAAACTGGAAATGACATATATCATTTCCTTTCATATAGTCTTGTTGCCCTATGTTCATGTATATGAAGCTGAGAGACTGAGTTCTAGTTCTGCTCCTCATGGAAGTTCAGGGCTGCCTTAGAGTGTGATTTAGTCATGTTTAACTTCCTCCTATAAATTTTTCTGATACTTAGGGATCATTATGAAAGATGAAGAGGAATAGATTTATGAGGCACGGAATGTGCATACATTTCTTTTTGTTGTTTTTATATTTGTTTTTGTGGGTTTTGTTTGTTTGCTTCCTTGCTTGATTCTTTTAGATTCTCACATAGCTCAGGCTAACTTAAACTCACTAAACTAACTATAAAACCAAGTCTGGCTTTAAAATCCAGATCCTTCTACACCTCTCAACTGGTCTGTATCTTCACAACCAGTATATGTGTGCCTTTATCTTAGGGATGTGTATCTGTTAGTAGTCATGGATAATTAGCTCTCTGACTCCAGTTTTAGTTCACAAACTCTCTTTTACTTTATGCTTTATATGTTATTTCCTACAGTCATATAAGGAATATCAATGTTTCATTGTTCTACATTTGTCTAGCATGGTGGTACTTCCCTTTAACAATATTTGAGATTATAATTTAATTACATTTCCCTTCCCTTTCCTTCTTCCACATATATCCCTTCAAATCTCCAAATTCATAACTTAGTTTTACTCTAATTGTTATTGCCGATTGTATATGTGTGTATATTCATAAATATAACCTGTTTAGTCTTTATAATATTACTTATATGTATGTGTTTAGTTTGACGATTTGGCACTGTGTAACTAATTTATGAGCTGTTTTTTTGAGAAAGACCATTATCTCCACCTCCTAGCATTCCTCATTGCCTATAGTTCTTTGTTAGAGATGAGACATGAAGGGCCTTTCTTAATCCACTTTGATATGTTTGTTTGTGTCATCCTTGACACACTCATGTGTGGCCAGTCATATAGGTGTGAGTCATATATGTGTACCTTCTGATATTACTAGGAATCTCAACTTCATGGCAAGTAATTTTCGCACTTTAGAGGTGGAGGCAAAACAATTTAAATAATTTCCAGCCAGCTTGGCCTACAAAGCAATTTCCTAGATAGCCAGGCCTACAAAACAAAAACAAAAGACAATTATTGTACTATCTTCTTTCCAACAGTTAGAATCAAGATGTTGACTTTATAAGCAGTATATGTGCAATAGTAGACATTTTTATCCTACTTGGTATTCCATTTTTTTAGTAAACTTGATATCCCCTTTGTAAAAAGCAAAAGAAGGTAGAATATCAGATTGTATTAAAAACTAAAGCTATGTACTTCTATATGATGATTTCTAATGTGTTTTATGAGTTTTGTGTGTGTGTCTGTGTGTGTGAGTGTGTGTGTGTGAGTGAATATATATTTATTATGCAGTTTTTTTTTTCTGTTTTGTTTTATTTGGGCTTGAGTTTTCTGTTTGCCTGATCATTTTCAAATGAGAGAAAAAAAGAAGGCATGCAGTTTGGTGGTGGGGAGAATCTGGCAGGACATGAAGGAGAGAAAATCATAATCAGAATACGTTGTCTGAAAAAATTATTTTCATTGAGGCCAGACTGGGCAGTCCTCTGCTGTATATGTGTCAGGGATGTCAGATCAGCTAGTGTATGCTGCCTAGTTGGTGGCTCAGTGTCTGAGAGATCTCGGGGTTCAGGTTTGTTGAGACTGCTGTTCGTCCTATGGAGCTGCCCTTATCAACTTCTTCCAGTCTTTCCCTAATTTCAACTACAGGGGTTCCCATCTTAAGACTTTTGGCTGGATGTAAGTATCTGCTTCTTTCTCAATCATCTGGTTGCTGATCCTCACAGAGGGCAGCCATACTAGGCTCCTGTCTGTAAATACCTCATTGTATCAGTAATAGTGTCAGGCCTTAGAGTCTCCCCTTGAGCTGGATCCTAATTTGGGCCTGTCACTAGACCTCCTTTCCCTTAGTCTTTTCTCCATTTTTGTCCCTGCAATTCTTTTAGACAGGAACAATTCTGGGTTCAGAGTTTTTGACTATTGGATGGCAACCCCATCCCTCCAACTGATGCCATGTCTTTCTACTGGAGGTGGATCCTACAAGTTCCTCCTAAATGTTGGCCATTTTATCTAAAGTCTCTCCCTTTGAGTCTTTAGAATCTCTCACTTTCCAAGTCTCTGGTACATTCTAGAGTGTCCCCACACCTCCTACCTCCTGAGGTTGTATTATTTCTATTCATTCCTTGGTGCTTCCCTCCTGGTAGCCCCCCAATACCTGATTATGTTCCCCTTTCCCCTGATCCTCCCCTTTCCCTCTCCCACACAGTTCCCTCCCTCGCTCTCTGTTTTCTTCCCCCGCCCAACCCATGGTATTGAAATGTCCTCACTTGGGCCTTTTGGCTTGTTAGTTGTCTTGAGTTTTGTGGATTGTATCCTGGGTATTCTATATGTTTTTTTTTTTAACTAATATCCTCTTATTAAAGAGTATATAGCATGCATATCCTTTTAGGGCTGCATTAACTCATTCAGGATGATATTTCTAGTTCCATCCACTTGCCTTTAAAACTCATGATATCATTATTGCTCATAGCTGAGTAGTATTCCATGATTAATGACTTGACTGACAAAAAATGATTAAAGAAAATAACAAGAATTATTTTCAATAAAAGCTATATGTGGTATATAACCACAGACAATGAAATGTATCCAAAAGTAGTCTCAAGTGATGGGGCTTCCAAATTCAAAATTTGGAGACAAACTTGACTACATTACTTAATCCTATCTCAAACATAGAAAACTAACCAAAATAGTGGGGAAAACATACTAAATACAAATAGTAATTAAAATATAAGTTTTCATGGATAAAATATCAGACAATGAAGATCTTAGAGTAGGAAATATTATTTGGATGTAAATAATCATTTCCCCTAATAATGCAGATTCCCTTATCCAGAGAGACCTAAGAATCTAAAATACATAGATTTTATATATGAGTTCAAAACACATAAAAAAATATTGACAAATTGAAAAGAAGAAATAGTCAAATCCACAATAATAATCAGATATGTAAGAACTTCCTTCTTGCTATTCAAAAGCTATGAGATGTGAAATTAATAGAGACATAAAAATTGAACAGTACTTCCAATTTACTTGATTTAACTCAAAGTGACACAGCATTCCCCCAAATAACAGCAAGAATAATTCTTTAGTGCACAATGACAGCTTACCAATAAAGAACACAAAATATAAGCTATTAAATTTAAATAAATTGTGCAAGGATATATTTCCTGGAAATGATTAGAAAATATTCAGAAATAACTAATGAAAATTTTATAGAAAATATAAAAAAACCTTCTTAAATTATAAAGAACACTTTTCTAAACCACTTTTAGATTAAATAAGGATATTTAAAATAAAGTGGAGAGGATTATAATTTAATTAAAAGAAAATGTTATATGCAGAATTTGTAAAAACAAATAGCTAAATAATTCCTTAAATGTATTTTTTTTATTTGTATATATATTGGAGAATCTGAAAAGCCTTCACATTGGTTTTTGTTTTATATGGCAAAATAAAAAGAGCCAATTAAATGCAAAGAAAATAGAAATGAAGAAGCAAGGAAGAAAAAGTAATGAATAGGTCAGAACTGCTTTGCACAATTTCCATAATAGTGCTGTTTATTGAAGTCACCTGGGCCTGAACATATACTGTTATGCTAAAACTTACAGAGACTAAGATATTAATCAAAAATTCTTCTAAGCAAGAGATACACCATTTTAATATTTCAATTTCCCATAACACCTGATATAGTGTTGTGTACATAGTGGTAGCTCAATAGTGTCTGTTAAATTGATCTGTACTCCATACAGATGTTCTTCTAGTTTCTGAAGCTATTGACATTATAAATACATCAATTATAGAATTTCATTTTTAATAAATAGTTAAATTGGAGTGTGTCTATAAACAAGCCTAAAGCTTCAATTAGAATAAGGTTGTAACAATATTTTATTGACCATATGTACATCAAAGCTACTTAAACTTTAAAGCGAAAAACCACCTATAAGCTCATGAGAGCTTAACATTGGTTTGTCAAGATCAGTAGAAAAAGAACACAGACAAAGGATTTTAATGACCAGCTTCTAACTCATTAACTGCAATTGAGGCAGCTATTAAAATGAACAGCAATCTTTTATTTTCTTCTTATAGTTACTGCAAAAACATATTCATAGCGGCAGTGGTGGCTTCATCAGTAAAATGTTTGCTGGGCAAGCATGAAGACCTGAGTTTGGAGCTCGAGCATCCACCTGAATCCAAGTGTGATAGCCTGCATCTGAACTGTGTAACTGTAGGTCCTCACTGGCCAGCATGTTTAGCTGATATAGTAAGATTCAGGGTCACTAAGAGATTTTGCCTCAGAAATAAGATGTATTGGTGATAGAGAAAGTATTTGCTTTTGACATTTGGTATGCACAAACAGCAAGCACATGCACACAGACACACACACTATACACACACACACACATACACACAGACACAGTATTCACCAAGTTCATGTATCATTGATGGGAATCATAGAATTGTTAAATGTGGGTAGTGAAAGGAGAAAGTGAAAGAAGCTTGAACTTTGGAATATCCTTTGGACAATCAAGTTATGATGGAGAAAATAATGTTGATTCATGGTTGCAGTATTTCCTTTGGTTTCCTTAGGTAAAAATGTCCTGTGATACAAATGTATCCATTGGGATTGGGCTTCCAAGATCCGTTGATCTCTGCATTGTGTCCAATTGTGATTTTCTGTGGAGATCTCTAGTTGCTGAAGGGAAAGCTTCTTTGATGAGGGTTAGTAGCACTCATTTGTGGACAGTAGAATGAGATTTAAAATACAGTTAGGATTCATGTAGGTCTAGCAAAGTAGTGGTAATAGGATCTTCTTAAGGTTCATGGCCTCAGTAGCCCTGGGAATTGGGTAGGTTTCTACATCTACACCACAGCACTTACACGTGGGGCTCAGAGAACACTGTGACATGGAGGGAACTCTTCTGTGAAACATCCTCTCATAGAAATGGCTGCATAAACACTATCTGAACAAAGACTATTTCAGTAGACATGAGGAAAGGAAAGAGATTTATTAATAATCTCAGGAAAGTGTTCTGCCTCTGTTTCCTTTTTTAAACAAAATTATGACTTTCTGTAAAAACATTGATGCTCAAGGATTATGCAGAAAAGGTTTACAAGCTACTCTCTCTTGTCTCTGGACCTCTGTGTGTCTTCCTCTGTCTCTCTTTCTCTTTCTCTCTAAATCTCTGTCTCTTTCTCTGTCTCTCTGTCTCTGTCTCTCTCTGTTCTCTGTCTCTCTCTGTCTCTCTCTCGTCTCTCTCTGTCTCTGTCTCTGTCTCTCTCTCTCTCTCTCTCTCTCTCTCTCTCTCTCTCTCTCTGTGTGTGTGTGTGTGTGTGTGTGTGTGTGCCGTGTATTTTCTACAAGTACTTTGAACTTCTACATTACATATTTAGAAATTCCCTAAACAGTAGCCCTTTCAACATCATCCTGTATGAAGAATATGTGAGCCTGGAGAAATGACTCTGGTTAAGAGTGTGCATTTCTCAGACAAATGATCTGAATCACAGCACTTGGGATTCAGCAGTTGGGTTGTTCACAACTCCAGTATCGAGGCATATGATGTCCTCTTTTGTCCTCTGTGGGAACCTGCACTTAGCTACACATATCACATATCACCCCATACATAACATATAAAAATTAGTTAAAAACAAATATTATTTTTGTAAAAGTTGTGGAGTCCAATCTGTATTCCTATCCTGGTCTGCCCTCCAATAGTTCCCCATCCCATTTCTTCTCCCTCATCTCCAAGAGGATGTCTCCACCCAACCCCACCATGCTTCCCACTCCTTGGGGCCTCAAGTTTTTTGAGGTGCATCTTCTACTGAGGCCAGACCAGGCAGTCCTCTGCTGTATATGTGTTGGGGCTTTGGACCAGCTAGTGTATGCTGCCTGGTTGGTGGTTCAGTGTCTGAGAGATCTTGAGAGTTCAGATTAGTTGAGACTGTTGGTCTTCCTATGGGGTCATCCTCCTCCACAACTTTTTCCAGCCTTTCCATAATTCAACCTCAGGAGTCCCCTACTTCAGTGCATTGGTTGTGTGTAAGTATCTTTGTCTGTCTAGGTCAGCTGCTTGTTGGGTCTCTCAGAGGGTAACCATGGTAGGCTCCTGTCGGTAAGCACACCATAGCATAGTACCAGGCCTTGGAGCCTCCCCTTGAGAATCCCTATTCTTAATATCTTTGCAATCTAGTGAAATATAGTTATGTTTTCCTTGACCCATAAAAATAAATCAATGGACTTGGAGGATTTTAAAATAGCAGGTTTGCTGTCTCACCACTTTTCAAAGTGTTGACTTCATACCACATAGGCTCTGCCTGTAAGAGAGTTTCATGGCCTAGGTTTGAAGATCTAAATTATATATTTTTCTGGGCAGAAAGTAAATGAAAAAGGCCCACACTCACAGCATTTGGCTTATTAGAATCAAACAGCATATAACTGAGACCAGAACATCCTTATTTTCAGATACCAATAACTTTATTTTATCCTTTTAAAATATAATATGTCTCTGTGTTCTCATTTTGAAGCAACTGAAATTACAATTAGTTACTGTGAGACACATCATTTAATTTTAGTTCAGTTTATTTCTTAGCAGAGACGTCTCAGCAGGTGAACTTTTCATTAACCACGTTGAAATTAAGTGTCCCATTGTGATGTGTTGAAGAAGTTATTTAGTATTTGTTTATTCACCCTAGGTGTGTGTAATTCACTGTTATCTTTGCTTTTATGATTAAATTGCTGGCTTCTTTCTCAGCCTTTACTTGGCTAATTTAAACCAAACATTATAGGACAAGAAAAAAAAACATTTCTTACACACTTATGCAATTAAATTTTAATAGAATATAATAGTGCTTCTATAGATAACACATTTATTAAATTTTTTAAAATGAGGATGACATTACAATAAAAATGATGATTGCAAACTCAAGTCAAAATGAGCTACTGAATTTTACACTTGCCTATTTTTCTACTTCAGTGAAGAATTGGCCTTTATAGCTAAAGTTGTCATTAAGTTAGAAGTGAATGCAGAGTAAGGAATTTATTTTGTAACAAAGCTGCTAATTCTCCATTCTCATACAAAATACCACAGACTTATGACTTCCACTGCATTGCAATTTCTCATGAACTATGGACTGGAGACTCCTAAATTTAATTTAAAAAGTGATATGTAAATAGTTTCTAAATTAGATTTAGATTACATTAAAAAGTTTCCTCTGTTAGGTTGAAAATTGAAAATAATATGTAATTTCAAAAACAAGAAAAGTTACCTAACTATATCAATGCCAGTGAAAACTCGTGGCCTTTTGCTTGAGGTTCACATTTGCCAGATTAGATGTGTATTGTTTTAAACTTAAGACTAGCCTTATACATGTGCAAAAAATATTATAGGACTTTGGAATTTTTTTCTTAATTCTCATATTTCTTTAAGCGAAACAATAACTTTTCAGCAGCCCAAAGTCTATGTGGATCTTCATTTTAAAGAACAGAAAGAAAGAAGAAATCCAATTTCAGTAATGTCAAAAGCCCCGTGGCTGACAGTGTGGTGTACTTCCTGAGTGCTTGCTAATTCTTAAGTTGGATATCATCATCAGAGATCAGTTTCTAAAAATTGAATCAGGAGTGTTACTGCAGTGACAATGAGTATCAATTTCAAATCCAGTTTTTTTTTCTCTGTGTGCATCCATTGCACTCATCTGTTATAGTTGTCCATGCAGGATGTACACTTCTCAGAAGTTCTGTTCTGAGTTGCTTTAACTAGTGTATTAGCACATAGGTAACTACCAGATTTTCTAGAAATATTATTTACCACCTTACTGCAGTCCATGTGGCATGGTTAGGTTTATGTCCTTTAATGTCCTTGCTTGGTTAGAATCTTTCCATCTAATTTATTCATCCACTCCATTATTATCTCATTAAAATTCCTCATGAACAGTATTTGATCTTGATAGCTAGAATATATTAATATGGAAGTGGTATAGAAATTAAAATATAGAAGTGGTTACTGAAGTTATGAATGCTGCAATTTTAGGCAGATAGAATGACAATTGAGCATAATTGATTGAAGGGGAAAAGAATAAGATGGGTGTAGATTTTAAAGATGGGAATTTTAATTCATGGAGAATATTCATGCAAAAGTCTATCAAGAGAGTGTGTCAAGTACTGTCAAGAAACAAGGAGGTTAGTGACATATAGACAAAGGAACAAGAAGGAGAGAAGGAATCAAAAGTAATGAAATACTAGTGCAAAATTGTAAGGCCCTCCAAGACCACGGTATGAACTATGGATATTATTGAGTGCCCCTGAGCTGGGCAAGACTGAGATGGATTATTGAACAAATGTTGTGTTAGATTCAAAGACAAAAGAATGAGAACATGACAGAGATACAGTAACTAGGAAATTCTCAAAGAGAATATGCTATGTTTATACCCTTCACAATAGAAAGGACATAAGATGTGGCCTTGTTGTGTTTATAACCCCTGTGTGAATAAGTAAATTACGATGTGATTTAAATAACTCAATAAAACTTAAAAAAAAAAAGATGTGGTGCAACTTTTAAAAACACTTCACGTTTTGCTATATACTGAATCCTAATTTTATTGAGTTTGCAATTCTGTTTCTCTTGTGTCACTTTTCTTTCTTTACGGATTGTATTTATTTCCAAATAAAACGTGAAGATTGCAATGCTCAGAGCTCATTTGATTATCCCGACACTGGAGATAGAGCCTAGGACTTTACAGGTTCTAAATGTCCATTCCCACGGAGCTGCATCTCAGCACCTGGTTTACTGTTTGATATTTGAAACAACGCCTCAATAATTTCATCAGCTTTAGCTTGGATTTACTCTCTACTGTATGCTAGCCTTAAACGTGTTATTCATCTGATTCAGCCTCCTAAATAGCTAGAAATAATCCTGAACTATGAGGATCAACTCATTTCAAGATATTATTCTGATCAAACGGTTTCCTTTGAGAGCAGTATTAAAAATAGGCTAACTTCAGTAGAAATCTGACACAAATCCATTTCATTGAACTAATTACTAATCATCTTTCAACTGTTCACTTCAATCTCATTTCTTCTTTTAAACTTCTGAATTCCCAAATAATCTTCTATGATTGCCACCAATATATATTTTTTGATCAGTGTTGTTTGATTTATGAAATGATAACACTTCCATGAAGGCAGGGACTATGACTATGTCACTTACCATACTCATGGCACTCAATAATAAACATTTAGCTGTTTTTGTATTTTACAGTTGTTGTATTTTACATATATATCCAATGAGTACTAATAAAATTTAAGGTAACAATAATGACAATCTTGAAAATTGATCCACAGTGCAAATTTTCCTGAAGTGTTCATCAGACAATATAATATAGTGAAAACTGTATTACTACAGATGCATTAAAATTGAAACTTGTGTGAGAATAATATTGGAATAAAGATAGTTCTGAGTCAATAAAAAAATAAAACTGTTTCAGGAATGTGACTTGCCTTCATTTCCTCTCATTTCTCTACAAATGTATAAATATGATATTTTAAATTGTTAATATGATAAATGGAATAATCCTCAATATGGATTTTTTTTCTGCTTGACTTTCAGGTCTGATGATAGTCCAATAGAGGAGAGATGAATCTGAAGTTGGTTTTATTTAGATTTTCTTATTTTGTATGATGTTTATTTTTATATATATGCTTTCTTGTTTTGGATAAGGTAGAAGAATTAAACTACATTGTAAAAATTATGAGAAAAGTTGGAATGAGAGGGGGCACTGACTGGAATGTAAACAAATAAAATAATTTTAAAAATTATGAAAAACCTCATGTGCAATAAGATAAAAACAGATTTCCCAAAGATCCAGATTCCAGTTGAATTGGGCAAAATGTAAGTATTAGTCCTGGAGCTATTTAGGTATCTACGTATGCATGAGATAGAAAAGTGGAAAAAAAGGGGTCAGAATGAGTAAGGGATTAGAATTGGTATGGGAACATGAATTTTACATAGCCAGTGAAAGCATGGTTCTTTAAAATATACATTAAGGTTTGAGGAGTACATAGAGAAACACATAGGAAGTGTGAAGCTTTCAAATTCATGATTACTGTTAGCACATCCTGTTATTTTGTTCTCCTTCCTAGGTAAAGGGAGTCCATAAGTGATTTTAACTGTCCAGTCACTCCTTGAATTTCCTCAGCCTCTCTACAATTATGATCCAGTGAGAACACATTAAAATAATTAGCAGGTATTCAGTAGTGTTATGGCTGAGCAAAGGCTCTCAGTTCAGTCTTGTTGGTTTCTCCTAACTATGAACACTATAAAAGCTGCTTTTGAAGGTTGAAGTCACTTCAGGAAATTTAATCTCTATACAACATGTCATATAGTAGCTGATTATCCTGTGAGGAAATAATAATTGTCTATGCTATGACTTGCACTTTATAACATTTCAGCAAAATTGGAAAGGTATAAAAGAGTTTGATATGTTGCTAATTAAAATTTAGCGAGTTGCAGGTGATTAGTAACTTCATAGGCAAGTCTGTTCAGACACCAGACAATTTCTAGAGTGAGAAACTTCCTCCCTAGAGGCAGAATACATTTTAATGGTCTGAAATCCCATGGCTTGTAGATGAATAGCCTATAATTTCTAGCCTAGAGTAAAGTGATGTACATCTGACATAGCCTTATTTTATTAATTAACACAGTGATACTTTCTCTTGCCTTTTGTCACTGTTGGAAATTTTGTTATTTCCAACTGTTATTATGTTTCCTTTACCTCCAATTCTGACATCATGACATTTTTATGGAGCCAACAAAACCTTTAACTGCATAAAGTGGCACTTTAGTGTTGACTATATAGAGTGTAAAGCAGAAATTAAAACATAGAGTACATTCAGTGGCACTGAAATATTTGATCAATTTACTTTCATTGGAATTGGTAATATATATAATTGACTGACCAGGATGTGTTTCCCTTGCCTTAAAAAACATGTTTTGATAGGTTTATCTCTTACTCTCATTTTCTTGGAGCATTCGCTTTAGAAAAAAGCTTTTCTGAAATGTAAATTAATTGTCCATGGAGGAATATCTTTTTCAAGGACCAGAGAAATCATCGTTTTTCAACATAACCATAAGGAAAGATAGTGTGCCTTCCCCCCACCCCGCTGTAGAAAGGTAAGATTCTAACCTCATTAACCAGTAATTAGCAAACACAGTCAGCCTATTGACATTAGAACCTTCCACCTTTACACTCCTGTGTCCTTTCTAACTACCTTGACCTAATTCCTAAGCATTTTCTCAATTAGTCAAGTCAGTCTATCCTCTCCATTAAAGTAAATCTTTACTATTGCACTCATTATAATACATTCTCTCTTTTCCTGTCAACTGGCCCCATAGAATGTTTCTTTAGTAAGAACTATCTCTGGTAACATATACAGGAAATATTACCTATTTTTCTAAGTGTCTTTATATGTGTTAATCTAATGTCATGATAAGTGATGAATGGCTATTGTTATTAGTGTCCCCGTTTTCTCATATTTTACTGCTTCCTAGAAAGGTGAAATACCTTACTCAGGAGAGAGCAGAAAGGAATCAAAGACCATTTCTGTCTGCCAAGTCTTTTGGTGCCTGGGTTTGCACACATGTTCTAACACATGTGAGGGCTGAGCTGCTTGGTTCTACATAAGCACCATGTCCAGGCTGTCTTCTGACACAGACTTTATGCATGAAGAACGGTGATATCAGTTTGACATGTGAGAAGAATGACATGTGTTAGGGATTTATATCCACAACTTACCGTTTCTCACATACTCTTCTTGCGGCCAGGGAATTCTGCATTTCGGATATAATTCTGTGAAAATAATTTGAGGAGTTATTATTTAATTGTCAAGTGTGCTTTGATAATGCCATGAAAGAGTATTAGTAATGTCACCACCACATAAATTAAAATATGAAGGTCCCATTATAATGCAGAATTGGTATATCATTTTTAATTATTTTTTTAGATGTGCAGGACTATCTGGAAATCCTGAGTACACAAGAGTTGTAAAATTTTTTTTTTCCAGTTTGTTTTTCTGTCACTTTCTCAGATGTGCATTTATGTTTAAAGTGATGAATACATTTAAATTCTGCATGCACTATAGGACTTATTGATTGGTGGTGAATTACATATATGGTGCTTCTGTATAAGATTATAGTGAAGGTGAAAATATCTGGCCCCAGTGCTATCAACCATCATTATAGCAACGGACATATATCATGTGTGAGCGCTTATGCTGATCTTTATAAACCTATGGTGCAACCAGCTCTAGAAAAGCATAGTGCATACAATCCTATACCCTACACAAACCTGCTGATAATGAATTCCTTACTGATTTATATGTTTGATATACTTTGCTCTTTAATTGTTGTTTAAAGTATATCTCTTAACATTCAAAACATGAAATTTTAATGTAAAGTGGTAAGCTGACACTAAAAGACCAGTGATGGATATGTGTCACCCAGGCTCTCTATGTGCCCCTTGTGATATTTGTATTATTAAAAAAATGTCTAAGGATTCTGAAGCATATGTTCACAGTACAGGGAGACATAGCTGTATGGTGAAATTATCCATATGTTATATAAGATTTAAGTCCTTTCACTTAAACTTTTAAATAGAAATATATTTCATATGCATATCTCTGATAATTTAATGTATCTCACATGGCATCATTGTGGGAAATTTTTGCATTAATGTTATAGAGGTATTTTACTAAATAATGCCTGGAAGATACTCATCTAGCTATTCTTTATTATTTTTTTTTGGTATGTGCAATTGCCTATTACCATATTGTTGTTGAGGTAGTAATGCTACTATTAGCTCCAAACAGGTGTGTACATGCTTATACTACTCTTTTTGTTTGTTTGTTTGTTTTTTGAGACAGGGTTTCTCTGTGTAGCCCTGACTGTCCTGGAACTCACTCTGTAGACCAGGCTGGCCTCGAACTCAGAAATCCACCTGCCTCTGCCTCCCAAATGCTGGGATTAAAGACATGTGCCACTACTGCCCCACATTATAGTACTCTTTAGAACAAAAACTCCTAGTAATCTTCATGTTCTGATCATGGTAAAATAGCCTATAAAATGAGTTGTGCTGTTCTGCAATTTGGAACAATCTCCTTTTTGGTTTAATTATATTGCTTTTGAGTAAGTATGATTCTTTTGCACTGTTTATAGATAGATATGATGATATTTTTGATTTAGTCAACTTAAATGAGTTTGTAATTAAAAAAATATGAAAATATCTTTAACACTTTAAAGTGAAGAAAAAACAGAGGAAGGGTTGAATTTTTGTTTGCATTTTAATAGGCTGGAGTTGATCAATCTCTTTTGGGCAAGTTTTCAATTGATGTAAATGGAGGTTGGCTCAGTGGTAAAGTGCTCAGCAGAATGTTTGAGAATAAAACCTGCAGTGTCTAATCAACTGTAATATTTTTAATCAGAATTAATTTGTGCAGCTATGTGGTTACATACTATTTTATTCTTATGCACGAACAACGGTGTGATGGTTGCTTTTTATATGTAGAAACTGGAATTGCTTCACCAGTCATTAAGAAATCTATAGATACAGAGAAATTCTCAGTTTTCTAGAACTAACAGAATAGATTAAGTGACTCAAGTAACAGCATAGAATTGCAGTTAGAAGTGTGAGATGTTGCAGTTTTGCATAAGCACAGAGGTGTCAATAGCCAACTGCTACCTAGGATCATGGAGAACTTCAGACATACCATAGGCTTCTTTAATGATGATCTTTTTTTTTTTTTTTAAATTACATTGTTGGATCTAAATTGTTATTAAAATCCAAATCACTGCTTGTCATTCTTTTTTTTTATTCTTTCCTTTTATTTAATCTTTTTTTTTTTACATTCCAGATTTATTCTCCTCCTGGTCCACCCTTCACCTGTTCTACATCCATACCTCCTCCCCACTTCCCTGTCTCCACAAGAATGTCCCTATCCCCACCCCTCATCCCACCAGCTCTCTAAACTCCCTGGGGCTTCAAGTTTCTTGAGGGTTAGGTGCATCTTCTCTGACTGAACCCAGATCTGGAAATTATCTGTTGTATATGTGTTGGGGGCCTCATATCAGCTGGTGTATGCTGCCTGGTTGGTGGTCCAGTGTCCCAGAGATCTCGGGGTCCAAGTTAATTGAGACTGCTGCTGGTCCTCCTACAGGATTGCCTTCTTCCTCAATTTCTTCCAGCTTTTCCCTAATTCAACCACAGGGGTCAGCAGCTTCTGTCCATTGGTTGGATGCAAATATCTGCATCTGACTCTTTCAGCTGCTTGTTGGGTCTTTCAAAGGGCAGTCATGATAGGTTCCTTTTTGTGAGTGATCCATAGTATCAATAATAGTGTCAGGCCTTGGGGCCTCCCCTTGAGTTGGATCCCACTTTGGTCCTGTCGCTGGACTTTCTTTTCCTCAGGCTCTTCTCCATTTCCATCCCTGCAGTTCTTTCAGATGGGAACAATAGAATAAGTCATTACAAACATCCCAACCAAAAAAAAAAAAAAAATAAAGCCCAGGGCCACACGAGTTTAATACAGAATTACACCAAACCTTCAAAGAAGACCTAATACCAATATTCCTCAAACTATTCCATAAAATAGAAACAGAAAGAACACTACCTAATTCATTCTATAAAACCACAATTACTTCTGATACCTAAACTACACAAAGAAGGACCCAACCAACAAAGAGAACTGCTATGTCTTTCTCAAGCCTCCCATTATATCACTTATCACTGCTACTGTGGCACAGGCATTGTTTTCCATTTTATATTTTAGGTAGAGAAAAGGAGTAGCTTTCTCACATATCACATTTGTAATAAAGTCTCAATTAATGCTCTATTAGGTAGAGCTCAATAGTTCCAATAAAGTGTCTATGCCTCACACACGCCCTGCTTTTAAGTGTTTCCAATTGGTTTCTATAGTGAGACCCTAGAATCTGCAGCGTCTTCACAGCTGCACTTGAATTAGTAAGTAGCCTTACCATGAGGACACTTCAACAACCATAACGCTGTGATTCATTCTTTCATCCTTTATTAACTAGATACTACTATATGCTTAGCACAGAGATTAGTTCTGAGTGGATCTCAGAGCCAGAAAACTCTGTTCTTATTCTCAGAAACTTATTAATGGGAAAGGTAGATGATAAACAATCCTTGTAGAATGTAGTGGCCAAATCAATACTATATAATAAATGTTAACGTTAGCATAAAATATTACAGAAGTTGCTAATTTATATCAGGACCAATATCAGTAATTGTTTCAAGAAGAGATGAGAAGGAATAGAAATGTTAGCAACAGAAACTGAGGAAGACAGTTAAACAGAAGAACAGAGAAAGAAGTTGTGATTTTTAAGGACTGAAAAAAGGCTTGGTTGAATATTAAATGTATATTATATGAGAGTTATATTAAAGGGAATCAGTATTTTCTGTCCTCATCCAAGTCTAGGGTATTAAAATTCATTAAAAATTATCATTTAGGGTAATGACATGAATTTATATTTCTAACTGGCTACTTTGGCTATTACATGAGAAACACTTTAGAATGGACAATAGAGGAGATGGGACAGTGATAAAGAGAATATTACAGTATTTCATAAGAAAGATGTTAGTATTTAAGTTTGTCTTATGGTGACAAAAAAAAGAAGATACTGTAAATCCCAAAAGCATTTTAGAATAAAGTACTTGATTTGACATGATGTAGAATATGAATGGAAGAGAAGGTATCAGAGGTGATTTCCCTCTTGAGATAAGTGTCCTGTAATTTTCAAAAATGAGATAGGAAACATTTCATGGTCAAGTACTGGGAGGACATTACAATGACCTGGAGGACACTTCTAAATTGTGCACTACCGGAAATATTTATGTGTTCTACAAACAGGAATCCATCCTGGTATTCATGAGGGAACACTGGGATTTCTGTGAAGTCGTGTGTTTGGAACAACTTATGAATTAGTCTAAACTAAATCACCCAGCATAAGCATGGCATTAGGTTGTATGAAGAAAGTAGCCCTGGAAACAGAGAATAGTTTGTATGTTGTAGCCCAGGATGGTATGGTACAGTTCTCAGATATTGATGAGAACATGTTGTACTAAATAAAACAGTAAGAGTGGACCTTTTCATGTTAGTTAGCACCTTATCATTTCTATTAAATGAACTATGCAGTTTGAGACACTTCCTAGTCCTGCTTAGTACCATCAGGCATTTTCCTTTGCAACAAAACCCATTCAATGCATCATATTAAAAAATTAAATTTGCAAACATGAAAACATCAGGACAGTTTATGTCTCGTATTTCTAGAATCCAGTTCTCACCACACACTCAGATCAGTGCTATGTAGGTGCTTATGTAATTTGAAAGGAATATTGATTGCTTCAGTGTATGATTTAGAGAGGGACATTGCATCTCATTAGTAATATAGTGACAAGCAGACACAACAGGACCCAGAAGTTTCACTTGGCAAGCACACAGCGCTATCACACAGCTACTCAACATTTTCTGTGCCTCATGACCAAGTTTAGCCTCATCATTTTAGAACAAAGCAGACATACAAAATTCAGAGACTATATTCATTCAGATACTCACTTGTCCCAAGACACTTACATGTGTCATCCATGTTTTTCATTAGGAGCAAATTGTGTTCTCTTAATATAATTATTCAATTTGAATTTGATAATGATTTGCTTTGTTTTGAATTTACAATAAAATGCAAGTACATGCATATTTCATAGTAACACTTTCCACAGCAATGGCCTAAGAAATTATTTTGTGGTCCTAAGTCAATGTTTATTTTGGAAAGAGAGGATTTGACAGAGCAGTTGTATTTTCTTTTTCTTCCTCATTTTTTTCTTTGCTTTTTTTTTTAATCATCATCTACTGAATATCATTGCTACCTTATTAGTTCTGGATAATATCCCTCTTTTAACAACAGATGACCTGGAAGCACTAGTCAAATTGTCTCGTAATGACTGTTGCACAGCAGGGTCATTTATTCTGAGCCATTTGAAAAGAACACATAGCAAGACGTTCCAATCAGTGTGTACGGAGAGGGTCAGGTTAATACAGACTTGCTATTAAAATGGCAGGAGCCACTTTATCCTTTGTGAAGTGCTGAGTTATTTTTCTTGATGCAAAGATAAAGACTTTGAAATGCATTTCTTTTTGGTCCTTCATTTCTTTCCATGTATTTTTGTGAAGAATGCTATGAAACTTAAAACATCATCATTCCTAGTAATTTAAATATATTTTATTAAGGAAAATATCTTCAAGCCAAAAAGAAAATGATGGAAATTTACTTGCTTGGTTGCCAAGACAAGTAAATTGATAATCAATAGATTTAGAGGGCAATCTTAGCTAAAGCTTCAGGCTGTTCCTTGTGTAGAAGCACAATAACCACAATTAATTGCCTAGTCACCATGGCTGTATTTGATCTACACAAGAAATTTAATTTTGAAGACTTAATTTGGCAAATATAATAACTCAGTCATTAATTTGGAAATGTGAAGTTATGAAACATGTTCTATTACAAATTACATGGTGACTTTTACACGTTGAGGCTTTGCTGACCTTTGCAGCCAGCAAATGGTCCTGCAGGCTGAAATGATTCTTATTGTGTTTAATAGCCTGAGTTTGGTCCCCAGGCTTAGTGGAAGGAGAGAGCTGGCTCAAGTTCTTTCACATTCAGATGCACTGTGGCAAATGTGTATTCACATACATGCACAGGCATGCATACACATGCATGCTCACACGTATACCCACACACAAGCACAAATGAGGTAATAAAAATAAGTTTTCCTTTGGCAAATCTAAACAGTTACATAGAAATGACATGGAATCACTCTGCTGCCTGTTTTTGTCAGTTGAAACAAACCTAGTGTCATTTTGCAAGAGGGAACTTCAGCAGAGAAAATGTCTCCTTCCTGCTGGCACCTGAACAAACCTGTCGTACTTTGTTTTGGTTGACAATTGATTTGCTGTAAAGACTGAATTTGAAGTGTCCGACTTGCTGTAAGTAATGCCATCTCTAGGTTCATGCTTCTAGGTCCTATAAGAAAGCTGGGCGAGTCAGCCACGAGTGACAGCCAGCAAGCAATACTTCTCCATGTCTTCTGCATTGGTTCCTGTCTCCAGTTTCCTACCCTGTATGAAATCCTGTTCTGACTGACTTCAGTTATGGACTGTTACCTAAAATTGCAAGATAAAATAAATTCTTGTCTCTCCAAGTTGCTTTGTCATGGTATTTTATCATAGCTATTGAAACCCTAATAATGAAACTGAAATTATTTACAAATCATAATATCACGATTCCATCATTTCTCTTTTTCCTTTCCTTCATCCAAGCCTTCCCATATACCCATTTTTGATCTTCTTAAAATTTATGGCCTCTTTTTTCATTAAATTCTATTACATGTTTAAATTGTATTATATATGTATATATTACTAAACATAACCTACGCAGTCTGTATAATGTTATATACATACCTATAAACAACTACTGACTCTACCAAGAAGCTATTTAAAGTCAGTGGCAATGATATGAAAGATATAGGTCCATATATTCGATTTGTGTGTGTGTGTGTGTGTGTGTGTGTGTGTGTGTGTTTGCATGTTCAGGAGGGTCTCAGAAGCTAATTGTTGGGTGTGTTTTCATTGCTTTTTCAATTGTTTCTCTACCTTAACTTCTGAAAGTCACTGATCCTGGAGCTCACACAATGAGTTGGAGTCAATGCTAGCAAACCCTAGAATTTTTCTGTCTCTTTCTTCCTACAGCTGGAGTATAAAAGCCAGCTGTCATACTTTGTTTTTTATCCCATGGTTGCTGGTAATCTGAACCCATCTTGAAGAATAGAATCTCCCATTCTCCTGTGCTCTGCTTTTCCTTGAAAATCCTTATTCAAGATCCGACCTGGCCCATAACCAGGACAAAAGAACAAACGCTCCCCTCAGAGGCCTTGCTGGCTTTCCTCCCTCTGTATATCATCACTGAGTTTGCAGTTTTATTCAACTTTAATCTTCTTCAAACCGAAAATGAAAACATAAACAGCTTTCTTTGGATGTGTAGATCTTCAATTCAGAATTCTTTTTTTGTTTTTGGATATTTTCTTTATTTACATTTCAAATTGTTACCCCCTTCATGTCTCCCCTCCGTAAACTCCCTATCCAATCCTCCCTACCCATGCCTATTTGAGGATGAAGACCCACCCACCCACCCACTCACCCACTCACCCACTCATCCACTCCCGCTTTCCTGCCCTGGCATTCCCCTACACAGGAGCATCGAAGCCCCACAGGACCAAGGGCCTCTCCTCTCACTGATGCCCGACAAGGCCATCCTCTGGCACATAAAGGGCTGGAGCCATGGGTCGCTCCATATGTACTCTTTGGTTGGTGATCCAGTCCCAGGGACATTTTTTATAAAATAAAAACTTTAATTCATGATATATCTGTTTTCTGTCACTAATGTGCTTTTGTTATAGGATTGTTGGGCATATTGTAAGAGCACTTTTAATATAATGGTTAAATAGATGTACTTCTGCAGATATATGATCAATTATTGATATTTTTATTAATTCTATATCTATTTTTTGTTAGTCCTATGCTTGGGTCCTATGAGATACCATTTAGTTCGGCATCCTAGATATCGTCACAGTGAAGTGATTTAGGTAGAATTGCTCTTGGATGCTTGATTCTTAAAGTAGTAAAATTTCTTGCAAATATCCTGACAAATGTTTCTAGAGTAAAAAAATAAGAGTCACGTATCAACTCAGTTTTTCTGTTGCTGTTGTTATTTAATGAGTATTCATTTACGTAATAGAATCAAGGAAACATTTAAAGTTATAAGTATAGTTTAAAAATTAAGTCTGAGAAATGTGTATAATAAGGTGAAGGTATAACAGACAACTACAATGACATCATTCTCTCTGTTATGTTTGGATAGTGAAACTTCGTATACTGTCTGCCAAAGGTATTTTGTAATTTTGAAAGGCTGCAGGCTAGCACAAACTGAACAATTGACATTTTAGAAAATTGCTTTTTTCTCTTATTCATGTCTAAATATCAGTATCTTTGAGAATTGCAGTCAAGGTATCAGAATGATCTTTTTATGGACATTTTGTTTCTTCTCTTTTTCTAAGACATCTAAGAATGATTCTGGTACATAGCATGATACTCTTGCAGAATTAAAAAAAATATTGTCTTAACATCTGTTTAGCACCTCAGAGAATATTTAAAAATAAAAACCTTTAATATAGAATATTTTCTCAGTTTAAACTATAAAAAGGATAATGTTACTTCATTGCTAAAATGTGTATTTATTCTGAGACGAATAATAATTATTCAAAATAAAACAGACAAAGCTTTCAATAATTTTAGATTATTACACTCAAAATTTAATGGAAAATTGTCTTATGGCAGTGATACCTTTGAAATATTGCTTCTCTATGGCAATAAATGATGCATTATGATTATTTAAAGATATCAGACTCTCAGTTTAGAGCATATATATATAGAGAGAGCATATATATATATATATATATATATATATATATATATATATATATATATAAAGAGAGAGAGAGAGAGAGAGAGAGAGAGAGAGAGAGAAGCAACTTTCTATCATCTGAAACACAGAATTTCATTTCCATAAAGTGTTTTCTTTTGAGTGAAATATAAGATTATCCTTTCATCTGTCTTCTTGTTTCTACTCTTTCAACAAATTTAATCACATTCTATCACTCTTACGATGTCTCTCTCTTCAGATGCAATTCTGAGCATCCTATTGTTATTAATTGATTGCAGCACCAAAATATTCCAAAGCCTTGGATCAGCATTGATCCCTATGTTGAAGATGGTTTTCACCTTTACTTGACCCCTCTCTTGTTCAGTGAATCTGTGTGTATTATGTGCATCACTGGCGTACCTTTCTCTTCTCCTCAGAAAATCCTTTACTCTCATGTTCTCTGTAATCCATAGTCAGTACACACACCTTACATTGCATCTATTTTTCTGATCTAAACCCACGTAGAAGTCTATTTAATACCTTTTTGTCTGATAGCAGGATATGCTACTAGATAGTCAAGATGCTTCTTAGATAAAAGTGCACATAGCTTTAATTTATCTATAAATTTTAGGTTTTAGAATAATTTTTTATTGGCTGATTTATTTATTTCCATTTCAAATGTTATCCCCTTTCCTGATGTCCCCTCTGGAAATCCCCTATACCACCCCCCTCCTCTCTGCTTCTATGAGGGTGCTCCCCACACACCCATCCACTCCTGCTTCTCTGTCCTGATAGTCCCTTACACTGGGGCATCAAACCCCTCAGGACCAAAGGCCTCTCTTCCCATTGATGCCCAACAAGGCCATCCTCTGCTACGTATGTTGCTGAAGCCATGGGTCACCCCATGTGTTTAGAGTAATTTTTAAGCATTGTTACTGAGCAAAGCTCCTACTTTAGTGTCTACCTTGCTCTATTTCCAGTGTTCCACACATGACTTCTAACTAACTCGTTCTAATTATTTTCCAGTTCAGGGACATATGATGCTAACATATGGATAACATGTTATCCATTGTGTGTAACATTCTTATATTTTTGTTTCATAGAGCAAGAAATTTTTTATGGAGTTTAATTTTATTTTTATGATATCACTTCAAGAGAAATAAACCTCATCTGAGAACAATTTTCTGTAGGAGAGCCTACTGACAAGTTCATTTCTTCATTTAGATTTATAGCACCTGGACATCAATTAAAAATATTGCTTAGCAGATGACTCTGTCATTACAAACTTTTATGTTTTTACCACAGATTTTAAGTTCACTGTGATCAGGGACTATACTATTTATTTCTGCTCTCTTTGTAAAATATAGTATCTGATACAAAGGGGATGATCTGACATATTTTTCATGAATAATTAGATATAAAATATGCCTTGAGATATTCTGTAGTTAGTTAAAAGATTATTTAGATGAACCTATTAAAAACAAAATATTCTTCCTAAATTCCATAAATTTCTAATTGATGAGACATAGTCAGTGAGATTCAAAATTATTCTTAATTACTATAATAACTTGTAAGCACTGCCTTATGCTTATTAAATATGAAAGTAAAATATGCAAACATGTTTTTGTTAGCCATATTATGAGAAGGGTATGTCATAAAATGGTGACAACACTGATTACGTCTCTAATTTGTTACCATGATGACTATAATGTGTTGTTCTAATTTTGTGAACTTCCATGCTCCAAGCTGGAATAGCATATAACTTTTCTTTTTCATCTGTTGACAGTGTTCCAACATAAAGAATTCTACTTTATTGTTTTACTTCCTGCTACTTAGTGAATTTTAGTTTATAAAAGAAATGAAATCAATAATAATACGTTATATAGAAAGATGGGATTAGCTTAGTATGCTAAAAGAGTAATTTATAAATCAGAAATCTCCAAAGTGTGCAGAAAAAAATGCAATATCTCTGACATTCTAATGTGCTTTAACCCATTACTTATGCGTTCACAGATTCTAACTCATTAGAATTTCACTATTTATGAAAATATTTATAGAAAAATTTCATAGTCAGTGAAAACTTAAAATGTTTATTAAAGTCAATTCTTAGAAAAGACAGATTTATCATCGATATGAACTATTTCTGTCATGTTTCACTACCATATCTCTTTTATCCTTTCAAAATACATTCTTATATATGAGTTTAAAATGTAAAATATATATTTATGTGTATTTATAAATACATACAATATTTCTGTTTAATTAATCTTCCAAAGGTAAATACTTGAGTCTTCTGTCACTGAATATTTTGCTTAAATTTCTACTGTCTGATTCTTAGAATGTGTTTATTTATCAACATTGGAAATCTGTCTTACATTCCTCAGTAAAGTTACCCAGTTTTTTTGTCATTTTATTTCATTTTTAAGTTTTTGTTAATTCTTCATGAGGGTCACATGATGTACCTCAGTCCTACTCATCTCTTGATGCTCCTTGTATCTCTCCTCCTTCTCTGAAATAAAATACACACACACACACACACACACACACACACACACACACACACACACACAAAACAAAGAGCAGAAAACGTCTCATCATGGAAGCTATCATGTGTCACAGTATACCCCCTCTGTCTACACATCCTCACTTGCAAATGTTCTTTGTAAGAAATCACTGGCCTGGTTTGAGGTGTCTGGCTTCTGTGACACCATCAAAATTGGATCCTTACCCAGACTCTTCCTTTTATACTGCTATTACCCAACACATCCATCCTGTAATATCATGTCTAACTGAAGGATGTTTGCATCTCTTACCTTATTTAATACAGCATATGAAAATGCTTACAAGTTAGTAATTAAGAATAGTGTTATGTATAATTGACTGTCTTACTAAAATTCACTTATGAGTATTTAATAGGAAAGGGACCTTTATAAAAAATATTTCAAGAAAAAAACAGTGTTAAAGAAAATTTATGTGGTTCATTTAATTTTAGGATGATTTATGTGAAATATATTTTAAGTCCTTAGCTGTAGTAGAAAAAATTATTTAAATCGGCCTCTGGCATTCGGTAGCGGTAATTATTTAAACCACCAAATTTGTCGCTGTAGGATCTCCTACCTGAATGAGACCAGTCAAGGAAAACACAACTCAATAATTATGATATAAATAGCATGCCTAGATTGGGCAGATTTACCACTACACTACTCTAATCCCCGGCTATGAGATCCCTTATAACTTGCGGTTTATCCAGACCATGTGCAGGAGGAGCTCTAATCATAATCATGAGCTCATTTACATTTATTTTCCTTTGTGTCACACTAAGTTACCTAGAATTTATCTGATTTTATTAAAAATATGATTCTGTTACAATTTATGCACAGATGAATGTTAAACATTGTGCAGGAAATTGTCACATATATAAATTTTGCTCTCAATTGTTTGTACATACTGAATTTTTTTCTACTTTATATGAATAATACAATTTTCATAGACTGGTTATTTTACCAAAGTATAAGTATATGGAATGTTGAGAGATATCAGCAAACTTGAATCAGAGTATCTATATTGTCTGATTCTTTTGCCAATAGCAAGATAACGTAGTATATTAAATTCAATGTCCAAATCAACTACTTATATGCTATGTGACAATGACCAAGATACTTCATTTCTCCAAACTTCAACTTAGATATTTGCAAAAGTGAGAAAATTGAATAAAGTTATAATAGTTTTGTTATTATTGAAGAGAGTAAATAAAATGTTCTCAGTGTTTCATCTGTGTGTATTAATCTTCATAATACTCAATATGAAGAGTTCATATGCAATACTCAAGTTCATATGCTTCACCATTTGCATTGCTCACTAATATCTTCCTTCTCCTCGTCTCTTCTTGTGCTATAACTTTTCAAATACTGACTTCATACTTTCACTGGCTATTGGCTAACAGCTCACCAATTTATTTTCCTCAATGTAGGTATTTATATTACAGTAGCCCACACTCTAGTGGAAGTCTTGATTCCTATACACCAAGCTAACCACATATGATTTATAAATCACTCTCTCTTATTGTGCCTAATGCAGTAGCATTGTTGTCATCAACAAGGTTGTAAATATGTAAAAATTTCAGCTAATTTTTAATTTATCTTTGCATTTCAGTTCCCACACTGAAGAAATGACAATCTATTAAAACAATTGTTCATGATGCCAGGAAAGCAAGCAGCTACTCGGACCCAATGGGGATGACATTAGCTGAAATACACAACAAAGGGGAGAGAGAACTTGTAAAGACTACATCCAGAGGTTAGGCAAGGCCCCTGGTTGAGGGATGAGGCCATCCACTCTTCTCCAAAATTATAACCCAGTATTGATCCTGTCTAAAGGAAGTAAGGGGACAAAGTGTGGGACAGAGACTGAAGGAAAGGTCTTTCAGAGACTGCTCCACCTGGGGATCTATCCCATATACAGACACCAAACCCAGACCCTATTGCTGATACCAATAAGTGCCTGTGACAAGAGCCTGGTATAGCTGTCCCCTGAGAGGCTCTTTCAGAGCCTGACAAATACGGAGGCAGATGCTCGAAGCCAATTATTTGACTGAGCATGGGGACTCCAATGGAAAAGTTAGAGAAAGAAGTGAAGGAGCTGAAAGGGTTTGCAACCCATAAGAACAACAATATCAACCAACCAGAACCCCCAGAACTCTCAGGAATTTAACCACCACCCAAACAGTATACATGGAGGGACCATGGCTCCAGCTGCGTAAGTAGCCGAGGATGGCCTTTTTGGGCATCAATGGGAGGAAAGTCTCTTGGTCCTGTGAAGGCTCAATGCCTGGCATAGGGGAATGTCTGAGCAGTGAGGTGTGCATGGTTAGGCAGGTGGGGAAGTGCTCTCATAGAAGCAGGGAGCAGGGAGATGGGATGGGGTTTCTAGAGGGGAAACTGGGAAAGGGTATAACATTTGAAATGTAAATAAATAAAATATCCAATAAAAAATGACCATGTTCCAAAATTAGGACATCACATCTGTTTCCTAAAATACTTAAACAGATTGCAAAATGTGGTGTGTTTCTTTGTGGTCCCACTTTATTTTTTGCAATATAGCCAGATAATCATTCTGAAGGTAATACATATCATTAGGCTTGGTGTGAAAGAGTGTGAAACTTGGGTAAAAATACAATGGAAGTACATATCTTTCCATAGTTCATGGATCACCTCATACAGAGAGGGTCTCAGATTTAAACAGGAATTTGTGTCTCTCAACAATATATATCTATAGCCACCTTCCCCAAATGGCTGCTCTGAGGCTTTCCTCAGATTTCACAGGTTAAATCTGACCTTATGAAGATAAACTTAGAGAACAGGCCACAAGATGAGAAGTGATTGGCATAATCAATACATTTTGAATTCTGGGTGACTATAGATAGGCACAGAGAATGCTCTTAAAAAAAAAAAAAAACTAGCATAGGCATTGAATGGACTTGTATTCTTAGCCCTTTAAATTCCATCAGCTTAGATTTTTCAAAACCTGTATTAATAAGAGTTTTTAAAGATTTCAACTTCTTTTTTAGCCCACTTACCAAAGGTAGGGGAGAAAAAAGGCTAATAGGAAACAAGGAATGTGGACCTGTTTAGAAGTAGTTCTTTGAGGGGATTCCAAACAAGAATCAGTAGTGCAGTCCAGTCCAATCACAAACACCAAACACAAATTAGTAACAGTGGTATGAGCCAGAAGTAACTGAGAAGATTCTGCCAAAATGGCACAAGTCCCTGGACATCCGGAGTGGGGGCTATCCCAAAACATGCAGCCTGTATATGGAGTATGGTCTTCTAGCTGGGTGCCTCATTTGGCCTCAATGAGAGAGGAAGCACCTAGCCTCTCAGAGACTTAAAGTGGCAGGGTGGGGGATACAGGAGGAGGGGGTACTCAGAAAACAAGAGATGGGGAAGGATTGTGGGAGGGGGTGACTGGGACGGGTTATAAAGTGAATAAGCAAAAAACAATAAAATTAAAAAAGGAAAAAAAAAAAAGAAGAAGCAGTCACAATACCAGGAGGTGCATTTTTCTCTGTGAAGTCACAGCAAATGAAGACAAGAGAGTATCAGCAAAGACCAGCAAAGTATTGCAAGGTGAACCAAAGCAAGAATGTTCTCTCACTCTTTGTGGGCTTATATTTGTATTCCTTCCAAACATCCTGTACCCTCTCAAGCATCCTCTCTTGAAAAACTTCACAGTCCTTTCATAAGACAGCTTCCAGAAAAATACCTTCTGTCTGTTCTCAGAAAATATCCTCTCATATGTCTGCTTTAGCAAAACATCTTCTCATACGACCGCTTCCAGAAAAATATCACATGACATAACTGAGTTTCCAGAGAAACCAGAAATTTCCACGTCAAAATTCGTTGCAAAAAAAGAATAGTCCACATAAGAAGAAATCACAAAGAATGTTCTAATTAATTGTTTGTAACTAAGTATAATATTGCTGATGATAATAACTTATTTAAAATTCTTCAGTACATCTGTTTATTTTTCAGAATAATTTTTATATAAAATTACTTTTAAAAGGATATTTTAGATTGTAAATCTGGTATATTTGTTTTTGACAATACTATATATTTTATATTTTACTTTCCTTTAATATAGAGATCATTTTATTTTATTTAATTTGTGAACCTCTGATGAGAGTATAAGAGAAATAGGTAACTTGTCTATTGTCACAGTTCATAAGAATACTATATTTTCTATTTAGGGTTTTCCAGAAACTACTTACTTTGTATTAGAACTGTACTTTCTAACTGGAAATGAGGGGAGTGTTTCTTTGGGAAGAGGAGGGACAAAGGGAAAACTGAGGTTGGGATGTATTATAAGAGAGAAGAATCTATTTTCAATAAAAAAGTAATAAAAAATAATAACTGTCTACACTCCTACCCCATGGCTACCCACATCACATATTTCTGATATGAACTGTAGAATACTGTAAGAAACTTTCGTCATACCTGTTTGTGATATGATCTCTGCTTCTCGATCACCAAAGACGGATGATGCATCCACAGGTACAAAACATTTAGAATTTCAATCTGGAGTCCCATGAACAGGCTATAATAAATCCTACATGATTTTTGAATATCATTCATGTCCATTATCATAATTTCTACAATATCATTTCCTGCTATTTTTGCTACCTCTCTTTCATCTTACTACTTTGAATTCTTCACATATCATTTTCAAAATTGGGCTTATTCACAGATTGCTAAATCTCAAGCTTATGGAATAATTTTTTCTCCAAATAATGCCACTATATATTCAGTAGCCATATAGTAAAATTACTAATAGAGAAATTTTTCCTGAGAAAAATTACACATTTATGATTTTTCATAATCATAAATTTATCATATTTGGTATAGTTTCTAGTCCATAGAATTCTTCTTCTTCTTCTTCTTCTTTCTTCTTCTTCTTCTTCTTCTTCTTCTTCTTCTTCTTCTTCTTCTTCTTCTTCTTCTTCTTCTTCTCATTATTATTATTATTATTATTATTATTATTACTATCATCATCATATCATCATCATTATTTTAGTTATTCACTTTACATCTGACTCATTGACCCGCTCCTAGTCACCCCCTATCACAATCCTTCCCATATGCTCACTCCTTTTCCCCTCTGAGAGTGTGGAGTACCCACTGGGTATCCCCCAACACTGGCACCTGAATCTCTGTGAGGCTGGGTGCATTCTCTCCCACTGAGGCCAGCAAGGAAGTCTAGATAGAAAAACATATTCCACTGACAGGCAACAGCTTTAGGAATATCCCCTGCTCAAGTTGTCCAGGAACCACATGGAGACCAGCTACACACCTGATATATGTGTGTAGGGAGGCCTACGTACAACCCTTGTATGTTCTGTGGTTCTCTGAGAGCCCCAAGCATCCAGATTAGTCGATTCTCTTGGTCTTCCTACGGAGTTCCTATTCCCTTAGGGTCTGAAATCCTACCACTTATTCTTCCATGAGAATCCCATCCACTGTTTGGCGGTGAGTATCTGCATGGTCTGAGTCAGATTCTGGGTAGAGCCTCTCAGAGGACGGTTGTATTAGACTCCTGTCTTCAAGCATAGCAGAGTATCATTAATAGTGTAAGGGATTGGTGATTGCCCATGGGATGGGTCTCAAGTTAGGGCAGTTACTGGATGGCTTTTCCCTCAGTCTTTGCTCCATGCCCAATCCCTATGTTTCTTGTAGACAGGATAAATTTTGGGTTGAAAGTTTTGTCTTCCACAAAACTTGGTTGGTTGGTATCCCTATTGATCCATTGTGGTTCCTGTCTGGCTTAAGTAGGTGGCCTCTTTAAGTTCTGTATCCCCAGTGCTGTGAGTCACAGTTTAGGACACCTGACTTTGATTCCTGACTGCCTCCCTTATCCCAGGTCTTTTTCTCCTCCTGGAGATGCCTCTTACCACACCACCCCGAAAACTGCAGATTACCATTCATTCTCATGGTCCTCTGGCCATTGTTCCTGTCCTCCTCACACCTGATCCTGAACTCCTCACTCTCTTCCCCATCCTCTCTCCCACCCAGTTTCCTCCTTCCATCTGCCTCTTATAACTATTTTATCCACCCATCTAAGTGAGATACACTCATCCTCACTTGTGCCTTTCTTCTTATTTAGTTTCTTATGCTATGTGGAATGTAACATGAGGTCTACATATAATCTCACTCAGAATGATAGTCTCAGGATTCATCAATTTGCCTGCAAAGCACACAATGTCTTTTTAAAATATTCATTCATTCATTCATTCATTCATTCATTCATTCATTTATTTTACATAAGTGCACTGTTGCTGTCTCCAGACACACCAGAAAAGGGCAATGAATCTTATTACAGATGGTTGTGTGCCACCATGTCATTGCTGAGAATTGAACCACCAGACTAATTTCCAAAGTAGTTATATCAGCTTGCAATCCCACCAACAATGAATGTTCCTCTTTCTTGACAACCTTGCCAGCATGAGTTATTTGGGTTGTTGGTGTTTAACGTCTTGAGTTCTATATAAATTTTGAATATTAACCCTTTGCAAGGTGTAGAGTTGGTGAAGATCCTTTTCCAATCTATAGGCTGCTGTTTTCTCCTATTAAGTGTCATTTGCCATACAGAAGCTTTTCAGTTTCATGAGGTCCCATTTATCAATTATTGGTCTTACAGCCTGAGCCATTGGTGTTCTGTTCAGGAAATATTCTTCTATATCAACATATTTAAGGATATTTTCCACTTCCTCTTCTATGAGATTTAGTGTATCCAGCTTTATGTTGAGGTTCTTAATCCACTTGGACTTGAGTTTTATGCAATGTGATAAATGCAGATTATTTTTATTCTTCTACATGTAGACATCCAGTCAGAACAGCACAATTTGTTGATTATCTTTTTTCCTTATATAGTTTTGGCTTCTTTATCACAAATCAAGTGTCTAAAAGGTTTGTAGGTTTACTTCTGAGTTTTTGATTTGATTCCATTGATAAACATGCTCTTTTTTTTGTACTGTTACCATACAGTTATTGTCACTATTGCTCTTTAGTACAGCTTGAGGCCAATGATGTGTGTATAATTCTTTATTTTTCTTTTGCTATACAACCAATATTTAATAGACAATAAAATTCAGAGTACAGAGAATTAATATGGATTCGAGACTCAAAATTGAGGGGATAGCATAAAAACTTTACTTTCGTTAATCAATAATAACCAGTACCTCAATATCACATAAAATTATTACTATCAAAATAATAATCTAGATTTATGCTTTCTTACAGCCTAGAAGTACTTTAGATTTCCAATAAATTTCCATGAATTTGCTGATTCAGAACCAATTATTTGTGATGACAGAAATATGAGACAGGAGAAAATGAATATAGATGACAGCCCAGTTTTTAGAAACAGTGATCATTGGAGTGCTCATGGAATTTTGTTTATTGCCTTGCTTGTTCTTTGACTATTTGTGTTTATTGTCTTGCTTGTTCCATGACTATTTGCATCTAGTGCATTGCTAGTTCCTCAACCCAGAACTGACCTGAATACTTGCATGTAATTCAAACTGCATAAAAGCAAAAAGGAAGAGAGGGATGGGATGGGGGTTCTAGGGAGTGAAATGAAGAGAGAGGATGACATCTGAAATATAAACAAAAAAAAATCAAATAAAAAAATTCTGCTGAAATAGCTATATCCAAGAAATATCTAACTCTGCCTTAGAGTTAACAACCACATTTCTAGATAATATATATCTATATATCTATATATATATATATATAGATATATAGATATAGTGGCTGAGATTCCATGTGTGTCATGTGTGCAAAGTTCAGTAACATGTTTAATTATTGTATGGAGTCACTTTTTTTTCGATATTTTATCTATTTACACTTCAGATGCCATCCCATTTTCCATCCTCCCCATTAATCCCCTAAACCATCCCTCCTCCTCCTCCCTCCTCGCCCCTATACTATTTAAATTACATGCAAGTATTAAGGTCAGTTCTAGATTGAGGAACTAGCAATACAATAGATGCAAATAGTCAAGGAACAAGCAAAGAACATGCAGGACAATAAACAATGCCCCATGATCACTCTTGTGATCACTATTTCTAAGATCTTATCAGAATGACCAAAATATCTGAGCCTACTTCCCTGTTCTAGCCCAAAGTCATTTTCATGCCTGAATTTTACTTATTTGTTCTAGCCTAGGATTTAGATTTCTGCCTGAAGTTACATCTTTGTTCTAGCCTAATGTCAGAATCCTGCCTGCAGCCCATTTCCTTATCTTTGGCCAATGTCAGATTCCTGCCAGGCAGCCCCAAAAGCTCTCCACATCTCCTCCTTTTTTATTGCATAAACCAGACTGAGTCTGTCTTAGGTTGTTCTGACAAGAATGCCTTCCTTATCTGTCATGGAATGTGGATCTTAGGTTGATAAGGCTCTGTGCAGAATCTTACCCTTCCTTGGCTTGCCAGCCTGTTAATTTAATAACTCTATCTGGGGATCCATTTTCAGGTTCAAGCCATGTACTTTGGATACCAACATGTTGATGTTGTTAAATACAAGCTTTAAAATGATGGGCAGGAATAAGAGTACTCCCAAAACAAAAGGGGCTAGCATGATCAAGCTATGTATGCAATTCCTGAGGTTTGACCAAAATGGAAATACTGACCTCAAGCCATGGATAATTTATCAGCATTATCTGCAGCATCAAAGCTCAACAGAGCAGCATTCTTTAAATTCATAATCTCACTATGCAAAATTAAAACATCCAGAGAGATGTTAGAATTATGCCAAATACCCTACAGGTGCCTTTAAACTTTTTTCTAATAATAATGATTATTATTAAATTTTAGAATTAATGCCACTCCAATAGCATTTGTCATGACACTCGAGATGGTTCGGAACTCTTACACTTTGAACCTCCTTCTGATAATTTGAATAGGATATAGGGCATCAATTGAATGATTATTCTAAACACCTATATAAATCCTATTGTATACTCAACACATTAGTAACATTTTTTTTTTTGGCTAAATGATTAACAAAGTAGCTGTCTTAACTTCTTATGTCAAAGCTATTGCAGAAGCAGTTGGTACTAGCAATTAATGTAATTAAAGCTGTTATACTAGCAATAACCAAGCACACTCCCCTCTTGCTTCTGCTTAAAGCCTAATTCACTTCTTCAAACACTTTCAAGGTTTTTTCAGAGAATCAAGGTTTTCTAATACTCAGGGCAGTAAGACAAAAGCTGGTTGATCCTGCCTTCCACATGAAGACTGCTATTTCAATACTGGATTGATTTCTAGACCAGTACATGATTGAGTCCAAATTAATGGTCACCTTTAAGAAAAATACAAAAGTCATTATAATTTCTCTTTTTGATTCTCTGTCCCACAAGATCTAAAAATTTGAGCCAAGGCAGCTTGTCCCATCTAGAGATATAGGCAAGCAAAGGTGCATCAGGAACATATGTCCAATACAGCTTCCCAGTCATCCTTGTCAGGGCACTCAACAAGGTCACAGGTCAGCATCATTCTTTGTCTCAGTAACAGCATGTCTCACCAATCATTCTGGCAGCTACCATATTCCTTCAGCATCCTTCAGAAAAAACACAATCATGCCCTCTTCCCCAGTTTAGATACCTGGTTGGGATCATGCCATATGCCAGTAAGTGGATCCTTACTTTTCACCTAGGAATAAGTATGCCTAGTTGTAGGGTGCCATAGACACTCAGCAGAATGTTCCTTGGCATGCAAATTTTTAAAAAATTAAATAAAAAGAGCATGATTTAAATAAATTTGTGGTGTATGGGGTTATCCCTCTTGCTTTTTTATTTTATGAAGATATTGTTTTAAAGCTCCATGGGCCCCTTCCACAATACTTTGTCCTTAAGAATTATAAGGAATCCCCATAATAAATTGTTGACAAAAAGTCTCAACTGCTCAATTAGAATTGCTAGTTCCATTATCTGATTTTTATTGGATATTTTATTTATTTACCTTTCAAATGTTATCCCCTCTCCCCTTCCCCCCTCAAAACCCCTTGTCCCATCACCCCTCCTCCTACTTCTATAAGGGTGTGCCCCCACCTATCCACCCATTCCCACCTCCCTGCTCTCAAATTCCCCATCACTAGGCATCCAGACTTTCAGGTATCAAGGCCCTCCTCTTCCACTGATGCCTGACAAGGCCCCTTCAGCTCCTACAGTCTTCTTTCTAACTCCTCCATTGGGTACTTTGTGATTAGTTCAATGGTTAGCTGCAAAATCTGCCTCTGTTTATGTCAGGCACTGGGAAAGCCTCTCAGGAGACAGGTGTGTCAGGCTCTTGTCAGCATACACTTCCTGACATCCACCAGAGTG
The DNA here is from genome assembly GCA_021653895.1 of Mastomys natalensis. Classification (NCBI taxonomy): domain Eukaryota; kingdom Metazoa; phylum Chordata; class Mammalia; order Rodentia; family Muridae; genus Mastomys; species Mastomys natalensis. The sequence continues at coordinate 1,700,152 of JAJTUV010000017.1, read as the reverse complement.
ACTGCACATGGAATGGATCCCCAGGCGGGGCCATTTCCAGACAGTCCCTCCTCCAGTCTATGCTCCACACTTTGTTTCTGTACTTGCACCCCACTTTGGTCTTCCTCATTCTTGAGTTTCACATAGTCTGTGAGTTTTATCTTAGGTATTGTGAGCTTTGGAGCTAATATCTGCTTATCAGTAAGTGCATTCCATGTGTGTTCTTTTGTGATTTGGTTACCTCATTCTGAATAATTATTATTGGTGTATATTATAACTGAAGCTAATGTTGTTCTGTGAAGAGAGGAGGAAGCCCTCAGCATCTGAAGTCCTGCATGAATGTGTGTTGTTGACATGTTGATATGAACCAAGCAGGCCATATCAAGGACCCATCGGAAAAAAAGACAAGACAGGTACCCCTACAGATTGATGAGGCTCAAAGGAATGATAAAACCTTTTTTCTGGTCCATGTGCAAGTGCTGAAAGTATGCTCAATAACATCCATCACAGCTTTCCTTTTGCCATGGTATAAATGTCCTGAAGACTGTTTCCTCATAGAGACTCTTGCAAACCTGCTTCCTTGTTTCGTATGTAGTAACCCTACCTTCTTGTTTATCTATATGTAAAAACCCTGCTTCATCATTAAGCTGCATATAATAACGCTGCTGGTTCAACTGTATATAATAAACATGTTGCGCTTCCAGCGTGTTGTTTTTCCAAGAGCACAGCCCACTTGCCTCTAGTTTTTCTGTGTGTCTATGTGTTTATTATTTCTTTTTTCTTCATTAGAATCTCAGTCAAGCCCAGAATTGAAGCTGAGATGGATATGACACTTTTCAAAAAATATTTTTGTGTCAATTACTAAAAGTGAACATATAACTGCATTTCCACTATACTTTGGATGTATTCATATGTTGAGATCTGCCTACTGTCTATAGTTATAGATAAATTATCAATTTAACACAGAACATTTATTTCAATGCTTAAACTTTAATCTTCACAGTCATGTATTCATTGCATTAACAGTGTTCATTTTAGCAACAAACCTAAAGAGTTAACCTAATAAGTTTTTGACCCATGAGAATGAGTGAAAATTATACAGTAATGCATAACTGAGCCCGTTAGGTTCATTCATCCACAAAACAGATGTCTGCCTGACTTGAACAGCATTGTATGGGTAAATTATGCTATTTTCAGAAATGAATCTTTGATTTATTGTTGCCCCAGATTAATTGAAAAAAAAAAATGCTAAGTCTTGCCTTTGTAATTCATGCATATTGGCTATGCGGTCAGTGAGAAGAAAAAAAAAAACAGAGGTTTTCCAGAACAAGGGTAGTCTGTGTTTTCATTGGAAATGATTTTAAAAATATGGGGCATCTGTGTTGAATAGACAGCAATTATAAATGTTTGTCAGTTCTATAAGAAATCAAATTTAAAATTTGGCTACTGACCCATGATTATTTTCCAGGTGTATTTAAATTGTCAGTTAATTTCTGCATACAGATCTGGCTATGGTCATAATTCTAGATGAAGACAATGTTAAAAAGCATCACATAATCTATTTTATTATTATTACTATTTCCATTTCAAATGGTCACCTCCTTCCAGCCCCTACTCCACGAGCCAACCACCCCATCCTCTTTCCTTTGCCTCTAAGAATGTGCTCCCCCACACACTGACCCACTCCTACCTCACTCTTCTAGCATCTCTCTTCTCTGGGGCATCAAGACTCCATCAGACCAAGTGCATCCCCTCACACTGAGGCCCGACATGGCAGTCTTCTGCTACATATGCTCTTAGCATACAAAGAACAGCACATGCATGTTCTTTGGTTGATGGCTTAGTCCTGTGAGCTCTCAAGAAGTCCTGTTTGTTGACACTGTTGTTCTTCCTATGGAGTTAAAATCCCCTTCAGCTCCTTCAGTCCTCCCCCTCTTCCATAGGGGTCCATGGGCTCAGTTCAATGGTGGTGTAAATATCAGCATCTGTGAGTTTCTCAGTAAGGTGCTGGCAGAGCCCTTCAGAAGCCAGCCATGCTAGGTCCTGTTTTCTAGAATATCTTGACATCAATAATAGTGTCATGGTTTGTTGTCTGCTCATGGGATGGATCTCAAGGTTGGGTGGTCTCTGGATGGCCTTTCCTTCAGTCTCTACTCCCTTTTGGGTTCCTGCATTTCCTTTAGACAGGAACAATTCTGGGTTAAAACTTTTGAGATGGGTGGGTGGCCTCATCTTTCAACTAGGGGCCATGTCTTTCTACTCAAGTTGCTCTCTTCAGGTTCTATCTCCCTGCTCCTGGGAATTTCAGCTAATGTTATCCCCATTGGGTCCTGGGAACCTCCCACATTCCTGGTGTCTGGGACTTTCAAAGGGTTCCCCCCATTCTCTACCTCACACTGATGCATATTTCTATTCATTCTCCTGGCTCTCTTGGCTTCTCTCCTATTTTCCCCCATATCTGATCCTGACCTCCTTTTCCACTCTCTTTCTGATCTCGCATCCTGGTCCCTCCCTCCCTCTGCCTCCAGTGATTAGCTTATTCCCCCTTCTAAGTAGAATTGAAACAACCACACTCGGAACTTCCTTTTTCTTAAACTTCATATGGTCCTTGAGTTGTATCATGGGTATTCTGAACTTTTTGGCTAATATCTACTTTTCAGTGAGTACATATCATTTAAGTGTTTTTGGGTTTGGGTTACTTTACTCAGGATGATATTTTCTAGTTCCATTTATCTGCCTGCAAAATTTGTAATGTCCTCATTTTTAATACCTGAGTAGTATTCCATTGTGTCAATGTACCACATTTTCTCTATCCATTCTTTGGCTGAGGGACATCTGGATTGTTTCCAGCTTATGACTATTACAAACAGTGGAGCCTTATCATTTGGGGGAGCATCTTTTGCGTATATTCCAAGTGTGATATAACTGTGTCTTCAGTTAGAAATATTTCCCATTTTCTTAGGAACTGCCAGATTGATTTCCAGAGAGGTTGTACCAGTTTGCAATCCCACCATCAATGGAGGAGTATTCCTCTTTCTCCACATCCTCACCAGCAATTGTATGTGCTTCTCAACCACAAACAATTCTCAATTGAGAATTGTTTGCTTAGCTCTGTACCCCATTTTTTCATTGAGTTAGTTGGTTTTATGGAGTCTAACTTCTTGAGTTCTCTGTATATATTGGGTATTAGCTCTCTTTTGAGTATAACATTAGATCTTTTCCTATTGAGAGTGCTCTTTACCTTATAGAAGTTTTTCAGTTTCAGAGGTCCCGTTTGCCAATAGCTGATCTTAGAGCCTGAGCCTTTGATGTTCTGTTCAAGAAAAGTTCCCCTGTGCCAATGTGTTCGAGGCTATTTCCCAGTTTCTCTTATATGAGATTCAGTGAATCTGGTTTTATGTGAAGATCCTTGATCCACTTGGAGTTGAGCTTTGTAAAGGAGATAAATATGGATCAATTTGCTTTCTTCTACATGCAGACCACCAGTTAGACCAGCAACATTTGTTGAAGATGCTTTCTTTTATCCATTGTATGGTTTTGGCTTCTTACTCAAAGATCAAGTGTCCATAGATATGTGGGTTTATTTCTGGGTCTTCAATTCTATTTCACTGGTCAATTTATATGTCATTGTACCAATACCATGGGGTTACAGCAGATCTCCTGTTAAGACAGAAAGGTTCTGGTATGTACAAGAGGGTCAGGAGAGCAGAGTTATTTGCTGAGAGCAGAGTTATTTGCTGAGAGCAGAGTTATAGACCTGAAGGAAGTTGAGGCTCCTGAAGAACAGATATGTCTCATGCTCACTGGGCTCTGTGGAGGTCCTAGTTTGGGCAAGTATTGATATGTGGGTCTCACCTGTGTCCCTGGCTATGACAGAACTCCTAGGAGACAGGGTATCTCTGGGGTGTGAGAGGGCAGGAGAAAGAACCCCTATTTCAATCTCTTTATTATTAAATAAAATTACTATAATATGATACACTCATGCAAGTGAAAACTAAGGTGTCTTGCTTAATATTTTATGCCACAAGTAGCAATCTGTAATAGTCAGTTAGGTAGAAAAAATTGATTCTGTTTACTATAAGTGATGCATCTAAATGTATTTATCAAACTACTAGGTTTGACTTGGTAACTCTAGGAATGTGTCTATAGACCTTGACAACAACTGTAATGGCAGAATCCATTTGCTATAATTATTTTGGACATTGAGAGTCTATTAAAGCTTTGAAAATTCTGGGAGAATATGTGATTAATTTAAGTCATTTCAGCTCCTAATACTGGACAACCAACTATCAATTTCTTGTTGTCCTGACATATAATAGCTAATTGCATGTGTATTTCTAGCATAAATCACACATAGTTCATACAAAGCATAGTAGTCACGAAAGAACTGTAACTCCCAGTACCAGGGGTAAGTTCTGATTGCTAATCAGACACAGACTAACAAATACAAGATATGTATTACTTTTCTGCTCTTCCTGTTTTGTTAGCTTTTTCTCCACACAGTGATGCAAGTTTCTGGACATGGAATGCCAGTGTGCTCATGTTATCTTTCTTTCTATATTTTCTACTATGAGCAGCAAGAACAGGAAAATCTTCATTATTTAGAAACAAATGTTTATATGAGATAAAATAGATGTAACCATATGTTCCAGGAAAAGGAAAGGGCTCAGAAAATCCACAACAGATTATTACATATATGCTCAGGATTATAAAAACATCCAAAACAACTTAAAAAAAAAACCAAGCAAAAGAATGTTAAATTAAATTATCAAATCATAGGAAAGGAAGAGATTGTGATTTTTGAATCACCAAACCAGTAGACTCAAACATCTTAAATTGTTCAGGTTTCAACAAGAAACTTAACCATACCAAGGGCCAAAAATTATTTTTCATTTAATGAAGACAACATAAGTCTACAAAAATTAGCCCTGTAAAGACCTCTGATAAATCAACTTTGAGACAATGTATTAAAGCAAGCACAGTTAAAATAGGCACTAAGCTCAAGAATTAATAAATGAGAACTCATGAGACTAAAAATTTTCTGAATGGCAAAGGACACTATCATTTACTGCGTCATGAAGCTGTAGCCTACAGGATGGGAATTTTTACCAACTCCACATCAGACAGAAGGCTAATATCCAAAATATATAAAGAACTCAATAACCTGATATAAAAATCAATTTAAGAAAACGTGTAAATGTGTAAACAGAGAATTCTATGAAATTCAAATGGCCAAGAATAACTTAAAGACTGGTTTAACATTCTTAATTATCAGGGAAATATAAATCAAAACTGTTTTAAGATTCCATTTTACACATGTTAGAATGGCTAAGGTCAATAATACAAGTGAAAGCTCATGCTACTAAGGATGTGGAGCAAGGGAAAAAATACTCCATTGCTAGTGAGAGTGCAAACTTGTACAGATACTATGAAAATCCACATGGTGGTTTCTCAGATGGAAAATGATCTACCTCAAGATCCAGCTATACCATTCTTGGGCATATACCCAAAGAATGCTTCATCTAACTACAGAGAAACTAGTGTAAGGATGTTCATTACTGGTTTATTCATAATAGCTGGAATTTGGAGATATCCCAAATATACCTCAACAGAAGAATGGATAAAGAAAATGTGGTACATTTACATAATGGAGTATTATTCAACTTTAAAAAAAATGACATCATGAAATTTGCATGCAAATGGATGGAACTAAAATAATCATACTGGGTAAGGTAACCCAGACCCAGATTGCTTCAATCTGTAGACTTAAAGATGTTAGGCATAGAGGAAGAGGATAGACAAACGGGAGGAAGAGATGACTCTCCCAGAGTAAAAAATAGAATAGATTTTAATGGGTGTACTGGATTGGGGTTGGGGATGAGAACTGGAGGATCAGGTGGGAAGCTGGAGCGAAGATGGGATTCTGGGAGAGAATGAGCAGGAGAGATAGGGGGAATTGAAGGACATTTGAGGGATGGTATGTAAATGCAGTTCAGTGGAACTATTGTAATGATAGTCTGATTGTAATGAGGCCTCCAAATAATGAAGAAGACAGAATCCAAAGGCCATCTCTGGTTACCAAAGGATGTTTCCAATACTGAGACTGGATGTTATCCACTTGAGCTATTGACTGAAAGGGTCCCATGGAAATACCCTACTAACCTATGCCATGATTGCTTTCCACAACAAAGTGACAGCAAGTTCCCATTGCAGACAACAACACCATACAGTTTATTAAACATGGAGATGGTACCTAAATAGAACATTCTCTTCTGTGTTTTAGTGTCTGTGATACAGAGAGATACTTTGCAGGCTACCAAAGAGCAATGTAACCACCAACTTAAGCATAAAAGCTTTAAAGTAGAATCTTCCCTGCCTGCAAATATGCTAGGGCGATGGTAGCATAACTTGAGGGAGTAGTCACCCCATGTCAAATTTGACTTAAAACCCACTTCATGAGATAGAACTATACCTGATGACATTGCTTTGGTGACCAAGAACTAGAGACTAGATATCCCAGAGACCTAAGGTAAAACCAAAAACTACAAGTCATAAAACAAATGAACAAGCAAAAAGTAACACCAAAATGACTCCCATTATGATATTCTGCTATATACATAAATCAGTGCCTTCATCAACCATCACAGAGAAGATTCTTCCTGCAGCAGATGAGTGCAAATACAGAAACACACAGCCAGACATGTAAAGAGAGAGATACTTTGGAACACACAGCTCTATACGCGATGTCTCCATTAAATCCCTACCCTCGGAGCTTAGGGAACCCTGAAGAGGAGGAGGCAGAAGGAATAAGAGAGACAGCGGGAAAGGGGAACACCAGGAGAACAATGTCCTCTAAAACAACTGAGCAAAGTTCATATAAACTCAGAGACTGAAGCAGAATGCACAGAGTCTACATGGGTCGGTACCAGGTCATCTGCATATATACAATACTTTTCAGTTTAGTAGTTTTATGGGACTCCTGAATGTGTGAACAAGTAGATCTCAATTCTTGTGCCTTCTTCAGGAGCCTTTTATTTTCTAGTTGGCTTGTCTTGTCCAACTTTTATATGATAGTTTTCTTTTTATATTATGATACTTATTAAAAAGTAAAATCCTGTGTTTTAAATACAGAAAAATAATTAAAATACTGCTGTATTCTTAATGATGACTATTTCTTTGAGAATTTGATCATACTATCACCAAGGAATTAAAACTTAAATGTTATGAAAGTATAGGAAATAGTGCATAAGTGACATGCGCATTAATTTTAAAAAAATTATTCTTTTCTCATATATCCTGACCTTCATTTTCCCTCCCTCTTCTCCTCCCTGTCATCCCTTTCACATCTCCCCTTTCTCACTGATCTACTCCTCTCTCTTTGTCTACAGAAAAGGGTAGGCCTCCCAGGCATGTTAAACAAACATGGCATATTAAGTTGAAATAAGCCTAGGCATGTTATGGCTGGATGAGGCAACCCAGTAGGAGGGAAAAAGTGTTAAGAGCAGGCAAAAGAGTCAGAGAGAACCTCAACTCCCACTGTTAGGAGTCCCACAAAATCACAAAACTGTACAACCATTAGGTATATGCAGAGGACCTAGCTGAGACCATAGATGGTCCATGTTTGCCATTGCAGTCTCTGTGAGCCCCTATGAGACCTGTTCAGTTGAGTCTACTGGTTGTGTTCTCATGGTATCCTCTGACTCCTATAATCCTTCTTCCCCTTTTGCAGGGTTCCCTAAGTTCATCTAATGTTTGGTTGTAGGTCTCTGTATCTGCTCTTATCAGTTGCTGGATACAGTTGCTCTCTGATGACAATTATACTAGGCTCTTATTTATCAGTATAGCCAAGTATCATTAGGAATGACTTTATTTTTTTGGTGTTGTTTTGCTGGTTCTGTTTGATGCTATCATTTGTTTCTGGGCTATACAGCCTCTGTTTCCTGGCCCTCCAAGCAGTGTCAAGCATGTGCTCCCTCTCATGGCAGGGGTCTCAAGATGAACGACTCATTGGTTGGCCATTCCATTGAAGCCTGAATGTTTTGCAGGCATGATAGATTATATATCAATAGTTTTGTTGCTGGTTAGGTGTCACAATCCCTCCATTGGGAGGAAGATTTGCCTGGTTACAGAAGATGAAAAATATATTGTTATAAATATTTATAAGATGATAGAAAGCAGAAGGAGAAAGAGAGAGAGAGACAGAGAGAGACAGAGAGAGAGAGAGAGAGAGAGAGAGAGAGAGAGAGAGAGAGAGAGGCAAAGAGAGACAGGGAGGAAAAACTTCTCTAAAACAAATTTTCTAGAAGGTTCTGAATGGTAAAAGGAAAATGCTATTAACCATAAAACAAAATTACACAGATAAAAGAAAAATCTCAATAAAGATAAATACATAAACTGTTATTAAAGGTATTGTTTCTGTAACTAATTTGTAACTCATATTTTGCTTTCTATAAAATTTAAGATAGAAATAGCTTTAAAATCTATGATTGATTTGTGGTATACAGTGTATAAAGGTACATTTTGCAATATCAATAACTAAAAGATATAAATATGATTCTGTTAAATAAAAATATTCTAGTCTATTGAAATTAATAAGACATACATCCAAGTTATAATGACATAATTTAGGAATGCTAAATGTAATCACCATAGTAATAACAAGAAAAATAAAATTAATAAGGGGTTTTGCTACAAACAAGTAAACAAACAAAAAAGTAAAGGACACCAAGAAATGACAGAAATGATGAAATTCTAAATCTGATGTACCACTAATGGGCTAAATCATTCATGAAAATTCTCTCAACAATGAAAAGAACTCAATAGATTTACTAGTAGAATTTTAAGTAGACTTTACTCAGCCTGCAACATTTGTGAATGATGAAGACATCATTCAGGGGAAGAAAGGCAGTCTTTCTACAAATAGAGCCAGAGAAACCCGTGAGTTCATGAAAATTGAATGAAGCTGACTTCTTACCCTAATGTATCTACAATAAATAACTGAAAATATGTCTAAATCCTAAAAGCATACTCCACAAACAGTTCAAATCCTTAGAAGAAAAGAGGCTAAAATTTTATTACATTGGACTTGACAATAATTTCTTCAATGTGGCACCAACGATAATTAATATGAATATGCAAAGAAATTAATAATGACCAAGTTGAATTTATTAAAAAATTAAAAGTTTGCCATGCATAGAAAACACAGAATTAAGAAATGACACACAGACTAGAAGAAAATTTCAAATCTTTCATTTGTGAAATATAAAGCACATGCAGGGAATTTTAAAAATTGTACATTAAAATTAATAACCAATGCAAAATTGAGAAGGAATTACATTTGTGGTTAAAAACCACACAGAATGTATAGAAAATCTAAGGAGACCATGTGATCCCATGTTCACACCAGCATGATTCATAATAGTTGGTTATGAAATAGGAGGAAAGTTCCCTTTTGTTATACTAAAAAATTAGTAGTATACTATATATACCTACTATGGACAATTAATAAGAATAAAAGAGTGAAAGAGTCATGTTGTTTGTGATCGTATACATGCAGCCTGATTATACTGTGCTAAGTTAAATAAATACATATAGACATGTGTTTCATAAATACAAAGAGTGTGTGATTCACTTTATGTGAGTCCCATAGAAAAACTCTTATAATCATAGTCCAGTGAGAAGCTACAGGGACAGGAGAGAAGGAGAATGAGAATTTTTCTCCCTGAACACTGGAGGTGGTTATGTTGGTAGAAAATAGCAAACACATTTAATGTTATTGAGCTGCACACTATAAATAGGACATGTTAGTGAATTTTCATGTATGTTGTTATAACAAAATTTTGGAGAACTTTTATTCTAATTCTACAATAAAATTAGTGAAACAGAGGCAGAAATTCTTCTTTGCTAAGTATGGCATGTAATCTCTCACAAAATGAGTTTCTTCAATTATATCCTGTTTCTTAGATATTTATTGTACAGGGCAATGTAATATGAACATTTATTATCACCATAACTGACTCACTCAACACTCACTGTGATTGGCACATCCACAACATCAGGTACCGTAAAATCATCTCTGAAGCATTTGTCGGCTTTCATTAGGTGGGTAAAAATGATAAGATAGTAAAATGATTAATATAACATCTTATATGACTTCAGAAATTTAGAGCTAAGAAAATCCTTAGAAACTAAACAGACCAGACCCCTTATTCTGCAGACATGAGACTTGGGAAGCCACTGTGGTACTCATGAAAGGTTATAACAAAGATTAACAGAGCTAAAATCTCGTTATCCCTATCTTTCTTATTAAAGTAAGCACCAATGACAGGCAACCCTCAGTACTACATACATGTCTAAGCACTTTACATATTCATTTAATACATCATTCATTCATCTAGTCTTTACAGTATAAAGCAGTTCCTAATATTTCTCCATGCTTTACATAATAAAACTGGAGTTCAAGCAGATGAAATGATTTATCCAAAGCTTTTTGTATATTGCACAAATGTCTACAAATGATTGAATAGTTCACCATAGCTGTTGTTTAGAAGCTAGTCCTATACATTATTTTGCTAAATTGCTATGAATTTGTAAAATCATATAGTTTATACAATACATACACACATATTGCATATACATGTACATACATATATCTTTTTCCTGGGCTCTTTTTTAAATTTGAAAATTCTCTGGAAACAGAAAGCAATACACTTTCTCCTTATTTCTAATGGAAGTGCCAAGTTACACAATTTCTTCTTTCTAAAGAATTTGAAGGTACCCCATCTTGCTAAACAAGGGCTAATAAGGTAAGAAGGATACACAGATCTAGAGAGTTGCTATTTTCTTTCCCATAACAGAGCCTCATATTTTATAGCTATGTTTCATAATTAAATAATTTGCATGCCTCAAATAAGTACAACAGAAATTAAGATCCTTGGACAAAAACAAAAAGCAGAAAAGGTTTTGGCACAGTGAACTGCATAATTTATATGATTTGCATCATAAAATTTGGAGAGATCCGATTTGAAAAAGCTGAAATTCAAGTACAGGAAAGTATTTGTACAAGCGCCCAACTTGTTCCTGAACCACATTCCATGACAGACCTTTATTTCTTTGGCTATGTCAACTCTCTTTCATCATCACTGAAGCTTGTCTCTCCCTCCATGACTGGGCCTTTCAAATACATACAGACTTGCGTGCTTTACTATATATTTGCAAAACTATAATTGTGAGACAAGAACAAATCCACATTGAAATGCAGATTTGGTGGCTTACCCCAACAAAGTCAATTGCCAGTTAAGTAGCATGTGTACTCAACCATCTTGAGTTATTCAAATGTTCAGCTCATCAAATGGACAATGTAGGATCGTTTAGTGTTAAAATATAACAGAGAGTAGGGTTTTCTGTTACTGACACTTCAAAATGAGAGAAGGTTGACAATCAGGGTCACAGAGAAGATAACAGCAAACAAAACTGGGGAAGTGCAGTATCTATATTGCAAATCAAATGTAAGCTAGTTATGTTGCCTTAGAGCCTTGTGAATTGAATTTGAATAATTATGTGGGTTCTAGGAACACACATACTGTCTCTAGTTATCAGCTACCCAGCCACAGGACTAATAGTGTAGGTACGTCATACTTTAAAGTGTGAGAGTCACTAATTGTGATGTATACCTAATAAACTGTTCAAAAAGTGTATTAACTGGCCTTTTGGCAAGAAAAAATAATAAATTGTTATATTAATTAATGACCAAACAAAATACATTATAATTCTCTTATCAAACATGCCTAAAAACTTAGACTTAATAAAAGTTTGTTTTAACTATGGTAATAGTCTAGGCAGATCACAGATTCAGATGACTCTGATTGAAATTTCAACATTCTGTAGAAATTCTGTAGCTTCTGTTTGGGATCCAATGGCTTTTTCCATTTTCTATGATCTTTTCTGGATTTTCTGGATCCTGTTGGAAGACAGGGGAAATATCTTTGAGACTTTATCTAGTTCTGATCTCTTTCCTATCAGAGTATACTCCTGTTTACCATGAGTTAATGATTCTGTCTCACCTCAGTTCAAAAGCAGTGTATCAGGTTGACCTTGGAAAGGAACGTCTGATACGAGAAGCCAACATCAATCTTGTAACAGGTTTGTTTCGTTGAATATGGTATAATGTGCATGCATGTATGCAAGTGTACATATAGATATGCAAATAGGAATTAGAAAAAGGCTTTATATAAAGATATTTGGGTTATAATAAATTTACTATATTGTGGGTGATTTCAGCTTTGTATGTATTGATTCCTAACAGCACATTGGCATTCTTGCATTTCTATTTATAGATTTTGTTCATGACAGATACTGTGGATTTTGTCTATAAAGGTTTCTTTCTGGTTTCCATCAAGTGAATAAAATGTGTCACCAATTATTAAGCATTCTTAAAGAGCCTTATACACATATTTAGGTTGTACATATAATTAGAGCAAGGTTTTATGCCTAAGGGAACAAATATGTTTAATTTATATACTTAGTGTTCTGGTCCATATTTGCTAACCATTAAGTTATGATTGTCAGCAAATTAAACCAGTTTTTAATATTCATCTTACTTTTCTCACAAAACACTCTGTAAAATCATCAGCAGAAATCAAATAATGATGATAACATTAATAGTAATAATAACAGAATTAGAGTGGAAAACCCAGTTAATTCTACTTACGCATAACCTGATCTAGACATTGTGAATGGTAATTATAATTTCAAATTTTTAATAAACCTTTTTACTTTATATCATTTTACAAATAAGTGTGTTTCTGTGCTTTTTAATAGTTAAAGGATTGTATGACTATATTGAATCCACCTATCCAATATAATGCTTCTATTTTGTAGAAAATTTATTTTCCAATTTTATTAATTGTTTTTTTGAAATAATTTGAATTTTTTTAAATTTACTGAACCATTGGCCCTCAAATTCTTCTATTTGCTGAATGTCTGGAAAAGAAAACATGTTTATTGTGTCTGACCTTTAGCAAGTTTAGAGAATAGTACAAGAATTCATGACAGTATATCAACACGCTTACCTGCCTTTTGATATATACCTCCTCTGCATCCAGTCTGGATGACATTACATTTCTTTCCAGAGGTTAAATTGATAAGATCCTGACAACAAATTCTTGGTTCAAAGTTGCACGTTTGGATCATTATGATTTCCTTCTTTTTTGTCACTAAACTTGACAAGTCTGGTATAGAAGAATTTTATTTTTTCTTTCTCTCAAGTAAGTTCTGCAGGTTGCACTGAACATCTTAATGTTCACCCATTCTTCATAGTCCCACATTCACTCATATTCTCGGCAGCTTTTCATTCTCTGACATATGAATGCTAATTATATAAGAAAAATAAGCAAATAATTTTAGTGAGGAAATGTCACACAAAATAACACTTCCTTAATTCTAGAATTAATTTTATGACTGAGAAGGTTTCAGTTCATTATTCTCTCATTTATTGTCAAATAATGTTTGTTAAAGAACTTTTCACCAAATTCAAGCACTGCAATTTATTGTATTTGTTAAAGAAGTGTTTTCATAAAGGCAAATCCAAAGAATAATGTGGATAAATTTAACTCTAATGAGCAATTCAAGTGAGAAGGTATCAAAATAACTTAGTTAAAAATGAGTCACAAAATATGCCACCATGGGTCAGGAAAAGCCTGGAAAACATCAATCCTATATGACCAACTGCAGGCAAGTGAGTAAATCTGGTAATAGGTAAAGTTGTCATCCCCAGGGAAGGAGTACATTACTTGGTTGTCCAGTGCCAAATTGAGAGCCCTGAAAACATATATATATGCAAGTAACATTATGTGGGGTCAACATATTACCATTTCTTTATATGTTGTAGGTACATATGCATGCAATAGCAATTGATGAAAAAAGAGTCCATGCATTTGAGGAGAGACAGAAGGGAATGTGAGACAGTTTGATGTAAGAAACGACAAGGGATTAATGTTCTAATTAAACCACAGTCTCAATAAAATGAGTCACAAAATGATACATTAATCAATGTTTATAATAAATCATTTTTTGGAAGTATTACTTTTTTCAAAAATAACAAATAAGCTATCTTTAATTTTATGTTTGTGAGAATGATACTAGCTACCTAAGCCCTTGCCTCCTAGTGCAGAAAATTCATTCTTTTGCCTGCTATTATGCCTGGAACTACACAGATCTTATAATCATTTCATCAAGCCTGAAATTGTGCCCAGAAATTTATAAATGTTTTCAAATAAGGATTTCTTATATCAGCAAATGAAACTGGTGATAAAATTGAGAGAAGAAGAGATTAAATGCCACAATTCCTAGTAGGGAATTCTTATTATAAGCACATTGCAATACCTAAGAAGTCCAGTATAAAATAACAATAGTATTGCAATAAAGGATTGTTTTACACATCCAAACACTCTTTTCACCATATCTGTGACAGAAGTACCACTTTTTAAAAAAAAAATTCCATTTACTCCCTTAACTTCTAAGCAAAAGCAATAATTAAAAGGTAATTACATCTACAATACACCTGTACCCAAGGCTATTCGAACATTGTGCAAAAGAGACAGAAAGATTGTAAGAACCAGAGGAACAGAGAGTTTGCAGAGAGGTTTTGTCTTCCAGAAATATGAGAAGTTATCATCATACAGTCTCATCAACATGACCCCCAACCCATATGACCTGAACAAGAACGATGATGCTACTGAGTATATCAAACTGGACAGAGAAAGGCATATGAGACCTGAGTCCTACACAAAGAACTATAGGCAACTGAAGAAAGCTGGGAACAGGAGACGTAATCTTTCCCAGAGAATAACACACCTATTGGTTGTTCAGTGCCAAAAATTCATCCTTGAAAAGATACATAAATGTGACATTATATAAACTGATCATGCTATAGTTATGAATATAAATGTATGCACATATACATATATGCATGGGACAACAACTAGTAGAGAAAATGCTATGAATTTGAGAGAGAGTGGGGAGGGGTATCTAGTATAGAGGAAAAGAAAGGAACAAACATTGCCATTAATTTATAATATCAATGATAATTTAAAAAAAAAGAAATCAGGATAACACAATTCATTAGGCATTTTGTTTTTCCTTCCACACATCATTCAAAATGGCTAGGAGGTTTTAGTGTTGAAAAAAATAATAAGATCTCATTAGAAAGGAGAAATATAATGGATGATTATGAATGAATGGGGATGGCTGGAATGAGATGATCAAGTAGGAAAGGAGAGAAATAGAGGGACAGGAAGAGAATATGAGGAGATACAGTTAAAATCAAGGGCCATTTGAAGGATAGTATGGGGACCTAATACAGTAGAACTTCCTGAAATATGTACATGTATGAAGATGATCTAAACAAAATCGCCAAATGATGGAGGAGACTGAGTCTCAAATTAACATTAAATGAAACTTTCAGTACCAGGATGGGGTTGCATTTAATTGAGTTGTTGCTAAAGGATTTGTTTGGTAATATCCAAACAGCTGAGATTGTTAACAAAACTCTAGGTTGCTCTTCACTATCTGACATCAAGGTCCCATTGCTAAAGACAGCCCAAAGCACAGACATCATCATGGTCTTCTTATAATGTGGGCAATGGACATCAACACAGATGCTGGCTGCAGCAGAACCTCAGACCCAGATGTGGCCTTCCAGGAAGCAGCATGGACCTGGACATCACTGTGGTCTCAGATGGCAGTGCAGGACACTAACATCAATATGGACCCCATGGCCAGCAAGACCTACAGATACCAATGTGGCTGCAGGGTGCGGTACAGACTCTGAATGGCTCTAGGCGGTAACATGGACCACAAACATCAATGAGTGTCATGTACACAGTGACAGTCTAATTAGTTTTTTTTTTTTAAACCATGATGATATCTGTGCTCTGGGCTACCTCCAAAGGCCTTGTCTGGGTCAGGGGTCTTATTGAAGCAGCGAGTTGTGTTTACCATCTGTCTGCTGTTGGTAGAAACTGTGTGGAGGCAGATAATCCAGACTCCTGTATGGATTACTGTAGATGCACAGTTGAGAAGGAGGGGCATGGAAGGCTTCTGTGACCATATCTTCCTTCCTCTTCTCTTCCTTCTCCCCCTTTCTCTCCCACCGCCCCAGCCAAAAATAAGGGCCTAGACAGTAATCTACTGAAGAGGACTCTTAAAATGTAGTGTGGGGATGCTGCTGTATAGCTTTCCACAATTGGTGCCTTCTGGCGCGGCTAAAGGAGGAGAAGGACTCAGTTTGATTTAAGGAAAAAAAACCACAGAGAGTTTCACTAAGCTCCAGTGACTACATAGATAACAACACAAATTAGACTTTTAAAAATTATTTTCCCCTTTTTTGAGGGGGAGGGAGGAAGGTCACAAAGGGGGGCAAGACATGAAAGGGCTGGGAAGTGAGGGTGATCAGGGCACGGCATGATGTGAAAGTCCAAGAGAATCAATAAAAATGTTATGTTACAATATTACTAATTAAAACCACACTGGACTTCTCAATTAAAATAACGTGTATTAGACTTGATTGGGAAGGATTTGTCTTAGAGCCTGAATAGAAAATCACTGATATAGACGATCTTTTGTGCTTTGCCAGCATGAAATTACAATAAGAGACCAAATTGTAGAGATGTCAAAAATGTCCTTGAAATAAAAGAAGATGATGCTGAACATATTATAAGAGTTAGGATAAGTTTCTCATCACAGAAGAAAATGAAATAATTTTGTGTTCATTAACCAACTTTGAAATAATCTTCAATTAAACAGACAATAGATTCCCAAGTCCTACACAGATAAAACCTTCATCTTTCACAGAATATTTCCATCCATTTAGTTGTCATGCTTCAAGCTTTCTCTGCTTCTAATTGTGCTCATGTTAACAAACATGTCTAGGAATGAGGGGAAATAATGAAATAGACTTTTTAATTTCTGAAGAGCCTATCATAATGTTATTTTGTATTAGAATTAGATATGTCAGCCATTGTTAATTAAAGAGTACAATGATTATGAGGAAATGATTTCTCTGTTGAAAATATTTCTTAAATTGAACTGAGTTACTTATTCTAGAAAACAGTAATTTCTATTATTTTAAGTAATATGGAATATTGGGCATTTTGACTTGCAGATTCCAGTTTCATAAACATGTTTCATATAACATGTGTTTCATATATCATATCCAATATGACACAAATATTTTTAATGCCATCTTTATAATATTGTCAAAATTTATCAAATATAAACTTTGGAAGACTATAACATAAAATGACTAATTTAAAGAGAAAACAATCTTTGAGATGGATATTATTTTGACTGATTTTCATGTTATGAAACAGTTAATAAAATATTTTATGTTCTTAATATTTACATATTGTTTTGTATACTTTATCTGTATATGCTAGGTGGCATCATCATCCAAGGTATGGAAGAGTTTCTGCTTGTATATGGAGAAGTGTGTTTGGAGATTACAAACATACTTTACTATTAAAGGTGCACAGGGAAAGGATGGTATCTTCATCTCATATTTCCCTGAACGCTCTCTTTTATAGATAATTAAATGGACTCAATGGTGTTTTTATGAAGATAATATAATTATAGTATCAGCTAATCATGATTACATTCCTTTTGTTACAATTTGACATGAAAATAAATGACTGTGTTTTATATTTCCTATATAACATTTCCTTTCTATCCTAGCATATAGTGCATGCAAGGATCCCTCTCACCCATAAGGTGGATATTAGAAATAACATCTTCAAAATGAGTATTTCTTCAAGTGTTTTTAGGTTACACATTTTTTTTTCTTAAAATTTTATTCTCAAGTGAATGGTTATAATTTTTATGAAACTATTTCCAGGAATTGTTCCTAATGTATAGCTGAAGTAGAAGTTTCTAGATTTATCATGTGATACAGACAGAGGTAGTATTTTGCTGAGGCAAGACCCATGGGAGGACATGTGATATTAGGAAAGAATACAAATAGGAGTCAGTGGACAGTCATGGTATCCTTGTATAGCTTTGCTTTGTGGTCTTCTGTCTTTGATGATCTTCTCTTTACTGAGAAAGACACAGCAGAGAACTTTTCCTGGCATCATCTCAGCTGGTCCAAGTCACTGCTGCTGACTTGTGCCAATTTGGCAGAAGCCTGTTGGTTTCTTCTGGATCATGCCACCTCTGATGATGTTTGTTTGGTATCCTGACACTACTGAACTGGATTTCTGGTATCCTGACAAATGGAGATTGGAATCACCCCAAAGAATTACTTCTAAACAAGTCCATACCCCTTGTCCTTTTACCATTTTTTCTCCCCTACCTTTGGATGGTGGGCTTAAGGGGAATAAAAGCAAATGCTTATTTAAAAAAGTTTATGTCTATATACAGCAATAGACACTAAGGTAGGACACGAAGAGGCAGAAAAAGCATACTGATCCAAAATGGGAGTGAGAGTCAGTGTGGATAAGTGAGCATACAAGATTACACCCTGAGACATAATCTCTGGAATCCCGAAAGGTATCCTTCAAAAGGAACATTACTTATGCTCAGCGTTTGTATGATTTACACATCAAGAACAGAAGATGGATCTTGAATTCTGATAGTTTATATTCAAGGGTATTGGGCATGGGGAAGAACCATGTGCTATATGATAGGTACTATCTGATGATAGAACCTAGTCGAAACTTAGAATGGAATGACCTCTAACCCTGGCCTAAATCAATGAAAGGTTTTTCTATCTAATGCAGGAAGTTCATTGGTAGTATCTATGTATTTACACTGAAAATTAAACTTATGCTTTCTGGATTTAAATATGTTGATACCATTGCAGTTTGAATGGTCTCCAGACAGGCTTCACATCCAAACTGAAATATGAAGAAAAAGAGCAAAACTAGTGATGTCTCAGTCAAGTTTTCAATTTGAGTTTCAGAGGCTTTATAGAACAAATGAGTGAAAGCTATGTTGGAATGTGTCAAGAGTTTAAAAAATATAGAAGGAAACATTGAGTAAGCAGATTAAGGACTCATATGAAAAACTCTTATACCAAAAGGAGACAATATTAATGTATTGTATGATTGAAATAGTTGTATCCATGCCAGCTTGGGCAAACTGAAGATTTATATGATGTAGAAGTAAGTATTCTGAAAGTCAAAATGAGAGCATGTGGTTTTATTTTCAAGTCAAGTTGTACTTTCACAGTATGTTTGTGGTTCTGACATTCCAATTCACAGGATAAATGATGAAAACATTAACACCTGTCAATGGGGTTGAAAATGCTGTGTTCCTTAATCTAATATCAGACTGATAGTTTTGAATCCTTAAATATAATAAAATTCATTCAGTAATATTTAAATCTTGGTCATATTTATCTTTGTGAATTTTTGTCACAAAAAACTTTTCTCTAAAAAAAGATTTCTCTAAAAATAAAACAAATATATTGGTTTATTCATCAGGAAAGGAAAAGTAAAATTGAGTTGTATTGAAAATATATTGACATTACTAGAAACAAAGATAAGTAGTGATAAATTGTAGAGATTTTAAATAATAATTATCAGTAAGTCGGGCTACTTTGAAAGTTTAGCACTCAATTACAACTTAGAAACATGTATTTTAAAGATCCAAAAATGTATAATATAGGAAAACCTTAAAAATGCAAAGATTACACTTTCCTTTTATTATAAGGCATCATTCTAACATGGTTCTCTCCACAATAACAAAAGCTTCCAGGATGTGACTGGTAATCTGGGGTAAGGAAGATGAAAGAGGAAAGTATCAGTACTTGACAATATGTCACTAATAACGAGTACATTTATTTATTGTGGTTAGCTACAGATATCAGAATACCACCGTTGTGGGTAGTTTTGGAGAGTATTTTAGTGTCACTGTCATTAGTTAAAATATAAATGGGATATTGTGGACTGTATTTGTAAGAGTTTGCCTTTTCTGATTAGTTATCAGAAGTAGAGAAGATAATCATCCCGTAGAAATGTAGAAAAGCTCTCCCACTAACACAAGATATTGTTAGATTTAAATATAACATCTATGAACCTGTCTCTTTTCTACTTCATTTTCATCTTTCTATTTAGTCTCCTCTTACATGGTATTTCTTTTCTATAGACAGTTGAATTTGGAATAAAAGGAACAGTGACACACTGTAAAGTCTAGACTTTCATCCTTGCTTGGGATTTATGTTAATGTCATCTTGACTTTTGATATTCATTTTTTTTGTTAGTGAATGAAAGGATGTCCCTACTAGTCAGTCACTCTAAAAGTTTTGTGTCTTCTAAAGCTAAGAATTTTATTTGCTTTATTTTCTGCTATACTCAAACACTTAGGACAATGCCTTACATCTAGAAAATCTTCAAGAAATACTTTCTGAATTAGTAATTCTTGAGATTAAAATTTAAATATCAATGTAGTTACAAAAATAAGCAAACATATTTAATATATGTTAACAGGTACAGTATTCAATGTTCAATACAAATCATCAATTTCTTATAATACTACTGTGTGTTTTGTTACTTAGTACCCTTTCTTACTCATCATCAGAAATACTCATTTTCTGAGCTCAAAGGCCTCTATTCTTTGTCTTTTATTGTTTTGCCTTTTTTATGTTGTCAGATCACTTAGGTAACTTCATTTCACATGATTCTTTTTCTCCTCTATATAGTAATGATGTAGGGAAAGTTTCCTTGTCTGAATGCCCTTCCTACAAAAAGTGGATGAATTTCAAGTCTCTGCTTACAGTGAATAAATAGTGCTTTAGATTTCAAGTATCTCCAACATGGACAAACTCCTAGCTTCACCTCAGGTATGTTATATAACTCCCAAACCTTAAAAAGGATGCTCTCAATCACCAAGATGTTCAAACGGCTTGCTTCTGTTCTGCCCTTTTCAACTGTCCTCCTATCTACTAGAGAAATGAATTTGGCATAAAGTTTTTCAGGACTAGAACAATGATTATACTATTAAGAGCATGAACAGCTCCTTCAGAGAATACAAGCTCTGCTCATAGAGTTCACGTGTGGCAGCTCACAGCCATGAGTAAGGTCAGAACCAGAGGATGTAATGCCATCTCCTGTCTCTGTGGCCACCTGAACTTATGTGCATATAGGCACAGAAGTCATATAAAAATGCATGTACTTTAAAGCATCACTAAAATTTACCAGACTTAGTAATCATAGGTCTTATAAATAGGCAGCCTCAGTGGACAGTACCAACTTAGATAAGGACAAGTGAATCATAGGCAGAGCCATAGTGACCTGTCCCCTGAACCTACACCCAGCTGATACCCTATTCTGAAAGGTATCTGTACTCCCCCTGAACACCTATGTCCCGGTGCCATTCCCTTCCCCACATCCTGCCTTTTTGTGTTTATAACCTCTGTGTAAATAAGTAAATTATGATGTGATTTGAATAACTAAATTAAAAAAAAAAGCAAAAAAAAAATCACTAAAAGTAAATCAGCTAAAGCATTTATATTTTATTTCACCTTTTGAATTATTTTCAGTAATATAGTAATTGAAGAAATCCACCATATTTTTCCCCCCACAGAGAACTGCGGGGAACACGGGATTCGAACCAGCGAGAGACAGAGAGAGGGCGACTCCAGAGAGCGGAGCCTAGAGTGCAGTGTCACCTCGGGACGGCTATGTGAATTTAATATGAAATTCACATAACCAAGGCCTATATAATCAAAATCTAACAGAGATAGTAGCAAGCCCAAAGTGATTCTCTCCAGTGTTAAACAAATGCTATATATCTGTCATATCCTGTGTCAGACATGAAGGACAAAAAGAATGAGATAGAATATGGCTACCTTAAACTCTCAATCTTCAGGCATCAGGACTGTTGGAAACAGATAATGGAAGCTGTAAAATTTAGTCAATGTTAGTATTATAGTAAACTGACAGTTAGAATTTTGAGTGGTGACCAATTTTACTAAAATTTCATAATCCGAGAAGAACATTTCTGAAGAGGACATTGAATGAGCAGGTTTGTAAACAGCTCCTCTTAAAATTGGCCAGCAGAAATGCAGGCTTAGAATGACATTTCTGAATGAAGAAACAATAGGAGAAAATGTTGAGTTTCTGTGAAGACTAACCAGCTTTTGAAAAATAAAACGTGGCAGGGATTTAGGGAACATATTGAGCAGAGTGATGACTGCATCAGAAATGTAGATTGTTATTTGAATGCTAGGTTAGGCCTCTAAAAGGAGCTTTGTGGTCCTGAAATATGCAGTGTGCTGGAAATATTGCAAAGAAATTCAAGAGCATCTTAGAAGGGTTTTTCATATATAGGCATATCTTCTTGCTATAAATTGCAAGATAACTAAGTAGTTTCTAATGTGAATAGCAAGTATTAAATATGATTTGTTTAGTGTGTCACAAAATCAAGCTACTATATATAAAGTTAATCATCCTTTTACAAACACACACACACACACATGCACATATATGCACACACAAAATTTCCTAAGCTCTATCTTTTTTTCTTTTGTCAATTTCCTGCTGCTTGACCAAGAACTAGTGTGTGTACATATACTAAAATGCTCAAAACTCAAACACTCAAAATGCATTATTGCAGTTTTCTTATGCTGTGCATTTCCTAAGGATCTGAAGCATGGTTTTATCAGTATACAGAAGTAATGAGTACTGCAGGATATAAGATGACAATAGAAGAATTAATGCATATAAAGTCTTGGTGGTAAAATGCCTGTCTGAAGTATTTGCTGATTCACTGCCTGGCTGAAAGAAAAGATGTTTTTCCAACAGGTGAATTTGCTATAGCAATGTGAGGACAGTGACTGAGGGAGCATAAGGAAACTTGCTGTGAGAATCAAGTGCAGTACATTTTAACAACCACAAGGCTCCAAGAAACCTTAGGGAATCCACTAGAGATGCTGAGCCAATTTATCTACTAGCATCATTGCCAAGGGCATGCTAGGAATGTGAGATTCCAGCCTTGTACCACCAGAAGAGCATAAAAATATCACAAGAGTCAGTTTGGGAGATTCTCAACATCATGACCTAAAAGAAAAACGGGATGCAAGTTACTACTAATCAGTTATGCTTTTTAGTTTATAAAAAAATAAGTTTTCTACTGTAGTGTTAACCTTGTAAAGAGGCAAAGAAAAGCATCACTAGATGGTCACTACTCACCACTGAACCAGAAATGTATACACTTCAGGAATTGCTGTCTACAGAACATTACATGAACAGATTTAATGATGTGTTCATTTTATTATTAAAAAAGGATAGAAATGTAATGAAATGAGTTTTAAAAACAATCTCTCTCTCTCTCTCTCTCTCTCTCTCTCTCTCTCTCTCTCTCTCTCTCTCTCTCCTAATAGAGATTGATTATGGATGCATAGACAGGTCTTATTATAAGTGGTTGAATTTCCCTGAAATTTTGGATGTTCAATGGAACTAATCACTACAGGCAGACATTTTGAAGGAGGTAATCATATTCTCTGTCACGTTAGATGCTCCATAATATTAGATATTTGTACTACTGTTGGACCTTGGAAAAATGATAACTATTAACAGGATAGTGCTGTGGTACAGAGGGACACCATATTTCATGTTTGGTATTACTAAAGTCTGTTTAACATCTTTTTTTTTTTGTACAGAAAAGATAAGGAAAAGACATTCCAATTACAGGATCGAACGCAGAAAAGATTTGACTGAGAAGTTGAATAATATGAAAAGATGGACATAAATTACTGTACAATAATTTTGGAATTTCCAAGCATATGGGACAGAACTACATTTCATTGTAGAATTTAACACTTACAATGTCTTTTACATCTAGAAAATAAGCAAGCACATATTGTGAGGCTGCCATGAAGAAGCAGATCCATTCTGGGTTCATTTGGAGGTGAGTGAGGAGCATCAGATTCTGCAGCAGCATCAGCAGTAGTAGCTATATCTGTTGCCAGGGAAACCAGAGGCATGAATAGGCAAGGATCAAAGCTGTTAGAACTGGCAGGGAAAGGAGCACTATTGTGAGGTACAACCCAGCATTTTTATGCTACATTTCCTGGGGATTTACTATTCAAGCATAATTTGGGGCTAAGCTCATGGTGTTTTGAGATACCCATATCATGAAGTATTAATTTTGTGTCAGTTGACTCGTGTTGCTTGCAGAACATACCCAAGAGCATTCTGGTATACAGATCATTCAATAAGTTAGCTTTGAACTGAGTTCTCAATCAAGGATAATATGGAAGAGCAATTTTAAATATAAATGCAAAGTTTTAGGATTTTGTATTCTATAAGCATAAAGGCTGGGGAGATTTTCAAGTGTACTGCACTAGTAAATAAGCATTGCCTGACAAAAGAAGGAAGATTGATCAATGGTATATTGAGCACATAGAGTTATTCCAAAGCTTGAAATGTTTTCTTTTCTCTGTGATTAGGTCACATCAAATTAGACAGCTTCTGACAGAGACTAGGAGAAAGGGTGGTTTTGTTTTTGTTTTTGTTTTTTTTTGTATTTAACTTTAAAGAAAATGGCTGTCAGATCATTGAGACAGATACTCCTGGATTATAATATTTAGAAGATATTTTGAAACTAATTACTAGTGAAAGACACAGAGAATTTATAATTACAAGTTTTGAAAAATAAGCAAGCAAACAAAACACAGGAGAGATGCCCATCTTATATTTAGTCCAGCCAAGGAAATATTTTTACTTACTTATTTTTCAACTTTCATTGAGTTTATTATTTAACAATTTCATACATGTATTATGTGCATTCAGATCACTATACAAATAACTAGTCCCTTAATCTTTTTGCCATATCTACTATTCCCTCTAACTACATAGAATTCTTTGTCAAACATCCAGGATTTTACCATTTAGTTGTTGTTTTTGTTCTTCTTTTACTTGAAACCTATAGAGTTTAACTGTAGGCTTACATTTTTCAAAACCTACTTTAATAAGGGTTCTTAAATGTTTTAACCTTCTTCCTAGCTCACTTCTTCCACCACAGATAGTGGAAATGAAAGGTTAATGGGGCAAAGGGATTTGTGGACCTATTTAGAAATAGTTCTTTGGGGTGATTCGAATTTTTCTTGCCAATTAATCAGCTTTGGCCTCCACGTGGTGAGTCAACTGAGATAGGTAGCCATTGGGGTTCAGTGCTTATAACCACTGATGGGGGTGGATTCAGATACCTACAAGGGCTGTTGCCAAAGTCAGCCAGTAATTAGAGCAGTTACTCAGAGAACTTTCTTTCTTTCTTCTTCTTTCTTTTTTTTCTTTCTTTCTTTCTTTCTTTCTTTCTTTCTTTCTTTCTTTCTTTCTTTCTTCTTCTTTCTTTTGTATGTGTGTGAACAAATCTTAAATTACTGGGGTTGGCATTTCCTGTGGACAGAGAAAAAGCTATAAACTCATTGAATTTTGGGGGGAGGGGCAGTGAGAAAGAGAAGGAAAGAGAAAATTCACACACACACACACACACACACACACACACACACACACACACACACATACTGAAAGGATAAAACAAAACAGAGTCCATTAATTTCATACACACAAATATACATGCATCTATAGATAGACACATATACACATACATTCATACAGACCTACAGACTGACATATACATATTCACAGATAGAATGGTTAGAGCAAAGGTCCAGCAAAACCCACAAAGAGTGGCAAGTCGAACCAATGCCAGAGTCCCATCCACTCTCTGTTAAGTTATACCTTTTCCAAACATCATGTGTCTTCACAAGTGTGCTCTCCAGCAAAACATCACATACCGCTTTTCTAGACAGCTTCCAGACAAACATATGTCTGTTTTCAGCAATACATCCTCTAATAAGACAGTTTCGAGACAAATATCACATGGCACATCTGAGTCTCCAAAGAAACCAGAAATTTCCATGTCAGTTTAAACAGTGTCATTTGTGTGATTATGGGATTGGGACATCTATTTTAGCCTGGTGGTTTCTCACTGGTACATAACAGAAGACAATTGCTATCTGTTCCCAGATTCCATCAGCATGCAATAGTTTGACAGGGAGGAATAGTGCTCCACATGCTCATTCTTAACCCATAATTGACTGTTAATAGGCCCAGTTTTATATGGGTTCACTCATCAGCTAAAGCTGGTTTGAGGACCTGGCTACAATCACTATGTCAAACCTAGAAGACAACATTACACAAACTTTCCCTCTATCATTTGATTTCTTTTATTTTAAAATGAACACTTTTAGAAATTCCTCAGGAATTTTAATACAATGTATTTTTATACTATTTACCTCAGCTCTTCCCTTTAATTCCTCAGACACACTCCCCTTACCTAAACCTTACTTCTAAATTCACATTTTCTTTTTATCATTTAGTTTATATAACCATGTTTTCCAATATGTGCTGTCCACATATTTCCGAAAAAGAAAACTTACTCTTTTTCTCTCAAGAGCCATTCACTCTCCTCAGCTCCTCAATTGAGAAGGAAGATTATGAATCATTTTCCCACATTTTAGAATGTTGACTGGCTTGATATTGAGCAGGTCTTGGGCAGGCAATCGCAGCTTCTCAGAGTTCATGAGTTCATTGGTCCTGTCATGTCCTGAAGTTATTGCCTTCTCTAGCCCCATCTCTGGCAAGGGTTGTAATATAATCGTTTCATTTGTCAACGAACACCTCACTGTTACTTATTTTCTGCATTTTAAACAGTTTAAATGTCTGGGATAATCAATATCCACTGAGTGTACATGCATATAATGCCCCCCACCAAAAGCCAAGCAAATAAAACAATTTCTCTGAAAAAAAGTCCAAGAGCTATAGTAATGTATGATGAGAAAGACATAAATTTAAAGGTCTGTTTGATAATGTTCCAGTTTGCAAAATAATAGTAGCAGGATCAATTCTGACACTAATCAACCTTCTCTCCAACCATGTGTTATGAGTCTATAATTCTGTCTCTTGCCAGGGTAATCTCCTAGCCTTAAGGAAGTTTATATACATAACATTTTTAGGGCCAGCACACAACTCTCACTTATTCTCGGCACCTTGAGTAGCCGTGACATTCCACATCCTCATCATCCATTACAAAAATAGGCCTCTCTGAGTAAATTTGTGAGTAGCCTTTATCTATGGATATAAAAAAAATATATTTGTAAGGTATTTTATGCCATGAGAATTCAAACGAACAACAGTGTTAAGTTCCCTTTAGATACTAAAATATAGTCAACCTTCATTTCATTTTTTAATTTTAAGTTTTCTTTGAAATTAAGATATAATTAAATCATCCCCCCATTCCTTTCCTACATCTAACCCCTCCCTTGTGTCATAACTATCTCTCTTTCAAATTCTTCCTTCCTTTTTAAAATTGTTGTTGTAGTTGCTGTTGTAGTTGTTGTTTTTGGTGGTGGGGTGTGTGTTGTTGTTTTGACTTGGATTATAGAATCAAGTATGAATTTTCTGCACTCTCTCCCCAATGTATGTGTGTGTGTGTATGCTTTTATATGTATATATGTATGCTTTTGCCTGGTTTATAGTATCAAATATGAGTTTCACACTGGATAATGTATATGTAATCCAATCAGAGAGAAGTTGGTTATATACATAAGAGTAATGTCACTATTGCACCAAAGAGCACATCTTAAGTGAAATATTGACACTGTTGACTGGAGAGGTCAGAGCTGACTAAGGTAAATTTAATAATCAGTGTTCTTGGACAGCCTATATCATGCTTTTTTAACTCCAATGAAAAGAATCTAACAAGGCAAAACTTCCAGTTCAATCCCATCTTGATTTCTCTATACTTTGCAGTCACCTTGCCCAGGATCTTCAGCACTGGGGCCTTACCAACCAGTTTTGCTATGCAATCAAAAAGAGTAGCTAGAGCCTCTATCTTTTGGAAGCCTCAGCATCCTCCTTACACAATTCATAACAAGCTATGTGAAACTTGGCCCTAGTGCTTTGGCTTAGTAATACTTCAGCTAATGTGATCTTTGGCTTAAATTCCTTAAGCTGTTTTCTGATGAACTACAGAAAGAAGATGATCCATAAGCAAATGCTGAAGTTATTTTTTTCTTCTACTAGATTATTGGAATAAATTTACAAAGTTAAATATCATCAAACAAAATATAGAACGCTTGATTTCTTGCACACCTGGTCTCTCTGTGATTCATTAATTAATCTATTTTTTCTTATTTAAACACTCCTTAACAGTTCTTTTTAGACTTGCTATTTACAATCTTATTTCCCAAACTACATGGACAGAGGTACAGAAAAATAACCATCAATCACAAAAATTGATCATTTGTTAAAAATATTTCAAGATATCTAAATACATAAAAAATATTTTTTTTCTTTGTGTAGAAACAAAAATAGATTGAATACTGTAAAGGTCCTTTTTATTTCCTCAGATGATGTAATGAGAAGTGAGCTGTATCCAAGCTATGGAAATAGACTGGGTTGAGTTCAGAGTATTTTCATCTCTTCTCTAACTATTCCTATGCCTAGGCCTGGAAGCTTCTAGCCTCTATACAAGCTAATCTTCCAAGCCGAGTGATTCAATCTGTCTTCCCTCCGATTCTGACTGAATTTCTCTGCCTAGCCTCATGCTAGTACTAGCAATATGTTCTAATCTTCTGGCTCCTTCTCTGGGCAGTTCTGTCTTCACCTATATCTAGCTTTGTTCTTGCTACAACATGCTCTATAAAACTGTCCCAATAAAACTTCCAAACAAACAAACATACCAAGCTCACACACCACATATCTCTTACTCTTCCTCGATGCTCTTAAGTAGCCTCTCTTTCTTGGGCTTTTCCTATCTCAGACTTATTTTGTTAAATCTTTCTAGGCATCATCATTTTGTCTGACCCTCCATTAGCTATCACTTTAAACATGGCTTTTTTCTTCAACTCACTAACGTTATCTTCACTGTTAGGAATTAAAGGTATATAATAAGGATATGTCTGTATTCCAGCCAGAATATACGGTAATCCAGGGCATGTTTGCATTCTGATGAATCATATCTGTGGATGTGAGCCCTCACCAGAGCAGCCATGTTGCTGGATTAAAATTCCTTTACAGAATACTGTTTTTAAATTCTATAACCATTTTGTTGTTGTTGTGGTGGTGGTGGTGGTGGTGTGTGTGTGTATGTGTGTGTGTGTGTTTGTGTGTGCCTGCTCAGTATGTCTAAATGATTTACTTAGTTATTTTCTAACTAACACTGGTGTTTGCACATTCACAAGAAAGGTTTCATTTTAATAGCTCATTGTTTTAATAGAAAAAGAAAAAAATTTAAAATAAAGCTAGTTATGTATTTTGTATAAAAAATAAAGTTTATCAAATGAATGTTCTGCATTTCAAGTTTTTTGCATTATTTTTCATCTTGAATTTGTTTGCATCATTTTTTAGATAAGACAATCAGTACCTTAAAATTTCAAATAATATAAAAAAATCTAAGCATTCGAAGCAATACAATGTTAGGATTCATGGAATATTTTCACTAATTTTGAATTTTAACAGGCACATTTATTTGCTTTCAGTATAGCCTTTTGGTCTTTCTGTTCTCTTCCTCCTTTTGTACTTTGGAGTTATTCATACAGGGGGGAAATTATAGTAAGTTTCTTTTTCTCTTTGTCTTTTGTTCCTTCTTTTTTCTTCCTTACTTTTTTGTTCTTTATGTCTTTGTTTATTATGCCTGTTCTTATAAAAAAGAGTGACATGATTTTTTTCTACCAAAATTCCTTAGTTAATACACTGAATAACAAAGAAAATTTATATGCAAGTGCAGGCTTACTTCTGCAGTAATGGTTATTGAAGTTTTATGTAAATTATATCTCATGACGTCCAATCATGTTTAATGTGTATAGGCACGGGTGTGTACACACTTTTGTACAATAACTAAGAAATGTTTCTCTTTGATTCTCATCATTTCTACATTGATCAAGCAGCAAAATTCATTGCTACCCTCTCATTTCTTTGTCCTCTACTTGAGTTTATAGTAGCCCATTGAACAGATAGAAAAGTAAAATTACTGATGTCACAGAAGGTTCAGTTATTTGAGTCTTTGTTTCTGATTATTGTAGACACCTAATAGAAAGCCACAGAAAATGGATTGTTCTAATGTGTTTCACTTTTTGTTTTAGAAATGCTATATAACATGTTTTAGAATAAATAGAAAGATATAGAAGGGACAGTAATCTTAGTGAGTGAGTCCTCAAATTCACTCATCTAGTATATTAATTGTTCTGCAGAAGTTTATTACTAATGATGACATTGAAGAAAAAGAGATGGAGATTTTGAGAAACCTAGAATATAGTGAAAATAACAGCTGTTTCAGGTCTAAGCACCCCGAGTCTTAGCTTTTAATGAAACTTTTCTTAAAATACTAATGACTCATGCTTTTAAAGTATTACATATTGAGGAATTATCAAAACATTTTCAAATATCAATGTTTTCCAACCAAATATCTCCGGGCATACAACTGTGGTTGACTAATTTGAGATTATGACTCACTGTAATGGGCATGAACTCATATCTTGGGGAACAGTTGGGTGTCTCAGTAAGAGGCAATTAAGCACAGCGATAGGATTTGGGTTTATTATTCAGATTGGGTGATATTATGAAGGATTTAATGAGGCAGGACTACTTTTTTTTTCTGATGGCCTGCTGTCAGGAAGTTGGTATATTTCTATGATTAGTTATGTCAGTCTTATGCAGAATGGGACCAAAACATTAACTGGAAAAAATGTGTTCATCTTATTAGAACTGGGTGCAAAAGTTGAATCATTTTTTGACTTATGTGGTGTTCAGGTTTTTGTCTGTATTTAGGCATTGAGGAGTGGTCTTTCTTGGTCTTGTTTTATCATGGGGACATGGTTGCGTGACCTTTTTGAAGTTAGTAATCTAAAATATTATTTGTATTTAGAGACAGAAAAACCCAAATATATTTGTTTCTACTGGATCAGATTCATGTTGTCAGAACATTTATTATTCTTTTTTAGCCTAGAATGGATAAAGATGTAGAATGTTAATCCATTATAGCCAAAGTTTTATATTGCTGTTATTTTCTTATCAGTTTATTAGAAATTGTACTCCTCAGAGATTAACATAAGTTTCTCTGCCTGCACATCCAGGAAGAATTGTTGAATTTCTTTGAACACAAAGTATACAAGCAGTGATGAGAAACACGTGATTCTTACTTATTAAAGCATATTTTGAAATCTGGCGCTCAGAAGATCAAGTGCAGGCAATATATTCAATTAGCTAAAAAGAATATCAAAAGATGTTGGAAAAACAGGTGTTCTTAGTTAAGTTCCTACTTCCATGATCAAAAGTAATAGGAAGAAAAGGGTTTATTTTATTTTATAATGCTCAAATCCCATGACATCACCGAGAGAATTATTACAGGAATCTAGTGCTGAAGCAGAAGCCATAGAAGAACACTGTTTACAGTTTTGTTCCTCATGGCTTACTTAGCCTGCTTTCTTTTAAAACTCATGATTACGTGCCCATGAGTGGCTCTGCCCACTGTGAGGTGCAGGTTCCCACATTAATCAGTAATTAAGAAAACGGACTACAGACTTGCCTACAGACAATCTGATGGAGACATTTCCTCAAGTGAGTTTCTTCTACCTGAATAGACCTAGTTTGTGTTAAACAGACAAATGAACCAACTAGGACAGTATTTTAATATATATCTATATATTTTAAACTGTAAATATAAGTTGATCTTAAGTAAACTAATGCTTTAATAAAATACATTTCATCCTCTTCAATGATATTTTAGATGCTTAATGATATATGTGTAAATAAAATTTTTGGTTACTAAGAGAAAATTAACATTCAATATATTTCTATTGAAAATTCATGGAAATGAATTTATAAAGTGGTTAAAAGGAGCTTTTTCTAAGAGATTTGCTTATAGTATATTTAAAATTTATATTGCCATTTGCTTATCAGTTTCTCTTCATTTTTCCATAGCAAAATGTGTTGCTTTCAGGAAAAGTGAAATGAAAGCAAAAGAATGTTTCTTTGCTTAATAATATCATTTTTGATTTTTATTTTGGTGTGTATGTATGATCCCAAAATAAACTAGTATCAATATTAACAGAAACAAAACAAAATATAAAGTGACACTGAAATACTAAGAAAAATTTTTATGTACAGAAATGGTGGTAGCCACACTCACACAGTTGTACTATTTGAACCCCAGTTCCAACGGGAATATGACTGCCAGGAACACACATGTATTCTGATATGACACCAAAGAATACAACTGTTTGGGAAACCCGAAGAGTGATAGCAAATTTTTCTTGCATATCTCTTCCTGTAGGAGTTATATGTATTGTTTTCAAAAGTAAATAAATCTACTCCAGTACTGTTGGGAGCCGACTCCTAACAGAAAATGGCTATCATCTTTGCAGCCATCTCAGGCCATATACCCTGACAAAAGACTTGTTTTCAACAGCCTACAACAGCTGAGCACACTCTGATAAACATCTTGTTTTGTTGTTTAATGCCCCCAGCTGCAAGGCACACATGGTAAAGTGTCTTCAGCTGCATTCCCCTGCTTATGCTTATATATACCCAGGATTTCCTTTCAATAAATGGGACTTAACACTCTCTGTCTTGTCTCTATTCTTCGTGTCTCTTGCCCTTCCATTCCCACTCTCTCTCTTGCTAGACCTTGATCCACAGACCGGAGCAGCAGCTCAGGCAGGGACACAGTACTAAATAGTATTTATGTCTTCCAAAATGTCTTGCTAAGGGAAGTCTAATGAAATTTAAAGACCCAGGGATAAAAACATAATATTGTATAATCTGGAGAAGTTAAAATGTATCAGAACTTAAATGTTCCCTGAATATTTAACAGGGGATATGTTTAAATAGGAAAAAAATAAGTATTTGGCAAACATTTTTTTAAAAGCATTAACTCAACACACATTATTGATTAGTCTTTGGTGCTTTTGAGGCCTACAGAAGATATATGTCTCGATGCAGTAATTTACTCTGAAATTTAGAAATATCAAAGTGACTAACTTCTAAAATTTATATAGTTTGAAATTGTCAAATATCAGCAAATAAAAAGAAAATAATTAAATAAATACTTTAAAATTAATTAGAAGACATATATCTTCCAATGGGATTTTATTTGAGAAGCACGCAAAAGCACAAAAGAATACTTGCTACTTTGTTTGAAGATAATAAGCATACATTTTCGTAAGAATAAACATATAGGAACAGATATTTGCATGGGTTAGTAGGTTTGGGCTAATTATCATATTAAGGAAATATATTTAAAGTGAAATATATAAATGAATATTTTAGTCATTGGTAATTGTGTACCGACGTTATAAATGAGTCACTTGAAATACCATAGAAAACTGATTTACTGCTATATATTTTGTTGTTCCAAAACTGATATTTTAAGTAATTTCATCTTCCTCAAATGCATATATATGAAAATGGAATCTCTGAATTTATTATATATGTATATATGTGAGTGTATAACAAACTAAGAGATTCCATCTTTGGCATCTCATCCATACACATATACATATGAAAACATATACAAAATACTTCCACATGAAGTCAACATTGTAAATATTTTAGAGAAGTAAATTTGAACAAAAGAAGGAATACACCAAATTAGAAGTTTCTAAAATTCTACATATTACATCCATGTACAGGAAATATATAATGAGTCTTGAACCTCCTAGAAATGACAGAGAATATATACCCACAATACCACAATATGACTTCATAAACAAGACCCAAATATTGAGAGGACTAATTGACATATTAAAAAGTACAAGGGGGAAATCTCAAGTGGCCTACACTGAGACAACGAACTGCAAGTAACTAATGACTGCTGAGAGAGCAAGATTTAATCTTCCCAGGTATGAACCTCCTAATTGGTAATGCAATAAGTTGTCAGACCTGAAATCATACCTATACAAGCAACCCTACAGGGACTCAACGGGTGGTATTTACATGAGTACACACTTATAATATTTGAAGGAATAAAAATCAAAGGAAAAGAAGCTATAGATTTGAGAGAGAATAAGGCAGGAGTCATGAGAGTGCATGGGAGGAAGAAAGGGGAGAAAAGAAATGATATAATTATATTTTAGTTAAAATAAAAATATTAACAACAAAATGACTTGAAAATGAAACCCATAGCATCAACTTTTAAAACTATTATAATGTTAAATAGTAGCAAGAAATTTATAAAATGTATTAAGAGGAAATACTAACAATTCAAAAGTCCCTACCTAAAAACCTTTGCAAGACAATTTAACATTTAAAAACATCTATATTACAAGAATAGATAAAATAGTTGCATGCAGGTAATAAATAATAATCTGCCAAAGTGTACAATTAATAATTATACTTTGAAATCTTGCATCAGGGTGAGCAGCTTTAATATTATTTTTGTGGTTGTAGTTGTGACTCTCCAGATTGTATGTTCACATTTTCCTTTCTAAGGGGTACTAATTTCTTTACTATTCGGCATTGACTTCATGTACTCCAACATGATTATTTTTAGTTAGGTGTTCTTTAGTGGTAAAGAAGGGTGCCAAGAGACATTCATTCATCCATACCACCATTGGTATATATGAGAGAGTTGGTGAAAAAATTTTTAGACTTTGAAAAGCAATTCATTTGCCTCAGGGCCTTTTTACCTTACCTTAAGCATCATTGCTTCCCAACCAGTCCCCAACCCCAGGAGCCTCCTCAGGAAAGTGTAGCTTTAAGCTGTAAGAATCTCCAAGGGTTCTGTTACCTGACAGGAATGCTAATGCAGAGAAGCAAGGCAGTTATAAAGGAAGCTTTCATTGTTGTTACTGTATGGTCAATGTCTCCTCAGAATTCACCTTTCCTCCATTTTATAGAGACTTTCTTTTCCACAAGAGCTGTGGATATTAGCATTTCAGAGTTTAGTAAAAGAGAACTACTATTTTCTGGTATTGTTTTGCTATTGATGTTGCTGTTTTTGTTTATGACTTTTGGATCTTTCTCCTTTTTAAAAGAAAATTATTAAAAATGCTTCTATCATATAAGACATCTGGGCCAACGTTTTCTTTCCCTCTACTGTTCGCAGCTCTTACCTCTCACCTCCCCTCTCCTCCAGATCCACTCCTCCTCCTTTTCCTCCTCATAGAGGAGCAGGCCTCCAAGAGGGGACAGATAAACAGGGCAAAACAAGACAGGATTCAGATGTTTAAACACCAGGAATTTGTGAATTTAAACATTAATAATTATGTTTTTTTTTTAAATTGTCTTTTATTAATTTCTCAAAATTACATGTTAATATTTTAGGAAAAACAGTTTCAAAAAGTTTGTTGTTCATTTATTAGCTTAGATTTGTTTATTCTTTTATCCATTTTATTGGTTCTTTCCTACTTTATGGTCACTTTATGGATTATATTGGTATTGTTATTTTAGATAGTTTTAAAATAGGTATGTTCAAAGGAAATGGAGTGATGTGCAGGGGAGGGGAGGCCTGTAATTTTTTTTATTACATATTTCAGAAAGTGTAGATATCTTTGTAATTCTATTAAACTCTAATTCAATCAGAATTATTTGCAACAGTTTTTGTTATATTTAAAGAGTCAAGAAAATGTTATAATTTCCTTTACTTGGGTGACAAATATTAATATTTTGTTCTCATATCCTACACTAAATAGTTTTGGGGACCGAGAAAGAAGTATTGCTTTAAACACTAACCCATTTTATTTGTATATTTATTATGAATAAAGGTAAACAGAATTAAAAAATACAAGGGGGTTGAGGATACCCTGGTCTACAGAGTGAGTTTCATGACAGTCAGTGCTACATAGAGAAACACTACCTCTAAAAACCAAAAACAAAATCAACACCAAAAGAAAACAACAATATCAACAATAACAACAACGTCATCATCATCAACAAGAACAACATAATCAACAACAACAGCAGCATCAACAACAAGGGGGTCACTTAGAGTAAAGCCATTATCTCATTATCATGATTTTTCTCACCCTGATCTTATAAATTAACATTTATAATTATACTTCTCAGGGATCACACTAGCACAGCTGGCCTATCTTGTACTGACAAGCTGTTTTATGTCAAAATACAAGGTGAAAGAGTAGGTGTTAAGATAGGATTATTTTAACAAACAAGACTGAGTTACATCACTATTAAATAAATAACCCATTAATTTGCCAATCAAAGTAACTTTATCGAATTGAGAGTGTGTAAAACTTTTCTAAGAATTTATATACATGCATTCATGTGTATAATACTGTCACATACACTCATATGTACACTCACACATGGACATACACACAAGTATGTTCACAAACCTGATTAAGATAGAACTGAATACAGGCTAAGTATATGCTTTTGGCTTGCATTATTCTGGTTATACTTATTTTTATCTAGCACATATACAACTTATCTTTTACTTTATCTTAAGCAAATTTTTCATATTTTACTTATCAATAAATATTCATATAATTTACTTTTAATCTTTATACATCTTACCTTTCAAAATATTTTAAAACAAATTATTTTGTTTAGTTTTTATATTTCTGTTTAGTTCCTATATTTTTTAAATGCCATTATATTTAGACTTCTTTCTTAGCATTCATTCTTGACACTGAACATCTAGTTCAATTTATATGAATATTTTAACTCCTTAAAATATCAACTGTTCCCATCAGATTTTCTCCTAATAATAAAACTAAGATACTGAAAGTGAATAATTTACTTGGATACCTCAAGGCATATTTATTATAAATTTAATCCATAATTATCTCTTTAGCAAAACTACATCTAGATACACAGAAATTCATGAAGTTTATATGTTAAAAAAATATTCACGAAAATAAATCTGGAGAGCAGAGAATGTGAGAGTGCAGGAAGATACAGGAAAGTAAATGGACCATCCTACTTGTCTTGAATCAGAATATCCTCTCAAATATTTGGTCCCCTATCTCCTTCAGTTTCTCTTAAATAGCAGCCTAGTTTTGTCTTTGCTATGATGATATTCACAATAGATAAAGTAGAGAGCAGTAAAAGTTTTAAAGTCTGAATCTGAAGCAGTAGTATCAGTGTTCATTCTACTGTCTTCCCTAGGTTCTGAGTGGATACATGGGATTCACTGTGACTTCTATCCTGGAAAACATGAAGAATCTGTGGAGAAGGCATCTGAGGGAAGATGGAACATCAAAAAGGCTATGGATGCATCCTAGACAGAGTTGAGATACTGTTTCCTGGCTATCTTAGAATGGAAGAATGGGAAGACGGTCTATGTAATACTAATTAATAAAATCCTAATACCAAATTTAGAAATGTGTGTTTGATGGAGTCTACCAATACAAAGTAGCTATAGGCAACAGTAATATTGTCTATGTGTCTAGTCTCTGCCCATATTTTGCTCAGTGAAAAGGCAGTGTATCTCAAAGCTTAGTTTTTGAGATTTTCATGTGTTGATAAATCAATGAACTTTCATACACATTATTTTCACCTTTATTTTACAGAAATATATCTAATCATATCTGACATATTTCTTGGCATAATTAAAGGAACTAGAGTAAGAAACTATCTTTATAAATATCCTTTGAAGAGCAAAGCTGCTCTGTTAGTCATTTCACATATTATTAGATGGAGAAGACAAGCTGTTAAAGTCTGACCACTGTTTCCCTAGAGTTTAGGTAGAACAAATGTTCATACTAAAATCTGGACCAGACAAATGTAAAAGGTTAGCAGAACGCTAATCAATGCTTGTTTGGCAGTTAATATTACACTAAAACCTATATTAACATTCCAACATTAAAAAAAAAAGTATATAGTAATAGGTTTTTGGCAAGCTTAAGTTGTTTACTATTGGCTGAACATGACTATATTTCTAGCAGTGTATTTCAAAAGGTAAAAAACATCTTGACTATTTTAATGAAGAACATAGCCTTTTAGATTATTAAAATGACTTAGTTGAGCATAACGTATGGTAGGCTGAAAACTAACACAGGCATTATTTTCTTGCAAATATGTACATCCTAATTGAGATTAGATTAGAAAATCTAATCTTTATGTGTTTTAACATTAAATAAACTTTTAAAAGAATGCTTTGCATTGTTTCTGGATAACAAAGCAACTAGTTCAAAGTACACAGTGTTATTTTGATCATTGAAGTTCTATAAAATATAACTAAGATAAGCTTGCATAGGATTCATAAATAATTTCAAATCACAAAGGAATTTCAACGATTATGTACAGGTGAAAAGTTTAATTATTTAAAGATTTTATTATGTATAAATGCTAACAAGCATGGCTCTTACCCAGGTTCCTTCTTCAAGACATATATTGCATATTAAGTTGTTCTTAGGAACTGTAGTGAGTAGTGTGTATTTTCTGCATTGTAATTTCATTCTAGTAATAAAAGTTCTTTATTTATCAGTATATAGACTTCTTTCTTTATATGTGTTCCCATATATGCAGATGTGTTCCCATAGCTTACCACCGATTTTACCATTAGGCTGAAGTAATTTTAAAAATACTCTCTAGAAGTATATTAATTTTGAACTGAATACCAATGCTCTCTTCTGTAGACACCTTGTAAAGGTAGGTGTTTTTATTTATAATTATTGTAAGATAAGGTATTCATATTCTCATTTAAGAAAGTGTTATAACAGTACAAGAGAAGTAAGATAATTTTTCAGTTAATTGTTTATGACATGAACTTTATGTTGATAGTTGTAAAATAATGGACAAAAATTAGTTACTGACAGTAATATAATATTTTACCTTAAAAATGTCATAAATCTATAGATTTTTGTGTCTCTCTTATTAAGAAAAAAATTTAGAAAATGAATCATGACAGCTAAAGTATTCAAAGAAATGATTGTAAGGGAATTGATCTTTTCAGAATGATTTACTAAAATTATGAATATTTTTATTTTAATATAATGTTAATCTTTATTTCTCATGGTTTTGTATCAAATAAAAGTTATTGACTAGAAAATTATAATTTATTTTTCCATTTATTTGCTTCAACTCTTAGTGCCAGATAGTACAAGAGACCCTTACTTTGAAGTGCTCGAATTCTCGGATCTCAAGATTTTACAGATCTCTGGGACTTTCCAGCAAGCTTAGCTTGCTGTCTACTCTCCTCATAGTCTTTTGCCTTCCATAATCATCTGGCTTTCCTATATTTGAATTTTTTAACATCATCAGCTACTCCTTAGCTGTTGAATGGTACAACCGCTTGAGTTCATTGACTATTGCCTAGCAACCTTCTATGTCTTGCTGCCATGTATGCACAGCTAGACGCCCACGTTTTCTTCTGATCTTAATATTACTAACTACTTCCAGTGTACTAACAATAAATACCAAAAGAAGACAATAGCAGCCTCATCAATAGAAGCCTTTATTAATGCTTATGCTTGCAACATAATGACAGGAAACCACTCTTCTGCACCTAATAGAAGAGAGTATAAAATAGCCTCTCAAAACACTACAAAAAAATGGCGTAGTATAGTTGTGAGATGCTTTAAATTCCACCAATCAGAGCCTTCCACCACACAACTTCTGTTTTCACTAATCATGATCATCAAATATACACAATGCACAGGACTTGTGAATTCAATCACAGCTTTGAAATATGTATTACATACATCACATTCTTCCTATGGGTACAGATTTCTTTCTGTCAAATACATAGATTTATGTGTCTCTAAGGAAGATAACCCATCTATTCCCCCTTCTTAAAGATTGGTATTGCAAGATCCAGAGAAAATATGGGTGAAATCTTCTACAGTGACTGCGGTCACAATTATATGGGCGTTCACTGAAGCTTCTCTTGACAGAAGTGAGGTACCCTCAAGCTGGTAAAGGTTGTCAGTAGGATCTGTCCAAAGCAGCTGGGATGGCATGAAGACAGGCCAGCTGGTCATTAAAGAGGGATATGTTTGATGGTAATTCCCAA
The DNA here is from genome assembly GCA_021653895.1 of Mastomys natalensis. Taxonomy (NCBI): domain Eukaryota; kingdom Metazoa; phylum Chordata; class Mammalia; order Rodentia; family Muridae; genus Mastomys; species Mastomys natalensis. The sequence continues at coordinate 1,660,198 of JAJTUV010000017.1, read as the reverse complement.
CTTCAGGCAGTCATGCACAAGTCAAAGTAGCTTTCTAATAGCTTAGCTTATTTAAAGAAAAGGAACAACAAATAGCCTTAGAGTAAAAAGTTCTTATGATATTAACATTCTCAATAGACTGTGATAGTATTTATTTCCTAGTCAAGAACAACTTAGGCAGAATTGGATTCCTCTGTTTCCTGTAGACAAAAGCAAAAGTAAATGTAATACTACTTGGTTACAGATTGACTTTGAGGGAATAATAAAATACATTTTTCTCTTCTAGTATTGAATAGCTCACATTTGATAAAGCAAGCCTCAGAGAAGGTGTAATTATAATTAATAATTATTATTTAGTGTGGTGGATAGTATAATGTGAACTTGACACAAGTCATCTGTGAGGGGGGAAATTCTATTGACAAAATGCCTACAAAAGATCAGGCTTTAGACAAGCATGCACCACATTTTCCTAATCAGTGATGAAAATGGGTGCCCTCTTATGGGTGCTTCCACCACTAGATTAATCATCCTGAGTGCTATAAAAATCAGGCTGAGGAAGCCATATAGAGCAAGCCAATAAGTGGCATGTCTCGATGACCTTGGCATCAGATCCTGTCTCCAGGTTCCTGTCCTGTTTGACTTCCTGTCCTTAAATGATGAACAGTGATGTGAAAGCATAAGTGGAACAAACACTTTACTACACAACAATCTTTAGCTATTGTATCTTCTTACTGCAATAGTAATCCTAACTAAAAAGACATTATTGTTTGAAAAATAAAAATATTTGTAGTCATGTTATGTGATAAATTTTAGAAACAGAGGGAAATATTTTAACTTAAAATATGATATAATTATAAGGATAACGAGATAATGTGAAATTTAAATAAAGAGAAAAGATGATAAAACTATGAGATAATATTGTCGTTTGTAGGTATCTGAACTAGCTGTAATTCTCATTCTAAGGGTGGGAGCTAAGGGTTTATTGATAAAAGGGCATATTTGTACAATTTGGAAAAAGAAACTGATCATGCATATTTACAATAATAGATTACATCTCTGATGGGTTTAGATATTAAGAAATAGAACTTTTATGATTTACTGTTTTTTGGCTAAGCCATTCTATCTAGGTTTACGTTAGCATTTTTTTTTTTTTCAGAAAGTATCAAATGTATCAGGTTTGGATGATGCAATGACAATCTGGATAGTGGAGAGCAAAATAAATGTCCCTTGAATATGTAGTGTTTAGAGGATTAGAATGCTTTTAAAACGTCTTAAATAGGTTCAGCATTTTCAATGTAACTCCAAACTATAAGAATCCCAGCATGAGAAAATGTGCTTTGTCTAGCACTTAGCAGGGACCACATCATTTTCTAATGATCCACCATTTTGATAGAACTGTGACAATTAATATAAACTACAGTAAGTTTATTTTCTCAACTAAATTTATTTGTTTCTCTAGTTTAATGTTTTCCCTATCTATCAACCACTAATATCACATGATTAGGAAAGGTTCTTATCAAACATCCTATATTCTTTAACTGAGCACTCAGGAATTACCTGCAGAAACAGACATCTATGGACTAATCAAAGAAAACTTTCAATCTCCTTTTCCTTTTCCAGGTGGGCCTGAATTCTCCTCACAGTCTCAACTCTGCTGATGTCTATTTGTCCATTAATGATATTAATAACTCATTTAATGTAACGGCTACCCAGATACTGGACTGCCTGTGTCTCTGCTGATACAGAAAATCTGTACATTGTTTCCATTTACACCTTTAAATCTTTTGCTTCAGCTGAATTTTAAGACTTATAGTTTGCCTAAGTGTGCTGATGAGGGACACATCCAGCAGGTGATGTGAGAGATGACAAGTGTGTTCATTCCAGGCTCTCCATTTGGTTGTTTGCAAGTAGTTGCCTACATGTTTCCAGGTTACTTCTTCATCCTGACTGTCCTCCCATGTATTTATTCTAGCATTTGTAGTCATGTTGTGTGATAGAGGAACATGAAAGAAGCTCAGTTGTCTAGGACACAAAGTACTAGGAAGTTTGAGTAGAGAGAGTATCTATGTCTAAATTACCTTGTCTCCTTAGATCCTACTAAATGGTTTGAAATAGATTCTAACAGTTCAGGATGTTCCTGAAAAGTTTGGACAATATCTTGATATGATTTGTTTTAATTTTAAAGCAAAAGCCTTCCTGGTGCTCTGGGAAGAATAGACAGGAAGTATGCCAAGCAGAGTCAGAGACTATTGATCGATTTCCAATAACATCAATGACAGTGGTACTTGAACATTTATTACTGCAAACTTTGGAATTATCTCAAATGACCTTAAAGTAGAATGTTTCAGAGGCTATTTTCAATCCCATTTTACAGCCAAATCTGTAGGTACCAAGGAATACAGTAAAATGCTCTGGGTAGCATGATATTGAGGTCAATTTCAAGCCCAAGCCATGCCTTTCATATCACTGTGCTGTCAATTCTAGGAACTTATGGTTATTAGACCTTGGTTACAATCCAAGAAGCCACATTGAATCCCTCAAATGAATAAAATTCTTATCTGGAAAGTAGTAATTGGTAAAAATTTCTGGAGATGGAAACTATTAACAAGAGGAAATGAGAGAGAATGAGAGTGAATATTGACGGCATCATATTCTCAGGACAGCTTGTTCTCTTACAGATGATTCTACTCTTTCCTTAAGCTACCACATATTTTCACTTCTATTTTCTTTGCCAATGATTATTTTGATCTATTTTATTTTAAATTTAGAATGCTAGACATTTTTCTCTTGAAAAAATTGTTACTATGGAAATTCTAGTGATCTTACCTTGAAAGCTTAGATAGTTCACTTAAAAGTCCCCACACACAGACATAAAATATATCATGATTTCAATTATTTTTAGCTATTTTTTCCTTTTTAAAGCATATCCAAAATTAAAAAAAATTGGAGGAGGCTTACAATGCTTAGCTGATTTGGCAACAGAATTAACAAGGAGAAAAGAGTAGTGAGTGACAAAGTTCATTAAAAACAGCAATATGCTATTTAGTCATATCTCTTAAAAAAAAAAAAAAAAAAAACAACGCCTCCTTACAAGATGTAAATTTCCCACAAATAGAACAGGACTCAGAAGTCCTAGGAAGCATCTATACAACATAAGTAAACTACTGAAATTATTTATATTCATTTTGACCTTTTAAAACCAAATAAGGTACATTCATGAACAAGTCATTTGGAACTAGAATGGTAACAGTTATGGAGGTGACTAAATTTAGTTCTATCCCTTTAACTCCCTCCAGTCTCTCCTAAGCGACTTAGGAAAAATCAAAGATGTGCTCAATGTAGTTGGTGCCATTCTCTGACTAGGATCCTGGACTAGAAAAAAAACTAAAAAGCATGTATTCCCTGTTTTCTGCTTCTTGATTATAGATGAGATGTGTTCAGTAAGAACTGACTTACTCTGAAATGCTATAGATATGCAGTCATATATCCTGTTGACTATAGATAAAGAAAATTTTATTATAGAGAAAAAAGCAAAAGCTTAAAACTTTGTTACAATGCCCTACAATTAGTAAACTAATTTCCATTTCTTTCTGTTATGTCTTCACTGTAGAAGCCACAAGACAATTATGAAATGTCATCCAGATTGAAGAGCTAGATACATTACTCAATTTGAAGGTCTGCTACTCATAGACAACAGAAATATCTCAAGTTTTCTAATGGAGCATTTAGAAAATTTTATCTTGAATCATCCTTTAAAATGAGTTTTTAGTAGTAAAGTTTAATGATGATTAAGGAGATTTTTTTTGTTATTTTGATTAATTCTGATTTTTCTGAAATATGTTTTAAATAGTGTTTAAATTGATATATATGAAACCATGTAAATTTTTACTTTAAGGAAGAGGGCTTATATTGGAACTGACTCCAATGGTTAAAAAAAGATCTTGCATACATTTCCTAGTAAAATCAGAAAGTAAACCTATAGTTTTACGTGCATGACTGTCTAAATAGGAACTGAACAAGGATAATGCCAATAGACATGTCAAGGTAGACAGAGGAAAGCCCATGAGGCTTCAATCGTACATAACTACAGGCAACTAAGGAATGCTGAGCGTGAGATAGTCTTCTTCAGGGAAAAGTCCACCAATTGCTTATCTAATATCAAAATGGTTAGCCATAAAAATGTACGTGCATGTGCACGGTACAGATGGAGAAGGTTATGTTTGGGAATACATGTATCTATATACATGTGGACACACACACACACACACACACACACACACACACACACACACATATATATATATATATATATATATATATATATATATATATATGCAATAACAATGAAAAAATAGGCATGAATTTGGAAGAGAAGGGTATATGCAAATGTTTGGATGTTTCGAAGGAGGAATGGGAAAGGAGAGATGATGTAATTATATTATCATCTCAAAAATAAAAGAAAAAGGAATGAAATTTAGATCTCTAACACATACATAGATTTGAGGAAATGTGGTTGCCTGCTTATAATTTCAGTGATCAGATGACAAAGACAGAAGAACTCTAGGAAAATCTAGCATCTATGGTATGCTATCTAGTCAGGTCAGTGAACTCTGGGTTCCTTTGAGAGACTGGGTCTCAGTGAATACAGTGGAAGACAATCAAGGGAAAGCGAAAGAAACCTGAGTGCTTCCTTGTTGACCGCCTAGAACATAAAACCATCTGGGATGAGGATGAAGATTATCATTATTCCATTCATTGAGATGGGATGTGTCCACTGTGGGTAGAGCCAACCCCTGACCAGGATCCTAGATAGTAGAAACTGCAAACTAAACCGAATCAAACCAAGCCAAGCCAAACCAAGGCAAGGCAAGGCAAGGCAAGGCAAGCCAAGCCAAGCCAAGCCAAGCCAAGCCAAGCCAAACCAAATAAAAAAAAAAAAACTTGATCAGGGCCTTCTGTACCCTTCAACGTTGACATCTCTGACTTGGTGGACTGTGCAGTTGATCTGTAAGGTCGAGTAAACTCGGCCTGAGTTGTTTTCACTGGGTATTTTACTACAGCAAATGGAACAGAAACTAGGACACTAGTGTTTTCTGAAAAAAAAAAATTAGCTTTACTTTAACGTTTAATCTAAATTTCAGTGAAATTTTAGAGCTCCTTGATGCATGAGTTCAAGTACTGTGTTAAGCACCCGTTTGTGCTCCTGATGGAGGATTGTGGAAATCAAACCTGTTTTACTTCTGGAGTAAGGTAAACAGCTGCCAAAATTTCATTTTAAAAAGTGATGTTAAATTAATATACTGGTGGTATTTTGATCAATTATGTAAAATCTGCTGGCTCTAGCCAACTGCTGTTTTTTATCAACATAAATATGTTGTGATATTAAAATGATATTTGAACACAAATTTTTAAAACATAAAAAAGAGAAAAAAATTCATCCTGGTGCCATGATTATTAGCCACCAATTCAAAGCACTTTTAAGTGTGATCCTCAGTTTACAGATTCAGGTACCATCTATATCTTTGCTGTGGTAGTGTTAATAACACCTCCATATCAGAATGAAGAAATGTAGGAATGAGTCGTAAATCTTCATAGAAAAAATTACCTTTTTGCTTTCTTTGCCTCTCTGTCTCTCTGTCTCTCTCTGTCTCTCTATCTCTCTGTCTCTCTTTCTCTGTGTGTGTATCTGTGAACAATAATAACAATACTTTTGTTCACTTGCATATAATACAATATTCTAATGGTCAACAAAGTGGTATGGGAGAGTCACTGAGTCCCTGCTCATGTACCATCAGTATAAAGATAAAAATTTCTATGATTAAAAAGTTTTCCCATGGTTTGCAGATAATACTCTTTCTACTGGACCTAGGAAAACACCAAAATAAATATTTCTGTCTCTACAGATACCGTTTCATGTTTGTGTAGAGTCATATCATACATATTCAAAAATATAGACTCCATAGTTTGAGCAAAATAATTAATCTTCATTTTAATTGTTCTCAAATAGTCTAGAGCAGGATAAAATGAGTTCAACATATTATTCACAATTACACTGTGTTAACGTGTGGGAGATTATAATTATTTCTTTACTTTATTGGTTTTAATATTTGTTCCTGGTTTGTTTTATGTTTTTTGAACTGGGTTTTTGATGTTCAATTTGAAAGTGTTTCTCCAGATATAATATTAATTTAAATGGCCTTTCTTAGAAGTTTTATAATTGAATAACTTTCTTTTGTCATTGACTGATGCCTTGGCCAATTCAAATATGTTTGATTAAAGCAAATTTATTTTTCTTTATTAATGTATCCATTGCATCACTTCTTTCCAACCCCTCTCATGTGCTCTCCCTCCAACTCCTTCTATGTTCTTTAAACTCCTAAATCAATTTCCTCTGTTTATTTGATTATTATTGTTGGTCAAACATAAATATATGTATAAATATAACCTTTTAAGTGTTCTTTTGTGTATTAATTAGGAGTCTCATCCCTGAAGAGGCTAATTCCCTTTCTCTCAGCCATATAGAATTTGTTGTAGGTCTTTGTTCCAGGGTAGAATCTGAGATTTCTCATCAGTGCATTAGCATGGCTGTTGGGGTATTGTCAGGTCTTATTTAGGTAACTCCCTATTGTTTCTAGGAGACACAATCTATATCAGAACTCTTGGTCCCCTTCTTCCACCATGTACTTATCTATCTCAAATTCTTTCTTTTAATCTTTTTTGTTGTTGTTCAATATCTGAATCATGACTTATCTCTATGTAAACTATAGTAATATATTTTCTCATGAAAATTAATTTTTGCTAATTCTCATCTTTTTATATCTCTTATCTACTTGTCTGTGCTATACTATTTTTATACTCTTTATAATTTCCTACGTATCATAATAATGTTTATATTTAATCATTATTTACCACCCTTAAGAATTTTCAGCTTTTTTAAATCATTTTTTTATCTTAATCCTGTTTATGGTTTTATCTGTTTTTGCTTATTTTTCAGATCTATTCTGTCCTTATCCTGTAACCAAGGAAATGTACTTCTAATGATATAATTTAGTTCTGTAATTTTTGCTTACATTTGCAACAATTTTCATTTTGCTTTTATATTGCAGTTTGTTATTTTTGCAAGATATTGTTTTATAGTCCTTCATGATGTGTGTGTGTGATGCTACTTTTTGTGGTATTTACTTCTCTATTGAATTTTTTTATCCTTTGCACACATCTTACTTGGTTTGTTGTTTTTTTTTTCCTTTGTTCAAGCCCCCTCACATGTGTTTATACTGGGATATTTGTTATCTGGTGCAAATTTACCTTTTACCCAATAAGACCTACTGCTTCCTTCACTGATTCTTGGTGGGGGCACTTGAGTGTGTGTGTGTGTGTGTGTGTGTATGTATGTGTGTGTGTTGTTGGGATTAGTCAGAAGAGCTGTGTTGAACATCATATCAATTGAACACTCAGAGTTCATTAATTCCAATTAGATTCCAGATAGTATACCCCACCCCATCCAGACCCGAAGAAATTCATACTTGCAAAGGATGCTCAGTCCTCAGTACTGTGGCATTTTCTTGATTTCCTCAAGCAGAACTTACTCCTTCCCTGCGACCTTTCAAAATGAGAACATATGGAATGAGTTTCACTTGGTGTTCTGAGATATGGAGTAGACATGTATGGCTAAACCTACATTTTTTCTTGGGAAAAAAATTCTTGAACGCATCAAGATTGTTGACCTGCTAATTGATTTTTTTTTGACTCTTACCTTCACTTAGGGAGGTATGTAAATTTCTAGAGTCATTCACTAAAGAAGAAATAAGTCAGTGTAACAACATGATTTAGTACGGGAAGCCCAAGTTTTGCAGGTAAAGCCCTATGTCATCTTATTGAGGTTGTATCCATTCTCCTACTAATGGTAAAAATAATTTCTGTTCCTAAGCAATGCTTTTTCTTCTTGACATTTTTGTAAAATTCAGAGCATAGTTAAAGAATAAAAGTTGTTACTTAGTGACAGCTTCATAATCTCCTTTTAAATCTTTGTTGGTAGGAGTGTCTTGGAGCCTTTCTATGCCTCTTTTCTCAGTGAAGACCTTGCAGTGATATACAAATATTTTACCCATGGAGTCTTTTATTGTGTCCTGTTTCATTCATTACTATTTATATTTTCATTTCCAATTGGTGGATAGAAGTTGATGCTTTTTATGTACCTTTATACAAATATCCTGTTTATGTAGAATGGGAAGAATGGAAGAAACTGGTCACTATATAAAACTTTAACATTCTATTTTATAGTTTGTTTTTTATATTTAATACTTTTCAACTCATAGCTGGATTTTTATCTTGCAAATGTAGCTGATTGATTTGTACTGGATATTAAATATAATTTTTCATTTTATTAATTGGTATGTTTGGGTGGTTCTAACTATTTATTCTGTTCTACTAAATGCTCCTAGATATTGCAAATTATGAATATACTTAATTGGCAAGATATTTATAAAGTCATTTTAGTGTTATTTCCTAATTCTTGTGAGAATTTTCATGCCATGAGATTCTGATCACAAAAGTTTCTTGTTTTAATACATCTGTGCAAGCTTGTCGTGGACTCACTTTCTTTTATTTCAACCAAATCATGCTTGCTTATACAAAGTGGGAGGACTAACTATCAAAAAGACCTTTTCGAACTGTACATTAGTATTCTGAGATGCTGAAATAAGCTTAGGATCAAAGACTGTGTTAAATAATTGACAAGCAATAGCTAGAGAATAAATAACATTCTAATTAGACTCTCCTGGAAGGCTTAATTGTGTGACTCACCAAGGAATCCTATTACCTCAAAGGTAACTTATTAATGTTAATTATGATTTATTTTTATGTATCAGCAGGGATTCTAATAACAACACAGTCACACTATACAAAGAGGACACAGGAAGAAAAGTAAGACAAATAGACTACGCTCTGTGGTCACCTTTGTTTGACCTCCTGAATTTGGAGCCATCCATTTGGGATTCTGGTTTTGCCATTAGTCTTGCAGAACACAAAAGTATTGTCCTTAGGTGCAAAAGAGCTTTGACTTCTAATAATTTTCTCGTGTAATTTTGAATAAGAAGAATGTGAAGGCACTACAGAGTTCTAAAATTTTCAGCATTAGAAGAGAAAATTTAGCAGGAAGCAAATCACCTACAATGTTTCCAGAGTGCCTGGATCAAGAATATGAAGCTAATATAAATAATTTAATCACAGAGACCACTAAGCAAGCTTGTTAGCAATCAAGGCCATGTAATGGCCTGAAAGGGGGGAAAATTACCTTTGGTGTTCAACCATTGCTGTTTGAAGTATGAATATGAACCAGGTGAGCAGGTAATGGCTGCATAATAAACATGTTTCCTGCTTGGCAGAGCTTCCAGGCTTTCTTGCTGAGACAGTACTCTGGTTAGCTTGTTGTCTAGACAGGCAGATCCACTTCAGGGAAGTATCCATGCATCTCTTTCTTTGCCTAAGAGAAAGTTCCTCTTTCTCTTAGTTCATCTCTTAGACTACAAGCAATGACAGCAAAGCCTACTGACTTTTGCCTTCTGTTTCCATCTCATTCATCAGGCTTCAGCTTGACACCCTGGACTGGTTCAGTGGTTTATTATTCCCATTCTTGGCCTGAGTTCCCCAAAGCCAAACCCAGTCAAAAACTTAATGACCCTTCCTGTTTTCATAGGATTCCATTCTTAAAATAGTAATCTTGCGCACTGCTACATTGCTGCAGCACAATTCTTACACATAGTAGGCATCAGAATATTTTTTTGGTGAATGATAAATGAACGTACTACAGCAACTCATGATGACTTTTATATAGAAGCGACATATTTTGGTTTTTGCTTGAAACCAAAATCTTTCTTTAATGGTGCTATGAGAAACAATTAAAATATCATGATGAATTCAAGAAACTAGTTTTTAAAACTCTCTAGGCTCCCATTTATGTTTTAGAACCTGAGCAGAACTATGTAGTACTGGATTCGATAACATTTCAAATTAAGACAGTACGCTAAAATGCATTACCTTTATCTTCTTGTCTTATTTTAGTATCTGTTTTGGAGTGTAATTTTTTTAAAGTAAATCAGTTGATGTAAAATCAAGTCAAAATACTTGTTCCATATTATATACTAACTTTATTTTTAATTTAAGTACCATATTCAAATGATTTTTCGAATTCCTGACAACTATTAATAATAATTTTAATGTTTTAGTTTAATTCAGTAAACATTCTTTGTCAGAAACAGCCAATTAAAAATTATCATGCTTTAATTTCATGCCTGTATTTATGGGGTATCTCTGGAATAAGAGAACCAGTTAGAAAGACTATTAGATTGGTTCCCACAATTGGTATCTGGGTAGTTAACGATCAATGATCTAAATTTTTAATAGGCAAAAACCTCTTGCTACTGAGGTAAGATGTTGGAAGCTTTGGAAGAAGAAGAACTGATGACACAATCACACAAATCATTTTGTAGCTTTCCAACAGGAGATATGCTTAATATAACCATAAAAAATAAGTAGTAAGTAACACCCCATAAAACAGCTTTTTTTTATTGATCTCTTATGAAAACAAAGTATTAAATGAATAGGTAAATAGACAAGAAAAATGATAAATAAATTAGGTCCTACCCATGAAAAACATCAATAAAATATCCAAGAGAGTTGAAACAAGAAATGAGTATTACTGAAAATATATTCAAATATGAATAACTGTTTTTAATTATTTGTTAGTTTGTTTTGTTTTAACATATCAATACAGTTTTTGGAAGAAGTTGAGAGTTTCTCTATTACTTCATTTAAATATGGAAGGTGTGAACAATAATCTGTCTTAGTACTAGCTTTATGTCTTCTTTAAAGGTCAAGGTTCTAAAATTAGTTTGAGCTTCCGCCCTAACAATTCTCTTTTTCTATGTCTAAGCGACACTGATTGGTTAATGTCCGATGGATTTTTCAAGCCACTCAGACTGCTCATGCACTTTGTTACTGTGGGTTAGATCTAGTTGGTTGGAACTATTTTATTATCTCCATTGTAATACGGAACACATTTGATTACTTTCCTTAGTGGCAGATTATTACTGCTTGTTTTCTAACCATCAGGTATACCAGAGTTGCTCTTTTATTGGAAACATTACTACAAATCATAAATTTTCTTAAATGAAATGTATAAACATTTACCCCAGCAGTATATAGACTGCAAATCTAAAAGTACACTTAATCATTCTCTTCATTCTTCCTTTTATATTCTTAGTCTCTATTAATAGGACATTACTTTTCAAAATCGGTCATTTCTTTTTTCTATTCTTTTTTTTTTAGTTATTTAAATCACATTGTAAGTTACTTATTTACACAGAGGTTATAAATACAAAAAGGCAGGATGTGGGGAAGGGAATGACACCAAAGCACAGGTGTTCAAGGGGAGTATAGATACCTTTCAGAACAGGATATCAGCTGAGTGTAGGTTCAGGGGACAGGTCACTATGGCTCTGCCTATGATTCACTTGTTCTTATCTAAGTTGGTACTGTCCACCGAGGCTGCCTATTTATAAGACCTATGACTACTTGGTCTGGTAAATTTCCACAGAAGCTGCCTGTTTACAATAGCTTATAGACTTCTGTTTCAGTGTTTTTCCACAGAGACCCAAGACTTTGTGTTAGCATGCATGTATATCAGGCCTATTGCTGATTTTAGGCCTATGGCTGATTTTAGGCCTTTAGTGTATATGCAGGGCTGCTCCTGACATCTCCTCCCTTCTCTAAGTATAGAAGGCTTTGGCGATTGTATTCTTGCGAAGGCAGGGATAGAGGTCCTGACCTCCAATAATTGAAGGGGACCTTGTAATGGTTCGGTCCTCCTGTCATTGTCCAGTGAGGCATGAGGGCCATACCCATTCGATGTCTTTTTTCCTGGAGAGGGAATACTTTTGACATCAACCCTATGCAGTCAGGCTTGTCCCTCAGGGACCCAGATAGATATTTCTAACTTTTATTTATATTCCCTCTTAAAGAAGAATGTTGCCTTAATAGACAAGACAGGGATGGTTAAAGAGAACATGAAAAGGTCAGAGAAGCCAGAGAGAAGAGAGAGAGAAAGAGAAAGATGAGAGCTGGTACAAGGACTGTTTTTCAACCTCTCCGTGGTTGTCAACCCCACTTCCTCCCATCTTGGGACCATTAATTGGGTTTTTTGCTGATTTCCTTTGGTCCGGGCCTTAAATAGGCGGTCATTTCTTTTTTTGGGAAGAATCTAACAAATAAATTTTCTGGTGCACTCTCAAAAAATGGGTTTGATTTGTTTTTCTCTTCATGCTAATCTATTAGATAACTAAGTGTTTTTCTCTATGCAGTACTTCTGATTACAAAGAACAACTTACAGAAATCTTGTCCTCATAGCATCTTTGCTCCTGTAGACAGAAAAATGGAATACTCAAGTTCTATATAAGACTCAAGGCTTTATTGTGATACTTGCCTTGGGTCACTGAAGATTTTTATAGATAGACTTTGTTAATGAAACTTTTTTCTTTTGGTCCTTATCTAATAAGAATTGTGGGTGTTTTCATCTTAGGTAAATCAGATGCTGATTCTAAGTATTTGTAATTGTAATTTCTTTTCATTAGAACATCATTTTTAAACCAAACTGAACTTGATAAAATCAGCAGTTTCCAGATCCTTTCACTAGTTCTTATAAAATGTTACTACTAATATTGTCAGTTAAGTGTCAGAGTTCTCTGAAAAGCACAGCATAAATGATCATTTTAAAAAACGTGATGTGTGTTCATGCTGAACAATAAAAAAAGAACTAGATTTTTCTGATCTAGTTTTGAAACTAAATAATTCTTGCTGCAAGTTCATGGCTATTATACCGCCCAAATTTCTAATGAAGTTGGAGTGGATACATTGCAGGTATTTTGAATCAGGCATCAAGAATCATTTATTAAGAATCAGATCAAGGATGGACACAGAACTTTGTAAAGAGTCACAAAGAGAATATTTAGGCAATATGCCTGGGAGTGACTTCCTCCGAGTCTCATATCATCTAGCCACTTTTGGTAATAATTGATTTTGCAATGTGTTTTGGTGACCTGCATTCATTCTTTAAATCTCATATTCTTTTGACAGAAGGAATTTTTTCATTCTTCTATAGAATGAATTGAATATATAACATACAATCTTAATATAAATGCTTTACAAATACTAATTTAAAATAAAGATACAGATGTTCTATCACTTATTATTTAAAATAAAAATACTTCAAAACATACCAAGATGGCTACTTTGATTTGGGTTTTGGTTGATGTTTGAAGCAAGTCATGCCAGGAAGAGGAAGCAGTTTGTACAAGGTTCTGTGGTGAGACTGTGCTGTTTGGTATGGCAACATTGTATAGAGCTGGGGTCCACAATAACAGGAAATCTGCTTCTTCAGGTGGATATTTAATAAACAAGTACTGACCATGTTTTCAATTGTCACAGTTTGGTAGAGTCACGTGCTATTGCTTATCTATTATAATTAAAGAAGTGGTATGGCACAAAATATTCTAGAATAAACAAAGAATGACTTGACCCAAAATTTAAGCAATGGCAGGATTGAGAAATAATAACTGCAGATAAAAAATCAAGATGGAATCACCATTATACTGAAGCAAGGACTTTCTATAGTTTTTCTTCCCCTTTAAACAATGTAAAATAATCTTATTACATATATTATTATTATTATGTTTTTTTCTCTTATTTTTCAATTGCCCACAATGATCTCATGGAACTGATAATATTTGCCTTTAAAGTTGTAGTATAAGCAGGATGTTGTGTGGAAAACACTTCTTCCAGGGACTTGATGTTCTGATTTTTATTTTCTCAATGTCTAATCTTGAAGAGTTTGGAAAGGCTCATTAACAGCCTCATGTCTAAAAGGAGGTTTAGTTTAAATCTACTTTTGTTTCTCATTTTTTTCTTTCTTTGAATGTGTGTTTCTACTCCAAGATTGCAAGATAAAAGGATAAATATTGACATAATACAAGTAAAGATTGAGAAGACAAAGTGAGAAGCAAAACATAAGAGCTAGAAGTCACTGTTACTGAAGTTGTGTAGTGTGGCCAAGTTTAACATAAATTAGAGTCCTCAGTTAGCAGTATGAGACATTATGAATTTACAGAACTATTGATCAGACAGGCTTAAAATGTAAAAACACAGTGGACATATGATATTCTCAGATGGCCAATCATGTAACTGTGAAGGCTACACCAGGGTTTGACTGAAGACACCTAGAGTTTGGAAATTACAAGTTAGTCTACTAACTGTTTATCTTCATTTTCTTTATACTGTCTTGTTTCTAAGCTAACATGGTACAGCCTCAAACTTTTTGAACTACATGTAGTACAAATATAATGACTCTCCTGCAAGATAACTAGCCAGGAATCAGATCACATTTATCTCCAGACCATTAGTAATTAACAAGCTCAGAGATGCCTACTATGACAGGATGACAACTAATTTTACTTTTACTACTGATAGCTACTTTTATGCATTAAATACTGTAATAATTAGTTGACAATATTTAGGTTATAGAATAACATTGGTTTTTCATCTTTGAGCTTTGGCACTATTCTCACACAATAATATATACCTGTTGATACAATGTTGTCTGATGCCACATACTACAAAACTTGTCAGGACATATTCCGTTCAAAAATTATACAATAATTTATTAATCCTAGTTTCTCCAGTAATGAAAACAATTTACTTATGAGTTAAACATGAAGTGTGGTTTAGGTTAATGTATTCATAACCTTATGGCAAATCCAATTAATTGTTATTAATGGGAAAAACTTATTTGCTTCATTTTGCTTTCAGTTTCGTGAATTTTCATTCTTTGATTTTTTCTTTTTTTTGTTGTGGGGAAAGCTCTATAACTCAGTAAAGTTTTACAATTTTGTAAAATAAATAAGTCCTAAAAGGAAGCTGGATCTAGCTTAAAAACATCAAGCAAGTGACCCAAGACTTGTCATTCTCCTTGTCTGTTTCATTGTAGCTAAAGCAATGGTTTTTTTTGACTATACTCAGTAATATGCAAACAGACTCTTTTAAAGTGAGAGAAGAAAAAGAAAAGCTTCACAGAGATCCCAGCAAGTTACCTAGAGATACATTATTAATAGCTTCTCTTGTTGATAGTACATGATCAGTTTATTGATATTCTTTATGCCTGTGGATAAAAACAAGAGGGTAGAGGAGATTGAATAATGTCAGTGCTCTTACAATAGCTCTCTGTTTCTGCTTCTTTACTTGGGAATTTTAGTACAGTACATGTCTGTTTCAGTAATTGTAGTACAGAAACATCTGGGGAGGATAGTTTCATGTGTTTGTCTCTGCAAAGCCCCCTAGTAAATAACATGTAAATCATCAAATCTCTAATAACTCTTTGAGGTGGTCTGTAACTACTGAGCACTTATTAAGGAAACCGTTTATAATTTATTCCCTTATAACAATAACAACAAAACCTATGAAGAAAATTTAATATGTTGCAGCTTCTCATTAAATGTTGGTATTTCCGGATTTAGTCATGACAGTGACTTCCATAAAGATTTTATGATCTGGGATAGAAATAGCTATATCAATTCGTTTCACAGCAATGAAAGACTGTGAGAAGTCCCTTGTTTAAAAACTATTAAGATCATTGAAACCATAGAAGATAAACAGCTCACTAAGCAGGGCTCCCCTATAACTGCATGGGCCACATACTCAATGGAACACAGTGGAAGATGTCACAATCATTACAGATATGTGACCACTTAGAGAGATGGTTTGCACATGGGAAGTTCTGAGCATGTGTTTTTATTAAATTCATCTTGACATTAGATGAAGGCACTGTTTTGTATGTGTGTGTATGTGTATGTGTGTGTGTCTGTGTTTAAGACAAGAAGAAGGATTACATATTTAGGAGATGGAAGTACAAACTGAAGAGGGAATATGGTGAAGGATAAATAACATTAAATCATCTTTAAAATGCCACACAATAATCTACTACTGTTGAAGAGTCCTAAATTATATGTGTATGCATAAAACTTTTCCTTATAATGAGGAAACAATACATCAAATATATAAGATACACTAATAAATAAAACACCAGTTAACTTTTTCTAAATTCTGGGACAATGGTGTTACATATACAGACCCTCCAGAACTTGATGGTAAGATCCTATTGCTGTATACACCATATATTTGAATCATAAAACCCCAATGAAATCAAGATGGAATGCACCTGAAAGCTTCATCTAAATTGGCTAGCTTCTATCATACTAGTACATAGTACATAGTACATAATCACAGTACATGATACTAGAACTACTTCCATAGTATATTTTATCCTCTAATAGTATGCATAATACTAGAAGCTTCTATGCATACTATTGGAGGAGAAAAGTAATTAATTTAACATAGATATGAGCCTTGTTAGCTATAATAATGTAATACCTTACAAAAATGCCCACTGATTCAATAGTGGCACAACTGTTATAGGAACAACTAACTCTGATTGTATTTAGTTTTGTTCCAGGAGATAGAAAACATACTGAGATCAAGTACCTTTGGCTACATAGGTCATAGGCCTATGTATCAGAAAACCTACTAACTTTATTCCACTAAAGGAATATATCAACAAACCAAAGCCTAATAGCCTATATCAGTTTATCATTCAACCCTCATCAGATATTCCTCTATTTCTAGTAAATAGCAACTAGCATTGTACACCCCAATTGGTCAATGAACAGAGAATGGAAAAATTCAGAGTGTTTTTTCCTAAGTGGAACATCTATATCACGCCTGTTCTATTACAACACAGAGATCATCACAGAAGAGGAGGCAGAAAGATTGAAATGCAAAGATACTGAATGACTTCCATAAAACTGATTTTCAGATCCACCAAGCAGATGCACATATGGACTCTCTGTGGCTATGATAGCATGTTCAAAATCTGTACAATTCTAAACCATTTGAAAACCCAGCATGGAAAAGAGGAAATGAGTACAAAGTCCCACCATGAGTAGAAGAGCTATTGGCATTTGATACCTGTTGATTTCTTGATTGGCATGTGTTCATTGAGGCAATCTTGTCAGCATGTAAATGTTGTCAATTTTTATCATAGTGACCACAAAGTTAATTGTGGAAATTTGAATAAGAATGTCCCTGATTGGCTCATGCATTAGAATATTTAACAATTCCAGTTGGTGGACTGTTTAGAAAGAATTAGGAAATCTAGGCTTGTTAGAGAAAGTGTCTCAATAAGGGTGAGCTTTGAGGTTCCAAAATCCCACATCAGGTCTAATATTTCCCTCTGCTTGTTTCCTGTAGATTAGGATGTAAACTCATATCTACTTCTATAATGCCATGACTACTTATCTACTACCATGGCATCTGCCCAAGATGAACATGGACTAACCCTCTGAAACTGAAAGCAAGTCCACAATTATATGCTTCCTCTATAAGTTGCCTTATCATACTACATTTTCACAGAAATAGATAATATCTGATTTGTGTGTTTTTTCTCTATAGTATAAGATATATATTTCTGAATTTTAGCACATTCTTTCCTCTGTCTTGTGTTGTTCCTGACAACTACTGTTGTTGAAGATCAATTTGAATTTCATATCCCCATTAATTTAACATCTCTTTAAAGTCCATTCCTTGTCACATGCTCATTCCTTTCTATTTTGATGAGTATCCCTCCCTATTGCGATGAGTATTTCTTCCTATTACGATGAGTATCTCTTGCTATTGTGAAGAGTATCCCTTCCTATTGTGGTGAGTATCCCTTCCATGTTTATTCATCATGCCCTGATGATGGATGTTAAAGAGGTTTTCATTGTTTAGCTTATGTACAAAGCTTCTATAAATACTGTGCTTGTATGGATATAATTTTTATTTCCTTGGGAGAAAATTTCAAAGAGGAATGATCAAACTATATAGCAATCCCATTTCTAAATATTGAACAATTTTTTATGCTTTCAAGAGTTAGTGTATCACTGAACATTTTTACTATGAATGTGAAGGAGACTGTATTTGCACATACTCAGAAAACAAACTGTGATTCTGTTCTTGGTTTTTTTAAGAGTGTTTTTTAGGGTACCCCTGGTACTGGGGAAACTTTCAGCTGCAACTGGCCAGGGAAAGGGCCCAAAGCCCCATATAGTCACAGAAAACAATGTCCCAACGCAAAGGCCCATGTGTCAGGATGATCTGGTCAACTAAAAACTTCCAGAAATGAAAGTGTTTAAGCCTACGCCAACAAAGTGCTTATATCAAAGGGTCAGCCTCTGGAATGTCTTGGGTGTTATATGAGCTCACAATGATGTCTATGCTTGTCTTAAGAGCTCTTATGAAAGACAAGGATATATTTTTAAAATTCCTTTGTGATGACTTAAAGTTCATGATTTCAGAGCAAGCAATATTTTCAAGTATAAAAATGACTTCAAAGGGTCTACAAATAATACTGTGATTATTGACTGTGACCATCCTTATTAGCAAATATTTTATACCATAGCTGAAGTAGAGGTAAAACAATGATAATAGATTTTTCAAAAACAAAAGAACAAACAAACAAACAAACAAAAAAACCCACCAGAATCAACTGATATTTGAATTACGTTTTTAGTATAGTATTTATATGAAACTTTATACAGTCTGTTTTTACTGCATGTATCTGACACTCATCACAAATAGTAGAGTGGATCCCTCAGAGTCATATTAAGAAACAGGAAATGAAACTTAAAGAAAGTCAATGTTATTTATTAATAATGAGGAGGTTGAAAGTAGAGGTTAAAATTGCATTTTTAAAGCTATCAGTGGATGTAATTTAGTTCATCATACTGTTTTCCTAATTCCAACTTCTCTTTATTGCAGGTAATTGAGAATTAGTCACATTTGTTATTTTTAGCATGCCTTGATTTTGAACAGAAATGAAAACGAAACTACAAAAGCAACCAAAGAGAAATTATAAAACATATTTTAAAAGACTTTTAAAAATCAGAATTCCTGAATATTAGAGAACTGGTAAAATAAGTATATAAGTAAAATTATTGGGCAGAATTTGTTGGAGTTTATTGTTTATATTATTTTTGTTTGAATAGCATAGATTAAACTACTGACTGCAAAAAGCTGTTCTCCATGCTAAATCAAGTACATTGTTGTTAAGAACAGGCATATTTGTCGTGTTTGTTTTATTATTAATCCTTGACTTTAATGAAGTGATATTAGAGGCTCTGGGATATTTTCTAATTTATCCCTAAAATTAATATAAGCTCAAATTTCCAGCAAATGCCTTCTAAATGCATAGCTAAGCTTCTTAAGTTCAACTCAAAAAATAATCATTAAAGAGGTAATGATTGCTATTCCTGGGTACTCTGCAAGTGAAAAGAAGTCTTTCCAGAGCTGGTCCTTTATAAGAATTTAAATCTATATCCAGGCTGCTCTTTTGAAGGACATTTGAAATCTGAATTATAATGCATCAGTCACCCTTGAAAACACAGGCAATTAATATACAGAAATACAAAATTCCCTAAACAGTACTTTTGTCCACAGCTCATTTATAAATGTTTATAAGATCTATTCATGCTAAACTGAAATTTATCCAATCCCTGATAACAAAACAAACCACCCTGTCACATTATACCTCAAGTCATCAATGCTTAATTCTAACTCCTCTCCACACACATGTATCAAATTTGATTGCAAATACTTAGAGATGCCAGGGTTTTCATCTCAATAATGAAAAAGAAGTCATTCCATTTTAGAAATCACTATGCCAGTTAATACATACCTATTTAACAAATTACTGTTTCCTCTGTTAAATTGATCTGCCAACCTCCCAAGAAATTTAACACATCTACCAACTATAATTTATTCATACAATACCACAGAGATTACACTTATCACCTTAAATACATACTTGTACTTAAAATAATTGCAAAGCTCTCCTATCAGCACTGCAATATTTTTTGCCTTTTGTGCAAATCAATTATGTAACAACTTTCTATCACTGGTAGAAAGAACTGACTAAATTAAGAAGTAATGTCTACTGCATGTAAGTTTTCATAGGAATTTGCAAATGAGTTGCCAGTGTATTTGGGGAAATCCTCAATTTTGTTTATTCTAATTTTGAATCTTTATTTCAAGACTATAAAACACTTTTCATTTTCTTTTCATCACACATTGTCAGGTCTTTCAGACTGCCAGGGTAATAGTGTATATTCATCTCTAGGAAGTTCCAGAGACCTGGAATGGGGAAGCCCCCAGGAGTCAGTGCAGGTGACCTTGGCCTAAAAGCATAACAGTGGGGAGATAGAACCTGAAGAGGCCACATCCTGTAACCAAGCAGGACTTCCAGTGGAGGGATAAGGACACTAATCCACCCACAAAACTTTTGAGCCAAAATTTGTCCTGTCAAAAAAAAAAATCAGGGATAAAGATAGAGCAGAAACTGAGGGAATGGTCAACTAATAATCGGCCCCACTTGAGACCAATCTCTGACAATATTAATGATACTCTTGTGATGTTTGCAGACAGAAGCCTAGTATAACTCTGTGAGGCTCCACCCAGCTGACTGAAACAGATAAGATACCCACAGCCAAATATTGGATGTAAATTCAGGGAATCATGTGAAAGAGTTGGGGAAGAATTGGAGGCCCTGAATGGGCTAGGAACTCCACAGGAAGACAAACAGAAGAAACAAGTTTGGACCTTTAGGAGCTCCCAGAGACTGAGCCACCAACCAAAGAGCTTGCAGCAGCCGAATCAAGGCCCCAGCACATCTGCAACTTAATCTCTATAAGGGTCTCTCAACAACTGTAGCAGGGGCTGTTTATAAACCTGTTGGGCTGCTTTGTCTGGCCCTAGTGGCAAAGGATGCACATAACCCTGCAGAGACTTGACACTCCAGTGTGGGAGGATAACAGGGACAGGGACAGAGGCACTTCTCAGAGGAGAAGAGGAGGAGTTTGGAAGGAGGAACTCTGTAGGGGTATAGGAGGGGGCAGCGATTGAAGATTGGCAAAAATCACATACAACAATGGTAAAAAAATAATAAAAAACAAAAAAAATAGTGCATGTCTATGATCCCAGGACCTAGAGGGCTATGGCAGAAGAATTGGAAATTTGAGACCAATATAGGCTCATAGTGACGTGCTTTTGCACCAGCCCTCCATAATTATGCAGAAAAAATTCACTGTCTGAATAAAAAGTTGTTCATTTAGATAAGAAAAGTAGAAAAGAATCTGACTAAACAAATAAATTTGTAAAGTTAATGAAGATTTTAAGATGTTAATGCCTATAACTAAAGAAGTTATTAAGATAAAGAAGTTTTTAAGAGTCATGGTATTTTTAGAATGAGATTTGGAGAGTATACACCCAAACTTACTATAATGATGAAGAAATGAGGACTTTTACATTTAGAAAGTTGTTACTTGCTTTTAGAATATCAGGTGATAGGCAACATCTGGCAGTTCTCATCACTTCCAGTTTATGTAGTATCCCAGCCTCAGTTTACCCTAGCAAACCTTCCTAGTAGTAGGGCCCTTTAGAACAGTTCCTCATGTTGTGGTAACCAGCAACCATAAAAGTATCTTGCTATGAGTACAATTACAGTTAGTAACTGTAATTTTGCTACTGTTATAAATAGTAATATAGATATTCAAGGTATCTGATAGGCTATTCCCAAAAGGGTCACTTAACCACAAATTCAAAAACCCCCCACTAATGCTTCTACAAGAAATTAATTCACTTTCCCAAAAAGGTAGCAGAGGATTTTAATATGATAGCAGACACTTACTTTCCTTGGACTTTCCAAGATCTTTCCTTTTGTATCTCAGTAGTTTTGTGTCAATCATGTTTTTAGGAGCTTTTCCAGCCATGCAACTTGTTAACCTTGAGACATATCATTGCCTGCTTATCATTATCAATAACTCACATTTTATTTTTATTATTGTTTATGTACTTATTTACATTCTTATTCAAGTAGAACACAGATCAGTGACCTAAGGCATTGGCTCTCCTGTGTCTGCTACTACAAAGCAGACTCTTGGGAAATAGTTGAATGACAAAATAAGTGTTTACAAATGAAGATTTGTCTAACATAACTCGTGCTACATATAAATAGGAACCACAATGAGTAAGATATACTTTAATTTGTTTTAGTCACTATGTTCACAAAAATATCAACTCTAACAATATTTAAGATATACCGATCCTGTTCATATATGTTAATTATATAATTAATTTTGAAATTAATTGACTTTGTATTGAATGTTTTATCTACAGTTGGTATAATGTTGGTGTCACTTTGTACTTTTAGTGATGCTTAAAATCTCAGGTAAATTCAATTAATAATCTGATGTATTTGGAGTTACATTTGTCAATCATGAAGCTGGTTGTTGTGAGGAAGGTTGTTTTTCTTCTTCCCCAGCTGTTGCTAGATTTTTTTCCTTGGGTATGTTTATTTCTGAACTGACACTTTTGTTTCTGTCCAGAAATCAGAAATAACATGGGACCACTACATCATTCATAAAGTTTCCACCAAAACAATCTGAAATCACTTGAACTCATTTATTACATATTATTTCCCAAGTCTTTCAGTTCTCTCAAGTCAACAGTAACTAACTATAAGCTGACTGCCAACGGCCATGTACTAATAGTTTAATATAGAGTAGATGCTTCTTAAACACACAGTCTCAGCTTATTGAAGATGCATTTCCTACAACTAGGTGGTTGGATACTGATAATTGTTAAGCTAATATGAAGAAGACTGATGTATAACTTATACAGTATTTACCAGCTCTTTTGTGCTGCTCTCTTCTAATAGTTGCCTCAGTCATGTGCTTAATTCTAGTACTTTATTTTTTATTGTACATTCTTTCTTAAACTTATGTGTGATCAGTGATTTGAATGAAGGTTGCTAATTTGTACTGACACTATTGTCATTTCCTTTTTATCTTTACAAAGTAATTTGTTTATATACTATCTGAAAAAATTAGAATCCAAAAATTCCTGAAATTGAAAGTTTAAAGGTGTTGGTTTCTGAAACTAATGGCTGGGGACTTTGCTATTAGCCACCATAAAATTTTGTCATTGTACCTAGTGAAAATTGTGCTGCCCAAGATGCACTGGGTAATATGTAGATGTATCAGGAAGTGAATGAATATACCTAATAAATAGAAACCAGAATTATACTTAACATTTGATAATGTACAATAACTCTATAAGAGAGTGTTATCCTCTCTATAATAAAATTAATATAAAGAAACAACTGTAAAGAAAAATGAATTTTGCCCTTTTTTTTTTTTTTTTTTTTTTTTTTTTTAGTTTTTCTAGACAGGGTTTTTCTGTATAGCCCTGGCTGTCCTGAAACTCACTCTGTAGACCAGGCTGGCCTCAAACTCAGAAATCCACCTGCCTCTGCTTCCCAAGTGCTGAGATTAAAGACGTGAGCCACCACCGCCTGGCATTGCCCATTATTTTAAAGTCAGAAGTAGATGAATACTTGAATATTTTAAAACTTTTTTTTAAAAGGAGTATTTTAAAAATCAGTAGAAACATGAATGGTGGGTATAAGAAATAAAATTCTATGTAATAGAAAAATGATTGCATAAGGTTCTGTAACCTGTATAAGTAATCTGGTGCCTACTTTGCATAAAATAAGAAACTATTATGCAATGTAGAACAGATGAGACCTTCATTTATCTTATGTCTTTGTGAAAGCAGGCTGCTCTCGTAGGCAGGGTTCTAAAGATGCTCCCTAAGATCCCTTCCCTTGGTTATTCAATAATTCAGTAACCCAGGTACATCTGTGGAAGCAATTTGCAAAGATATTTAAGGTCATGGGTCTTGGGAGAGGAAGATCATCATGAATTATATGGCAGGATCATATATCTAGGGAAATGTCTCCATTTTGTTCAGATAGATAAAATACAATAGAGGTAAAGCAATATTAAATTGAGAAAACCGTGCCTCACACCATTTCTGGCTATAAATGGGCAAGTAAGAGGAATATGGAGGACTTCTACAAATTGAGAACCATATTCAACCAAAGGCCACTGTGAAAACTTAGAGTCTCCAACCAACATTGAGATGTTTGAATAGCACTGATGACCAGGAAATCCTATTTCCTTAAACTTCTAGAAAAGCATTCAGTTCTGCTGCCCTCTAGCTATTTACTTAAATACAGAATCAACTAAATCACATTTAACTTATGGAACTATAGGATAATAAATGGTTTGAGACACTAATTTTGTGATCATTCATTTTAGTTGAAATAATAAATGAGTAAAGTTGTTGTTTGGGTGGGTATATAGAAGTATGATGTTTAAACTTGACTGTCAACTTGACTGGACTGAGAAATGCTCAGAGAATTAGTGTAGAGTACTGTTGCATGTATCTGAGACTAAAACTCCGGTGAGGATTTATATGGAGAATAACATACAGGAGGAACGAGATGCGATGATTGTGGGTCATAACATCTAATAAGCTGGGGAAGCAAGGATTGAGTTAAAGAAAATGAGAAAGCGGGTATAGAATACAAGTCCCTCCTAAGCTAATGTAACTATTGCTGCTGATAACACCTAAGATATAAGACTACAGGGTTTTTTATATTGTTCAGTGTGGACTCACTGTAACTCTATAGAGATTCCAGGCTGAAGGCCATGGACTGGGGTGCATCATTGATTCCCCTTGATCTGAAGCTTCCAGTTTCTTGGACTAAGCAGATTCAGAGTTCTCTGCGACTGCCACTGCTGACTGACCCATGATCCAGTCATGTAAACTAATTAAAAATTCTCCAAACATACATATATCACCTCAGTTCTGCTCTCTTAAGGAATCACAGTCAGAAAGAGAAAGCAAAGAAACATTTGGTAGAAACAGTAAAATCAATTTTGAAATCTATTAATATGGATAAGAGAAAAATGTGGCCTTAAGATTGCCATTTAGTGATATTTGAGTTATAGACATATTAGCGAGGTATAGCCAATAAGAATGCTAATGGATTAGAGAAGAGATAAAGAGGGAAATAGAACAGAAGAAAACACCAAAATATTCCTGAGAAATGGATAAGTGTGCCCCGACTTGTTCTAGATAAGGATGACCATGCTTTGATGAAAGATTGGGATGTTGTTGCTGAATATGTTAAGTTTATGATTTTGATTGTTAAGTTAGGAGGTATTTGGGTTGTACCTGAAAGCAGGAATTGTGGGAGCAGCTAAGGTTTTGGCCAGTAACCAAGTCATATTACAATCTTTTGAAGGTACCTAAATGATAGGTCAGTCAGTCAGTAAGTGCTTCCCACACAAGCCTGGGATCTTGAGTTAGGATCCCATATAGTCATGTAAAAATATGTGTGTTAGTGTGCATCTGTAATACCCAAACTTGTTCTATCAGTAAAGTGCTAGCTATACAAGCCTGAGGGCTTATATTCATATCCTCAGCATCCATAAAAAAGCAAGGCATGGCCAGAAACACTTTCATCTACAATGCTGTATTGCCTACTGGATACACCAGGGCAATGGTGGCACAAGACTTGTGGGAGTAACCAACCAATAACTGATTTGATTGAATGCCCACTCCATGATATGAAACCCATACCCAACATTGCTTGAGCGAAAAGGAACTTGAGACTAGGGACCTAGGATAAAACCAAATAATACTGACTTAAAAAAGAAAGAAAGTAGTGGTAAAATGACTCCTAATGATTATCTGTGTATTATCTGCTCTTGTAGATCAGTGCCTTGTTCAGCTATCATCAGAGAACATTCATCCTGAAACAGATGGGAATAAGTACAGAGATGCACTTTGAAACAAAATGCAGAGAAAAACCTTAGAACATTCAGCTTTAAATAGGATTTCTCTATCAAATTCCTCCCATCAAAGTTCTGGCAAAACAAGGTTGAGGAGTGGAAAAAGAGTAAGAGACAGGTTGGATGGAGGGCACCAAGAAAACAAAGACCTCTGAATGAACATGAGCAAAACTCCTATAAACTAACAAAGCCTGAAACAGTATGCATAGGACATAGATGTGTCTGCATCATATTTTAACACACACACACACACACACACACACACACAATATATATTATATATATATATATATATATTAGAGTTTTTATGGAATTCTGAGCTTACAAATGAGTGGGTCCCTGATTTTGTTTCATCTTCTGGTAGTCTTTTCTTTCTATTGGCTTGGCTTGTCCAATTCATTGTGATAGTTTTTGTTTTAACTCACTGTATTTTATTTCTTACTACTTCAAAAATAAATGAGTAAGTGTATGAATAAATGAATAAAAATTTAGCCCCTAAGGTAAATGTTAACCATTTAACTGAAACTTTTGCCTGCTGAGAGAAAGAAAAATCTGTTTTCTCTAATAGAGTGATACTGGGTATACCAACCACTCTAGAACAGACAACATGTATATATAAAAATATATAAGTTATTTTTTGTTTTGATTTTGTTTACTATTTTGTGATTTTTTTTAAGGAAGTATTTTATTTTCTTGGTTCGATGAGTTTGTACTTTGGGTTTTTTTGTTTGTTTTTATTTTTAGAAAGAACTTAAAGTTGAATGGCTAGGAAATTGGAGAGGCTCAACAAGAATTTGGGAGAGTAAAAGAATATGATCAAAATATATTTAAATTTAAATTTTGTTTTAAATAGTAAAATGTAAATAAAAGAAAATGAGAAAGGGCAAGAAAGCTGAAGCAACTTTTACTTCTGTTTCTTTGCAGCTCTCTTTAACTAATCTCTGAGCAATATGTACTCAATGTGTGAGTAGATACCCCTTTCTCCAACCTTTATCTCCAACAATATTCAGAATACTGTTCATAACAATAGAAAAATTATAGTTATGAAGGAACCAACAATTAATTTTATGGTTGGGGTTTATTGCAATGTGAGGAACTGTATGAAAGCGTGGAATAATTAGGAAGGTTGAGAACCACTTTTTTAAACCAACATATATTTATCAATACATAAAGGACAACTAAGATAGTTTTGTGCAAGGTTTCTATTTTTCTTATAAAAATAAAATGTATATATGAGCTATAAAAAATAAAGAAAAGAAAAGAAAGAAAGGAAGGAAGGAAGAAAGAAAGAAGCTGAAAGCCAAGCATAGTGGTATGTATAATTAACCTTAGTACTGGGAAGACAGAGTCAGGATTAAGATTAGAGGTTGATAGTTAGCCCATTTAACTGATTGATGAGCTCCAAGTTCAGTGAGAGACTCAAAGACTAACAAGCAAACATATAAAAAACAAACAAAATCAGAAAAAAAAACCAAAAGGTAGAGATGCATTGAAGAATATAGTGTGGGCTATGCACATATGAAAACATCTATACAAATAAAGAGACCCACATAAACCACACATAGGACCACCCCAATATATATACCCTGATTCAGAAAAATAGAGGTCTAAGTCCTTGTATTTGTTATTCTCTATAGCGTATAGATCATGGAAATGAAGAGGCACCCAAAGACATCAATTATGCTAAAAGAAATACAATAAGCTCATGAAGGCAGATTTGAATTTTTACAAAAA
The DNA here is from genome assembly GCA_021653895.1 of Mastomys natalensis. Lineage (NCBI taxonomy): Eukaryota > Metazoa > Chordata > Mammalia > Rodentia > Muridae > Mastomys > Mastomys natalensis. Next base: position 1,632,650 of record JAJTUV010000017.1, on the reverse strand, counting down.
TGCTAAAATTTATTATTTCTTATATAAAATTTCAAAGCAATAATAAACACTAGCCACGAGCGTCATCTATACTCACATAAAACAAATGAAGCATAAATTCAGTATTCTATAACTCGATGAAAATGATTCATTTAATTTTTACTTGTGAATATTTGAAGTAATATTTAGGTCACTGAATTTTTAAAAAAGTAAAGTGTTTCAGAATCTAATGAGCTTCTAAAATCATTGTTTTTAATTTGATTTTTATTTAAATAACTCAGTACACTAAATTCTGTTTGTCTCCATTAGTGTGAAATCTTGCAATCTTGTCAAGTTAGAATAAAGGTTCAGAGATTAGCAAGAGAAACTGTCAGATTAGCCGGGCGGTGGTGGCGCACGCCTTTAATCCCAGCACTTGGGAGGCAGAGGCAGGCGGATTTCTGAGTTCAAGGCCAGCCTGATCTACAGAGTGAGTTCCAGGATAGCCAGGACTACACAGAGAAACCCTGTCTCGAAAAACCAAAAAAAAAAAAAAAAGAAACTGTCAGATTTAAGGCAAATGCTAGACTTTTACTTTTAAAATGTTTCTCATTTTTTTATCAATTTCTCTAATCTATCTTCAGCACATCAAGAACAACTCATTTTATTTATGTATATATGTCTTTGTTGATATTTACCATGTAGATATATGCTTTGTCCATATATGGGTGCGTGAGGAACAGAAGAGGCTATCTGGCAAGTTGGAGTTACAGGGGTTATAATCTGACCAGTGTGGGTTATTGGACCACAACTCAGTTACTGTGTGTGAACAGTATGTGTTCTTAACCCTGAGCCACTTTTCCAACCCCAATTATTGTTTCTTTGATAAGGCAAGTTTCATCTGCTTCTCTGATTTAGGACCTGGAAGAGGAAACATTTAGCAAAGCCTCAATTGAACCCGTTATCCTGCCCCTGTACTCTGGCATGCAAATTCTTAGCTCAGTCTTCCACACAGACTATTATATGACAGATATCAACAACAGAGGTCAAATCATTGTTCATCATAGCTGCTTCATTGTGTCTTCATTCATAAGTCAGGTAAACAAATACACTTCTGTGTTGTCCAATTATCTGGCAATAGTGCCATTATACTGCATTTATCTTAGAATTTTATGTCTAACTTATAAGATATTCAGCAATTTTAAACAATTATTTCAATAGAATATGCTTCATCTCACTTGCTCTTCTTGTCATTCTGCATTCCTAGGCTGGAGAAATGGCTCATCAATTAACAGCACTAATTGTAAGCTCGACAATTTGAACTAAATCCCCACAGACCACATAAATAGGCACAAGTGGGACTGCGTAAGGGTATCTTGGTTCTTGGCTGGGCATGGGCCTGGAACCCCGAGACTCCAAGGGAGAAACGGCAGGAGTTCGGCCACGTCCCCAGAACCCAGGCGCCTGACAAGCAGTCTCATCTCCATGGACCTACATTGTTCAGTGACATAGGACATTACAGCCCCTCCCAAAGTGCACAGGTAGAGGGTGTGAGTATAGGTCTCAGGCTCTAGAGAGATTTACATACTAATGAAGGCCAGAGGGCAGAGCCAATTAAACTTTCCCCAGAACCTTTCTCCCTCCCTATTTATCTCAGGTCTGCCTTGAGTTTCAGGGTGTACATCCAGATCCATCCACCACCCTCCAGGGAACCAAGGACTTCCTTGTATCATTGGGGCTTGCCGTCGCTAAAACTTCCAGCCTTTGGAACTCCAGACCTTTCTCCTGTAGGTGGGACCCGCCTCCTGGAAGTCTCCAGGACTCCTCCAATGTGGCCTCTTTTCCCACAGGCACATGTGTTGTGCAACTGTAATCCAGCACTCTTATAGCTGGACTAGTAGATAGGAAGTAGAGATTTGGAAACTGTACTCTAGGTACCATGTAGGTTTTGGCAAAGATATTTTGGGAAAACTTGAGAAAAAAGACTGAATCACAACTGTGCAATTTGAGACTAATGGTTCATATGGCTGAGATGTTATATTTACAAGTTCTGTGTTTAGTGACTGATGGTAAGGTACAATGCATATAGCAGTAATCATATGTCAACAGGCATATACTTTTGGTTGTCTACAAAAACAAGTGAACAGGAAGCTGATAAACCAGGATAGAACCAGTGCATATTTTATCAGTATCAGTATCAGGCATAGTACAGCAGTCATTTTAGCACCCAGTCTTATATCTGAAGAAACTGACAGACAGGAATGTATACACCCCCATACACACACACACACACACACACACACACACACACACACACACACACACAGAGAGAGAGAGAGAGAGAGAGAGAGAGAGAGAGAGAGAGAGAGAGAGAGAGAGGGAAAGACACAGAAACAGAGACACAGAGAAAGATTGCTATACATGCATGTGTTGTGGTAATATTTTAAAATGGCTGCACCCAATCTGTCTTGTGTTACATAGCCGCCATGTTCCGGACTAGGCTAGGCCTAAGGTCAAGAGCATCAGTGGATATTCTTGCAGATGCTCTGGTTCAGGCTACTGGCTCAGGTTGTAGGCTCAGGCAGCCAGAGACACCGACCCTACCATTGACAAGATGCCAGTGTGGGAGATGGGTCTGCCAACCTTCCACGTTGTCTCCACAAGGCTGGGCTGTGCCCAAACCATCCCGCAATCCATGCGGTACCTGGTAGAAATGAGACTCTAATGTTTAAAGATTAATCAAAGGCTTTATAAGTTTGGTAATGCTCAAATTAACAAGATGCCGACACAATTGGAGGTGTTTCCCAATTAACTAACCTAGATAAAAGTTGTTATATCTAGGACTGCTCTCGATCAGTTCTAGATGGTTCTCCATTTCTCCTACATCTCTGCCCCCTTAGCTCCTCCTCCTCCTCCTCCTCTTCCTCTCCTTACTCCTCCCACCTTAGCTCCTCCCAACTTGTGGGGAAAATATGCTGCTACATGCATGTGTCATTTTCATTTGATCATTGCCATAGGAATTCAATTCCTTACAGAACAATTCCTCCTTCATTTCCTACATTATACTGGCCAACTTCTTAAAAGGAAAAAAAAATAGAAAAAGCTGGCAGCACATTTTGCATTTACCTATAATACAGTGTGTGTGTAAAGAATATTTTTTTTCTCTCTCTGATTTGAGTTAGACTGCCTATCAAACTAACAGACTGTCATAGTCACTTTTTCAGCAAACACTCCTTTCCCTTATGACTCAACATCTCCCAAGTTTTCACCACAGTCTTTTCATGACTTTTAAGTTTTGGCATTTGAAGAATTATCTTCTGAATGTTGGGAAACATACACTGGTGTCAGTCTAATGGTACGAAATATATTCCTTTCGGAAATTAAATTAACTAATTGAAGAACACCTTTTTCTGAAGCTAGCATAGTGTTTAACAGTCAGAGATCCACTAATTTCCCCTAAACTTAACCTTCAAGCCTATTCAACGAATAGGATGATTCCTGCTCTGCATAATGGACTTTTAAGGTTGGTTTATCTTATTATTTCAATTTTTTAGAAGTGTGGAAAATAGATATATCTCCTCTCGTAGAAATTTTGTGAAAAAAGTTTGCAACAAGAAATCTTCCTTTTGGCTGTTAGATTGATGGGCAATTCTTTATAAATCAAGCTAGGCAAAAGCTTATTTAATTTGAAATGCTTGGATGTTAACCAAATTAATTTATAAATGTCACTCATCCTTTTGTTAATCCATGTTGCTGACAGGCTTTGAAAAGAACATAGGGACATTTCATCACTGGGTCACCTGTGGGGCAAACTTTACACTAATTAGAAAGATAGCTCTCCATGAATGAGCTACTGTAGCACAGAGAGGTGTCCTTCATTTCGAGGTATTCTCAACTGAGGTTTCTTAGCCATGCCATTCCAAAAAGTCACCCTTTGTCTTTTAATTACACTATCTTGCCACGTAGTATAGAAGGTGATAGAAACCAAAATATTTACTGAAATCAATGTAAATAGCAGCCCCAGATTAGGATGGCTATCACTTCTTCAGAGTAAAGGAATGGAGACAATTACTGTGTTGAGACAGAAGAGAAATTACTATGTATAGAAAGTCCAAATGCAGACCTTGTGGACGGCTTCACAATGACTGCTTACTAGTTTGACAATAATGAAAGCTTTCCTTGCCTAAAGAATGAATAATTATGTCTATATCCAAACCTTTAATAAACTTTATTGGTAGAATATATTTACCTACTGACTTTCCTAGTCATGATTCATTTTGCTGGTTTATTTGGATGACAATGAAGTATGCCAGGAAAGAATCTTTCTAGGACATAGTATGTTTGCAAGATATTCATTACTTTAATCAAATAACTATATATCTCTTGGGGCATTTACAGATAGAATTGTAGAAATACTTACAGCTTTCAGCCTAGATAGTTTGATTCAATTACTCATTCTAAAATTTTTATTTTTATGTTGTGTATATATGTGCTTTTTTGCATATATATATGCCTTTGGGGCCTGTGGACTCAGAGGTTGACATCAAATTCCATGGAACAAGAGATTCTTGTGAACCACTGCATGGTTGCTGGAACCTGAACTCTAAACACTCAAAAATATTTATTGAATGCCTACTTTGTGTAGTTCTAAGGAAAAGGTCTGTATTAGTTACAAAGTCATAACCTCTTGAAGAATATTGTCATTCCAGTTTGTAATCCAAGAAGAACAAATGGAAAGAGTCACAAAATTAGTAGACTATATGATGAAAACAACTACTGTGGAGAAAAATAAAGCATGGAGCAGAAATAGAGACTATTGGAGGATATATTTTAAAATGCTTAGGAAACATACCCTTGAGAAAAATAATTTAAACATGATGTACCAAAGTACAGAATCTTCATTTGACCCTTCTATCATGGCCTGAGCACCCTTTGGAATCTTGAGCAGAATGAGCAAAGATAGGGTAGAAGAATAAAAAATTGGAAGTAGAAAAAAAAAAAAAGCAAAAAGCAAAACAAAACAACAGATTGAATGTGAAGGCGTGGCCATATTTCACACAGGGTAAAGAGTGAAGCTATTTCACAGTCTTAAAAGAAAAAAAAAAAAGGAAGATTATGTGTTCTCAAAACTCAGTGGAATTTGAAGATGCTGTATACAGAACAGACAAAACGGACCTGAGTAAAATATAGGGAAGCAGCCCAAGTCCCTTTGTTCACTCAGTTCTTCTTACAACTGATGCTTCCTCTACATTGCACCTATGTATATGTATGTGTGGGATTTCTATGCAAATGAGGCGTCTTATCCACTCATAGGCAAGAAAATGACCTGAATTTTATGAGTACACCAGGTCTCCAAAATGATGTCTTTCTTGCATCAGAGAATTCCCTTTCTGTGTTTCCTGTTACATCAGGTCTGGAGATCTGGATTGATTGCATAGGAGAAGGGAAGGGATAAAAGCAAACAAAAAGAAGTAAAACTTCATTTAAACATAAATAGATTGCAAGTAGTTGTTGTTTTTCAAAAGAAATATCACTGAAAGTATTCCCTCCAACAATGGAGGAGTGTTCCTCTTTCTTAAAACTAGTGGTTGTAATGTTCTCATTACAAACATTGCTGGATAAAGGAAAGAGCAAAATACCCTATTAATTATAAGGAAATGCTGGTAAATTGAAGGTTGGCAATTCAATGGAAGAACTAGCAATAATTTCATGTCAATTTTTATGAATAATATGAAAATGCGAGTTTAATATTAACATGGAAATGTTTCATTTGAAGAAAAAGAAATAAATAAAATTTGTAGTTTAAGATGCAAAAAAAAAAAGAAAGTATTCCCTGTATACCAAGATTTGATGTTGTTATTTGCTTTTTATTTTTATTGTTTTAGAATAATTTTTTCAGCATGTAACCCAGGCTGGCCTTAAATTTATACTCTCTTGCCTCTGCCTTCCATGTGTGATATCACAGACATGTGTCCATTCTATCTCTCACTGTGTGCAATAAACACATGTCTGATAAAAAATATCACAATTTTTCCCTTTAGAATTTTGAATATATGAGTAGTGTTACTTTATTATCTGATTACAAAAGACAGGTAGTTTGTGTGTATAGCATGCTAGAAGTGAAGAGCCTCCATACATTGCCAGAAAGCATGACAACAATATTTAGATAACTACAAAGGCTGTTACTAGTCTAAATGCTTAAGAACGTTCTGCAGCATAAAGAAATGTATTTATTCTGTTTTATTTGCCTTTAAAAGATTTTTAGGATTGATTATGCCATGTTAACAGTATCTCTGATTTGCAAACAGATACTAATTGAAAATTTATTCACTTCAGTTAATTAGAAGATGATAATTGTCATGTGTGAGTTTTATTTAAAAATATTTGGGGTCCTCTGAACTTTTCACAATTCTTCAACTCAATTTTTGCAGGCAACACTATACTACATTTAAATTGCTGTTTTATGAAGTCACAAAAACAGTGTCCAGTATACAATTGAGAGCAATTGGTGAAAATCCCATAGGCATAATTTGGTTTGCAAACAGGTATTTTCCATAAATATGATTTAAAATGGTTATATCCTAACTGATTCTATTTTCCTCACATTACTTAGATATTTGTTTATTCAATAATAGACTTACGTTCAAACTAATGATGCAAAGATTAATAGTAATTTAGTAGCATAATGTGGGAAGAAGAGATTTCAACTTTAGTTGAATGAGAAAATAAAATGTTTCTATTGAAGTAAAGGTCTCAAGTTAGCAATGTTTCTGATATTTGCATTGTTCACTCAAAACTTTATTGAAAACTGATTCAATTTACCAATATTTCAGGTAACATTTTCAGCTTTTGTTCTCCACAGTGCAAGAACTCTCCATAGCTTCTTTCCAGTAGCTAAATTTCACTCCAGTCCTCCACAGCTCAGGAAATGATGCTGTTGTTACTTTATGGCTGAAATAAGCAGCACAGAAGTCATCTCTTCCCTTTAACTACATTTGCACCCCTCAAATGAAATTTTTAAGGAAAGTATTCTCTTTGCCACCATAAACCTATACATTTTGTTATTGTCAATCCTACAAGCCTTTTTTTCCCAATGAACTGGGTTCTCTTATCTGAAATGGATAATGAAAATGTCAGCTATCATTCTCTAGTTTGTTTTCCTTAGTCCTCTACTCATCCCCGTTTGAAAGGAGGAAAACAAAGCGTACCAAAAAAAAAGCTAAAAATACACTCAAACAAGAACAACAAACCTTAAGTGACAAATGTTTCCTGTCACCCACACAACCCAATTACTTTCTATAGAGATAAGTTTGGAGCAAAAAAGTTAATTCCAAAATAATTTTACAGTACTCTTTAAATTTTCTGTGTTTTCCTTTGGGTCTTTCAAACTTTATTTTTATGGCTTCTTCTGTAAAAGTTTAACTGTCCTCAGTCTTGCATACAATAAATTCTGATTATGCCTTAGAGTATCAACTTAAAGCTTAAGGTCTAAATAAAATAAGACAGAAAACAATGGAAAATTTAAAATTCAAAACTCTAGTCAATGTGGGTATGGATGAGAGGAAACTCAGAGAATGTGTAGGTATCTATCAGTATTAAATTTCATTTTAATGTTCAGAAATAGAACCATTGCTTTATTTCTGAATATTGACCTATTGCTTACATGACCTCTTGAGCTGCTGATGATGTAGTACAGTATTTAAGTGTAAGGACGCATTATGAATGTTAACTACCTCAGCAATGTCATCATAGGGATGTTACTGCAAGAAACCCAGTTGTGAAAGAATACATGGTAACCATGTTGGGCCTTTCCAGGTACTTTGGAGAGAGCCCTGTGCATCTGGGACCCATAAGTCACTGGCATGCTTTTGAGGGATAGATTTGCTCAGCAGAGCGAAGAACTGAATGTTACCGAGTCATAAAGGGAGGCCTTTCCTGCCATGGTACTGGGTTGAGATTTTATATTGAAAGCTGTAGGGAGGCATTGAAGAACTTTATTATGTCTACTGTTGATTTTCAAAGTCTGATGGGTTCAATTTTTCTTTTGAGCTTGAAAACATAATTCTCAAAAGACGCACTTGAAAATACTAATCAAATCCAAACCTTTAACTTGGTAGAAATGAAACCTGCCTTCAAACTTTCTGGAACTAAATGAGGAACTTTCGTCTGAATAACACTTCCTCAAATTGCTTCTCCCACACCTTCAAAGTAATCATGGAATTTCAGGTTGTGGTGAATATGGAGTGAAAATGTTTAGTGATTTTTTTTTTTCCAATCAAAAGGTTAGAAAGAAGGTGTTCTCAGAAGTAACAAACTGCACTGCCAATCAAAAATCTGGTCCAGCAATATCCTGATTTTAAAATGTAGTATTATGTAAATAATAAATGTTTTCAAAAAACACCTGTAAAGATTTTGTAAACACTGGCATTAAATACTTACATTCTATTTTAAACATAGATATTATCTTAAATATACAATAAGAAAAGCCATTATTACATTTATTAAGTTATATGCATATCCCAAGAGCATCAAGATATAATGAAATAATTTCAAAACATTCCCAATGTAGTAAAAATAAATGTAGTGAAAATTTAGAAAATATAAATGTACATACTTCAAAATAGAACCAGAAGCTTTCCTTTAAACTCTAAGAAGAAAAATAGGAGGAAAATGCTTAAGTATCTGAAAAATGTTCCTAAGTTATCATGTGCAAAATCTTTCTCCACCTGGCAAAACTTTAATATAGAAAAAAAAAGAAACAATGTTCATGTTGACAATTCTCTAATAAACATTAGAATAGCTTGAGATTAGAGATGTTTGATTACCCAAAGAGATTTAAAAAATAAGCCCCACTCCAGAAAGCACAAACAGCAGCATAATCTCTCTTCTGATCAGATGATGTTAGTGTGTGAAGATCACATAGAAAAAGACATTGGACAGCTAATAGCCAAATGCAAAATACAACACAGCCATGCTTTTCCATGTTCATGGATCTGAAGCCAAGATGAAATTTGGGGTATACACAGAGAGAGAAGGGAGGGAGGAGGGAGGAAGGGACAGAGACAGACAGACAGAGACAGACAGGGAGACAGAGACAGAGAGGCAGAGACAGAGACAGAAAGAAAAACAGAGATAGACAGAGACAGAAAGAGAGATAGGAGAGGGACAGGGACATACACAGAGAGAAAGATGCCATTTCAACAGCACAAAATAAATTTCTGAATAGCTCTAGGAGTCATACTTACGGTAAATGTGGGAAAATGAGAGCAGTACACTATAATTTGTTATAATGAACATATAACTTAATGTCAATACAAGCTTCTTTGATGAGATTCACAACAGGCCAAGAAACAAAAAATAAAGACTGTAAAACATGCTACCCTAAATGGAACATCCATAACATACCATCTCCTCCCAAGCTTCAGGTACCATTGCAGAACAGAAGGAAGAAAGTGTAAGACATAGGTTATGAATGACTGTGATTTCTTTTGAACACATCAGAGCAGATGTACAAATGAAGCTACAGCGGTGTGTCAGTGTGTACAATATCTATGCAAGCTCAAGTTGTACCCAACCAGAGTTCAGGGATAAATGTTTACCATAAATTTCTACCTCTTAGCCAAGATGTTGTTAGCAACTGTTAGCTGCTAGGAAACAATCAATTTCTCTAAGGGTGTAGCCTCAGGGGAGTGAATAAGACTCCTGTAGGGGCCTATACATACATGAATATTTTAATAACATAAATTTGTCTGGATGGAAAAAAACCCAAGCACAGAGTTAGGTATATTAGAAAGGGGATATAAATCTGGGAAAGGTAGTGGGAGAACGATAAAAATATTTGTACTAAATTTTTAAAGGTTTAAAAAGAAAAATAATTTGTAAATTATAAATTATTTCCTTTATAAAGTAGAATTCACTAGAAAAGAAAATAAGTCAATTATTGAACACTTTAGTTTCACAATTAACATCTGGCAAAATTTCCTTGACTCGTTGGAATATTTGCAAACTAGGTCAACATACTGGAAGCAGAAAAACAAACAAACAAACAAACAAACAAAACCATCATAAGTTTTTATTTGAATCACTACTCAACCTATAGTTTTGTGTTTGATAGTTGCTGAGTTCTATGTGTGTCTCTGTGTGTCTGTGTTTATGTATGTGTGTGTACTATGTTCATCTTTAAACTTGGATATTAATGCCTCTCTTAGTTTAGTTGTAATGATTATGTGAGATAACATGCTTTAACTAAATGCATTGTAGAAACAAAATGTGAATGGGTACTTATTGTATTTCCATATTATTAGACTTTTACAGTATATTCATTTGAAGCCTAACATTTAAGGATAAAATCAACTCTACTGCTAAAATATTAAACTACAGAGATTTTTCTGTTATGATAAAACCTTGGGAAATAGATTAATAAGTTAGGGGATGTATAATATTCCAACTAAGAGTATTTCATAAAATTTATAAATATATTTAACCGAAGAAATACTGTCCTAAGTAATTCTTTTGATTTTTTGGTTGGTTAGTTTTTTTTTTTTTGATGTTATTGTTTCTTAATTTAATTTTTTTAACTATTCAGTTTAAATCCTGCTCACTGACCTCCTACTGGTCTCCCCTTCCCACAGTCCTTTCCCTTGACCCCTTTTCCTTCTCCTTTCAACAGGTGAAGTACCCCTCCCCTGGGTATCTCAACCCCTGGAACTTCAAAATACATGGTTCAAGGTGCTTCCTTGCACTGATGCCAGACAAGTCAGCCCAATTAAAACACATCCCACAGACAAGCAACAAGCTTTGTGAGAGCCCCCACCTATCCCAGTTGTTCTGGACCCACTTGAAGACCAAGCTACACATACACTACATATCTGCGGAGAGGCCTAGGTCCAGCATGTGTATGATTTTTGGACTAATATCCAAAATTACAAAGAACTACAAAAAGTTGGACACCAACAACCCAAATAACCCAATTAAAATATGGGGTATAGAACTAGACTGAGAATTCTCTACAGAGGATTCACGAATGGGTGAAAAGCACTTAAAGAAGTGTTCAAAGTCTTTAATCATCAGAGAAATGCAAATCAAAACATCTCTGAGGTTCTTTCTTACACCCATCAGAATGGCTAAGATCAAATCTCAAGAGAGTTAGCAAATATGTGGAACAAGGGGGACACTTCTTCATTGCTGATGGGAGTACAAACTTATACAACCACTTTGGAAATCAAATTGGTAGTTTGTAATTGATTCTTATAGGCCCAAGACTCTTAAAACTTGAATGGAATGAGAAAAACAATAATGATATGCATTAAAAGAATTTCAACTAAAAATCAAATCTAAGCAAAACAAAACAAAAATTACTAAGCTTCTAATGATCTATCAATTAACTGTATCTGAAAGATTTTATACAGCTCACCTGAACTTGAGAGCTTTTGTCTGAACTATGAGAAAGGCTTAGATGGGTGATATGACCATCATTTGACCATATATAATGTTCACTTTTCTCTAATTGATTCCTTTTTTTAATCTACAATTGGAACTGAAAACTCTCAATGTAGCATATAAAATTTAATTATTAAAGTAATGGCTTTTAAAATTAATATCTGAGCAAACTTCTTTGCTTAATTCTAAGAATTAAGCAAAGTAAATGCTAAAATTATACAAAATTCATATAAAACTAGTTAAAAGCCCTTATGATAACAACCTAATATAGATACATGTACATTAGCATCAAGTTAAATAATGTAACATTTTAACCTATAGGGCAGTGTTGCCAGTTTATAGAAGGGGAGGTCCTATTTACATTCTCAAGAAATGTGGATGAAATACTCTGTTCCAAAGTTAGCAAAACTGAGTTCTTAAGGTTGCATAATTTCTTTAGAACACATTCATTATAACCCTAGGTTTCAGCTGAGTGATCCATATGAACAGCTGATGTGCAGGCTATCCCTATAGTTGCCTTTTAAAATGTTGTGCTTTAGATTTATTTATTATTTTATGTGTATGACTGTACGCATGTGTGTCATATGTGTCCCTAGTGTCTACAAGGTTGGAAGATGGTGTCCAGATCATTGTGTACAACGATGTGAGTGCTGAGATCTGAACCTGGTTCCTCTACAAAAGTAGCAAGATTTTTTTTAACCAGTAAGCCCTCTCCTCAACCCCATCCCTATAATTTAAAAAAATTTAAGTGAAAGGGATCTATCCCATGTGCAGACACCAAACCTGGACACTATTGCTGAGGCCCAAAAATGCTTGGTGACAGGAGCCTGGTGTAGCTGTCCCCTGAGAGGATCTGCCAAGTGCCTGATGCTCGCAGACAACCATCAGACTGAGCACATGGGAACCTCAATGGAGGAGTTAGGAGAAGGACTGAAGGAGCTAAAGGGGTTTGCAACCCCATAGGCAGTACAACAATATCAACCAACCAGACCTCCCAGAGCTCCCAGGGACTAAACCACCAATCAAAGAGTATGCATGGAGGGCTCCAGGGCTCCAGCTGCATGTAGCAGAGGATGACCTTATCTGGCATCAATGGGAGGGGATGTCCTTGGTCCTGTGTAGGCTTAATGTTCCAGCACAGGGCAATGCTAGGGCGGTGAGTCAAGGCTGGAGTGGGTGGATGTGTGAGGCAGCACCCTCATAGAAGCAGTGGGGAGGTGGATGGGGTAGAGGTTTTGTGGAGGGAAAACCAGGAACGGGAACATTTGAAATGTAAATAAATAAAATAACAAATTTTTAGAAAAATAATAAAATTGGTAATGTTTCAAAGAAGAATAAAAATAACAACCGACTTTCATGTGGTTACTAAAATATGGGCTACATAGTACAATAAAATTTTTCAGTTACATACAAATTCCTTGACAAGTTATTCAGTGGTCTAATTCCAGTTATGATGTTCATTATTTCCAGAAGATATATAGAGTTAATAGTTTGAGGTCTGCAGAGTTTTAAATAAAAGGAAGTAATACATTTAAAAATAACTGTCATGATGTTTACTCCTTGAAAGGTAACTCAATAAGTAATGATTTTCCATTCAACTATATGTCAAATTACAAATATATCTAGTCTACTTAGTTATGATACGTCTTATGAAAGCATGTACAAATACTGTATTGTATTCTCAATGAGATTTTTGATAAACAAAATATAACATAAATTATTTTAAAGCAGTAATTAAAAAGAAGCAGCCCTGTAAGAAACAAGCCACTTTAAAAGCAACACTAGAATAGTCAATAAACATTAATAGTTATTTTCATTTTCTGAGCTCAATGAAATCAAATAAACAAAAATTGCATATTTTATAATAATGATGTCAAAATTTATAATTTGGAAAATTTTGTCCATCAAAATGAGGAAAATCCTATATCCTTATGTTCATCCATCTATGAATTCATCCATTTATTCAATGACACTTTCTAGTAAACCCAGGTTGTTCTATAACTAACTCAATATCTACTGCAACATATTCCTTAAATCTATTTTGAATCTGAAATTTTATTGTCTTATTGCATAATACATTTGGTGTACATTCTAGTTTATATATTCTACTACTAGCAATAGATGCAGTAGTTCTGAAGTAAATATATAAATTAAGACTAATATTGTAAGGTTAAAGAACATTCTGGGGATACGTCAATCATGTCTGGATTTATGGAAAATTAATAAAAACATTCAGTTTTTCATAAAAATACTCTAGAAATACTCTAGAAATATAGTACTATGTTTAACGGTTAGCTTCTAAAATTCTATATGCATTTTAATAGCTGAGATTTTCAAAGCAATTCCAAGTATTTTAAATTTATTGCAATCACATGATTTTTAAAAACAACCTAATTGGAGAGTTGTGTTCATTCTCTGAGAGGAAGGCAAAGAAAACGGATGGTGTAATTTATACACACAAATACACACACACACACACACACACACACACACACACACGCATGCATGTGCACATACATACACACACTGAAACACATCTTTACATGCACAGCATAATACTAATTATATCTCTAGGCAAATATTTTGACCTCTTTGGTTTTGAATAAATCCAATAGTCCAGACCATATCAGTTGTTAGTATTATTATTTCCAATTATTTTATTCAACTCTCATATATTAAATCTAGACTTCAGTTTCCTTTCACCCTTTTCAAATTTTCCCTTCCTCATATATTCAACTCCCTCCATCTCCTCTTAGAAAAGAACAGACCTCTCAGGGATATAGATCCAACACTGTATAACAAGCTATAAGACCAGGCACATACCTCACATAAAGGCTGGACAAAGGAGCACAGTAGGAGAAACAGGGACTCACAAGCAAGGAAAATAGCATGGGACAGCCCCCTCTTCCATTGTTAGGAGTCCTACAGGAACATCAAACTACACAACCATAACATATGTGCAGAGCACTTGAGGCCCTGCCTGGTTAGAGAATGGCTGGTTAAGGCTTTTTGTTCCCCGTTGCTAGGGTTACACTCATGGACTTCATGGAGTTTCTAATGCACTGGGTTTCCACTTCACCCTGAAATGCCCCACCCCAATTCCAGTTGTTTCTCTCAGTATTATCTTCTTTATCATCATCATCAACATTATTGTTATTGATTATTATTATTATTGTTATGTAAAAAACTTTATGAAGGGACATATCATGCATGCTCTCCATTTTGAGATACACTGTTTTATCATAACAAAACTCAGACACATTTTAATCATATTTTTCACACATGATTCTTAGACAATTTACAGAAATGAAATTTCTCTTCTGATTAGTCATCTTGTCAGTGTGTCAGCATTGTCAGTAAGAATATTAGCTATTAGTTACATTTAGCAGAACACTCTTGAGTGTTTGTAATTTTAGTTACAGTTCATAAGGTTTAGAACACGTTTTATTTTCCCATTATAAATTCAGCCTGACTATGTTCCTGACTCCCTAAGATTGTGTAAAAGTTGAAGGCAATGATATGGGAAAGCATAATTGTGTATTATTGCAACTTCATCAACACTTCATTATCAGCAAGCCATTAAACAATTTAGAAGCAGTTACTATTTTTCTGGTTTCTGGACTTTAAGCTTATACTTCTCTACGTGGTTTGGAAAGCCCACGCTGATGATGCTGCACGTTATGGATGTTGAATTGATCTTATCACACTGTATCTTAGGGCCCCCGTCTCTTGACTGACAGCCCATTTTTGAGCTACCTACAAGTTCTTTCCATGTGTCTATTCTAATTCTTTGTACATTGCCTAACTAAAATCAGATTTCTGCAGTTTTATTGCATAGATTAAAGCCACACAATCTCTATTTATATTGTTACATCAGGTAACTAAGTGGCTAATTATTTCTGGTCTTGTATTCTTCATTGGAGTTTTATATTCATGTCTTTACCACAGAATAAACCCTTTTCTCGGTTGTTTCATCTGATTTCTTCCACCTTTCTGAGACTTTGCAGAAGCACAAGTGAATAGCAGATATAGGGTATATTTTAATTGTAATAAAAAATTCACTTAATTTCCATAAAATGCTATTATCACTTATCAATTCAAGTGAAACCTTAAAAATCATGACTTAACGATAAAATTTATTTCACTAAATTAAATCTGCATTGACCTTTGTTTACCTTTGGTTAGTCACAAAGCAACATTTAAGACTCTGACATATAATTATACACACATTTTAGATTTTTCTTAATAATTTTAATGGCATAATTACATAAGCTCAAGAGATTTATACAATTATGGTGTTTTTGAGGCTGTGGAAATGCCTGGTCATGAAACCATAATTCTAAAAATACATTTAATTTATAATAGATGTATT
The DNA here is from genome assembly GCA_021653895.1 of Mastomys natalensis. Classification (NCBI taxonomy): domain Eukaryota; kingdom Metazoa; phylum Chordata; class Mammalia; order Rodentia; family Muridae; genus Mastomys; species Mastomys natalensis. Next base: position 1,616,881 of record JAJTUV010000017.1, on the reverse strand, counting down.
TCATACATTTCTTAGATTTTAGACATGCAAATATTTTTAGTCTTTTCTATGATACATTAGCTATTTCTAAAAAAATTTAGGAAGATGACTTAGGATATCCACAGTATTTTATTTCATAATCCTATTGAACATCACATAGAAGTTTTAAACTTCTATAGTTCCAATGTCTTAAAAGAATGGCTTATTGGATAAAAGCAAGTGACAAGCAAACCCTGTAAAGTTTTTGCAATATGCTATGATGAAATTTCAGGTAATAGAATTCCAGCTTTAACTCGATAATCATCCAATTAATTACCAATCTTGATTTTAATTCATTTGAGGTCTAACTTTTAATAATAAGAGTTTGATAATAACATAATAGCATGGACGAGAGGAAAAGAATAGTGAAAGACATAGTTAGGATTACTATTATGCTAGACATAATGGCACAAACCTGTAATCCAAGAACTTGAATGGCAGAGGCAGGTGGATCTCTCAGTTTGCGGCCATCCTTCTGTAGGTAGCGAGATCCAAGATAGCCATGGATACACAGAGAAATGTTGTTTCAACACACACACACACACACACACACACACACACACACACACACTTAATATAACTTCTGTCATTGCTGCTATTTAAGAACAAGGTCACATGTTGAAGAATCAAAGTGAAATTAGAAGGGTGATGGTATTACTTACCATGGGCATTGGAGGAGGAATCTTATCTCTGCTTACCAGTTCTATATAAAAATGTCCTTAACCTCTTAGTTCTTGTGTATTTGGAAACAAAATGATATATTAATGGGAATGGCTTATTCAGCATCTGGCACATAGGAAAGGATGGTAAAATTCAGACTTCAAAAGTCAATTTCCCGAGTGTTCCAGAAATAAAGGTAGTAAACTTTCAAATGCAATAATCCTTTGGATGTGTTCCTTCTGCAATTTGTTATCATTTTCTTTCCTGTTTAAGTTTCATGGAATACATATATAATCCCTGATTAGGACAACAAAGCCAGGGCCTAAATGAAGGTTGTTTGTTTTCCTTCTCTTGCAAAACCATTTTTACACATCTCTATTCCCCTACTTTACTTAAGTATCTTCTTGGCTTATTTACAGCCTAATATCATCTGAAGTAGACACATTTAGAATAATAAGCACTGAACAAGCAGAAATCTTTACATGCTAATTATATTCAAGTATATTCACATATACTTCTGAAAAGCAATGGCACACACACACACACACACACACACACACACAACACACACACACACACAGGCTCTCTGTGCCACAGTTCTGTAACAGTCTTCTTCACGGGAAAAATATATAAAAGTATATTGTGATAAACACTTTCACTTGGTCAGAAATGTAAGGTAAGTTTACAGTCTTGTGTTAGTGCATTCACAGTATGCACTTCTCATCTCTTCTCATTGACCATCTGTGATTTCAGATAGCAAATAGAAAGCCATGATGACTAGGTAAAAGTCAAAGAACATCTGACAATCAGAGTCAGAATCTGGAATTAAAAATCCATCCTGTTGCATTCCAAGAACCAGTTTCTAGTTAACCTTATAGAAACAATTTGCCCTACTTTTCAATGTTAATCACATTTTATACCTATAAGTTGAAATGCAGATAAGAATGATGGTATGGCTTGCCATTACACTAGCTTCTGGAATCTTCACAACAAAACTTTTCTCTCTGGGGATATCCAATCAATGACTGCCAAGAAAATCCCACAAACTGCAGCAAATATATATCCTATGTGCAGTCACCAAAGGTAGAGGTTGATGTGGATGGCAGGATGTACACGCTGACAGGAGCCTGATATAGCTGTCTCCTTAGAGGTCTGCAAGAGTCTGACATACTCAGAGGCAGATGCTCACAGCTAACCATTAAACTGAGCATGGAGTTCCCAATGGAGAAGATAGAGTGAAGGCTGAAGGAGTTGAGAGGATTCGCGACACCATGAGGAAAGCAACAATCCCAACCAACCAGAGCCCCCAGGGTCTAAGCCACCAGCCTGGGAGTGCTTAGGGAGGGACCATGGCTCCAGCTATATATGCAAGGGAGCTATATATAAGTGGGAGAAGAGATCCTTTGACCCATGAAGGCTGGACGTCGTGGGGGGGGATACTCGAGGGTGGGGAGGTGAGGTAACAGGGGAGGGTGGGTGGGGGTACTCCAACGTGGAGGCGGGAAGAGGGGAAGGGATAGTGAGTTCCTGGGAGGGAGGGGGGGAAATGGGGTAAGGAGAGAACATCTGAAATGTAAAAAAATAAAAAATTTTTCAATAAAAAAATAAATAAATAAATGCTCTTGTCTATGAGGCTTTCAAAGTCTAGAGTAGGAGAGGCTTTAAGAGACTATTCATGTGAATTAAGTGTGCTTTGGAAGGCAATGGGTAGGCAAAGTAATGCCAATGGGGTTCAACTGGAGTAGAGAAATAAGACCTAAGACCATGTAAATACTTCAGTTAACTTAATCACTATTTTAGTCAATAATGTCACTATGGGGATCTAAAGTTTGAATTAGGAAAAAACACAATGAAATAGTGTCTAATTTTCAGTATATCCTAAATTAAGTGACTGCTTTCTTTCCTCTTTAGAAAGATTTAATGTATCCAGTTTGGGCTTCAGAATTGGTAGGATACAGAGGATGATTTTTTTTCCTGTTTCTTGTCCTCATTGACTGCTGGGATTATAGGCATGTGATACCATGGGAATCAAACAAAGGACTTCTGTATGCATTAAAGTATTCCATCACCTGAGCTATGTCTCCAGTCTTTCACCTTGGTATCATTTAAGTAATTTGTTCCATCAATGTGCAGACGAGATATGAATCTGTTGACTTTTGGATTATATTTCATTCATCTTTGCCAATAACACAATGACTACTAACCTTTTGTTTTAAAATTCCAACAAAACAAACAGATTGAACATAATTAAATTAAAATAATAAAATGTAAACTGATATCATCTTAGTTTTTACTTAATTCTTCAATCAATTTTATGTACTTAGAAATATGATAATCTACTCTAAATTGTTGCAACAATGGGAGCAATTCATATCTTGTATATTAAGTTGTGAGACTCATGAATTTTCAAGCATATGATTTTCAAATGAGAAAGCTACTTCGTATTCTATAATTCTTCTTAAAAAGAAATAATAGGAATATACTGATTTTTCTTTTTCTATTTTTATTTTTTAGCATTGTCTATATTTCCTGTTTTTTATTAAAATTCTAGCATTTTCCACTCAATATATTATAAATTTGGAAAATTTCCAAAAGTAGGAACTAAAACTCTACTACTACCATATAGATAGATTATAAAGTATGACATGTTTTTTTTATTGAATATTTTATTTATTTACATTTCAGATGACATCCCCTTTCCTCATTTCTCCTCCCTAGAACCCCACTATCATATCCCACTCCTCCTTTTTGCTTTCATATTATTTAAATTACATGTAAGTATTAAGGTCAGCTCTAGTTTGAGAAACTAGCAATACAATAGATGCACATAATCAAGGAACAAGCAAGACAATAAATACAAATAGTCAAAGAACAAGCAAGGCAATAAACAAAATTCCATGAAGACTCCCATGATCACTGTTTCTAAGGGCTTATCAGCATGATCAAATATCTGAGCCAACTTCCCTGTCCTAGCCCAAAGACATTTTCATGTCTGAAGCCTACTTCCTTCTTCTAGCCTAAAATTTAGATTCCTGTCTGAAATTACTTCTTTGTTCTATCTTAAGATTGAGATTCCTGCCTGAAATTATTTCTTTGTTCTATACTGATGTCAGATTCCTGCCTGAAGCCCACTTCCTTGTCCTTGGACTCCTGCTAGCAATTAATTTAATTAAAGCTGTTATACCAGCAATAATCAAGACTACTACCCTCTTGTATCTGCTTAAAGCTTGACTCACTTCTTTCAGTACTTGCAAGCTTTTTTTTTTCCTACCTAGGTTCTGTGATACTCAGGGCAATAAAGCTAAAGCTGGTTGATACTTCCAAACAAGAATCATGTATATTCTCTGAACATTCCATGTAGTTAATTGAATAATATTAATTTTTTCATTTCTTTAAAATCAGAATTTGCTCAAATATATCCAAATGACAGAGTTTGTTTAGGACAAAACTGTCAAATCAGAGGACATGATTTAGTTTATTAATAAGTTTATACATGTAAAATACTTTATATTGTCGATAGAAATATTCTTATAGAATATTAAAAATCAACTGAAGAAAATAAGAATCTAGGTATATTAATTGCATAAGGGAATTGTCTGAGTTTTCCAAGTCACATTCTGCTTGTAAAGATTTAGGTTATTAACATATTAAAAAAAATAAATTTCTCAATGTTCTTCCATAAGATGTTGATCTTTAGTGAATGAATATATATCAAACAGATAGTTCATGAAAAGGAGACTAAGCTTTTGTGTAAGGAATGAATCCTTGCGTAAAGATTATTATTTTAGCCTATATGTCATAAAGTGCAGGCACCAACTGAAAATGGAAAATTCAGGTCATTTTGTCACCTACATGAGGGAGAGGATTATATAGAAGATATAGTTGGTAAGAAGATTGTCTGGACTCTTTGATCTCAATTGAAAATGTCCTTTAGTATGACAGGTTATTTTGATGTCAGCTTTGAAGAAGCAAAACTTCAGAACAGGGAAATTGTCTACTTATTCCTTTAGGTTGTATATAATCTTGTACAGCATTACAATTCTAAGGGACATGCTTTTGAAACTGTGAATGAAACTAAGGAAGAATGGGAGATTTAAAGGAGGAATATGATTTTGTCTATATAGACTATTTCATAGTGCAACTATGCATCTGAAAATGACATATAAATATAAAATGTAAATAATTGGTGTGTGCCATGTGAACAATTATTTTCTTTATTTCTTTGTATAAGTGCTTATAGTATAAGTAACTTATTTTAAAGTATATATTAAGTATTTGGTTAATCCATATATATTTGATAAATTAGCAAGCTTTGTGATTTCTGAAAATAAAACACACTGTGGACTAAATTGTGGATTTTTTTCCCACAATCATTTTGTTTATATCTTTACTCCAAAACTAATGATATTTGAGTTAAGACTTTTGTAAGGTGATTGTCTTAGTTAGGGTTTCTATTCCTGCACAAAGTATCATGACCAAGAAGCAAGTTGGGGAGGAAAGGGTTTATTCAGCTGACACTTCCACCAAAGGAAGTTAAGACTGGAGCTCACACAGGCCAGGAATCAGGAGCTGATGCAGAGAACATGGAGGAATGTTATTTACTGGCTTGCTTCCCTGGCTAGTTCAGCTTGCTTTTCTATAGAACCCAAGACCCCAGTCCAGGGATGGTACACCCACAATGGGACCTCCACCCTTGATCACTAATTGAGAAGATGCCTTACAGCTGGATCTCATAGAGGCATTTCCTCAAGGGAGGCTCCTTTCTCTGTGATAACTCTAGTTTGCATTAAGTTGACACACAAAACCAGTCTGTAGAGTGATGATAAAGTGGTTTCTAGTGAGACTTTTAACATATGCTCTACTGATGGGCTTGGTGCCCTAAAGAAATATGAGAGACAGGGGTTCAGTCTGTCATATGAGAGCACACCAGGAAGGCGACTATTTGCAACCATCAGAAGAGTTTTCATGAATACCTAACTGTGTTGTCACCTGTTTGGGGCATACATTCTCCAGAATTACACAATTCTTTCATGTCATGTACTCTACAGATTTCTGTAACACTTGCTTCACTTGATTATCACTCTCGTGCATTTTGATTAGCAGTGGTGACAGAATTTTGTGCTCTCAAAGTACTGAAGTTAATGTACTTCTATATTAATGACAAAAGCAGTATATTTTAAATTCAAGCAAGATAAAAATAAAAAACCTTATTGAAGAATGTGAAGTATATTTTTATTACATGATATTTTATCACTTTTATTAAAGAATATAAAATTTGTATAATGTAATTTTAAGGTTGTATTTTTCTGTCAAGTTTTATACTTGAGGGACAAGCAGTATCAGTTTTGGTGGAATATCATTTCTAGAAGGAATTGGGAAATGAATGAAAAATAAGATGTACAACACTAGCCAAAAAATCTGCTGAGCGACTAGTACTATAGATACTTATTTCAACTTTATACTTCACTCTATTAGCTCAGTGAGTCTGTTTGAGATAAGTTTTAGTGCATGATGCTAGAAAGCCAGACATGTCTTTCTTTTGAATTATTTAGAACTAGTTGATGCAATAAAGGATTTATGTGCCATAGTACGTAACTGTACACAAAATAGAATGCCTGCCTTTGATCAATAATTTTCTATACATAATCTCAGTCGTTAGTCACAGAACTGTTGAAAGAATTCAAAACAAATTGAATTCATGAGTTTTTCAGCTGAAGAAACAAAGAGGTAAAAAGACATTGCTTTCCCACACACTTTCCTGACAAAGCTCTAGGCTTCTCCCCAATACATTCCCTATGCATTCATTAATGCTTCTATGTATTTATTAGTGTTTCTATGTTACGATTCTCCTAAGATGAAAAAGCATGCCAAGAAGAAAATGATGCCTCATTGCTAAAAATAAGACATTTCTATCGACAACCTTTCTTATTATATTACAGAAGAAAAGCAAAATGACTGTAAAAACCAGAAAATTGAGTTTAGTGAAATGCTTCCATATCTATACTTTGTGGCTGTAGCCCTCTCTCATGTGCTCCCAGGACCGTTGGCTACTTACACAAGGCCAACCCAAGATCAAACCAGCGGAAGTTCTGGCATTGGTATGGCAGGTACTCTTTAGGTCTCATCCATTAATTATGAGCTGGTGGTAGTTCATAGATGACAGTGAAAGGAAATATTTTTAATCTTTTCCTATTGTTATTTTACTCCTATTCCAGAGTATCACCACATATCCATGCACATGTATACAGAAAGTGTACAATTAAAGTTGCAAAAAAAAAATACTTTCAGATTTGGAAAAATACACAAAATTCATATGCTCTTATATTCTTGATTTTATTATTATTTTCTATAAATATTTTAAGAACACGGAAGTAAATTTCTTCAGCAAAAATGAGCTAATTACAGCTGCAACATCAAAAAGAATCATGTAACCTAATTTTTAGGACCTATAACATTTAACCTATAACCTATGACCTTTGCTGATAGCATCACACACTTTGCATTTGAGTTTACCTAGAGCTTGATTGCACTCTATTGTCACCATTCCACAAAAGCGTATTTCTCTTCAATCTTAGAGCATATCATCATTTGTCATTTCTTATTTCACCTTATATTTATGTTGTATTACCACTAAGTGTCTATTGGCCTTCAAACAAAACAAGATAAATTGTTCTGTGCCATCTTAAACTTTAGGATGAGTAAGTGAATGAATGAATTAGTGAAGGAATAAATATTGTTAGCCTCTGATTTACAACATTTTACTTATGTTGTACTTTATGGTGGCACAAAAACAATACAACCATTTAGTAGAAACCCTACTTGGGTTTGATTTTTCATGTTTTCCTGTGTAGCAACAAATTGAAATGTGGTATTTTCTCATGATGGTGGACCCTGGAAGTCATTGTGGTTCTAGCCAACTACACAATCACAAGGGTAAATAATTCATAGTCCACATGAAGTTCTGTATTCTAATTATATTAAATATATTTTTCTTCTTTTAATATTGTATTAATTTACAGTGAGTTTATAGATTAGGATCCATCAGTAAGTATAGAAGCACCTATCTTGAATCTACCGCACACTGTCCAAATTCTCTATTGACATATTTTCCACATTTAGGTATTAATTTATTTTCAATCAGCCAACTTTTGTGAACTGTACTTTGTTACTTTATATTAAAAGAAGCTGTTATCTGCTTTTATTCTTATATTCTTATAAACTTATAGCCAAGGAAAAACAACAGTGTCTTATCTGAGAATCATACTGGCAAATCCAAAGGATTAGTTTAGTTTCAATTTCATGATATTCTAATCTACTATAAACTTCCTTTAAACCACATTTGGACAAGACTTATTGAATGATAAGCTGCTGTTTAATATCTTATTCAACTGTAAACTATATAGTCAAAATACAGATAATGGAAATGTTTTCTTTCTTTTCATACTATGTATTGTAACTATAGTTTTCCTTCCCCTTCTCCCTCCCATCCAAATATAAACCTCTCTCTCTTGCTAGAAAACAAACTTGAGCAATAATAATACAAAAATTAAGATAAAACAAAAGCAAATAATCCACAATCAAACAAAACAAACAAACAGAAAGAAAAGAACAGAAGAAAAAAATCACAGGAAGCACATATAGACATAGAGACACACATAAAAATCTGATAAAAAATACAAAACTTGAAACCAAAATCTATATGCAAAGTCCTGTAAGAAAAAGAAAAAAAAAAAACAGATAAAGCATTATGAGGCAAAGAAACAGTAGATGGTCAATACAAAATGACCTAAATGGCATTTTTGGAGGGTCTTTTCCTCACAAAAATATTTATATTAGTGAAGTACAGCTGAGGAAATGCAAACATAACTACTAGATATAAGAAACATCAGAGTAAGGTTCACAGTAACATCTTCATAAAAGTAAGACAGTAAGAACTAATAATCTTAATTTCAAGGATATGTTTTGCTACATTCATATATATGATTTAATTGGCAGTGATTTACATGCATGTTAACCACACTAATGTACTCCAAGAAAATGTTAATTGCAATTTACCATTGACTATTTTCATCCATAGTACAAAAGGATCTCAACTGTTCAATATTCGTATTGACAATCTAGGAAACTCAGATAAGTAAATTACACAGTGGACATTGATTTTCATCAGTTTTTCAGCTACTAAGTCTCTGGGTCTTTTCTCATGCTTAAATCTTTTTACATCTGTGGTTTTTGTTTATCCTGTCTTGTACAAATGTGTGTCCCAACTGCCTATTACACTTCACATTGTACAAAATTGTCCCAGTACAATTTATAGTATTTGTTCCACTAAGATGAATAGAAGTGATTATTTTCACTCAATTATTATTTTTAGTTTCATTAATCAATCAGTACATTCAAACAGTCTCAAAAGAGACTTTACATGAAAAATGTCTTCTTCCTCTCTCAATTTAAGACTTACATCTCAAGATCAGGAAAATGATGGCATTTCAGGATATTTGGATTTTACATGGAGTATACAACTTTAATAACTTTTAATCTGGATAGTCTACCTTTAAGATTCTACATAATAGATCTACTACACAAATTAACTCATTTTATCTTATAACCGTGGAGCATACCTAGTCTACACAGATCTACCTCCATGGGCAGAACCTAGGCCTCCCTGCACATATGTTGTAAATGTGCAGCTTGGTTTTCATGTAGGTCTCAAACATCTGGAGTGGGGGCTATCCCAAAACATGCAGCCTGTATATGGAGTATGGTCTTCTAAAAAAAAAAAAAAAAAAAAAAAAAACAGTTGTTCAGTTATTCATGGAATATTATTTTTTTATATCTCTTGTATTCAGTTTGCAACTACTTCATTGAGAATTTTTGTATGTATATTCATGAGGGATACTGGACTATAACTTATATATTTTTGTTGGGTTTACACTTGATATCACTATTTCAATATTATTTGCTTTGTGAAGGAGCTAATTGTGGTTCTGAATTTTTTTAAACATAACTCAAAAAATACTGCTTGTTTGAAGGCTCTATAGAATTCTTGTATAAGTATATCTGACCCTTGGTATTTTGCTTGTTTGTTTCTTTTCATTTTATTCTGTTTGAATGCTTTTTAATTTTTTTGATTTGCTGAAAATAAAAAAAAATAAACAAAAAAAATAACAGTAGAAATATTAAACATCTGAAATAAGAATAAAACGGTATTATTATAGCCTGATATGGCAAATATAAGTAGATCACTTTGCAGAATTTTAAATTACTGGTCATATTGAATTGAAATTACAGACTTTTCCAATCATTGTTTATATTGCTTAGGGAGGCACAAATAAGATGCACAATATTAACAATTGTGTAAATAATCACAGTTGAAGTTTTTATCCAAATGTCTCTAGATTGTTGAGGAAAAATTATTTAGAATATTAAAACACGACAATTAGCGTAAGAGAGGTGGTGATTCATCTAGATCATTCTGTAGCTCTGAAACAGAAACTAAAGTCAGGACACTATCAATGACAAAAATTATTATCACTGAAAATGTAAATTTTAATAGACTTAAACATAAATTGATATTTAAATATTGTATATATATTTTAGTGCTTTTCCAATTCTAATATATATATAAACATTTATTCTTCTTGTATTGGTCAGATATATCACTATTTTCTTTTTTAAAATGATGAAAAATAATATATTTGGGGTGCTAAATGAAGATGTAGAAACTCTCCTATAAAAAAAAAAAAAACAGGAAAATAATTCTGAGTTGGCTATGCTTCCTACTTATGCTATATCTTGATATCAACAAATCCTTGGGACATACCATACATACATAGAATAAAATATTCCACAGTATAGCAGCTACATGGGAATGGATCTTGTCTGGAAGTAGTGTTTATTAAATCTTATATATAAAACTGTATCTGAATTTGTACTACAGATTATGAAATCTAAATTAAAATATATAAATTATTTTCCAGCATATTGGATATATTTCTTTTTTTCTCCATAGTAGGGATTGAGACATTCAGTGCTGTTAATATTGTTATATCATATATTACCATTTTTGTCCATTGTACAAAATAATAGGCTTCATTATGGCATTCTAGTAAGTGTTCATTAAGAGCTTGGTAATTTTCAGCCTTTTCACTCTTCCACTCATTTCTCATGTCTCTTTAACAGATTTTCTTCTTTTTTTCCATTTCTTATAGTTTTTGCATCTACACATTAACATATGAAAAATCATGTTTATCATAATAATCAGTCTTATTGTTCTTAACATGATGATCTACGTAAACTTTGTCTGCAAATTACATATTGTCACTTTCCTTTATGGCTGAATGTAATTCTATTGTAGTGTGTATTTTCCAATTTCTTTATTTATTCATTTGATGGACGTCTAGGCTGATTCTACAACTTAGCTAGTTTGAATAGTGCCATACATTGGGTAGTCTAGCTTTGTATGTATCATGTACCATTTTCTTTTAACTTTTTTTTCTAGAAGCCTGGACACTGATATATACAAAGGTTGTGCAAAATTACATTTCTAACAATGAGACCTAAGGATTCCCTCCTGTATTCTCACAAATACTTATTGCAGTCAGTTTTCTTGATGGTTCTTATTTAGACTAGAATTATATGAAATCTCAATTTAGCCCCTGCTATGGGAAATGTATCTAAAGGCAGTCAATAGAGTCAGAGAGAGACCACTCTCTAATTGCTAGGGAATTCACATAAAGAACAAGTTACACTGTTCTGCTGCATCTGTGTAGGGGGCCTAGCTCCAGCCCATGCATGCTCTTTGGTTGGTGCTTCAGTCTCTGTGACTCCCAGGGGTACAGGTTAGTTTAGTCTGTAGATCTTGTGTTGTCCTTCATCTCTCTGGCTTCCTCAATTGTCCCCAAACACCACTCTTGCACAGGATTCCCAAAGCTCTGTCTATTCTTTGGCTATTAGTTTCTGTATCTGTTTACATTAGCTGCTGGATAAAACCTCTCAAAAATTTATGTTAAATCCTGTCTGAAAGAATAGCAGAGTATCATTAATAGTGTCAGCAGTTGGCTATTTCTCATGAAGTGGGTCTGAAGTTGAACCATTCATTGGTTAGCCATTCCTTCAATCTCTGCTGCATCTTTAGCCCTGCACTTCTTGTAGGTAGGACAAATTTTAGGTTGAAGGTTTTGTGTGTTTGTGCTGTCCACCTGGAAGCCCTGCTTGGCTACAGGAGGTGGCCTCTTCAAGTAGAGGTCTCAGCTAAGGTCACCTCCAAAGATACCTAGAAGCCTCCATGATCACAGAGATGACCCCCACTGATTTCTTTTCTTTCTCCTAACCTTCCCCATGCCCCACTCCTGTACCACCTCACCTCCCTTTCCTTCCCTTCTCAAATCCAATTCTTCACCTCTATATATTTCAAATGTCTGTTTTATTTCTCCTTCTGAGTAAGATTCAGGTATCTTCCCTTGGGTACTCCTTATTACTTAGCATCTTTGGATCTGTGGATTGGATCCTGGTTAACTTGTACACTGTGGCTAATATTCACTTATGAGTAAGCACTTACCATGTAGGATTTTGAGTCTGGGTTACCTTATTCAGGAAGATATTTTCTAGTTCTATCCATTTGCCTACAAATTTCATGATGTCCTTGTTTTTAATAGCTAATTAGTTTTCCATTGTGTAAATGAACCACATTTTCTTTATCTGTTCTTCTGTTAAGGGGAATCTAGGTTGTTTCTAGTTTCTGGCTATAATAAGTAAAGCTGCAATGAACATAGTTGAGCAAGAGTCTTTGTGGTAGGCATGGTGGTGCATGTTTTGGGTACATACCCAGCATGTTTATAGTTTGGTCTTGAGGTAGAACTATTCCCAATTCTATGAGAAACCACCAAATTGCTTTCCAAAATTGTTGTACAAGTTTTCACTCCCACAAGAAATGTAGGAGTATTTCTCTTGCTCCACATCCTCTCAAGCATGTGCTGTTACTTGAGTTTTTGATTTGCATTTCCCTGATGATTAAGGACTTGAATGTTTCTTTTGAGTGTTTCTTGGCCATTAGAAATTCCTCTGTTGAGAAAATTCTGTACTCTACTGCACTGCACTGCACTGAACTCACTGTACTAACTCTGAACTTACTGCAGTAACCTCATTTCCAGTCAACTGAACTGAATAAACTCAACTCCCTTGCACTGCTCTTAAATATCTTTTCTGTTGAGAGTTGGACATCTCTGACTCATTCTGCCTAATCTTTCTCTGATTCTTCACTTTGCTCCTCAATTAAATATCATTCTTTAGGATTAAAGGTATATATAAAAAGATTCCAGCCAGAGGGATTAAAGCTGTATACTGAGGGTGTACCTGCACTCCAGCCGGATCACACAGACCTAAAAGGTCTTTGGATGTGATCAGACCAGCCATGTTGGTGGATTAAAATTCTTTTATAAATAACATCACAGAATTTTCAAGTAAATGATGTAACTAGAAAAGATAGTCCTGAGTGAGGTAACCCACACCAGTAAAGACAAACATAGTATATTGCGGAGGTTTGAATATGCTTGGTTCTTTAAGTGGCACTATTAGGAGGTATGGTCTTGTTGGAGTAAGTGTGGCCTTGTTGGAAAAAGGATGTCACTGCAGAAGTGGGCAATGAAATGTTCCTCCTAGTTGCCTGAAAGCCAGTCTTCTCTTGTCTACCTTTGCATGAGGATATAGAGCTCTCAGCTTCTCTAGCACCATGTCTTCTTGGGTGATGCCATGGTCCCACCTTGATGATAATGGACTGAACCTCTGAATCTGTAAGACAACCCCTATTTTAAAAATTTCCTTAGTCATGGTGTTTCTTCACAGCAGTATAACGCTAAGACATATATACTCACTTATAAGTGAATATTATTCATAAACTACAGGATAACTCTTCTACAAAACATAGACTCAAAGAAGCTATGTAACATGGAGAGCCCAAGGTGGAAAACTTTAATCTCACTGAAAAGGAGGAATAGATTAGACATGAGGGTAAATGGAGGTAGGGGAATTGGTAGGGAAGGGTGTGGATAGGAATGGGAAGGTTGACATATGGATAGGATGTGGGGAGAGACTACTGGGAGAGACAACTGGATAATGTGGGCATCTCTGGTACAAGCTGGAAACTTAGAACAATGGAAACTCTCAGGAAGCTATGAGGATGGTCCCAGTTAAGACTTCTAGCAATGGAAGATATGAGGGTATAAGCTAGCCAACCCCTGTAATCAGGCAAGACTTCTGTTGGAAGGATTGGGACATCAAGCCAGTTACAAAAACTTACACCCACAATTTGTCTTGCCTACAAAATGTACGGGGATAAATGATGGAGCAGAATTTGAGGGAAAGAACAATCAATGAGTGACCTAGCTTGAGACCTATGCCCTGAGTAGGAGTCCATAATATTAATGATATTCTGCTATACTTGCTTAGCTTAACTGTTACCAGAGAGGTTTCATCCAATACTTGATGGAAAAATTATTTATTTTATGTTTTGAGAGTATAATTACATCAATAAGTAATTATACTCTGTTATTTCCTTCCTCCAAACTCTCCCTTGATCCCCCTTTATTTATTTCATATTATAAACTCTATTTGATTTTTAAAATATTTTTCCATGCTTTTCATCAGGTTTAAACCGACCTTATTATTTTTTATAAATAGTTATTCATCATCAAGAAAATGCTATTTAATTAAGTTGTGAGTTTAGACATCTATTTTTTATTAATTGAAAATAGATTCTTCTCTCATACAATACATTCTGGTCACAGCTTCCCCTCCCTCCACTCCTCCTAGTTACAATCTGCTTTTCCCCTCTTCCACAGACTCATTCCTTCTTCAAGTCCTTCAGAAAGGAGCAGACCTCCAAGAGACAACAACAAACATGATAAAACAAGAGATAATATAACAAGCCAGCAGCCCTCACATAGAGGCTGGACAAAGCTGGAGGAAAAGCATCTCAAGCAGAATCAGAAGAATCAGAGACACATCAGGTCACGCTGTTAGGATGCCTACACAAAACACCAAGCTAACAACAGTAACATATATGCACAGGACCTAGTTAAACTGCTGAAAGTTTTGAAAGAAACATTAATCTTTAAGAATAAAGATGCAACCTTTGATATTTCTTCCTCAAGATCCTGCTTACATTTTTCATTCATCTTTCCTTTTTCATCCCATGTCTATAAGTCTATTAGTCAAGGAAATCTAAAGAAGAATAGAGACTTCCTCTCTTATTAGTATGATCTTTAAAAACCTTCCCAAATTTCCTCAGATTATCAGACAATTAGCTAGCAATGTTTCCCCCGCCACCTTTGGTTTTTCGAGACAGGGTTTCTCTGTATAGCCCTGGCTGTCCTGGAACTCATTCTGTAAACCAGGCTGGCCTCGAACTCAGAAATCACCTGCCTCTGCCTCCTGGGATTAAAGATGTACGCCACTACTGCTCAGCTAGCTACAAATGTTTAAGGAATTTTAATTTATCAGTTGTTTAATAGATTTCACCTACCATGCATTCTCATGCTTCCTTATCTTACTCTTTAGGTAAAAAATAAAAAATACTAATGTATTATCTTTCCTAAAGTTGTATTTCTTTCTATAATTTTAAAAGCATATATAAAAAAATCTAAAACTTTACATTTAGCATAATGCTGTGATAAAACATTATTAAACATGTGTTTAATATATCTTTTTTTAAACATATTTTCTTGTGTATTTTTCTTTGTATCATTCATTTTCCTTGCTGACTGAAGAATAATTGATAGACTTTTTTTCTGGTATTAGAGATTTATGTGTTTTTCTTTTTTTTTTCTTATTGGAAATTTTATTTACATTTCAGATGTTCTCTCCTTACCCCATTTCCCCCCCTCCTCCTAGGAACTCACTATCCCTTCCCCCCTCATCCTGCCTCCACATTGGTGTACCTCACCCACCCTCCCCCATACCTCACCTCCCCACCTCGAATATCCCCCCACCACGACGCCCAGCCTTCATGGTACCAAGGATCTCTTCTCCCACTTATATATAGCTCCCTTGCATATATAGCTGGAGCCATGGGTCCCTCCCTAAGCGCTCCCAGGCTGGTGGTTTAGACCCTGGGGGCTCTGGTTGGTTGGGATTGTTGCTTTCCTCATGGTGTCTGAATCCTCTCAACTCCTTCAGCCTTCACTCTATCTTCTCCATTGGGAACCCCATGATCAGTTTAATGGTTAGCTGTGAGCATCTGCCTCTGAGTATGTCAGACTCTTGCAGACTTCTAAGGAGACAGCTATATCAGGCTCCTGTCAGCATGTACATCCTGACATCCACATCAACCTCTACCTTTGGTGACTGCACATAGGATGGATATACAGGTGGAATGGTCTGTCTCTTCTTCAGTTTCTGTCCTGCACTGTGTCTCCATATTTGCACCCTTGAGTATTTTGTTACTCCTTCTAAGAAGGACTGAAGCCCCCCCTACTTGGTCATCATTCTTCATGAGCTTTTTGTGGTCTGTGAGTTGTATCTTGGGTATTTCAGTCTTCTGGGCTAAAATCCAATAATCAGTGAGTGAATACCATGTATGTTCTTTTGTGATTGGGTTACTTCACTCAGGATGATATTTTCTAGTTCCATCCATTTATATATGAATTTATCAAATTCATTGTTTTTAATAGCTGAGTAATATTCCATTGTATAAATGTACCACATTTTTTGTATCCATTCCTCTGTTGAAGGGCATCTGGGTTCTTTCCAGTTTCTGGCTATTATAAATAATGCTGCTATGAACATAGTGGAGCATATGTCCTTGTTATGTGTTAGAGCATCTTCTGGATATATACCAGGAGTGGTATAGCTGGGTCCTCAGGTAGTGATATGTCAAATTTTCTGAGGAAGTGCCAGACTGATTTCCATAGTGGTTGCACCATCTTGCAATCCCACCAACAATGGAGGAGTGTTCCTCTTTCTCCACATCCTCGCCAGCATCTGCTATAACCTGAGTTTTTTATTTTAGCCATTCTGACTGGTGTGAAGTGGAATCTCAGGGTTGTTTTGATTTGCATTTCCTGATGACCAAGGATACTGAACATTTCTTTATGTGGTTCTCAGCCATTCCATTTCCTCAGTTGAGAATTCTTTGTTTAGCTCCATAACCCATTTTTTAATAGGGTTATATGGTTGTCTAGAGTCTAATTTCTTGAGTTCTTTGTATATATTGGATATTAGTCCTCTATTGGATATGGGATTGGTAAAGATCTTTTCCCAATCTGTTGGTTGCCATTTTGTCTTATTGACAGTGTCCTTTGCCTTACAGAAACTTTGCAATTTTATGAGGTCCCATTTGTCAATTCTTGATCTTAGAGCATAGGCCATAGGTGTTCTGTTCAGGAACTTTTCCCCTGTGCCTACGTATTCGAGGATCTTCCCCACCTTCTCTTCTATTAGTTTCAGTGTGTCTGGTTTTATGTGAAGGTCCTTTATGCACTTGGACTTGAGCTTCATACACAGAGATAAGAATGGATCAGTTTGCATTCTTTCGCATGCTGTCCTCCAGTTGAACCAGCACCATTTGTTGAAAATGCTGTCCTTGTTCCACTGGATGGTTTTAGCTCCTTTGTCAAAGATTAAATGACCATAGTTGTGTGGGTTCATTTCTGAGTCTTCAACTCTATTCCACTGATCTTCCTGCCTGTCACTGTACCAATACCAGGCCGTTTTTATCACTATTGCTCTGTAGTACAGCTTGAGATCAGGGATGGCGATTCCTCCAGAAGTTCTTTTAGTGTTGAGAATGGTTTTCGCTATCCTGGGTTTTTTGTTGTTCCAAATAAATTTGAGAATTTCTCTTTCTAGTTCTGTAAAGAATTGAGTTGGTATTTTAATGGGGATTGCATTGAATCTGTAGATTGCTTTTGGCAAGATGACCATTTTTGCTATATTAATCCTGCCAATCCATGACCATGGGAGATCTTTCCATTTCCTGAGATCTTCTTCAGTTTCTTTCTTCAGAGACTTGATGTTCTTGTCATATAGATCTTTCACTTGCTTGGTTAGATTCACCCCGAGGTATTTTATATTATTTGTGACTATTGTGAAAGGTGTCATTTCCCTAATTTCCTTTTCAACCTGTTTATCTTTCATGTAGAGGAAGGCTACTGATTGTTCGAGTTGATTTTATAACCTGCCACATTGCTGAAGTTGGTTATCAGGTTTAGGAGTTCTCTGGTGGAGTTTTTGGGGTCACTTAAGTATACTATCATATCATCTGCAAATAGTGATATTTTGACTTCTTCCTTTCCTATTTGTATCCCTTTGACTTCTTTTTCTTGTCTAATTGCTCTGGCTAGGACTTCCAGTACTATATTGAATAGGTAGGGAGAGAGTGGGCAGCCTTGTCTAGTCCCTGATCTTGGGAATGCTTCAAGTTTCTCTCCATTTAGTTTGATGTTGGCTATTGGTTTGCTGTATATTGCTTTGACTGTGATTAGGTATGGGCCTTGAATTCCTGTTCTTTCCAAGACTTTTACCATGAAGGGATGTTGAATTTCGTCAAATGCTTTCTCAGCATCTTGTGAGATGATCATGTGGCTTTTTTTCTTTGAGTTTGTTTATATAGTGGATTACATTGATGGATTTCCGAATATTGAACCATCCCTGCATTCCTGGGATAAAGCCCACTTGATCATAATGGATGATTGTTTTGATGGGTTCTTGGATTCGGTTTGCTAGAATATTATTGAGTATTTTTGCATCAATATTCATAAGAGAGATTGGTCTGAAGTTCTCTTTCTTTGTTGGGTCTTTGTGAGGTTTCGGTATGAGTGTGATTGTAGCTTCATAGAACGAATTGGGTAGTGTTCCTTCTGTTTCTATTTTGTGGAATAGTTTGAAGAGAATTGGTATTAGGTCTTCCTTGAAGGTCTGATAGAATTCTCCACTAAAACCATCTGGTCCTGGGCTTTTTTTGGTGGGGAGACTTTTAATGACTGCTGCTATTTCTTTAGGGGTTATGGGACTGTTTAGATGGTTTATTTGCTCCTCATTTAACTTTGGTACCTTGTATCTGTCTAGAAAATTGTCCATTTCATCCAGATTTTCCAGTTTTGTTGAGTATAGGCCTTTGTATTAGGATCTGATGATTTTTTGAATTTCCTCAGTTTCTGTTGTTACTCTCCTTTTCAGATCTGATTTTATTAATCTGGGTACTATCTCTGTGCCCTCTGGTTAACCTGGCTAAGGGTTTATCTATCTTGTTGGTTTTCTCAAAGAACCAGCTCCTGGTTTTGTTGATATTTTGTATAGTTCTTTCTGTTTCTACTCGGTTGATTTCAGCCCTGAGTTTGATTATTTCCTGACACCTACTCCTCTTGGGTGCATTTGCTTCTTTTTGTTCTAGAGCTTTCAGGTGTGCTGTCAAGTTGTTAATGTGTGCTCTCTAAAATTTCTTTTTGTTGGCACTTAGAGCTATGAGTTTTCCTCTTAGCACTGATTTCATGGAGTCCCACAAGTTCTGGTATGATGTTTCCTCATTTTCATTAAATTCTAGAAAGTCTTTAATTTCTTTCTTTATTTCTTCCTTGACAAAGTCATCATTGAGTAGAGCATTGTTCCATTTCCACATGCATGTGAGTTTTCCCTTGGTTCTGTCATTATTAAAGACCAGCATTAGTCTGTGGTGATCTGATAGGGTGCAAGGGATTATTTCAATCTTTTTGTATCTGTTGAGGACTGTTTTGTGACCTATTATATGGTCTATTTTGGAGAAGATACCATGAGCTGCTGAGAAAAAGGTATATTCTATTGCTTTAGGATGAAATATTCTATAGATATCTGTTAATCCATTTGGTCCATAACTTCTGCTAATTTCAATGTGTCTTTGTTTAGTTTCTGTTTCCACAATCTGTCCATTGGGGAGAGCGGGGTGTTAAAATCCCCCACTATTATTGTGTGGGGTGCAATGTGTGCTTTGAGCTTTAGTAAATTTCCTTTTATGTATGTAGGTGCCTTTGCATTAGGAGGGTAGATGTTCAGAATTGAGAGTTCATCTTGGTAGATTTTCCTTTGATGAGTATGAAGTGTCCTTCCTTATCTTTTTGATTACTTTTGGTTGAAAGTCGATTTTATTTGATATTAGAATGGCTACTCCAGCTTGTTTCTTGGGACCATTTGCTTGGAAATTGTTTTCCGCCTTTTACTCTGAGGTAGTGTCTGTCTTTGTCACTGAGGTGCGTTTCTTTTATGCAACAAAACTCTGGGTCCTGTTTATGTATCCAGTCTGATAGCCTACGTCTTTTTGTTGGATAATTGAGTCCATTGATGTTAAGGGATATTAAGGAAAAAATGATTGTTGCTTCCTGTTACTTTTGTTATTAGAGGTAGAGTTATGTTTGTGTAGCTACCTTTTTTTGGGGGGGGGTTTTTTTTGAAGATTACTTCCGTGCTTTTTTCTAGGTTGTAGTTTCCTTCCTTGTGTTGGCGTTTTCCATCAATTATCCTTTGAAGTGCTGGGTTTGTGGGAAGATATTGTGCAAATTTGGTTTTGTCATGGATATCTTGGTTTCTCCATCTATAGTGATTGAGAGTTTTGCTGGGTATAGCATCTGGGCTGGCATTTGTGTTCCCTTAGGGTCTGTATGATATCAGACCAGGATCTTCTGGCTTTTATAGTTTCTGGTGAAAAGTTGGTGTAATTCTTATAGGTCTGCTTTATATGTTACTTGACCTTTTTTCCCTTACTGCTTTTAGTATTTTTTCTTTGTTTTGTGCATTTGGTGTTTTTGATTATTATGTGAAGGGAGGTATTTCTTTTCTGGTCTAGTCAGTTTGGTGTTCTGTAGGCTTCTTGTATGTTTATGGGTATCTGGTTCTTTAGGTTGGGGAAATTTTCCTCTATAATTTCATGAAGATATTTACTGGCCCTTTAGATTGGGAATCTTCACTCTCATCTACCTATTTCCTTAGGTTTGGTCTTCTCATTGCATCTTGGATTTCCTGGATGTTCTGTGTTAGGAGTTTTTGCATTTTGCATTTTCTTTGACTGTTGTGGTCAATGTTTTCCATGGTATCTTCTGTGCATGAAATTCTCTCTTCTATCTCTGTATTCTGTTGGTGTGCTTGTGTCTTATGACTCCTGATTTCTTTCCTACGTTTTCTATCTCCAGAGTAGTCCCCTTTGAGATTTCTTTATTGTTTCTAATTTCCATCATCATCATGAGAAGTGATTTTAATTCTGAGTCCTGTTTTTCCTGTGTGATGGAGTATCCAGGGCTTGCTATGGGTGGGAACTGGGTTCTGATGATGTCAGGTACTTTGGTTTCTGTTGTTTTGTGTTCTTTCGCTTGCCTTTTGCCATCTGGTTGACTCTAGTGTTACCTGTGCTCACTGTGTCTGACTGGAGTCCGTCTTTCCAGTTATCTTGCTTGTGTCAGATCTCCTCAGATTCAGATATCTCTGTGTTCCTGTGATCCTAGCTCCCTCTGCTCTGGATGCAGTAGGTCTTCTTGGATGTCTCAGGATCAGATGTTTCCACAGGTGCTGACCAGCTAAGTGTCCTCTGCTCTGGATGTTAGTAGGTCCTCTAGGTTGTCTCAGGATCAAGTGTTTCCACAGAGCAGACCAGCTAAGGGTCCTCTTCTCTGGGTGCAGTGGGTCCCTCTAGGATCTGGTGTTTCCACAGGAACAGACCAGCTATGGGTCCACCCCAGGCAAGAGGACCAGGGACTGTGTGCAAGGGAAGTTATAGTCTGGAGGGACGGGCTTTGTGTGCCTGCTAGTTCTTTAAGCCCCAGCTGCTCCCGGTTGTAACTCTGGTGTTTGGGTAGTGGGCAAGGTGTCTTACCCTCTGCTCTGGGTGCAGTGGGTCCCTCAGGATGTCTTAGGATCGCTGTTTCCACAGGAGCAGACCAGCTAAGCGCCCGCCCAAGGCAAAAGCGTGATTTTCTTGTAATCAAAAATTACATTTATCTCTGGTTATGTATCATTATGAATTAACATTTTATGAACTATTTACTTATAATCATTATATTAATGTGAGTAAACTCCTTTTTCATTCAAGAATGGAAAATAGATAGCGATCACAATTTTAATTTTAAATTTACTTTTGAAAATAAATAAGGTGAATTCTTTTTTTAGTGGTTGTGTTGAAAATCTAACTTGTTCTTCCTAACAATTATTAGTGAATGCAATTCATATAAGTGTAAGTACATATTTGTTTTAAAATTTAACACATGTTTTTTAGTATACTTGGCATATGTTTTAATTAATATAAAAAACATGCAGAATTGCTATTTAGGAAATTTGAAAATTAAATAAATGAATCTAGACAACAAGATTTTAACATAATAATTTAATGAGGGAAACAATGTTGCTATGTGTAACAGTTATCTTTTTTGGCATTAAGCAAACATTTGAGTCTAGGACTGACATTTATTAACAGTAGACCATGGTTTTGTTCCTTTAAAATGACATAAATTTACAATAAATAAACTTGAGATTATTCTTATTAAAAATTTAGAGTAGTAGATTGTCTAAATATCATAATATGATATTCCATGTGAATATGAAAGTATGTATAGATTTGAAAAATTAAATATAAATCAATTATATGCCAATATAAAATATTACAAATGCACTCATCTAAGTTATAGTACTATATTCATGTAAAAATTATTACAATAAATCTTTTTTTTTATTGGAAAATTTTTTATTGTAAATTTTTTATACATTTCAGATGTTCTCTCCTTACCCCATTTCCCCCCCTCCCTCCCAGGAACTCACTATCCCTTCCCCCCTCCTCCTATCTCCACGTTGGTGTACCCCCTTCCACCCTCCCATGTACCTCACCTCCCCACCCTCGAGTATCCCCCCCACCACGACGTCCAGTCTTCATGGGACCAAGGATCTCTTCTCCCACTTATATATAGCTCCCTTGCATATATAGCTGGAGCCATGGGTCCCTCCCTAAGCGCTCCCAGGCTGGTGGTTTAGACCCTGGGGGCTCTGGTTGGTTGGGATTGTTTGCTTTCCTCATGGTGTCTCGAATCCTCTCAACTCCTTCAGCCTTCACTTTATCTTCTCCATTGGGAACCCCATGATCAGTTTAATGGTTAGCTGTGAGCATCTGCCTCTGAGTATGTCAGACTCTTGCAGACTTCTAAGGAGACAGCTATATCAGGCTCCTGTCAGCATGTACATCCTGACATCCACATCAACCTCTACCTTTGGTGGACTGCACATAGGATGGATATACAGGTGGAATGGTCTGTCTCTTCTTCAGTTTCTGTCCTGCACTGTGTCTCCATATTTGCACCCTTGAGTATTTTGTTACTCCTTCTAAGAAGGACTGAAGCCCCCCCTACTTGGTCATCATTCTTCATGAGCTTTTTGTGGTCTGTGAGTTGTATCTTGGGTATTTCAGTCTTCTGGGCTAAAATCCAATAATCAGTGAGTGAATACCATGTATGTTCTTTTGTGATTGGGTTACTTCACTCAGGATGATATTTTCTAGTTCCATCCATTTATATATGAATTTATCAAATTCATTGTTTTTAATAGCTGAGTAATATTCCATTGTATAAATGTACCACATTTTTTGTATCCATTCCTCTGTTGAAGGGCATCTGGGTTCTTTCCAGTTTCTGGCTATTATAAATAATGCTGCTATGAACATAGTGGAGCATATGTCCTTGTTATGTGTTAGAGCATCTTCTGGATATATACCCAGGAGTGGTATAGCTGGGTCCTCAGGTAGTGATATGTCAAATTTTCTGAGGAAGTGCCAGACTGATTTCCATAGTGGTTGCACCATCTTGCAATCCCACCAACAATGGAGGAGTGTTCCTCTTTCTCCACATCCTCGCCAGCATCTGCTATCACCTGAGTTTTTTATTTTAGCCATTCTGACTGGCGTGAAGTGGAATCTCAGGGTTGTTTTGATTTGCATTTCCCTGATGACCAAGGATGCTGAACATATTTTATATTTTTCAAGTAGTGTTATAAGAAATATCACATTTTTGGGGGGTTTTAATTTTTTTTTGGATATTTTATTTATTTACATTTCAGATGATATCCCCTTTCTTTCTCCCTAGAAACCACCTATCCCATCTCCCCTCCTCCTGTTTGCTCTTATACCATTTTAATTACATGCATGTATTAAGGTCATTTCTAGGTTGAGGAACTAGCAATACAATAGATACAAATAGTCAATGAACAAGCAAGACAATAAACACAAATAGTCAAAGAATAAGTAAGGCAAGGCAATAATCAAAATTCTGTGAACACTCCCATGATCACTGTTTCTAAGGGCTTATCAGTATGACCAAATCATCTGAGCCAACTTTCCTGTCCTAGCCCAAAGTAATTTTCATGTCTGAAGCCTACTTCCTTGTTTTAGCCTAAAATTTAAATTCCTGCCTGAAATTACTTCTTTGTTTTAGCATAATATTTGGATTCCTGCCTGAAATTACTTCTTTGTTCTAGCCTAATATCAAATTCCTGCTTGAAGTGCATTTCCTTGTCTTTGGCCAATGTCATATTCCTGCAAAGTAGCCCATTTCCTTGTCCTCAGCCCATGTCAGATTCTTGCCAAGCAGCCTCAAAAGCTCTCCTCCTCACCCTCTTTTTTATTTCACAAACAAGACTAAACCTATCTTAGGTCATTCTGACAGTAATGCTTTCCTTACCAGTCATGGAATATGAATTATCAAAAGCAGTGCACTTTGTCTTAGGTTGGTAAGGCTTTGTGCAGAATCTAATATAATATTCTAGATCAAGCAAAATGTGTGAGTGAACCTGAACTGAAACAAAAATATTTTCTTTAGCTTATACCATTATTAATTTTTATTTTAGGTTTAATACTCCCTATCTACTTTAAATTTTGGCCTTTCTTTATTCCTCCTGTTTCCCTTCAGAAAAGAGCAGACCATTCTGGGATATCAATCAAACATGGAATAATAATTTGCAATATGACTAGGTACCCTGTATCAAACATATGAACTGCCCCTGTTAAAAGTCCCACAAAACTCAGGGCAACTCCATAGGAAAACCAGAAGTCTCTAACCCAGATCTCTGGAAGCACCAAGACACTGAGCATCAGGCAGCATTCATGAGCTGGTATGAGGCCCCCAACACATATATAGCAGAGGACTGCCTGATTTGGCCTCAGCAGAAGAAGATACACCTAATCCTCTAAGGACTTGAGGTCCCAGTGCAAGGGGTGAGGCTGAGGTGG
Organism: Mastomys natalensis; assembly: GCA_021653895.1. Taxonomy (NCBI): domain Eukaryota; kingdom Metazoa; phylum Chordata; class Mammalia; order Rodentia; family Muridae; genus Mastomys; species Mastomys natalensis. The sequence goes on along the minus strand of JAJTUV010000017.1, from coordinate 1,591,986 downwards.
GGGGGGGCATCTTCTCAGAGACAGGGAGCTGGAGGAATTGAATGATGAACTGTGGGAGGGGGGAGGGGGTAAGATCTGTATTGTAAGTAAATTTGGAAATTTCTTGTCTTCTAATAATTTTTTCTAGGCATTGTTTTCTCTTTCTTTTCTTTCTTTCTTTCTTTCTTTGTTTGTTTATGGGACCTTTGTGTATATAGAATGGTTTCCAATGTTGTATCTTTATAGAATCTTTATGTGTGCAAATCTATGTGTCTCTGTGTGTATATATGTTTCTGTGTGTTTCATGTTTTCCTCCTCAGTTGTTTTTTGTTTTATCCCATAACAATTTGTTTTTATTTTATCATTAATTTTTAGATGCCTTCTTATATTATAATGGGGAAGCAGTAGTCAGGTGAGTAAGGAGTTGAGAAAGGTCTCGGGAAGTTAGGAAAAGGGAACCCTATTGGTACATTGTAGAAAACATATATTATTAATTAAGATAAGAAAAAAAGAAAGAAATGGAATAGAAGTGAAGTCCATGTGAAGAGAGTCTCAGCTGAACCCCTGTGTGAATAAGTAAAAAATATGATTTGATTTAAAAAATTAATTAATTAATTAATTAACAAAAAAAGAAAGAAAGATACAACAAGCAGCTGAAAGAGTCAGATGCAGATATTTGCACCCAACCAATGGACAGAAGGTGCTGGGCTCTGTTGTTGAATTAGGGAAAAGCTGGAAGAAGCTGAGGAGGAGGGCAACACTGTAAGAGAACCAGCAGTCTCAAATAACCTGGACCTTGAAATCTCTCAGACACTGGATCACCAGCCAGGCAGTATATAGCAGCTGAAATGAGACCCTGAACATATACACAGCAGAGGACTGCGTTCAGTCAGAGAAGATGCACCTAACCCTTAAGAGACTGGAGGCCACAGTGAGCTTAGAGATATGATGGGATGGGAGGTGGGGACATCCTCATGGAGATAGAGCAATAGGGAGGAGGTATGGGATGTGGAACAGTTGGAGGGTGGACCTGGAGGGGAGTAAAATGTGGAGTGTAAAAAAAATATTTAATAAAAAGAAGGAACATAGAAAAATGATTTTAGGTATTTTGAGATTGAAAGACCTTTTAGAAATAGAAGGAATGATTCATTTTCAATGTGAATCACTAATTTACCTTCCCTTAAATAAATAAATACATCATTAATAATTTCTTTTACTTCTACCTTTTTAATGTTTTTCATAAATAGAATTTCTCTTGTTGATGGTGTCACCATTGCCATATGTAACATGCTGTCATAATTCCCCAAGGTTCTTTTCTGTTAACCAATTAGCAGTTCTTCCTTAAACAAAGTGAAGTTTGTTTCTGTACTTAACAACTGTTAAGTACAGAATTGTTTTAATAAAAGCAAGGAAATTTTAGTATGTGATTATCTCAAACTTCTTTTAAGAATAGATAGAGGTTATTTCTCTTATATATTATAGGTCATTATTAAGAAAATGAAAAAAAGTACTGGTGTTCTTATTTTTGATAGTAACTATAGCCTTGATGTAATTATTTTAGCTCCTACTTATAAACTACATAATGATTCAAAGAAGAGAAATTGTTATTTTAAGAAATATAGAAACTGTATAACTATTATGAAGGTACATAAATACTTGCTGATTAATGAATGTATTATATAATTTACTTCTGTACAATATTTATATGTTCTATGTTATGACATTTCATTGACAGTCATTACAAGTAAACATAAACTTTTAAGATTTTTTATGCTATTATTGGCCATCCTTTTTTTGTAGTTCTAAGTTTAGCATATTGGCATAACATAATAAGAGTATAATGATCTCTTAAGAAACTAAGAATTAAAATTCAATGTTTACATGATGAAAAATATGGTTTAATGGGCAATGAATTATGAGGAATTTAGGCAAATATAACTTCAAATATTGAAAGATACTGCTGTTTCACTTGAAGTATGCCCCTTGAACTTCTGAAATAGTGACTAAAGTATAAATGTCTAGCCAGTGAGTATCATAAGCTCCAATAGAGATGCTATGCAATTCTGGCTGAGACATTGCATTGAAATAACCGTAATGGAGGGAGTCTTTTCACAGCGTTTAATGTTCTTTAAATGAGTGGGGCATGAGTAGGGAAATGCTATTCCTTTTTAGAACTGTTGTCATCTTCCTGATAAGAAACACTCAAACACTCCTTCTGACAAAAGGAATTAAAATATAATGATCTTTTCGAGGTCTTACTAAGCCAACGAGAATAATTCACTGTGGTGAAGGCTCAAATTTAGAGGATGCAGCTGTATCAAAGAGTAACAGTGGTGACGTTGCATAGCTGCCCCATAGAAATAAAAATATATGTAGGAACCAATTGAGATTGATATAAAATGTAGGAAATTTCAAAATGAAAAAAATGAGAATATCTCACATATAGACAGATACACATAGCATTGGGATAGGAGATTACAGAGGAAGGAAAATAAATATAGCCTTTCAGAAATACTGTCTATGTATTCCTCTCCTTTGTATCATTACAGTAAATAATTTTATGGAAAAATGTGGATAAGCTAACATTCTTTGCTGAGTATAAAGAAAGATGATGTCAAAGCAGTTGCATTCTTCAAGTTCTTGTTCTGGCAAGAAATTCTTCATCCCTTTCAAACATTTTATGCAATTATAATTTTGTTAAGCTGAAATATTATCTGTGCCAGTGGAATTGTCTTTGAATATTTGGAATTATGCCAGACTCCAGATTCCTGAAATTCAGGTCAGTTGGCCAAATTATTTATTTTATCATCTTAATAAACAGTAAATTACATTATGAAAATGACTAGCATGACTGTGTGCTTTACTTTTTAAATGTATGTTCCATAATTAATTTGCCAAACTACTTTATTCTGCAACAAAAAATTACTGTAAAATACTAAGCTAGCAAAGATACTTACACTATTTTTGTAACATCATCATTTATATATAATTTAGTATATCAATTACCAGTATAAAATAAATCATTTCTCTGTATCAGAAAAAATCCTTTTGGATAGAGAGTTTTAAAATCTTTTATATTTGCTCAGGAAGATACTGAAGTTTGATGGCTTTCTTCACTGAATAATTCAAGTATAGGTAGTATTGGGCTCTGATGCTCTTTGACTACCTACAAGTTTTCAAGTGCTTTTCAGTTGGTACCCAGTTGATCAAATACTTATTAATGTATTAATTAGCTAACTGCTACTATCTAGTTTTGAGTACTATTCTTAGTTTCTTGGTTAGTGAGCTATCATTTTGTGTAAAACAGTCTGAGTCCTCAGCCTCTGTGCCTTAGAACTCTATCTTCTCAAATACGAGCAGATGAATAAGTAAGGACAAGTTCTAGAAAATATTTCTATGTGTCTGAACACAAAGTGAAGATTGAGGACCTCACCTAGAGTGTGTATCTTCTTGTTGCCTCTGGAAGTCTCTTCTTGAAGAGAATTAGTCATTAGATTAGTGGGTTTTGACTCTGCTTGCAAACTACTGAAAACTTGTTCCATCACCAAGATCTGCATCTTTCCCCTAAGGAATAATATTCTAATTATTTGGATGATGACTGAGCAAAATAACCATAAATGGTAGTGTATGACCACCAAGTAGATGAGAAATAAGAAATCATCTGATCTCCTGAGTAAAATCAATGTTATCTACCTCATCTAAACCTATTTTGTGGATAGATCCATGTTTATATTATAATGCACATAAGCAGATTATGTTACCAACTTAACATAAATATGTCTAAGATATTACTTAGAGTATAATTATGGTAAAATGTTTAATTTTATGTGAAAAAGAAAATTAAATGGACATCCTTAGTTTTACTTAGACATACTAATATCTGCAGTATTCTAATTATGCAAACTCAATAGCTTATTCATCAGTTTCTTAAAGAGAAAACAAAAATATCTTTAGTGGTGAGTTTATGATTATGCACTTAGTTTGTTTTGACTCAATAATGATTCTATATTGATATATTCTTTAATTCCACACAGCAGTATTTCCTTAAAATGGACAATTTAAAGAACAAAAGATCTGTTTTATTTATTTTTTTTAAAAGGATTTAAAAATTATTTTTATTACAATAAATATTTATCAATAAAGAATTAAACAATTGAAAACTAAAAACCTACTGCTTTAACTTTTGGAGTCCAAAGCAGCAGACACAAACATAAATCCAGTTGAAAGGTTGAGGTTTCCAGAATCCAGTGACAAGAAACAGCCATGTCTTGATTATATGGACTAAGACGGGGGAATAGTAACACAGATAATGCAAAACCCACATTCAATAACCCAGAGTATTCTAGTATACATCGAATCACAAGACTTGGAACATTCCAATAAAGTGAAGCAAGCTCAAAAATCTGCTTTAGCAAGATCAACTTATCTCACAGATGATGTCCAGAGGCATACTGGTCCCAAAGCTGCCTCCTGGCCGAAAGAGGGCTGGCCGACCCAGGAACCTCAACCCTGAAGAGAATAGCCAGCATTCTTGAAACCAGTCTTTCTGGCTCACAGGTTTGTGCCTTTATGGATAGACTTTCTGTAGTCTTCTGAAGCAAGAGAATAATTTCTTCCTGGAAAAACCACCACTAGAGCCGGGTGGGTTGTGTTTGCCGCAAAGAATGAAAAGTATACCAGAGATGAAGAAAAAGAGGGCATAAAATCTCTCCCCTTTCAAGTACTTTTAGTTGTAGTTGGCCTGAGTAGCACTTACAGTGTTAATGTAGCATTTACTCTGGTTCCATGTGCTCTGTATATTTACACGTTTACTATGTACACCTGTTCTCCATGTATCTTATGATATGGTATCTATGGAGTTTACTCTTGATTATCGGCCAGGTGGCAACCCTCTTTAGCTGTTGCTTTGTGCGGACTTAGTGTGCCCATGACCCACATGTAAAGCCACTTCCCCACTTGGAGTCAACCTTTTCCCTCCAGGTCATCTCAGCCCTGAGAAAGCCCTTGAAGTATATCTGTTTTATTTTAAATGATTCTAGTACTCTTTATTGCCTACAAAAGGGTCCTTAATTTAACATGCAAATCCTTTTATAATCTATGCATTCTCAGTATACCCTGTCATAACACATAAATTCTAACCTTAAGGAATTATTTTTAATGTCTTGAATCCTGTATCCAAGGAGTGCTTTGACATTTTCTCTCTGCTTTGTGTGTCCATATTGATGACTTCTCAATGCATAATCACTTTATTCTTTATGGAATGTTTTTGTGTTTGTTAATATTGTTTTCTGTATTTCCTGTTTTAGACATTATATTTCATAATCTTATATCCCTCTACTCTAACTACATTGTGAACCACTTACAGTAAGGAATTGTATGACATGCTCTAGTTTCTTAAGTTTTATCATGTCAAATGACATTTTCTTAATAATTACAAAACAGGAAAGAAGATATAGTTAACATTAATTGCCATATGCATTATTAAGTGATAAAATCTGGCTTTCTGCTGATGTCTGCAAAGTTGGGCATATCTTCAGAAGGAAAGAAAGCAACCATGAGACAGGTCACTGCCACATTACTCCACCATGCTTTCTACCTTGTGTAGACAGAGCTGGATGATGTTTATCTTTGTAGCTTTGTAGAACAGAGGAATCCTTATCTGTGCAAACAAAACAAACAAACAGACAGACAAACAAACAAACAAAGTGACTTTCACAGGCCATACCTGTAAATGCCAGAACTAGAAGGACTGGGGAAGCAACTTCCTTAGGGTTCTATGACCAGCTACCAAACTACTCACCTAATCAGTGAGCTCCAAATTCATTGCTACATCTTGTCTCAAAAAATCAGGTTAAGACCAGTTGTCAAAGATATACTTGTTGAACTTTGGCCTTTATATGTACATACACACACATACACACACAGACACACACAGTCACACACAGACACAAACACACACACAGGCACACATACACCAGAGAGAGAGAGAGAGAGAGAGAGAGAGAGAGAGAGAGAGAGAGAGAGAGAGAGAACATTCACAGCAATGTTAGACATTACAATATCAGTTTACCAGTTTCTTCATTTCTCTCACAGGTATTTAGACATTGCTTTGTACATCTCACACTTTATAATAATACATATTTCCTTTACTAAGGTTACAATCTAAGGAAAATTTGTCCAAGATTTAAAAGCAGAGAAAATCATACATATTTTTCTTCCTTTTTTTATAATTCATTTTTTTTATTCACATTACATCTAAGGCACAGCCAGCCCTCCTTCTCTCCTCCCTGCTCCACCCTTACCAATCCCTTACATCATTACCTCCTCCCCTTCTGGTACCACTCCACCCGGTGACATCTAGTTTCTTCAGGACTAAGCACCTCCTCTCCAGGAGTCCAGTGAGGGGAAAGGTATCAAATGCCAGGCAAGAGAACCATAGATATCACTGCTCCAATTGTTACGTATCCCTCATGAAGACCATGCTGCACATCTGCTAGAATTGTGCGGGGTTGGGCTGAGGGTTGGGGTGAGCTAGGTCCAGCCCCTGCATGCTCTTTAGTTAGTGGTTCATTCTCTGTGAGACCCCATTGGCCCAGGTTAGTTGACTCTGTAGGTCTTCTTGTAGTGTCTTTGATTCTTTCAGCTCAACAATTGTATCCTGCACTCTTCCACAAGTGTCTGCAGGCTCCACATGATGTTTGGCTATTGTCTCTACATCTGTTTCCAACCACTGCTGGTTGAATCTTATCAGGAGAAAGTTCTGCTAGGTTCCTGCTTGCAAGCACAGCAGAGTATCCTTAATAATGTTAGGGCTGGCTCTGTTTTCACATAGGATGAATCTCAAGTCGGGCCAGTCATTGGTTGGTTGTTCCCTCTGCTCTGCTCCATCTTTATCCCTGTGCATCTTGTAGGCAGGACAAATTTTGTGATGAAAGTTTTGTGGATGGTTAGATGTCTTCCTACTTCCTCTAGAAGTCATGCCTGTGTAGATCCTCCCACCTCCTCCTCCACATCTGTTCTCCATTCCCATATCCTTCCTTACCCCCTCTCTCACCCTCTCTCTCTTCTTACTTTACATCTTTTGGTATTTGAAGTGCTATTTAATTATTTTAGTATAGAAAGAAAACATAATTTTTAAAAAGAAATATCACTGCTCATGCACATAATAAATCATCATGCTTACTACTTCTTGTAAACTCACTGTGTTTGAAATGCTTACCATTCATTTTCATATTTCCATTCTTTCACAATGTTTCTCTTCTTTGGGAGTCACTTGTATTCCTTGTTTGCTTTTCTGGACATTTCTGGATAAAATGGTTTTGTCAGGAGTTAGATGCTAGGATAGTGAAAGTAATCTCCAGTGTCTATCACTACACTCAAGCACTTCCTAAACCCAGTAAGTAATACAAATGGGGTAGCCTTACTCCTGAAGATTCATGCAAGTTATTCTATCCACCAAGAGATAAGTTACAATGAAAAGATCAAGTTTACTAATAACAAAAACATTTTTTTATTTTTTAGATTACATGTAACTGCATGATTTTCCCCTTCTCATTCTCTCTCCTAAGTACAGTCCTTACTATCCTTCAGATACTTGGCTTCTGTTTCCTTAGTTGTTATTACACGCATTTAAAACCCTGATCTTACCTAATCTAACATCCAAAGTTTGACATCAATTTGTCATACAATTTCTTGTAGAAGAAACAGCCCAAGAAAAAGTTAGCCCTGCCAAATGAACAAGCAAATTGAATGAACAATTATTGTATAAGGGAAAATAAAATCTTATTTAGTTGAGGATGTCTGTAGTATATCCTAACTGATAACAAATTAATTGCATTCGTTTAGATTTCTAATGAATATTTTAAAGCTTACTTTTTTTTTCATTTTTAATCATTATCCTTGGAAAGAACTTCTCTAAAAATGGACAAAGTGATTCCAGCTGTGGGGATTATATGACCTGATATAGTCTTAGATATTTTCTATTTGTTTTTCATTAGAGAAGCAGTATTTATTTATAGAGTCAAAGAAAATTTTTATGGAGAGATTAAAACATGAAATTGTGAGTGAACAGGCAAAATCTGTAAACCAATTTTGTTTAGTTTCAGTTAATTAATTAGCCATTAAGGCATTACTCAATTATAGTCAGTATGTAAAATCCTTAGTATATTCTGTGCATGCAGTTTGATAAATTGAACTTGTGTTGATTCCTACTTTACTTTCATCATAATAAAGTAAGGTGTGCACGTCCTTTTGGATGTCTAATAATTTCTTTTAAACAGCTATTGCATGTATCTTAATCAATTCTTATTAAACAACGTTTTAAATGTTTGGCTGAAAATTTCTCTTAGAAAAACATTCAAATACCAATACTTGTTTTGTAAGGTAGATGAAAAATTAAAGTCATTTTTACAGCTTAATGAACTTCATAAAGTTGTCTGGTGTAGTGGAAAATATGTGGGTTGTATAGTACGGAACAGCCAAGTTCAAATTCCACACTCATTACGTGTGGTATTTTGAAAAATTACAAAATTCTGTTAATCTTCTCTCTTTCCTCTCATGATAGCTATGACTCTTTTTCCAAAGGTGTTGAGATTATTTGTAGATTTTTTTTAAAAAACGCACAGCTCTTACTTAATATGCAGTAAGCCAGAACTAGTTTTATTCAAAAGTTATTTGCATAGAACAATGAACATAAACAAAGATGTCTTTTAAGAGCATCCTGTGCTGTAGGTCTGCATCCCTGTGCAGACCTGTGGCTCAGGATAGAAGTGGGGACAAAGAAACACCTTCACAGTTTCCTCTGTTCATGGTGTTCACGGTGTCTAGATCCTTAGATAAACATCGTGTGCATTCTCTAACTAATTCATCCATTCTTCTTTGTGTTTTCTCTTTACTAACAGTATTAGACCATTTTCAACCTGACAATGATTAATGCGTCTCAATTTCTTGGATTTCTTCCTGTAGGCAACGTTGCACCCTAAAGGCAGTTGCACATTCATTTCTGGAACCTTGAGAAATTAAACTAGACAAAAGATGTATGCTTGTAAAGTGAGATAATCTTAAGCTGAAGGAAGTATTTTAGATTTTTCCATAATTACAGTCAAATGCTCCAATTACATTTTCTTCAAAAAGAAACTATAACGAAAGTAAAAGATCTCTCTAGAAACTACTCTCTTGTTAAGTAATGTTGCTTCATTGTTCATATATTGAAGCAGTGGCTTCAATGTAGCCTTTTCTTAGTATATCTAAGATGAAGTCTAGATTGGTTTACATCAACTGAGTGTGATATTACATGCTTGGTTCAGTACTTCCTTTAATGTCACTTTAATGAACATTTTAGGGTATTTATTTATTTTATGGGTTTATGTGTGGGTGTCTGCATGTATGTATGTATACTACATATGTTTGGGAGCCCACAGAAGTCAGAAGAGACATTGAATTCCCTGCATTTGGAGGTACAGATGGTTACCAGCCATTATGTGGATGCTGGCAACTGAGTCTACATTCTCTACAAGAGCAGCCAAGTGCTTTAAACTTCTAAGATGTCTCTCTTTCTCTTTAATGAACTTAGATAATGTAGCTGTTTTACAAAAAATAATACACTTTAAGTATTTGTGTCATATCTTTCTTTCCTGTTATTTAAGTTGTCATCACCAATTCTAATTCTTCCATTTTATAAGGAATTCTATGTCCCAAACACCACGTTGTATTTGATTTCTCTAAGTTCTTTTATAGTGATATATTACATTAAAGCTGAAAACATTATTTTATACAAATATATTCACAAATTTCTGTATTATGTTGTATTCTATAGACATTTTAATTTTGCTAACTAATTATTAACCATTTATTCAAATTACTTTTATGTCAATATCATTTAATATTGTGGTCATAAATGAATTTTATTTAAAAGGAGACATGGCCAGAAGACATAACTAAACTTTTTTTTGTCTCTTTCTTATTTATTTATTTAATTCCAGATTTTATTTTTCTCTGTCCACCCTCCAACTGTTCCACAGTCCATACCTCTTCCCTACTCCCTGTCTCCATGAGGATGTCCCCAACCCCCACTCCCCACTCAAGCAAACTGCCAAATTCCCTGGGGCCTACAGTCTCTTGACAGTTAGGTGCATCTTCTCTGACTGAACCCAGACCCAGTAGTCCTCTGCTGTATATGTGTTGGGGCCTCATATCAGCTGTTATATGCTGCCTGGTCCAGTGTTTGAGAGATCTCAGGAGTTCAGGTTAATTGAGACTGCTGGTCCTCCTACAGGGTCGCCCTCTTCCTCAGCTTCTTCCATCCTTTCCCTAATTCAACCACAGGGGTCAGCATTGTCCATTGGTTGGGTGCAAATATCTGCATCTGACTCTTTCAGCTGCCTGTTGGGTCTTCCGGAGGATCATCATGAGGGGTTCCTTTTTGTGAGTGGTCCATAGCCTCAGTAATAGTGACAGGCCTTGGGACCTCCCCTTGGACTGGATCCCACTTTGGGCCTGTTGCTGGAACTTCTTTTCCTCAGGCTCCTCTCTGTTTCCATCCCTGAGGTTCTTTCAGACAGGAACAATTATGGGTCAGAGTTTTGACTGTGGGATGGCAACCCCCTCCCTCACTTGATGCCCTGTCTTCCCGCTAGAGGTGAGTTCTATAAGTTCCCTCTCTCTACTGTCGGGCATTTCATCTAAGGTCCCTGCCTTTGACTCCTCAGAGTTTCTCACCTCCCACATCTCTGGTGCATTCTGGAGGGTCCCTCTCAACCTCCTACCTTCTGAGGTTGCCTGTTTCCATTCTTTCTGCTGGCCCTCAGGCTTCCTTCACCCAATACCAGATCAGGTTTCTTCCCCTCCCCCCCCACCTCCTGTCCACTTTTTCCTCCCCAGTCCCTTCCTCCCTTCCCACTTGTGATTGCTTTCTTCTCCCTCTCAAATGGGACTGAGGTGTCCTCACTTGGGCCCTTCAGTTTGTTGACATTTTTGAGTTCTATAGACTGTATCTTGGGTATTCTGTACGTTTTTTTTTTTTTTTTTTTGGCTTAAAAAAAAAACTTATCCAAACTAAACTTCTTAATGAGCATTGTTTAACAACTCAGTTGAGTTTTCTAGAGCACAGAAGGATAGACTGTGAAGTACTGGTGTGGCTCTCAGGCTTCACTTAAATTGCGATGCTATTTGCGAACCATGTGCCTTGCAGTGCTGCAGGGTTGCTGGGGCAGATATCAAATATCAGATGAATGGTTGATTTATTATGTTCTTTTCATGTACTTTCACCATCTGAAAAGCAGTTTAAGCAATGTAGCCGTGTTATGAGGAAGATGGTGTATGGAATTCAGCAACACAGACTTACTGTTTCCTTCCTTCCTTCCTTCCTTCCTTCCTTCCTTCCTTCCTTCCTTCCTTCCTTCCTTCTTTCTTTCTTTTTTATTTATTAACCATTTTATTTGTTTGAATTTCAAATGCTATCCCCTTTCCGAGTCTCCCCTCCAGCTATCCCCATCCCCTTTGCATCTAAGAGGGTGCTTCCCCCCCACTCCTGTCTCACCCCTTTAGCATCCCCCCTTCTCTGAGGCATCAAGCCTCCACAGGACCAAGGGCCTCCTTCCCACTGACGCCAGATAAGGCAGTCCTCTGCTAGATATGTAGCTGGAGTCTTGGATCATCCCATGTGTACTCTTTCTTTGGTGATTTAGTCCGTGGGAGCTCTGAGGGGTCCGGTTCATTGATACTGTTGTTTTTCCTATGGGGTTGAAATCCCTTTCAGCTCCATCAGCCTGAATTGCTAAGACACCCCTCTTACAAACCCTTGCCTTCATTATCCCATCATAGACTGGATGATCCAATTACTTAGTGTATGATGATTGTGATTGCATTGTTCCCTCTGTAACAGAAGAAGAAGAAATGAATCTTCCTTCAAATACATACTACTTTTTATTTTAACTCTTGTATTTTCGTCTACCACACTAGTACTGGAATTACTGCAATGATATTTAATGAATCCATTTTACTGATATTTACTGAAGCAGATACTTTAGTCAAGTTCTTCTCATTAAGGAAATGTTCTTATCATGACAAGCATTGAAGGCAATATATAAACTGTATCTTACCAAGCACAAGTAGCTGAACTGATAGAAGAAGGTACATCCTTCTGAAACCTTTGATATTGTAACTCCTAGGAATGATCTGTTGATCAATGCTAGAAATATTGACTTTCTTAATATAATACTTTATACTTTTCTCATTAATTTGAGGCAGTACTAAAATATTCATGATGTTTTCTCTGTTCTTTAATGAAGTGTTTTACTACCTTCAAATTTTATTTCATCACTTTATTAATTAATTATATTAATTATACGTTCTAGTTTCAATTACTACTAATGACTTACAAATTTTTCCACTTGTGGTCATGAATGAGAATTGCCTGCTATTTCCTAATCAATTTTGATTTTTGTGTCACTTTATTAACTTTAGGTAACAAGGTAATGTGGCTGGAGAGGTGGCTGTCTTAAATGTATTTTCTATTCTTCCGGAGGACCTGCGTGATTCTTTGCAGCTACATGGGGTAGAAGGGATCACAGCTACCTATAACTCCAGCTCTCGGGGATCTAACATCCTCTCCTATCCTTACCTCTGCAGGTACACTTCTCTCTCTCTCTCTCTCTCTCTCTCTCTCTCTCTCTCTCTCTCTCTCTTTCTCTCTCTCCATATATAGATTTTTAATTGTAAAAAATAAATTAATAAAGTGATGTAGCATCTCTTATTTTTCTATTCCTTGAAAAGTTTTCAATTCTTTAATTTTTTTTCTTTTTGAATAATTTGGAGGACTTCGGTGTTCAGTGTAGACTCTTTAATTTGAAAGTACTCTTGATAAAATTAAATTGTGATAACCCTGAAACAAAAACTGACATTTGCCTAGTATTCATGTTCTGCCTTCTGTGGTAATAATATTTCTCCTTGATATCATGATATAGTAAGGGATGAAGAACTTAAAGAGGCAATTATTGCAGGCTTTTAGTATATCCAGTGGAGGGTAGTGCAGCAAAGCGACTCATACAGTGGCAACCAAAAAGAGGCAGGAAGGGAGTGAAAGAGAAGGGAATAGAGGGAGAGAAAGAGAGAGAGAGAGAGACAGAGACAGAGACACAGAGAGAGACACACACAGATAGACAGAGAGACAGACACAGAAAAATTTGAGGACTCTTAAGTTTTCTATTTCCTTGTCTAGCTCCCTAAGTGGGACCCCCCAACCTGTGAATTGTAGTCACCTGTATTTTGGAGAGGTCTTCCTCTCCTTGTTGCTCTTCTTTGGAAGCATTCCTTACAAGTGATTCCTAATAGTCTAGGTCCTTCTTTATCCTGTCAAGTTGATGTTCAAGGCTAACCATCACTCCTTTATTCATAATAGAATACACTGAGCTCTACATATGCCCTTATATGAAGCTCTAAAGTAGTCATGTGACTAGGTTGCACTGTTTCTAGTTGTCTTGAATAGAAGTCCTTTATCTTTAATTTGTTATATTCATTTTGTTATATCCCAATTATTGGGATAGTAATGAGATAGAAAATGATATATAGTTTCAATTGAAAATAGATTCTTTTCTCACACAATGTCCCCTAATCCCTAACCACACAGTTTCCCTTCACTCTGTTCCTCTCAGCCCTTTCCAGTTCCCCTCTTGCCCAGATCTTCTCCCCGCCATTTCCCTTCCAAAAAACAGCAGGCCTCCATGAGACAACAGCCAAACACAACAAAACGGGATACAATTAGACAAGGTAAATGCCTCATATCAAGGCTGGACGAGGCCTTTCTAGACAAACAACAAAGACTAGTCTGTGTAAAAGATCCTATGGTATGATGTTTCAAAACACTTTCCTTGCAGACTTTTACACGTTAGAGGAAAATGAAAAACTTTTTCCAAACTATTACATTGGGCTTGGAAGAGAAACTTTCATTGGCTATATGCTTGGAGAATATGTTGGCAAACTAAGGTTGTTAACATCGAAGTTTAGAAGCAAGAGATGAGTATTCCACTGGAGAGAGCTTCAGACATTAGTGGTTATTGTGGGTGCAGGGAACAGTGAGACTGTTCCATAGCCTCACTGACGAACTCTCCTGTGTGTGGATGCCAATCACCTGCAGTAGACTTGCTGTGGAGCTCAGCAGAAATGCTAAATTCTAAAGCCCAATTCCCAAGTGTATTCTTTAAAAGCACTCCTGCATGATATTCAGCTCTTTTAGGACAAATTAGTTATTGCTGGCTTATTTTCTATCTCTTCACAGCAACAAAGATCATGGTTTCTTCTGCAATGTATCTATGGCATAGAATTTAGGTCTTAAACTGAAATTTTCATTCAATAAATAGTTTTAAAAATATTTCCAAGGGAATGTTCACCCCAAACCCTGCCAGGCCTCCTTATGCCCTTGAGCCTCAAGTCTCTCGAGGGATAAGTGCCTCTTCTCTCATTGAGGCCAGACCCTGCAGTCATCTGCCATATGTGTGTCAGGGGCCTCAGACGGAGCTCATTATGCTGCCTGATTGGTGGCACAGGGTCTTAAGGATCTCAGCAGTCTCAGTTAGTTGAACCTGCTGATCTTCCAATGGGGTCGCCCTCCTCCTCAGCTTCTTCCAGCTTTTCCCTAATTCAACCACAGGAGTTCCTGACTTCAGTCCAATTATTGGTTGTCTAAGTATCTGCATCTGTCTCAGTCAGCTGCTTGTTGGGCCTCTCAGAGGACAGCCATGCTAGACTACTACTGTCTGTAAGCACACCATAACATCAGTAATAGTTTCAGGCCTTGTAACCTCCGCTTGAGATGGATCTCCTCCACCTTCTCTTCTATTAGTTTCAGTGTGTCTGGTTTTATGTGAAGGTCCTTTATCCACTTGGACTTGAGCTTCGTACAAGGAGATAGGAATGGATCGATTTGCATTCTTCTGCATGTTGTCCTCCAGTTGAACCAGCACCATTTGTTGAAAATGCTGTCCTTGTTCCACTGGATGGTTTTAGCTCCTTTGTCAAAGATCAAATGACCATAGGTGTGTGGGTTCATTTCTGAGTCTTCAACTCTATTCCACTGATCTTCCTGCCTGTCACTGTACCAATACCAGGCCGTTTTTATCACTATTGCTCTGTAGTACAACTTGAGGTCAGGGATGGTGATTCCTCCAGAAGTTCTTTTATTGTTGAGAATGGTTTTCGCTATCCTGGGTTTTTTGTTATTCCAAATAAATTTGAGAATTTCTCTTTCTAGCTCTGTAAAGAATTGAGTTGATATTTTAATGGGGATTGCATTGAATCTGTAGATTGCTTTTGGCAAAACGGCCATTTTTACTATATTAATCCTGCCGATCCATGAACATGGGAGATCTTTCCATTTCCTGAGATCTTCTTCAATTTCTTTCTTCAGAGACTTGAAGTTCTTGTCATACAGATCTTTCACCTGCTTGGTTAGGTTCACCCCGAGGTATTTTATATTATTTGTGACTATTGTGAAGGGTGTCATTTCCCTAATTTCTTTTTCAGCCTAAACAGGCTTTCACATACAGGAAGGCTACTGATTTATTTGAGTTGATTTTATAGCCTGCCACCTTGCTGAAGTTGTCTATCAGGTTTAGGAGTTCTCTGGTGGAGGTTCTGGGGTCACTTAAGTATACTATCATATCATCTGCGAATAGTGATATTTTGACTTCTTCCTTTCCTATTTGTATTCCTTTGACTTCCTTTTGTTGTCTAATTGCTCTGGCTAGGACTTCCAGTACTATATTGAATAGGTAGGGGGAGAGTGGGCACCTTGTCTAGTCCCTGATCTTAGTGGGAATGCTTCAAGTTTCTCTCCATTTAGTTTGATGTTGGCTACTGGCTTGCTGTATATTGCTTTTATTATGTTTAGGTATTTGGGCCTGTCACTGGACCTGCTTGCAGTTCTTTCAGATAGGAACAATTATGGGTTGGAGTTTTGACTGTGGGATGGTAACCCCATCCCTCCACTTGATGCTCTGTCTTTTTACTGGAGGTGGATTCTACAAGTTCCTCCTCCCCACTGTTGGGGAGTTTGCTCCCATTGAATCCTGAGAGTCTCTCACATTAGAGGTCTCTGGTATTTTCTAAAGGATCTCCCACCTTGCATTCCTGAGGGTGCATACTTCCATTCATTCTGATGGATGTCAGGGCTTCTCTCCTGTCCCCAACCCCTGATCATGTTCCTCATTCCCTGTCCCCTCCCCTCTTTCACCCAAGTCCCTCCCTCCGCTGCCTCCCGTGATTATTTTCTTCTCCCTCCCAAATGCGATTGAAGCTCCTCACTTCCCACCTTCTGCTTTGCTTGTTAAACTTCTTGAGTTCTGTGAATTGTATCCTAGGTATTCTGTAGGGTTTTTTGGGGGTGATATCCACTTATAAGTGAGTACATACCATGCATGTACTTTCAATATTTGTATTATTGTAACATTTGTCAACAAAAATCTTCACCCTTTTATATGTCTTAAAATATATTTAGCATGTGTCAATTATTATATCAATATTGTTTATTAAGGATTTCTGTATTTCCTTTGGAACCTCAAGCTTCACAGCATAACATTTAGGTACATTATCAATATAAGGCACCCAAACACAGACACAAAGTTGTTCTAAGATTTCTGACTTTAAGCATTCAAATGTGTATATTGTACTTCCATTTATTATATTCTGGGCTTCATTCAACTTCATTTCTATAGGATAACTTTATACATTTTATTCACATCCTAATTTATGATTTTTTCTTTTTCTGTGTTTTATTTTGTTCTTTTTATAGATTTTCCATTATTCTTATCTTAGGGTGATAAGTAGCAGTGCACTTCTGTATATTCTAGTAGTAATTAAGTGATTTTTTTTAAATGCAAAATTATTTGGACAAACTAAAAATTTGATAAGTACATTTGCCATCTTTTGAATAAACTCTGTAAAAGAATGAATGTCAAGTTCGTCTACTGACCATAGCAAGTATTCAAGGGATAGTCAATCCTTTTATTATTTTACCTTAAGTTTCTACTTTGACTCAGTGTTTGGCCTGTGAAATTCCTGATGTAAGCAAAACTTAAACTGTTTAGGTAGAAATCTGAATATTTTTCAACTAGAGATTTTATAAGATAGCTGGCCCAACAAATAGCCTGCAATGAAACATTTTCAATTAAAATTTTACTGAAGACTACATACAACAAAAGACATGTGGAGAAGCCCATTTCTCTTACTCTTACTATTCCTTGGCTTCAGTTTTTGTGTAGGCATAACACTTCATGGTATTCTACTCCATGTCCATGTTAGCACACCTACTGCTGTTGTCATTCTTCAGCTCAGTTTTAGTCAATAGCTTTGAGCCCTTAAAAATACATACAAGGAACATTATGTATTTAAGAACATGAACTTATGTATTTAAGAACATACATACATACATACACACAAACACACACATACACACACACATTCACAATAAATGAAATAAAAGGCCATGACTTTGAAAGAGAGCAAGGATACACATATGGCACAGTGTGAAATGAAGGAAGGGAAGCAGGAAATTATGTAATTATGACCTCAAAACAAAGCAATAACAAAACAAATGTTTGTAATATGTTAATGAGCACAACTTAAATGCTATAAAATTTTGAAATACAAATAACTTAATGAAAACTTCAAAGCACATTTTTTACAATTATTAACAATCAATTTAATAGTGGGGGAAGAATTTATAAGAGCAGGACTGGAGAGAGAAGAGGGAGGGGCTGTGATCAGGATGTAAAGTGAATTAAAAATTAAAATTAAAAATTATTAAAAATGAATAACAGATTAAAAACAAATACCCTGGAAAAATTAGTAGTTTATAATGTTATTCTTAGAAGTATGAAATTGAAGATTGTTCTATGTGTCTTGCATAACATTTTCCATTACAAAATTATAGCAAAAGTAAAGAACATCAGAAGGGAGCAGGAAAAATTCATTACAGATGTTTTCTTAATCAAAGCAAATTATATATGTTCCCTGAAAGGTTTATATAACTGACTGTTGTTAAGTACATTTTCTGCTCATACAAGTACTTCCATTTCTATACTATCACTACTGAAAAGTATCATTACTTTTCTTGAATTCATAAATATGTGAAGTATTTAATCATTAATTTTTTGCATTTTCTGCATTGTAAACAATTTGGAGCTGATTGCCTAGATAAAACATAAAATATATTTTTCTACACAAAAGAAGATTAATATGAATTTTCTTTTAAGCCACCGCATAGCAGATAGTCAAAAGAGCCCACTTAAATAGGTAGACATTTTATTGGAGTAATTATGATATATGGAGGAACTGATTTCTATCACTAATGTTCCTGGCAGCACAAAAACATATACATTTTAAAAAGATGAAGAAATGTAAGGAAAACCTGAGCCTAAGCTTTTACAGAGCCAAGTACTACTAAACTACTGAGCTCAGCAAGTCATAAGCCAATTAGTGAGAAGAGAGATTGATGTTATGAAGGATATGTAAATAATCAGGCAAAAGTCTTGCTAGTACTTGAGCTTAACACACACACACACACACACACACACACACATTCAACTACCAAAGTTCTTAATACTATCATTAAACCACATCTTATATCTCCATAAATGAAGTAAATTTTTTATCTCAGGATTCTGATAGTATCAGAACCTCTTTCCTCTCTAATCAAAACATTTATATCTAGCTCAAGTTTTATATATATATATATATTATTATATATATATATATAAAATCATATATATATATATATGATTTTAGGTCATTTTCAGAGTCATAAGATGTTGTTTAACAGCAATATCAGGAACTTCAGAATTTAACATTCTGAACAAGCATTTTTTAGTTTATTATATAGATCATAAGATATCAAACAGATATATATATATATAATTCTAATACAAAGTAGTCTTAAACAAAAAAAAAATCTATCAAAGTAACAACAGTATGCACTTGTTTGGAATAAAATGAAAAGGCCTTTTTTCCTTTCCTTTCTTTTTGTTGATTATTAACATTTGAAATTATAAGAAGAAAACCATGTCTTGGTAGAAAACCTGGAGTGCATATTACATAGATTTGTATGCTCTCAATCAGATAGAAGAATATCTGTGGTATTATAGTATTTGAGAGGAATTGGTTTTGGATCAGTAATAGAGGGCACTTTCAATAGACAGAATGAATATATATACTATAAATTACCTATTTGTATTTGAAAGTTAGCTCAAAGAGATCTTATTTATTATTCAGCTATCATAGACCACTAACATTGTAGACTAATGATTTGGAACCAATACATTGATTTCATTCAGGAGAAGGGGTAGAAAGGAATTAAGGAATAGGGTTTGTGGACAAGAATATAACAGAATGCTTATTTCCCAAGAGCTGAATGACAAAATCAAAATTAAAAGTGCAAAGACTGCCTAGAAAGACATGCAAATATAGAATAGCAATTTTGATCAAACAGTTTGAAGTAGTTTGGAGATAATGTTCAGATGTAGTCTAGGTGGGCATTAATTGCCAAATGTTATTGTCAATAACAAATTTAAGGAATTTTGTTTTGTAAAAAAATAAAGGTGAAAATCCACAACTACTGTTCCAAATGGGTATTCTCCCTATACAGAAGTTCATTTTGTATAATTTGGAGGTCTGGATAATTTTATTAAGTGAAATATTTTTGCAATTTTTAAATATTAAACTTTAGAATAACACAAATAATTTAGTTATGTGAATGCTAGTTTGGATATTTGGATCTGGCATCAAAGAATGCCAGTAAGTAAATCGATAAATAGGTGTGGTTCTGGGAGATAGGTTTACAAACACAGAGGTGTGAAGGCTAGCAGAGTCTTGAAGACCTCTGGTGAAAGGATCACTAGAAAATACAGAATGTGACTAAACTCAAGACCAATCACAAATAGTGTAATGTAATGACCTTTCTTTCATGCTTAGTGAGAAGGGAATCTTGCTGTTATTATAGTTTCTGTTTTGTGTAAAAAAAAAAAACAGATTATATTATATAGATATCAAATTGAAATGACTGGAAGACAAACTTCAATAGGATGAGAAAAATAATAGTTTCAGAAAACAGGATTCAAAACAAGAGAATATAACAAATCTGTAAAAGTATAGTGAGAAATGGACTTAAGTAAGGAAGAATCTAGTTTAAATGGCTGAAAAGTAGGACTATGATGTTGTAGATATAAACTAGTTGATGGGAAAGGAAGGAGGCTTTGATACTGTCAATGTTCTGAGATAAAATTTTAAGTCATTTGTAGAGACATAAGATGTGGTCTAACAGAATATCAGGAACTTTAGATTTTAACATTCTGAACAATCATTAGAGCATTTTATTGGTTTACTATCTAGATTATAAGATGATAGCATACATTTCCAAATTTAGTAACATAAAGTAACATTTAGATAAGTAGCCAAAGCACAACCGTTTTATCAGTTTACTAAGATGATCCGAGTTCTGTGTGCAGGCCAACAGGAGCACATTTATAGTTTTGAAGAAAGTTTTTTCCGTGGTTTGTTCCTTTTCATTTTGGAGGCACTGGGTATAAGAACAAAACATGGATAAAGAGCCCAATATTGCACTTACACATTCATTTAATTTCAAATAAAATGAAGTGTTATGATGTCTGACGGGGAGAGGCCATATTACAAATCCTGGCCAGCTTTCACAAAGGGTACCTACTTATCCTGGAAGTTAATCCTGGCTATCTAAGTGGTGGCATTACCCAATTAGTTCTCATATTTATCCACTTAACTGATGTTCTAATAGTTTTGAAGGCTACAAGCATCTAAAAATTTTCATAAGAAAAATATTAAAGTTTTAGTTGAAGTTTTTAACAGATACAAAGATTCTACTCATTAAAAGAGAATATCATGTTTTGCTTTGCATATACATTGGGTAATAATCAATAAGGAGTGATTAGTGGATTAGTTCATTTAAACTTATAGTTTTTCAATATGTTGAGTGCAAAGATTTTAGAGAAATGAGAACCACAGTGTACTTTTAGAGACTAAGAACTGTGATTACTAAACAATTGAGTACTTTCACAGTTTAAAGATTTTTTAAAAATGTTGAATTATGCATGTGTGTATGGTTCTGTGTCTGGGTATGTGTACATGATACAGGTGCCTGAAAAGGCCAAAAGTATTAGATTCCTCAGAACTGCAGTTACCAGTAATTTAAGGTACCCAACATGGGTGCTGGGAAGAAAGCACTCTGTAATTATGCTGAAAGAGATAAATAGAAATAGTTACATCTGACATACTAGATAAAATACTAGAACTATTTTTTAATGTTGAGAGAGAGAGACAGAGACAGAGACAGAGACAGGTAGAATGAATGAGAATTAAAAATTGACAACAGTGCTGAAAGATATGAAAATGAGAGAAGAAGAAATAGAACAGACTTTTAGTCAATATGACCTAATAGAAGAAATATTTGGCATAAGAAAGGCTGCATTCTTGCTTCTAGAAAACCAAATTTTAGTCACTTTGTCATTTTTGGTTGATTTTTTTATCATTTGAATATTATCCAAAATAACATTTCTCCTAAATTTCCACAAGGCAAGATGTTAAGATCATATATCAGTAAAATATGGTTGATGCACTTTTCCTTATTCGTTGATGTGCCCTAGGACTCACCAGGATGCCTTCTCACATCTAACAGCTCGGTCCATCAGCATATGTGGAGAGGTAAAGGATGATGGACTTATACAAGAATAGCAATCTCTACAGCTCAGTTCTTCAAATGGCTCTCATTGGAAACATATTCAATTTTAAATTCATTATTTAAAAATATTTTAATTGAAATATAGTAATACTGCAGTCCCTATCTTCTTCCTCCTTCTATCTCTCCAGTTCCCTTCAACATCTCCCATGTACCTCCTCTCACTCAAGTAGCTAGCCCCTTTTTCTTTGATATATTTGTGTGTGTGTGTGTGTGTCTGTGTTATCTCAACTATAACTAAAATTTAAAACCTCTTATGCCTATGTATTACATGCTTTATGAAACTAAGTTTGGTTTCAGTCACATAAAATAATTAAATCTTCAAAGTAAATTTTCTTCTCATGCTCATGTCAGTTCCACATTCTTTTACCAGATAACTAATGTCTGAATTTTCATTTTCCCTTAACTTAAATTCTGCTTTATATTTGTTTGACTCTATTACAGCCATTGATAAAACAATATTGCTACTGTTAAAACTCTCTCTTCCTTAGATAGGATGATACATTTTCATTTCCTATTATTTTGTAGAATCACTGGTAAGCTGGAACACTTTTCTAGACAAGATTTTTAGATGATTCTGTAGCATCATTGTAAAGAAATCTAACAGAAATATCAACTCCTTCATAAATTATTACATATATAATTAGTAATCAAATACAATTTTTGGCACAATAATTGAAGTCTTCACGAAAGTAGTTACTACACACTTGTATTTATTTCTATATTAAGGTTAGAAAAATATCACAAGTGGTAATTCAATCATTACTCATAATATATGTGTATGTAATATATTTGAACATGTATGTCCTTCATCAAAATGTATGTATGATATATATCTACCTATGCATATATGTATATATTGTCTGAATGTATATACACACACAACACATTTACGTGTATCTCAAAGGTTCCTTGTGTAGAGTGGAAGTCTTGTGGACTTTGTGCCATTAATGTCTGTTTGTTGTCTTTGTTCAGCTTATGCTTAGACATTCACAGTGGTGCAACTTTATATGTGTAGTTGCTGTATGAAACTCTCTGATTTTCTGTCTCTCCCAATCTTTCCACCACTTTTTCTGCAGTGTTACCTGATCCTTAGGTTTGAGGGTTGTGTTATAGATGTATCCTTGGGGCTGGAACCAACAACATTGTATTTTGATGGGTTATAGATTTTTGTAATGGTCTCCATCTATTGCAGAGAAATTTTCTCATTGAAGGGTCAAAGTTGTGGATATAAAGAAAAATGCTTAGAATATATCTAGAAATTATGTTGGTTTAGTAAAGTGGTTCTCTTCCAAGATTACTGGAACACTGGATAATTGGCTAAGTTTTCAGTACCAGGTATAAATTTCTTCTTCTTGAGAAAACCTTAAGCAACCTCTACCCCATACAAAGAACTACAGGCAAGCAAAGATTTCTGAGAATAAAAATTAGTCTTTCCAAGGGAAGAGCAAATCAATTTGCTATATAATACATTAGGCTATCCAATATGAAATGGGCTGCCTACAAAACAAATGTACATATCATATAATATAGACTGAGTGGGGTGTGTTTATTTATCTACCTGTATGTGTTCATATAACAAAAATTAGTGGAAAAATAGGTTATGAATTTGAAAGACAGCAAGGAGGCTTATGTGGGAGTATTTCGAAGGAAAAAAAGATTATTTTTATAATCTCAAAACAAAAATAAAAAAATGTCAAAATGATGTCGCAATTTTATTTCTAAATAAATGATACATTTGTTAGTGAAATGTTAGAATTTACAACCCTATTGGGTAGTTATACCTTGACAAGGCATTATACCACTTCCTCATGGTTCATAGAACTTTGCAGAAGAGGGTGAGAAAAGAGTGAAAAATCTGGATGATGGGGAGAAAATCTGCCAAGTACCCTCTTCTAAGTATGGCTTGAACACAGCAATCATGAATTTATAACAGTTGTATATACTGACACTGTGTCAAAAGAATCTGGGCCCTCCAACATTCTGCTAAGGAGGGAGAAGAGACTCATGGGACCTTTCCATGTGCTGCTGATCTATTGGCAACTAAACTGTTCTAAGGAATGGAGTCTTATTCAGTTGTATACTTTGTGGTTCCACAAGCTCTGTTGATTAGCTCCATACTGGGGCTGACACAGATGGACCTAATGAAACTCTCTGGGACAATAAACGGTGTCGAAACTAACGAACAGGCAAAACAGTCTAGGACGGGCAGGGGTTGTAGTTTTGGGAAGGAATAGGAAAGAATTGAGAATAGAATAGAAAGCATACAATTGTGAAAGAAAAAGCATAGGAATAAAAAAAGAATATTATGCAACATTTTTGACTAGACAAAGCATCTAATTATACTGAAGAAATCTGTTTACAGTGAAAGTTGACTTTTGGAATCAGTTTTCAACTGTATCAGCAGTCTTGTCAGAGCCTCTGCTTATTTTCAACTTCTCTGCATGGCCAAGCAGCTAGGTAGGTCATTTGTCACAGTACATAAAGGAAACAATTCACAGCTTTTGAAGTGGGAAATCCAAACCTACCAGCCTGTCAGTAATTCTCGCTATAATTCCGTCTTTGCATAATCAGGGGATTAACTGCCAGCAGTCTGCTCATGCGCAAATGGACAGACACGTCTTGGAGTCAGTATTCCATGTGTTCCATAAATTTTTATGAGTGAGTTTATTCTGATCAGCTAAACACACATCAAGAGGAAAACATCCCTTTTACAAGATGACTAGCAGAGTTTACTTTTTTAAAAATTAATTTAATCAGAACTTCTCTTCCTTCCTCTCCTCCCAGTCCCTCCATCTCTCCTTTCTTCCCACTACTCCCCCAACTCTGCCTTTTCTCTTCAGAGAAGGGGAGACTTCCCATGAATATCAACCCTCCTTGGCATATCAATTTGTAGTAGGACTGGGGCATCTTCTTCTATTGAGGCTAGACAAGCTTCTTATTGAAACTACTTGATAACAATAGACAATTATTTTAAAGAACAAGTTTTGAGTGAAGGATTTTGTTCCAATCTGAAGCCATCGTCATGAAGGCATGATTTGGATTTCGAAAGCCCTGGCAGATCTATTCTAATGTTCCACTAATTCTCTCCAGCTTCACTATGACGAAAATTCAAAAGTACCTGAAAACAAGGGTGAAACACCGAATGTTTCTTGTGTATGCTACGAACAAACTTCTCTTGGAAATTTCCAGTGCAGATAAAATAAAATTACAACACATATTTTATAGCAAACCACTTTCTATGATTTTTAATTAGATGACATATGCAAAATTATGGAAAGTCTTTGGATAAATCTGAAGTAAATGACAGCAGGATGCAACTTGTCCTTTACAAATAATATACAACCTAGTATTTCTTTCTTAATGTCAGCTAATTATACCATATATAGCCTGTCAACAGTAATGTAGATCATAGAAAGTTGTCATTTCAGTAGATAAATATGTTATCCAAAGCTAAATAGAATCACTTAGATCAAAAGCACTGTTTTAAAATACAGATTTTAAATAATTCTGCTTTTATTAAGAATAGTTGTAGCAAGGTTTACATTTTAACATTCATAATTGACACATGTTAATTACATGTATGTGAGAATACATTGTGATAATTCACATATTTCATCTAAGTTGATCATATCCCAGTAATTCACATTTCTCTCCATTCAAACATTTAATATTTCTGAACTTTCAAACATCACTGAAATAATTATTTTGAAATATGCAGTACATACTAGCACCCAAACCTAATGTTTATAGAGAAAATCTATATTGTTCTTACTACCTAATTTTACTTCCTAGATAAGCAGCTTCTGGACCAAAGTAGAACATAATCATTTGATCACTGACTGACAGGTTATCATTTGTCCTGAACATTCCTTATGACTTTTAAGAGATATCCAATTGATAGAACCATGAGGTGCGATGATGTGCATAAGAACAGTCTATCAAAAAATGATGTGATCAAGTATGCCATAAAGGATGAATGATAAGAATACGTGGTGATGATATTCATGTATCTCAGTCCTAATCCCTCATGTGGATTTCCCTATGAGCATTCAAGTAAGAAGAAGAATGAGGTTGGTTAAGCATCCTTTATGATCATGCCAGAAGTATATGAAAATAAACGAGTGCAAAACCAGGCTCTTAGGACTGTAGAGATAGCTCTTTCAATAAAGTGTTTGTCACATAAGCATGAGACTCTCAGTTTGATCCCTATAACCCTAGTAAAAAGCCAGGCATAGAAACTTATACTTGTAGATCAAATGCCAGGGGCAGGGGTTGAAACAGGATCCTAGGATTGGGTGGACAGCCACTCTAAACAAATGGGAGTTCTTGATTCAGTGAGAGACATAGAAAGGTGGAGAAAATATGTAGCCCAGGCTGGTCTTGAACTAGTGATCTTCCTGCCTCTGCCTCCTTCAGCAAATCCTACTGGCACATACTACTGCAACCAGCGACTCAGACTCCCCAGAGAGCCCAGGGACTAAACCATCAACCAAAGAGTACACATGGAGTCATCCATGGCTCTAGCCACATATGTAGCAGAAGATGGCCTTGTTGGGCATCAATAGGAGGAAAGGTCCTTGGTCCTGTGAAAGCTCGATGCCCCCATGTAGGGGAATGCCAGGGCATAAGGAGGGAGTGGGTGGGAGGTGTGGAACAGCTTCATAGGAGCAGGGGGAAGAGGGATGGGTTAGAGGGTTTCCAGGGCAGGGGAACTTCAGGAAAGGGGATAACATTTAAAATGTAAATAAAGAAAATATCCAATAAAAGAAAAGAGAAAAAGGAAAGGTGGGGAAATACTAGATATCATCAGTGTTAATTTTTGTGTCCCACGTGCATGTATATGAGAATACATACACATGTATGAATTCATACTGGTAAGAAAGAAAAACAACAAATAGAGCATCTTGAAGAACACTAGGAAAGGGCCTTCTCTCAATGTGAAGAACATTTGCTAACTCTGAGCAGAAAAATCCCTGTGAACTCAACAAAGATCCAACTGTTAAAGTTTTAGAATATAGAACCAATAGAATTGTAACTATATGAGTGGCTAATTAAATCCCTGTCCTTACCAGTAATAGGACAACAGATATATTTAAACTCTGGAAGACTGGTATTTGAATATTTAATTCTATTGAATTGGTAGTGATAAAATATTTTTATTGTTATATCTAAAATTAGTTGTGGAATAGCATATGGGGCTGTTAGCTCATGCATGGGCGGGCATGGGTCCTGTTGGGCAGAGTTGTGGTTCCTGCGTGTCTGCCACCCCAGGGAGCTGGAACTGAGGCTCTAGGGAGCAGAAGCGTGGGAATTTGACTGAGTTCACTCCACAAAGCGCCTGGCTGATGCTGTGGGGTTCCACTCAGGTGTGGAGAGGTCTCAGTCTGAAAGTTCCACAGGGGTAGGGCTCCAGAATGGACCCAGAGGCCAGTGGACTTTGTCCTTGGGTTCCCAGATGCTGCTGGAAGCCACAGAAGAACAGAGACGTGAGGGCAAATGGGCTGGACAGGTCTGCAGCCAAGAGAGACGAGGGGGAGGGAAGCCCTGACAGTGCCCAGAGGGTAGTCTCTTTGGTACTCTTTGGCACTCACTTGGCTGGATTGCTGGCTCGGCTAGCTTGCTTGAATTGGCAGGGCTCTGTGGTGAACCCAGAGAAGTCTTCTGGTGGGAGGTTAAACAGCAGCTCAGTAGTCAAAGGCCTTCACCATGGTTCCCCATGGCAGGCCCCAAAGACACGGGGAAGTCCGTGGTTTAAAAGGTTTATTGTCATGGCAGATGGTGGATGAATCTGGTTGCACCCCCCTATCTCCAGGGCGGGTCTTTGGTTAAATACTGTTTATAAGGAGGAGGGTCTGGGAAGGAATACTTAATTGGCTATGCCCTCTTGCCTTTAGATAACTCATTTATATGGAAATCTTTTGAGGCCCTGAGACCTTAGTCATGCACTCTACCTGTGGAGGGGCTGGTAGGGGCATTGCCCTATGTGACTGAAATTTGCGGATCAATGGAGGTCTTTGGCCATGTGTCAGGAACCTGGATTCTGGGAGCGTGGAAAAATATATGCCGTCCCTTGCAGGTATGGATACCTGTTGGGTCTCTGGTTATGTCTAGCCAGTGCTCTACCAGAAACCAAGCCATCCTTTCACAGTCCATAATAGCACAGTACAGAAGATTTTTCTAGACCTTCCTGTTCATGTAAAGAAACATTGTTCCTCATCCTATCCCTCCTCCCCTTGCCTCTGAGAGGATGCTCCCTTCTCCCACCAGGCCTCCTTCTTCCTGGGGCATCAAGTCCATCTTCTCCCACTGAGCCAGACAAGGCAGATCTCTGGTGTTTATGTGGCAGGGGCCTTGGTAGGTGGTTCAGTTTCTAGGAGCACCCTGGAGTCTGGTTTAGTTAAGACTGCTGGTTTTCCTATGGGGTCATCCTTTCCTTCAGCTTCTTCAATACTTCTCCTAATTCAGTCATGTGGTCCCGACCTTGGGCAATGACTGGAATATATAAATTAATAATATAATAATAATAATAATAATAATAATAATAATAAAAGAACATTGTTCTCCTTGCCCTCTGGGCCTCTCTTCTGTCTTTTCCCACACTGATCCAGCCCTACAATTCCTATCCTCCTCCTCTCTTCCACCCAGGTCACTCCCTTCCTTTGTTTCCCATGACTATTTTGTTCTACTTTCAAAGTGAAATTCGGGGGGGAGGGGAATCTCTAGGAGATCCCAGAGACCTGGGAAGGGGAATGTCCCAGGAGTCGATGCAAGTGATCTTAGCCAAGAAGCTTAACAATGAGGACATGGAACCTGAAGAGGCCATCTCCTGTAGCCAAGGCAGACCCTCAGCAGAGGGAAAGGACACCAACCTACCCACAAAACTTTTCAATCCCAAATTTCTCCTGTCTAAAAGAAATGCAGGGATAAAAATGGAGCAGAGAATGAAGGAATGGTGAACTAATAAGTGTCCCAACTTGAGATCCATGTCATGGCAAGCACCAATCTCTGAAACTATTAATGATACTCTGTTATGTTTACAGACAGGAGCCTTCCATAACTGTCCACTGAGTGTTCTATCTAGGAGTGAACTTAAACAGAATCAGATAACTAACATCCAAACTTTAGACTGAGGTATGGGACCCTTATGGAAGAATTGGGGAGGGAAGAGGATTGAAGTCCCTAGAGGTGATAGAAGCTCCACAGGAAGACCAACAGTGTCAACTAATCTGCATCCCTGGGTGCTCTCAGAGACTGAACCACCAGCCAAAGAGCATAAATTGGCTGGACCTAGACACCAGGCACATATATAGTAGCAGAGGGCTGCCTTGTTTTGCCTCAGTGGGAGAAGATGTACCTAATCCTGCAAAGACCTAATGGACAGGGAGGGGGGATATGGAGGAGCACCCTCTCACAGGGGAAGGGGAGGGGGAATGGGGAAAAGGACTCAGTGACAGTGGACCAGTAGGGGGACAACATTGGGATGTAAATAAATAAATAAATAAATTTTTAAATTAAATAAAAGGAGCATTGTGTTGGGTTGTTTATAGTTAATATGATTCCCATGGGGTTAAAGTTAGGTAATTGCAGATGTAAAATGAGTATCAGCACCGACTTAGTCTTTATATTATTAAATGCATGTGATTCCCATTGAAAGGTAAGGTCAAGTAAACAGAAAAAAAACTCACAGCTTTGAAATTTCCAAGCTATTTAACCAGGAAATGATGGGGTCTAATTTCTTGGTTGAAATAGTATAATAGGCCACTTAGAGCCATCTCTATGACAAGCCTTGTCTTATTTAGACTCATTCTTTCCCTTGTAAAAACTCTCTATAGACCTACTTGCTACTATTAAAATAACTCTGAACTTAAGAACAGAAAATTAACAGAAGATATTTTATGCAGATGAGTTTCAGGCAGGCTTCTAAGTCCAGGTGACTACTAATATGAAATTGGGATTTTAATAGAAGAATACCCTTCAAATATTATCCAGGGGGCTGTTACAAAACCAAGTAACCCATGTTATTTTTATAAACTATTCATTTATTAACTTCTTCACTCATTTAGTCAACACATATTCATTGATTGCCTACTGTGAGCCAGACACCATTCTCATTGTTTATAATTTAATACCAAGTAAGCTCTCCATCAACACAGAATTTATAAACTTATGACTGTAGATGGAGACAGGAAAAAAATTAAATTCTTACAGACTAGTGATAAAAGCTATCGAGTGTATAAAGAGCTTGATAAATCAAGAGTAATTGAAGTAACATTTACAAAGATGCCTGAAGTGTGAGTCTTCATTGGCTTCTGAACAGGCTAATTTATACAGAAGCCTTAGCTAGAAAAAGAAAAGTATTTTAAGTGAGACTCAAGAGTCACAACCTAACATTTGGAGAAAATTAGGTAAGAAAGTGTTTTGCTGTGCTATTTCTTGAAGTCATTATGCCTAATTCTTAAAAGATTTAATTATAATTTATATTCATTCGGAGTAATTGGGCTAGGGTTGAAATATATAATTTTTATTTTGTCTTCCTTTTCTTGTTTGCAAACTTTATTGACAGGAACAACATTGTACAGTTTTGTTTCCATTAATTTATTTATTCATTCAATTTATATCTCTATCTCTGACTCCTGGCACCACCCTCACACAGTTACATCTCCCATCCTCTCTTCCCTTCTCCTTTGAGAGTGGAGAGCCCCTCACCACGGCTAACACTTCACCCTGGCACATCAAGTCTATATAGGACTAGTTACATCCTCTCCATTTGAGACCAGACAGTGAACTCAGTTAGGGGAACAGGATCCACAGGCAGGTAAAAGATGAAGGCCACATTGCACATCTACACATGTATGCAGAAGGCTTGAGTCCATCCCATGAATGCATTTTGATTAGGGGTTTAGCTTCAAAGGGTCCAGATTAGTGACTCTGTTTGTCTTGCTGTGGAGGTCTTATCCTCTCTGGGTCTCTCAATACTTCCTTTAACTCTTCCACAAGACTCTCTGAGCTCCATCCAATGTTTAGCTGCGGGTCTCTGCATCGGTTTCCATAACTAGTGGGTGGAGTCCCCCTCCCCCAGAGGACAGTTATGCTAGGCTCCTGTCTGCACGCGTAATAGAGTATCATTAATAGTGTCAGAGATTGGAGCTTGCCCATGGCATCCCATTGAGATCCATGGGTCTCAAGTTGGGTCAGTTTTTGAGTGGCCATTCCTTCAGTCACTGCTCCATCTTTGTCTTTGTATTTCTTAGAGACAGGACAAATTTTGAGTGGAAAGTTTTGTAAGTGGCTTGTGTTTATCTCTTCAGTGGTTGTCCTGCCTGGCTACAGCAGAGCCACTTCAGATTTCATATACCCTACTGCTAGAAGTCTGAGCTAGAATCACCCTCATAGATTCCTGGAAGCTCTCCCATTTCAGATGACTGGCATATCCTTGAGATACTCCCATCCCAACCCTCAATTTCCATTTCATTCTCCTGGCCCTCTGGACATTGCTCTTGTCTCTCTACATACCTCAACCCCCCACCAACCCAATTCCCTCCTTATCCCTCTCTCCATCTACTTCCTATGACAATGTTATTTCTTTTTCTAAGTGAGATTCAAGCATCCTTGCTTGGGCCTTAAGAGCTTTGTTTTCACAAATGGATTAATTTATTTCAAGTAGGGTCAGATCTCCTGAAGTGCTCAGTCCTTGGGTGAGCAGGTAGCTATAAAGCATAATCACTCTATTTGCTGCTTCATAAATGCAAACAAAGCTCTTAATATCTAACTACATATTACTAAGCCTTACCTGTCAAAGATTCTACTACTGTAGCAATGGCACCTGAAGGATTTAATCTTTGGCACATGAACCTGTGGATAATAGCTGTCACCCAATGAATGATAATGAGGGGAAGTGGATGCCACTCACTTCTACTCATTGACCTGCATCCTTCCCATATGTTCTATATCTCAAAGGGAGAAAAAGTGAAGGTGACCTTGGTTAGGACAACAAAAACTGGTCAAGAGTAAGTTATAAGGTAACATGTTAAAGCTATATATTAATTTAACCTAGTTATTCTTCACAGCAGCTAATATATATTAGTCAATATAATATATAGTTAATATATAATATATAATATGTAGTTAATATATATATAATATATAATATATAATATATAATATATAATATATAATATATATATAAATAAATATATAATATATAATATGTAGTTATATAATATATAATATATAATATATAATATATAATATAATATATAATATATAATATATAATATATAATATATAATATATAATATATAATATATAATATATAATTAATATAATATACAAATACTATATAACATATAATATATAATAATTATATAATATATAACATATATATTATATATATTATATTTTAATCTAAGCACACACATACATACCACATTTCCCACTCATGTTTCTGCAAATATAGGCAAATACAGCATAGGGAGCCTATACTTTTTTACTTCAGTAATGTGTATAGCATGTTAAGTTGAAACTAAGAATTTTCAAGTCAAATGCAATAGTTTTGAAATTATTATGAATGCCTAGAGTCTTCTTAACATTATTAATTACTGGGTTTAAGCTTCCAGTAAAATACATGTATTAACTAATCAAATATAGCATAAATGATATGTAATTTTGAACTACATAATTGTAACTTTGAGCTTTTCTTTCTTTCTTTTTTTTTGAGTTTCACACATTTGAACGACTTCTAACAAAACCTAGTTCTGAGGCACTTGGGTGTTGAGAATTATAGAAATAGAGAAAAATAGAGAAAAAATATATAGAAATATATAGAAAAATATATAGAAAGACAGAAATAGAGAAAGTATGCTTGATTCTATAGTAATCTTGCAGAATCCTGGACCTCTGACGAAAGTTTGATTTCTAGAAACAAATGACTCGACACTATCTTCTGTAAGGTTGTTGTCACTTCTGTCGAATGTCTATAGTTTTTTTGTTGTTAATGCTATCTATCTATTACAGCTGCTCTCATACTTTCTCTATTTCTCTCATTGTGCTTTATTAACACTTTGGATGAGGATTGTCTTTTTAATTATACTTTAAAGCCTCTGGCTTTTATGACAGTAAGTAGGTCCCGATGTTAATAATAAGCAGCCGTAGAGTGCTAAATTTGAAACTTTTAAGACAGCACATTTAAATAACAGTGTTCGATTGTTTTTATTAATACTGGAATACTAATAGCTTTTATATTTTTTAGAATCTTTGTGAAATTTGGATTCATATAAAGCAACCCTACTAGGCCAGCACAGCAATATGCATCCAGAATATTTTGAAATTTTTATTGCAGAATTTATTACTTTATTTTTAAAAGCAATCCTCATGTTTTTTTGTTTTGTTTTGTTTTGTTTGTTTGTTTGTTTGTTTATTTTTTTCCCCTTTTGGTACTTGTGAGTGCTAACAATCTGAGTGTTAACATAGCAAGTACTGGTGTTTGTTTTCTTTTGCACACTATGCTGGTTTAAACAATATGTTATAAAGATTGGAATCACTCCTGCATTTATTCTGCTTCTAGAAAGATAGGATGCTCTTAGTATACCATACAGAGCTGTCACTGTGAACCATAATGATTAGTGGCGTCCTGAAAAGCTTCTAAACCTGGAATAAGAAGTCAATTAGTATCTAAGAGCTCTAATTTACTTAGGATAAATTACCTTTTCATTGCATTTGCAGTAACTCATCCAGCAATTCTGTTGATTATTCTGAAATGTTGACCCACTATTTTCATTATTTGTTCACTAAGAAAACATTTATGCGTTTTCTTGATTCATGAAATAGTGGGGTAGACAACATGGAGCACCTGTCCTACTGGACGAAGTGTGACAATGGTGGCAAAAATACAAAGAAATAACTTACTGTGAGTTTTGATAGTGGAGCAGCTGGACTGATTCTTTTGTTGAAAGAAGTAATGATTAAGTTAGTGGAGACATAATGATCAGTTTAACAAGAAGGAAATAGCCTCCTGGAAAGAATATATGGTTTCCACGTACATGGCCTCAGATCCAAGCCAGCATCAGGCACTGAAGACACTTTAGTGGGGTCATAAAGGACAGTATGTTCATGAGAAGCATGGGTGAAAAGCATATAAGTTCAGAGACGCTGGGAATGATGTAAGCCTTGACGCATGTAAGGCATTGTGTTACAAAAAAAAGGTGGGGACGTAATGGGATTCACATTTTGAAGAATTAATTCGAGTTTTTTTTTTTTTTAATGAACTCAATCAAATATAAACTTTCAAAAATCACTTTTAACTATATTCACTTTTTCTATTAAAGCATTTTTAGAAATGTAAACACATGTTTTTCCTCTTAAACTCTTTCTTTAAAAAAAAAAAAGCTGTCATTATTTGGCACTTGATTAAAGCTTCCTCTTTGAGAAACATGCGTCATATATTTTCATCCTCAGACTATGAAGCTTGATTCAAGCACAAAGAACCAAATGTACTTTCCCGAGGACAGAACTGGCTTTACACGATGCTGCTTTGACATTTGATTAACTGCCACTTCTTTTTCCTTTTGGCTGTGACTGATATTTGAAACATTTTGCAGATTTTCTCTTTGTAATAACATCCTGTCCCTCAACTAGTTTCATTGCTGAGATCTGTGTATGTGACTCCTACTGAAGACACTGTCAGTTCTGGGAACCACTCCAAGAGCAGGCATAGCATGGTGTGTGGTAGGTTGTAGAAGCAACTCTACACAGCCTTTGCATTTGGTAGACTTAGACTATGCAGAACATGTATTAAGTCAAATATCAATATGCCTAAAACTTTACTGAAAAAAATACAGTATTTTCCTATCCACTATAAGTAAGATATTAAGTAGATGAAGAGTGTAAGTCTTAACCTCTTTATCCACATTACACCTTTATCCATATAAAAATTTCAGTACATATTGTAAGTCAGTAAATGCTTTACTTATGTTGCTTAAGATTGATTTTTTTCTTGCTGAATACTGAGTACCTGTCAAGATCTATGTACTGTGTGTGCGCTGTACATACAGTGTGTGTGTGTGTGCGTACGATATATTTTCATGCTCTGAGGATGACTGAAGAATTCTTCATGTTCTCTATTCTATACCTGCATTTTAGGAATGATCATACAAATACCAACATCAATTTACTGATAAGACTGTTTTTTTGAGATATTTTTATTTTATTGTACTAGAATTGTATTTCTCCTCATTTTTTTGCTCCTAGTTATCAATATACTTTAAGTCTCCAGTGGGCACCTGTTGAATAGAATAAAGTTTGGGAGGTCAATAATAGAAAAAGTCTGAAATTATCTTTGTTGACAAATGTGCTTGCATTAAACAATGAAAACACCATTAGTTGACACCAGTTGTTACTGGATAATATATGTAATGAACACACATTTAGGTAGCTGATGCTATATAGGTAGTAAAATGTAAGCGATACTTGACAATTTGAAAGGCTAGTCACGTATGTTCTGACAGAGTAAAGCACACCATAACTCAGAAATATGTATGTTTTCTACCTTATTGCTTTCAAAGATTAGGTTCAAACATCAGCATTCAGCCAAGAGCATTAAAATACCATTTCCAAGTTAGTGTGATTTTCAGAAACATGTTTTACAGTCATCTACTTTAATAAAATCAACCATCTACCCACCCTGAAAACATCTGAAGTCAGGCATTATGAATAAGTAATTCATAAATAAAAAATGAAAGTTTGGAATAAGAATGTGAATTAAGGTTAAATTTCTTTAGTTTTAGAGCTCATGTCATACATTTTCCAGACATCTTCCAGCTTTGTTCCTTAGACAAATGCTTTTCAGTGTTAAAATTATTGAAATTTTAACATAATCTCCTCTTTCCAGATTATGTGATAAGTTAAATATCAGAAAGTAATTTTCCTTTATACCAGAGTATAATTTTATAGATACCACACTTGGTACCTTGAATTAAATTAATTTAGCTAGACTCCAGGCACTGGGAAAAAGAGAATGAATAGAAACAATCCAGCACCCAAGACACCTGACTTTAAGCTGAATCATTTTCCATGTGATCTGGCACCTAAGAACCCCTTAAGGCAGGGATAACTCCAAGTTTACTTCATTGTTGTTTACCAGCATTGGAGAAATGCAGGAATGCTGTCTTGAAGCTAAGCAGAAACGTTAAGGAAAGGAGTAAGGAGAAACACTACATGCCTTTGGAAATGTTGGGGTACAGCTAGATGTTTAATTAATTTTAACACTGTATGCAATGGCTGTGGGACTGTGTAAGGGTATCCTGGTTCTTGGCTGGGCATGGGCCTGGAACCCCAAGACTCCAAAGGAGAAACGGCAGGAGTTTGGCCACTTCATAAGAACCCAGGGTCCTAACAAGCAGTCTAATCTCCACGGATCTACATTTTTCAGTTACATAGGCCATTACAGCCCCTCCCAAAGTTCACAGGTAGAGGATGTGACTACAGGCCTCAGGTCCTAGAGATTTATATACTAATGAAGGTCAGAAGGCAGAGCCAATTAAACATTCCTCCCCAGACTCTTCCGAATTCTCCCTCCCTATTTAACTCAGGTCTGCCCTGAGTTTCAGAGAGGTACATCCAGATCCATCCGCTACCCGCCATGAAAAAAAAAACCTTTTGGAAACAAGGACTTCCTCGTATCATTGGGGCCTGTCATTGCCAAAGCTTCCAGCCTTTGGAACCTTAGATTTTCTCCTGTATGTGGGACCCATCACCTGGAAGCCTCCAGGACTCCTCTGCCACTGTGGCCCCCATTTCCCACAAATGGCTATTTGGAACAAACCACATAATCTATAAAATTGGTAAGAAACAGAGTAGGCTCTGTCACTATTGCTGATTAATTAGCTGTCTTAGATTGTTTTGACAGTGAGAACAAGAAAGTAAAAAGTTATTTCTTACCATCATCTGTTATATACACTTACATACATGGATACACATGAACACACACACATACATGTACAAACATGTGAACAAACATATGTAAGCATACAAGTGCACATGAACACACACACACACACACACACACACACACACACACACATACATTTAACTGTGTGTTTTTTTTTTTTTTTGAGTGCAACAAACTTTATTGATGGTATTCAAGAGAGTAGGGAGGGATCCCCAGGCCCCTCCTGTTATTATGGGCTTCTGGGATGGAAATTGTTAGGGAGATGCTCAGTGTTGGGAGATGAGTTGGGGCAGGGACTCCTCAGCAACCAAGGGCCTCTTTCTTGCTCTCAGTGTCCTTGTTGGGTTGGATAGTCTAGGGTTTCTTACTCCTTGAAGTTCATGTAGTCCATGAGGTCCACCACCCTGCTGCTGTAGCCATATTCATTGTCATACCAGGGAATGAGCTTTATAAAGTTGTCATTGAGAGCATTGTCAGTCCCAGCATCAAAAGTGGAAGAGTGGGATGCAATTGAAGTCTCAGGAGACAACCTGGTCCTCAGTGTAGCCCAGGATGCCCCCTTGGCTGCCTGCTTTACCACCTTTTTGATGTTATCATACTTGGCAGGTTTCTCCAGGCAGCATGTCATATCCACAACAGATACATTGGGGCATGGAAGAGCATGCTAGTGAGCTTCCCATTCAGCTCTGGAATGACCTTGCCCACAGCCTTTATAGCACCAGTGGATGCAGTGATGATGTTTTGGCAGCCCCATGGCCATCGCACCACAGCTTTCCAGGGGGACCATCCAAAATCTTCTGAGTGGCAGTGATAGCATGGACCATGGTCATAAGCCCATCCACGATGCCAAAGTTGTCATGGATGACCTTGGCCAGGGGTCTAAGCAGTTGGTGGTGCAAAATGCATTGCTGACATCATGAGTGAGTTATCATATTTCTCTTGGTTTACACCCAACACTAATAATGGGGCATCAGCAGAAGAGATTGAAATGATGACACTATTGGCCCCACTCTTCAAGTGGGCTCAGGCCTCCTCCATGGTGATGAGGATGCCAGCATTCTCCACAACATACTCAGCACCAGAATCACCCCATTTAATGTTATCAGAATCTTGATCCTGGAACATGGTGATGGACTTCTCATTGATGACAAGCTTCCCATTCTTGGCCTTGACTGTGCAGTTGAGTTTACCATGGGAGGAGTCAAAATGGAACATGTAGACTATGGAGTTGAGGTCAATGAAGGGGTCCTTGATGCATCAGTCTCTACTTTGCCAGATGTAAAACAGAAAGCAGCCATAATAACTAAGTGTCCAATACAGCCAAATCTATTCACACTGACCTTCACCATCTAGTCTATGGGATGAGTCTGTCATTATACAAGAATAAGCGACTATGTAGCTTGATCATACTAGCCCTTTATTGTCCTGGAAATACATTTATTCCTGCCCATCATGTTAAACCTTGTCTTTAACAATATCAATATGTTGGCAGCCAAAGTACATGACTTGAAATTGAAAATGGACCCCAGACAGAATTATTAATTTAATAGGCTGGCAAGCCAACGATGGGTAAAATTCTGCACAGAACCTTAACATCTCTACACAGAGCCTTAACAACCTAAGACAGAAGGGCATTACTTTTGATAATGCATATTCCATGATGGGTAAGGAAAGCATTCTTGTCAGAGTGACCTAAGACAGTCTCAGTCTTGTTTATGAAATAAAAAAAAAGGGGAGATGTGGAGAGCTTTTAGGGATGGTTGGCAGAAATCTGACACTGGCCAAGGACAAAGAAATGGGCTTCCAGCAGGAACCGGAAAATTAGACTAGAACAAAGAAGTAGGCTTCAGTCATGAAAATGACTTTGGATTAGGTCAGGGAAGTAGGCTTAGATATTTTGGTCATCCTGATAAGCCCTTAGAAACAATGATCCCAGGAGTAATCATGAGACTTTGTTTATTGACTTGCTTATTCTTTGACTATTTGTGTTTATTATTTTGCTTGTTTCTTGAGTATTTTCATCTATTGTATTGCTAGTTCCTCAACCTAGAACTGACCTTAATACTTGCATGTAATTAAAATGCTATAAAAACAAATAGAAGGAGGGGGATGGGATTAAACGTTTCTGGGTTGGGAAATGAGGAAAGTGGATAACAATTGAAATGTAAATAAATGAAGTATCTAGAAAAAAAAATGTTGTGACTGTCTCTGGAACAGGGAGGAATAGAAAGCCAATTAACTTTTAAAATGGTATAAGGCTCTCACATTATATTTTCAAATATTTTGTGATATATATTTTATAACAAATTAATTACAAAAGTTATGTCAAAACACCAGTAGTGGACTGTGTCATACAGACAAAAAAAAT
Source organism: Mastomys natalensis (assembly GCA_021653895.1). Taxonomy (NCBI): domain Eukaryota; kingdom Metazoa; phylum Chordata; class Mammalia; order Rodentia; family Muridae; genus Mastomys; species Mastomys natalensis. The sequence continues at coordinate 1,552,941 of JAJTUV010000017.1, read as the reverse complement.
AATGTAACAAGGAACATAGAGAAATATGATGGTTATGCAATGAAATGTTCTATTTTTTAAAAAGTAAATATTGAATGATTCTGGAATAAATGCATTTAATATCAGCACATCTTTTGAGGATAAGTGGTCTTTCTATGTCTGTCTCAGTCAGCTGCTTGTTGGGCTTGTCAGAGGACTACCGTGCTAGGCTACTACACGGTAGTCCTCTGTAGCTGTACTACAGAGCAATAGTGATAAAACCACATTTTATTGGTACAGAGACTGAGAGGTCGATGAAAGGAATAGAATTGAAGACCCAGAAATAAACTCACACACTTATGGACACTTGATCTTTGACAAAAAGCCAACAATGTGCAGTGGAAAAAAGGAAAGCATCTTCAATAAATGGCGCTGGTCTAATTGGCAGTCTGTCTGTAATTGGCAGTCCTGTCTGTAAGCACACCATAGCATCAGTAATAGTGTCAAGCCTTGAAGCTTACCCTAGAGATGGATCCTAAGTTAGGCTGGTCAATGGACCACGTTTAACCCAGTCTCTTCTTTAATTTTGCCCCTGCAGTTTTTTTAGATAGGAACAATTCTGGGTCAGAGTTTTTGATTGTGGGATGGCAACCCCATTCCTCCACTTGATGTCCTGTCTTTATACTGGAGTTGGACTCCTCAAGTTCCCTCTCCCCACTGTTGGGAATTTCACATAAGGTCCATCCCTTTGAGTCCTGAGAGTCTCTCAGCTCCCAGGTCTCTGGTGATTTCTAAAGGATCTCTTTCCATCCCACCTTCTGAGGTTATATATTTCCATTTTTTCTTCTGGCACTCAGGGGTTCACTCCAGTCCCCCACCTTATACCTTATCATGTTCCCCTTTCCCCTTTTTCTCCCCATCCCACCCAAAACCTTCCCTCCCTCTACTGCCCTTGATTATTTTCTTCTCCCTTCCAAGAGGGATTGGAGCATCCCCACTTAGGCTATTCTACTTTTTAAGCTTCTTGAGTTATATTGATTTTATCTTAGATATTCTGTACTTTTTTTGGCTAATATCCACTGATTAGTGAGTACAAACTAAGCATGTCCTTTAGGGTCTGAGTTATATCACTCAGAATGATATGTTCTGGTTCCATCTATTTGCCTGCAAAACTCATGATCACAATGTCCTCATTCTAAAGCAATCTACAGGTTCAACACAACCCTCATCAAAATTCCAACACAATCCATATAGAGAGAGCAAAAAACTCAGGATAGGGAAAACAATTCTTAACAATAAAAGAACTTCTGTGGGAATCACCATTCCTGACCTCAAGCTGTACTACAGAGCAATAGTGATAAAACCACATTTTATTGGTAGAGAGACTGAGAGGTCGATGAAAGGAATAGAATTGAAGACCCAGAAATAAACTCACACACTTATGGACACTTGATCTTTGACAAAAAGCCAACAATGTGCAGTGGAAAAAAGGAAAGCATCTTCAATAAATGGCGCTGGTCTAATTGGCAGTCTGAATGTAGGAAAATGAAAATAGATCCATATTTTGTCAGCTTTCACAAAGCACAAGTCAAAGTTAATCAAAGACCTCAATATAAAACCAGACACAATGAATCTAATAGAAGAGAAAGTGAGAAAGAGCCTCAAACTCATGGGTGGGGATGGGGAAATATTTTCCAAACAGAACTCCAATGGCTTAGGCTCTAACACCAAGAACTGATAAATGGTACTTCATGAACTGAAAAGCTTCTGTAAGTCAAAGAACATAGTCAATAGGACAAACTGGCAACCTACATATTAGAAAAAAATTCTTCACTAACCCACATCCAATAGAGGCCTAATATAAAATATATAAAGAACTCAAGAAGATAACCTCCAAAAAAAAACAAACAATGCAATAAAAAAATGGGGTATAGAACTAAACAGAATTCATAACAGAGGAATCTTGAATAGTGGAGAAACACCTAAAGAAATGTTTAAAGTCCTTAGTCATCAGAGAAGTGCAAATCAAAACTACCCTGAGATTCCTAGACTCCTCCTTACACCAATCAGAATGACCAAGATCAAAAATGTGGAGAAAGAAAAACACTCCTCCAATGATGTTAGGATTGCAACGTGGTACAACTACTCTTGTAATCAATCTGGAGGATCCTTAGAAAATTGAAAATAGATCTACCCCAGATCCAGCTAATCCATGGTAATTCTTGGCCATTTATCCAAAAGATGCCCCACCATACATCAGGGACTCATGCTCCACTACATTCATAGTGGCCTTATTTTTAATGACCAGCAGCTGTGTTTTAGCTTCCCCAGGGAAGAGCACAACAATTGCTTAAACAATACTTAATCATTATACCTGAAGTACATACATACAAAGTATACTGTTCTACTGTTCATACTGAGTAGGAATGTGTATGTATGGGCATGTGTCTGTGTTTATTTACATAACAGAAGTTAATGAAAAAGAGACCATAAATTTGAAAGAAAGGAAGCATGGGTATACAGGAAGGTTTGAAATAAAGAAATTGAAGATTAAAATAATTATAATATCAAAAATTAAAAGCAATTGTTTAAGGAAAATAAGGATGACCGCTGGAAGAGAGTATGAAATCCAAAGGAAATACATCACTAAGATGGTGTAGAGTTACAGAACAGAAGCACTGTGTAAAAACATGAGAAATATTTGATATTTAAGGAAAATTCATAAATTAGTGGAGGTTAGACTACTTGCTCAATTTATATGTATAAGAAAAGAAATAAAACAAAAGTTGCTTTTATTAGCAAAATCAGTGAACATGTGAAGGCACTCAGCAAGGGCAAACTAAGTGATTCTGTGAAGTTTCATAAAGTTTTATATAAAGAGGTGATTGGCCAGAGAAATAGGAAAATGACTGTGATATTGACAAATACTACTGTCCCACTAAATGAAACCCCCCCCCAAGAAAAATTACTAATGAGATACTGATATACTCATACCTTGGGTCCTTTTTCAGTCATCTTCAGAAAAGCTTCCTCTTGCAGCAGATGGGAACAAATAGAATGACTCATAACCAGATACTATGCAGGGACTTTGGAACATGGAATCCTAAATGGGATATCTCCATCTGATCTCTCTACTCAGAGCTGAGGAACTGTGCAGAAGAGGAGGCAAGAAAGAGAATAAGAGCCAGAGGGAAGGAAACACAGTGTTCTAGTCACAGCAGGATGAAGACAAATATGAACTCATAGAAGCTGAAGCAGTGGGCACCAGATGGGGTCCTAGAGCTGCAAGAGGAAATGAACATGTGTACCCACCTCAGACTCAGAAGTGATCTCCAATTGATAAAACACGTGCAAATCAAAACCTGGTTTCTTTCAAGGGAATCTCACTGAGGAAACAAACCACTCTTAAGGGTAGGGTGAGTGTCAAGCAGTAGATAGAAAACAGAAAAGTCCCTCAAAGGTATCTTTAGAGGTTTCTTATCTCATGATGTCATGTCATAGCTTTTTGTTATTGCTGTTGTTGTTAATAAATATGTTTTCTTTTAAATTTTTTATTTTCACATTTTAACCCTAAAGTTCTTTTGTATATATAATGGCTTCCAGTTTCTATTTCATGTGATACTCCTGAATGTGAAAATGAATGGGTCTCTGCATCTATTTCTGTTTCCTGTGCTTTTTCGAGGATACTTGTCCTTCCTTCCTTCCTTCTGTTTGTTTGTATTGTCTTGTTCCAATTTATTTGGTTTTGTTTTATATCATTATAATTTATCTTATTATTAATCCTTAGGTGTTTATTTGTTTTCTATTGAGAGAAGAGGTTGGGAGGGAGAAGGAAGGGAGAGTGAATTTGGATGAAAAAGAAAGTAGGGAAGAAATTGGAGAATTTCCCTTAGGAAGGGGAAAGAGTAATCAGGAAAACAACCCATGAAAAAATCTATTTTTAATAAAAGAAAAGTTAGTTCTTTTTCTTTCATTTTTAAAAGTAGAGATTATGCACAAGAAAATCAAGGCTTAAGGTTACATGGTAAGTTATACTCTGGGGCAAAATTTCAAATTCTACTTGATATGATTTCAAATGTTTCAGCCTTCCCAAATCCGATTGTTTATTATGCTGTTAGTTCAAGATTATTACTTCATGTAAAATTTTACATCGTAGTCATTGACATCCTGCTAATATTTAACTAATATTTCATACATATTTTCATAATACTATTAAAGAAGCATTCAAATTATCTCAGAATAAAAATGAGTTCCCATCCTCCCGTCTATCCCTGTGATAGTTGATTTTAGAGTGAAAGAGATTTAATTAAGCCTTAATTGTGACAAACAGTAGGATTGCAAGAGCTGTTTAAATTCAACCAGTGTTTATCTAGAGAGACATGGGAAGCAGTAAGCTTCACTAAAGGAATATTTGTACAAAATTACTTTATTCTGTAGAGTTTTACAAAATGGTTTCCCTATGTTTAATACTGATTAAGAAATTTCAGACAATTAACAAGGTTGTGAAGAGATTTTTTCTTTTTTTGAAATGTGTGCACTATGGATGATTGTATTTTTGGATGTGGAAAGTTTTCAATGAGTTAGTATTACAGAATAACAGGTAAAAATAGTACATGTAAACAATTGCTATTGAATGTTGGACAATATCTCTATGTATTCATGTGCTAATGCTGTTTAAGACATTGTTGTTTATGAGATACGTCATATCTTTCAACAGAGGAGGGAATGTGCTTACTTTACAGTATGAAGATCTTAGCTGCAGTCTGGGTCCACTATCCCACATTGCATCCCTAGGACCCCCACACAAAATCCAATCATAGTGCCTTACTTTGTTACTCTAGTACTGGGTAGAGAGAGACAGTGATTCAGACAATTCCATGGATATCCATTGCTTTCTGCTAAATGATATCAGTGAGAGACATGGTTCAAAAATTTAAGTAGACATTGCCTGATGAATGTGTCTTGAGGTTCTACTCTCATGTCCATGTTCATAAACTCATGCAAACACATACACACACACATGTGTGTGTGTGTATGTGTTTGCATCCATATCTTGGAGAGCGACTGGGGAATCATATAATTACAGTATTTCCAGTACATGCTACCTTACTTCCATCTAGGTTCAAACCTTGAACATAAAATTGAAGAATAATGTCTGATCTCTTGATTTGTGTAGATAAGAGGTTAAGCTTGGTTCAGGTGTCACTCATTCCTTGCGAGCTCCAAACACTAGTCATATCCACTCTGTGTTTTGTGAGTTCTCTGGACAATGAAACCTGTCTGTAAATAATAACTGACAGAGAAGCACAGTGCCATAAATTCAGCAGTGTGTATTGAGGCTCACTGGCTCACGCTTATGCGGAGTTACTACCACAGAAGAGCATCTGGAGTAGGTGGAGCTATTCTTAACTTTTTTTCTTGTTTATTCTTTAAGAAAGATTGAACTAAACATATTTTATATCTCTTTCACAATTTATAATTAATTGGATATTTAAATATTGTGAAATACAGTTTTGATAAGTAACATCTGAATACTGATATAGTGAGAAACAGAAGAAAACCATTGGGTGAGAAATCAAATGACGCCTAATGACAGACAGCTATATCTGTTAGTGAGCACTTTGTTCAATTCACATCAGAGAAAGTTCTTTTGAAGTAGTTGGAATTTAAAAAGGGAAACAATTGGGCAATATGTATGGAGTGAAATACTTTGGCGCATTCAACCTTGTGGGGCAGAGAGCTGTGGAAAGTCAGGCGCCTGGTTGAAAGAGCTTTCAGAACCCCAGCACCCCAGATATATCCGCTGGGATGGAAGGTGTTCAAGCTCTTCCCAGGCCTGTTCCCCCCCCCTTCAGCCCTCCACATTCCTCCCACAGAGAGGTTCGTGGCCACAGGTCACAAAGGAATAGCACTATCATGCAGATGAGGCATTCCCAAGCTCTCAGAACAAGCCAATAGGGGGTTACCTGCCGCCTACCTGCTGCCCAACCTAAACCCACCTCAAACTGTATATATATGGGCCTGACTCAAAAGCAAAGGGGCGAGAGATTCATCCTCTTGTCTGCGAGCTTCTGTCGGTTTCCCCCCCTCTTCACCGGCCAGCCTGTGTCTCACTAGGGCACTTCAAAGAGCAGAGCTGTAACACTTTACAAATGTTAAAACACTTCCCTCTCTCTGCCACCACCGCTGGCAGCAGAGGTGGCAGGCAGTGGCCGGACTTCCCCTGCCACACTCTATCTCTCCGGACCGCTCTTGGGCAGAGGCAGCTGCAGTTCGCACTCGCCTTCGGAGATCCACTCAGGACCCCACCCGGAGCCAGCCCAACACAGCCTAAATGCAATGTCTTCATAATTCCTGCTTTCAGAGGTCAGGAATCAGCAAAAAAGATGAGGCAGCAAGATTGGATAGCATCATCTGGAAAGAACAGCACTGATGTAATATAAACTCACAGAGATTGTAGCAGCAAGCACAAGATCTGCCCAGGGTTGGAAAACTGAGAGGAGAAATTGGACATGGGATTCAACCCTTAACAGAGAAGCTAAATTCAATTGATACCCATTGGCAGTAGTTTTCTTCCTCAGGTCTCACTGGATATATCAACCACACTCTGGGCAGGCCTCTTACCTAAAAGTAGATGGCCAAATATAGTAAACTCTACAGTACTGTTGAGTTAACTGTGCTGTCTCAGCATTTCTGTCTTTTTTGTCTTTTGCTTGTTTCACTTTCTTTTTGTGCTTTTGTGGATATTTTGCATTTCTTGTTTTTTTTTTTTTTAATTTTTAAAAAACAATTTAGTACAGAGAAAGAGAAGAGACAAATGCACGCCACACACACACACAGAGAGAGAGAGAGAGAGAGAGAAAAGAGAGAGGAGAGAGAGAGAGAGAGAGAGAGAGAAGAGAGAGAGAATGGGAGGTGTTATGTGGGGAGCATCTGGGGGAGAATTGGGGGGATATGAAAAGCATGTTGAAATTTTGTTGTATAAAGAAATATTAAAGAAAACAAAGCAAAAGGTCCTGGCTCCACTCATGCTCTTTTTAAGCAAGCTGTGAGCACTTAAGAGCTGTTCTACCTACTTTCTGACACCATCTGGTCAAATTATCCAAAGCTGTTTGTCCCTTAAAACTTAATAGTCCCAATTCATTAAATTAAAATCAAACTTTCACTTTATTCAAGCATTATTTTTTGATTCATATGCAAATGAACTGAAAGAAGAAATTAAAATATTTTCACAGTAGTTAAGGGGTGAACTTAACTCAAGTATTCATTAAGAAACAGAGTAAGTGCACTTGATGCATTGCCAGCTTTCTATTATTACAACAAACCTCAGATAAAAATCACTTTGTAAGCAAGAAAGAGGTTTGTGTTAGCTTGTGACATTGAGAAGCACGTGCTGACAGGAGCCTGGTATGACTGTCCTGAGAGGCTCTGCCAGAGTCTGACAAACACAGATGTGGATGCTCATAGCCATCAGACTAAGCACAGTGACCTCAATAGAGGAGTTAGGTGAAGGACTAAAGAATCTGAAAGTTCACAATCCTATAGGAAGAACAACAATATCAAGCAACCATATTCCCCAGAGCTTCCAGGGACTAAACCATCAACCAAAGAGTACACACAGAGAGACCCATGGCTCCAACCTCATATGTAGCAGAGGATGGCCTTATAAAACATCAATGTTAGGGGAGGCCCTTGGTCCTGTGAAGACTTGATGCCCCAGTATAGGGGGATGCTAGGATGGTAATGGGAGGCAGGAGTGGGTGGATGGGTGGGGGAGCACCCTCCTAGAACCAGGGGTGAAGGAAAGGGGCATAGGGGTTTTTCGAGGAGAATTGGGAAGGGGGATAGCATTTAAAATGAAATAAATAAAGTAACAAAGAAAAAAGAAAAAAGAAAAAGAAAGAAGTTTCACAATGAAAAATTACAAACAAAGAACTGTTATTCTATGATTGCTTAGTATTTGCTTCTGGACAAGTAGTGAAGGCTGATATCATGGTGGGAGTTGATCAGAAAAGTGTTTATCTCATGATATTCAGGAAGCAATGAGAGAGATAGAAGAGGAGGTTCCAGGCTTCAGTTGTCTCTTTCAAAGGCTCATTATAAATGACCTCACTTCCTTTTTTTTCCATTTCCTAAATGTTGAATCACCTTCCAATCATTCAATGACTGGGACTCTAAGCCTTTGGAACATTTACTTTTAAAGATCATTTGATGTCCAAAGAATGGCATCAGAAATAGTGTTAGTTTTTCTTTTCTATGACTAATCTTCTTTGCATTACTCCTTGGCCAAGATAACCATTCTATTTTCACAAAACATGTCTTTTACCTAACTGAATAATTATCATTGCTGTGGCACATTGTTCATAACTGTAAGGACTTCAAAGGGGTCAGAACAAAGTAAAATTTAAAATATTAAAGAAAGAAAAATATTTTTTTTCTTTGAGAGAAAATCATAATGCTCCATTGATATGCTTGTTTTCAAAAAGTTGGAGCAGATTTCAGACAACACAGATGTGCCCACTGATGGAACATATCTAAAGGCAGAATAGGACTATAGTAGTGAATGTAATTTTATTTAGAAACCTCAGAGATTTGATCTTCTGATTAGTATGAAATTAAAAAAGAAAGCATCTTGTAGACATGTATATATATATATGTTGTGTGTGTGTGTGTGTGTGTTGTAATAAATACTTTTAGCAACATAACCCACAGTATAATTTAGCACATGATTGGTGTATCAATCAAAAAAAATTAAATTATTTTTTACATTTGTAGATTTGTTTATTTTATTTTAGGTACTTTTTTTTTGCCTGAATATTTTCATATGACTACCTGGTACCTATGGAAGACATAAAAGGGTATTCAATATCCTGGAACTGAAGTGACGTATGCCTATGAGTTACTGTGATGGTTTTATATATATTTAGGCCAAGAGTGGCACAATTAGAAGATGTAGCCTCGTTGGAGTAGGTGTGTCAATGAGGGCATAGGCTTTAATATCCTCATTGTAGCTGCCAGTCTTCAGCTAGCTGCCTTAGGAACAAGGCTCAGCTCCACCAGCACCAGATCTGTTTAGATGCTGCCATGCTCCTGCCTTGATGATAATGGACTGAACCTCTGAACCTATAAACCAGCCAAATTAAATGCCATTCCTTTTAAGAGTTGCCTTGGTCATGATTTCTACTCACAGCAATAAAACTCTAACTAAGACAGCCACCATATGTATTCTGGAAGAGCATCCACTTCTCCTTAATACTGAACAACGTCTCCAACACCAGAATTTTAAAGTCACAAAGAACATTTTGGGAAACACCAATCTACATAGTGGAACACTGTATATTTTTTCTTTTCCTTAATAATATTAATATGAACCATTAGCAATTTTTCTCTGTATTAATTCAGTAAGACTTTCTTGTGAATTCCAAGATGAAAGTAAAAATTGGTTATTATTTCTAAGAGGGAAGGAACTACATCAAAGAAAAATTAACAATTCATAATTTCTAGACTTTTATTCATGTTTATAAAAGAATTTTATTAGCACCTGAACATTGGTATGCTTCATATTTATACTCTCTTTTCTAGTTGTATGCTTCATGCTTGATCTCAAGTTTACTAATTCTTGTCAGTTTTTTATTGTTTGATATTTTTCAATGTATTAGTCTCATATGTATTACAATCCAAACCACATTTTTCTCTTCTCTTCCCAGTGCCTCTCCCACAACTTCCCTGTGTCTCAGATCAATGCCTCATCAATTTCCATTTACAAAAGTGTAGACTTAGCCGGGCAGTGGTGGCACAAGCCTTTAATCCCAGCACTTGGGAGGCAGAGGCAGGCAGATTTCTGAGTTCGAAGGCCAGTCTGGTCTACAGAGTGAGTTCCAGGACAGCCAAGGCTACACAGAGAAACCCTGTCTCGAAAAACCAAAAAAAAAAAAAAAGGGTAGACTTCTTAGGGATATCAATCAAACATGGTATATAAGTTACAATAAGACTGAGCAACTCCTTTCATTCTAAGGCAGTAGGAGGTAACACAATAGGAGGAAAGAGGTCTGAAAAGCAGCAAAAGAGTCAGAGACAGCATCTTCTCCCACTGTTAGGAGTCCCACAAGAACAGCGAGCTATATAACCATAATATATGCAGAAGATAGAGGTCAGACCCATACATGCTCCCTGATCATAGCTTCAGTCTCTGTGAATTCCTGTGAGCCTTGGTTAGTTGGTTCTGTGGGTCCTTCTCTTGTGGTGTGTGTCCTTGACTTCCTCTGGCTACTACAACCCTACTCCCACCTTGCCCTTTTTTTTTTTTGCAGGGTTCCCCGAGTTCTACATAATGTTTATCTGTGAGTCTCTGTATCTATTCCAGTCAGAAGCTGGATGAAGCCACTCTGGTTACTATTATGCTAGGTTCCTGTATGAAAGTATAGCAGAATACCATTAACCATGTAGGGGCAGGTGCTCACTTATGAATGGGTCTTAAGTTGTACCAGTCATTAGTTGGCCATTCCCTTAAGTTCTGCACTATCTTTACCACTGCACATCTTGTAGGCAGAACAAATTGCAAATTGAAGTGTTTGTGGCTGAGTTGGTTTTCCAGTCCCTCTATTGGAAACCTTGCCTGGTTACAGAAGGCAGCCTATTTAGGCTCCATATCTCCAATAGCTAGTGTTGGCTTCAGAGATTCCTGGGTTTTTCCATTGTCCTAGGTTTCTAGCTCACCCAGAGATGGCCTCCAATTTCAGTTGCCACTCCCAGTATGCTCTTCTCTATCCCCCTTCACCTGATCCCTCTTGTTTCCATCCCCACTCCCATGCCCTTCCAGGCTTGTCCACTCATGATATCTATTCTAAATCCCTTATTCAGTAAAATTCAAGCATCCTACTCTCTTTGATCCCTCATGGATATTTAGCTTCTTTAGGTCTGTGGATTGTAGCATAGTTATCCTTTACTTTTTGGCTAACATCCACTTATAACTGAGTACATATCATGTTTGTTTCTGGGTATGGTTTACTCATACAAAATGAATTCTTTCCAGTTCTATCCATTTGCCTGAAAATTTCATAATATCATCATTTTTAATATCTCAGTAATATCTAGTGAGTAAATGTACCACATTTTCTTTATCCTTCTTGGTTGAAGGACATATTGTTTGTTTCCAGTTTCTGGCTATTATCAATAAAGTGTCTACGAATATAGTTGAGCAAGTAAAATGGAAAGATTTCTCATGCTTTTGGATCAGTAGGATTAACATACTGAAAATAGCCATCTTACCAAACATAATCTACAGATTAAAAGCAATTGTGATCAAAATTGCAACACAGTTCTTTACAGGTCTTGATAGAATAATACTTAACTTCATATGGAAGAACAGAAAACAAATTATATTGAAACAATCTTTCACAATAAAAGAACTTTGAGATGTATTACATTCCTGATTTCAAGATTTACTACAGAGCAATGGTAATAAAAACCACATGGTATTTTTATAAAAACAGAAGGGTGATCAATGGAATCAAATGGAAGACCCAGAAGTCAATCCACACACCTATGGATACTTGAGTTTTTACAGTGATGCCAAAACTATACAATGGAATAAAGATAGCATCTTCAGCAGATGGTGCTGGTCAAACTGGACAATGTAGAGGAATGAAAATAGACCTGTGTCTACCATTCTACACAAAACTCAAGTCTGAGTGGATCAAAGACCTTAATATGAAACTAGATATACCTACCTGATAGGAAAATAAAAAGGAAAATAGCCCTAAACTCATTGACACAAGAGAGAACTACGAATCAGAACATCATTAGCTCAGGTACTAATGTCTAAAATTAATAAATGGGACCTCATGAAACTGAAAAGCTTTTGTAAGGGAAAGGACACCATCAATAGGACAAATGATAGCCTAGAGAGTTAAAAGATCTTTAATAAGCCCATATATGACAGAGGGCTGATATGAAAAATATATAAAGAACTAAAAAATTCTAGATAGTGGAATCTATAATGGCTGTAAACCACTCAAATAAATCTTCAACATCCTTAGCCATCAGGAAATGCAAATCAAAGTGACTGAGATTCCATTCATCGTACACTTGTCAGTATAGCTACAATAAAAACTCAAGGGGCAGCACATGTTGGCAAGAATATGGAGCAAGGGCAACACTCCTCCATTGCTGGTAGGAGTGTACAGTAGCTTTGCTGTACAACTTTGCTGTTCTGACAAGTGTAAGATGGAATCTCAGAGTCATTTTGATTTGCATTTCGTTGATTCCTAAGGATATTGAATATTTCTTAAAGTGTTTCTTGGCTATTTGAAAATCCTCTGCTGAAAATTCTTTGTTTAGATTCACCCCCCACCCCAATTATTTAATTGGAGTATTTGGTTTGTTGATGTCTAGTTTCTTAAATTCCTATATATTTTGGATATTAGCCCTCTGTCAGATGTGAGGTTGGTGAAATTCTTTACCTATTCTGTAGGCTACATTTTGTCCTATTAACAGTGTACTTTGTCTTACAGAAACCTTTCTGTAATGTAAATGAGGTCACATTTGTTAATTACTGGTTTAATGTATACACTATTGGTGCTCAAGCTATAGTAATGAAAACTGCATGGTACTGGCATAAAAACAGGTTGATCAATGGAATCAAATCAAAGACCCAGAAGTAATTCTAGACACTTATGGATACTTGATTTTGGGTAAAAATACCAAAATATACAATTGGAAAGAAAAAGCATCATCAATAAATGGTGCTGGTCTAACTGATTGTCAGCATGTAGAAGAATACAAGTAGATCCTTATCTACCACTCTGCACAATACTCAACTCCCAGTGGATCAAAGACCTCGACATAAAACCAGTAACACTGAACCTTAGAGAAGAGAAAGTAGGGAATAGACTTGTATGGTATTGTTTCCAGAAAACATATTCTTGAATTCTCATCCTGTCTAATATTTTGTAAATATTTTTTGTTCCTTTATCATTCTGAAAATATATATTAGATGAAAACCAATATTAGTAATATTTTATACAGGCCAGTAAGATGCCTTGGAAGGTAAAGGTGTTAGTGCTAAGCCTGATAACCTGAGCTCAATTTTTAAAATTCATATGACATATGATATAAGAGAATATATAAGTTATCATCTTCCCACTACATGTGTCATGTATAGTCATAAACACACATACACATATGCATATACAATCAATATAACACAAGGGATTCCATTAAAGGTTCTATTTTGGAAAATATGAAGAAACTATTTAAATACTTTTTGAAATATTTACATGGATGAATAATTACCTAAAAGTTGATAGGTGTGTTTCAAAAATTTTCAGGGATACATTTTAAAAATATAGAGACCTCTTGTGCTATAGTAGCCAACACAATCTCTCCTCACTAACAAGACTCTTGTTCATTTACTACACTCCTTTTCATTCTATTCTGTCCCTCATTTCCTTGATGTAGTTACAATGTGATATAAGCCACAGAATATTTACATCTGTTCTTTATTTGCATAAGATGGTCTTTTCTGAAATCCAGGGTGACTGTGCTATTATATTTCTATATTTTTCATCGTTGCTCTGCAAGCATTTCTCCTCTGACTACTTTATCAAGAAGTAACTCCTATATTCTCCACGTTACACATACACACACAAACAAGTGCACAGTTCATAATATCACTTTCTAATAGAATATAAGCTTTTGTTGAATCTTTTTTTCCCTAGAACTTGTTATTTAATACTAGAAGAAAACATATATCCCATTTACCAGCAGAGGAAGGAACTGACTGAATGGAAGAAAATGAACTTGCTTTTCTTGAAGTATAAACTCTATGTTGGAAATAGACTTATTTAACTTTTGATTCAATGATATGGACTTTCATGCTTTTGTTCAACTGTACTAAGTGCTGATCATGTTGCAGAATGTCTATCATGTTACAGTATCTCACTTCTCAGATCTCCATACTCAGTTCCTTTACATCATCCTTTGTTTCCTTTTCTGTAAAAAGTCTGCCCAGAAAGAAAGCTTAAACCATGCAAGTCTGTATCCATTGCTCCTTCTGGATCTATTGAAGGTCTCTGAGATTCCTCTTGATTGCTTTATTGCTCAGCCATCATTCTTGGATCTTTCCTTTGAAGTTCACACACTCTGAACTTTTTGCACAACTCATGCATGACATTCAGCTCTTAATGGTTTGTTGTTGTTTCATATAAGTTGTTCTTAATTCCCGGAATACTTTCTGAGGAAGAGTTAGACAGAAATCTAAACTTTCATTTAGCTCATATGGGACCCCTAACTGAACAGACCAAAGAGGTTATGTGTTTTATTATTACATTCAAAGTGAACTTGTCTGACACTTCTCTCAATGCACAACAATTTCAGGATCCCTTCTATAACTGAACAAGGGTTTATGTCATCAATTAATTCTACTCAACTCAGTCTGTCAGACTCTTCCTCTTTACCTCTCAAATCATTTACTTATGGTTCCACCTGTGTGATTTTTATGTGATTTACCTGTATTCTCCATTAAGTGGCTACTCCATTCCTTTCGGAATCTTCTAGTTTTTAACAAAGTTTAAATGGTTTCACATTTAGATTTTCACCAGTGCTTGCAATACTTAGGCATGTGTTTACACAATGTCTTCTCTGAGAAGCTTTATTATTATTTTACTTATGAATCATATCTATTCTTACTTTTCAATGTTTATTTATTAATTACAATATGGAAAACTTCATAATTATTATTCCAATCACTGGTAGAGCCACAGTGTGAACAAAATAGGATTCTTCAAATATTGAATAGAGACCAAATATAACTAAGGCTCTCAAAGGATGCTGAGAATAATGAATTCTTACACACTGTTGGGAATGTAAATTAGAAGAGCTGATATGGAAAACAGTATGAGGCACCTTGGCACCTTTCATTTGCAGTATACAAAGTAACAGATTCTTAGGCTCAGATTTTTGAAGGGGAGGAAATCTAGATAGTGGTTTTGGAGAACATCAGCTTCTCTTGAAGTAAATTGGTCATATATCGGGCAGGAGAAGGTCAGTACATCAGACGAAAACTGAATGGGGCTTTACGGATTTCTCTTGACATCATGAGCAGATATCAACCTACATTTGTTCAGCAGATATAGCCATGATCACTAATGGTTAAACATTGAAAGATTTATATCAACTTTGTTGTTGTTGTTGTTGTTTTTGTGGTTTTAGTTTTTGATTTTGGGTTTTGGATTTTCTCTTTGTAGCACTGGCTGTGATGGAACATGCTCTATAGACCAGGCAAGCCTCGAACACAAACATCTGCCTGTGCTTATTCTATGCTAGAGTTAAAGCAGTGTGTCCTCACTCCTCGACTTAACTTTATAAGTTATATCTTTCATGCTAAGAATATCTTTTAAAAAATCAAGGATGATTATAATTTAGTCTAGTTTGTGTTTATCTGCTTCATAAATAAATGATGGTAATAACGGCAGCAACAACTTTTGTGTCCTTTGAAGCATTAGCCTTTTAAGTCTTGTATTCCATGTACAAGGAAATTAACTCATTTTGTTATATTTTTCTTGCACTCAGGATGCTGAACAAAATCTTCCTAATCCATTACACTGAAAAGTGTAATAAGAGTATGATTGACAATTATCTTTTCATAGAAAAGAACTACTCTTAGCTAAGCTTGATTACCTTTTACATAACCAATTGCTAGATCCAAGATGTATTAAAATTCTGCTTCCATTTTAAATGAACTGCTCATGAATTATTAAAATAATGAGAAACACTTACAGATAAAAATGGTCAAGCAGTACCATGTACCAATAAGCACTTTAACCTTGGCTGTCAAAATGAATAGGCTAGCTATTCATACTTTAAAATGTTCATTTTCTGTTTCCTTTAAAGCAGTGCTTTTTAACAGCAGATACCTAGTCCAGAAACCTGAACATTTTCTTGAAATTGACCTATCTTGGGATTCAGGCAGAGTATTTCTTTTAAGAACCCTAGGCTAAGTGTGAGCACTAACTATTCCCATAACTCCCAAGGTGATGCTAACTCTTATGCAGGTTCTCAACCTTCCTAATGCTGCTATCCTTGAATACAGTTCTTCATGTTGTGGTGACCCCTAATTATAAAATTGTTTTTGTTGCTACTTCCTAACTCTTTTGCTACTATTATTAATATTAATGTAAGTATCTAATATGCAGGATATCTGATATGTGACCCTTGTGAAAAGGTTGTTTGACTACTGAGGGGATCAAGACCCCCTCCTTGAGAACAACTGATCTAGTGGTAACTTATGCATTTGCTTTGTTTGCTTCACTTACATCTTTGTTGTGTCACATGTTTGTAATAACTTTAAATGCATTTTCATTTTATATTCAATTTTATTTATTCATGCATTACTCATGCTTACTTTTATCTGAATTTGAGAATGTTTGAAAGGTAGAAATTATTATTAACTCCTTATTGGATAATTCAACACCTGCCAGTCATTGGCCTGGGTTACAGTGATTGAGGTTCAAAGGATGTGATAAATTAAGTTTGTGACAGAGCAATTTAAGTGCTAAGGCAATAGTATCAGAAGTTCTGCTTCAGGGAAGATAGCTGTAGGTAGAATAGCAGTTGATTTTATTTCGATGCATTTGATTTTTAACTTATTCTAAACTGTCACACAGAAATGAGGGCAATGGCCTTAAGGTGTATTGCCTACATAACAAGATTATATCATCATTTCAAATATTGCCTAACTCAGAAAGACTTAATATGCATTCAGGTAACTAGTTAGATTTTCCCTCTCAATTAACTGCTATTATTAGAAAACTAATTTCCAAAAGGGATTAGTTGATAAGCTTTAAACTCTTATCTATTCTCAGGATAAATGCAATATAATTGAAGATCAACAGACATTAAAGACAGTTTGCATAAAATCATAATCCTAAATAAAGGAAACTCTTCATTGCCTCTCACAGAATTGTGACCAACACTTACTACTTGTTTTGCTCAGGTGGAAAAGGATTCTGGGAATCACAACAGTTAAGAAATGATGATGATAAGTTTCTCCCTATAAGTGATTGATGAAAGGGTAGTGTCAGAGCTGTAACTCCACCTCTT
Source organism: Mastomys natalensis (assembly GCA_021653895.1). Classification (NCBI taxonomy): domain Eukaryota; kingdom Metazoa; phylum Chordata; class Mammalia; order Rodentia; family Muridae; genus Mastomys; species Mastomys natalensis. The sequence continues at coordinate 1,535,883 of JAJTUV010000017.1, read as the reverse complement.
TATTACATATTTTTGTGTGTTTCAGTAATTGAAAATCAATTTCTCACTTTTGTATCAGATATACCTAAGTCTCAAGACATTATAACTGTTAAAGGCCACTTTAGCCTCAGAGATGCCATCTTGTATATAGTCTCCATTTTGTACTAGGCTGAATTCTAAGAAGTAACTGAATTTCCAGAAATGGCTTCTAGCCTCAGGTGCCCCATATGAACTTAGACCACTATATCTCATTCTGTGTTTTGTTGATTAGCACCCAGTAGGGGCTGAAACCCAGTAACTGCTGACTAGGCTCTTATTGTCTGCTCTCAATCGAGGTCAAGTTGCCAGGGAAGCCAAATGTATTTGACAGATAGTAACCCATTTAAGATACCAGGTGGTGGTTGATAGTTATTCTTTCTATGGGGTTGTAATCCTCTTTAGTTCCTCAGTCCTTCCCCTAGCTCCTTCCTTGGGGTGTTCGTGCTCAGTCCGATAGTTGGCTGTGAGCATCCACATCTGAATTGTTCAGGCTCTGGCTGAGCCTCTCAGAGGATAGCTATACCAGGCTTCTGTTAGCAAGAACTACTTGGCATCATTAATACTGTCTGGGTTTGGTGTCTGCATATGGGATGGATCCATAGGTGGGACAATCTCTGGATGGCCTTTCCTGCAGTCTCTGCCCCACTTTGTCCCTGAATTTCCTTTAGACAGAAACTATTCTCGGTTAAAATTTTTGAGATGTGTGGGTGGCCCCATCACTCAACTGAGAGCCATGCCTATCCACTAGATATGGTCTCTACAGGTTCTATCTCTCCTTTGTTGTGTATCTTGACTAATATCTTCCCCGTTGGGTCCTGGGAACATCTTGCTTCCCTGACATCTTGGGCTTTTACTAACTGGAGCTCCTAGAGCTCCCAGGGACTAAACCACCAACCGAAGAGTACATGTGGAGTGACCCATGGCTCCAGCTCCATATGTAGCAGAGTATTTCCTTATCTGGCATCAATGAGAGAGGAGGCCCTTGATCCTGTGAAGGCTCAGTGCCCCAGCATAGAGGAATGCTAGGGTGGTAAGCTGGGAGTAGGTGGGGGAGCACCCTCATAGAGGTAGGAGCAGGGCAATGGGATAGGGGGGTTTGTAGAGAGGAAACCAGGAAGGGGAACAACATTTGGAATGTAAGTAAATAAAATAACCAATAAAAAAAAATAAGATAGCAGGTGTAAAAGACAGTTGGAAATATATAGCACGAATGCACCCAATTGGTTTGCCCTACCCTTGGCCTTATGCCTTTTGGTTTCTGTTTTTTTTTGCATTAGAAGGTTGCTCTACCCAGGCTTCTGCTGGCATGGTTTCGATACAGAACACAGTAATATCTCTGATATATCAGCTTTTTGAATAAAGAAACTTTTGTTGTCTCAAACTCGGTTTTCTTGGTGGATTATTTCTCAATTCTCAGACCCTAACAGATTTAAAATAATAAGTAAAACTTGAGCCAAAGGAACTCAACATTTCTACAGTTTTCTCGATTATACTTTCATATTTTATGAACAATATTATAAGAAACAAAAAAGGAACATGGAAGCAATACTATGTCACATCCTTGTGCATCCAGAGAGTGGAACTTTTATTTCCTGAGGTTTAAAAGATGTAAAGTACAATCCATAGGTGATGAGATCACTTACAATTTCTTTTTTTTTTTTCGTTCACTTACAATTTGTTAACCAAAGTAGGTGACCTGCAAGATTCACTAAGAATCTCCTGGCTAAACTCAGAAATATAGTTATTCTAAAAAAAGAAAAATAGCATGGTCTCAAAAATACTATCATTGCAATTTACTTTCAGAGGTCTGCAGACTATGTAGTGATATTATCGGCCAAGAGTGACCAAGGTAAGCCACTTCTTTTTGACACTGCAATCAACAGACATGGTTTATCTTCAAAACAAAACCAATATGTGCTTTAAATTCTGATGCAGAATCTGGTATATTTGAAGAACCCAACGGCCTGGTACCACAAAGAATCATGGATTTTACACATGAATCAGAATCTGTAGCAGTAAAGGCCATTGAGATATTTCAGCAAGTAGAGACTTTATACCAGCCTAACAGCCTGAGTTCAATTCCTCAGAGCCTCCTGGAAGAAGGAGGGAAATCAGTCCCCCAGGTTGTCCTCTGAGTCCCACAGGTTGTCCTCTGACCTCTAAATGTATACATTGGCACGCACACGTACACCCCACTAAATGAAATGTAATACAGACATAAAGGAAGTTTCTGTCGCAGCAGAGTCTGAAGTATGCACTTGAGCTACTCCTACAGTTCTCTATGTTAGTATTAAAATGATAGCGGATCCAATAAGATTTTAGAACTTAACACTCTGAACTGTTGTATCCAGGTCTAAATTCATCCCATAAATAAAGTTTGTGTTACAAGGCTACTGTCACAACCATCTTTGTTACTTTCAGTAATTATCTGCCAATAGTATTTATTGATGTTATTGTGCTAAAATCAATCAAACATTTGCTAAATTACTTACTATATAACTGAGTTGTTTTTTAGTTAAAATGATTGCCAGTCATCTTTTAGTTAAAACACATTATGGCCCAGTGTCTTTCTACATAGAAATAATGGATTTAATTTCAGAAATAGCAGGAGCAGTCTTTTGGTTCTGATGTTACTCTAGAACCTAGACTAATGCTGGCATGTTCAGGAAACATTGCTACCTTTTAAATGTGCTCTCCAGATCTCAAGAAATTGAGGGAACCTGCATTCGACTCACAACTGCAAAATTCAAGAATAAGGACAGACGGTTTTAAAACAACCCAATATTACTTACCTGTCCCTCAAAATTATATATGGAGACAATGCTTGGTGATAGTAGATAACACAAAAGTAAAGAATAATGAAGATATAATTGTGATTAATAAGTGAAAAAAAAAAAAAAAAAAAAACCAGTCTCCAAACTCCTGACAAAGAAATTTGACCTAAGCTATTGCAATCATGTGCATCAAGTGAAATTTACCTGGCCCTTCCCATTTTTTTTTTTTTTGACATGGAATTTGAAAAGGAGGATAGGTATGAAAGTATAAGACTCTCATATTGCTCATTCTTCATTCACTGACCTAAAACAGATTCTGCCACAGAAAGAAAGACTTTTTAATGAAAGAAGAAATTTTGAATATTATGTGAAAATAGGGGTTTTAAATACTGTAGTTTGATTGTGTAGGGGATTAGAGATTGATTATATCTTTTAAACCATGTTAAAGGAGAAAATGTAATATTTCTGAGTAAATTGAATATTGAAAAAATAATCAAGGTGTCTTGTAAGGATTACAATTTTGAAGTCTGAATTCTTGAATTGTATTGTAATAGCTTGCAAAAGTATGTTGCTTATTAGCATATAAAAATAATTTGAAGTTTGTGCTTTATAAGATGCATGTGGCATTTTCTCAAGTCTCAGTCTGATTCTTCTCTATATCTTCAAGAAGAGTGGTTAATAATTATATTTCAACACTACATTATAGAATTGATACAGAATGCTATTAATTTACCTGAAAATACTTAATAAGTTTTAATATGTGAAGATATCACGCCTCTTAGACAATGGGTTTTTTTTTTTTTTCATTAACAAAGGAAACAGAAGTAACAGCTTGAGTAGAATGACAGAGCCATTCATATGGTGTTAGAAAAGGACAACAGTCTGCCTCTTAAAAAAAAAAGTCATAAGTGTGCTTAAATAGTAGTACGTGTTTACAAGTGCTTTTTATCAACATTTTAAAATGTTATAGGCAAGCATGAGTAATTTTAGTGCATTTTCAAAAATGTGACCTCAAATTCATGTGGATACATGTCAAAAAAGAATGTGCATTAAATTGGGATGTTATCAAATACAAGTGAGATACAAAGAAATTCAGAGAAAATAGTTATGAATAGATGATGAAAGGAGACTTCTTCACCCCATCATCTTACTACTAATCTATGGAGTGGTGTTTCTTATCACTAATTCACTATGGAATGGAAGTTAAAACAAATATTTAGATAGATAAAGACATTTAATGTTTTGAAATTTTCATGTATGTTAATATAACTGTACCACTATGTGTTCTACATTTTATTCGGAAATGAATTACCAATCGAGAAATAATATCACACGGACTCCCTGAGTCTTCCCTATTTCTAGGGTTTGGCATACCAGAGATGATCCAACTTTATTATACTTGCTGTACCAGCAGAGGAGCTTCAGTCTACAAGGAACTTTGCAGTCAATTACCACAGCAGAAAATCTCATTTGGGGTGGCAGCTGGCCTTTGAGAAAGGAAGCACTGGAGAGTGGGCAGCAAGGATTCCAAGTGAGTTATCATACACCATATCAACTAGAAGACAATCAATAAACAAAAACAAGAGAAGAGATACATCCACTAGATTCAGCAAAGGAAAGCACAAGGTATGCATTAGTGTTTACTTCAGCCATTAAAAGTATTTGTTGTTGTTGTACAGGACTACAGTTCATAGTTCAGTTTTTAGCATCCATATCTGGTGGCTCATAACTATGTAGTCATTCCATGCCCAGGACATCGTTGCCTGGTGTCTGTGGACATCTTCACAAACATACGCACAGACCCACATCCTTATACAAAAATTTACTTTTTTATTGGATATTTTATTTACATTTCAGATGTTATCCCCTTTTCCCATTTCTCCCCACCCAGAAACCACCCTATCCTATCCCCCCTCCTCCTATTTCTATGAGGATGTGCTTTGTCCTATTGACAATGTCCTTTGCCTTACAGAAACTTTGCAATTTTATGATTTGTCAATTCTTGATCTTAAAGCATAAGCCATTGGTGTTCTGTTCAGAACTTTTCCCTGTGCCCAGGTATTCAAGGTTCTTATCCACCTTCTCTTCTATTAGTTTCTGTGTATCTGGTTTTATGTGTGGTCCTTTATCTACTTGGACTTGAGCTTTGTACAAGGAGATAAGAATGGATCAATTTGCATTCTTCTACATGCTGACCTCCAGTTGAACCAGCACCATTTGTTGAAAATGCTGTCCTTTCTCCACTGGATGGTTTTAGCTCTTTGTCAAAGATCAAATGACCATAGGTGTGTGGGTTCATTTCTCGGTCTTCAGTTCTATTCCATTGATCTTCCTGCCTGTCTCTGTACCAATACCATGCAGTTTTTATCACTATTATTTCTCTGTAGTACAGCTTGAGGTCAGGGATGGTGATTCCCCAGAAGTTCTTTTATTGTTGAGAACAGTTCTCACTATTCTGTTTTGTTATTTGTTTGTTTGTTATTCCAATGAATTTTCAAATTGCTCTTTCTATCTCTATGAAGAATTGAGTTCAAATTTTGATGGGAATGCATTGAATTTGTTACATAATTATCAAAACATCAAATGTACAAAACAAAGAAAAGTACTAAAAGCAGTAAGAAAAAGGTCAACATATAAAATTTATCTTTTTAATTAGTAATTTTAATTTGTCTCTCAATATCTGTGGTACCCATTATTAACCTAGAAATTAAACTTGACTGAACATATTTTACTATACTTTACTATTTAAATTTTATACAATATATTTTGATTTTTTTCTCCATTTCTTCCATTACTGCCTCCAGATCTTTCTACCTCTCTATGCACTTGATTTCATGTTCTTTCTCTCTTTCAAAATGAAAACAAAATAAAATGAAAATTCCAACATTGAAAATCAAATAAATCAAATAAGAAGTGAACACAAAAAGGACAAAAATTAACAAAATAAAAATAAAATGAAATGAAAAACCCACAAAATAAAACCAGGAGTTACATGTTGGTCAACAACTCCTGGCCAAGAGGTTTGACCTCCATTAAAAATTCTCTGTTTATTTAACTGATTGGTTTTCTGCTCCATAAGCTCACAATCATCTGCCGTTCTTCTCTCTTAAGTTATTATATTTGCACAGTCATATCTCCAGCTTTCTAAGGACTCCTAATGTGAAGTCAAACCTAGCATGATTGGGAGTGTGTTCTACAGATCTCCAGATTTTATTGTCATTTTCTGACTAATAGTTTTCTTCACCTTTATCAAGTATTTTTCTCATCTCTGTAGAAAATTTATAAAGTTTCTGGTAGAATGAAGGTATGAATGGAAAATGCAGGCTACATAAATTATAAGGCCAAATGAATGCCCATTAAATGACAGATATCGCACATATAAGGTGCTTCAGAAAACTACTTCCAGTGAGGTATGGATAGGACCACATAGCTAAGCTTAATAGTAGAATAGAAATAGATTCAAATAGAAAAGAAGAAACATTTCACACACATCTTCATGCTATTAAACATGAAGATATATGAAGTTATTAAACATATAGTCAGTCAGAAATGTCCCTTTTATAATACTGTATATGAAAGAATATAAAATAACATATCATTCATCCTTTCACATAAATTATAAACAGCATTCTCTTTAAATTAACATGACTTAAGTGAAAAATGATCTCTTCTGTTATCCTTTACCCTACCTTTAATGTTTCTGTATATATTTTGAATAAAAGTATCTCATTTTGACTTCTTAAATATAGGGCTTAAAATAATTCTCTACATCAATATCTGAATGAAAATCTTCCTTTCCAAGTGTCAAACACTAAAATATAGAGTGCTTAGAATCCTTATTTAGGGAATGTAATTTCTAAGATTTAATGAGTATTCATATCTTTTAGAAAATATTTTTACTCATATGTGTCTATCTATATGAATGTATGTCATGTTTGTGAAGGGAATCAAATCCCTTGAATCTGTATTTACAAGGTGACTCTTAGCATTTACATATGGAGCTGGGAACTGAACTCTGGTTCTCTGGAAGTTCTTCAAGGCCATTAACCATTGAAATATATTTTGAGCCTGATTATGTATTTCTCTAACATTGATTCCACTACAGACGTGGAAGCTCTTGGAACATCATAACACAGTCATATGCTATTGTTATCTTCTGTATTGTGACACTATGTTAATTTGATGACCACTTTTGTCATCTTCATCTGTATGGCTAAAATGATATGTTAGTTTAAATTATTCAAATAAAATCTACCTGTGATCTATGCATGCAGAGTTTAGAGAAGATGTATTAATATATGTTTCACTAAGTTAATAGAAATCGTAAGTACAGCTCACATAAATATCACTGTTAAAGCTCTGATTGTTTTACTACAGTTTTCTCAACTCCAGTTTTATCATCTGATTTTACAGAACTGTCTTTTTTCCAAGGATTAAATAACTGAGCTGTGAAATTAGTTGTTGTTCACTGTATATGCTTCAGATGCAATTTGAATGGAGGGAGCAAGGGAAAATAACTCTCCCTTGAAACATCAGTGAGTTGAATTCCTGGGAAATGCTTAGTGAAAACAATAAATTAAAATGAGTGCAAGGAAATGTCTTTTATGCAACTCATAATTAACCCTTGGAATCCTGCCATAATATTTTATGAAGGCAAATAACTTACTGAGACTCAACAAGAAATTAGACTCTATATCTGAATAAGAATGCCATTTGCAGTTAATCTGCCTCTATTGAAAATTATGAAGGTGATAAATGATCATGATCTTCCTTTAAGTGATCACAAGGGAATCCAAGAGAGATACCGTTCTTTGAGAAACAATGTCAGGATTTAGTCAAGTGTTCTGAAGGCTTGGATGATTTTGGTCTTGTCAAATTTTCAGTTTTGAAAGTATTGTCTTTAAAAATATATAAATATCCTTGCAAACAATTTTTGCACATTAATGTGTACATATAAGGATTATTTTTCCTAGTTTGAAGTGTTAAATTTTCCTTTCTTATTTTTCTTTAATTAATTTATTTATGAATTCACTTTATCTACAGACCACAGCTCCCCTTTTCTCCCAATCCTTCCTCAATAGTACCTCCCGCAAGCTTCTTCTTTGAGAAGGAAGCCCCCATTGGGTATCAATCCACTGTAGCACAAGTCGCTGAGAGTCTAGGCATATCTTCTCTCACTGACGCAAGACAAGGTAGCCCAGTTTGGATAATGGAATCTACAGGCAGGTAACAGATTCAGAAACTGTCCCAGTCTAGGTGTTGGGGGACCCTCATGAAGACCAAGCTTCACATCTTGTGTGGGTAGCTTAGGCCCTGCCCATGGTTGTTGCTCTTTGATTGGTGGTTCAGTCTCTAGGAGACCCCAAGGGTCCGGATTAGTTGACTCTGATAGTCTTCTTGTTCTTCCCTTTGTGTCCCTCAGTCCTTTCTCAACTGCTTCTAGGAACCTCTCAGACGATAGTTAATGCTAGGCTCCTGTCTACAAGCATAACAGAGTATCATTAATACTCTTCAGGATTCATTCTTGTCCATGGGATGGGTCACAAGTCAGGCCAGTCATTGGATGGTCATTCCCTCTGTCTCTACTCATCTTTGTCCCTGCGCATCTTACGACTGACATATTTCGGGGTGAAAGATTTGTGGGTGCTTGGTGTCCTTAGCCTTCCACTGGGAGTCCTGCTTGGCTAAAAGAGGTAGCCACTTCAGGCTTTACATCCCCATTACCCCAAAGACTCTTTGGAGACTCCCCTACTACAGGTTCTGGCACATCCTACAGATGCTCATCTACTAGCCACGTTCATTCTCTTTCCCCTGCTCTCCCTACACCCATTCCCCACTGCCCTTGCCCTATTTCTCTACACATGCCCTATCCCATCCAGTACCCTTCATCCACCTAACTCTGAGGTTTATTTTATTTCCCCTTCTGAGATTCCACTTTTGAGTGAGATGATTTCTTGGGCCACCTTGTTAATTGGCTTCTTTGGGTATGTGGACAGTAGCGTGATTATCCTTTACTTTATGGTTAATACCCACTTATAAGTGAGTACATACCATGTGTTTTTCTGGGTCTGGGTTACCTCACTCAGCATGATATTTTCTAGTTCTTTTTATTTCCTGATTATTTCATGATGTCACTGTTTTAAATAGCTGTGTAGTCGTCCATTGTGTAAACATAGAATATTTTCTTTATCCATTGTTTAGTTGAGGGATACCTAAGTTGTTTCCAGTTTCTGGCTATGACAAATAAAGCTACTATGAATGTAGTTGAGTATGTGTCCTTGTGTTTTGGTGGAGCATCTTTTAGGTAAAAGCCCAGGAGTGATACAGCTGGATCTTGGGTTATAACTGTTTCCAATTTCTGAGAAACTACCAAATTGATTTCCAGAGTAGTTGTACAAGCTTGCACTCCCTTCAGAAATGTGTAAGTGTTCTCCTTGCTCTATATCCTCAACAGCATCTGCTGTCATCTGAGTTTTTGATCTTAGCATTCTGACTGGTGTGAGGTGGAATCTCAGGGTTGTTTTGATTTGCATTTCCCTGATAACTAAGGACTGTGAACCTCAAGTGTTTCTTAGCTATTTGAGATTCCTTGTTGAAAATTCTCTGTTTAGTTCTGTACCTTCTTGAGGATGATTTAACTCCACCCTCAATCATTTTGTCATTTCCATGTCAGTATGTTGTTTATTCTCTGTCATGTGCAGTGGATACAATAAGTATGCAGAATAAAGTATCTAATATATAGAAATAAATAGGTAGTCAGTGGATTTGAAAATTCCATGGAGTAATTGTGTGTGCCACAGTGGGCCTTCACATAGGATGTCTTCCCAGGAGAAAGCTGCATGAAAGAATGAGCAAAATGAGAAATCTCCAAAATCAGATTTGCTATGATTTTATGTAATAAATTGTAACTGAATTGATAAAGCTTTAAATTAGATATTAATTTTTAACAGATATTTTTAAGAAAGTCTGAGTATCTTACATCATTTAGGGACAAACAAGGGAAGGACTGATTGTCTTATCATTAACACTTGGAATTACTGGATTTTAAATGTTTTCCTTTTTTAATATTGTTTATAATATATTAAGGCATTTCATATCTTTTCATGTCATTTAATTGATAAAAATCAGAGCATAGTAAGTCAATGTTGTACTTCCATCAGAAATTGTCAGCTGAAATCAAATACTAAAGTGTGTCATTTAGAATGACTTCCATTTATACTACTTCAGCCTTTCTTTTTTCTATTTTAAAAGTCATTATTTTTGTCATTATTAACATTGCTTCCTGAATTCTACTTTAAGGGAACTATCGAATTGCAATAATTTGAGTTATAAAGTATGTATTTGGGTATGCATAAGACATGGCAACAACATTTAAAGATAATATTTGGATAAATATGAGTTATGAGTCAGAGTAAATTACATTTTTTTCATTTTCATTTGTCAGAGGCCTTTTATCATAGATTATGGTACAACAGACCGCTGAGGTTAAACTGATGAAAATGAAACTTTAATTAAACCATAGGATGGATGAGTGGAGTAACAAATGCTTTGGATATAGTTTTTAAAATATTTTTATGGAGGGTACAATGGCATAATTTTCTCAAAAGGTGAATTTCTCAAGCCAACAGAGAGGTCTGTGTATAGAAAGATAAGTTTAGTCTTATATTAAACTTTCAGGGTTACTAATATGAATATTTTAGCTATATAGCTTGCATGAACATTCATTCTTATTTGCTGTTTAAATGATTATAGAGGAACAAAGTTTATGTGTGATTGTATATCTCATTAGGACCCTGAACCTCTCAATCTCTTGTAGGACTGTAGTCATTTATCACTATCATTAATCCTGATTAGAATAAGCATAGTGATAAAGAAAATGTCAACAACCATGTTTTTCTTCATTGCATTTTAATGTCTATTATGATACATAAGGTAAGTTCTCAATCTAAATGTTTTCATGTTTGTGTGTGTGTTGTGAAGTGTGTTGAGTGTGAGGCTTGTCCTGTTTTGAGTGGTTCTTGATCTATAGAACGTGTTATTTGACTGGCATTTGGGTCATATCTTTTAACATTTACTAAGTCTCAAATTTCATTTTGTAGAAAGTATTTTAACTATTTCTCACTTCATATCTCTCTCATCTATTATACTAATTTCTGATTAGTAGTACAATTAATGTGCCCTAATTACAGAGACATATGGTACTTACAAATCTGAGTCTGATATTTGCAGTAAATAATAAAAAAGAGCAATGAATATATTTCATGACTAGCCTCGGTGATGTTTTCTGCTACCTAATTTAGTTGCAGTTGTGGTTTGTGTGGTAGTGTCTATGACAAAAGATTTTTTTTCTCATGTTTAATGCTAACTGCTCATGAGCCATTCCTCTTCCCCTGCCCCATATGTCATTTCATTTCTAAGTCCAGGTTACAGAAGGAGAAGCTCCCATCTGGGATTGCCATTTGCATGGTTTGCAAAAGACTTGGCTGAATCACACAATGGCTCCCTTAGCCTTTTTCTTGGATGAAGATCATTCATTTTCACTTGTCAAAATAACTCACATGGCTAGACACTACATTAATTTGGCATGAATTTTTCACTTGTCCAGAAGGAGTTGTAAGCATTCATATCACAAAGAATCAGAATGTATTATTACTTCACATGATGGTATGTATAAAGTAAAATTTATCTTCTAGAATGCGCATTTGTTAATCATACTTACTTTGGACTCTGGAGCTTTAATTTACTTTATATTAAATGTCTACATGTTCCAGATGAAGAATTTTCAGTGTATATAGTAATAAATAAGTTGTAAATGTACACAACTCTTTAAGAGGAAGATGCAGATTCAGAAGCTCTAAGAGAACTGTTGGAGATATGAATCTAAGCATCGCTTCCAGCAAAAGGTATTTAATCTTTGGTTCACCCTGAGTAGATCATATGCATTCTTTTCCACCCTGAATAGAGTTTAAACAAGAAAATAAGACAAGGGAAATAAAGTTAAATATTGGAAAGTAATAAATGGGTCTTCATAGATGAGGAATCAGTTGATCATGTTATTAATGTCAGGTTAGTGAGGATCAGGCTTTAAACAAAAATACTACATTAGATTCATCTGCTTTAAAGCATCTTGAATTTAGTTTCATTGTTGATAGTTTTTCTTCACTCTGAGTTCCTCTGTTCCAGACACACAGAACTTTATTCATTCTTTCTATATTACATATTCTTTGGTTCTTACTCAAGGTTAGTCCTTGGATTTTCCTTTGTGTTTCATTACATCAACAGGGTATCTTTCTACAATCTGACTTTCCTTCAATTTCATACATATTTTTGTCTTAGTCATTATAACTTATGGTTTTATATTCTGCAGTTTGATTTCATCACAGCTATTCCATATAAGGATATTGGATACAGGTCAGTGATATGGATTAGTGGGAAAAAATCCTGCCATGCAAACCATAAATCCAAAATTGGGCTAGGAAAAAGAAAGAAAGAAAGAAAGAAAAGAAAGAAAGAAAGAAAGAAAGAAAGAAAGAAAGAAAGAAAGAAAGAAAGAAAAAAAAAGGGAAGGAAGAAAAAAGGAAGGAAGGAAAAAAGGAAGGAAGGAAGGAAGGAAGGAAGGAAGGAAGGAAGGAAGATTGGTGTCTTGGTTACAAAACCTATGGAAAATTTTCCCACCAAAAACCTGTCATCTTTTAATTCTAACCTACCCCAAAACATTCCATGATGCAAGATTAAGTATGCATGCACCAGAAATTGGACTTAGAACAGGATGAAAAGAAAACATTGGAATGTTTTATGACATTTTTAATGGTATGCTCTTTAAGCTGGAAATTGTTGTCTTACAGAAGAAATATTAAATTCCCATCTTATTTACAAATTCATTGTGTAGATGAAAAAGTGTAAGCCAGCCTAATGATGAGGTTATAACTCAAGAGAAAATGACCACACAGAGACTATACTTACTTTAAGGTAGCTGAAGCTGAAGGTGATAACCTGAAACACAACCAGGATACATTTTGTGACCCAATATGAGTTTTTTTGACCTGAGTTGTTTTGTTTTAATTATAAATGTTCATTAATATCAAATGCTGGGCTTACAAACAGCTGCACCTGATGAAAATTGCTTTTTCTCAATGGTCCCTAGATATTGTTTTAAATGAACACAGAATTATTTCTTTTGTTTATTTTTTTCAGTTTTGTTTGTTTGTTTTGTTTGTTTGTTTTAAGGATATTGGATGTGTGGAATTATCCCTAAGGGCTATATATATTTTTTACCTTCTTCCTTTACATGAATGATACTGACAAAGGCTTTTAGTATTAGTTCACAAGCAAGTCTGAAAATACAAACGCTGACCTTCATCCTAATGTGCTCAGTATGTGCTGTCATCACTCATGATATGACATAACAGCTGTTTGATAACTGACTACAATCAATCTTCCTCACTTGCCTGATTCAGCAAGCTGATTGCTCTGAAGTCATTCTATCAGAGAGAACTGATTGCATTCTGGGAGTTTGTTTTATGCTGTATCACCTTTTAGGATTCTGACAAAATTGTTAATAGAGCAATACAATGTATATGCAAGCTTTATTTAAATAAATATACCATTGAAACTCTATTCTATGTCAAAATTAGAACTGGAGAATTTGGTATTAGTAACAGCATAATCATGAGTATCTTTGATATCTTACCATTAGTTATTTATATAATCATTATTTTCATTATCAGCTGGCATGGGGGCTCATGCTTTTTAATTTGCATCTAGACCATATTGCAGAAGGACAAGTTAGAGGCCAACTTGAGCTACGTAGTGTGTTCTGTGCCTGGCTAACATAATGAGCATCTTTTGAAAACGAAAAACGGGATGGGGGTGGAGAGAAGAAGAAAATGAAATTTTTAATGCATGAACTAGAAGACAAAATTCAAATATGAATGAAAGAATGCTATTTTAAACACTTATTTATATTCAAATATTAGCTTCCTTAATCCTATATTAAAAATGAAGAGCAGTTAGAAAATAATGCTCCTAAGACATGAAATTAAGGAAAAGGTAGATGTACAGCACTGTTTGAAGTCATTTTAGTTTCTTTGCCTTTGGTACTTGAGAGAATAATGTTTTTGAGTAATATTGTGCTTCACATTTCCTTGCTAAACGTTTTGTGAGCTTGAAAGTAATACATATAAGTATCAAGTGACAATTTATGCATTACTGACAGTACTAATACACTATTGAGTGCGTGACCACCCAGAAAGTAGGAACATGGCCAGATAGGTACTTCCTCATATCTAGGAGAGATGAGGGTCACCAACAGCCTTCAAGACTCTACTCTGGTCCAGACATACAAATATCTTGAAAAGTCCACTAGGTGGTACTATAAATGGCATATATGTCTGAACGTAGACACCCCTGAGTATTATATTATAAATGCTCTTATGACTACATACATAATTAAGTCTGATTCTGTTAAATCGATTGTGGTACTAGTAAGATTTTAAAAATGTGCTACTGTTCCATTACAGTTCACACTGCAGTGAGCTTCTGCTGTGGAATTTTACATAGTTTACTATTTTAAACTTGAGTAGGTTTTTAACAGTTGAATGGAGAACTTCTGTTTAATGTTGAATGGGAGTACTTAATTGTTACCATTTTGTCTCATCAGTTTCTGTTGAAGCAAGAAATGATTTTAAAATGATGACTGTGATGTTAAGGGTACAGAAAGGTGATGGCAACTGATGAATATTGTTATGTTGTTGATATAATGTCATTGTTTCTTCAGCTGAAAAGCCAATTACATGGCCACTCTATCCAAGGGAGGATATCATCTCTCAAGCCTGATGAAATAGTTTGGTAATGATTTCCTAACACATTTACAAGTTTTATTATTAATAAATTTTGATCTTTGACAATATCAAACCTCTATATAATTACCTTCCTCTACCTATTTTGTCTTCTGCCTGTGCCAGCTCCTGTCTCCTATCCTGTGAAGGGTATTCCTGGTTGTCAACTTGACATCTGGAATGAACTAGAATCCAGAAAGGGAGTTCACACCTGTGAGAGATGTTTGGTTTGGATTGAAGTAGGGGAATCCACTTCTAGTCTGAACCTCTGAGTTAGGAAGACACACAACTTTTATACAGATTTTGCTACCACATCCACTCTTAACTTGCATTAGAGAATCTACTTCTTTGGATATCTACATATATTGAAGACCAGGTTAAACATTCATCCTTGTGGACAGAATAACTACTGAATTCTTGGACTTTCTGTTCACAATCAGCTATTGTTGGATTAACTGGACTACAGCCTGAAAGTCATTCAATAAATCTACTATATATTAAATATTAATATGTATTTTATACAGTCTTGGGTCTCTGCCTTCATGTCAATTCATTGCAAAGACAGGCTTGACTAAACAGAATTGAAAAGCTTAAGTCCTTGTCTGTTGCTATAATTATACGAATTTGGAATAAATTTTGATATTATGTCAATGTAGCTAAGCAACAATAGTAAATCTAAGCTCAAGGCTTAGAACTTCTTTAAATCTAAGCCTCAGGGCTTAGAACTTCTTTAGTTACAGGAGCAAGCTTCAGAGAGTGGTGGGTTACTCTCATAATAATTGTACCACTATTGCTCCAGTGGGCACATTTTACCTGGCAGTTTTCTATTGTAGTTTATATCTGTTCATATAGAGTTTAAAACTGACATAAATTATTGTTTTCTTTCCATTTTATTGTCTAGGGAGTATATCACCATTTACAAGTTAGTACCATATATGTACAATCATTTGTCCTAAGGATACTTTAAGTTAGATCCGCTTCTTTTTTTATAACTGCGAATTTGCTTTGCATTTGTTTTCTTCATCATCATTATTATTGTTGTTGTTATTATTATTCATTATTATTATTATGTTTACATCCCAGTCGTTATCCCCCTTGGTCCCTCCTCCCACAGTTCCTATCCCTATTTCTCTTCTTCCTTGCCTCTGAGAGGGTGCTCCGCACCAACCAGGCCTCCCACTTCCCTGGAGCCTTAAGCTTCTCAAGGATTAAGCACATCTCCCACTGAGGCCTGACCATGAAATCCTCTGCTGTACATCATGGCATCAGTAATAGTGTCAGGCCTTGTACCCTCCCAGGAGATGGGTCCCAAGTTGGGATGGTCATTGGATAACCTTTCCTTTAGTGTCTTCTCCATTTCTGTTCCTGCAGTTCATGTATGACCTTTGGGGTCTGCAATTAATTCCTCTTTAATTCTCAGGCCCAGTCTAATTTCTGTTACCAATTATTAAATTTCAATTTCAAAGTAACTCTATGTGTATTATAGCTTTTAATGTAAAATAACCGTTGGAGGTTCACAGAGAAGAATTAAAATATAAATTTCCATCCCTTTAATCCCTCTACCTCACCAGTGTAAAATGAACAGTGTCTGGAAAAGGCAATGGTTAATTTATTTGTACTTAGTTTAACCTCTTCGGGCTGTTGACACTAGAACTGGCTAATCGCAAACTTATTAAGAACTATTAAATTCTCATTAGTGATACCTCTAGGTTACAGCCATGTGGCACAAGTCATCATTTAGTAGTAAATATTAAAGGATATTTATGAAAGGAGAGAAAGGCATGCTTGCATTATTCAGGAGAAAATACAAGGTTAGAACTTAATTGGTATCAAAAGCAGGTCAGGGGCTAATTATGATTTCAGTTCCATGTAACATTACCTTCTCAATTCAAGACCTCTAATTGTTTCTGGCAATGCCATGGATAGGAGCATAAAGTGTTTCCAGAAATATGAGCAGCTCAGAATCATTGTTAAACTCAGGTTGTCTACACAATTAATAATGTAGTGTAATTTTATCTGTAGTAGTTTTCAGAATGGTTTGTTACGAGAAAGGCAATATTAATCCACCTTCCAGAGAGAGTCTATGTAGGTAGGTGAGAAATTAAAGCTGAGATCAAACGTATGTATCAATTAATCCATTGTTACTTGGAAGTCTATATATGAACTGTAATGTGACATGTCAATTATTAACATTAATTTTTTTCTGTTTTTGCATGCCATTGATGTATTAAAGAACAGAAAATAACTTTACAAACTGGAAGATGGTACTATTGCAAAGCTGTCTCAAATTGTATTTAAAAGTGTGTCTAATTCAATATATCAAAGACAAAGCTAAACTTATGCCATATCAGACCAGCATGGGTTCTTTGTGAACATTTATATGCTAAATCTTCTTTAAAAGAACACATAATAGTATTATATAATCAAAACAGTCAATAACATTGGTGGACATTAAATAGCTATTTGAACTAACTACAAGCTTCCTCAAATTTATTAGTTCTCTTTCCATTGTCTTGTCTTATAGAAACTATTTGTTAGATCTTTTAAAAAAAATAAATTTATTACTTTTAGGTTGAGCATTTGTCTTTGATTTGTTTGAACACTTTTCATTAAACTTTTGTTCATATAGAGAATAATTTACTTACATATTAATATATTATATATTTTTGTATATGTTTGTATACATATATGTAAACACACACATATATATTTAGATAGATAGATTGATAGATGATACATACATACATACATACATACATACATACATAGATGATAGGTGAGAATTTAAAGCTGTGATCAAAGCAAATGTTCAGAATTACGAAAACACAGAAAAAACCCACACAAACTTTTGGAAAAGGCTGAAATTCCAAACCTGTTGTCTTTAAATGATCTGTTAAAAATTTACATTTGATATTAGCATTTATACTGATATGTGAACATTTGTGTTATCAATGTCACCACTTATTTAAATCTTCTCATCAGTATGCTTCTATAGATAAAGTATAGTTCACTGCTCTGTAACATATAAACTAAAGCATTGTACTGTAAAGTGCCAGAATTCATATTAAAACATCTTACTAACAGCAGAAGAGTTTTTTAATTTTCCTAATTCTGTTTCTTTATCTATAAAGTATATTGAGACAGAGTCTCAGCTAGTGGAACTATTTTTTCAGTCTGATTATAGATAACTTTATAGGAAGAATTTACGGGATTGACAATTATAATTCTCAATAGACACTGATTTTGAGAACATGTTATGAAATTTAAAAGATGAACCTATCAGTAATATGCAATGTATTTTACATATGTATATTAAATCACATGAGAGAAAATAAGCTTTAAAATTAAAGATTATTCTTTTAAGCTTTTAAGCTTTGTCAATGTCTTCATTTTTATTGTGAACTTCCTTTGCTAGGTACTAGAAGTTCATAATCTTTTTTCTCCTTCAGACGTTTGGAATTCTCAAACATCACCTATTCCATGTCAAATCGAGTTGAGACAGAGTTTTATACTGAAAATGTATAGTGTAATAAACTAAAAATATTGTCAATGAGACAGATCCTAAATATTTCAAACATGTAAATAGACACTTGATATTTGATTGTGAAAGATATCTGTGCATGTGGTCTGCCAGTAGGTATACAAAGTGCTAGATGACCATGGAGAACAATGCATGATTTTCTTCATATATTTAATTACATTAAAGTTTATAGAATCTCCAATTTAGAAGATACAGTGCATGTTTTTACTTTCACCACTGCAGTTTCAAATACCATAACCAATTTATGAAGTGAATCCTCCTGGGCTACAATAAGGACTCAGAATTGATATTTATTTTTTTCTTATTTATTGATTCTTCATTCTTAAATTGAATAAGAATGTATTTGTGTTATTTGTATCATTTGGTTTGGTTTAGATTGACAGTTTACAAGAGCAAGCTTGTAGGAGACATGGCAACAGCTTCCTGGCAACAGCTCCATTAACACGTGAATGATTGCCAGCCTGGACTCTGTTCATTGTTAAAATAATAATGAATACGAACACTTTCCTGCATCCCATTTCTAGCTTGTTCATATATATGTAGTGTTTAGCTGCTTTTTGTTTAAAACATCCTATTAGAGGATACCATGAGGATAAGTATTCGACCAAACCTAAAACTTATTTTTCTCAGATGTTTACTGGAAAATTTTTATCTGAAGCTTAAAATGACAGCAGATAGATTTTGCAAAGTGAAATAGATCAAGTTGATCATATATATATATTATATATATATATGTATATATGTGCTATATACATATATTATGTATATGCTATATACATATATATATATTATATGATATATATTATATATATATATATTGTGTGTGTGTGTGTGTGTGTGTGTGTGTGTGTGTGCTAAAAAGGAGCTTCCACAAGGATTGATTATAAATAAATTTTAATTAAGTCAGGAATTTCTAAATTGGAAAATTGTCCTCTAATCCTAAAGCAAAGTCTACTCAGTTACCTTAGATGTTTGCTTTTGTTTGTGTCCTAATTGAAAAATAATCAATTAAAATATTTTATCAATAAATTGTTTTTACATGTCTCAATTTTGAACATGTGTCCATGAAAATGGATTGAATATATATGGATACAATTATACATGTCATCTACACATGGTGGTTTTTATGAGGAATGTTTGCCACAGGTTGTTATATTTGAGCAATTTGCAAAACAAAACAAAACTAAGACTTTGATTCTGTCAATTAAAATTGATTTATAATCAACCTTGAATAATAATTGATATTTTGATATGGCCATGCCTATGTCAACACTTGGGACATTATTCATTCTTGGATTCCTCACCTTCCTGCTGTTATGATTTTGTTTTACAGCAACAGAAAATTACTAATATAACATATAAAATATCTATGTAGGCATGGTATACATAATTTGGATACACACACACACACACAACATATAATCAATTATTTTCAAGGTGGTTGGTATCAGATGTGTTCAGATCTTGGCTGTTTGGGATATTTAGAAACTTTCTATGTTCTAAATCTGATTTTCTATTTTTTGAATATGATCCAAGTTGATATGTAAAATTTATTTGTATTTCAAATTTGTATACACAACGGGAAGATCTTAATAATACATTCAATATGATGTGTTTTCACCACTATTTTACTTTTACATTTTTCACAGTTCTCTCAATGTTTTCAAATGTTCTCCACAATTAGCATTTGTTTCGATAATATTGGTTTACCAGGATTATCTCTACAATCCTTCTTTATGGTAAAGCTTACCATTATAAACTCCTTTCTACATGACAGAGCATGCATTCCTTTTGTTTTAAATTGGATATTTTCTTTATTTACATTTCAAATGTTATCCCTTCTTCCTATTCCCCACCCCTGAAAACCACTATTCCACCCTCCTCCCCTTGCTTCTATGAGGGTGTTCTCCCACATCCCCACCACTCCTGCCTCCCTGCCCTCGAATTCCCCTACACTGGGGCATCTAACCTTCACATGACCAAGGTCCTCTTCTCCCATTGATGCCAAACAAGGCCATCCTCTGCTACATATGCAGCTGGAGCCATGGGTCCCTCCATGTGTACTCCTTGGTTGGTGGTTTACTCCCTGGGAGCTCTGGTCCGGTTGTTTGGTTTTTTTTTTGTTATTTTTTTGGGGGTAGGGGTGTTTCGAGACAGGATTTCTCTGTGTAGCCCTGGCTGTCCTGGAACTCACTCTGTAGACCAGGCTGGCCTCAAACTCAGAAATCCGCCTGCCTCTGCCTCTGCCTCTGTCTCCCAAGTGCTGGGATTAAAGGCGTGTGCCACCACTGCCTAGCTGTAGGAAACATTCTAAATAAACAAATTACTTCAACATTTAAAAATACATGTCACAAAAATGTGTGTGTGTGTGTGTGTGTGTGTGTGTGTGTGTGTGTGTGTGTATGTGCGTGTATTTGTTATGGACAAATGTGTTTAGGCTCAGCTAGGTGGTAGATGGATCCTTAAAACACATGAGAGTTATATTAGTAACATGTTGCCTAGGAACTTGGCTGTGGGTGCAAACACTGGTCCAGATTACTCATAAGAAAGGAGCTATTTCCAAAGTGAGTGACTCAAGGGACCATAATTACATAGTATCCACATCTAAAGTCTGGGCATAGAAACTATTTGGCCACACAGACAGAGGACTTACTCATAAGGAAAGGGGAAAAATCATACATTTTTATCAAAGACTATTCAAAGACCTTGAGTTCAACTTTTGTTCTTCATAAAATTTTGTCTTATACACATGCTTGTGATACAGTCTTGCTTTCCATTGGGAAGAGATGGTTTCTACTTTTCTATTTCCATTCACTTCCTATTTAAATAATTTCTTTTATATTTAAATTTATAAGCTAAATAAAACTATTATCAGTAAATAAATTTGTATTTAACTGAGGGTATACTTAAAAATGACACATTATAAGCTTATTATTATTCTATATATTGTAATCAACTTGTAGTTTAAAGAAATACTTCAAGATTTCAGAAATGATTAAGCCAATCACAGTTAAAATAAGCTTCTTTGCATTAGAAATCTCTAATAAATACACATACATTTATTAACTAACCATTAAAATGTTCAAATAAACTGTTTCATGATTTTCAATGATTTTTATTTTTTTGAAATGTTACTAATTACTATGGCTACAGTATTAATGATTAGGATGATTTCAGTTATTCTTTTAATATTTGGAAAACAACATGCCAAATATCCATTTATCAATATATTCTGAAGAGTAATAATTTGAAAGTTTGTCATGGATGAATCAAAAATTATCAACATTTTAAAATAAGTGACTTTTTAAACACTTATTTAATATTATTTTACACAAGGGTCTCTTGCAATTACTATTTTGCTGGATTAACTATGAAGCTCTCTAGATACAATAATTATACTAATATATTTGTATAGCAAAGATGATTTATGTGAGTTCCTCGTAAAGCATTTAAATTACAGTTTCTTTAATATTCTATTATTGTTTCTCAAAAATAATGCAAATATGAACATGGTGATTTGCTTTACATATAGATGTACTTCTAATTTTATAACAATGTCATATGTTTAAAAAGAGGTGATAATTAAAAATAACCTCCTAAATCTTATTTTTTTAGGAAACAAAATATCAGTAATCTAAGATCCTAAAGCAGTCATTTTGTTTTCCTTCTTCTTCTGGGTAGCAAAATGACAGAGCTTCTTGACTCACATAAGTCATAAAGAGTTGTTTATTAATGACAACTATAAAAAGAGAGAGTTAGTTTTTTAAACATTTTACAAAACAGCAATTTCAATATAGCAAGCACAGAAAGCCAAATTGACACGTGGACACAAGTTACTTGTATTACAAACTAAAAGAAACCATGAACTCAGGCACAAAATATATTCCTGCCCTGTGATGTTGGGTACTATGTGTGGTAGGACTCTATAATAATGGATCCAATAGCACAGGTCAGTATAAAGAAGGTGCTTACTATAGTAATTGGCTCCCAATTCTGTGTCAAGATGACTTTATGTAACTTGTCTTCATTTTCCCAAATAGTTTTTATGATGTCAGTAAAAGTTCAGAGGGCTAAGAAACGAACAGCTGTTGCAATAATTCCAAGACTGAAGTACTGGGACTCTTATGTATGGACATACTGCTGAATCGTCCTAGCTAAAAAAGCAGAAAAAGAAAATTCCCTTGTCTGTATTCTGTTATATTGGAGCTTTCAAGTGTTTAGAGAATGCTTACTAACATTGGTAAGTTGGAGTCTTGTGAGTTTAACAATTTAATCTCTTCCAGTGACATTCTCACAGGTACCTAGAAATATTGTTTTTACAAATATTTGAGATTACTTGGCAGGTCAAGTTGACTCATAAATTTAATAATTAAAGCAATATTGCCTATATTACATTGGATAATAAATATGACTTTCTATGCTCTGTAAACAAGGAAACCTATCTCTACCTTACAAATCTATATTCTGTATACTTAACTTTTAAATTTATGTATATGTTTGAATGTGTCTGTGTGAGTTCTATACACATGTGTATGGAAGTGCTTGTTTGTGTAGTACTAAATAGGGTACCAAATTGCCATAATCGAAAGTACAGATGGATAAGAGCAATCAGACAGACATAGATGTTGGAAAACAAACTTGAAATTCTGAAAAAGGAGGAAGTATTCTTATTGTTGAGCAGTCAGTCTAACCATATCTTCTGAAAAATCAACCAAGTCTACCTTTATCCAAGGAAGAGAAACATTTCTTTCTTCCAAAGTTATGCTCTTGCCATACAGATATTCTTAGCATGACTAATATGAAGCAAAACCAAACACATAGCTAAATTGGCATAAATTATAATATACACAGAAAACAGAATCTAAGAAGTGTATCTTACAAAGTAGGTCTTTAAAACAAGTGCAAAATAGAAATAAATATAGTATTACAACAAAGTTAAGGCTCATTTGTAATATATCAATTACAATTACATATGAAGTGGCCTTTAAGACTCTTACAGATATAAGACCTTTAAATAGTAAGGATTAGGCAAACAGTGTAATGCTTCCTGGTTTTCTTCAAAATTGGAATATAGGTACCACATAACTCATTTTTGTTTATGCTTTGTATTATAGAAATAAGAAAATTTTACATTTTTTGAAATGCTTCACTATTTCTTTGGGAAAGATAATATCACCATATAAACTAGAGAACAACATATGAGGGTATTTATTAAAATGCTGAATCATGAGTATAGAAATAAGACCCTATTTTTTTTTGTTATAAACCATTTTAACATTCATTGTTTTGTTTTGTGTGTATATGCCTCATTCATAGTACACTACTTTACTGATTTTATAATTTAAAAATCTTATCACTGGGGTGGGGGGTGCATGGAGTAAAGGATAATATCTGAAATGTAAATAAAATATCCAATAAAAAATAAATTAAAAAATCTTATCACCAAAATAGCCAAGTCTCTTACATGTGATGCTGTTTTATAAGTAAATAGAATATGATGTAATATTGCATTATTCACTATTCCAAATGTGTCATTTTCATTTGGGGAAGAAAATGAAGCTCAAAGTGTGCTATTGTTCTCCCAGAGTAAGATACCTTGTCAGTATTAAGCCAAAACTTGAAAATGTTCTCCAAACTCTATTGTAGCACCATGTATTCTACTTGCAAATGCTTTCTGACTTCTGATTTAACATGTTCCTCATCCTCTTGCAGATGCTCTTAAGGTTTGTCCATAGCTGAGCATGCAGAGACAGGAGTAGCTTGAAAGATAATTGATCTTTAACATTGGTATGTGGAAAATGAGGCAGCTGGTTTCCCACATTGCCAGTACACTATGTAAAAATTCTACAACACTGCAATGAGTAGCAATACATCTTAGTTATATCATGCTTACAAAGTTATTATTTCATGTTGTTGGAGATTTTTATCTCTGCTATACTTTGTTCTTCCACAGTAGAATACAGTGGGGAAGTTAATTATAGGCTTTTGCTTAGAGAAACGTCTATGAGTATAAACAAATCCAAGATATGCTGCCTATTTTTAGATTTCCTGGGGCCTAATGATTCACAAGAGTAAAGAAGTAAATTTGATTTCTCTGGCTTCCCAGGTAACTCACATTTTATATGCTTTTCTAAATAGATAGGAAATAACTGAAACTCTATTTTAGTACCATTAGGAACATAGGGGTTTTAACATTTATTTTATCTGATTTTTTTCTTCTATTTTTAATTTGTTTGTCTAGTTATTTGTATTGGCAGAATCACAGAATTCACTTTATATCATTTGTGTACTACTTTCAAAAATAAACATTGTCCTTACCTTTACTATAGTCACTTGTATACAAAATCATCTGAAAAGTTTTCATGACTTCTTCATGTTCTCAAAACTATCACTCTTTCCTAAAAATAAACAAATGTTTCTTTGTATGTGTAAACTTCATAATACTATGTGGATTTGTTTTAAGAAAGGAGTATTTAAAAATATAGAAAGGCCACACCTTTGTACCATCTAATTTCAAGTACACATGTAGATAATGCAAATCACAAAATCACGTAAAAGAGAATGTGAAGTATCCAATGAAATAAACTGCATTGAATATTAGCTATATTAGGATTGTTATGTATTATATTATTGTCATTGCCAGCTTCAAGAGCAAACTATTAAAATAACATATTTAAATTAAATATTAAAAAATTCTCAGTATCCATATTAATAATAATTCTAGTATTTGCATATTATTTTATTTCTTTTTAGTGAAACATTTTATCTTCTGAAGATTGGGACAAGGAAATGAGCCATGGCAAAGGATTCTGGATTTTTCTTGGCTTGAACCATTTTAGATCTTTCCTCTTCGATTTTGAAAAGATAGCTTAGTACAGAAAGAGCTTGTTTTGGAATTATAGAAATTTGGGATCAGGTTGTACAATGTCCAGGTAAAGCCAGGAGTAGTGATACAGCCCTGGATCCACAGTACTAGATACAGGGATTTCACTGAGATCCTCATGAGCTGTACAACAGATTCCTGAGTCTAGCTCAAACTCCTTTTCAGTTACTGAGAGGCCCTGTATCAAAAATAAAGCAGAAAATGATTAAAGAGGCATTTCAACATCAACCTGTGGCCATCATATGCACAGGAATAAATAAACCACACAGACAATAATCAACCCATTGATCTGCCTTTCCTCTCTAAGATATTAGAGTAGCAGTTCTCAACCTGTGGAGAGCAACCCCTTTGGGGATCATAAATCAGATATCCTGGATATCATATATTTATATTTTGATTCATAATAGTAGCAATATTGCAATACAAAGTAGCAAAGAAATAATTTTATGGTTGTGGGTCATCATAGCACAAGGGTTGCAGAGAGCCACGAATAGAGTGATAATGGTTGTTCTCATTGCATTCTGTTACTCTAATAAAAGACTGACCAAAGGCAACTTGGAGATGGAATCATCTATTTGTCTTGCATTTCATGGTCACAATACATCCTTAAGGAAAGTCAGGGTAGGAACTGATGAGACAAAATAACTTTGAATGATGCTTCCTCATTTAATCTCTGGCTTGTTTCTTGGCTAATGCTCATCCTTGCTTTCTTGTAACCCCCCCCCCTTCAAAAATGCTGTCCAACACAATGATCTGAACCTTCAATATCAATGATCACTCAAGGCAGTCTTTCACAGAGATGGCCAGGGTCCAATCTAATCAAAGCAAACTTCAGGTAGGTTCCCGCTTTCTAGATAATTCTAAGTCATACCTAGTAAAACTAACCAAGTTAGAATATCATCTTGGCTTACTAAGTAGGAATTTTGCCTATATTGTTTTTTGATGTTTTTATGTATATGGTTTTAAGAATACTTTGAATTTGAGGGCTCTTTGCTGAGGAGGCTAATTCTCCCTTTCTCAGTAGTCATTTTTCACCTATATGTCTTTGTCTGGAGGACACATGAGGTTTTCTTCTCCCATGTTAGCATGTCTTTAGATAGTACCATTGTTCTTGTCTTGTCTTGTTTATGCAAACAAACAACAAAAACACATTCAGAAGATTTTATTTATATATTTATGTATACTGACATATGTACAAAGTGTGCATTTTTCCCCCAGTGGCATCGAATCCCCTCAGTCCCAAGGGCCGCTCCTCCCACTTATGTCCAACAAGGCCATCCTCTGCCACATATGCGGCCAGAGCCATGGGTCCCTCCATGTGTACTCTTTGGTTGGTGGTCCAGTACCTGGGAGCTCTGGGGGGTCTGGCCGGTTGACACTGTTGCTTCCCCCATGGGGCTGCAAACCCCCTCAACTCCTTCAGTCCCTTCTCCAACTCTTCCATTCGAGACCTCAAACTCAGTCCAATGGTTGGCTGCAAGCACCCTCCTCTGTACTTGTCAGGCTCTGGCAAAGCATCTCAGGAGACAGCTGTATCAGGCTCCTGTCAACAATCACTTCTTGGAGTCTGCAGTATCTGGATTTGGTGTCTGTATATGGGATGCATCCCCAGGTGGGGCAGTCTCTGGATAATCTTTCCTTCAGTTTCTGCTCCAGATGTTAGGCAAGGCTCTCAGATGGGGGAAGGGGCCACCAAATCATCTCCAAATTTTTATCCCAGAATTGTTCCTGTCTAAAGAAAATATGGGGGCAAAGTGTGGAGCAGAGACAAAGTGCATTTTAAAAGTCATCCCAATGATTAACACGTATCATATTATTTATAAAAGTACTATGGGATTACTTTGGAAGTTGAGAGTCCTCATTGCTGTTTGTTTGGCTGGTTTGGTTTGATTTGTCAACTTGACACAGGATATTCTGGGAAGAGGAACCTCAAGTCAGAAAACATCTTCATCAACTGGCTTGTAAGCCAGTTTTGGGGGCCATTTTTTTCTTTAGTGGTTGATGTGGCATGGCCAGCTCACCATGGGGTGGGCAATTGCATGCCTAGAAGGGGAACTGTACTGTATAGGAAAGCAGGCTAAGCAGCCAGTAAGCAGTGCCACTGTGTTGCTTCTCTTCACTTCTTTCTGCTCCTTCCTTTGAATTCTGTCTTGACTTCCTGTGGGTCCATGAAGGGATGGATTGGTTTCTGGTGTGGCATAGGCCTCGAACCCTGGACCCCAATGGTGCAACAGCAGGTGTTTGTTTGGCCATGCCCCCAGACCCAGGCTACTGACATGACATTGATCTGCACCATTCAGTCACGTAGGGCAATGCCCTACCAGCCCCACCACAGGTAGAGGGCTTGACTACAGGCTTCAGACACTCAAGAGATTTCCATATTAATGAGATACCTAAAGGCCAGAGGGCATAACCAATTACATATTCCTTTCCCAGACCCTCCTGCCTCCTCCATCCCTATTTAAGTCAGGTCCACCCTGACCTAAGTGGGGTACAACAAGATCCATCTACCATCCACCATGAAAATAAAGCCTGTAAAAACCATGCACTTCTCGTGTCTTTTGGGGCCTGCCTTGGGGAACTGGAGAAGGTCTTAACTACGGAGGTATGTCTAATCTCCCCTGGAGGACTTCTCTCTCTACATTTCAGCCATGGAGACCTTGGACTCAAGCAAGCTAGTCGAGCAACAGCCGTCCCTGCCAAGTGAGTAGAGTAACCAAAGAATCCCTTTCCAGCAGGGTGCTGCCAGAAATCTCCTTCTTGTTCCTTTCGGGTGTGGGCCAGCCTGCATGACCCAGTCTGTTCTTCCAAAGTTCCCAGAGGCGTTTGGGAGCCCAAAGACAGACCACCAGCTCCCGGGTCAGCTGTGGGCCAGGAGACCCCCCACTTAAGAGCCCTGGGCCCCATGGGACTTCAGACTGAGTGAGAACTGGGTGTGAGCCCTACAATGTCTGCAAGGCACTACGCAGAGTGAACCCAGTCAAAATGACCCTGCTTCTGCCACATTAGCTAAGCTTGTCTCCACACTGAGATGAGGACAACTGCCCTGCTTTTATTTTGCATGTCAGTATTATAGATGAGATTATTTCATATATTTATATATTTGTTCTTTCGAAATGCTAAAGAGAATATCTCCAAGGTTACTATTGTTTGAACAATCTTCATTTTTTATTATATGCCTTGATGTACCCTGTGCATGTGTGTGCACTCCTACCACAGACTGCAATGGAAGGTAAGAGGTTAGTTTTCCTGAGTGTCTTTTGCATTCTGCCCTTGAGAAAGGACTCTTCTTGTTTCTGCTGGGTGGTATACTCCATCCTTCCTGGCCTTCAAACTCCCAGGTTTTTCTCTTATTTTGCCTTGTTTCTCTGTCTAAGAGTTCTGAGATTGCAGATGTTTGACTCTGTATATTTTTTACTTGGCTTTTGATATGGGTTAAAATGTAAGGATAAATATTGGATCCTTAGGTTTGTCCAGCTTTGCTGGATGATTCAACTCTCTTGCCCAATGATCTTTAGGTCAATCACTTCACTGAAAAGTAAAATTTTATTGTTTGGGAAAAGGAAGGAAGGAAAAGAAAGAGAAAAGCATAAAGGAAGAAAAATTACAAAGAAGATGAGTAAAGCTAAATACTACTCTCTGACTTGAAATGAGAAATGCCATTTTCAATAACTGTCATATGACCATCTTGAATTGCCTAACTCTCTTACAGAGTCCAAACTCTGGAACTTGTACAGACTCAGAAGCTGCTTTCTAACAAATGGTTAGTTCACACTAAGAAAAATATGTGACTATATCCAATGGATTAAACATTTACTCAACAGTGACACACTGCATTGGCAAAGAAATCAGCAAAGTGGAAATTTTACACAATAACACTACTGACCACTCCTTTTGTGAGGCTCTCAAATATTAATCTTCCCTGTGATCAACATCCCTCTGTCAGGGCTTTGACTGGCTGTACCAATCTTCTTCTGTTGATTTATTTTTCTAATTTAATCATTCTCCTTTTTAATCTTTATGCTGTATTTTTATAGTCACTGATTTGTTTTCCTTACTTTAAGTTCATGAGATTGATTCTTTCCCCACTGAGTATCAACATTCTGATCGTTGATAAATTAGTGAGATTTAATGACATAGGTTTTATATCTAAATTTTGGTATTAATTTACTCTATGTACATTAACATGTTATTTTCATGAATATTTACAATAATACCATTTAAATTTTCATGATGAATTTTTTCTCTGATCTGTGATTTATTAAATTTCAAGTACATAGAGTTTTAAAAAATATATAATGTCTTGCTTACTTAGTATCAAAACATCTTGCATCATTTTCAACTAATAAAAACTATTGCCAAACATAGACAAGTGGTAAATGTTTGTTATTATAACAAGGTATATTTTACTTAGTAGAGGGGGCCATGGACTCTTAGTGCTTACTATTTAATTGGCTAATGTTTTTGATATGTCTTATAGATAGCAACTCAAGCTGTCTTTTCTGGGCTCTTTGCAGTGACTTTCCCAACTGTGGGTTAATGATCTTGACGATAGCTCAAAGGCAGCCATGTTTGTAAAATTTACACCATAATTCAGCATACAGTAGAAATCTGGAATTTTTATTCCCAAAAGAAATCTTTATGACATTTTCTGCCACAACTTTGGCTCTATGGCATATGTCTATATATAGCATCAGACCTGAAAGCAGAAATTATCAATTTCTATCATTGTGTGATATTTCTACTTTTCTAATATATGTTTTGAAACTCTGTAAGTATTAATATTAAAGCATTACAGGCTTAACTGATTGTTTTATAATATATAATTTATATTCTTTATCTCTAGGATATGCTTTGCCTTGATGCTTTGCCTCTGGTAGAACAATTATAGAATAATTTAATAGTTTATATTAGATTATATATACAATAAAATTTTCATCCTTGCTTCCACCCACTTACATATGCCTTTTGTAAATAAAATATAGTTGGACATTAATCTAATCTAATAACACTATTTTTATCATTGGGACATTTTATTTGTGTACATTTGAAATGTTACCCACATGCTTGAATTTAAGTTTCTGTTATCAATTGATATCTTTGGCTACATTTTCAGTGTCTCTCCTTTTCTGTGAGTCTTCTTGTGTATTGTATTATTTTGTTTTTTTCTTTTGTTCTAAATATATTCTTTAATATTCCCTTTCAAGAATATTAATATAGCCATAATTGTTATTGTTAGTATTCTATCTAAACTCCACCTCCACAGTTACCTGGTGAGAACCAGGTATGCTCCTCCCCATAGTTACCTGGCAACAGCCAGGAAGGCCTGCCCACTATAAAAGGAACTGTCTGGCCCCACCTCTCTGTCTTGCTCCCTGGAGCTCTTGCCTGCAGGTTCTCTCTGCTCCCTCCCCGCTTTCCTTCCCCCTCTCTCCGTGTGGTCACGGCCTGCCTCTACTTTTCTGCTCTCTCTCTCTCTCTCTCTCTCTCTCTCTGCTCTCTCTCTTTCTCCTCTCACTCTCTTCCCTCTGCCCTAAATACATCTTCCCTCGTGGAACCTTCTGACCTGGCGTTTTCTGTTTCAAGCTGCTGCGCTGAAAATCTAACAGTTATTGACACGACAAGTATAGAGGGGTATATACAAAAAAAAAAAAACCATCTAAATAATGATGCTTATGTCAGGTCTTACAGTTTACACTTTTAATTATAAAATTTTAAATAAGAGCTTCCATAGAGTCCTTAGGTTCTTTCAATTTCTGTTGTTTATCTGGTTTGTAATTCGGATTTTTGATGAAATGTCTATTGAACATATTTTGCTGTGACATCATAACATTCTTCTAAGGAGAATTTGTATTTATTTTTCTGCAGTCCTGCATAGACAGTATTGTCCTGAGTTCCAGTCATCAATGGGAAATGTTAAGCTGATTTGAAGCTGAAGTAATATGCTGATAGCAACCTATCAGTTCTCTTCATGACTCCAGACTGGAACTAAAAACTGAAGATTATCCAGTGCCTCCTCAGAGTTTAGCCATCCACTCTTGAGAATGCTGCCCTGTGAAGATATCCCTCAGGGTCACGGAATTGCTTCTTGGCAGAATACAGTGATGATGCTTCTTTTCTTTTGTCTTTATCCAATTGAAATCAATCTTTAGTAGATGATATGAAGAAAATAATTATTTCCAATTTATTGTGAAATAGTTAAAGCATGAGATAGAAGGGATAAATGTATTTGCTTTCATATATTCTACTAAGGTGGATCACTGCAAAGAAACTCAGCAATTTAAATTCTTTCTAATTTCCATTCCTGCTTAAGCCATGTCAATGTTGCAAGCCTTGAATTACATTGATTTTTGTTGTTGTAACTCTCAGTTAGGACCCTGCATATCTTTATATGTGGTGTTTATGTTTAATAAATCAAGAAATAAATGTAATTTTTTTTACTAAAAAAAAACATACCTAGCGAGTGACAAATCCTAATCGTGGTGAACTCAAAACATCTGTATATAGAATCAATTTACAAGATTTGAAAAATGAGATTGGTACATTTAGTAATCAGAGTCAATATAATGTTGCTACACATACCTCAAGCTATCTGTTGAAAGCAGATATATAAAAAAAAAAAAAAAAAAAAAAAAAAAGATGTGTAACTCTTTGCAGGTCATTCATCTAGGACATGGCACATTCCTGATAATGATTGGTTATACCAGTTCACATGAATTTAACCTATCATATTATATTTGAGAAAATTCTCTAATAAAACAGTTTAGAAAAGACATCTCCAGTAGGAGAAATAAGAAGTCATCTTGTCATTTGTTTCTCTTACTCTGTGTTCTGTCCTCCTCTTTCTTACAGGGAATCTGACAAGGTTGTCAAACTGATATTGCCAAGATTACAAGGAATGGTCTCTTGGGGCAGGGAAATATAACTACATTCTAGTTATATAAGTGAAGCCAGGGGGATTGATACTTTTGATCCAGTTCTATAAAGGAAGGTACTTGCAAGTTGCCTGTGTTGTGCCGTTATAGAAATGTCAGTACAATGTTAAGGTTTTATACAGCCCATGGGTTTTACACTTAAATTGGATCCAGCAAGAATAGAAAAGATTTAAAGTCAACCTTGGAAACAGTCATTTAGTGTGGTAATCAAGCAGAATTTTTCAAAAACCAGCAGTATGAAAAACACCTCTGTCATTTCCACTTTTGTGACTAACCAATAACTCACAAAGGGATCCTACTAAAATTAGATATTTTACACACTTTATGGAATTTTTCCTGAATTACCTGCTGGATGGTGGATTTTGCTGTTCTTGCTGAATTTTGCAGGCTCAACACAGTGTATCTGAGATTTTTATGAAAACAAGGTAGAAATTATAAGTGCCAAGATTGCTCTCTATTTGACCTAAACATATATTAACCTATTCTTTCCATTCTAATGAGAATAATTATGTATAAACAGACTACAGATACAAAACAGTATCAAGAAGAAATAAATTTAGAGGGTCAGGAAATTGAATGGTGGTGTGAAGCAGTGGGAGATGGGGAACTGGGGGGTAGCCATTTGTAAAGTCCAAGATGCCAGGGAAGTAAGAGGTTCCCAGTACCCAATGGGATGACATTAACCAAGATACTCAAGACAGGAAAGATAGAACCTGTAGAGAACATATCCAGTAGATAGGTACAGCCACTAGTTGAGGGATGGGGTCACCCAACCATTTCAAAAATTTTAATCTAGAATTATTCCTATCTAATAATACAGGGACTGAGTGAAGCTGAGACTGAAGGAAAGGCCATCCAGAGACTGTTCCACCTAGGGATCCATCCCATCTGCAGACACCAAATCCAAACCATGTGGCTGATGACAAGAAGCTAACAGGAGCCTGGTGTAGCTGTCCCCTGAGAGGCTCTGCCACAGCCTGACCAATACAGATGTGGATGCTCACAGCCAATCACAAGTACCCCAAGGGAAGAGTTAGAGGAAGGACTGAGGAGCTGAAGGGGATTGCAACCCCATAGGAAGAACATTAATATCTAATAACCAGACCTCCCAGAGCTTCCAGGGACTAAATCACCAACCAAAGAATACACATGAAAGGACCCATGGCTCCAACAGCAAATATAGCAGAGGACTGCCTTATGCATCAATGGGAGAGGAAGCCCTTGGTCCTCTGGAGTCTCAATGCCCCAGCATAGGGGGATGCTAGGGCTGTCTGGTGGGAGTCAGTGAGTAGGTGGGGGTAGGACCCTCATAGAGGAAGGAGGAATGGGGGATGAGATAGGTGTCTTGCATAGGGGAAACCGGGAATGGAGACAACATTTGAAATGTAATAAATAAAATAACCAATAAAAGTTGCAATAAAATAAAACACAGTAAAATAAGAAAAGAAATAATTATTAATTATTAGCAATTAATACTCAGTACTTGAACTGAAGTACTTGTATAATATAAGACCCTGGGTTCAATACTGAGCATCACAAATCAAATAATAAATTAAAATGCTGTGTGAGTACACTTTTGATGTGTGTGTGTGTGTGTGTGTGTGTGTGTGCACATGTGCACATCATGTTAGGATTTGTGGAGATCGGCTTGTTGCAATATATTTTATAATTTATATTTCAGATTTTTTTAATCAAGGCACATGGATTTGAAGTTATTTGTAACTATATGGACCTCATAAACTCTAAGCACAATCACCTTTAGTTATATCTTTTTGGCTGCTTAAAGAAACACTATCTCCCACATGGTCCACTGATATTCTTCAGGGGAATGTTATTCATGAATCACTCTATAGCAGATTCTAAAGAAAGGATTGTGGGCCCTAAGGAGATAGGAACTGCACATAAAGATCAACAGAGTAAACCAACCTGAACCCTTGGAGCTCTCAGAGACTGAATCACCAACCGTGGAGCATACCTAGTCTACACAGATCTACCTCCATGGGCTGGACCTAGGCCTCCCTGCACATATGTTGTAAATGTGCAGCTTGGTTTTCATGTAGGTCTCAAACATCTGGAGTGGGGGCTATCCCAAAACATGCAGCCAGTATAAGGAGTATGGTCTTCTAGCTGGGTGCCTCATCTGGCCTCAATGGGAGAGGAAGCACCTAGCCTCTCAGAGACTTAAAGTGGCAGGGTGGGGGATACAGGAGGAGGGGGTACTCAGAAAACAAGAGATGGGGAAGGATTGTGGGAGGGGGTGACTGGGACAGGATATAAAGTGAATAAGCAAACAAAAATAAAATTAAAAAAGGAAAAAAAAGAGAAAGGTATGTAAAATAGTGTAATTTTCTAGGGTCACTTATTTTTTAACTTGAAAATATAATGCTTTACATGGCTATTAAAACATTAACTGTATATTATTACGCTATGGCAAACAAAGTAAAAATAAACTGCAGAACTGCTGAACCTTTTGTTCTATCTACCATACCAATCTCATTGTAGAAAAGGGTTCCTCATTTAAGTGTAGTAAAACATAATGACTATGGTTATCAAAATAACTTTTAATATCAACATTTTGTATATTTCAGTACAAACCACAAGAGTTGGCAAACAGTAAAGATCACTGCATAGTTTACAGCAAAACTATAGTAATTTTGAGACTTTGAAAGTGCTACAGAACGAATCAAAAGCCCCTGGGGCCTGAGCATTGGTCTTTCTCAAATTCTTGCTTGACTATTTTATAGAGTGTGGGGAATTATTCTGAAACTCTTTAAGTGAACAATACTTAATTACATCATTCAAGCAGTGCCTGCATTCAAGCGCAATTTTATTTAATTTATTCTGACAAACTCACAATTCATTCATTCATTATTCATTAAATATACATTTATAGAATGCCTGCTGACAGGTGAGTGCTTTGTATAATGTTGACAATTTGTGATAAATGTTTGGGGTTTACACTCCAAGACCTTGCAGACAGGAAAGTCAAATGATTCTTCTATTTGGGCTTTAATTATTGTTCATAGATTGTTGCATAAGTCATTACAGGAGAAAAGCAATCTCTTTTTCATTCTTTGTGGTTTGATAAATTTGATTTTTTTTTCCCTCTCAATGTCTCTAAATATTTTTTTCTTTTACTTTTCTTTGTTCATTTGATCCATCAAACATTTAGCATACTTTTGTAATGCTCTCTTAGCAACTAAATTCTAGTGCAGTGGAACCTTTACTCTGGTAATTCTATTCTCTTCAACTGATTGACCCTCAAATCCATTTAAGTAATAGGTAGACTTCAGATATCCTACTATAGCTATCTGGTAAACAGTATCCCAATTATATCCCAGATTCAGAATTGTAAAGGAACCTAGCTATGTTCTAAAGATCAATATACAAAAATCAGTTGGATTTCTATTCATGGGCAATGAATGAATAATATAACAAGGAAATTAATAAAGCAACTTAGATAAAATAATATTAAAAGAATGAATTATACAAGTCTTAATAATAAACCACACAATTATTCACACACTGAAATAATAGACAGTTTGGAATAAAGAAAGATACAAATAAATGAAAGAATACTGCATGTTCCAAAAAACCCAAAGGTGGTAATTTAATCCACAATGCATGAGACTAGGGCATCCCAGGTGGTTATCTGTGTCTGAATGTCACCAGACATGGGAATTTTTCTCTGTGATGTTTCTCTTTTATCAACTAAACTGTACAATCTCAGTTGTAGATGACAATGGTATATCATAATGTATAGCACAGTAAGCATGTATGCTCTTTCTCTTTGTACCACATCAGTTTTGTGATGGTGTGTGACCAGTCACAGACCGTAAAACTGGCACCATTAGATTTTTATTCATTAATAAAGGTATCTACATACTTTGTCCAACCTCATGTACCCAGCTGCATTTTATTCACTGTTGGCTCCAAACTCAATCAGACACTAAGAAGTGTAAGGATCCTAATCTTGCTTCCTATTTTCTTATCAATCATTTTCACAACAAAAGCAAACATAATCTTTTACCTATGATTTAGGTAAATACTGACTACCTAATACTGATTTTAATACTGATTTTAGATTTTAAATTAAAATATATTGATGTTATGTTCTCACTTCTTCTACTTGATTACACCTGTGGCTGTTCAATTCATTTCTTCTTTACCTAAATCTTGATGAACACTCATTATTTCTACAAAAGTCAGAACTTCAATCACCATTGTCACTCCGGCTCACTGCTGTAGCTATAGATCTGATACTATAGGCATCAAGTAGGAAAAGGTGAAAAGGTAGCCTGGGACTCAAGCGCAGGGGAAATATGTTTTATTTGAATTTGGCTTCAGGACTGCACTTTCATTTTTTAGTTTTCCAGAACAAATCCTGCTCATTTGACCTTACTAGAAGGGAATCTCTTCATTGTCCTTGGTGAGTGCAGACCTTCTAGTGGACAGAACAGGAAAAGACCTTTAATTAAAATGGTATAAAAGCAAAATGGAGGAGGAGGGATGGGATTGGAGGTTTCTAGGGAGGGGAAATGGGGGAAGGGGCTGACATCTGAAATTTAAATATATAAAATATCCAATAAAAAAAAAAGAAATGTTAGTCAAAAACATTAAAAAATGTACTTTTCTCCTGTCAATTTCATAAATATATTTTTATTTAGCTTACTATGATATTCAGAAACGTTTTCTTATGTACAGTTACATCTGTTGATACCATGACCTAATGCCAGAGAGAAGGAATTTAAGAAAGGGAAGCTTTATTTCGGCTCATGGTTTCAGAAGAACTGGTCCATCGTGATAACGAAAGCATGGCATCCGGAGAGGCTCCAAGCATAGCAATAGGAATATCACCTGGCATCTCCTCAAATTGGGGAATATTAGGAAGCAGGGCATGGGACTGGAGGTAGAAGATGGGGCTGGAAACCTGCTGCCAGTGATAAATCCTCCATCTAGGTCTCATTTCCTAAAGGTTTCACAGTCTTTTGAAACCATCTCAGTAACCAAGGACCAAGTGTTAAAACACATGAGACTATTAGGAATTTCAGACTAAATTTTAATGCTGGTATTATTGTATGTAAATAATATTTATATTTTTCTCTGGACAATGGTATTTTCTCTTTCCCTGGGTCTGCTTGTTTGATTTTGGCCTATGTCTTAAATTTATAGCTAATAATCCATGCTTCGTAGCTGGTTTTGGTCAATCACTTTTAGCTCTGTTTTCTGTCCTTCAATTTGGGTCTGTGATATTTTTTTCATTTCAAAAGGGATCTTAATATGTAGCACTAGTTAGCCTAGAACTTGCTATGTAGATGAATTAGCCTCAGACTCACAGAGATTTGCCTCTCTTTGACATTCAAGTGCTGGGACTAAAGGTGTGGGTATGTACTAAAAGGCTTAGTATTGACTCAGTACACCCCAAGACCAAGTTCTCATCACAAAGGGAGATTTATCTGCCCCAAAAGGACAAAAGGCAGTGAATAAAAACTCAGGTGATAGCAGATGCTGGTGAGGATGTGGAGAAAGAGGAACACTCCTCCATTGTTGGTGGGATTGCAAGATGGTGCAACCACTATGGAAATCAGTCTGGGGTTTCCTCAGAAAATTGGACATATCACTACCTGAGGACCCAGGTATACCACTCCTGGGTATATATCCAGAAGATGCTCTAACACATAACAAGGACATATGCTCCACTATGTTCATAGCAGCATTATTTATAATAGCCAGAAACTGGAAAGAACCCAGATGCCCTTCAACAGAGTAATGGATACAAAAAAATGTGGTACATTTATACAATGGAATATTACTCAGTTATTAAAAACATGAATTTGATAAATTCATATATAAATGGATGGAACTAGAAAATATCATCCTGAGTGAAGTAACCCAATCACAAAAGAACATACATGGTATTCACTCACTGATTATTGGATTTTAGCCCAGAAGCCTGAAATACCCAAGATACAACTCACAGACCACAAAAAGCTCATGAAGAATGATGACCAAGTAGGGGGGGGCTTCAGTCCTTCTTAGAAGGGGTAACAAAATACTCAAGGGTGCAAATATGGAGACACAGTGCAGGACAGAAACTGAAGAAGAGACAGACCATTCCACCTGGATATCCATCCTATGTGCAGTCACCAAAGGTAGAGGTTGATGTGGATGTCAGGATGTACATGCTGACAGGAGCCTGATATAGCTGTCTCCTTAGATGTCTGCAAGAGTCCTACATGCTCAGAGGCAGAAGCCCACAGCTAACCATTAAACTGATCACGGGGTTCCCAATGGAGAAGATAGAGTGAAGGCTGAAGGAGTTGAGAGGATTCGAGACACCATGAGGAAAGCAACAATCCCAACCAAACAGAGCCCCCAGGGTCTAAACCACAAGCCTGGGAGCGCTTAAGGAGGGACCCATGGCTCCAGCTATATATGCAAGGGAGCTATATATAAGTGGGAGAAGAGATCCTTGGTCCCATGAAGACTGGACGTCGTGGGGGGGGAGGATACTCGAGGGTGGGGTGGTGAGGTACAGGGGAGGGTGGAAGTGGGTACACCAACGTGGAGATAGGAGGAGGGGGGAAGGGATAGTGAGTTCCTGGGAGGGAGGGGGGAAATGGGGTAAGGAGAGAACATCTGAAATGTATAAAAAATTTACAATAAAAATTTTCCAATAAAAAAAAGAAAAGAAAAAAAGATAAGAGGTAGATGATAGGGGGCGCTGGGAAACAAAGGAGAGGAGGAAGGAATATTTGTGCCATGAGACAAAGGACTGCCTTTGGGTAGAAAGGAGGCAGATGTGGCCCATAGCCAAATCACAGTTAATAAATGTAAAAGGGGAAACTCTGTGTTGGGATGAGGCATTTTATTTTAATTGAGCATGCTAATTAGATGACCCAAAGGGGCTTTTTATTACTGGACTCCAATATTTTGATAGATGGACCTTGGTAGTCAACTTCAGGAGGGGGAATTGGCCAAATAAGGAAATGGACCTTGAGGGCTCGCTTTAAGGAACAGCATCTACTGAGTTTTAGTAAGGCAGAGGGAATGATGGAAAAGGGCAAGGGCTGTTGGAGTTTACCATGCTCGGGCTGGCTAGAGTCCCTTCATTCACATCCTTTTGTCTTATTATTGGGTCACTGGATATTTGGTAAATGGCTGCTTCCTGCTGACATTGAGGCATCATTGTTAGAGGACCCAGGTTGTTGGTCAAAGACATGGAGAGCAAGCTGTGTCAGTTAATGTCCAGGTTCTGAGTCAGCCTCTGAGGCTAGGGAAGTACAGCTATGTGGCTGGCCTGGGATGTAAGTTCTGAGTAAACAGCTGAGATGAGCAATGGGGTTGCTTAAGAAGTCTGCAGTTGACTTGAAATATATTGGGACATAGAATATGGACAGAGGTAAAATTAAGAAGTTTAGAGAAAAAGTTATATTGGCTGTACATTTGAGTGTTTTAGGTTCATAGTTGTAGTAGCTGAGGAGTCCCGAGACCTGTTAAAGAGGGAGAAAAGATACCTTCCTTAGGAATAGGCAATGGGGAGAAAAACTTAGACAGTTGGAATCTGTCTGAGAATTTTTAGAGGAGCCAAGAAAATTTAGATTGACTATATATCAGACTAATTGTGTAATACTGTTTTCTGAGTAGATTCTGGTTGTATTGGGGTGAATACA
The DNA here is from genome assembly GCA_021653895.1 of Mastomys natalensis. Classification (NCBI taxonomy): domain Eukaryota; kingdom Metazoa; phylum Chordata; class Mammalia; order Rodentia; family Muridae; genus Mastomys; species Mastomys natalensis. The sequence goes on along the minus strand of JAJTUV010000017.1, from coordinate 1,496,222 downwards.
ATTTGAAAGGCTTTGGAACATCAGAATAGTAGTCTTTCCTGGGGTGTTTGGGTGGATTCTGAAATTGCAATGTCTTAGGAACCTCGATGATTGCAAAGGTTTGTAGCAAATAGTGAGAGGGATGGTATATAACATGTTTTGAAGGTTAGTATTAAAGGTTGAAAGAACTTCCGTTTGGTTCCCAAAGGGGAAGTTGGATTGTCAAGGGAGAAGCAGTTAGTAGTATGAGTAGGTCCTGGGCAACTAGGGTCACCTGTAAGAGGGGATGCTACTCATGCATGGTGTTGAAGAGAGGTATAAAAAAAATACTGGAAGACATTGAAGGTATCGTGAAGGTTTAATAGAGAGAGTTTGTTTCATGACATTGACTCAAGTGAGGGTCATGAGATTATGTTTGTGTCAGAGATGAGGGATTAGTTATGTCTTATAATTGGGACTATTAGATTTATTCAGGATGTGTGATATCAGAAGATGGCTAGACTGTTAACAAATTTTAGTGGATGCTTGGTAAACATTTTGGCAGAGGAAAAGTAAGAGTGTGAAAAGAGAGATGAGATTTGTGGGGAATTGATAATCAGAGAATAGGAACCAAAGAATGAAAATGAATACATAAAGCAGAAGTTAGGAGGAGAGTTAGGGTAGCCTGAAGGAAAGCAGTGTAAGTTGGGAAAGTAGGATGAGTAGGAAAAGTGGGGTGAAAGGGTGGTCTGATGCTGCCATGTCAGTATAATCATTGTCTTTACTGATAATGGAAGTGTCAATCATACGTAGCTGAGAGGAAGGAGCTTTCATCCATATAAAAAGTGTAGGTAGAGGGAGGTAGGGGACCCTCTTGTGTATGAGAGGGATGAGGGTAAATGTCTTTGAGTGTAGTGGACAGGAGTGAAGCAGATCTCGAGAATGTTCAGCCAAAGAGGTAGTGTGGATATGTTGAAGGAAGGACAGGTGAGTAATGGAAGAGATGAGTTTTTGATAAAAGAAGTTCGTATGGAGAGAATCTAAGATACAGGATGAGATGGTGTAGTCCTTGGTAAGTTGGGAGTTGAGGAAAAGAGTAATGACAATGAATTGTAAAATGGAATCTCAGAGTTTGTGAGATTTAGTGATGAGCGGAGAAGCATACACAGACAAGGAGTTCACCTGTGGATTGTGTCATTAGGGTTTTAGAGATGTAAGCAACAGGGCAAAGGTCAGTCTTGAGAAGTGTTTATTTATTTTGGAAGTGTAAGAATAGAAAGGTTTGCATAGGTGGGCTATCTGGGGGATTGAGGACTATAGTAGAAAAAAAAGAGTATTTCAAGTTTTAAAAATTGAACCAGAAACCTATACTTTCATTTTCCAGAAAGTTGTGTTTGTTTATCTGAAATTTTAAAATCGAGCAGTGTTCACCTGTCTTCAAGGAATGAAATTCTGGAGCTGTTGAAAGACCAGAAATTTAGTATATGACTGAACCATATATGTACCTTATTTTGCATATACATTCATACATATATTTATTAATAGAATACAGATTAGGTACAAAAAGATAATAGTAATACATATACAATAATATTAATATAATTTTGGAACTTGGGTCCTATCCTAATTTTGTCTTCTTGTTATTGTTATAAAATACACTGATAAAGCAACCTAGAGAGGAAAATGTATTGATTAGCTTACAATTCAATTTCAGGTTACAGTTTATTATTTTGAAAAAGTAATGCCAGTGGGAATGTGAATAGCTAGTCTCACTCACAGTCAATGTTTGAACTAATGCATGTTTGTTTGTGCTCACCTCACTTTTGCAAGTGTTTACAGTTCAGATCCTTCCTCCAAGGAAGTAATGGCACTCACATTAGGTACATATTCCCATTTTAATTGATGCAATCAAGATATTCTGCTATCGACATGCCTACAGGCGAACCTGATATTACAATTCCTCATTGAGAATCTATCCCCAGGGGACTAATGACTGCATAAGTTTGACAATTAAAATGAAATATCACAAGGCCATTATTAAATAAGATGATGATCATTTATAAATAAACACTATGATATTTGGACCTGGTAATAAACAAAGGAACTGATATATGGTAGAGGGACATCTAGGTTGTTTCCAGTTTTTTGTTATTACAAATAAGGCTTCTATGAATCATAGTTGAGCAAGTATCAGGTATATATTGATATGTATACACACAAGCAAAGCAATGTTTTTCCACTAATAAAACTCATGCAACTTAACTTATTGTTATTTCTGGAATTCCCACTTAATGTCTTCAGATTGTGACTGACTATAAAGACTCAGAATTTTTAAATTCACATTTAAATCATATCTCAATTGGATAGTTAAAGATCTATGGCTTCTGAATAAACTCAAAAGATGCTCAAAGTACCAAAAATACAGCAACACATAGAAGTAGCCAGAAACTAGAAAAAAACAGGCCTCTCGAGGATAATGGAGCAAAGGAAACTTTCTCTATTGCTATGGTGGGAGTGGCAACTTGTAAACCACTTTAGAAATCAGTCTGTTAGTTTCCAGAATGGGAATTTCTACATCAAGACCAGCTATACGGCTTCTGAGATAAACTCAAAGATGCTCCAAGTACCACCAAGATACTTGTTACAGCTATGTTTCATAGAAGCTTTATTTGTAATAACCAGAAACTAGAAACAACTAGAGTCCCTTACCGAAGGATGAAAAGAAAATGGTTACATTTACCATGGAATATATTCAATTACAAACAAGGATATCACGGAATTTGATGGCAGATGGATTGAACTGGAAAATGAGTGTGATAAGGCACACCCAAAAAGACATACACAGTATGTTCTTACTGATAGGAGATAGTAGATAGTGGATAGTAAATAGTAGATAGTGGATAGTAGCCATAGAGGATAACCAGGCTACAATCCACAGACCAAAGAAGCTAAGTAATAATGAGGGCCCAAAGAAGGATTCTTGAATCTCACTCAGAACAGAAAATAAAATACATATTGGAGGTGGATGGAGGGAGGGGACTATGTGGGAGAGGTGCTAGGAGGGGGAACAAGAGGCATCACAGTAGTTGGGAAGGAATGAGGGAGAGATAATTGGGAGAGAGAATTTTAAAAATTGTAAAAAAAAAAAAAAAGTATCGTCATTCTTCAAATATTCTTCACATTACCTTTTCCCAGTGGATATTATTGAAGCTCACCCTAATATATTTCATATTAAATGTCTCATATTGCTTCTAGCCATGCTAATAATAAAGACTAAAATCTTGCCATGGCTTACGTTATCCTGGTTCATTTAACTACTGTGAGCCTTGAATGTTACCATGCAATTGGATTTTCTTTTGTCCTTGAAGCCACCATTTCGTCATGACACTGGGTTTAGAAACAAGGTTCTGAGGCATTAGAGCCTTTTAGCTTTTGAAGTGTTTATTGAATTTTTTTATTCTTAGATATTTGTATTCATGTATACAGTGAAATATTTACCCACTTTCCCATCCAACTCCTACTGAAAGTCTCCAACACTTCCCTCTCCTAACTTCATGTTTTCATCTTCTCTGCATTTTCTTTGACTTAAAAAAAAAAAAAAAAACCTGGTAAACTCAATTAATATGGTTAGTTTGTGGATGGGTCTGGTGTTATCTGTGGAGCATGGAAAAAATCTATCAATGGACACACCCTCAAGTAAGAATGATTCTGTCTTTCCCAGCAGTCATCACCTGCCTATAGCTCACAGTAACGAGAGAGACCTGGACAGCAGTGTTGGAAATTTGTAAACTTGAATACCATGGTCTTATGCAAGTAATTATGGAAGGTGTGAACTTTAGAGTTCAATGGTCACAGCATGTTCAAAAGACAACATTTTACAGCACTTTTATCTGCCCTCTAAGTTTTACATTTTGCCCATACCTATCACACTGTGTACCCTGAGTCTTGGTGGGGTTGAGGTAGAAGAGTGGATAATGGAGATGTCTCATTTATGGGTAAGCACTCAGAGTCTTCTTCTCAGTATTTTGACCAGTTAAGTGTATCTGCCTTGACTATTGGACACTGGAAGAAGGAGAAGAAGAGGAGGAGGAGGAGGAGGAGGAGGAGGAGGAGGAGGAGGAGGAGGAGGAGGGGAGGAGAGAGAGGAGGGAGGAGAGAGAGAAGAAGAGAAGAGAAGAAGAAGGAAGGAAGAAGACGAGGAAGAAGAGAGAAGAAGAAGAAGAAGAAGAAGAAAAGAAGAAAGAAAAAAAACTTCTCCTACAAATATTGAGAGCAGCCCTGCTCTATGGAATAAACGTACACATTTAGAAAGCAATTTGATAATGTAACCATTTAGAAACACAGTAATGACAGTATTTTGTTGTTGTTGTTTTATTTTCCTAAAGCCTAAAGCCATAAGACATTTGACAATAATTACACAATCAGACATGATGTTCCCTTTTGGAGAACAGGCATCAAATGGAAAATAATGTAGTTAGTTACTCCTAGCAATTAGGTGTCTATTATACCAGTGGGCATACTTTACCTGGTAGGTTGGTATAGCAGCCACAAGATCATGTGCTCACAAGCATCTGCAATTGCAGTTCTAGGAGATTCATTGCCCTTTTTCAACCTCACAAGCACCCGACATGCTTGTGTACCCATGCAAAATATACTCAAAGACATTAGAAAATACATAAATATTTTAAAGTCAAGTATATCAAAGGTCACATTCACAAAAACTTTTTTCTTATTCATGTTGAGTAAACTGTCACTTCCTTTCTGGAGTGTTTGGCAACTTAAACATTTCTATCATATTTCTTTAAGAAATATACTTAATATACATAACATTCTTAGATTAATAATTCACAATTTTAGTGCTCATTTAATTTGTGTTTGAGATATTTTCATGACTAGCTTTAGAATAGATGAGACCAAACTGTTAATATGGTCATTGGGTATATCTAACAACAAAAAGGAAAGCAACTTACCTTATAGCATAAGATCTTCAAAAGATGCCTTACTTTCAAGGCAATAACCAGTATTGGCTTGATGATTGATTTACATAAACCATTTGCATAAATTTCTGAATGTAATTTGCTTTTATTGTCAACAAAGCTGTGCTTCCTCTTATGAGATTTTTTTCAAAAAATATGGCATATGTTGCTTTTCATGCTCCTTCTCAGAATACTTGGATAAGCCTCAAACTTAATTGTATTTACCAAATACCAGATGTCCAGTAAATGCAATTTCTCTGTTATTCAAATATTTTAATTAATTTCTATTTCTATCTTTATGATGCATATTTACTTTGTATGTTACTTAGTCGGTCTCAGAAAAATTAGCTAGGCATAAATTTTTATGTATAGACTTATTTTTAAGAAAATACTAATAAACTTTATCCTTTAAGGAGAAAACAGAATTAATAATTTATTTTATTTTGGATTTTAGTCTCAGTGAATAGGAGCAGATAGCCTCAAAATTGACATATTAAACTCACATGTCTGAGCTTCACTGGAATATTTTTAGGCCGTTGTAAAAATGAGGAATAAGGCTTTGAATCTTGTTAAGTCACAGTGTTAGATATGAATAAAGCTGAAATGCAAATTTCAGAAATCATCAAAAAATAGAATGAATCAAACAATTAAATGAGGAGAGCTGATTTTAAAGGTAATAATAAACAATATAGATTATTAAAGTATCCTCATTTTATGATATGTAACTATCCTATTATGTACTTATTGGACACTATGAAATGTACTCTTTCAGATGTGTCCACTGCCAGTTACTGAACCCGTCAGGACTGATACCAAGAATTAAAAGCGTTTCCAAAAACAAACACTCTAAAACACGAAGATGTTCTTTGCCATTGAGATCATCATTGCTTTTACTATTGAGAACACAATGTACTAAAGAGGACCAGAGGAAATGAATGCATTTTACCTTGAAATACAAGCTGCTGGTTCTTTGAAAATGTTTGATTTTGCCTTTTCCAGGAAAATGACTGCACATTTGAAAACTAAAATGAACATTTCTGTAATTTTATTTATTATCTAAATTGATTACTATGTGCCTCTTTTCATAACATGAGTGAAGGGACTAGTCCTTTTAATAAAGGGTAAAGTAAATGACTAGTTGGCTTGAAGATTGATAAAATGGTTAAACATTAAGTGTGATTATAATAATAGTTTAATAAAAAGCACAGTTCCAGTAGTTATAAAATTGAAACAACAATTTTTGTTATAATTTAGAGTTCATAGCATTTCATTTAGACAAATTGTATAATTATTAGAAAATATTTCCAGAAATATTTTGTAAGAGAAAATTTAATGCTAATGCTAAAACAGAAACTTATAGGTTTATGCAGTTCACAGTTTATGCAATCTATGATATTTAGGAGACAGGCAAGGAAATGTACATGATCTTAGTGTGATCCAAATTGAGTTGCAGAGAATGTGGAAAGTATTGTCTAGAGTTTGCTGGACATGAGGAGAAACTAGTCTGTCTGTCGACCTAAGACTGGGACATATTTCTGTCAGAGAGCCATCAGGACCCTAAGAAAATAGGAACAAAATCTTTGTGTGTTCACAGTTCAGATGGATGATGGATATTGTGATTGGTCATCTGTCTCCACAGCAGACATATCATCTGTGCAAAGAGAGTGTGAGCAGAGCACTCTCTGTCTAAAAGCATTTAACCTACTGAGAAATTTGTTTTAAAGGATCATATCAGTCATTCTCAGAACATAACTAACCTGTGATGTTGTAATGCCTGAACAAGCATGAACAGTAGTAAGTTCATCTGTATAAAACCTCATGGCTGTTAGGGCATGTGTGGCCATGAATTCTCTGGAGAGTCAGCAGCAAGCTCCTTCATAATAAATCTCAGCAACCAATAGAAAATCATAGCAACACTGTGAATTTTGATCACCATGTAAAGGAAGAAAGTTTTGTCCTTGTAAGTGATTCATCTTAGCAGTGGCAGTTTCTCTGGAAGAGTCTGCATAGTTTTATTTCACTTTGTTTTAAAATTTTTATACTGCCTACTTGGTGCCAGGAACTTTTGATAAGCAGGAAATGCTTAGTTAACTCTGAAAATAAGCCTCAGAAGAAATGACTGTTTTCACTCTGTCTTGCAGATAAGGAAATTGAGGCATACTGGGCAGTCAAAATTAGTGATTGTGGTCATTCAGTTTGGTTGTTAACTGGCAGAATATAGAGTTACCTAAAGAAATCAGAGTATCTCTGTGAGGGGTTAACTAGACTAGTTCCACTATGGCCGAAGGTAAATCATGGCTTGGGCTGGTCTCATGGACAGAAAGAAGAGCAGAAAGTGAACAGCTGCTCCAAGTTGTCAACTGTCACTCCCTTGCAATGAGATCTGTACATTGGGACTGTGAGCACACTTAATATATGCATACTTAAGTTGCTTTTACCAGGGAGTTTTCTAAAATCAACAATACAAATAACAAATATGAGTATTTTCAGCTGCTATTGTGATAAATCTGACCATATAGTTCTTAGGTCATTGGAAAACATTTTCTGAAGGAGCATATAAAAGTTTAAAACTTTGGGTTAGAAAAATTCTTGAATACTGTAAACAGAACATAGTGAACGTTATATGGAAATTTGGAAGACAAAAACACTAAATAATAAAAATAAAAAATACAGACAATGGGTTCCCAGCTCATAAAGTTTTAGAGGCTTCAAAAACTTCAATGGAAATCGGCTTGAAGCCATTCATATATACAAACAAAACAACAACAGCAGCAACAACAAAAATCATTCTTATTACATTCTGCCTGTATACTGAGACCTTGAGTTGAATCGTAATGGACTAATTGGACATTACACATTGCAAGACAGGGTACCCTAGAGGTTCTCAACCTGTGAGTCCCAACTCCTTTAGGGGCTGCATATCATATATCCTGAGTACCAAATATTTGCATTGCAATTCATAAAAACAGCAAAATTACAGTTATTAAATGGCAATGAAAATAATTTTATAGCCGGGCAGTGGTGGTGCATGCCTTTAATCCCAGCACTTGGGAGGCAAAGGCAGGCGGATTTCTGAGTTCGAGACCAGCCTGGTCTACAGAGTGAGTTCCAGTACAGCCATGGCTACACAGAGAAACCCTGTCTCAAAAAAAAAAAAAAAAAAAAGGAAAAAGAAAAGAAAGAAAAAAAGAAAAGAAAAAGAAAGAAAAGAACTTTATGGTTGGGGGTCACTCCAACATGAGGAGCTATAGTAAAGTATCACAGCATTAGAAAGGTTGAGAGTCATGGCTTTTGTCATAGCTACTGCTTATGCTCTCATCTGGACCTAAAGTAAGATAGATTAAAGGATAACATAGACCCATGTAGAAGATTACAAGTTTCTGGAGAATAAAGAACTTAAAGAAGCTCAAAGATTCAGGAAAGATGCATGCTAAAAAAAAGAGGCTGCAACGGTTGAAATGAAATCTCCTTGTTTTCACTGAGACAATAGGAAAGGTGCTCCTATAGCAAGAGCCTACCCATCCAAGGCTCCAGCGTGTAATACACAAATTTATTAAAAAGAGATAGCCTAAACTTAGAATGCTGTTGAAGAGGGTTCTCTGGCCCTTAACAAGAGTAGTCTAGGACTCAGGAAGGGAGGCTGCTGGAATTGTTGTCCAAGGGGGCCAAGGTACTTCCTTACCAATCTGTTAAGTAGAAATTGGCATTACCATCTGCCAACAACAAACTTGCTGGTTTTGTAGGCATGACATACATAAAATTGAGGGACACATGGAATATTGAACCAGACAGCCACCAAGGTCAACCAATGAACTGGCATCCCTTCAAAGGGGCTCAATTTTGATATTGTTTAAAATTCTAAGTGATTTCAACTAAAATTGAAATGCTTATGTTGAAAATGTCATGTTTGAGGTATATGTTCCTTTTACTTTCTTGAAGCAAGATTTTAGCACAGTGAAAGTCTTTTGCTGCCTTTTAAGGATATATGTTTGCATACATCCCTTTGCAAGCATACTCTGTTCAACTCTGGCTTTTAAAGGAGAGACTATAACTTGAATAAAAGAGCCAATGATTTTTCATTTTCTTGAATTTGAAGATGAAAGAGACTTACTATATAGGATTGTGACTTAATCAATGAAAATCTATGTACTGCATATTGTATTTTGTTGACATACAAGTGTCAAAGATTATATACCTACTATTAAGATAGCAAAATCAATGCCAATTATAAACATAAAACTTGTGTTTTTATACATAACATATATGCAAGTGCTATCAACAAAGATTTGATAAAATATCAACCCCTGGGCCCTTTATATATGTTTAATATTTAGAACTTTGGTATTGAGTTTGTTTTCTTTGTTAAGCTCTTGATGCCAGTTAGCAAAAGTTGGTACATTTCAAAAAGATTATAGTATTAGATTTTAATTCCTTGAGGAATTTAACTATAGGCAAACTGTACATGGCCTCAAAGCTCCTCCTTTACAGGTCTCACCTTTTTTCATTATGGACATGCTTGGCTTATTATTTCTTTTAATTTCAATATTTTGTTGTGTTGTTGTTGTTTTGAGACAATGTTTCTTTGTGTATTCTTGGCTGCCCTGCTTTGTAGACCAGGCTGGACTGTAGCTTACAGATCTGCCTGACTCTACCTGTGCACCTGTGCCCCCAAGACCACCTATCAAATTCCACTCTCCCATGTTTTCCTGGTCTACACTTACTGTGTGTACTTCTCATATTGATCTTTTCCTGGAGGCAGTTTTTGTCTGTTTACTCTTCTCCTGGCATTAACTAGCCTGATAGAATACCCTCTCGTTTTTAGATATTGACCACATGTTCATGCTTCTCTGCACAAAAATATTACTTTAACCTCAAATTATTCAATTTTATTTTTATTTTATTTTTAAGCCTTATTTTACCCTGTAGTAAATTTTACATATATATATATATATATATATATATATATATATATATATATATATATATGGACTATTCAAAGTGAATTCAGTCAACTTTGTTGTTTCTGTTTAATATGGTCTTGCATTTCTGTCATGTCAAGATTGAAAGATGCTTCTGATGTGTTAACTGAGAAGACCGCACTCTCTTGAGTCTTGAGAATATAAAATCTATATGAACTCCTTCCATAGACATAAGAATATAGGTGATATAAAAATATCCAATTCCCTTTGATGATATTTAGTGTGTTGCTTTTATTCCAATAGGCTTGAAAAGGAGAAGGCTATACTACCTCAGACAAATGATGCCCTGTCAGCCTTAGTAACTATTGGCAATTAATATCTGAACATCAACATTTGCAAGAAAGCTATTTCATAGACTACTGTCCTTTAAAAACTTAGTGTGGATAGTCATGGTTACCACCAGCTTAAAATGAGATTCATCATTGTTATGATATTTCTAATTGCAGTATAAGATTTTGTTTTCTGGCTCAAATGAAGTCAGGAACAGAAGTCCAGACAGGCTCTACTCAGTGAGTCTAAATATGAAGGAGAACCCATAACTGGTACTCCTGAGTCCCCCTGTCTGAAATTTAGTGGTCATGGAGAAGAGAAAAAAGTTCAAACATAAATGTTTCAGACGTGTGTCCTAATATGAAGAGTAAACATCTTCATGTTCTTTTGTGCTTGTAAATTTCACTTCCTAAACTAAATGAAACAAGGCTCAGAGATTTGCTGCTCCACAGCCCTCTTATTTCCATATCTTCTTACATCATATGTGGTTCGCAGTCACAAATACAGAGTGTATTGCTACTGTTGTGATGCTATAAACAACAATTATCCTTGTAACATCTTGAAACATCTGCTCCTTGAAGATCCAGGGTGCTCTTGGCATAGAATTTTAGAATATAAAGTGATTTAGTGTGACATGATTGATACCATTTTCAAATCTGACAGCAAATGTGATAGTGTTCAATGTTTATAAGTTTAAATGTCCACTTCAACTTAAGGATATGGAAGAGTCAAGCATAACGGACGTATCAGAAAAGACTTCTGTTTTAAAATAGTGTCTTGGTATTTAGAATTGACAAACTATGGCTGGATTAAAATTAATTTTCTTAAAAATTAATATATAATTTTATTCATGAAGCCAGTGTGATTATTTTTCATTTTGAAAATATAATATGTGGCATCCTCTAAGTTATTAAAGTAGAATGCACAAAGTTGCAACCTCTTAAATCACAAGTAGGGTTTTAGGATGAAACATTTTCCTTGTCTTATAGATTTTCTCACTATGAGTCTCAAAGTTCCCTGTCAGTCCAACTCATTGTCTGAAGACACAGCCCCTGGTCAAGTCCTGTCTGGAATCCTAGAATCCCAAAGCATCCTAGGTTTCTCATCTTCCTGTTGGAAATGAAGTCAGTTTTCTGGCATTAGATTGCACCATCAGAATTCTCCTTTCTCATATAATGAGTCAAAATTAATCTCTTTCAAAAAAATAGCTGTTTTGTTTTAACCATAACCTTCTAATCTCATTTAACTTAGTAAAAATATGTCTCATTACAATGTGCACACTTTACTCCTTTCTTTATAGAGGTTTTCTTGTAATATATAACAATATATATTGTTATATATATTACTTTCTAACATAACTTTTTATCTACCTCAAGCACATTCTATTATGTATCTTCATTCTGGATGTTCTGTTTATCATATTATCTGGCAAACCACCAGCCTTAAACAGTACTCACTTGCCCACATTCTCTAAATATAATATGTGCATAATCTGTAACCCCAAGATTAGGTAAATTCATATTAAAGTACTCATTTGCTGCATTTTTTTTCTATATTGGCTCTTTTTCAAAATATGTTTATTGATTTTTTTTTGATAATTTTCTACATAGCTTTTTGATTATATTTGTTCTCTAACACTAACTCCTCCCAGATCCACCCCTTCTTCCTACTTTCTCTTGTCCTTTACTTAAAAGCTATTATTACAAATATCCCCACAGCGAAAAACTTCTAAAAGTCCTTGTTTCAAATTTTCAACAGATGATATTATATCCTATTTCAGTTAACTATATGTTCCAGCAAAGGAATAGAACTGCCAACTTAAGGAAAATAAAGGATAGCTTAATCTTGAGCAAAATGTGGTAACTATGCTATAATAATCCTGCTTTAGTTTATACAAAACTCTGTGTTCCCATCTGATAACAATTTCAAGAAGGTTGTAGCACAAGAAAAGGAAATTGTAAGTCAAACCACTTTTAAAGTTAATTCTTTGTCTATTTCATATGATTCATTTTGGTCATATTTACATCACCCAACAACTCAAAGACCCATCTCAGTTCCCAATTCATTCAGCTTTGTGTCATTGTTTTATGTGTTGCTGGACATACAAAGTCTTGATGTGGAGAATCACTGGAGCATAGTCAACCTTCCAGAGGCCACATCTTTAAAGAGAACTGATTCTCCTTCTTCCAGAAAATATCAATTGCCAACAGTTCCTTAACTGGGGTTGCACTCTGTGTACTCTCCCTAAGCTAGAGTTTTATTTGACTTGAACTTGCCCAGTCTTACCCATCTATGTGAGTTCATATGTGTAACTTCCCTGCCGTGTTCAGGAAATACTATTTACTTGAACTCACCCTTCATTTCCCCCTCTTACAACCATTCTATTCCATCATCTATAATCATTCCTTAGCTTTGGGATGTTATTGATTATAGATGTTCTATTAAGGGATGACCATTCTGCAGTTTCTTATTTTCTGCAACTTGGCCGTTGTGGTTCTATTACTCACAATATCCTGCAAAAAGAGAAGCTTCCATGATTAGCGTTGAAAGGCATATTAATCTATGGGTATAATTAATCAAAAATGTTTAAAAATCAGTTTAGTAGTATACCTACATTTCAAAATAAGATTAGGTTCTCTCTTAGATCTCATGACATCTATCTAGCCTCAAGTTCTTGATATGATAAATGTACAGAGTGTAGATTTCATCGGTGGAATGGGCCAAGTAGAAAGTGGTTGGTTATTCTAACAGTCACACCACTATTGACCCATGGGTATCTCTTGTCAGGCCTGTCATTGTTGTAGGTCACAGGTTCACAACTGGGTAAGACTGATGGTAACTTTCTCTTCGGCAGTGTATTACTTTCCAGTACTTTGAAAGCTATATAATAATGATTAAGCTTCCAAATCAGTACAAGTTCGATTTTTCCACATTCAACCATTCAAATAGATGATGTCTTCAGAAATAAAGTTTGACTATCAAGTTCTGGGGAGTAACCAAGACCGTTTGCAATAGCCTGTAATATTTGGAGGTTTATGGAACCTCACAGATAAGTAACTTCAAAAGGGATGGCCTATCTAGGCACGGGATTATTTGTTAGGCGGTAGTATTTAATAGGAACAATGTGTTTCATTATAGTATAAATTTATTTTTACCACTTTATAAATATATGTACGGTGTATACATATATGTACACATATTCTCTCTCTACTTTTCTCTCTCAATCGACAACCCAATTAATCTTTTCTATTTCATTATTCCTCTGTACTCCTTGTTGTCACTACATTCAATCCCTTTTCTCAAACAACATTTTGGACTTTTACTGATTTCTTTACTTCTATGGCTATTTCATATCCATATCTAAAACATACATATTTAAAGATTCTAAAAAAGCATCTACACATTAGAGAAAAATACAGAATGTGTTTTTTGAGATGTGTAGGTGTTTTCTACAGCACTAGTTCTTTACAATCAATTAGTATTTGGAAATCAACCAATAGCCTTGGCAATAGTCTGAATTGTTTGGGGATTTACTTGTCATTTCCTTATCAAACAACCCAATTAGATTTAACCCATTTCTGACTCTGAGGTTTCACTTGGTAGGAAGAGATGTCATGTTGAGATTTTGTCTCTTCCATTATTTGGTGATTCTATTATTATATTTCTTTCATATGTGCATATGTCTTAAGAAGCTTCTACTCTAGTGTTAGCTTCTCTTCCCTCTCTCAATTTTACCTTAATTTCATTTTCTTAATAGCTGAGTAGTATTCCACTGATTAAATGTAGCACATTTTCATTATCCACTCATCAGTTGATGAACATTTAGACTGTTTCCATTGCTTGAACACTATCATTACAGCAGCAATCATGGTACCAGAAAATGGGATCATGAATTTATGTTGTAAAAATGGCAATCCTATCAAAAGCAATCTATAGATTCAACATAATCCACAAAAAAGTCCATCTAAAAGACATCTAGTCACAGTAATTCAAAAAATAATCTTCAATTTCACAAGGAAATACAAAGACAGGTATAGGCAAAGTAATTCTAAACAAGAATAACATTTCTGGAATTATAACTAGCCCAGTTTTAGGGTTATATTACAGAGATCTAGTAATAAAACAACTAGTACTTGCATAAAATCAAATATTTTAATCAAAGGAATAGAACTGAGGACCCACATATAAGCCTCCATGCTGAGGAATAGACTAGGTCCTGGTTCTGAGAGAAGGCATCTCTGGGGGAGGGGAAAACAAAGGACTTGTGGTCAAATCCTGGGTCAAAATTAGCAGTCTGTGCTCTGCTCAGAGACACAGCTGTCTGTATATAGCTCATGATATTCATCCCTTGTATATCTAGGGAAAGCCCCACCTGACCCCATCCTTTGTTTCAGCTGGATTATGTAGCAAGACAAGCTCAGCGGGCAGTCTATTCTTCTAAATTCCTGAAGGATGCTCCAGGTGCTGCCAGGGCAGATGGGCAGATAACTCTACCTAGATCCTATTGTGGTAAACAAGGTCTTTCTGGTCTGCTCAAGGCTGGGGAAGGGCACAGGTAGAAATGTGAACTAGTAGATCCAACTTAGAAATCAGTGTGGAGCTTCCTCAAAAGCTAAAAATAGACCTACCACATGCCACAGGTATGCCACGTTTGGGTGTATACTCCAAAGATTAAATCCAACTCAAAACACTTAAAGTACATTACCAGACACACTAGGTAGGCAGGATAAGAAAACAGAGGTTGCTAGGCCTTGGATCATATCCATCAACACTCTGAATTTTTATAAGCTAATGACTTCCTTCTAAGAGTACATTTTGAAAGTTTTGGTAGTAGCAAGTAAGTTAGGTCAGAAGAGGCTGAGCCATGAAGGAATCTCATTGAACTCTGACTGGTTCAAGATAATTTATCTTTGTCTGATATATTTAAATTATACATAGTGATAAGTTTGGCCTGATGCAATCCTTTACAGAGGTGTAGCTCTCTCTTTGTTTCCTTTGGAGACTTCAAACATTTTCCTAACTTCCTCATCAAATTAGACAGTTTCACATGAGTCCTTTTATGTTTCTTCCTCTGTATGATGCATTGTTCATGCGGACCATTGCCACAGTCTCTGCCTCGTTCCTGGATATCAAGCAATCTTGAAAAGAACAAAGTCCTTCTTTTCTATTTTCTTTTTTTTAAGTCTTTATCCTTATTGCTTTAACATATGCTCCCTCCTCCCTTTCTCCTTCCCTCCCTCCCTGCCTCCCTCCTTCTCTTCCTTCCCTCCTTTCCTCTCTCCACCTTCACTGATCCTCTTTTAGGGACATGCAGAAAGACAAACTTTGCCCATTGCTCTATTTCAATTTTTCTTTATATCTCATCCTGCAAAAGACCTTCAATTATTTGTCTGACTTTATTTCATTTCCTATTTGCTTCAAATTCTGCATTGCTGCACTTCCTTCACTCCACTATTAATCTCCTTGTCTCATTCTCAGTTATCAATAGGCTACTAGATCAGTAGATACTTGGAATGTATGAATGATATCACTGTATTTCAACACAGTTAAGTCATTTGTGTTAATAATTTTGGAACATGCAATTGATTCTGAAACATAATATGGTCAAAATTATAAAAATTATAACCTTAGAAACAAAATATTGATGTAGGATGAATGGCTTCTGATTCAGGATCCTATTCCAAGGTCAATATTCTAATTATTTTTATGTATGTTTGGTTTGCCTGTGTGTGTGTGTGTGTGTGTGTGTGGTGTGTGTGTGTGTGTGTGAGTGGGAGTTCTTTCTGACACTAGAAATAATATTTCCACTGGAAGCTGGAGTTAATAAGTGTTTGTGAACTATTTGAATTGGTGCTAGGTAATGAGTTTCAGTCTTTAACAAGAGGAGCAATATGCTTTTAATATCTAAACCACCTCTCCAGTCCCTGCTTATATATAACAACATAAAATCAAGTCATATTGTTAAGTGTATTATTCCATGCCTACATGAAACATAGTTTTCACTTGAGATAAATATTTTTATAGTCTATATTAAGGATATAATCCCAATTATCTAAAATTATTAATCATCTTATTT
Organism: Mastomys natalensis; assembly: GCA_021653895.1. Lineage (NCBI taxonomy): Eukaryota > Metazoa > Chordata > Mammalia > Rodentia > Muridae > Mastomys > Mastomys natalensis. The sequence continues at coordinate 1,479,963 of JAJTUV010000017.1, read as the reverse complement.
CAGAAATATATGGGTATCCCAAAAATCTAGAGTGAGAAATTTGTGAATATCCAAGTAAAAATAGAGAGAATTAACAAATCATAAAAACAATGTTTTAAGTCATGGAAATCAGCTCATATGAAATATGAGGACTGCAGAGATAAAATTTCATCTGTTCTTCAACAGTCTTTTTATTCATTTAAGAAGCCAAATGCTGAGCTCTCATGTTTCTCTGAACACATATGAAGAAACAATTATTTTATGTTCTTTGCTTATATAAAGTCTTTTCTATGATGAATGCATTTTTGATAAGAAAATTATGCCTAAGAAAAGTTTGAATAATTTTCAAGTTGAAATAAAGTTTGTAAATTTCCCATTAATTGCTACAGTGTTGAAATATATCATAATGTACAAGAAGAAGAAAAGGGGTTCCCAGGGAGAAGCTTCCCAGATAGGGTGACACCCTACTAAGGCTTCAAGGTGTGCAGACATGTTTCAAATAAATTAAAGAGAAACCATTGTTAACAGGAGCAGTAACCAAGCAAAACCTACAGAGCCTGGATGGTCATGGGTGTTTGAGAATCCACACCAGGTTTAATGAAACACTACTTAAGACTCCTAAGAAGGGAAACCATTTTAAATTCTTGGAAGGAAACGAAATAGTTTGGAGGACAAAGACAGCAGGATGTGTTCGTTGTTCCCGTGGAACATGCCTGGGAAGGCAGCTCTAAGCACAGATGGAGCTGATGGTTCAAAGATGTCTCCAGTTCTTCTCTATTTCACTCTCTCCTTTCCTTTCTCCTTTTTGTTTCCTTTTGTCTGTTTTAACTCATGGTTAGTGTGATAAACAGATAGATGCTTACTGCAAAGGAAGAAAGATGGACTTTAATGACCCTAGGCTAAGTGCATCTCACATTACTGGATTCTAATACTTGCATATAATTTAGGATACATTCTTCATAATATTCAAAATTTTTGACTATATGCACTCTATTTTCCTATTTCGTGCTATTCCGGTTTTCTACACATGTTGCTATTGCATATACCAGAGTAAGGATTCTTTGTTCTACATTGATGGTAACTTACTTCTCAGAAGTATAATACATTAAGTGAGAAAAACAACTTAATACAAAAGTGATATATAGCTTGGGGCATTATGTTGCTTGTGGTTTGGATATATATATATAATATATATATATATATATATATATATATATATATATATATTGCAAAATCAGAGAAGATTTTTCTATATTCTACTTTGGGTGCACATACTAATTTACTCAGCTGATTATACATTCATAGGAACCTAATATGCCTTTTTCATTACTCAGCATTAAGAAGCAAGTAAGCTTACACAGACAAACCAGCTTTGGTCAAATTTTACTTATTAGTCACTGTTACTTTGAAAGTGGAAATGCAAAAGTAGAGGATTACATACACTTTCAAATGTAAACACACTTTTTGATGATAACCCCTCCAGAAAAGCTAATTTGAGTTTTACTTACCTGTTCTTGTATTAATTTTGTAGCACCTTAAACTCTTTGAAATGATAAAGCTGTATAATGTCCAAAGCAGTTATAGTGGAAGAAAATATTTTTATTTATATTTTTACAAAGTAGGATCTATCCACACTTTATTTTTGGGTCCATTTACATTTTCATCACTATCTTAATCTTTAGTATGACAGGTGTGGGAGATAATTGACAAACCCTATAGTTTTACAAATCTCAATAGGTTAGCAGTGCAGATAAGAAGGGAGAAGCCAGGATGAAGATGGCATGTATTTCTGGCAGCGTGCCTCAGATGGAATGGCCAGGAAAACAAATGAGGGGACCATTTGGATGTAATTAGAGAGCAGGAGGCAGAGAAAAGAAAAGAAAAGTCTGGGAAATAAGGCACAGATGATGTTTCTGTCCTCTCATGTCCTCAAACCTTTCAGTCTGCATTTCCTGTCTGTTCTGCTGTGACAATACATGTGGACACCCACTGAAATGTACTCAGCCTTGAGATTATTAATAATCTTGAAATTGAAGCCAGCTGCACACAAAATATTGTAAACCAAATGCTAGAATCAATTCTCTTGGTTTTATTTATCTCCTATTGAGACTTTATCTCATTAAGTTGCAGTTGTAATGCAATGTCCTTAACTAAACTCTGATCTCCAATGAATAATTTCACTTGCATACTTTAAAAGTGACTCTGGGGGGGGGGGTAGGTGAAAGTTTCTATAATTGTTAATTGATTTCATATCTTGATACAGTTGTTTTGCATACTCATTAAAAGCAACAGACACCTGAAATAATACTTACTACCTCTTTATTCACTCAATCAAATCTATAATGCTTACTTCTAAAAGTACAAAGCACATGGCCCTGGGATTTCTATGATCCTGAGGACCTTCCTCTGCCTATACATATAGCATGAGACCAAATCAGAAGGGGAATGATATTTGAACGATATGCACATGTCATATTCCTTCCTTTTTATAGTATTTTCTCTAGTGCTAGCTATTTTCCCAGGGTCATTCTATGTGGACATTTGGGAGAAATGTGGCAAATAATTATCTAAATTTTATTAGATATAAGACTTAGCTTGTCTCCACAGACTTTCTTCTTCATGGATATGCTCAATCTTTTCTTTTTAATTTTCTTTTTAATTTGAGTTATTATTATTATTGTTATTATTATTGTTTTTGTTGTGTGTGTGTGTATACTTTCATGTGTGTCAAGGCATGTACCATGGCATGTGTGTGGAAATCAGAGATTAATTCTGTGGGGTTAGTTTTCTCCTTCCATAATCATATCTCTGTACAAGCTATTGAACTAGAATCACTTGGTTACATATGAGCTGTCCTTAATCTACTGAGCCATTTCACTGGCCCAATGCTTTTTTTTTTTTTGGAAATTTTATTTACATTTCAGATGTTCTCCTCTTACCCCATTTCCCCCTCCCTCCCAGGAACTCCCTATCCCATCCCCTCTCCTCCCCACCTGCACCACCCACCCGCACCTCACCTCCCCACCCTCAAATTCACACCCCCCACACGACGTCCAGCTTTCATGGGACCAAGGATCTGTTCTCCCACCTATAACACCCTTGCATATATAGCTGGAGCCATGGGTCCCTCCCTAAGCGCTCCCAGGCTGGTGGTTTAGACCCTGGGGGCTCTGGTTGGTTGGTATTGTTGTTCCCCTCATGGGGTTGCGAATCCTTTCAACTCCTTCAGTCTTCACTCTAACTCCTCTATTGGGAACCCCATGATCAGTTTAATGGTTAGTTGTGAGCATCTGCCTCTGAATATGTCAGACTCTTGCAGACCTCTAAGGAGATAGCTATATCAGGCTCCTGTCTGCATGTACCTCCTGATATTCACATCAACGTCTACCTTTGGTGACTGAACATGGGACGAATAACCAGGTGGAATGGTCTGCAGATGGCCCCTCCTTCAGTTTCTGTCCTGCATTTTGTATCCATATTTGCTCCCTTGAGTATTATGTTTCTCCTTCTGAGAAGGACTGAAGCCCCCCCCCCAACTTGGTCTTCATCCTTCATGAGCTTTATGTGGTCTGTGAGTTGAAACTTGGGTATTTCAGGCTTCTGGGCTAAAATCCAATAATCAGTGAGTGAATACCATGTGTGTTCTTTTGTGATTGGGTTACTTCACTCAGGATGATATTTTCTAGTACCATTCATTTGAATTCACTGAGTTGAGCAATACTTTTATCTTCAGTTATGTCAAATAATTCATGTAAGTAGTGAGATTCTCACAGTTGTGAGATTCTTTGATAGTAATTGTGTTTTAGTTTACTTTAGGTTTATGGCTAGGATTCACAGCTAGGATTCACTGGTAAATTGTTTTAAAATTATACTCATTTCTTCCTTTATTTTAAATGGATATTTTTTTCAGACAGGTCTATTGGTAATTGTAATAGTTTACAAACATGGAAATAAACAACCTTTACATCTGGAGCGACAAGTGAGTCTTCTATGTCTGTCCCTCACTTGTGTCCCCTGGACTATGTCTTGCTCTTTACTCAAATAATAAACATGCCTAAAATGACAGCACATATTTATTCTCATTGCATATCTTCCTCATAGTAGCACCTCAGATTCAGTTCCCAGCTACTGTGACATTCCCTTCGAAGGTCAAGACACAGAATGCTAAAGAGCACAAACACTCTAATTTATGTGTTAGAACTATCTCCCAATTATGTTTACTCATTTGTTCCACAAATATTTCTCTAGTGTTTATTTTGTGTGTTAGATATCATACTATGTTCTGAGATTATTGCATAAGGAGAAGGAAAAAGAGAAGATGGGGAAGAATTGTAGAATGAGCCAGTTGGAGGTGGGAGTAGACAATAAAATTTGTCTGCTTATCAGGCTTACATTTCAGCAAGTATTCTGTCTTAGAAGAAAATATCCAGGTTTTAGGAACAGACATTGTAGTTATTGTGCTTAGTTTTGATGAGGGTTACAGCAAAATGGTGATGAGGGTGATGATATTGATTGTGATGGTGATGTGAAAAAAACCTGTTTTATTTAATGCTAACTGATATTTTAAGTCTCTGCATAGTCTGTTGATTTTCTATTCTACAGTTGATTTCATGTACATGTCTGATTAGCTACACACTCCCATATTCAGGGAAAATGGCCAAATATAAGAACAAAAGTATAAACTGTTGAGTCTCAAAGTATTCTGTGTATGGAATCACCTTGGGCGCTTTTTAAAAACTCCAATGCATGGGCTGGAGAGATTGCTTAGTGGTTAAGAGCAATTGTTTCTTTTAATGGGGATCTGGGTTCAATTTCAGAACTGATATCCAGTTGGTCACTGATGTAACTCCAGTTCCAAAGAACCTGATGCCCTCATAGGCCGCCACCTGAATTGCTTGCACTTGGTGCACTTGCATACATACAGAAGCATGTATATAGAAACAAAATAAAGAAATAAATGCATCTTTAAAAAAAACTTAGAATCATCTTCCATACTACACCAATGAAACAGGAACTCTGAGAGAACCCAGATATTATTTTCTCCTCTTTATGTCTTTTTCTTCTTCCTTCCTTCCTTCCTTTCTTTCTTTCTTTCTTTCTTTCTTTCTTTCTTTCTTTCTTTCTTTCTTTCTTTCTTTCTTTCTTCTTCTTTCTTTCTTTCTTTCTATGCCCCAGGTTATTCAGCATACATATTTTGAGAGCCACAACTCTATAAGCTACAAACATGCTATAAGCACATTTTTTTTTTTTTTTTTTTTTTTTTTTACAAAAACTTAGTGTCTGGAAATATCACCCAAACACATTGCTAAGTTTCCAATTCAAAAGATCCAGAATGACTGTTGATTATTTATGCCAGAAAAATGTTTCTAGGTGCTATGTCGGCTGACATATGTGTATGACACGCATAGTACAGCAAGGTGCTAACCAACACTTATCTCCCTGTCAAGATGCTAAAAGCTCTAGTCTTTTCTGAGTGGTAGTTCATAGTCACACCAATTCAGAATTGTGAAAACTCATCAGTACTCCAAGCTCAGGGCAGCTTGAAAACATTCAGAGTAGAGACTCCAATCCTTGCCTGCTTAATTTGCCAGCACTACATTCTGTGATTGGCTTTAGAAAAGTGATTCCCTCCAGGAAAGCAGAACTGTCCTGAATGGGGCCAGTATTCATCCCTACATGTGAGGACAAGGCTGGATGGAACCAGGTATGCGAAAGCAGGCACAAAGCATTATAAAACCATGAACATATGCTCTTCCACTTGTAGCTCTCAAATCTGTGCGAATCAACTTTGCTTGTTCTTTAATCACTTAATTTATGACATATCTAAGACTCCTTCCTATTCAAAATATGAATTCCTTAGCATAGAGACCTAGTGAAACTGGTCTTCAGAAGACCAGTTCTTCAGAAGACACTATCAGTACATTCCTCACACATGCTTAATCAACAATTAAATAGGGAAAAGAAAATGCTAGAATTACAATGATTTTATAAAGTGTACCATCTTTATCACCAAAATTCTTTTCATAAATAAGTATTCCCACCAAACATTGTCTCTCTCTCTCTCTTTGTGTGTGTGTGTGAGAGAGAGAGAGAGAGACAGAGAGAGAGACAGAGAGAGAGACAGAGAGAGAGAGGGTATTACTAAGCATTCAAACATTTAGCTCCACAGGTAATCATCCAATTTCTTTCTAAAATATGTCATGGACTATCTCTTAAGTCCTCCCTGCTTCCTTGTCCCAATTCTTTCTGTATTTACTTTGTAGACATTTTATTCTTGAAGTATATTTTTTCTGTTTGTATTTTGTATTTATATGAACCAGTTTCCCCATTTTTGTTCTATGTGAAAGTTTATGGAAAAAAAAAACAAAAACAAACCCAAGTTTCAGTTATCAAAAATGACAAAGAAAATGAGAAAGAAATATGCAGGTTTAAGAAAGATTTCTCTAAAATGAGGAAAACCTCCTTTTTTGTGTTTTAGCTTTTCAAGGAGATGGGTTCTGATGTCAAGTCAGCTGCATCGGGACTACATTTGTAGGCCAATTATCATTCAGTAGTACAAGATGTGTTCTGTGCTGCATGCATTAGGTATTGAAAGTCTGGTAAGAAATAACTTGTATAGCTTAGTGCAAACAAACTTCATCTTCTACCTTAGAGGAATCACACATAGCGTGAAGCAGTTTGGAAACAGTAATGATAGAAAGTTGAAATAAAAAGATTTCTCAGGGAGGGGGGAATCCCAAGATGATTCTTATTGCTGGAATTTTTTTTTTTTGCTTGTTTCTTGGAGATTAGAGATCATAAATCATTTCAAATAGTCCATCAATCAAAAAAGACCCATCTGTTAGAGACACAGGTAGTTTTCTGAAATAGCACAGTAAGACATACCTCAACACATTGCTCTTTCTTAATTCTAGCAACCGTTTATAAATGCTATCTCTTCATGTCCATTCAATTTATCTCAGTTATGAACATCAGTCATTGGATTCATCTCATGCTAAATTGTATCTGAGTCAGATTTCTCAACTCCAATGGTATTCATGTCAGTGTTAATTAACTGGCAAAAGCTTTCGCAGAAATAAAAACACCTGTGGTCGTCTATGTACTACTGTGACTTCATTAATTAACGTAGATACATTTAGCTAGCATTGGTATACATCTCTCATTTTTGTGTTACTTATTGTAAGATTTGTTAAATATCCTTCACTTACCAAATAATTAGACACATATTTAACACTTATTTTAGAGAGAATATTTAAAACACCTACTGTATTATTTATTCAAATAACAATGTTTTTTTTTCTTAATATAAAATGAGTCAACTAAACTGCCCATTGATGGACTGTTCATGTTTTTTTTTTCAGGATAGTGAAGTATTTTCAGGTGGATGTAACTTCTATTACTAGGTCATGGTGTTTTAGCACAGAAAGAGGAAAGAATAGCTAGAACATTTATCTCTGCTAGGAAATTTTCTGGGCTCCACACATAGAAAAATCTTTGTCAATTGTCTTGTGATTTAAATGTATTTTGCCCTTTGTCATATAATATGGTGAACTCATAGAAACCACGGATTAAAATATAGAAAACTTTAGGGGAGTAGTTTGTCTACTGGGTAAAACAATAAGTGGGTTCTGAAATATTTTCCTTACTGTGTGGATTAACAGTATGACAACTGAGTATTACCAAGGAAGCTCAAAGGATGAAGAGTGCATTAGATTTTAAAATTCTTCCTGGTTCTAAGAGGCAGTCTGCATATACTCTGAGATAATAAAAAAAAATTTCATTTTTGAATTATGTAAATTCATTAGTAAGGTCTTTTAGAAATGCTCTTCATTTGAGTTGATTAATTTCCCCACTCCCCTACCTCTGATATTTTCAGTGGAAAATTTGATATGCCATGGAACCTTACAGAGCAATTCCTGAGTCAAACAAAGGAAAGTTCACATCACCTAAGTTGTATTAGACTAACATTCAAAGGTAAAATATAGGCCAACTTTAGTCAGCTATTCTTCACTGAAATTTGTGCACCTGGATGCCAAATATAGTGATAAAGGAGATGGGTATGCATTACAGTGCATTTTGTGGGAAAATTATCTTTGAAAAGATGAGTGTGAGAAATCAAGCACATGCAGAATACTTACATTTGCTCAATTTGAGCTCATCATTCAATATAAGGATCTTAGAAAGAGGCCAAATACAGGTTATAGCAGTTCTTGCACTGAATATTTTAACTGCCACTTATAGAAAAAATCTATAAATGAAATAAAACTTCTATTTAAAAGATTTCCATACAATATATTTTATGATGTTTCTCTTCCAATCTCCTCCCTATTAATCCAACTCCGTAGTTGCTATCAATCACACCAAACAACTCTACAGAATCAAAAAAACACTTTACTAAATAATAAGTAAAAGTACCTAAGCAAGTAAACAAACAAACAAAAAACAAATAAAAAGTGCAGAAAAATATGAAGTTCATTTTGTATTGGCCAACTCTTCCTTGGCAAAACGTCTGTCCTGGAATGTAGGTGATATACCCGGTGATCCTCAGTTGGAGAGAACTGATTTTTCTTTTCCCAGTATGTATAAACTATGAATAGCTTCTTGGTTACGGTGAGACTACACTGGATACTTTTCAGAAAATGAAAGAATTCGGAGAACTCAGTCCTAAATGAGATATAGTCATCAAACCACCCCCTTCAAGGCTCAGGAATCTATGGGAAAGGGAAAAAGAGATTTTTCTTTTAAGCCAGAGGTGGTAAATGACTCGAAGGATATGGTGTCTCCACACATACAGTCTCATTGAGACTGTGACAACATGAAAAGACCTGCATGATTCAAACCAGACTAAATACCCAAACTGAAAAGCTGAGGTGACCTCCAAAAGAATTTCTAATCTTGAAAACAAATAACTCAGAGTTTCATGAATGGAGAGCTATTTGAGTTAGAGTCTTGCCTCATCTGTGCTTCTGCTTCTGGAGTATTGGGCTTAGAGGTCTCCACTACCACATACAGCCTTAATAGCTGTTGAAAACTATAATTTAAATAGATCTATAACTTAAATAGAAGGCTTGAAGGAAACTAGTTTCTCATAGAAGAAGGTAGTGGATTAAGAAAAGTAACTTGGTAGACAATGTTTTGTTTTTAATGAAGAAAACTTCATTTGAGAAATTGTATGTATTCAGAATTAATTTTTTGGCAGTAATGATGATTAAACATAAGGTCCCAGACATGCTAGGTAAGTGCTATTCCATGAGCTACAGCCACGGCCCTTCTATTCAGAATTTTAAAAGCTGTATTCAGTGGTTTGTCATCCTTGGCTTACTTTACCCTTCATCTTACTGCAGCATTTTTTTTTTTTTATGATTTATCTATAGTTGTGTTTTCTGGAGGAATTATTGTTTACAATGTACCTATATATAAACAATATATGTTTTAATATTAACATTAGTATTAATATCTTTCATCTTATTTTACTTGATATCAAAGCATTAAAATATTATATAGTAGTATTTCAAAGATTACATCCAACAGTTCCCAAGGTCTGTTTTATACTCCAGTAAATCAAACCTCACATTGCCAAGAAAGCACATTAAGAAAATACAAAGCCTAATTTGAAATGAAAGAAAGTGTATTTGCAAAATGAAAACCAGTGCTATTTTTGGAGCATAGTTCCAGGGTTATTTTTACATAGGCTAAGTCAGTTAACATAATAATTGTACTTTACTTATGTTGAAATGCATATTTACATCTTTTTGGAGAAGGTATCGGGTCCAGTGTCCAGTACATATATTCCTTCCTTCTTGAAGAGTCCTTGGTATTAGGAGCTACAAAGAATTTAGTTTTCCAAAAGAACTCCAGAAATAAATGTTATAAAATGTTTAAATTTGTTTGAAAGTACTCTCTCTTTATTTTGTAACTCATATATTTATAAAGACTGTATTATTTAATTTTTTAACTTCAATATGTAAGACTTACCTCTTGAGAGCATGCTGTCTGTCATCTGGACCTTACCTGTCTTGAGTAGGCATGTTCATAGAGCGTCACAGTGGAAAGTAGATGGGAGCGGTACAAAGCCCACTGTATATACAAAGAGTTTTATGGGTTCATTCAAACAAAAGAATAATTATTAAGAAAACAGAAGAGAGTTTACTTCTGTGTTGAGCATAATAACCTATTTTTAAAGACACAAACTGATCACATTTGCTACATTAAAGACTAATGTATAATGCATATTTTGTTTAACTTTGCTAAAATTTCAGAGTATTTATACTCCAAGCTGTAAGGAAACAATCTTGCAATCAACCTCTTACTCTTTTGGGGTCAACAAACTGAGTGTCTGTGCTCCTATAAGTAGCCTATTGGGATGTACCTCCTTATTTCTCTCCACACCTACAGAAGGCAAGCCTTACAAGCCCAAAAGCTTGATCATAACAATTTATTTATTAAAACTTAAATTTAAAATTCCTGTATGATCTTTACTTCTCATGTAATCTCATATTGACTAATAATAATTGAACTCCTGTGTTTGTTTCTACTGTCTTGCTTTCACTTTTATTCCTTTAACCAAAATGTCAATTTTTTATTTTAGTCATCACATTCATTGTAATCACCTTTCAATCCACTTTTATAAATATGATATGCAAAAATAGTTTAAATATAACATGTACCCCCTATCACAAGTCAATGTTATTACTTCTAATTTTCTTCAGGGCTTAAATAGCTTTGCTTGATTATTTTCACTTATTCTTTAGTCTAGCTTTTTGTAGCTTTCTGAAGTAGGTTTGCAAAATGCTTAGCTTCATATTTTCTTGTATATTTATTTCTACTTAAGAAGTATCAAAATTTCTGTTTTTAAAAATTTGTCATCTCCATTTGTCATACATAATTATTACATTTATATTGATTGACTAATTAGATGGTATTTTATCCCTAAGAATCTAACACTAACCCTAACAGTAAATCCAGTGAAGGTCAATTTGGAAGAATCATCTTTTAACAATGCTGAATGAACAGAATCTGTGCTTAATTTTTTTCTTCTTACTAATTTTTTTAATATTTTGACAGTTTTATTCACTGTGGTAGCTATTACTGGTTGTCATTTTGACTGTATCTGGAATGAACTACAATCCAGAATTGAAGGACTCAGCTGTAATCGAGATCTTTATGCTGGGAGACATAAGTTTCTGACCTGGATCTTAGCATGGAGATCTTGAGGGATAGTGACCATGAAAAGTCTAGGCCCAGGCAAGATGGTATATGCCTTTAATGCCAGGAGACTGAGGCAAGGAGATCTCTGAGTTCAAGGTCAGCCTACGACAAAGCAATTCCCAGATGCAGGCAATGTGGTATACACCTTTAATCTGGGGCACATCTTCTACTGGAGGTCTAAGTAGGGACATTTGAAGAAAGAATATTCACTCATTTTCAACTGCTTGCGCTTACTTGCCAGCACATCTGCTAAAACTTATTTCTATAGAAGATCAGCTGAAACAACTATCTTCATGGGACTGATCAAATTCTAGATTCTTAGACTTCCCTTCCATAGCTGCTGATTGTTAGACTACAGGCTTTTAAGTCACCACAATAAATTCCATTAATATATAGAGACATTCCATACGTTCTGTGACTCTAGAGAGTTCTGACTAATGCAATCATTTATATCATGGTTAGCATCACTCATTCTCTAGGTCATTCTCTAGACCTCTGGAACATTCTTCTCATCAAGGTCACTTTCCATTTTCATGTCTTCTCTTTCTGTGTGACACACTGAGTTTAATTTGAGTTTTATGATGGAGTGTACGTCGAACAATTCATTTGATGCTACTAAATGACCTGAACTATCAGGACAACCATTAATTACCAATAGATTCCCAGGTACGAGTAGAGTCTGATGGGCCTCTTCCTCATGTGAGGAAATATCCACAGGCCCAATCTTTCACAAGACCTGTGCAAATAATGACAGCTACTATAGGTTCATGACTATACCACCAATGTCATGTAGTGAAGGAATATATTTGCTGCACATCTGTCTACCCCACTAGCTACTTTTGAATTTCATCTCCTCTCCAGCTTATGAAATGTTCTTTGAGTATTATACAGGGCAATATATCTGTTCCATTTACCGCAGATCACTCCACCATCACGTATTCTTAGCACTTTAGCAAGGTATGAGTTTCTGTATTAACTGTTCATTGCTTGCTGCAGTAATAGATTTTCCTGATGATAGCTATATGTAACACTAACCTGTGAATCTATACCTGAGTATGTGAAACATACTGAGCATTGAGTGAAACAACAGTGGTACATTCTTTCTTGGAATCCATGACCTCTCTAGTAATGTGTTCTTGGCCAAGATTTTGGAGCCAAGAACAGGTTCTACTCGATAGTGCTTTCCTGAAACCCAATAGTCAAATAGTCTTTGACTATTGTGTCGGTTTCGATGAAAATGGCCATGGGTTCATATATTTGATAGGTCCCCAACTAGTGGAAGAGTTGGGGAAGAAATGAAAGGTTGGACTTGGTAGAGGAGGTATGTCACCAGGGGCAGGATTTGAAGTTTCAAAAGCTCTTCTGAGTTACCTATTTCTCACTCTCCCTAGCCCCCTCCGCCTCTCCTTCCCCTCCCTTTCCCTCTGCCCCTCCCCCTCCTTCTCCCTTTCCCTTCCCACCTACTGCTCTCTGCCTCCAACCTGTGGATCAGAATGCAAACTCTAGTGCCATATCTGCCTGATTTCTGCCAAGCTCTTCACCAAAATAATCATAAACCCTAATTCTCGTGAACCTAAAGCCTAAAATAAGCTTTTACAAGTTGCCTTTGTCTGATATCTCTTTACAGCAATAGAAAAGTATATAAGACAGTTACCCAAAATAAACATGCCACTAACACACTATAGGACTCAGTTTGACTGGTTTACTATTGTAGTTCACAGGACTTAAAAATGGATAAGAATGTTTACGAAATGTTTTTTTTTTTACCTCCAGAAACTTTTATCACTGTTAATGTTATCCAATATGGAGTATACTTCCTGATCATTTCCAGCTTGATTTATCTATATCCTGTGAAGAAACTGTGTGGTATCTTCAACAATAGAATCTTACTATGAAGTTCTGATGAACAACTAAATGGCAACAGCCTGTGTTGTTTCAGTAGATAAGAAATCCTAAGATGATACCCCAAACCTCACACTGGAATTTTCATCTAATAAACGGTAGCTTCTTGGAGGAGCATTATTCAGGGTTTTTTTTAGATTATATTTTCAAATTTGTATATTAAATAGTAGATTTTAGGAGTTTGAGAGACTATTCATCAGTTAAGAACGTGTGCTGCTCTTGCAGAGAACCCCACCTCGTTTGGTTCTTAGGAATTGTCAGAACGGGGACCTGAAAAAAGTGTCAAAAAGCAGAGATAAAGCCCACAAAGATGTCTCAGAATTCAGAGTATGGAGACTAGCACCAAGGTGCAGATCTAAATTTTAGTATTAAGTACAATAACTTATGTACAACATCTCAGCAAATAAGGGTGCGATTATATCAAAGGCCAAATGGGGCACTACATGAGCTGTTCCACTGAATCTAATTTGCTTCACTATGGAGCTCCAGGGAGGGGACTGATCACCCAGGAGGATTTCCTTGGAGACAGAGGAAGCAGCTATCACCCCGGGCTTGGGTCCTTTGTTGTGGGAGTCATTTCAAATGGCTGTGTAGGGCTACATCAAGAGACCTCTAGTAGGCACAGGAGATCATGGTGTTTTGCTCTCCATCCCACTTCTTCCTCCACTGGATTTATTCCCACATTCCTGACAAGGGCATACATCAGTCAGCTCAAAACCACGTATAACCCCAACTCTAGTGGATTATGACAGCTCTTGTGGGAACCTGTATTCATACAATCATGTGCATACACACGCACACACACACACATATGAAATATACACATACACACACATATGAAAAACAATAAACGTAAATCTTTAAAAGATTTTCATACATATTTCATATATTCCTAGGTTTGGTTACCTCTTGCCACTCTTCTTCTTTCCCTTTGACTCTGTCTCTGCTTAGCCTCTTCTTCCACTCTTATTCCATGCTTTCTATTCCCAGTCTATTGTGTTTACCAGCAGACAGTGTCAAGTACCCTTTTTAAAAGATGCATAGCTTGAGTATTTAAACAACAGAGAACATGACCAGTTTGTGTCTCTGTCTATTGCAAATCCACCCATTTCCCCTCCAAATTTCCTAATTTCATGTTTTTAACCTTGAATAAAATTTTGTTGTGTTTATGTGCCACATTTAAATGATCAGTTCATCAGTTGTTGGACATCTAAGCTGGCCATCTGTTTCTCCAGGATTGTGAATAGAGCCAGAATGCATATAGAAATGCAGGGATATCTTCTATTGAGTATGGAGTTCTCTCAGGATATCTTGAGTTTTCATTAGTCTTTTAAATATTTTTAAATTTAGGATTTCTGTCTTCTTACCTAATATCTTTAGCTATTGTGTTATTAACTTTATTATTATTTCAATAAAACACCATGACCATGGAAATTTATAACAGAAAGATTAAATTGGTTAATGTGGTCTATATGGTTCTATATGGTTCCATGAACATCATGATGGAGAAAGTGGCAGACTGCTGAAGCCAAAGTGGAGAAGTGCCATCCTGAGGGAGACACTGAGAACGGTGTGAATTTTTAACACCATAAAGCTCACTTCCAGTGACATTTCTTACTCAACAAGCAGACTCCTCCAAAATGCTTTTCAAACAATTGCAGTAACCTGGGACCCAGTATTCGAAGCAATGTGCCTGTGGGGGACATTTTCATTCAAACTACCAAATATCACTCCTTATTCCCAGGAGGCTACTGGCCTTATCATAATGCAAAATGAATTTGATTTCAACCTCAAAAACCCTGCCCCCACCCCCAATAATCTTTCTGTCATAGTGTATTTTAAAAGTTAACTCTTCTTCTGAGAAGCAAGGCAATGTCAATCTAGTTTTATGTAAAATAAAAAGCAAAATTATGATCTTCTAATATACAATGGCACAGAACATACATTACCATTCCAAAACAGAGGAAAGAGGCATAGTGAATAAATATGGGAACAAAGCAAGACTGAAAACAGGAAGGGAAAATTCCAAATCCTGTAACTCCATGTCTGATGACAAAAGACTCAGGCTGCTCTGTCCTTGTAGCTTTGCTGACTGTGACATACTTTTCTCTTTGTTGGGTTGGTTCCACTCCCTGTACACAGTCTCCCTGGAAGATATGCCACAGACCTCTAACATTTTGGGGACTCCAACTCAATCCAGCCTTTGCTTTCACATCTTCACTCAACAACACCTTAGGTCTTCCATGAAGAAGTCATTGTTCATAGACTTAGCCTCCGTAGCTTTCCTTAACAGGGGAGGAAGTTTCCACAATGCCTTTAGTTCTATATCCTTTATTATTCTTGAACCAGAACCAAATTGCTGATGCTACCAAATTTGTCTGCCTGATTATTTGATCTACTCCTTTAATGAAATCTTAACAACTATTGAAATCAAACAACTTTTTTGTTGCTCTTTAGGAATAGATAACTTTTGGTCTCTTTTCCTCACAAGATGTAGGGTTGACTGGGTAGGTTCTTGCTCTGAAGGTACCTCTCCCTTTATTCCATCTCATTTTGGGCCTATATTTTCTTTTTCAGCAAAAGCATTGGCTTAATTTTCTGGTGCTCTTTTTTTCTCACAAAATTGTACATTATTTTTTTAAATTTCTTTTTGCCATGTTTACTTTTTTTCCCTGAGTCCTGCACAAAAGTGAGTAACTATGCGACAGACTCAATATTAGGCTTCCTTGAAATCTCCTCCGCCACTGACATTATTCCGAAACTCTTTGATTTTCCTCAAACAGGTTCTCAGGACTAGTGTAAAAGCATCTACACTCTTTGCCAACATATCACAAGAATGGTCTCTAGCCCAGTTGCTAATATTGTTAACCTCTACAACCTCTCGATTTGAGTCTCCATAGTTCCCTTTGCTTTCAGCACTACTGTCTTCTAAGTTCTTACTTAAATGGCCCATTAAGCCAAACTTACAGCATTTAACTGCTTTTCTAGTCCAAAATCTTCCACATGCCTCCAACTCACATCATGGACAGGCCTGTCATAGTAATCTCCCACTTCTGTCTTAATTACTTTTCTAGTCCTTTGATGAAACACCAAGGAAAGTTATGAAAGAGTTTAAGTTTGGGTTTGTATTTCCAGATGGTTAGAATGGCTAGAGTTTATGATCATCATGAAGGGAACACGGCAGCTGGCAGGTGGCATGGCACAGAAGCAATAGCTGAGACCATACATCCAGATCCATAAGCAGAAAAGAGAGACACTGGATATGGTTACCTTTGAAATCTCAAAGCCCACTTGAGTGACATGCCTCCTCTAAAAAGACAAACCTACTTCAACAAGGACATTCATATGAATCCTTCTCAAATCTCCATAGATGTATAATTTTTCTCTTCAGTTTTTCTTTATCTCTTTCTTATGAGATGGAATCCAGGCCCTTAAACATGCTACATTTTTGTCCTATCTTTGAGCTACATTTCCACTCTATAAACCTTTTTTTCTAACATTAAATGTCTTACTTGCTTCAATTGTAAAATCAGTGGTTTGGTATCTATATTATCACAGTTTAAAAACTCAAATCAAATTCTGGGCCCTTAGGTATTTCTCAAAGAAAAGGAATGTATAACCTCATTGTCAGAGAAAAAGAAAACTGAAACTTACTGTATGTAAAAGGAGGATAGCTATATTGTAGCAGGGAGTAAGTAAGTTCTTTAAAACATTGTTAAACTCATGGGCTTTTGTTATGTAATAAAGAATACTGTTTGGATAGAAGAGTGGGAGAATAAACTGTTATGACAACTTCATGGAACATTTAAAATTTCAATAACCACAATAAATAGTGTCATAGAAAATTTCATTTGAGAAAAAAGAGTCATCTATTAAATTTCTAACGTTCTACTTAATATAAGATACCTATCACATGGACACACAGTAATGTTTGGTAAACTGAAAAGAACAGACAGACATAAAGATGAAATAAATTGGGGAATCAGTGCCTTTGTAATTTCATATTTACAATAATAATTTACATAAGAGGATCTTCGAAGGGGAAAGTATATGGAAAAGAAGCCAAGAGCACCTACGATACTGTTCTGTATCAATTCTACACTTTATAAACTGTGAGTAGAAATGTTCTTATTGACTACGAAAGACAGATACATTCTTCCAAAAAAAGATCAAAAACAATGTTATCCTGAATATCATCTATTGATACCTCACTATCTTTTTCCCAAGTTTTCAGCATGAAACCTTTGTGTATGTGTATTTAAATCCTGCCTGTATGCAAAATACAGCAGTAAATGTTTAGAATAAGACATATTTGGCGACATTATCCTCATAATAGAATATCTACCACATGGACATACAGTAATGTTTGGTAAATTGAATAGAATTGACAGACATAAAGATGAAATAAACTGGGGAAATCAGTGCCTTTGTAATTTCATCTGTCATAAAACCCAACATTAGAGATGGCAGCTATTACTTCAAATCTCAGATTGCTGATTTAATATGAATGTAATCCCTTATGCTTTTCGATTTTGTAAAAAAATAAAATAAAATAAAATAGGCTCAAAGTAAATTTCAGGAACAACTTGCTGGTTATCATATGCAAATTCTTATACTACCACCAGTTTTATCAGTTCCTATGATATCTGTTTCATATATTATAGTGTAAAGAGTTTTTTTTAGTTAAATTGTCACTAAAGCTTTAGTCCAATATGTATTTACTTTTCTACAAAATGTACACACGTGATCAAAATGATCTTTTAAATACAGAGGGTTTGTTTTTAATTAAGATTCTATCTTACCTCTCCAAACTACCTTTTGATTTCTTTCATTGCTTTTAATCTTTGAAACCTGGAAGGATGATAGCTCTGAACACATACACACACACACACACACACACACACACACACACACACACACACACACACACTTGCTCACACTTTTCTGTCTTGAATATAATTCTCTCATTTTCAGATACCTTTCTCTCTTCCTCAGTTTATATCCTGTTGCCTAAGAGGACTTTTAGATTCTATTAGACATTATTTTGGAGAGGGACACTTTTAGATTCTATTAGACATTATTTTGGAGAGGGACACAGAATAGAAATCACTTCTCTTTTGAGGTTTTCTGGAAGTTTTCTACGGTTAGGTAGAAGTATTTTAAATTTTGTTTTCTTATAGGCCTTCCACATCATCATGCATATTTGTAAGGGACTCTGTCTCCTTGACTGTTAAATCTGTGCTAATTATACATAGGAAATATATGTAAAATGAGAAGCTGAATGTTTTTTAACTAGCACCGTGTTCTGACTGTGTACATTATTAGGTTCAGTGACGTTCATTTACTTTGTGTGATAGATACTTTTAATGGAAGTCAATCCAGTGGCTCAGTGGGATGGCTCAGTGGGTAAAGAGGTCTGCCATGTCTTACAACCTGAGTTCGACCCCTGGAACTAACCGGTCCAGGTTGTCCTCTGACTTCCACCCATGGGTGCACCATGGCTTTCCTAAAAATAAAATAAATGTAACAGAAAATATTTTAAATTTAGGAGTTTACTATAGAAAGAAAAGTAGAAATATTAAGAACTATTATGTATAAATAAATGACATTTGAAAATTACTAAAGATTGATATGAGTATATTATAATGAAATCACCAGGAAAAAGCTGACGAATCTGTATTGCCCAGTCATTAGGAATAAATATACTTAGTAACTTTTTGATGCTTTCTTGCACTACCTTCAACTCTCTTGTCAATACTTATTCACTACTTGTATGTAAACACACAGTGATAGGCAGAGTATGTATGTCAGCCATGTGGATATTTTGTAATAGTACACTGCTTTACCATGTGTGATTACATTCAGCTTAGAGTGAAAAGCATGCAAGTATTTGTGTTTCATGTCTTCAAGAACTGAGGCTGCCCCTTGGAGCTGAAGAACACCCCCTCTTAACGGCTACGTTTTGATTACGTTTATTCTTCTCTGCCAAATGTTGAAATTAGCCTTCAAGGAGAATTGCTTGATTTCTGCTTTTTATGGGGGGGGGAGGATGTAAAATTAGAATCTTTGTGAGACTTCTTATTGCAATCAAGTCAACTATATACACTGTTCTTAATGCTTCTTCTACTGATAGTACAATCAAGCCTACTATTTTCTAAAATACTGGACCAGCATCCAAAATACGAGGGATTGGGTTTTTACTTATATAACTGTTCTTCAGAATTGTTTTAAGATAGTGCGTGCGTGCCTGTGTGTGTGTGTGTGTGTGTGTGTGTGTGTGTGTGTGTGTGTGTTGGTTTTGAACTCTTCTTGATAAAAGTGTAACTGCTAGAAAAAAATTTAATACCTTTAAAAGAAGTTTATGGTCAAGAATCAAGTAATGCAAAAATAATGGAAGTTATTCAGCCACCCAGATGAAATTGGTATATTGGTTTTATATTTCCAAGATCAAATTAATGAACCCTTTCCTCCATAGTGTAAGATGTATTTGGCAGGGCAAATATCAGAGCCATCCCTTCATCATTAAATTGGGTAAAGGAGCTCACTGGCTCTCAAACTGTTAAATGGATCTTAGGGCTTTTAATGAATGGAACAGTTATCCTTGTGCCAGCTTAACTAACAACGTTGACATGATTAGCATACATTTTGGCAACTGTTCTAGCACAGGGTCTAGGGAAAAAGAAGCTTTTATGTCTAAGCTTAATTTACTTTAGCTTTCCCTGCTATGTCTGCTTCTACTGTGAACGAAATAATAATCAAAGGAAATCCTACAACAAAATTATTTATAAATTCATAGTTTTATTAAGGTCATTGATATTTCTCATTCAAGAAATGAAGTTCAATAACCATCCCCCCAAACACATGAACCATATTCAAATTGTGAAATGAATAAGATGTTTTTCTCTTTTTATCGTGACACTAAAAGTCATGAAGCTTGTGGAGGACTTATTTTCTTTATTAATGTTGCTACATGTCGTTTATGTAGCTTCTTTTTTTGTAAAAGAAACTAAGCAAAAGTTGACTGGAAAAGAATGTGTTCCTCCTTTGTTATGTTAGAGTTGTGAATGAACAGTTTATGGGCTTAAATGGTCTTATATGTCTCTTAGTCCAAGGGCCTATCATACAAAAGGAACTTTCATGAAAATATATTGAACTTTTTTAGTCTTAGATTCTTCTACCTTATATTCTTATTTATCCAGATTACCAAAGTGAAGAAAACACGAATACACAATTAATATAAATCTAAAATGTCCTGTGTTTATGTTTAAGCCTTGTTTTTATGGTGTGCTATTACTTTAAAATATTGCAAATTAGTGCAACATAACAAGCACAGAGGTTGCTAGAATGTGAGGGGACATTTATAGTAATATTAAATCCATAATTAGTTAATGTGACTATAGACATGCATGAGTGCAAGTTTTCATAGGAACGTAAACGTACAAGCAGATTCTCTTCTATATATGTCTACAGTTTACACACTCTAAATTAGATCATGGATTAGTTTAATATAAACTTTAGCATAGCAGAATACTACTATTTCTCACATTTAATCCTAGAAACAAACAGACACCAATAGCAGGCACTTCAGTGAAAGAACAAACCCATGGTCAAATATAAAATGGTAAAAATAATCAAGAAAAATATGAAAATATATACTTTTAATTTGCAGACATATAAACAATTTTGGTATGGTACAGACACATGAGGACGATAAGTAAAGTGACTCATTTTGAAGCTAACACATTTCTTGTTTATACAGACAGCTTCACTACAGTTCTTACATAAAATAAAATTTTCATCTCATGCAAAGAAGGAAGCATTAGAAATCACTAACAAACCAGTTTTCTTCATTGCAAAAGAGCCGGCAAAAACTAAATTATCAAAAGAATCTGCAGATGGGCTTACAAATAAAACTTTGGATGTATTCCAGAACCAAATAAAGAAGCCAGAACACTAGCCAATGGTTCAAAACAACTACAAAAAGTTTAACTTTCATATAAAATGCCAATAGTGTACAGTAGCCTTTTGAGGAATTCAATTTGAATACAACTTTTTCTCATAGTGTAGATGAACAAACGTGTACCCAAGCTAACATAAAACCCACAAAAAAGTGTTGCTGACCCGTGGAGAATGCACTAAGATATCATAAACACCAAGCAAGCAAGTAGAGATTGAGACACTGACATGTGTCTTGCTCCTTTACTGAGTGTAATGTCTAGATGCTTTTTATGTAAGGAAGAATACACAGATGATACCAACCACCTGTAATTCTAGCAAGCACAGTGGTAAAGCAAACAGAAAGCAGGTGGAGTTACACAAAACATCACACTCTTCAGCAGGTCAGATTTGTAACACATGGCAATGTTTTGATGCTTGCCCCAAATGAATTGCACTTCTTTTTAAATGCCTTTCTTTTCAAACTATAATCGATGTACCTTTTGAAGGTAATGCATTTTCTGTTTAAGAGTGGATTTCTTTTCTTTCTCATCATATATTTAAGTAGAGAATTTAATTTAGCTCAATTTTACATTTAATGTTAAAAACAATATATTTAAAATATACTCTCCTTAATTTCCTGTACAACTATCATGTACAATGCCACAGTTCCCTGCAAAGGGGAAGCTGGTGCCCTCTTGTGGTGAAAAGACATTTTAGAAACAACAAAAATGTACTTTTCTTACCTTAGTCTTGAGTTTTGCCAGCCATCTGCTTGATGTATTAGAGCTGCCAGTTATATCCAACATTTATATATATATATATATATGTATTTATATATAAATAACAACAATAATATAGCTGTTAGTACTAATTTTCATTTAAAAATTCTGTACACATTTTATAACTTCTGAATTGGAATTAAAAACCTGTAAACAGCTATTTACAATATAGTACAAGTTATAAACTATTTGTCCTTTAGTGGAACTGCACTAGCACACTGTTGTTTTGCAGGACAAAGACTAACTGTGGCAGTCATAACGTCCCTCCATGTCATTCCACAATGGCATATCAAATGTTAGAAATATCCACTGGTTTTCTCTCTCTCATACACAAGTCAATTTTTCCTTTCAATGGAATCTGTACTTCCAAATTGTCAACTTCCCTGTGATGTTTTTTACCTTTCCGTAAGCAGATGTATATCCCCATCCCTGTAACTAGTGTAATGGAACCCAGGCTTATGACAGACAGAGCTACCAATGTGGGCATACAGGACATAGATTCTACCTTCCTATGAGTAGGCTCTATTGAGATTTGTGGCTCTTTCTCTTCTATATTAATTTCTGGCTCCTTTCTTAAAAGGCTCTCAATGTAGCTCTCGTTACTGACAGTGTCGTTGACAAATAAGTTCACCATGACCGTGGAATGGAGAGGTTCAGGGTATCCATGATCACTCACTTTCACCAGTAAGCGATGCAAGCCATAATCTGTCTGCAGCAAGGCTTCCTCCAGAGTGATGTTGCCAGTCTTGGGGTCAATTCTGAAGGACTCAGGCCTGGGACCTCTTCGCCCTATGATGCTATAAGCTATGACAGCATTCATGCCTGTGTCTTTGTCAACTGCATAGACCTCTGTTACTGGTGAGCCAGGGAGAGTGGAAGGTAGGACCAGCAGATAAGACATGTTAGATTGAGGAAATAAAACAAGAGGGGGGTTATCATTGATGTCCAGAAGGAGAATTGTGATTTTTGTGGTAGAGGAAAGTGCAGGCTCACCCCCATCAACAGCTTCCACCACAGAGTGTAAGAGCTTTGCTGCTCTCTGTCTAAAGAGACTTTAGCTCTTAACATACCCTTGCCTGTATCTATGACAAAAATGTCACTCTGGTTCATTACTGAGAGGGCTACCCATCCATTCCTCCCAGCATCGGCATCGGTCACACTAATGACTCCAATTTCGCCATATCCCGGAAAGTTTTCTGGCACAAAAAAGCTAAAGTCCTTGTTGATGAACCTTGGGCTGTTGTCATTTTTATCCAACACAGTAAGAGCCACTGTAGCCACTGATTCTCTGGGTGGCTTCCCACAGTCCACTGCTCGGACAGTGTACCTGTACTTTTCTTTCTCTTCTCTGTCCAGTTGAGTAGACACTGTCAGAATCCCAGTGACACTGTCTAAGTTAAAATACGACGGAGCATCCGGTCCCAAGAAGTAGGAAACTCGGCCCATCTCCCCACTGTCAGCATCTGTAGCATGGAGCTTCGTCAGAAAGGCATTGGGTGCATTGTTTTCTTCAATGGTCAGTTCTATCAAGGGCTGAAGGAAAACAGGGGCATTGTCGTTATCATCTAAAAGTTGTACTTTAATGATTCTCTTGACATGAAACCCCTCTGAGTTCCAGGCCACTACAGCTATTTCATAGAATGGCTGTAGCTCGTAGTCCATGGGTTTTGTGGTCTCCAACAAATATTCATTGTTGTACGGCTTGTAGGGGGCTAGCCTGAATGGCCCATCACCATCCAAGTAGCAGTTAATCTTGTATTTACCTTCTGGATCTCTGATGGTGAAAAACGCAATTGGAGTATTAACAGGCTCCAGTTCTTTCAGATACACAACACCATCCACCTCATTGGCGATATAACGTGGGACAATTTCTGGGGGTCTGAAAACGACTTTGATGATCGACACAAGAGCAGTTATCACTGCAGGGATACAGCCAGGTCCATTAGCCAGGATAGTGAGCTTATGTGTCTGTAGAACACTCCCACCAATCTTACTGGAAAGCTTAACGACTCCAGTAACTTCATCCAGGTGGAATAAATCCTTGGATTCTTGTGGAACTTTCTGGCTGTAACTATAAGTGATCTGTGCATTTGTCCCCAAGTCTATATCCACAGCCTGGACTGTTGCAACAGGGGTGCCCACTGTAGCATTTCCATAAACGGTGACATTATTTGTGAGTCTATAAAGAGAGGACAGTTGTCATTAATGTCACTTATGCCAATAGTGAGGGTGGCACTGCCCAGCAGTGGTGGAGACCCACCATCCTCAGCTATAATGATGCTAACATACTGGTCCTGGGTTTCTCTGTCCAAAGCACCCATGACAATCAAGTAGGGTGTGCGCTCCCCATTCTCATTCTCCTCTACGTCCAGGGTAAACATGCCATGGTAGTCCAGTAAGCGATAGGTTTGCACACCATTAATGCCTACATCAGGGTCCACAGCAGGATGCTCTATCGCCAATCGGGTATTTACAGGTGAATTTTCCGGGACCCAAACAGAGATTTCAGAAATGGGGAACTGTGGAGCATTGTCATTGATATCCCTGATGGCAATTTTCACCTTCACAAACCTAAAATATTCCTGAGGCAGGACCAGCACATCCAGAAGCAAAAGGCAAGAGTCAGAAGAAGGAGAAGAGGCAATTGAGGTACTGCCGCCCCAGGCAGCCCCTCCGCCCCCATCCAGGCACAATGCTTCTCTGTCGATCTCCTGTGCAGAAGTGTGCAGCTCCCCAGAGCGGTTGTCTAGGGTCACATACTGGCCACTCAGTCCTCCGGAGGCCAAGCTGAAAGAGAGAGGGGATTCCCCTCAGCGGCAGTGCGCTCTGGATGCAGCAACTGCTGGCTCTGTCTCCCAGAGGCCCGAGGCAGCAGCCTCAGGTCCTCCGCCAGGCTGCCTATGAGCACTCCGGCGGGCAGTCCCTCGTTTAGGCTGTACAGTAGCTCGGTAGCACGGCTGTAACTCGCGAGGCAACTGAAGGGTCCCACGAAGAGGAAAAGCAGAAAAACATGCTGGAGTGAAGGAAGGGGAAAACGGTGATTACACACTCCAGGAACCAGAGATGAGAGTTAGGACGTAGTGACCCCCTTACCCCCGGGACAATGCTAACCCTCATCCCTATTACCACAAACAAAAACCCTAATCTGAACTGAGCGAAGTAGAAACTTCCTGCCAGAGGGGAAGATCTGTAGGAGAGAGCTATCTCTGAAACTTAATTCCTTTCTCTTCATCTTCTATTCCGCATCCTTCCCCCACCCCCACCTCCATTACAGCTCCCCGCACGCACCGACTGGTAACTAGCTTCTCTAGTTAAGGTTTAGAATCTCAAACTTTAAGGCTTTGGGTCTCTGAAAACATAGAGCAGGGCATACTTTGTCTCAAATGGATGGCTGCGCAACGCGACAGGAAAACCTCCTAAGGTTATGGGGAAGAAAGGGAGGGAAGCTGGCGAAAAGGACTGAGTGGTGTACGGTTTACTGCTCATTGAAATGACTCTGCCATTAAAGTCCCAGAACATCTAATATGTTACACCCGTTTTCTATGAGGCCAATAAGAACAGCAGCATCAGTAACAACAACAACAACAACAACAACAACAACATGGGAAACTGAGCCATACTCCCTACCTGCTTTAGGGAGGAAAGATATTTTTCCTTTTAATCCGTACATGAAATCAAATAAGGTGATCTGGGTCTTTACCTCTTATTATGCTCTCTACCTCCTGCCAAGCTGACAAGCCAGCAAAGTAAACGCGAAAAATTATTATGCAAAAGCATTTGTCAGTTGCAGTAGACAGAGGATTCCAAGCTGACATTGAACACAGGAATCAATCTTTACAGCCTGGAATATAAAGCGGATCGAGCGCATCCTCGACCCTCTACCTTATACAACATTTCTGTTTCAGAAACTTCCCCTACGGACCTGAGGGACCAAGCTGTTTGTTTAAAATACCTTGTGCTCTGTATCCCAAACTCCTTTCCCTCCCCCTATCCTCTCCTGAAGTTTGCATTCTCAGAAAACGTTTGAAAATACTGTCAAGGAGTAGAAACAGCTGGAGAGTATTGCAACTTCTGGAGGACCCAGGGTTCGCGCATCCTTACCGGCAGGTTCCTGTGGCTGGTCCTTCTGCTGGGATGATGTAGATGCCCCATATCCAGGCACGGGTGCCAGGTCGCCGGGCGCAAGCTCACTGCCTGGACCAGCGAGCTGCGCGCGTTCCCTCGGCCGCCGCGCATTCCCTGGGAGGCTGCAGTCAAGAGCGCTCCAGAAGGGAGGGTGGCAGAGGACACTCCCTCTCTGTTCATGCAAATCGCTGGGGAACTTCAGCCAATAGTCACTGGTCTGTCAATTAAGAAAAGATACTCGATGGACTGAAAAACCCAGGGCCAGAAGGGGACATTTACAGTGTCCTTTCCTGGACATGCTATGCCCACAGCCCACCAAAAGAGCCGGAATAAGGACTCGCTTTCACAGCTGGGAGGAGATGCCACCAGGTCTGGGACCAGAGCGCATGACAACTAGCCTTGACTAGCCTCATTCCTTACTGCACCACTTAAATCCCAAGTCTACAAGTTGTTAGCAAGAAACAGAGAATTAATATAAATAAAAAAAAAAAAAACCTACATTGGTGTCTGAATGCACAGACATGTTCCCACAAGACCCTGCTTTGCCAACCAGTTCCTCCCTGTCAGTGTGGATCCAGCAGTTCTTTGCATAGAGCAAGAAAGCACACTTTTCTCAAATAAGAGCAGTCTCAACTTCTTGGTGCCAAAGATGCAAGCTAGAAAAGCAAAGCTATGAAATCCGTGGAGGTTCCTCATGTCTTCATTTTCTTCATTTTAATCTTCGCTGTTGGTGATGGCAAAGCTGATAGTTTCCGGGGCACAAGTTTTTCTCGGTGTCTGCCTGGAGGTCTGATTTTAAAGGTAGCTCCAGTTTCTAACTGAAAGACAGTTTCGAGCTGAAAGATTAGAGGAAGGTAGTGTGAGCGCATGTGTGCCTTTGTGCCTGTGTGTGGTCTTTGTGTCTGTCTGTGTGTCTGTGTCTGTTGTGTGTCTGTGTATTTGTATTATTGCAAGTAATACCAGCCATCATTCTGGAAGGGGGACACTGAAAGGAGAGAGGGAAGTCACTGAAGCTTAAATAAAATAGGGGTAACTTTTCAAATGTTCATTTCTCTCTTCACTCTGCTCTGCTAAATGCCTACTGGGGATATGCCCCTTTACAAGCATGTCCTGGAACTGTTCAGGTCCAGCATACAAAATGCTTCGCTATCTTTTCTGACTCTGATCCTCAACAGTTTGTGACCTGTAATCTTTTGTGAAATCAGCTGGTGGGAGAGTCCAGTACATTCAGTCGGTGAAACTGCGTGACCTATAGGGTTTTATGTAAATAATGGCCAAAGGCATTCATCTTCTCTCCAAGGCTATATTCCCTACACTGGGCTTCCAAATTTCCCCCTAACTGCCCTAAACATAAAGACTTGTTGGCCGAGTGACTAATGACTGAGCTAAGACCAGAAAAAAAAAATCTCTGCTTCTGGCATCAGAATTAGCAATTCTCTGTGCTTTCCAAAGGAGAGCTAATTTCATTTTCTTCTACCTTGTACTAACCCAAATAGAAATTGTTTGGCTAAGCAAACTGGTCAGTTTATGGCCATATTTTCTGATTCTACTAATCCTAGATGGTAACTCATAAACATTGATAAAGTACTACCTTGGAACACCTGGTGTGTTCTGACGCTTGTTATTGCACAAGTTGTGCTGTATATGGAAAAGACAAAACACTATACTACAAATCTGACATGTATTATGAAACAGCTCTTTACAGCTCAGCGGGAATGTAGATGAAGTAGCCAGTCCACATGGACACATCTGGACATGATCTTCTGGGTAAAAGGCCATTATGCATCTGGTCAACAAACTGCATCCAGGGAGGCATGTTTGCCTCCCCTTACTTAGTCCCCTATCTGCTAGTTCTGCCCTACGGATGAACTTTTACCAACGTTGATAAATATTTACCTTGGAGTCTGTAGTCAAGACATAACTGGATTCTACAGATCAGTACTACTCTCCATCTAAATTGTGTTTATGTCTTAATACAACACTCTTAGCCTCCAGAAGCCAGGAGCATATGCCTAGAGTTAGAATATCTTTTAATGGGCATAAAACCCATGATATGCAACAATTCAAATGCTATATAGACAATAAGCACATTGCACTGTGTATGCTCACAGACCTTACAATCTCAACTGGTTAAGTCTTCTGTCTCTGACTCTGTCTCTGCATGGGTGTGTGTGTTTCTTAGATTTTTTTTGTTTATAACATTGCAGTAGAACTTTATTTTTTAGAAAGACAAACTAACTGGAGACCATCTTCTCTTCATGATTATTTTCACAACTACCTTTTCTTTTCTCTGGTGTCTTTCCCTTCTTTATTACAAATCTACATTTTAAAGGAATCCTGACCACCCTGTTAAAGCAGACTCTGCTCTTTTCTCTGTATTATTCATCTGTCTCTATAGAAAACTACATTACTACTGTTCCTCTTTGTTAAGGTGAATGGAAATTAAATCTCCCTATTAGACTATAATTTGTCTCCAGTGTTTCTAAAATGAATGGATATAAGAACGATAGCAAAAGCTATTATAGTGAGTAGACAGGAATTCAACAGGTTCTTAAAGTACTCTTTGGAAGGACAATATGAAACACTTTTGTTTTAAGTTACTATGCTGGTTGTTGTGTCCCTGAATGGTTGTTTGTCACCAAAACTTGAAATCTTGCCACAGCTCTATGTGACATCTTACATGGGACATGCATAGTGTTAAACAAACTACTTGTTATCATCTTCCCTCTTTGAGTATCTAAGGAGAAGTTTCATGCACTGTTTTTTTTTTTTTTTTTTTTTAATTGGGCTTAAAAAACAGAGACAGGACCAAATGAGCTTCTTTGGTTCTATGCACTATTTTCCTGGGCATTGTAAAAGCATCCGAGACTACTGTTCCTTCTGGAGGTAGCCTTGTGACCTACCATCTGGTGCCACAGATTTCTTTTTAAAGATGATTTAGAGAGCTTCCATGTTATTAGTCCCTTGAAAGTAATACTCACGAGCTTCTCAGATGTCTCGGTCACTCTGGGCCGGCTTCCCAGGTGTTTTGTAAAAACTGATCGAGAAGAATAGTCAGATTATGTGCCTCCCAAGCCTATTTCTGCTGTGGACAAAGGACACAGCATGAAATAATGAGCAGCATTTTGGACAGACCTGAGGATTTGGATTCTACTCTCTGTATTTCTGCTTATTTCCTGTGTGACTTTAGGTACATCGCCACACCTCTGTGTCAGTTTTCTTCTGAACATCCCACATACCACAAGCACATATATGCCTGAACTGACTTCCATGATTTTTGTCATTAACATATGCTGCTTGATAATATACAGATTAGTTTGCTTATTACTCATCATGCTACATAAGTAAATGGTAGTAATGGTTTTCCCTTGTTGCAAGCCTTCTCTCCCTAGTGTTTTTGCTTGTTATAATGCACTGAACATGTTTCTATATTTCTATCAAGACATCAGTTTCAAACACTGTACTTTAATAAGCATACTCTGAAATATTTGAAATCCTAATATACTATCTATGTTATTGAATATGCCTATAATTAATTTTTATTATACCTTTTAAAGTATTCTAATACTAGCATGGAATTCACAAAAACTCACTTCACTGATTTATTAATATTGATATTTATATAATGCACTTTGAAGCACAACCCAATACATGTTCAATCTATTTTAAAATTATAAAATAATGTGAATTATTATTACCATATTTGAGACCATTTGTTTATACCATTAATAGCTTGTAAAGCAGCAAGCATGATGATTTGGAATGCATGCGATGCATGGATGTGTATCACATATATTAATATATGAACATTTATAGTTTTAACACACGGTATGCAATACAAAATCTTATTTGATTGATTAATCAATGGTAATGGTAACTGTATTTCAGAGTACAAATAATATTTGTAAAGTGGTAAAACAATCATTTTTTGCATATCTAGGTTCTGAACATGAGGTGAAGTAAATTTTTTGCTCTTTTCTTAATCCTTGTGGCAGTTTTATGATATAATTAGTATTATACCAATTTTATAAAATTACATGTTATCCACTGTGGTTACTGGGTCACATCTGTGACCCAGAATATATATGATTTTTTTCTTCTACTATACCTTTCTTTCATAAATGGATGGACTGATTAATCAATCAACCAATCCATCAATTAATTGATCAATCAAGAACCCATCTGTCATCTAAATGTGTTTAATTCAAACAACAAGTTGATAACTACAGAAACACTGTTAGAGATATAGATTTGTGATAAATTTTTAAGACAGTTAAAGGTAAAGTAAGAATGAGTTAAAGATCTCATTTTTTAAAAAATACTTCCTTAGCCCATTATTGTTGTTCAACCATTTTGCATATGTTTGAATAGCTTCGCTCTCTCAATTTGAGGACTTAAAATTCTATGTGTAAATGTATATATATGGAGAACATGAATAGTCTTCATTTAGCATGTGTCTGTGTGATCTGTGTGTGGAGGGGGCGTATGTGGCATGGACCAAATAAGGAGGCTAGAGTACAACTTTATGATATCAATTCTCTTTCTCCACCATCACTTTCATTTCAGGGGTTAAAGGTAAGTTTCTCGAATTGTGAGGCAAGTGACGTTATAGGCTAAACAGTGTTAGCTGGTCTTTACTCTTTCAGAACTCAGGACTACATAGCTTATTTTCCTTTTACTTATTAACTGAAGGTGAGAGAGACATATCCATGGGCTCAAAATAGCCCATTTTAAAAACAGCCCGTTACAAAATGTGCTAAATTTTGAGATCAAGATTTTTTGATATTAAGGATAACTTAAATACATAGTACTCTTTCTTACACTCTAATTTTATGACCAAATCCTGATTTCAAGTATTGTGTTAAGCAAGGATTTCCCCATTTTTTCAGATTATTTACATATTTTAAAATATGCAATTTTTAGTAGAAGCTCTTCATTTTGGTAAAATACATTAGGAAAACTAAAATATGCTGTTTTAGTTCTCTATGCAATTTACAAATTAAATTATGAAGCTAGTTGGGAATGAGCATACTAATTCTTTGCTAAAAAGCAAGACCTTCAACAAAATAAATGATATTTACATACCAAGCCCGGCAGATAAGCCAAATTGTTATAATAACAATTTTCATTCTATGGCATGTATTGCTATTCTGTGGAGTTCATAAACGGGACTTTTGTAAATGTTATTTATTAGCATCTTTTATATTTCAGAAAATTTTGTATAAATAGCTTAACATATCTTTAACTGTATATCGAAGAAGAAAGAATGCATTAGGGGCAAATAGTTCTTTTTTTTTTCAAAACTGAACATCATGGAACAAAGATAAGTATATCTGGATGAAGTCACTAGAATAACCCAGGCTTAATTATAGCTAACATTTTCAACTTTCTCTCCTTATACTCAAAATAAAATTTAAAAGTCATTTTCGACTCATTTGAATTTCACGTTCTTCTTTCTCACTTCTGGTAGAGGTGATAATGAGCAGGAAAAGCATCAGAAGTAAGGTGGTTGGGTTGAGAAGAGAAGAAATGAGGGGGCGTGGAAAATCCAGACTATGGATCAGCAGCTGCTCACTGATGAATGGTTTACTGAATTTACTGAATTCATTTTATTGGTGATGTATGTGCCTTACTCCTTAGAGTCAGTACCTTGGAGACTTGAAAGAAGGAGAAATACAGGCTGTGCACAGAATAAAGCAATTGTAAACCCTATAAATTAGCATAGAAATTAGGTCATGGCCATAACAGAACTATTGAAGGACAGAAAGTATTTCAAGTTCACTTTAGGGCATAGAACTTGTGTATTTTCTGACATCTATTCTTCATTCTCACAAGCAGAATGTTTCATGTAGGAATGATTAAAGCATATTTATGTAAAGGTAAATTTTTTTACAGAGATTTTCAGCTAGCTTTACAAAACATCTTTTTATTTCTTTGTGTAATCTAAGGTGGGTTGCTAAACACTGCGTAGCCTTTCTGACCTGAGCATGTGGAACATAAAAGCATCAAAGGAGTATTGTAGGGTCATTGACAAGTGTTGTGTACCAAGTAGTACATCAACATTTTCATGTTGGAATGATTACTATTAAGTTATATGCATATCGTTTCTGTAGAGTTACAGACTTTTGACTTTGACTTCATTTATTACTAAAGCTGTAAGTATTGTTCACCCTAAGATTTTGTCAGAAAATGGTGTACATTACCTCTGATCATCAGTAGGTGTTAAACAATGACTTTATTGGGGAAATGGAGAACTGGAGGAGCTCAGATGCTTAGTAGGTTGCTAGAATTCAAACAAGGAAGTGGCTATGTTGGGATTGAACAAAGAATACTTGAGATCATTTGCTACAATGATCATGCAGTATTTTTGTGTATAGTAGATTTTTTCTTGTGTTTACCAGATACAAAACTTTATTGATTATTGTACTGACACCACTTACAAACAGTAATCAGAACCCTATGGGAACAAAACCATTTCAAAAGCATAAAATAACTAACTTTTAACTAATTTTTTTCACACAATATATTTTGATCATCTTCCCTTCTCCTCCCTACTCCTCCCATGTCCATCCTCAACCAATTTCATGTTCGCTACCAAACAACATGCAAACATCAAAACAAGAAACCAAAAAAACTCAAGAAACACACTCACAAAACCCACAAAACCATAGATCAAAAAAAAAAAAAAAAAAAGAGTAATATGACAACATACCAGAGAAAAACATAACTAACCCAAAAGTCCACAAAACTACCATAGGATCATTTTGTGTTGGCAAACTATTCTGATCATGGGGACCATTCTAGAATGTGGTTGATATATCCAGTGATAAAAAGGTACTAAATTTCTAGAAGAAAGTAAAACAAAACAACAACAGCAAAAATCACTAAATAATTATGAATTTTAATATATATGTAATATATTAGATTCAGGAAAGGATATTGTCTTTGCAAATTATTTGGACTATCCAGAAAGGATATTTTCACTATTTCAATCATAGATCGTTAAAACAATTATTGATAAGAAAAAGGGTTCAAACTGACAATAGTCTTGTAAGTATCACAGAATCCTAAAATTCTTAATTCTAGATAATATTTGAATCAGGCAAAAAGGTTGTTATTAACTTTTTTAGGGTGCATTAATAATAATTATATTTTTGTGGATTGTTCACAGCCTTGATATATAGCATTTTGCATTATATTTAAAGAGAATTAATGACTAATGAGAAAACCTTATCAATAAATTTATTTTAAATATTTTATGCTGTTTTTGAACTTAAAATATATCAAATACATAGGTAAATATTTTAAAAGTAATATACATATAACATTGACAAGAATTTAGACCTTGTACAATTCAACACATGTAAACAAACTAGAAAAGAAGGTTTAAAATGTATTTCTTGTGGCTTGTCTATGTCATTTTATATTCTGAGAGAGCAAGAAGAGAGAGAGAGAGAGAGAGAGAGAGAGAGAGAGAGAGAGAGAGAAGAGAGAGAGAAGAGAGAGAGACAGAGAGAGAGAAAGAGAACAGAGAGAAGGTTTGGATCAATGGAGTCAGGGAGGATCTGAGAGGAGTGGGGACAGGAAATTATGACTAGAACATATTAAAATTAAAAAAGATTTTTAGAAAGAAAAATTTAAAAGTGATTGGAAATGCTACACAACGAGCAATATTTTCCATAGTGTTTTACATTAAATGTAGTGGATTACATTCCTTGAATTATATATTCAACATAGGTTGGAGGAGGCCCTGAGTTATATTCCACCTGTAATCTTAACTACCCAAAGGTTCTGTACTGCCTGTTACAGGAAATGACAACCATGTCTTTCTTTCAAAAAGCTGCAATGACCATTATGAAACCCTACCTTTGCTTCTAAAGGCTGTTGTAACTATGTTGCTATGACCACCTTATTATCTTCGCTTATTTTAACCCCGATTATTTGTCCACCAAATCCCTCATTTAGAACCCCACTGTCCCTGAGCTATAAAGCCCTTATCTTCTTCATGTTCAACGCTGACCTCTTGAACCCCTCCTTAAGGGGAGGCACCTTGTGTGAATATAGAATTCAAGGCATTTAAAAAAAACAAACAAACAAAGAAAAAACCAATACCAGCTTGCTTTAATTAACTTGACCATGATGATTTGGGTTAGGGTTAGGATTAGGGGGTTAGGAAGGCTTTCTCCTCAAATCTTTAGGATTAACATGAACTTCAATTATATTTATATATTTCTACCAATTAAATTTTTTACCAATTTGGAATTTCCTGAAGCTGTAGAAAGCTAGTAACCACATAGCAGTTTTCAGGTTCTTGGTGTCTGTGGGTTTCCTAATAATAATAATCCACATAATACTCTTTGCCTGCCTTTTTTGAGATTATACTTTGGTATTTGTTAAACGTTTAATCTTGTTCTGTTTTGCCTTTGCTGGATTTTTCTTGTTCCTGTTTCCACCATTTAGTTCTAGTTACATATGAAGGTCTCCTGTTTTTTTTTTCTGTGGTTTCCTTTATTATAATGTACTTATCTGTTCTGGATGTAGGTCTTCTAAATCCTCTCCCCAGGTCTTCAAATTCTATGCAGCCTCAATTTTCCGGTGATTATGGGATGTGAGCTAAGGTTGAAAAGTTCTTTCTCCCCAGGTGACAGTTAAAACAAAGGTTGTTGGCTATTCTAGGACAGATAATTTAGCATATGGCAATGTGTCTAGCACAAAAGAAGAATCACCATATTCACAAGCATCTCATCTGTTGAAGTATTATTCAGTATTATTCATCATTATTATTATTCATCAGTATTATTCAGACATTCATTTATGAAAATAACCACTTGTGCCATCTGTTGGTGGAAGGCTGAATTGAGGTTCATAGCTTTACTCTTCTGATATAATTGAACAGAGGAACAAATAACATTACATAGTAGAATAGGGCATTGCTGTCTAGAGAAATTTTGATCTCCTCCGTGTCTCCACACTGTAGTCCCTCTGAGATAGGGTTTTTGACTATTGGGCAGTTTCTGTGCCCAATAATTTCCCTAAGAGCAGAGAAAATTCTTCCAAGCATGGGACTGTCATTGGACCCTTCTCTTTTACTGAAACACACTTTTCATGATAGTGTGATCGAAGGAACTGAGCATGTTTCTCTTATTTCCAATATAAGAGATGCCATTTCACTGTAGACTGCAAGGACAGACAACAAATAAAGAAAAGCATTTTGATATGAGATTAAACTTTAAATAAGAAAATCATCTGATTCAAGTCCTCAAGCTGCAGGTTACTTGTGGGGCTGCATGAATACTGCTTACAATCTTTAAAGACTCCATATTTTCATTCCACGGAGGGAGCTGAAAATTTTTCAGCGATTTATTTTCCAGAATATAAACACCGTTCTTATAACAATAAATGTGTTAGGTGCTGATATCATCACTACTTTTAATAGGGAGCCACTAAAGAAATAATGTAGCGACATGGCCCATCTTTCACTGAGGAAGCAGAGAGGAAATGGGGCAGACTGCCTTCAGCTCTCTCCCTCATGTTATTCTGTATTTGGTCCTGTAGAATAGGATTATGAGTAAGAACCCATTCTATGATATATTGATATATATTTATAGATGAAACATTACTAAATTTCTCACCACAGTTTTTGACACAACCAACCTCTGCAAATAGTGTCCATAATAAAATATTTCAATTCTTATCTTTCCCTTCCTCCTATATTTTTATTTCCATATAATTATTTCTATTTCTGCACCCTGCCAGCAATTTTTCTACAACTGAAATTTCTCTACATTACTTGCTTAGATTCTTCCAAAATATGATTATTTCACAGTATATTTTATGTTCTTACTTCATTCAATTTGTTCTAGTACCTTCTTTTGAATCAATTTGAATTCCTAAGAGTTTTTATTTAGCTTAGAGAGTTTTCAGAATATTTCATTTATGTTTTTGTTTATAATATATACCTTCATAAATATTTTCTGATATAGATTTGCCAAGTGAATATAAACATTTACCTATCTCAATATTTTATCTAGATAGATTTTTATCCATGCTTCCCTTATTCATATCTTTTTACATATTTGGGAATATTAGTGTAAACTCTAAGTATTCATAGCATGGGTTGGAAAATTAACATTTTCTGCATGTTTTAAATAAACTAAGTCTAAAAAGTTTTAATAATTTGCACTATCAGAGGTTTATTAATGTATTTATATAAAATGTCAATAATTAACATATTTCAGTTTTATTTTAATATGCTTATTTATTATTAATTTAGAGATATAAGTAATTTTGTAAGTGGAAACTGTCTTCCATAATGTCTCTTTGACTAATTGATGGTGTTGCCTATTGCTACATCAATAGAAAATGGAGAATGAGAAAATGGAGAAGAAGATGTTGAAATTTCTTCCTCCGTTTAAGGGAAAAAATTGTTGCTTTGAGAAGCTTTTTCTCTCTATTCTTGGCTGTAGTTTTCAATTTGAAGCCTTGCAATGGAGAATTCATGTCAACAATGGTAGTTGTGGTCCAGCTGTATGAATCTTCCTTATACTAAAAGGAGGGAAATGATGCTATGCACACATACATCTAGTATTTACTAACAAGCATCAGGAACAGACTGTGTCAGGTTATAATTGGTTTAAAAGAAGCATACCTAAGTCTCTTATTCCCCTATTTTTAATGTCGTTTCATCTCTTATTTTATTAGATTATTATCCATCTAAAGGAACAAGCACAAAGTTTTCAAAGAATCAATATTTCATTAATTATAGCCATAAATGTTTTAAATAATCCATAGACAAATTTCATGTTTTCTACACTGTAATTTGTATCCAGTTTTCAAATTCTAGATACTATGTTTGTTCCTTCAATTTACCTATTAATACAAAAACACAATGTATTTCACAGTTTTATTGTCTCTGACAGTGTATTTAAAAGTTTATTAAAACAGCTAATAAGAAGTACTGGAATTAATTTGACTTGTATAATTTTATAAGTTAGAATTCCAGTTAAAATTATAAGCATCTAGAGAAATCTGATGTGGTAGTGTGTTTTGGTATTTTCAGTCTTTCTTGTTATCTCAGGGAAATTACATTTCCAGAAACCATCCGTCAACTAATAGACAGATAATATAGTTCATCTCTTTTATATTAGTGTGTTATATATTTGTTTGTAAATTTCATTGAAGTATTGTAATGAGAGATCCTCAATTTTAGGTAATATGATGTTATTGTTACCATGCATAAATATTTCTATCACAACATTTTAAATTTCAGAGACTTAGCAAAAGTCACACTAAAATAATTTAAAAGGATTTTCACAGGAATTTGTTAATATAGTGCCTGGTATTGATTTGACAAATTTAGGAGTTTCAGTTAAGAATTGTTATTCTTAATAATCAAATATTGTTATTCTAAATTTTATAGTACAATTTCAATAATCTCAAAAATAATGATCATTTTTACAATATTTTTTCTTTTTCTTTTTTTTTTTGGTTTTATACCATTTTAATCACATGAAGGTATTAAGGTCAGTTCTAGGTTGAGGAACTGGCAATACAATAGAAGTAAGTAGTCAAGGAACAAGCAAGACAATAAATACAAATAGTCAAAGAACAAGCAAGGCAATAACCAAATTCCCATGATTACTCCCATGATCACTGTTTCTAAGGGCTTATCAGGATGACTAAAATATCTGAAAATGTTTTTTTTTACTGATTTGCCTATATTCATTTCTTTGTTTCTGTTCTTTGGAGGGATCTAGGTGTGGAGGTAAGGACAGCCTGGACGTCTAATCCTCCTGTCTTTATTCTTCAGACTCTGGAATTAGAAGCATATGTCATCATACCTAAGTATGAAAGAAGATTCAATTAGAGATTTGCAGATTCAAGTTCTGCTATCTTGATATTTATCTAAGATCTTCCATATTGTATCCTTTCATAAAAACTTATCAGTAAGATATTATGTTAGAGACATACAGTACAACTGAAGTTTTTCCACTTTCAGCAGTCACCTATTAATGCATCAGAGTAGCTAAAGATAAAATAGAGGATTAATATCCTTCTGAGTCTTATCTATATCAACTCATTGACTTCTAATCTTTTCTAAGCCTATTTAAATCTACTTTCAGCTTCTGCAGACAGCATATAACCTGAACTAATAGCAGCAAGGCAGACTTTGATTTAGATTCTCTTCTACTATTTCTTCATAGGCATATTTTATTCTTTGAAAGTTTCATTATTTCTTCAGTGTTTATTGACCATATCTGGTAACAATGACCTCTCTTCAATTCTTCTTACCTCTGCTTATCTCATTTCCCTCCCAACTTTAGCCTGTTTTCAATTTTCCTTATTTGTTTCTTTTTTTTAACTGTTAGTACAGTTAGTGGTTTCCAAATGCACATGGATGTGTGACCTGTATCAGGGTATGAGCAAGTTGCCATCAACCATTTCTCCAAAAAAGAGCCACCTGACTACCAGTAACTATCATTTTATTTCTACAACCTTCATTAAATTATATCATTCTGTTTTTCAATTTTACACTTTAAAAATTCATTGCTTTGGGACACACTACCACTACTTATTCTAAAAGTATCAATGTGAGTCTTTCAGATACTTTTGTTTACTCTTTGACAATTTCATGTATGTATTAATGTATCTTAGCAACATCTATCCCTAAGTTCACTCCTCCTGATACCCACAACATGTCACCTCCCATCTTCATGTTCTCTCTGTTTCTCTCTGTATTTATATGTGTCTGTCTCTCCCTGTCTTGGTTTGTATCTCTGTCTGTCTGTCCTACTGCTGTCTGTGTGTCCTCTCTTTTTCCCTCCCTCTCCCTCTATCATTACTCACTGGGTTCAATTACAACCTGCTGGGATATTAACTCATCTTTTTTGTTTGGTCTCCAGTAAGGAAACATATCTTCATTGAGTTCATATGTATATGTCCAGAAGACAACATTCAGATACTAGTATCTAGGTTCTGTCCCTTCCAATCTGTCTAACCTCTCTTTTCTATATCCCCTGAGCTTTGGGGATCTTGTTGAAATTTTGTATACAACTTCTATTACTCAGTATATTTTTCAGGAGAAAAGTAGAATACATTATTTTATGAAATTGATATGTTTTCTTTTATCTTCTTAGTTAAAAGACAAAGACTACTCCTTTTGATTCCCTTCAGAACTAATTGACCGAACAAATCTTGTTATGTCATTAATAAAAAAACATTAGTCACTTGTACCATAGAATAAACTAATTTGTAAAATACTAAACCAATCATTAAGCAGAACATATTGATCTTGTTATAATCAACAAAACATAGATGCATAATTTTACTTACTTTTGTGACAACTTAAAAGAACTGAAATCATTTAGGAAGAGGGACTCTTAACTGAGAAAGTGTTTCAGTAAGACGTGCTTGTTGGCAAGCTTATGCTGCATTTTATTCACTAATGATTGAAATCTGCATGTTTAGCTCACATTGGTTAATACCACAACTGTGCAGATAATCCTGTATGGTATAAGAATACAGGCTAAAGAAACTATAGGAAGCAAATCAGAAAGGAACCTATTTGTTCCATGATCTTATTTGTTCATACCTTTAGGATCTTGCCTTGAATTTCTACCCTTGCTTCCCTCAATGATGGACTGTAATCTGCTAGACAAATAAATTCTTTCATTCTCAAGTTGCTTTTGATCACCAAATTTTATCACAATAACAGAAATCCTACAAAAGACAGAAAACTGTAGCAGGTTCATGGAATATTTTTGTGACACACAGTTTTGGGGATGATTGTTGAACTATTTTCTGATTTGAGGCTTGAAATCCATTGAGTATTCAAGCATAATAAAGTTAGAAAATAATGCTGAGAGCATTGCAGATGGTGGAGCCATGGCTCATGAAGTTTCAGAGAATGGCTTTGAGAGTCCCTTAAATATTCTAGGAAGGCTGTTTTTATGCTATTTTGTATTGAGGATCTGTAGTGGCCTGTTAGCCAGAGCTGAAGTTTCACCTATATTAACACGAAACAAACATCATTGGAGCAAAATGTTTTGAGAAGTGCTTCCTCAAGGCTAGCACACAAAGTTTGGTCCAGAGATGTCCACATCTGTACAGTCAAACTTAGCAATGTATTAGAGTTTCCCAGGTGGTTTTGAAATCATAAAGGTTTTATGAGTGGTAGATGAAGTTGGATACTGTGAAAGGACAGGAGAAACCATTAGTTAAGGTTCCATTTGCAATAGAAGTCTCAAGAGTGAAGATTCCATATAAATAAACTGAAACTTGGTGCCATGCATCAGGTAGAATCCCTGAAGGGAGACTAGGAGAGGCTATGGTGATGTACAGACTAATTGCAGTCAACAACATGGCATTTTGGAGATGCTAGACCATGGGATGGCCAGTAAAGACAGCACCACTTGTGGAATTGGCATTGGCTTGGGATAAGGAGAGAAGATGTATGAATTTCGAATGACAGAAAAGGGGAAATGGAACTGCTAAGGTCTTTTGGACCAGTGAGTTGTAGGTGTCGAGTACTGTGCTTTTATGTTGCTGAATTTTTGTTTTGCTTTGATTTGATTTTAACTATGCCTCAGTCAGTTCTCTCCATGTCTCTCTGTCTCTCTCTGTGTGTCTGCTGTGTGTCTGTCTCTCTCTCTCTCTCTCTCTCTCTCTCTCTCTCTCTCTCTTTCTCTCTCTCTCTCTGTCTCTGTCTCTCTCTGTCTCTCTCTCTCTCTCTCTCTCTCTCTCTCTCTCTCTCTCTCTCTCTCTCTCTCTCTTGTTGTGTGTGTGTGTGTGTGGTGTGTGTGTGTTAAGCAAGCCATGCAGAGCAAGTTAACAAGCACCAAGCAACATGCTTCAAAGGCCTTGTTTCAGTTCCTGCCTTCAGGTTTCTGCACTTGACTCCTTTCAACAATGAATAGCAATTAGCCAGGTGAAACCCTTCTTACCTATTTTGCTCTTGGTCACAAGAGTTTATCACACATTAGAAAGTTTACTGATGATTAGGGATATTAAAATTTATAATTCATTGTTGTTGTTTCTCCTTGTTCAGTTAGCTCAAATTAGAAAGCTGGACAATGCCAATTTTGGGTGGGCAGGGAGTCAGAGATTGTCAAAAGGTGCTCATTGATGATAGGATAATGATCAATCCCTCAACTCCCTCAACAATTTTTGTTTTATTTTGTTTTTAAATTTATCTTTTAAATAAGGAAACTGGAATATACAACCTAGGTTTAAAGACCAGCTGTTTTATCTCAAAGGATGAAAGAGGTAGAATGATAAAGGAAGAAAAAAAGAAAAGAAATAGTTAATTTTTTATCAGTACTTAAACTGAGTAATAAATTGTCATTGGCTTTGTTCTGTGTTTATTTTTAGTGCCACTTTTTGTTTGTATTAAATATTATATAATAAAGGCATTCACAAGCTTTTATAGAATAATGTATATGTTTCTCAAGTTTGTTCTTAAAACAATATTGTGGGTTTTATATAAAAACTGAAACTGTAAGCCAAAAATCTCTCACTATGTATACATCTTTATGTAAATTTATACTTAAGAAATCAGGAATCAGAATATACTGTGAACTTATTAATATTCAGACTTCTTTACTAGCAACATAGAGACAACAAATGATATAACACCACGCCTTGTGAGAAACACAAAAATGTTTGTGTCAACTTATGAAAGGATCTAATTAGCTCTGTGGGAGTTAAGATCAAGAGCAAATAAGAGCTCTTACCCATGAAGTACATTTGAGTAAAGGAGAAAGAGAAAGG
The DNA here is from genome assembly GCA_021653895.1 of Mastomys natalensis. Taxonomy (NCBI): domain Eukaryota; kingdom Metazoa; phylum Chordata; class Mammalia; order Rodentia; family Muridae; genus Mastomys; species Mastomys natalensis. The sequence goes on along the minus strand of JAJTUV010000017.1, from coordinate 1,438,264 downwards.
ATATACCAGCCTTGGCAAAGAGGTATAGCAAAGCATTAGGGAGAGGTTGAATAGATAAGGATGAAAAGCTAATTCACCACGTTAACCATAGAGAAGAAACCATGTGGTAAGATGCATGCATCAGTCTCTGCTATGTTTGATGACAGCTCACATTCCTAAGGCTACTCAGTATCAGAGCACATTTGAAGAAAAAAGAAGATATGTTGGTACTGTCCAAATCAAATGTTATCAAAAGAAAATTGTTAAAAATCAAATTCATAGAACATGAGGAAGAAACAAGTTAAGTGCTGCACATCCTGTATGTTTGTGGGGGCTCGTCCGTCCGTGTTCGACCTTCGGTCTTCAGGGGAAAAAAAAAAAAAAAAGAAAAGTTTAGCCAGGTATGGTGACACATCCCTTTAATTCCAGCACTTGTGAGGCAGATGCAGGCAGATCTCTGAGTTCAAGGCCAACCTGGTCTACAAAGAGAGGACAGCCAAAACTAAGAAACAAACTTTGTCCTGAAAAACAAACAAACAAGCAAACAAACAAAGTTTGTTAGAGATAATCAGCTAGGTTTTAAGAAACCAGCGAAATGTTTTATAAAATGTTACTTGAAGGAAAGATCACTGTTACTTCTGTTTGTAGCCAAAAAAAACCTCATCCGTAACTATGTAAAAAAAGGAGAATAATTTGTTTGGATCTCAGCTTCAGAGTGATTTTTCCATAATTACTTGTCCCTTGCACTTGGTCAGAACATAGAGAAGAAGAAACAGGTAGAGGAGAAGGATGCTCACCTCCTAGGGTACAGGAAGCAGGAACGGCTCAAGGAAATAACTTTGGGTAAAACTCAGTCCTCAACATGATCCATTGAGACATCCTTCCTTTAGATAGTTCCCATGCTGTAAACTTTCACAACCTTTAAAAATAACATGATTGTGATGATTTGTATAGGCTTAGCCCAGGGAATAGCTCTATTAGAAGGTGTGGCCTTGTTGGAGTAGGTGTAGCATTTTGGGTGGGAACTTTAAGATCCTTCTCCTAGTTCCCTGGAAGGCAGTATTCTGCTAGCAGCTTTCAGATGAAGATGTAGAACTCTCAGCTCCTCCTGCACCATGCCTGCCTGGATGCTGTCATGTTGCCACCTGGATGATAATGGACTGAACCTCTGAACCTATAAGCCAGGCCCAATTAAATTTTGTCCTTATAAGAGTTGCCTTGGTCATGATGTCTGTTCATAGCAGTAAAACTTTAACACAATGACTAATTGGGCATCAAATTATTCAGTATTTGAGCCTCCTGGGAATATTTCATATCCAAACTGAAAAAGAAGATTTCAAGGAATTCATTAGAAAAATACAATTGGCAGCAAAATAACTGTCTAGTCTGTCAAACTGAAAAAAAATGGACAAACTCCCGGTAATTCAATATCTAACATATTACAGTAGCAGTTTTCTTATCAGAGATTAGTAAGTCTTTCTATGTTTTGTATGTTTAACATAAGTGACATATGTCAAATCCTCCATGCTAAATAGTTAACAATAGCAATTCAGAGAAAGATAGTATTAACTGTCTCACTATATGATTTGTTCAATTTGACTGTGAGGAGTGGGATGAACAGAAAATAGATTGCTGTAGGATAAATAAGAAATGAGAAAATACTTTAGTAGAGGTGATGAATACAAATTAGTTTTCTAAGTTTTGGCATTTAAGAAGGATTGATTAGGTTGCATGGTACTCTGAATTATTGAAAATGGAGGCGTTGATGGAGAAGATCATTCTCCATGATGGAGAAGATGTAGGATCCCTACACATTTGTAGCAGATGTTCAGCTTGGTCTTCATGTGCATCCCCAACAACTGGAGCACGGGGTTGTGGATAGGTTGAGAGTTTGGGCATCAGTTGCAGAGGATACATTTATTCTTGCTGGAACTAGATGTTCAGGGTAGGGTGGTAACCAAGTGGTGGAGGGCTTCCCGTTCTCCGAGGAGGAGAGAGGGTTATGGGAGAAGGAGGGATTTTGTAAGGATGGGACTGGGGCAAGAGGAGGGAGGAGGGGCTGCAGTTGGGGTGCAAAGTGATAAGTAAATGAAAAATAGAAACAAAATAAAAATTAATCTTTCCATATTAAGTTCAATAAGTAGTTACAAAGAAAATATTTTGTCCTTTGCTTCAGTGAGCTCAGTTGTTTGTTTCCAAGCTAAAACTGTACATATGGATATCAGATCTTTTCTCTTCTTCTTTCCCTCTATCCTGAATTTTCCATTGCTGAGATCTTCCCCTAAATGAGATTTACTTTTTAAGCTATTTTTAACTCTCTGTTCCTATTTTTTTTTCATTCTGGTGCTTGATAACAAAACTAAACCTTGATTCAAAGACGAGTAACACAGTAACATGCCATTTCAAACAGAAAGTGTAAAGATAAATACTGAAAGCAATATCATATATTGAGAACTCTTTTAAATAAAAAAAGGTTTTTCATTAGACCTTCTTCACCATGTAATGACACTTGAATCATGAAAAGAGGAACAAAAGTATTTCTTTTTCTAATTTCTACACTGTCGTGGATTTTTTCAGGTTTTGCTTGAGTTAAAATTTGAAAATATATATTTTATTGTGAAAATATAAAAATATAGTAAATATAACCAAGTAAGAAAGCACCTCTCTTCTGTTTTGGTTTGTGCACACCTAAGATTCCTTCCAGAAGAAAGTGGAAAAATTACTATGTAAATTCATATTCATTATTCCAGGAACAAGTTAAATTGAGCTTTGTCTCTTTTGGTAAAGCACTGGGCTGAAATATGTAAGATTAAGCCAACAATGAAGAAAACAAGGGAAATGTATCTATATCAGGTAGACATAAATGTTCAGAGAAACTGGTTAAAGGTTCAATTAGAAAATTTCTTAGATTTCAGCTCTAGGAGACTGTCAGTGGTTCAATGATTATTCATTTAAAAAAAATATTCCCTATGTCTAGTACTGCCAGGGTGCAAAAATTGATATTAAATGACAAAAGCGATATCAACTTATCTCTCAACCCCAACATTGTCAGGAAGCCATGAAAGCAAATGGCATGCAAAAGCTTTTCATTCCTTAAATTGTAGTGAGGGCTATCAAGAAGTCATTTAAAAAGGCAATGTCTTTGGTAGGTATGTTATCTTCTTGTGCAAAACGCTTGGTTGTAGTTTCACTTATGACTCTAATTTCTCAGATGAATATTCAGACATGCCTTTCATCATATGTATTTAAATATATTTTAGATAATTTCACATATGGGTATCATTATTTAATGACCTTCTTAAATGAAAATTTTATTGTAAAGCCCTCCCTGGCTGGAGAGATGTCTGAATGGTTAGGAATACTGACTGATCTCCAAAGGAAAGTGTTCTATTCCAAGCACTCACAGGATAGGTAACAACCATCCGTAACTCTAGTTCCAGGAGATTCCTTGCAAATAAAAATCATATTATAGACCAAAATGAACAAGAACCAAATCTATACATTTCAGTGATCTTATATACAGTTTAAATAGAAAATTTGAAGTTGCGATGCTTTACATTAGTTTTTATATTTTCACAAAATATATATTTTTGAACTTTAACTCCAGCAAAATTTGAAAAATTCATGACAGTGTTGAAATTAGAAAAATGTTTTATACACCTTTTCATGATTTAAGTGTCATTACATGATGAAAAATATCTAATGAAGATACATTTATTTAAAATATTTCTCAGGAACCTGAAAGATAAAATAACCATATTCTATATTGATACTTTTAGTAATTTATTAATAAGACAAGACAGAAAATCTTATAAGCCCTTCTCTTCAATATAGCCATTATTTTATATTTTATGACTACCCTTCTCTCTCTCTCTCTCTCTTCTCTCTCTCTCTCTCTCTCTCTCTCTCTCTCTCTTTCCCCCTCCCTCTTTCCTCCTTCTCCCTCCCTTTCTCTGTCCCTCTTTCTCTGTCCCCCCTTCTCTCTGTCCCCCCTCTCTCTGTCTCTCTCCCTCTCTCTCTCAACAAATATTTATGAAGATATACCCATATTTTTGACTATAGGCTGAGTTTTTGAAGAAAGAGAAGTGCTGTGAATTTTCTACAAGCCTATTTCATTATGCTTCTGTAAGATGTGCATAATGTCAATATTTTTAGTTAAATACTGGTAAGAAAAATACATAAAAAACTGTCATTTTAAAAGAAAAATATTTTAAAACCAAAATGTGTTCATATCTCCTGTTCCTTTAATTCTTTTTCAATTATTTCTTGAGAAGAAAGTCTTAATGCAATAATTATATTTTTGGGTTGTGTTAAGAAAATATAATTTATGACAATGTAGTAATATGAGACAGCTGAAATGTTTCATAACTCATGTTTTTCATGTCGTTTTAAATTCCATTGATATAAGTACAACTTTCCTTTCTGGCCAGCCTACTGGCTGCCCACAACTACTGGGCATTCATGCATATTTAAATGTTACAAAAATAAGTTTGTATCAAAACTATTTTATACTTTTGAAATAAGCTAACATTTTTGAATTTTCAGAACATAGACTCTTTTAATGCAGATTGCATCCACGTGATGAGTACAACACCTGCAAGAGCAAACAGTGACAGACACTTCTCAGAGTCCAACAGCCACATTCTCTGATGCTTCTGTGTCACCAAATTTCATAGACCAGGTAACTGCAGATATTAAGGCTAGCATGTTGTCAGTGAAAGCAGTGGTTTCTCCATTCTATGTTATTTTATTGTTTTTAATTGACAAATTTCCTGTCACCATTTTGCCAATGAGTATGTGACACCTTATCATTTTATTATAGACCCCGTTAAAGCAGATATTGTAGGCATTAAACTATTCACATGTATGTGTATATATATGATATTGTATATCATTAAATTATATATCAGGTATGTTAAGCATAATACTGTCAACTCACATTTATGCAATATACATAGATGTCCTTGGAACAGTGTCCCATATGTTGAATGTACATTTACAAACACACACACACACACACACACACACACACACACACTTATCACATTATCTGCACATCTTTGTGACTGAAGAAAGAGCAGACACAGAGAGATAATCAGGGTCTGGGCAGTCTCTGACATCTGATACAGATGCACTAGCAGCCTGGAAAATTGGAACATTTAGTATATACAGCTAAATGGAGAATGAGTTTAATATGTACATGTAAATAGTGTATACAGCTGATAGAAGAGGCAGTTTTTCTAATCTCAGCAAGGACTCTGTAGGAAAGCAATATCAAGCTGCAGCTAATACGAATGAGAAACCTCTCCAACTAGGGAAGGCCTTGCTGTTAGCATGGATCCTATGCACTGAGAAACTTGACATTCCCATGCTCACATCGGTATGTATTCACTCCAGATTTAATCAGTTCCCCATATATAAACTTTATTAATATAGGTAATTTTATCTTATATGGACACAAAAATATTCTATCATTATTTGAAAAAAATATAATTTAGTATAATTTTGTATCTAAGTTTTATATATTTAGTCTTTAGCCAGTCTGGATTTATTAGTAAAAGAGTAAAGATGACATCAACTTGCTATGGGTTTTAATTGTGAGTGGATGGTAACTTAGTATTTGCAGTAAAAACTTAGTTTTAACTTGGCATTATATTAATAATAATTCATCAAGCAAGCTGAATAAACATCTGTGCTGTCTGTGCCATTTCTTGTCTTACATTATATGCAGCCTAATAATAAGGACTCGATTCTACATATGGTATGATACAGAATCTGGTTCTGTTCTATATTTTCTTGTGAGTATCCTAGATCTTAAAGCATTGTTATTGTCACCATCATATTGACAATAGAGGTGATATTAAAGTAAAAAATCCATAATCAGATTGAAGACTCCACCTAAAGATACGGTGAAAAACCCAGGAAGAATTTTCAGAGCTGGATGAAGTATAATGTAAACCCCGCCAGGCTCTCTCATTGTCCTTTTCCAGTATAACACTAAATTTAGTCTGTAGTCATGACATTATGTGGTTTCACAGCGAGGAGCAAGGGGATCAGAAAAACTGGGCTCCTGCCCTTACATAGTAGTCAGCACAGAGAGATGCTGTCATTCAGATAGAAAATTGTCCCTGCCTACAGTCTTGTGTTGAAATCATGGTATTAGTTACAGTTTCTAAAGATGGGACTTTGGGGTAGTAATTAGATCATAATGGTTCTTACCTGATGAAGGATTAATATACTGCTTCATTCACAATTCAGTGACAATGCAGTGAATAGGATGTGTCTTTTCTTTGCAGGAACAAGATCCTTGGTGGTATGTCTTTGACGATGTCTTATTTGCATCTCTTCCCTTTCTTAATTTCTCTCTGACTCCTATTCATGGGCATATGGTGATTAACCTGCTCCATGCTTCCCACCACAATACCCTGCCTCCCTTCTCACAGCCCATGGACAGCAAAGCCAAGTAACTTTGGCTGAAACCAATAAACTATCAATCAAAATCACAATTGTTCCTTTAAATTGTATTTTTAGGTATTGTTTCACAGTTATAGAAATTGACAAAAACAGATACTGTCTTCCTAGTTGATTAATATTTGAAAGATTGATCATAAGTGGTTGAGAAAGGCAATCCTAGTTTGAAAAACTGGTTGAGTCGACTTTATAGATTTCCTTTTCAGAAAGACTAAGAAAATTTATACGGAGGGTTTTTTTTTTTTTTTGATTGAGCAGATTGTATTTATACATGTGCATATGCAACAATAACAACTAAAGAAAAAGTGACCATGATTTTAAAGGGTGTAGGATATGAGGGGAAGAAAAATGATTAGAAGATATGTTGGCTTCTGTGTAAAATGCATTCCTTCTGAGGGGTGCATCAATGTTGCCTTCCACATTTACAGTATGACTTCCCATAGCAATTAATGTAATTTTCATAAATAAATCCAGGGAATTAAAGAAAGGATGGATATTGAGCAAGTATAGATATAGATTACAATGACATAGATTACAGTTAACAAATTCTGTACATCCTGTTGGTGATTTTCATGTGGGGAATGAACTTATCAAACAATAGAACAAAGGATTAGAATTCAAGTTTTATATTATAAAAGATAGACGATATGAAGAAATAGAAGGCACAAGAATTCCACACAACATTCTTAGCTATAATATAACCGAGAATCTGGCACTTATGCCTAAAAATTATAACTTATATAAAACATGAATTGTATTAAGACATGCTTTAGAGAAAGATACAATTTTGTCTTATGGATATTTAATAGAGGTTGAGGCCAATATTTTAGAGATTAGATATAAAATTTGTATAAAGAATTAAGTGTGAAAATTTGAAAATCAGGGTAAGTACCTTAACATAGTTGTCAAATACTTTTTCTGTTACATTTGTGAATTTTTATTTGTAAGTCATTAACAAAGAACACATCTTGAATTAAGAAGGATGAATGTTGTTTTGGAGTAACAAGAAGGATAGTGATCATAACTTTAACATTTATCTGTTTTGTAGAATATGAAAATTCAAGTTATTGCATAATTCAGAATCCAGATGCATCAAACATAACTCTGTTTGAATAATAAAAGCATAGTTTGCACCAGAAGCTGGCTCTTCCGTAAGTTACTAGATTGCTTGTTTTACATACTCAGTATTTGCATAGTTAATAAGTCAGGTTTAAAAGCCAAAGTGAAATTGCATGTTAGGAGTTCCACATAGCTAGCAAAATATCTGAAATGCATATGTAGTTTTGACTATTTGAAACTTGATATGTAACCCGAATGGAGAGAGAATCCAATTTCACTTGATGCATTAGACTGTATTTCATAAAATGGTATTAAGTTTTTGTGCCTTTATCCTCTTTGTTATATATTCATCAGGCAAAATTACTTGCTTTAATGAAGAAAGAATATCATTGTGGCTATTAATACATTTTTACAGTTATAAACCATAGTAATTTTTATGTATAGGACTATAAGCATACTTTTGTGAGGCTATCCCGGACAGAGCTGCTAGCAGCCCACTTATGAATTTCTTTATGATGATAACTTTTAGGACTTAATTAAAGGAGCTTAAGAGTGATCTCCATTAAAGTTTATTGGGCTTTTCTGTGTGTGGAATGACTTAGTGTCACTGTTTTTGTTTCATAATTATTATAGTTTCATTTTATTCTAATACAGGGCCAATGAATTTCATCAGAAAATAATGTTATCCAAAGAAATAGCCACATGAAAACCATGTGTTTAATTACACTATTACTCCTTATACAAAACCTTGTAAGTTCTGTAAGTCTTTCTAAAACTTCTTACAGAATTACCAACAAAATATTGTGTGTTATTAAGTTGAAAATCTAATAAGAAAAACAATTTAGATATTCAAAGCATCCTTTAAAGCAGTTTTGTTTTATTATACTATTTATTTTATATTTATTTATTTATTTATTTCTTTTTTTTTTATTTATTTATTTATTATTGGTGTGGTTGTGGACCAATTTATTCAAACTGTCAAGAAACTGAGTTGTGTTTTTTTGAGGGGGGAAATTTCAAGTGAAAAAACAGGAAAGAACCTAACCCAGAACTGCACAAAGTTATTGAAACTTCCCCTATTTAGCTGGGACTCTTTTGGGGTACAATTTTGTGATACAAGTAACCTAGAATGACTGGATTTCATCCTCAATAGAGATCCAAGTTTTTGTCATATGAGTGACAGAGTGACCTTAACATATGAAAAGTAACAATAATTTTTTTTCCTTGAATTCATAGGCTCCTAACTAAAATGAATGAACTTTTCGCCAAGAAAGTTTTCTGTCAAATGGATGGAAATTAATCCTAAGAATTTGGCACAATGTATTCATGCCAAAGATCAGAAAGAGATACTGAAATTATCAAACTCAAGCTGAAAACAACAAGAAACACAACTGAAATATTTGAACAACAACAACAATAAAGAATCAATAAAGTTTAGTATGCCAATTTAGAAAATAATGAATAGAAATTCTAGATATAAAAAATGTCAATAATTAAAATTATTGATGCCTGCTCATACTCCTAGCAAATGAGTTTTGCTGAGAAATAGAGAAGACATTGAAATCAATAATTTATTTAAAACCTGAACTATTATTCTAAAATCAAATCAAAGCTACATTTTAAATAAGAAAATCTAATAGTTAAGTATGCAGAAAACTAAGAAATTGAATTAGACACATTTCAGCATAAAGATAGATGGTTTTAGATAGATATTTTACATATATATTAGCAGGTTTATTTGGGGGAAGGGAGGAAAGGAGGTCCTGGAGAAGGGGTGAGGCAGAAAGAAGGGAGCAGAGAGAGGAGGGCAGAGAAGAGGGCACAGAGAAGGACAGAAAGGAAGAGAGAGAGAAGCATTCTGGGAAAGAGCTTATATAGAATTTTTAAAGGATTGCAAGTGAGAAAAGAGAAAAAACCAAGAAGACTGGATAATGATGTGTCCAACACCTATAATAAACAAACAAACAAAAAAAAAACCCAAAAGAACAAAATAAAAAGTGGTAAATGTATGTAAAAATAGTAAGTTATCACTACTCACTCAAAACAAGTAAACATGAGCAAGTGCATTACCTTTATGAATTATGCAAAATAATTAATTTCACAAATAATACATACACTGATGAGAAACAGATTCTCAATCTTCTATTTAACAAAAAATGACCAAATGCCTTAATTGAAGTTAGACTTGGAAATGTTATTGATTTTAAAATCTAGGTGAGTTTCAAGTCAGTCTTTTACATCTTATTAAAGGTGGTAGGCAGTAATTTCAAGAATTGAGATTGAAAGAAGGCTCTGGAAAGGCAGTGAGAAGCATGGACATTGAAGTGAACACAAGTGTTTCTTTTACTTCTTTTTTGTATTGATTATTTTATTTATTTACATTTCAAATGTTATTCTCCTTCCCAGTTTCCCCTCCACAAGCCCCTTATCCCTCCTCCCCTGCCTCTATGAGGGTGCTCTCCTACCTGCCCACCCACTGTTCCTCAGCAGCCTAGTGTTCCCCCATCCTGGGTAATCAAGCCTCCACAGGGCCAAGCCCCCCCCCCCAGTGATGCCAAATAAGGCATCCTCTGCTACATATCCAGCTGGAGCCATGGGTACCCAATGTGTACTTTTTGGTTGGTAGTTTAGTCCCTGGGACTTAGGGAGTCTGGTTGGTTGATAATGTTTATCTTCTTATGAGAATGCAAACCCCTTTAGCTCCTATAGTCCTTCCCCTAACTTCCCCATTGGCAGAGCCTCTCAGGGGACAGCTATACTTGGTTCTTGTCAGTAAGTACTTCTTGGGATCAGCAATACTATATGGGTTTGGTGTCTGCTTATGGGATGGATCCCTAGGTGAGGCAGTACTTCTCCCCCATCTCCTCCCATACCTGAACTGGACCCTCTTTTTCACTCCCCCTCCTTTCTTCCTCCCATATCCATCTCTCCCTCTACTTCCCAGAGATTATTCTTTCCCCCTAACTGACTAGTACTGTAGCATACAGTACTAGTGTGTGATCTTCTTTCTTCTTGGGTTTCATATGGTCTGTGAGTTGTATGTGGGTATTCTGAGCTTCTTTTTGGATAATATCCACTTATCAGTGAGTATGTATCATGTCTATTCTTTTGTGACTGGGTTACCTCACTCAGGATGATACTTTATAGTTCTATCCAGTTGCCTAAGAATTTCATGAAGTCGTTGTTTTTAATAGCTGAGTCGTACTCCATTGTGAAAATGTACCACATTTTCTGTATCAATTTTTTGTTTGTTTGTTTTTTGAGACAGGGTTCCTCTGTGTAGCCCGGGCTGTCTGGAACTCGCTCAGTAGACCAGGCTGGCCTCGAACTCAGAAATCCACCTGCCTCTGCCTCCCAAGTGCTGGGATTAAAGGCATGCGCCACCACCACCCGGCATTCAATTTCTCTGTTGAAGGACATCTGGGTTCTTTCCAGCTTCTGGCTATTATAAATAAGTCTTATATAAATATAATGAAGCATATGCCCTTGTTATATGTTGGAGCATCTTTTGGGTATATTCCCAGGAGTAGTATAGCTGGGTCCTCAGGTTCAAATTTTTACTTCTTATAGGACAAGTAGTCTCTGGCCTAGGGTCAAAGCATTATTTGTGTTAGGTATATGTAATCAGCACATACATATGGGGTTCTAACTCTATGAAATATGTCTATTTCACATACACCCACTATATGATGCATATCTTTGAGAACAATTGATTCATGAAACCATAGATTCTTTAAAGGTTATTATCACAAGTAATTTCCCCCTAAACACTTCCAGTTTTCACATTGCAGGCAGACATAGGTTTCCTTCCAAGTATTGCTAGTATATTTTTCAAAGATTTCCTGTCCTGAAGCTCTCAAGAACTTTAGTGGAGGAAAAGTGGATGTCTTTTGAACTTGAAGACCTAGCCTCGGGCACTGAAAGCTTCAATGTAGGAAACAGGGCTCTAGCTGCTCACAGTCACTCAAGACTTCCACTGCCCCAATGACCTCTAGTTTCATTTTTCCTCTTCTCAAAGAATGAAATTCATGGACTACTAAGTGTAAGTTTCAGAAAGCAGATGTCGAAACTTATGAGACAGAGAAAAGGCAGAGGTCTTCTATTCTCAGGACGTAGGGTATAACTCAGCTGCTAGCCTGGTGGGCAAGTTGGGGGATGCTTTTTAAAGGACCTCTTTAAATAAGTAGGGTAAAGTATGAGAGAGCATCAGGATCAGCTGGCCAGTCCAGGTGGCTCAAGTACAGGTGTCCAGGGACCTCTTCTCCAGAAAGCTACAGACAAGTGTACACAGTAACAAAGAACTCTGGCCTCCACAGGACTTTCTCAGAATGGCTGCTTTGGGGTGCTGATTCTACCATGATTGGTTTCTTTCTTTTGTTCCCATCAGTTATACCAGAGTGTCTGATTTGTTTCCTTTATCCCACCCAGGTCTATTTTTCTGCACTCTGGGATCATATGTAAGATAGTTAAAAAATATACTAATTTTTAAAACATCTAAAATATCTGAAACAATTTCAACCACATAAAACATATTATTGACCATTGTCCATTAGAATGGACATTAAATGATAAGAAGTAACTAAGTTATCCTGCAGTGAGAAACACAAAATATTAAACCAGATATTTTATCTTAATGTACTTACTAAAATCTGAAAACTTTTGCTAGTAGTAGTGACATGATAGAAAAAGTAAAGTAAATAAAAAACCAAAAAATTAACAAACATGAGAGTTAAGAAGAGAAAAGTTTGTTTTCAGCATATGCAATCTTTTCAGCAAAACTAAGTGTAAGTTTCATATAAATTTTCCCCTTTCTCTCTTGCCTCACAAACTATTAGTATGTATTTCCACAAAGTGTCAGTTAACTGCATAATTTAAAAGCTGAGTTTCAAGAAATAGCAAAACTGATTGAGCAGAGTAAGGAGAAGAACAAAATTGACATATATGATTGCAGTTAAAAACACAAATGAAGGAATGAAATTATGAGGGCACAAATTAATCAATTATAGAAAATAACACCCCTATATCGAATTCATGGAGTGGAAGATAAATTGCTATGGTCTATTTTTCTGTGTGAGGTGTGCATAAAGTGATTCAGAGTTCCATGGTTGCAGCAGGTGCTGCCTCTCAGATCTCCAGTGCGACTTCATTTTTACTAGTCTCTTGACCTTTTAAAAAAATCTCATTTCCAACAAGTTGTAATCAGTTGTGACTGCTTTTCACATTCAAATAATCGAAGACATTTTGAGATAGTACATTTGTTACATGTAAAGAGATTCTTAATTAGTAACTGTGACTGGTCCTTGTAGGTGGCAAGATGTATTTGAGAAATGGGATTGGTTCCTGGCAGAAAAATGTATTCTCCATAATTTTTAGACCTTTATCACTAATGGCTATCAATTTTATGCTCTTATCATAAGAACCTCTCTTTGACTTTGTAAATTTCCATTTATCTTTGTGCTACATCCCTTTCCTCTCCTACCACAGGAACTCAAATAATAGTGTTGACTATGTATTGTTTGAATCTCTAAGTATTCAAATGGGTATTATTGTGTATATACATATAGTATTAAGGGAGATTGGATTGGGCAGTACATCTTACTCTGTTTCCCACTTTCCCCCTGAGCACTATGTTGCAAGGTTTCGTGCTATGCACATCCATTCAATTGTTCCTGTTTGATGAACCATTTGCATGGATCAGTAAAGAATTATTTGCATCACAGTTTTCCTGAGGAATTATTTGCATTAGATTTTCCTGTTAGCCTTCCATGGTCTCACTATTTCTGACTCTGTATGGAAGGTTTTCTAAGGATAGGCGTCTGAAATCTATGGGTCTTTCTACCCTGTGATCTATCATTTGGCCTTGTTAATATCACATTGATTTGTGGTTACCGGAGGATTAATGAGAAAAAACTATGATTACTCTGACAGCCTTCTCCTAAGAAGTACAATAATGTCATTTATTTTCAAATCTCATTCATCTAAGAAAAACAGTCAGAGTTCAGTTAGATTCATGAAACAGGAAACAGGTCCAGCCTTCCAAGGACACAGACAGGGAGAAAGTCACATTCCAGACTCTTGGATAAAGAAGGGCATCTGAATGAACAAGGGAGAGCAGGGAATTTTACATAATTTGAACCTTATTGAGAATTTAACAACTCTTTGAAAAATTAATATAATAAGATGACATATTCTACTGTGTCTAGGGCACATATGAAAGAGTGTGAAGCTCCATGTTGCATCCTGAAGAAATAACTCTACTTGAATTCATAAAAGTATATAATTTTATTGAGAAAAAAGGATGTCATGAAATTTCAGTAAAAGGTATTTTTGTAAGAAATGAGTCTGAGTTCTGGAAACTTTGATCAACCTTAGAAACTCTTCTTCCAGGATACTGACGTGATATACCTTGATGATAGCCATTTGATACACCTAGCTTTTTATAAAGACCACCAATATTCTCTAAGACCTCCCTGTCTGTAATTAGAACAATCAGCAAGTGTACTCATTTCATTTAGCCAATCTGGCTGAGTGAATGTATTTTCTAGACATTAGGAGTCAAGAACAAAAGAATGAAGTAAGCCATTAAATTGACATGCATGTTAAATTTAGAATTTGTTGATGTGCATGTTGCCTATTTTGTGACCAAAACGGCTTAAATGTAAATAAGTGAGTTTTGTAATTGATATATATGTGGGGATAGAATCTATGCTCTTCATCAAGCAACTCAAATTCATGTTAAGATATTTTTTAATTCGAATTTTGGGTATTAAAAGTAAATGAATAAGCCTAGACTACTTAAGTACTGCATGTATATATGTGGTGTAAGATTAATGACTATCATTGATGTTGCATTTATAATATGCCAAGAACTAGGTCAAAGGTATTCTATATCCTACTTTTTATCATCATTATCATATGTGCTGAAAGAAATAAAGTTATTTTCATTTTATTTTTTTTAACTTGTAGAAATTAAAATATACTACTGTAGTGACAAAAAAAAAAGGAAGAAAAAGCTTAGTTAAGGACATAGCTCAAGAGTCCAGCACCTGCCTATAATACACAAGGACCTGGATTTGATATCCAGTATTGCAATAAAGAAACAAACAAAAACAAAACAGGCTTCATAGTGACATTATATGAACATCAGCCATGAAAGTAAAACAAGTAAATAATAAATAAAGGAATAATAGCTGGATGAAATAAATCATCATAGACAGCTTCTTCACTCTGAATGTGAATATCATTTAATGATTTTCTGTAGCATTGTAAGTAAATTCATGGAATTTAAAGCATACCACACACACACACACACACACACATTTTTTTTTTTTTAAAGAAACCAAGGTGAACACTCAAATTTCTTGAAAATGTGATAGCTATTTTTTGTAACCGGACTAATTTATTGACTTGAGAAGTAAATACCAGGATTCCCTTTTATTATGGAGCTTTTGTCACTTTCCAAAGTGTGCACTAAGAATTAGTGTGATGTACTTTAAAATATCAAGGCCATAATAAACCTCAGAAAAATAAAACAATTAGATTATATGCTATTTAAAATATTGCTGGATTAGCTACATACAAATAAACAATAACAACACCAAATTAAACTATTTAGGAAGACAGACTAACAACAAATTCAGTGTACCATAAATGAGACTCTGAAGTCTGTTTCCATATTGCTGAAGGAAGTGTTATCAGTTACAAGTCCAAGCTATATATCTTTTATACCATGTCTTTTTAATGTAAGCCCTGTATTATAAGTCTTAAAAATGCATCATAATTTGAGTACACTCAAAAATTTGTCTAAATGGTTATAAGCCAACATGATGTCTACTTTCTATATCAAACATCAAGGAGAAATCAAATCTAGAGTAACCTTCTTCTTGAATTAACTAAAAGCAATGAGTACAGGCAGGAAACGTTTGTCATCTGCAGTGTAGTAATGTGCTATCACAGAATCTAGAATCCTCAGTTGTGGCTTCCTTCTCAACAAGACTCATGGTAAAGACACTGTCTTAAACAGATCCAAGCCAGCAGCGAAAGCCCCAGTAACAGTATAAAAGGTTTTGCATTTTTTTGCATAGATTTTTGCATTTAGTTTGTATGCAATTGCATATGATACTTTTGTTTTCTCATGAATCTATGCCTCTTTGAAAGTCAGCAACTATGCATGCACAAAAAGCCTATCCTATTTCAGACAAGGAAGGATATTAAAAAAAATGTCTGCATGAAATGGATTTAAGAGATAAGCACTTGAAAGTCTTTTGACCAAGCTGCAGGAATGATTTCAGTTTATGTACTTTCTTTTCCTCCTTACAATGAAGTCAACAAATTGTATTAGACTTGAAAAGTTATTTTAAGACATGTATTGAAAATATAGATGATAGAAACAATGTAAGAATAGATGGTGCCAATGATGAATATATTTGGGCTGCAAGAAGCTGGATTTGTTACTCTAGTTACTTTGATTTTCCATAGTGTATCATGAATTGCTTTTACTATAGTAAGTTATATATTAGCTTAAAGAAAACACACCACCACTATCACACACATAAAACCTTGAATACACACACACACACAAAAGATTTTGGTCTTCTCTTTTATTCACAACCCTTTCTTGAAAAAGTTCACATTTGTAAATATGTGCACTTATTTTAAAATTTTTGTTCTCACATATATTGGTATCTCAGTAGGGATATTAAATATGGAATTTTTCTGTATTCCTATATTTACTAATAATACTTTATGTAAAAAAAATCATTGAAGTTAGGTGTCTTGATTTAATTAAGTACTATTAAATGAACTCTTCAATAGAACATATGTATTACAAGTGTCCATCAAAGCCTAAAATAGTAATACCCATTACTTAAATATTTATTTTTATATATTTAAACCCACAAACACACACACACAGTAGTTTTGTATGAGAATAAAGGTACAGTTTTTCCCTTGCTTGTTGACTACGGGCTTAACACTGTGATTTATTTGCAGAGTGAAATATTGACAGACGGAAAGAAGAAGCTGGAACTGTGCTTACCTGTGCCTATAGAGTTGTGTTTGGTTCTGTACCTCAACCATTGCCATGGAAAGAGTTCATTGAGTCAAACTGGTCCAAGGAGGATTAAAAACCCATGAACTGAGCAGCCTTGATGACCCCTATCTCTATCAGTCTACCAACCAGGCATGTGAGCAGTAATACAATTGTTGTTATTTCAAGGAACTGAACTGGATATGGATTTCTGCACCTTCAAATGTGTGGCATACTGCCAAAATAATTGTTGCATATTTAATACTATATAAAATAAATATGATTGTTTATGTGTTAGTAAGACAACGTGTCACACAAAACTCTCCTTATAGAATATATATGACAAAAAGGTTTACTATTAGCATATGATCATCATGGCAGAGCAGACTTGGCACTGAAGCAGTAGCTGAGAAGTATATGTTTTTATTCACAGTCAACAGGTTAGTAGGGGAGAGAGAGAGAGAGAAGAGAGAGAGAGAGAGAGAGAGAGAGAGAGAGAGAGAAAAGAGAGAACAAGACACAAAGAGAGACAAAGAAAGACAGAAAACACAGAGAGACAGAGATACTGGGTCTGACATGAGCTTTTGAAACACCTAAGTGCCACACTTCTTGTATCAAGGCCACATATATTCTAACAAGGGTACAACTCCATCTCCTAATTCTTTTTTTTTTTTAAATTTTATTTATTTAGTTATTTAAATCACATCGTAATTTACTTATTTACACAGAGGTTATAAAACACAAAAAGGCAGGATGTGGGGAAGGGAATGGCACCGGGGCATAGGTGTTCAGAGGGAGTACAGATACCATTCAGAACAGGGTATCAGCTGGGTGAAGGTTCAGGGGACAGGTCACTATGGCTCTGCCTATGATTCACTTGTCCTTACCTAATTTGGTACTGTCCATCGAGGCTGCCCATTTATAAGACTCTATAACTACTAGGTCTGGTAAATTTCCACAGAAGCTGCCTGTTTACAATAGCTTATAACCTTCTGTTTCAGTGTTTTTTCCACAGAGACCCAAGACTTTGTGTTAGCATGTATGTATGTCAGGTCTATTGCTGACTTTAGGCCTATGGCTGATTTTAGGCCTTAGTGTATATGCAGGGCTGCTCCTGAATCTCCTCCCTTCTCTAAGTAATGAAGGGCCTTGGCGATTCTATTCTTGCAAAGGGGGGATAGAGGCCTGACCTCCAATAATTGAAGGGGACCTTGTAATGGCTCTGGTCCTCTGTTGCACCCCCAAACAGGGAGTAACTGGGACCCACTGGGACCCACTGGGACCCAGGGATTTCACTCCTGGTCCGGAGCACGGCTCTTCCGGTCTGAGCCCGAGCAAGCAGCAGATCCCGGGGACAGCTCTAATCCTAATTCTTTTTAACCTTAACTTTATCAACTGGGAACTACTAAGCATTCAAATATAGGAGCCTATGGGGGTAACTCTCACTTAAACCATTATATCTAGTCTGCTTAAATGCTATTTGAATTACATATAAGAGGCATACTTATAGCTTTTATTTCTAAAATCAATGAATAAAAGTTGTTTCATCTTGTGTTTTTCTAAGCACAAAAATTTTCTTATCTTTATACTGCTATGAAGTGAGATAGTGGGATAAATCAAAACAAGTTGAGTACTTATTTGTATCAAAACATAGAAGGATAAATCAAAGCAACAAGTTGAGTGCTTATTTGAATCAAAATATTTTGGAATAACTGAGTATTTTTGCATTTAAAAACAAAACCAAAACATATAAATGTGTATGCAGTAAGACTGCCAATATTAGGAATATGAATTTATGTGTGAATATATTTTTTAAAATCTCACTAAAATATTCAAAACATGAACAGAATATAATCCAGGATAATTTCCCAGGATTTATAGAAAATAGTTATATTTATCAAAAGTAATGTACTTTTAATTTAAACGACTCACTGTTTCTTAGATGCTGCATACATCATAATCATTTCATTCTAGGAAGTAAATTTTCACTCTGGTCACTAAAATCAGAATTCAGTGCTAATTATGCAATCATGTAATCCAATCAGGAAACACTTAACTTCTTGTTAGCTTTTTAAAATCATTTTACTTTTACATCACAATCTGGAAAGCTGTCTTGCTTCTATGGAGTTTAGCACTTTCTTAAGCATTGAAAATTATGTTCTGGGTAATGAATGTGTTACATTGTCACTGTCTGCTAGTCATTTTATACCGCTGAGACTTAAGAACAATCAGATAAGTGCATTTCATACTTTCAAGTTTGGCCTCTGATTGGCATCATTTTGCTTCTACCTTTTATGAGTTTGACCATTTTGAATTCTTCACCTAAAGAAAGCCATGAGATGATTTCTTTTTCTGTAACTAAGCTTATTTTATGTTGTTTAAGGGACTTGCTGTCAAATATATAATTTCTTCTTTTTTAAAGAACAGTATTGCATTATTAATTTTTCTCACATAGTTTTTGTACATCACTGGACATTAGTTCTTTGCACATCTTGTCAGATTTGAATGAGACTACATCAAACATGGAGTGCACAGATCTTTTTGAAATTTTCATCTTTTGAATATACACACAGAATTAATTTTTGGATTATAAGAACTTTTTTTTTCTAATTTTCCAAAACATTATCATCAACCATTATTTTTATTGTCAACTTCACTACATCTGGAGTCAGGTAAAGGAATGAGCCTCTGGAAAGATCTCCTGAGGACATTTCTAGAAAAGATTAGTAGAGCGAAAGAGGTACCTCCAACCCAGGCAGTATCTTCCAGCAGGGAACCTAGTTACAAGGAAAGTTGGGTGAGCACTGTTAATTGCCTGGCTGTCTCACTTTCCTCTGTCTGTTCCTGCTGTGACCATTCTCTATCATTAGAATCCAAATTATTTGGCCTTTCAATGAGGAATGAAAACCAGCAACTCTTCCGGAATGTCATTGTCATTCCCCACTAGATTGGAACTGCTTCAGTATCTAGCTTCACATATTACCTAGCTACTGGGTCCTCAGCACCTCCAGGTTGCAGACAACTAAGTTTTGAAGACTCAGCCCATATTAGGTGCATCTAATTTCAGTACATTTCTTTTTGTTTTGTACGTCTGTACATACATATATACATCGTACATATTATGGATGCACATACAAAATAAATGCTGAATTTTATTTAATTTGTGAGTCCTATTTTTTCTCAATACTACCTGTTGCAAACTATCACTCCTTTATGTATAGACGTTTTCTGTTGTTGATTCAAAATCTTTCCTTTTTTTATGAAGTTTAAGATTCGTTCATATTTCTACACACAAAAATGACAATCATGTTTTAATAGCACCAGTTTTATCTGACCTATAGACAGCTAAATGGTACAAAATCTTTTAATTCATGCAAATAAGATGATATCTCCATTTAATCATAAATATACTTTAGACAATTTATTTATCAGTGTTTTACAATTTCATCACATCAGTCTTTGACTCCCTTGGTTATGAATTATCCAGAAGAATTATCTTATCTGGCAACACTGAGAGGGGAGACCTTGGCCTGTGAGGCTTGAAACCCCTGCAAAGGGGATTCTAGAGAGGTGAGGCAGGAGTGGGTAGATGAATGGGGGAGCACCCTTATAGAAGCAAGGTAAGGGGGAATGGGATAGGGGGATTTGCAGAGGGGAGACCAGGAACAGGCACATCATTCGAAATGTAAATAAATAAAATAACCCATAAAAAAGAATTATCCTCCTTTTATGGAAGTGTATTAAGTATTTTTATTCCTTTACTGTTTGTATAGTTTGCTATTGATTCATAGAAACATGGCACATTCTGCATGTTGATTTTTATCTTGAAATTAATTTATTTCTTTTATTAATTGTAACCAGTTTCATTGTGTTATATATTTCTTCTCTATCTAGAATCAATTTATCTACAAACACAACATAACCTTCGGCATTCTGCCTAGGGATTTCAGTGCTATTTGGGACATGGCTGAAGCAGCAAGGCAAGCTTTCCTTTTGCTGATACTACAGGAAAGGTTTCAGTGTTTCACTCCACTTTGATGTTACCTGTGAATACTTTCGGATATGGTCTGCATTTGATAGAGTTTCCTTCTTTTCTGAATTTGTAGAGAACTTTGTCCCATGCAAAGTATGAACTTTCATTGCCTACTTTTTCTGAATCTACAGAAAAGATCACATAGTGTTCACAGGTCATTTTCTTAATGTTGATTATTTTGACCAATTAATTTGCATGTATGAAACTTTCCCATAAAAGGGAAGGTCACACTTGGTAATGGTGAATCTTTTTTTTTTTTTTTTTTCTTTTTTTTTTTTTTTTATTGGAAGTTTTATTTACATTTCAGATGTTCTCTCCTTACCCCATTTCTCCTCCCTCCCTCCCTCCCTCCCATTCCTCCCTCCCTCCCTCCCTCCCTCCCAGGAACTCATTATCCCTTCCCCCCCTCCTCCTGCCTCCACGTTGGTGTACCCCCACCACCCTCCCCCGTACCTCACCTCCCCACCCTCAATATCCCCCCCCACGACCTCCAGCCTTCATGGACCAAGGATCTTCTTCCCCACTTATATAAGCTCCCTTGCATATATAGCTGGAGCCTTGGGTCCCTCCCTAATCCTCCCAAGCTGGTGGTTTAGACCCTGGGGGCTCTGGTTGGTTGGGATTGTTGCTTTCCTCATGGTGTCTCGAATCCTCTCAACTCCTTTAGCCTTCACTCTATCTTCTCCATTGGGAACCCGAATCTTGAATGTGCTATTGGATCCACTCTAAAAACTATTTTATTGAAATTTTTTTTTCTCAAGTTCATCAGGTATATTGGCCTTTAGTGTCTTTGTCATTCACCTTAGGGTAATTCCTGCTTCATAAAATGGTTTTGAAAATGGTTGCCCCTCAATTATTTGGAAAAGTAGGTATAATCATGAAATTCTTTAGTAGAATTCACTTACAAAACTGCACTTATTATAAAAATGTATTTGCATTAACAACTTAATTTCAATATATACGCAAAACTCCTATATCTCCCTTCAGACCTTAGTGTTAGAACAAAATTATACCTTCAATATAGTATATTCTCTAATTTCAAATTTTGATTGTTTTCATATGTTTATCTTCCATTTTGTATGTAAAAAGGAAAAGTGGTTAGTATGCAATGATCTCACAATTATGGGATTGCATACATCTCTGTACATTTGACTTCATCAGTGAGTTTTACAGACCTATGACCTTCGTAGTAGTATTGAAACTGTCACTTCAACTTAGAGAACTCCCTTTTGTAGCTATGGGAGGTTAGATATTTTGTTCTTGGGGAAACCTTGTGCTCTTTAATTTTGAGTGATTCTACTTTCCAGGTGTGGTGCACATGTTTGCTAGTGTCTGTGGTGGAAAAGAGAATCTGGGACATCTGATGCTACCCTCTGGCACATTTACTTAAGGTGATGCATTAAGAAAAGCATTCCAAAGCCAGACGGTGGTGGCACACGTCTTTAATCCCAGCACTTGGGAGGCAGAGGCAGGCGGATTTCTGAGTTCAAGGCCAGCCTGGTCTACATAGTGAGTTCCAGGACAGCCGGGCTATACAGAGAAACCCTGTCCGAAAAAAAAACAAACAAACAAAGAAACAAACAAAAAAAAAAGAAAAGAAAAGAAAAGAAAAAAAAAAGAAAAAAAAGAAGAAAAGTCTAACCATAAACTGTAGCTTTGAACTCAACTGAGAAATCCAAACGTTACAGTGTGCCTCTTTCCAGTGTGAGGAATAGATGAGATTGGAAATACTTCAGCTGACAGGTTGGAATGATAAGGCTCTCAAGAGTACTGCAGTATAGGAGTTTTCCAACAGACTGTGTGACCTAAGAGGATATAGGAAGCACATTGAGTAGAAGTTCTAGGACCTTAACTGTTTCATATTTTCCATTTTTAAACTTTTCTTAGATTTTCTTCATGGGCAGTTTTCTTCAGTTACTTTTTCCTCTTTCATGTAGTTGAGGGCCATGGACTGACTATCTTCTCAAATCCTCTGTATTTCATTTTCCCCATGCAGAGTCCTCAGCTTCTTGTTCTCCTCTCTGGGCATCATCCTCCATCCCCATTATTGAGGTTTTTTTTTTCCCCCAGTTCATTCATAACATTTTAAAGCATGTATTCTTTGAATTGATTGAACACCAGATTTTACACCAACACATGCACATATATGCCTCTTTTCAATTCTCAATGCTTCAATATATTTATAACATATTTGAATCATTGTCTAATTATGTCTTTTCTATTAGAATGTAATTTCTGTATCTTTTATATATCAGACATTAATAAATAAATGGAATAAGAAGACTGGGATATTGGGAAGAAGTTTGATGAGAGAGATTGTAACGATGCCTCCAACTGTGCAAAAGTAGAATAATAAATATCAAACTGGTAATCATTTGACATTTTAAACAGAAGGATGTAAAACCATCTGTTAGGGATAGGGACATTCCAGAAGGGTTTATACAAATATTGGAGAGGGAAGTTGATAGCCTCTGAGGTCCTTTCTGACCTTTATATTCTGTGATTTGCAAATTAACTTTTGTAATACAACTTACTCATAAGTTAGAAATGCTAGCATTTAAAAACAGTCTCAATTATTCTGAGACATTGGCATATGATCCTGTTGATTGCTTTATATTATATTTGTGGATAAAATAGTGGATATGCATGATGATATTTCCTCATTTTTTATGATAAGGTTTTGAAGGTTCATAAAAGCTGGCATATATAGAAGGGAAAATATGCAGTAGAGTGATATAATATTAATTATTTTTAACTGGTATTTAGAAGTATCTATATTACCAAGATGTCATATGTTTTAATACATATGTATACTGTTTACTATTTAAATCAGGATAATATATATATATATATATTATATATATATATATGTACTTAAACATTATCATTTATAAAGTTTTCTGAGTTTTTTCAACTTTCAAACATTTTAGCTTTTTTGTTAAATATTATAGCATATCATTATTTTTTACATTAATCTATCATAACATGTCAAAAGTTTGCATTATATTTCCTAGTACACACTGATCATACTTTGCCTATCTGCTTCTTACCTTGCTATCACCTAATAAGTCATAATTCACTGGACATTGAATGTCATTGACATCTATTAAATTCTAAATATTACATAAATAGTACATTGCTTGCCTTTCTGTTCCTGGCATAGTATGCTTAGCATGATTTCTAGGTCTAGAGCTTTGCCCAAAATGACAGAATTTATGCTTTTATACATTTCAATATTCTAATGTGTAAATGTATGTGTACAAGTAATTGTATTTTTAAATCTATTTAAAAATTTTCATAATATATTGTGTTCATATCATTTCCTTACCTCCTGTGATCTCTAAATTCTTACCATCTATCTATCTATCTATCTATCTATCTATCTATCTATCTATCTATCTTCTCTCTCTCTCTCTCTCTCTCTCTCTCTCTCTCTCTCTCTCTCTCCCCATCCAACTATCTACTATCTATTATCTATCTATTAAACCTTATTAGTCCATTTAGTATTACTTGTATGTATATCTTTTCAAGTCTGACTCATTCCAACTATACAAATTATGTATTAAAAACAAGATTGGGCTCACTCTACTTTTTTTCTTGAGTCCTTAATTGCCTGGAGCTTTTTCACCGAGGAGGAGACTATGACAACATATTTTCTGTATGGTTCATCCTTTGACAGAAACATAATTTAAATCCATCTAATTTCTGTTACCATCAGTTCTATATAATTGTGATTTTGAACCTAAGTCTTAAGAGACTTCAATGCTAGTATCAAGTGAAATTTTGATTAATTTAATTGCTTTTAGTTTATTTTTAATTACATATATATGTGTCTTTGTGTGAGTATTTCCACGTGAGTACTCATGTCCATGAAGATTAGAAGATGGTATCAGATACCTAGTACCTTATGGACAAAGATTAACAAACTCACTTATATTTTTTGGGTGAATTAGAATGACCTCTAACCCTCTTCACAGTCTTTTTAAAAGTATATTTTAGTATACAATTTGATACAGAAATTGACTAAACAAAAATAGCATATTCTTATACTATATTTATATTTTATATTTATTTTTTCCTTCCTGCCTTTCTCTTCCTTCCTTCTCTTCCTTCTTCCTTCCTTCCTTCCTTCCTTCCTTCCTTCCTTCCTTCCTCTTCCTTTCTTTCTTTCCTTCTTTCTTTCTCCTCTCTCTCTCTTTCTCTTTCTTTCAGAACAGTAGTGTTTGGTTTTGCCCTAGGTATCTAGGCTATCTAGTCTTTGGTTCTTGGTTACTCAGTGTCAGGAATGGGTCCCTTCTTGTGGGATTGTCCATATGTCAAATCAGACCTTCGCTGGCTCCTCCCACAAGTTCTGTATTACCATTGCCCTAGCAGATTTTTCAGGTAGAACAGATTATAAGTCAAAGGTTTGGTGTCCACATTTCTCTTTCAATAATCTACAGAGTAGCTTCAAGAACCAAAGTAACTAGAATATACATTGAATGAAGGCTCAATGTAGCCACAAGTTTGACTTCCTCATGTTCAGTGAGCTGTATGGGTGTTGTCCTTGACAATGTAGCAAGCTGACAAACTCTCAAAGAACTACCTATTTTCTTACCAACAAGCTGGATTCTTTGGGATTTCCTTGGAACCCTTTTAGCCAATGACTCAATTGAATGAAACCCAGTCACATCACTAGAAATCTCTCCTGGTTACAAGAGAAGTCCTGTAGAGACTCCACAACCCTCTTCACTAGGAGTCCTCATAGGATAAAGACATATTCCAGAAAGTATTTACTTAACTAGGTTTCCCTACCACTCTCAAACTGACCCCCAGTCTAAGTTGTCTCTCTGTACACTCTTCATCTATCTCTGTTCCCCCCACCTGATCTACCTACTACTGTTGACATCTTTTTCCAGTTTGCCTATAACATCTATTCTACTTCCCCATCCCAGGGAGATCCATGTGTCTGTCTATAGAACCCTCTTTTTTATCTAACCTCCTTTGTTCTACATAGTGTATCTCGATTATCATTTACGTAACAGCTAATATTCACTTATAAATAAATACATAACATATGGGTTATGCATGAAAGTTGTTCTTTTGGAGTTCCATCCATTTCTCTGCAATTTCATAAAAAAAATCATATTTTTAACAGCTGAGCAATAATCCGTTCTGTAAATGTTCTTTATCCATTCTTCTGATGAAGAAGAATATTTATCTTTTTCCAGTTCCAGGATATTATGAAGAAAACCACAGTGAATATGGTTGGGCGTGTGTCTTTAAGGTACCATGGAGTACCTTTTCAGTATATACCCAAAAGTTGTATAGCTGGATCTAGAGGAAGATTTATTCTCAACCTTCTGAAGAACTGCTATATTGGAAATTCAAAATATAATAAGATATTTGTCATTAATAGTCATCATAAAATAATTTAATTTTCTTACATTAAGGATATATTTGTAGCCATGATGAAAATGTAGATTATTTTTTAAACTTAAATTTATATTATTTTTAAAACATTATCATACATATACATTATATTTTCTTTTTAGTGTATTTAAGGCCTTCCTCATGTTTAGTAACTGATAATCCTTGTACTAGCACTATTATTCCTTTAATTAAAAGTGTTTTTTAAAAAGATAAATTCATCAAAGTAATATGGTAGTATGCTTGCCAGTTTTGGAATACCTGAGGAAAGTCTTAATTTTCTTGTTATTCTGACAGTTGAACTACAAATAGGTTAATCTATAATTTTGTGCTTCTGTTTAGAGAATGATGCATTGTAGCTGGTGTGTTGTGTGAATACTTTGATCATAAGTCAAGAAACAGACAGAAAGAAAAGGAAAAGAAAATCACAACTTTTTTTTTTTTACTGAAAATTGTTTCTTCTCTCATGTACTATATCTCGCCCACACTTTTCCTACTCTCCACTCCTCCTAGCTTTCCACTACTTCCTCTATCCCCCAGTTGAACCTCCTCTTTTGCTTTTCAGAAAAGAAAGCCCTTCACGAAATGACAGCCAAACAGGCCAAAACGGGAAATAATAACAGACAAGAAAATCTGTCATATAAAATTTTGAAAAGTCAAATCAGTAGGAGGAGAAGAGTCCTAAGATCAGGCAAAAGAATCAAAGACGTCCCCGCTTCCACTGTTAGGAGTCTCAGAAAATTAACAAGCTAACAGCCCAAACATATGCACAGAGAACTTGCTGCAGCCCACGCAGTCCCAGTGCTTGCCCTTTCAGTCTCTGTGAACCCATATGAGCCCCACTTAGTTGATTCAGTGGGCCCTGTTTTTCTGTTGTCCTTCATCCTCTTTGACTCCTACAGCCTTTCTTCCCTGTCTTGCATGGGGTTCCACCAGATTTAAGGGGAGGGACCCGATGATGACCTTCAATTTTGCCTATCTCTGTACAATATCTAGATGCACACTCCCATTTGCTGCCAGAAGAAGCCTCTCTGAAGATGACTGGACAAGGAACCAATCTACACATACAGCAGAATATTGTTAAGAATCTGTGCTCGTCTCTGGGTCCTGGACACTCAAGAAATATAGGACATGACATCCTGAACGTGGCAGGATTTTATATTAAACCAGACATTAGATAGCCACTCTCACAAGTTTTGGGCTACCATTGCCCCAACACATCTTTTAGGCAGGACAGATTTTAGTTCCAGGGTCTTGTGGTTGATCTGATATCTAGATTTTTCTTTCTGTACTCTGCAGATTACCTTCTTGAGACAGAATAGAGATCAGGGGGTAAGGCTCCATGAAAATACCAGCTCAACCTCTGTATGTTCAATGAGCTGTGGGGATTGCCAATGTCCTTGGCAATGGGATTCCATGTCTGGTTTCAGAATTGTGGGATAGCACAAGAGACAACTTTCAAATCACTGATAGTATAGGAATTAAGATCTACAATTAATAATTGAAACATCATGAAACTTCAAGGTTTAAGTCAAAAGACGCTGTCAAGTGTACAAAGAAGCAGCCTGCAGAATGAGAAAAAATTTACTTATTACACATCTGATTGAGGTGTAATATCTAGAATCTATAAAAAGAATATATGAAGAGCCCAGGAAACTAGATTTTGTAGAGCCAAATAATCTTTTTTTTTTTTTTTTAAATGGAATACAGGTCTAAACAGAGAATTCTCAAAAAAGGAATCTCAAATTGATAAGAACCACTTAAAGAAATGTTTAACATTCTATGTCATCAGGAAAATGCAAATTAAATCAACTTTGAAATTCCATCTTATACCTTTCAAAATGGCTAAGATCAGTAACACAAGTGACAGCTCATGCTAGGAAGGACTAGGAGGAAAGTGCTTCCACTGCTGAAGGGCAGGAGAAGTTCTAGAATCATGAAAATCAAAATGGCAGTTTCACAGGAAGTTGGAAATTAATATACTTTAAGACCCAACTCTACCAATCTTGGGCATATACTCAAAGGATGCTCTATCTATCACAATGACACTTATTCGATTAAATTCATAGTAGCTTTATTGATACTTGCCAGCTTCTAGAAACAATCTAGATGTCCCTCAACTGAAAAATAAGCAAATAAAATGTAGTACATTTATACAAAGGAGTATTACTCAGGTGTTTAAAAAATGCTGCATCATGAAATTTGCAGACAAATTGATGGAACTAGAAAAAAATTCATCCTGAGTAAGGTAACCCAATCCCAGAAGGACAGATAGTATATATTCACTTAGTAGTGGATATTGCATGCTGAATATATGATAACCAAGCTATCCTCCTTAGACCAAGAGAAGAATGGTAAATAGGAGTGCTCTAGGAAGCAGAGGTGTTGGGTATGAATCTCCCTGAAAGTAAGAAATAAAATTAGATTTGGGAGGTGGATTGGGGATGGATGTGGATGGCAAAGGAAGGATGTCTTAGTTAGGGTTTTACTGCTGTGAGGAGACAGCATGACCAAAGCAACTCTTATAAGGACAGCATTTAATTGGGGCTGGCTTACAGATTTAGAAGTTCAGTCTGTTATCATCAAGATGGGAGCATGGCAACATTCAGGCAGCAATGATGCAGGAGGAGCCTAGTGGTATGGTGATCCAGTGCAGTGGAAACTTCCTGGAATCTAAAAGGATGACTCTAGTGAGGATAACTAGTAAAGAAAGAACTGAAATGAACAACTTTGTAGTCAGACAAGGATTCCAGTGCTGGGACTATTTTACAGTCTGTTGAGTTGCTGGCCAAGGGGGTCCTGTGGAGATCCCTAAATGACACAGATTGATCCTATGTCAGATAGCAACTCTCTAAAAACTGAGGATCATATCTTACAATCCCTTTTGAGGGCACATTTCCAATGACCTAAAGCGCTTTCAATAGTGCTTACCTTATAAGGTACCATGACATCTGTTCTTTACTCCACCCTAGGAAGCATACTTTTATATAGGGACTTTGAGAGACCTTTCCAAGTATACAAATTATATAATATCTCAATATGTAAACATTATGAAATGTTCAAATTAAGATATGTATACTGTACCATTATTTATCATTTATACTTAACATGATTGTAAACACTAGATTATTAACTTTTGATATTTTGAAAGAGAAAATATAGAAGAATTGTTAATTTTCTAGCCACAGAATAGGAGTCTAAGACAATACAATATATACTGAATCAACAGAAGCTAAAAGTTGAAAGAAATGTAGATCAGTTTCAAAAAGACAAGTTGAGTTGCATACTGAGGTTCTTAATCCTATGATAGCAAATAAAATAGCCACAGTGGAGGGAGAACTACAGATTCTCTATTCCTTACTTGTCTTTCTTAGCATTTTTTGATACATGTATATTTAGCTTTTTCTGCTTGTAACTGTTATGGAACATGCCAATATATTTTCAAGGAAAGAGCATAGAAAGAACTCTAGTGGTTTAAGTGAAATCTTGACAAAATGTGAAAATTCTCTTTAACTTTCTTACCGAGCATGCTTGTCAAATGCATATTGGTTATTTTACTTCTTATATTTGACTCTTCAGGACATAAATATTTATCCTAAATATTAAATCCTTATTCAACCACTTCATGTGCTTTTCTAAATTTCTTGTCTCCTGGTTTCCAGGACAGTCCTATTACATTTCTTCTGATGTATTTTTATTTTTTCTCTGTGGGTATTTTTTTTCCTGCATGCATTATCAGTATATCATATCATGGTATATATTGAAGTTTCCATGGGCAGCAAAAGAGAGCAATGATCCCTGGAACTGAAGCTACAAATGGGTATTAACTTCCATGTGGATGCGTAAATTCAACCATGGTCACCTCGAATATCAGTCTGTTCTTTTTTTATCTGATTATCTATCTATCTATCTATCTATCTATCTATCTATCTATCTGTCTATCTATTTATCTATCTATTCACTTAAAATACAAATCCCTGGAGTCCTTCTCTGGTCTCTCCTCATCACACAGTTTCACCCTATTCCCAGTCCCTGTCTCCTTGGAGGAGGTTGAGGACCTCCCTGGTTATCTACATACCTTGACACATCAAGTCTCTGCATGACTAGGCACACTCTCTACCAAGGCATCTCTGTTAGGGGAACAGGATTCACAGATTGACAACAGTTTTAGGGACATCCCCTATTCCAGTTGTTTGGGGACCTATATGAAAACCAAGCTGTATATCTGCTACAAAAGTGTGGGGATATGGATTTGCTCTTCAGTTGGTGGTTCAGTCTCTGTGACCCCTCAAGGATCCAGGTTAGTTGGCTCTGTTAATCCTCCTATGAAGTTCCTGTTCTCTCTGGGGTCCTCAATCTTTCTCCCAAATCTTTCATAAGACTGCCAAACCTCCATCTAATGTTTAACTGTACATCTCTGAATCTGTTTCATTAAGCTACTGAGTGGAACCTCCAGAAGACAGTCATGCTAGGCTCCAGTCTGTGAGCATTAACAGATTATCATTAATAGTTTCAGGGACTGGTGCCTGCTCATGAGATGGGTCTCAAGTTGGGCCAGTTATTGGTTGGCCATTCCCTCAGACTCTCCTCCATCTTTGGATCTGCAATTGTTGTAGACAGGAGAACTTGGGAGTTGAAAGTTTTGTGGGTGGTTTGGTGCCCTTATCCCTTACTTGGGAGTCCTGCTTGAAAATAGGAACTGATCATTTCAGTTTCCGTATCCCCACTGCTAGGAGTCTCAGCTAAAGTCACTACCACAGACTCCTGGAATCCTCACCCATCTCAGGTCTCTGGCACTTTCTAGCAATATCTCCAACTCTGACCACCACCAGCAGCTGATTCCATTAATTTTCCTTGCCGTCTGGCCCTTTCTCCAGTTTCTCCCACGGTATCCTTTACTTTATACCTAATATACACTTATAATTGAGTATATACCATGCATGTCATTTTGGCCCCTGCGTTACTTCACTCGGGATGATATTTTCTATTTCTCTACATTTGCCTGCAAAATTCATGATACTCTTATTTTTGATAGCCCTGTGGTATGTCATTGTATTAATGAATCACATTTTCTGTATCCATTCTTTGGTTGAAGGGCATCTGGGTTGTTTCCTGTTTCTGGCTATTATAAATAAACCTGCTATGAATATAGTGGAGCAAGTGTCCTTGTGGTATGATAGAGCATCTTTTAGGTATATGCCCAGGAGCAGTATAGCTGAGTCTTCCGATAGAATTTTCTGAGAAACTGATTTCCAGAGTGGTTCTAGAAGGTTGCATTCCCAACAGCAACAGAGAAGTGTGCCCCTTGCTCTCCATCCAGGGCTTTTAACTACTGAACCATTTCTCCAGCACATAGGGCATTACCTTTATATTAGCAAATAATGAATAATTGATTTAAAAGTTTAAAAGGATTAAAAACCAATGACCAATTATTCTTATGTGCCCTTTAAAAACTTCATAGGTAAGTACTGTGAAGAATATATCATTTTGTTCCATTAAAATATGGGTCGATTCTTCCTTTTGTTTTCTATAAGTACTCATAATTAGGCTTTTTTTTTTTTTTTTTTTTTTGCTTAAGTTTAGATTATAATGTTCTTGTACTCTTCAGGTTGCCTTGATTTTTAGTGTCCTTGTTGTTACTTTTACAGAAGAGCTGTATGCTGATATGCTGATCCATTAGCCATGAACAGAAGCATCAATTTTTATGCAACCAGAATTTACAGAACGTGTAATTTTTAAAAACTAGATTCAT
Organism: Mastomys natalensis; assembly: GCA_021653895.1. Classification (NCBI taxonomy): domain Eukaryota; kingdom Metazoa; phylum Chordata; class Mammalia; order Rodentia; family Muridae; genus Mastomys; species Mastomys natalensis. Next base: position 1,406,533 of record JAJTUV010000017.1, on the reverse strand, counting down.
GTCCATGTATATAAAATATAGTATAAAGATATGTATCTATTCTTTAAATGAAAATACTTCAGACAAATATAGGCAACCATAATAATCATCTTTTAAAAATCCTGCTAATTTGGGTCCAGTAAAACTACAACTTATCCCACTTTTAAAATAATTAGCATTATTTAAAATGTTTTTTTGCTTTCTTTGGTTCATTCAGTTATTTATATGTCTACAGTGAGCTTTTATTTTTCAACGGATATAAAATATTTTTACAAGTTGCCTACTGTCACACAAGTTTAATACTAAATTGTTCTACTTTATGCAGATGCTGTTTATTTCTGGTTAAAATCAGTTATTCTGAGACTTTCAAATACAACTACATCACTTGTTCAACATTTTAACGTATCATAGTTAATGAGCATCTTAGTTAGGGTTTCATTTCTGTGAAGAGACACCATGATCAAGGGGAACTCTTACGAAGGACAACTTTTAATTGAGGCTGACTTACAGTTCCAGAGGTTCAGACCATTGTCATCATGGCAGGAACCATGGCAGTGTCAAGGCAGACAGTACTGAAAAAGGAACTGAGAGTTCTACATTCTTGAATCTAATAAAAAACAGTTAGAGTTTTAGTTTATGGTCATTGTAAGAAATAAATAAGAGAAACAAGATAACGAAGGATGGGCTTATTTTGGCCTACTCTTTCAGAGGTTTCATTCCAAGGTTGGCTGGATACATGGTTTTGGGCCTAAAGAGAACAAATATTGGTGATGGTGGGAGGCTGTGATGGAGGTGCTCTCCACCCAGTAAATGGGAAGAAAATGGGAGAAAGGAAGTTACTCTTCAAAGACAAACACTGCTTTAAGTTATAGCCCATCTTCTCTGGCTGCACTACTTCCTTATACTGCCTTCAAAGTAGGAGTCCATTAATGGAGTTAAGCACTAAGTCTCTAACACATTCCCTATCCAAACCAGAGTATCTATGCTTATACATCTTTACTTTGATGAAAGATAAAATAGATGTAAGATATATTCCAAATAAAAACAGGATCAATTTTTAACATTGACATGGAATAATCCTTTCTTTTTTTTAAATGAAACTTTTAATTCTGGCCAGGGTCACTATCATATATATTTATAACAGAGAGAGAGAGAGAGAGAGAGAGAGAGAGAGAGAGAGAGAGAGAGAGAGATATCCTGGGGGATAGACAGAGAAAGGGAGAGAAAGAAATAGAAAAAGTCACAGAGAAGGCTAAAAAGAGAGAGCTAGAGAGAGGGAGAGAGATATGGAGGGAGGGAGGAGGGGGAAGGAGGGAGGGGAAAGGGAGGCAGGGAGGGAGAGAGAGAGGAAGAAGGAGATGGAGAGAATTATGAATTAAAACAATGTAGGGGAGTGTATCACAAGTCTCTAATCTAATACTTGTGATGTTGTGTCAGAGGATCAATTTAAAGTAAGTTTTGCTACATGTGAGTTTGAGGCTGCCCTATACTACATGAGTCCTTGCATCAATACAACAATAAGCATTATTTCCTGGTATGGCAGCCTTTCCTGATCAAGTGCACTAACTCAGTTGGATAGGATGAAAATTCTCCGTAGGAAAAGTAAGCCTTAATCTCTTTACACTTTTTCTTGAATTTAAGTAGAGTGCTTAGTATGACACAAAGTTTGAAATTATTATTAATAAAGGAAATAAGCACGTGTATATTCAATAACTTTAATTTGGGATGAAATAAGTAGGCTCATGCACTGTAATAAGATTATAATCAATTTCTTTGATCAATAGAAAAAATGTTTTGATAGTGACAATTTGAAAGGAACAACCTTATGTAAATTACATAAATAGCATATTTGACTATTCTTTTTTGCACTCTATAAAAATCTTTAATGAATAAAAGACAGAAGTGTAGGTTTTGTGCTCATTGTCCATGTGTGGCACAAAAAGTCCCTTGTTCTCCAACCTGCAATCAGAAGGTTTTTTTTGTTTTGTTTTGTTTTTTGATGCACACGGCCACCAGCACTAGGATTTCCACAATCTTTCTCTGCTAATTTGTGATATCCTTGGACGCAGCACACCACAGCTCTCCATGTCTGCGTTCTGCGTTCTCATAAGGTTTCCGCACTTCTTCCTGTTGCTCCTCAGTACCTGCTGTAGCTTCAAATTGTAGAAGGCCTAGGCGTCTCCCAGATCTGAGTCAATCTTCAAGGTGCGATGGAACCACTCCCAAGCCTTGGTGATCTTTCTTTCACTCCAGAACATCTTAGCCACAGCTGAAAGCACATGGAGGGTCATGTTCACACTTCTTCAGGGCACCCACACTCTTGGTCTTTCTCAGACCACAGGATACCAGAGTTAGGGCACTCCTGCAGCATCTTGTCCATGAGGGTATTTGGTAATGTTTTTCCGCCCTACCCAGTACTGCAGCCGCACTAAGTCCAATCATAGCCCAGGGTTCTTCAGTCGAGATCTCTCTAAAATGGCCCTAGCATGAGTCAGCTGCCCAATCTTTTCCTTTAGCCAGTAAAGCAAGAGCACAGTGGTGTGGAGTGAGGACATTTCTTCAGCCCCTGGTTATAGGCCTCCTGGGCCTTCTCCATCAGTTCTCCCCGCTCCTCAGTCTGCCCCTTCATCATCTACAGTTTAGGAAAATCTTATAGTACTTCAGAGCCTCCTCACACAGCACCTACTCCAGCTTCACAGACTTCATGAACATACAGCATTGGGTGCTCTGCTCCGAGCCTTGGCCAGTAGCCTTCAGGCTCGCTCCTATTCATTGTTCTCAGACTCCAGCTTCACAGCCTCCAACCAGATCTCTTTGCTGTTGGGGTTGGCCTGAAAGGCCAGGACCTGGATGCTCATTGCTTCAGGTGCATCCCCTGCCAGCCACTTTGACTTGGCACCCATGAGCCACAGACCCCTGCCTTGGAGCAGTGGGCCACAGCCCTCTGCAAGAGTGCTTCCAGAGACTCCCTAGTATCACTGTTCTTCTCAAAGTATGCAGCTTGTAACCACACACTTTTCTTGCTGGGGAAGACTTGTAGAGCATAGGCATATATGGCTCGTGCATACTCTAGGGCATTGTGGGCCACACAACTATCAGCGGCTTCCATCCAGGTGTGTTTGCGATCTTCCTCTTCAATCCCGATACCGACTACAGCAGCAAGACTCCTGGCACGTGGCCACACTCCCTGCTCTGTCACACTCCTCAGCATCCGTGGATCCACTGTTCGCGACTGACCTCTACACCGTTGGCCCGAAGAGAGGTGATGCCTCTGTCAATGATCTTCTCCACCATCTGTGTGTTCCCATTGCCCTCCTCAAGCTTGGCAGCTGTGATCCAGATGTGCCGATCTACAGGAATGTTCTCACGTGCTTTATTTAAGACCTTTCAAGAATTTTCGTAAGTTTCTAGTCTTGCCAATGCAAGTCAGAGACTCTACACTGGTGGCAAGCACTCTACCTCTCGGCTCAGCATGATCCTAGCATCTTCAGGCTCTTCAAGCTCAACAGCTGCTTTCCACAGTCGAACAGAGTTTGGAACATGCTCAAGGGCTTTCCGAAAAACAGCTTCTTTGCTTGAATGTCTGTTTCTCGTTCTGCTGCTCTAAAGTAAATCCTAACAGACTGCGGGAGGTAACGAACAGCTTGTGCCACCACAGCCTTGGCCGTGTCCCCAGACTGTAACCTAGCTGCTTCTAGCCAGACAACTTCACTCTTGGGGCACATCTCTGTCCCTTTCATAATGAGGTTTAGAGCCACTTGTAACTTTCCAGTGACTTCCTCCTGGCGAAGCTGACACAATCTAAGCTGGTGGATGATGAGGGTTTGTTTCTCAAACAGATTTGAGAAGTAGGCATGCTTTCTTGATGTCATTTATGTTCCTACCATGGTTTGGGATCATAGAATTCAGATCTGTCAGATAGCCTTTGGAGTCCATAACAGTCTGCCCACTCACAGAGTCAGAGACCTGGCTGACCCTCATGTCCATCAGGGCATTCCTTGCCAGGCCATCTTCCTCATGTCCAGCTCCCCTGTACCAGGTGTCATCAACCCTGGTGTCATTCCACCTGGGTATGGAGTGTTCAGGCCTCCCCGGTAAGGTATGTTCAGATCTCCAAATTGAGTTTGTCGGGGATCCACAGAAGTATGGTTCTCTCCTGTCTGTGAATGATTGGCAAAGAAACTATCAGGAACAAGGTCAGCTTCTCATAAATGGGTTTCGTTGACATTGTTTCTGGCATAGCCAACTTCTGAGATGTTCAGCCACTCTTCTTCCGTGACGTCTGCCAACTTCCTCTTAAGATCTGAAAATTGCTGCTGGATTTTGGGACGTTCCATCAGGTATTTCTCAATCTCTTCTTTCTCCCTTTGCTTCTTCTCTTCTTTTCTTCTTTCATCCATCCTCTTATCCAGAGCTGTGGAAATAGCATCCGTTTCCTCATCGTCTTTTTCATAGGGCCCACTTGAGAAGAGGCTCATCCTAGTTGGCAGTAGCAGCGGCCTGATTTTTCTTCATCTGGTCCCCCACAGTTCTCTTCCCTGGTGGGGCATGGCGATAGTCCACAGGATCATTTGCATCCTAGCAGGCCTAACATCTGATCGGGTGGTGAAGACAGTAGCACCCCGGCCCAGTCTGGGTACATAACCCAGCAGCACAGGCATGCCCAGGAACGGGTTCTTCTTGATCATGGCCGTGTTGTTGACCGAAACAGAGAAAAGCAGGGGAGCAAGTGTGAGGCAGAAGACTCGGAGCCCTCTTGGTGTCGCATATTTGATTATTCTTAATATTGTTTATTTGTTATTTCTTTTGAGACATGACTTCACTGTGTAGCCCAGTTCAACTGCCCTGTAGTATTCTTTCTTCGCTTCCTATAGAGTTTCAGGGTTACATGTGTGAACCCTCACTCCCAGTTCATCATATTTTAAAATCTATATGAATTGCATAGAGTATAATCAAGCAAATCAACGCTGAGCACTCTTCATTTGCTCTCAATCTTCCTACCAGCTCTTTTGCCAGTAGAGGACTGAATTATTATTTGTACTTGCTTATACAATGCACGTCTCATAATAAAGTTCTCTAGTTAAAAGGCTTTAGTGTACAAAGTGCACTGTAATGGAGGCAATCACATCTAAATGATACTCCTGACTGCCTCTCCCTAGCTCTCTGCTGCTCTCTTTCTCTCCCTTTAATTTTGTCTTCCTCCTCTCTGGACATCAGACCATCTTCATGCGCTACAAAAAACTCCAGGAACAACATGCCCCTGTGTTCACAGTTTTCATTTTCCTTGAAATCCCACATTAAATGAATTCAGTCTGTTTCTAAGGTGAATTAATCACTGTCTCCGGAAATCAGTGATATGTAGTCTGCAGTATTTCAAGTCCTTCTTTATCTGTTAGCACTGCCTGTCTGAATTTCTACAGAGACTGTGTGCAGCTTTACTCATCCTTACAACTGTTTCCTAAGCCCAATCAAAAATATATTAATCATGGTTGAACAAAGGCTAGTGATATACATGATTTCTTTTTCTAATTGCAATTGGACAGCTCTTCAATACACTCTACTCTGATTATACTTTTCCCTCCCTATACTCTACCCAAACCTTGCCACTGATCACCCACTAAAATCTATTCTTTCTTTCTTAATCTTATTAGAAAAACAAATAAGCATCTAATAATATTATAAAATATATAAATAAAATTAAAAACAATTAGGACAAAGCAAACACACAGACAGAAAAACAGAATATAAAAGCTCACAACAAAAAACAGAGAGACGCTGTGACATACCCATTAGCACACACAGAAAAAACCATGAAAACAAAGTCAGAAACTAACTTTATAAGGAAAAGATGTTTAAAGTTGAAAAAAAATTACCCAGACAATACATTGTGAGAAAAAAAAAACAACCCTTCAGAAATTACCTCTGGGTATATTTGTTTTAGCCACCTACCTCTGGGTATGGGGCCTGCCCTCAGCGTGGTTTGTATACCCAGTTAAACTTTAATGGGGGAAGCTAATTTTCCCTTTGTGACTTTTGTAACTTGTTACCAATATGAAATAGCTTCTGTGTTAGGGATGGGGGTTATGTCTACTTCCCCTCTTAGCATCTGGCTTGATCCTGTGCAATCCATTTGAATGCTGCCTCTTTCTTTGTGAGTTCAGAGATGTGTCAGTCATTTGTGTCCACAAGGCCTTGTTTCCTTGGAGTCTTCTACCCTAACTGATTTTTAAAATCTGTAGCTTCTCCCCTAGGGTTCTCTGTAACCTAAAGGGAGGTATTTGATGAAGATATCCCTTTAGGACTGAGAGTTCTAAAGTCTTTCACTCTACACATTGCCTGGCTGTGAATTTCTGTATTTGTTCCATCTACTGCATGAAGGAGGCTCTCTGATGATGGCTGACCAAGTAACTAAAGAATAAGCACTGTGGAGTGTTGTTAGGAGTCATTTTATTACTACATTCTTTTAGCAGAAAGGTGGTATTTGCATTTCTCTTAGGTCCATTGCTATTTAATCTCAGGTTCTTGGGAACCAGAACGTTATTTAGGATAGTTTTCTCTCTCTTTCTTGCTCTCCCTCTCTTCCTCACTCCCTCTCTCTGTCTCTCTCTCTCCCTCTCCCTCTTCTTCTTCCCCTCCCTCTTCCTCATACACCCCCCCCACCTCCAGACAACACATTGTGAAAAAAAATTCCTTCAAATTTACCACTGGGTTTTGCTTTAACCATCTACCTTGGGGGCTGCTCTCAAGTGTGATAGATATACATGTGTGTGTGTGTGTGTATGTGTTTATGTGTGATACTACTTAAATATATATATATATATATATATATATATATATATATATATATATGTTTTTTGATTATTCTGTATATGAAGCCCAGTTATTTGTACATATGTCTGTTCTCGTTGCATGAGCAGGATGTGTGTTTCTTTGATTGGTGACTTACATTAGTGTGACCATATGTTAGTAGAAATAAATGTTAAAGTATAATATTAAAAGTAAAATGTTTAATATTTTAATGTTAACATTTATTTAATTTTAAAAGTAAATATTAGTACAAAATATAAAGGTAAAAATAAGAAATATTGCAACACAAACTCATTTTAAACTAATGAATTAAAATTTTAATTTACAAATATGATATCAGACAACTAAGAGATTCAATGCAATTATTTTTTTTATATTTCCTTTACTTATTCTGATTTATTTATGTTTTTGTTAAAGACATTTTATAGTTATACCTGCTTGGTTTTTGTGTTTTAAAAATGTTTCATAAAAAGTTTTAAAGCTCTTAAAATATACCTGATTTTATCAGCACCCACAGTAAAGTGGTTGAAATAATTGAGATAGTGTCTGCATGCAGGGTAAGCAATTATGACTGACAGCCTTAATTTGTTCAGAAAAATATGATGTGGATGAAAAGATACTAAACTAAATGGCTTGTCAACATCACACTAAGATGTTCTGTATAAACTTGGGAAAAAAAGCTATTAAGTAGAAATTCAGGAAAAGTTATGTACTTGGTAGAGCTTTGAGAACTTCTAGGAGACAGAATCTAACAGTAAAGCTCCTGTTCCTCTGGCTTTCCCATCTTTCTACCACCTGTTCTTCAGTGATTCCCTACCTTGAGGTGCAGTAATGATGCAGATATATCAGTTGAGAGTGAGGTCTCCAACTATACATTTTGATTCATTGTGCATATTTTTTTTTGTAATTGTGCCCATCTTTTGCAAAGAGAAGCTTCTTCATGACTGAAGAAAACAACACTCATCTATGGGTATTAGGACAAATTGGTAGTTAGGGGTTTTGCTGGTTTAGTATCAAGGCAATTATTGACTTTTCTTCAAAATCTATGACTTCCATAGCTCAGTGTAGTTGGAAGAGTCTACAGTAGCAGAAAAGATTTCTCTCTTGTTGAACAGGTTTTATATCCAAACACAGAGGGGTTGGTTAAACTGATATTCAAGCCACTGCTGCATCCTGAGGTTTTTCCCGCCATGCTAATCTTTGTTGCATGTGATTTCTATTTTGTCAGTGTCAGAAAGTGGTGAAAATTCAAAAAGTGAACAACTACGTTGCAATCCTTTTAAAATATAAGACCTTAAGCATTTTCAAGAATCAATAGTAACTTATAGAATGCACTTATCTTATGTGACCAGATTTTAAACAAAAACAGGATTAACCCCCAGTAGTGGAAAGATTTAGCTGCAGTCGTACTGGAAGCAGGTTCTCAATCATAATGGCTCACATAGTGGTAAGAAGAAGCTACAGTTATGGAAAATTATTGTTAGGTAAAGTTCAATTTGCTGATTTAAGACAGAAGATGCAATTTGATTACTCTATTATTGTACAACACACTTTATTAGCTTTAAGATCCTGCTATAAGTTGAAAGAACAAGAAAAAAAAGGTCTACATCATTTACAAAAATATTGCAATCCCCGTGAGAAACTTTTACTGACTTCCTACATAGTTTAATGTCCACTATAAATACGGCAATACCTGATCCAGCTGTGCAACAGGGACTAAGTGAACATTTGGCTTTCAAAAATGCAAATGTAGAGTATAAAATGTTCTTAGAACTTTAAAAGCTTTATCAGTACTCGTGGATGAATGAATTATGAATACTGCAGATAATGACCATAATGACTAATTTGAGAAGCAATGGCCAATAATCCTAAATATCTATTCTATGAGAGGGGTTAACCCATAATCCAGTAACAAACAACATGAGCCAGGTAAGGTTTCTGTCAGCAATCCACAGAGCAACTAGAGAAAATTAAACTATTGGAGGTCTAACGCAAGAAGCAGTGCCCTTGACTTAATCATAAATAAAAACTCACAGTATCACCAAAATGCCATGCTATAAAATACCCACTGGAGTTCACAGATCTCTTCTCCCAAAGATAGTAGGAATGGTTTTAGGAGGAAGTAGCCTAACATCTCAAGGATTCATTGTGCATCCAGAAATTATAGATGAAAATCTCAAGGGAGAGATTGCGACCTTAGCTTACGTATAGAAAAATATGCACTTCAAAGTGGGAGATAGGATTGTTCATCTTTTACTGTTTCCATATGTCAGATGTAAAAGAGCTCCAATAGAAAGAACAGCATTTGTAAGTACTGAAGAAGGCTTTTTGACAAACTTTTGTCAATGACCAGAGACCAAAATTAAAATTAAAATTAAATGGTATTGAAATTGAAGGTCTGGTTGACACAAGAGCTTGTGTGCCTATAATCTTTTGAGAATCTGAGAATCCACATTGATACCTTCAGAAAGTATCTCCACCTTTGGTTGGGACTGAAACATTATAACAAGTAAAACAAAATGCAAGACAATTTAAATGTGTGGAACCAGAAGATCATATAAGAAGAGTAAAGGCTTATGTGGTATATATAGCCATAAACCGATGAGGAAGATGATATCTCCTAAAATAATGGGGAGCTTGGATTAATATTCCTTCAATCTCAAATGGATATATATTTTAACTGATACTGAATATTAACATTTTATGTTATGTGGCTTGATTATTTCTGTGTTCAAGTGGGTGAGAAGCTCTGCTGCTGTTGTGGAGCTGGTCATTGAATGCTGGGACCTAAGTGTCTAGTTTATGTGTAGATTCATAAAGATCTATTTGTACATTGATAAACAGAAAGAAGGAGTAATACTAACTGAAAGACACTGGATTGTAAAAAAAAAACAAAAACTGCTGAATTAGATCAACCCATTTATTTTAAAGATGTTTTGAATATCAGAATGGAAGATGGGGAACATGTTACACTGGGGAAGAGGTTTGATCTATATTGCCACTGGTGATGAAAGACTATGGGCACCATTAATATGGACATAGATACAACCTGAGGTCAGACTCGAAAACCTTCAGACGAAATGGACATTTGGCAAAGGACATATGATCAGGACTATAGTTATGCAGGACCATCATATCAATAGAGCTTTACAAGGACATTCAGACAGTTAAGTTTGTGGGATTGATAATTGTTTCTACTGTAATATTTAATTTGTGTACAATTTTTAGTTTACACAAAGAGGAGATATGTGGAAGAATTTTAATCTAGAAACATGTCCTCAGTTCAGTTGAGTGGAGCTGAGTTTTGTGTAGTCAGTTGGGAGTTAGAACAGTGAGTATTGTACAGTGGAGTTGAATTTGGTGCAGGTCAGCAGAGGCAGTTGAAGTCAGATAATATGAAGGAGCCAGAAGATTAGAGTTAATTTGAGGCTAAGAAGAGCAATTCAGTGAAAAGATTAGAGAAGCCAGATTGAATCAGTCAGCATTCAGAGTAGATTGAGTCAAAACAGCTGAGTTGAACCAGCCAGCCAGAGTTTATAAGGAACTTGAAATGGTGACCTTATTTAGCACTGAGCTTTAGAGATGGTAATTACATCAGAAAAATAAAAGTTACTTTTTCATATTACATACTTTTAACAGTAATAGGCACTTACTTTCCACATATCCAGGGCAACCAAGGCAATACTCCTAACTTATAACGGTTTGGCAGTATCCTTCACACTCCTGACCAAGAACTCAAAACAGTACTTCTGAAGTTGTATTAATGTATATTAATTTCATTTTAGTTTATACACACACACGCAAGTGAAAGAGATTCATATTATGCCAATTGATAAAAACAAAGTCATAAAAGAGAAAGAGAGTAAGGAATGTAAAAGGAAACTTTGGAGGGAGAATAGGGAAGACGTATACTATAATTAGTTTAACTCAAGATACATAATTTTAAAAACATAATTAAAAATTTAAAAAAAACATCAAATTTTATTTTATAGGCCAGTGGTATGATATCTCAGCAGCTAAAAACACTTGATACCAACACTGAAGATCTGAGTTTGACCCCTAAGAGCACTTACCTTTGCAGGCTGTACTCTGAATTCTACATATGCCTGGAGGAGGTTTCTGTAAAAACACACACACACACACACACACACACACACACACACACACACACACACTTAATAAATAAATATAAGAAAGTAAATCATTGTAATAAAGATAAAAAGCAATAGCAATTTAAAACTTATAACTGTATTTGAAATAAGAACACCTCCCTTGTCTTTCAGTAAATTTAATTTGATTAGCTCTTTTTCACTTAAATATATATATTTACATATTTATAAATTTTTGTATATATAAATATTTCCTTTGAGTTCTGCTTTTGTAAAGAATCTCACATGTGTGAAGGTGTATATCTTCCTGTGTATACATTTGTATGAGACACTTTGTATAAGAAATAAATTTATGTCATTGTAAATGCATAGGATTTCAATAAAATAGATACTACTATTTACTTTTGCGTATGAAAAGAGTATGTTTATAAGAGAGGAGGTTAAACATTTATGCTATATCACTTATTTCTTTTAAAGGCATTTTAATCTTTTGTACTATTTAATATTTAGGTATATGACTTTTTGCCACCTAAGTTTGTATACCACATGCATGCCTGATGACACACCTGTGAGAAATATGAGTTGAGTTCCCATCAACTGGATGGGACTAATTTTCAATTACCTTAAGCGTGAGTGCTAGAAACTGAACTCAGGTCCTCCACTACAGTAACAAGTGTTATTACCCATTGTGCTGTCTCTCCATTTCCCTACATCATTTATTCTCTCGTGGAAAGTTGTTTTCTGCATCAACAAAGAAAAATATTGTAGCACATGTTGAATTATATTAGTGAATGAAATAAAAATTACTTCATGTGTTATTAATTATAAAAAGTAGTCATCATGTGAAAACTGGTTATGTTTTAGGGAAATCCAAACTGTCTTCACAGAAAAGAATCATCATAGAATGTTGCTAGAAAAACTATTTAAAGGTAATAATAAAGTGTAACTTTTATTAAAGGTCAAAAATATAACAAGAAGATAATATATCATACTGCTTTCTAAAACAAATATTATTATGAATGTGGGTTTTGAAAAAGTTTTGAAGAATTAGGCAGACTTCCACAAATAAGAGATAATGCTATCAAAATGGCATTTCAGGGCATTTGGGAAACAATTCTTTTATATAGTCATTTTACATTTATCTCCAGATACTTTACCATTTTTTTCTATAAACATTATGTATTAGTTTATCAAGTGGAATCTAATTATTTTCATAAATAGAATGTTCTAGTAAAGTAACCATAAACTGATACTCCAACTCCTCATACCTGTTAGATTTCTTTACTGTTGTTAGTATATAACAGGATAATAACCAATATAATTTCTGAAAGCATACAGTCTTGACTTAGTTTCCTATAACATAAACTTCAACTTCTAATTTAATGTTACTAGAAGTTAATCACTTTTCCTCATTGCATGTATGGCCCCTGTATCTTCATGTTTGAACACCTAGTCTACAGTTTGTGGTGTTGATTCTGAAGGCAGCAAGACCATTAGAATGTAGAAACTTGCTGAAGTAAGATGATGATTGGAGATGAGCCTTGAAGTTTATAGCCCAGCCCTACTTCTTAGTCCTCCTCAGGTTCTGATTATAAATGTTAACATGTGCTTCTAACTTGTGCTTTTACTAACATACTAGACTGTATTCCTAAAACAGAATGAACAAAAATAAAATGTTTCTTCCTCAAGTCACTTTTGCTCAGTCTTTTGCCAAAACAGCAAGAAAAGTAGGTGATCTTGTAAAGTTAACCAAGGTTGCTGTGAGTGTATTAGGGCACTAGTCAGGACCCATAAGACAGAACTTTATATCACTCTTCTTCACCTCCCGGCTCTTAGACTCTTTCCAAATCATCTTCATTGACGTGTCCTAAGTTTTGCTGTGTTGGGGGAAGATAATGATGTTTGGTTTAAGGCAACATTTAGTCTTTTATTCTAAGCACTTTGACCAGCTATTTATTTCATTGTTGTCTGCTACCTACTGCAGAAAGCAACTTCTCTGACAAAAAGGTTAGGGGAAGCCAGCTCTGTGAATATAAACACAAATATTTTGAAGAGACTTTGGCAACTTAGCACTTAGCAAACTAACAGCTCCATGCTCTATACTTGGCTTATGTCTTGTTGACAGTCTATTTGTGTTTCATATACACACAGAAGTACAAAAATAAAGGTTCGGTGGTAAATAGATAACATGGACTATAAAGCTAAAATTTTAAGTTGAAAAAACAGAGAAAACAGGTCACATGTGGGGCAGTGGACCAGAAGCCTGGTCCTCGGTTTTCCAGACCGTTCATTGTGGAAAGTGGATACAGAAAACCATATCCCATTTCTCAGGGTGGGTTCTGAGATTGAATACTTTTTGCAGGGGAATGTCTGGGAAGAGAATCTCACTGGCATTGCCCTTTGTGCCTCTAGGTACCTCATTAGTATGGAGATCTCTGTCTTGAACCTAAGAGACCACAAGTCAAGTCTCTCTCTTTTTTTTTTTTTTCTTTTTTAATAAGGACAACATTTAGTTCGAGCTGGCTTACAGGTTCAGAGGTTCAGTCCATTATCATCAAGGCAGGAACATGGCAGCATCCAAGCAGGCATGGTCAGGAAAGCTGAGAGTTTGATATCTTCATCTGAAGGCTGTGTTAGGGATGCATCATCTATATGTGGAAGGGCTTGGGGCATTGCCCTTATGTGACTGATGGCCACAAATCTATTTTTTTGGGGGGGATGGGGCTGTGACAATATGACAGGGGCTTGGTGACAGGAGCAGGCAATGCTCCTACAGTCCCTTGGTCCCTTTATTGCTTCCGGGGCTTCAAGCCTTTAGCTAGACAGGCTTCCTCTAATGGTTCACAGCACCACGCAAGGGAACTAAATAAAAGGATGTTTTTGATAAATAAAAGGGGGAGATGATGAAGTATATTTTGGCAAAGAGACAAGTGGGCAAACCACATAGAGGAGGTATTAGTAGATATGGGTTGTATCTATACAGGAATGTATACAGGGAGAGAAAAAAGCTAAAGAGCATACTGGTTTTGAGATTTGGAATCTAGAAGAAAGCTTGTATTGTTCTACAGATAGATAGTGATAGGTGATGGGTGATAGATGAATATTCTTTTTAGGATGTGCTGAGAATGAGGGATTTCTGTGGTATTTCATTGATTATCCTAACAACTTTTTTAACTTGATCATCTTTCTTAATTTTATGACAAAGTACTAATATTTTATTGTTCACCTATTTATATTTTTATCTGTTCATTATTTACTTCTGTCATTGGTATTTAAATCATATAATAACAATTTCTCTTTCTTATACATTTCTTTGTATGAAAAACTTAAAATACCATGATGAATGAATGAACAAATGGTTGGGGTATATAAAAGATTTAGCAATGCAAGTGTTTCATATTTGACTCAAGTCACCTCAAACAGAACTATTGGAGTAAATGAAGAGAAAATATTTAAAAATTGAGAAAAGTGAAACCTAAAGCACTCTTTGGTTACTTCCACTGAGAATCTCACATATGTATCTGTGAAAAGCCTGCGTTTTCTATCTGAGCAGTCATGTTTCAGCTCTTGCCATTATGTTTGTCTTAAGAATCTTCGAAAAGTGCCACCAGACTGCCTTCTTCCAGAAGGTTTTCTTTTCTCGTGCTGAATGTAGGACTTTTATATTTAGAAGCACAAACGCTCTCCTAATTATATACAACCTACTGTTCTAAATTCTGCATTCCACTTAGCAGTTTTAGTGCTGTGCGCTTTTCCTGGTACCATTTTGTGTCAGAAATTGACATTTAGATTGCTTTTGAAAACCAATGGCAAAGTGGAATTCATACTGAATAAACCTTGCCTTTGCTTTCATAGATTCTTTTTAATTCCTTTTTCATTTATGTACAATGATCTATCTAAAGTGTCATGGTGCCAATTAAAATACTCATCTAGATTATAAATTCAGAGGAAATGTTTATAATTCTCAGTGGGAAAATTTTGCTAATTGTTTTCCTCCAAACAAGTACAGCTATAATGCAACTTGCTTAGTGTACTAAACATCTGTAAATGACAAATATTTTTAAGATCCTGTATTGTATAGGAATACGGTAAGGGGAATATCAGCATACTAAGTAATTTTAATTTTAGCTAGTTGTCATATCTCTGAAATTTAAATGATATGATTTCTCTTATGGAGCTGCTGCACTTTCATTTATGTTACGTGTTAGTTTGAGAGTTCTGTCTTTCTCTCAATCTGTTACTACAGCCCTTTATTTATCCATATATTTTTATGGATGTATATCATATACTAAACATGGAACAGTGCATTCATTATTATGTGTAGCTATTTATAATAAAATGTGACTTTACAAATTAAATGTTAATTTAAATATAACAAGAAAATGAAACTCATCCTGTTTATCTTAATGCATTTACTCTTTACTAATAAAAACCATTGAATTTGATTATTTTAAATGTGTCATATAATGTCATGGTAAAATTTTCTAATAGAGTAAAAACAATAGTATTATTCAAAATCTCCCTAGGAAGTAGTCTAGTGTCAGTCATGCTAGAAGGTAGTTAGAAAAAAGGGCAAACTCATTAAATGACTTCTATGTGAATATTTTTACCTATAAAATACGAGTGAAATTATAGTGTTTATAGTTTATCCTTGAAGTATTTTTTTCACTTTCATTGTAAAATGAAAGCAGTTGGTTGTATTCCCAAATGTTAGCCAAACTCTGAAGACTCTCTTATAGCTTTTGGTTGTTTGACATTATCTTTCACTACATGTAACAAAAAAGAAAATGAGAATTGCCCTTGACATTTGGACATTAGAGATGAGAAATACTGTACATCAGAACATTTTGTGCTAGAGATTTGTGAAGTTTATCATACAAAAGGTGTTTTGAATCCTATTTGTATTAGTCTTATTTTCCATGAACTTTCACATTCTCTAACCTAAAACGTTCTGTTTTTCAAACTTTAAGGCATTTGCAGACAACCCTGCGGCTTATTTTATTTGACAAGCTCCATATTTGTTTGTTTCATCCAAAAATTTAAGGATTTTTCTTCAGAAAAACAATAATCTATTATTTTAATATTTATTGCTAGCTAGTTCATATTATCTCCAAATATCTCGTTAAGCCTTTGACACTTGAATTGAAGGAAATAATTAGCAATGAATTCTACTATTTAGCTATAAGAAAATTTAAAATACACAATAACATAATGAAAGACAGAGGGAGAGATGGAACTATGGCAAGGGAGCAAAGGGAAGGAAGAAACAAGAGAACACTACCAGTACTGGGGTCGGAACCTGAGTGAAACACTGACGGCCACAGAACAAAAACAATTATACTTATCAATTCTCTAACAATAATTTTGCTTTGAAATAGGGAAAAATAAAGGAATTCTTTTCATTTTGGATGTCAAAATGTAATTACCATGTGAATCATTTTATAACATTGATCATCTTTCAGAGTTCTTTAAAGCATAGCAAGAAAGAACTAGGTAACTGAAGTATGAAAAATATCATTGCATAACTTTGTGTTTATATTGGATTTGGTTGATATTATCTAATGATGAATTGGAACTTATCAATAGTATTTGTGTTTTCTGCTGTTACTGTTTATTTTAGACCATTTCTCTGATTCTTGTTATTCTTGAGCAAATTTTTATCCAATATAAAGTGCTGATGCCTACTGTCAGTATAAATGAAAAAGTGGAAAAGGAAAGATGAATATCCATCTAATCAAGATGTTAATACTATATGCAAGTAGATGTCTGTCAAAGCTATGCTGATGAATGACTATGCTACAGAGAAGAATATCCATTCCCAACAATATAAATATTGACCTCATGTGTGTGTTGGATGTAACAATCGGCACTTTTTTAAAAATAGAGGATGAATAGACATTTCTGTATGAGAGGAGAGCTTGCCCCTGTCTGTTCTCAGGCTGGAGGTTTAGATCCTGGGAGCTCTGGTTGAATCTTTTGATACTCATTCTAAAAAGGACAAAAGCACCCTCACTTTGGTCTTCCTCCTTCTTCTTGAGTTTCATGAGGTTTATGCGTTGCATCTTAGGTATTGTGTGTTTTGGGGCTAATATCTGCTTATCAGTGAGTGCATACCATGTGTGTTCTTTTGTGATTGGGTCATCTCACTCAGGATGATATTTTCTAGCTCCATCCATTTGCCTAAGTATTTCATGAGCTCATTATTTTTAATAGCTGAGTAGTACTCCATTGTGTAAATGTACCACATTTTCTGTATCCATTCTTCTGTTGAAGGACATCTGGGTTCTTTCCAGCTTCTGGTATTATAAATAAGGCCGCTATAAACATAGTGGAGCATGTGGCCCTGTTGCATGTTGAAATATCTTCTGGGTATATACCCAGGAGGGGTATAGCTGGGTCCTCAGGTAACACTATGTTCAATTTTCTGAGGTATCGCCAGACTGCTTTCCATAGTGGTTGTACCAGCTTGCAATCCCACCAACAATGGAGGAGTGTTCCTCTTTCTCTACATCCTCACCAACATCTGCTGTCACTTGTGTTTTGGATCTTAGCCAATCTGACTGGTGTGAGGTGGAATCTCAGGGTTGTTTTCATTTGCATTTCCCTGATGACTAGGGATGCTGAACACTTCTTTAGATGTTTCTCAATCATTCGAGTTTCCTCAGTTGAGAGTTCTTTGTTTAACTCTCTACCCCATTTTTTATAGGGTTATTTGATGGTCTGGTATGGAAAGAAAATATTCACAATAATTATTTCCATGAAGAAATTTAGATGATAAAGCATGTAGTACTTTTATAGATACTAACTTTTTTACATAAGGGAAATTTTCTTTTATGATTTCAATGAAAATGATATTTTATGGCTCCAACCTGGGATTCCCTTCTTCAATTAATTCTGTTCATAGAGGCTGTCTTTTTATAGTGTCTCGTATTTTCTGAAAATTTGTTCCTTAATATATATAGTTTATATGTTATGCTACATATAACACATCATACACATATAAATACACATATTTGTTTTATTTTTAATAATAGCTATTTAAAATCTGTGTCTTCTGTTTCTGTTGTATTGTATTAGTCAGGGCCTATTGTATTAGAGTTTTAGGGCTCTAGTGGAGATATAATGTCCTGGCTGTTATTAATAATTTTTTATTAAATTTATTTATGTATTCACTTTACAACCCATTATTAGGCCTTCCTCTCCTCCCAGTACTCACCCCTACCACCCCACCTCTCGGGCCTTTTCATCTCCCATCCCTACACCCTGCACATCAAGTTGTTGTGTGACAAGGCACATCTTATCCCACTAAGACCGGAGAAGATTGTCCATTTAGGGGTGTGAGATCTACAGACAATCAAATAGGTAACAGACTCAGGGACAGCCCCTGATCCTGTTGTTTGGGGACCCACATGAAGACCAAGCTGATTCTTTACTACATATGTGCTCCTCTTCTCCATCTTTGGTTGGTGATTCAGTCTCTGGAATCCCCAAAGGGTATAATTTAGTTGACTCTGTTCGTCTTCCTGTGGAGTCCATGTCCTCTTCAGGTCTTTCAGTCTTTCTCCCAACTCTTTTGTAAGACTCCCTGAGTTCCATCTACTGTTTGGGTGTGTGACTCTGCATGTCTTTCCATTGGTGGTTGGATGGAACCTCTTGGAGAAAAGTTGTGCTAGGTTCCTGTTTGCAAGCATAACAGAGTATCAATCATACAGAGTGTACTGGCTGGTTTTGTGTGTCAACTTGACACAAGTTGGAGTTATCACAGAGAAAGGAACCTCCCTTGAGGAAAGGCCTCCATGAGATCCAGCTGTAAGGCATTTTATCAGTTAGTGATCAAGGGTAGGAGGGCCCATTGTGGGGGAACCATCGCTGGGCTGGTAGTCCTGGTTTCTAAAAGAATGCAAGGTGAGCAGGGCAGGGGAAGCAAGCCAGTAAGAAACATCCCTCCATGGCCTCTGCATCAGCTCCTGCTTCCTGACCTGCTTGAGTTCCAGTACTAACTTCCTTTGGTGATGAACGCAATGTGGAAGTGTAAGGTGAATAAACCCTTTCCTCCCCGACTTGCTTCTTGGTCATGATGTTTTCTGCAGGAATTGAAACCCTGACTAAGACACAGATTATCAGTTCTAGTGTTGGGTATTGGTTCTTGCCTATGGGATGGGTCTCAATTTGGGCAGTCATTGGTTGGCCTTTCCTCAGACTCTGCTCTATCTTTGTCCCTGAACATTTTGTAGGCAGAACACATTTGGGTTTAAGGCTTTGTGGTAAGGTTGCTGTTCTTATCTTTCCACTGGGAGTCCTGGAGTTACAGGCAGTATCCACTTCAAGATCCATATTGTGCTGGCATCTGTGAGTAGGATGATTGTAATTAGGATGTTGGTCTTTTCTTTGTCAAGTGGATTTTCTGTTTTTGGTTTCTCTTTCCTTCTCTGGTTTTTAGGAGCTTTTAGTGGCTTAGAACTTTCTAGTTCAGAGTGCTCCTGAGTCCTGCCAGGTGTGACTACAGGAGATCCTGAGTAAACTAAGTATTTCAAACTGACATGCATGAATGGGAGTTTGCGGGAGAGATGGCTCAGTGGTTAAGAGCACTGACTGCTCTTCCAGAGGTCCTGAGTTCAATTCCTAGCAACCACATGGTGGCTCACAACCATTTATAATGGGATCTGATGCCTTCTTCTGGTGTGAAGAAGACTGTAAGTGTACTCACATATATGAATGGGAATGGACTAGAGGGCGCTGAGAAGGTCCACATAATGTAGGAAAGCTGGATCTGCCATGATGATTTTCTGCATATTTTCTGACAGGCAGTAACTCTGGAGTTGACAAAAGAGTACTATGAGGGCTGGGCGGTGGTGGCGCACGCCTTTAATCCCAGCACTTGGGAGGCAGAGGCAGACAGATTTCTGAGTTCGAGGCCAGCCTGGTCTACAGAGTGAGTTCCAGGACAGCCCCGGCTACACAGAGAAACCTTGTCTCGAAAAACCAAAAACCAAAAAAAAAAAAAAAAAGAAAGAGTACTATGAGGAAGAAAAACTCTAGACTATCTGTTTCTAGTGGTTGTCAACCTTCCAGTGCTCTGTGATCCTTTCATACAGTTTCTCATTTTGTTGTAACTTACAACCATAAAATTATTCTGTAATTATTACTGTAATTTTCTTACTGTTATGAATTGTAATGTAAATATTTGATGTGTTGGTATGCAACTCACATATCATAAGTTAAGATCCATAGGTTGACAACCTCAGGTTCAGACCCTCTAGAATGGTAACAGAGAAGGAGAGAGTACAGCAGGTGGTCTGCTACAAAGCTGGAAACAAAATTGAGGAATTAGAATTGGAGGATGGGGAGGAGAGTGAAAATTACCTACCTGTTTCTTTGGCTGGTGTGGCCAGCAGGTTTCTAGAGAGAGAGTCTTGGGTGTTGGCAGGTTTGTTTCCAAATATTTTAAGCTTTATAGTCCATCAATAATTACTTACTATCTACCTTGAATATTTACCATGAGAATTTTGCATGTTTATTTCAGTTTTTAGAAAAGTATCATATTGACATTTTCTTTGTGAATGAAATAACAAATACAATAACCACCAAATAATTTACATAAATAAGGAAGAAAATTGTGAATCTATTTATACATGATATTTCATTAATAAATTAGGAAATTTATGCAGTAACTAATAATATTTTCTGTAGTGGCTATAAATGCAGTGCAACAATTTATGGTCACGTTTTCTGTCAAACACATTGTATCAATGTGTTTACATTCTCTTTTTTTTTTTCCTTGCCATGTTTGTGATCATATTTAATAAACTTATAAGTAGGAACAATAAGAGTTAAAATACTAAAGGGTCAACAAGCAGAAAAAATAATGACAATATTTATGTTTATTTCAAACATGCAAGATTTTTTTCATATATTTTTTTATTGGAAATTTTTTATTGGAAAATTTTTTTATATTTCAGATGTTCTCTCCTTACCCCATTCCCCCCCCCTCCCCAGGAACTCACTATCCCTTCCCCCTCCTCCTGCCTCCACGTTGGTGTACCCCCTTCCACCCTCCCCTGTACCTCACCTCCCCACCCTCGAGTATCCCCCCCACGACGTCCAGCCTTCATGGGACCAAGGATCTCTTCTCCCACTTATATATAGCTCCCTTGCATATATAGCTGGAGCCATGGGTCCCTCCCTAAGCGCTCCCAGGCTGGTGGTTTAGACCCTGGGGGCTCTGGTTGGTTGGGATTGTTGCTTTCCTCATGGTGTTGCGAATCCTCTCAACTCCTTCAGCCTTCACTCTATCTTCTCCATTGGGAACCCCATGATCAGTTTAATGGTTAGCTGTGAGCATCTGCCTCTGATTCTTGCAGACCTCTAAGGAGACAGCTATATCAGGCTCCTGTCAGCGTGTACATCCTGACATCCACATCAACCTCTACCTTTGGTGACTGCACATAGGATGGATATCCAAGTGGAATAGTCTGTAGACGGTCCCTCCTTCAGTTTCGGTCCTGCACTGTGTCTCCATATTTGCAACCTTGAGTATTTTGTTACTCCTTCTAAGAAGGACTGAAGGCTCCCCTATTTGGTCATCATTCTTCATGAGCTTTATGTGGTCTGTGAGTTGAATCTTGGGTATTTCAGGCT